>OX387605.1:8806574-11248980 GCA_947568835.1 Protonemura montana
TCGCTATCTTCGCTCTTAATTCGCGCGATTGGTTTGATCGCGACGAGTTTGCCATAAACATACTTTCACCTTGGTGCAGTCCCTGCCAGCCGTTACATTTTAGATATCATGGAAGTATTTATTGATAATAATTTATTGTTCGCCTAGAAGTGGCCTCTTGACAGGCAGCTACATGTGTTGCACCCCTGGGCAGAAGTGGACACCAAATAGTGTCTTTGTCAATGCTCCAGGGATGTTTTCTATATTTATTGTCATATTGTCAAGCTTAGAGAGGTACATATATTATTATAAAGACGTGCTTAAAATAAAACGATTAGAGAATTATTACCTATTCGTTTAGTTTAACTAGATAATTTCCTAGCCAATCATATGTAATACAAAACAAATTGTTGTTCCTTAAATTTCTGAACAAACCTTGTTCAAATGATTTGTGTATTAAATTACCTAAAAACTATCTTGCTGATGTGAATTGTGAATATAGATTGTTTAAAGTTTATTTATTCAGTTATTTTATGTTATTTCTAACTTTATTCTACAACTGTGATATTCATGTATTTATTCATGTATTTATTTATGTGCCAGCTATTTATGCAGTGTCTTTTCATGCGACAGTCGCTGTTGTGTGGAAACACATCAGTAAACTCAATGTCCTGCCAATTGTGGAAATGTGCTAGCAACTTTTTTTTGAGTCCACCCGAGAAAGTCTCCCAACCTCCTGGTGTCACGTTTTCATTCGTGCCTATGTTCCATATCAAAATCTCGCCAGTGAACCACTTCAACAAAAGGTTGTCTTCTTAAAAACTGTATTGGCTGAGCTTTTAGACCACAAATTGTAACGAAATTGATTTCGAAAATCATTGTTTCACCGTCAAGTTTCTAAGAGATCTAATTAATGTACTGTATTTTCGTCATGAGATGGCAGATGCTATTGTAATTCAAAATATATGTAAAATATTTATAAACAAAGAGAATATATGTAAGATAATTACAAGACGACATAATTTAATTTACTGTCTTATCTCGTTAATTAAAAACAACCTAAAACATCACACGGTAATAGTATTTTTGTCTTCATTTTATTTGTTAATCCCTCTAAGTACCCTCTCCATATTACATGAAATTCCTTCCGGCCAATCAGAAATGACGCTGTCCCTAAAATCTGACACAAAATAATTCAGTATTTTAATAAAATCAGAACAAAAATAATTGTTAACAAAATCGTACCGGGAGGACGAAGTAGTATAGTTTTTATTTATCAGGGGACTACTCTTTGACTCGTTTCTTGAGATGAAAAAACAACCCAACTTCCTCCTCAACACCTTCCTCTATACTGTGATGATTCCAAACCAAGTCATTCTGAGCCAAGGACTATTCCCCGGAATTATTTCTGTCACCCTCAGCACTGTTTTTTTTTTATTCACTGCCAATTCTCTGCAATGCCTAGAAATAAGACAGAAAATAATGTAATACCAACGCACTTCTCATATGCTGTTACCAGATGATAGTAGTTTGGAGAAACATAAATATTTGTATTTATCCCATAAATCCAATGGCTTTTAAATACACAGTTGTGTAATCGATCCCTTCTCTGGCCTGCCGCAATAAGTGGGGTAGTGCCAGGCTGTTAATAAAAATTGGATTTCAGCACTCAAGACTAGCTGCGAATTGCCCGGCGAAATTGATTGGACATGGATGTGATTGGAATCGCAGTTATTTCTTAGGTCCGTATGACTTCACGTCATTACCAAATCGAAGATCGAAGTAGTTGTGAATTCTGCTACAAGAGTCCCAGTTCATTACACAAACCTGTACATCAGCAAGGAAGAGATACCTGTGCCCTCTAATCATGCGTTGCTTTTGAAGGAACACAGTTAATTGGGCGTATAAATTTTATTTTGATGACGCAGTTATATGAGAAAAACAATTCTGTTCTGCTGGCATAATGTCTCCAATGACTTGCAAGATGTGGCTGGATTTTCGCCGGTGACATAAACAAAGGAAAGATGTTATTTGCTCAGCATCAGGAATGTCAAACCAGGACTTACGCTATGTACGTAATGCCTATACGGCCATCAAATTTGCATCATCTTGATACAACTTTTGATATCCTTCTTCACGAACTCGATCAAATAATGACAGTTCGGTTCTATATATTCGTCCAACAAAATTTTAATATGTGCTTTCTTCCAGAGCAAACACCTGCAATTATAATTGTAGATTTCTCAATACCTTTCCTTAATAAGTGATTTAAATCTAAAAAAAAGACATATCTTGGTTGCTCGTTCACCATTTTTGCAATGCATGAGGTTCTGCAAATTCGCGTCCAATGCAAAAGGCAAGGCGCCGCGACGAGTCGGTTGCATAAACCGCAGGGGAATCAACTACTTGGATACCAGCAAGAAAACGTTGTCAAAGCACATGCTACGAAATGCAAATGAATGTTGCGCTCCGGTTTTCGAATTTCATGAAGGTAACAAACGGTTGGCTGATTCCAAAGACAAGCAGGTCAAAACGATTCTCGTGTGCCCGAAAGTGCGTTGATTCACACAATTCACACCATTCGTGTTGCGCTTCGCAGCCGCGGAGCGCGCTGTCGATGTCGACCGACGTCGTCGCCGTCGTTGCGATTGCGATCCGTGCGTGCACGCGTTGTGTGGTGATCGGGCACGCGGGGCCGCGCATATCTGCCGCTCATTAGCGCACTCCTGCGCACGGGCGTGCGCGGATCGGCACGCCTTCAAGACCGCGCGTAGAACTTTAGGCAGGGGCGTCGGCGTTGCCGAGGCTCACGACGCCGAGTGACGCCGGTAGAAAGGACGGTTAGCGTCGGTTGGCGCTACTGTGGTTTTGGGAGCCACTGGTTGTGTTAAATATCCTCTGCTATGCGAAACATTGAAATACCTCGTCATGTGACTGGCTGAAACTTTGTTGCATATGTGTACCATTAATATCCCATTCAATTTTCAACTATATTTAAGTCAGAGATGCCGCAGCATAAACCTAAGCATAAACCTAAGCATTTTCATACATCGATTGATTGGGCATCGAACTGGAAATGCTAATAAAGGTAAAAATATGGTAAAATAAAATATTCTGCAAGCTCGTTTTCTGGGGGATCGGGGTGGCGAAACGGGGATAAATCGTTTAGTCTGCTCATCGAGGGTTATTGTAAGGCAGTAAGCGTGAGTCAGTGCCAAACAGGTGGCTATAAAACAATCGTGCAATCTCAAGAAGGCAGATATTTTGGCAAGTATTCGAAAAATTCACATTCTTGATCAGCCCAAAGAAAATGTGTTTATTTTTATCAAGGCAATTATTTAAATTCCTCCTATGAGGATGAGCTTTATCAAACGGCAAGAAGGGTATCCCAAACGTGTTTATCTGGGATCGTGTCAGCGTTGAAACGAAAGTAAATCGATTTTGGCATTCCACGCATTCCAGAGGAGGTATGGAGGCGTTGTTGATGGCAATCATTTGCTCAGTGAGACTGAAAAAGCCTGCGATCTCAGGTCGAAAACAGTAATTAATGGCAATCCAGCAAAAAAATAAGTTGGCTCAAGTCCTTTTATGGACTGGTGAGATACTGGCCGGCAGAAAGGAAAACTAGCGGGCGATTGAAATTTAATTTTGTTTAGTGAAAAATGTGAATGAAGCACCTTGATTGAGAGGTAGGTGAAAGTTTACTCGTTTTTCAAACATCTGCAATAAAGCGGTCATAAATCCCAAATCCTTTGAGTTTCCCTGCGACAATCATTCACGCACCGAACGCACAATGCGTGGCAAGGCATCAATGAACTTGAAGTAGCGTTAGTTCGAATGTCGTAGGGTCGTCAATGCTAATAGCCTACTCTCGTTGCAGCGATTACACCCGTAAAACTCGAACGGCCCGACCGTTGCCCACCCTCGCCATGCACCCCACACGGACCAGCAGACAACTGTTGGCCGAGGCAGCCAGAAAAGGTGCAAAGGTGTTTGTGGTACTTGAAAACGCATGTCAAATCGTGTTGGCCCCTTCTTGCCACACCTTGGTGCCTACACATAACTCAGTCGGTGCTAACACGGGGGTCGTGGGGGCTGGTCGTTGGCGGCGCAAGGCAGAACGTAAAGTCACCGCAGGGTACTCCCTCCGGAGCACAATGCCAACGAGCAGCTGATTAAGATATTATAGAACACGCAGGTAGAAATGTCGAACAAAACTCCAGAGCGGATCGAGTAGAGTTGTCAACTAGTTTTCATTGATGGCTAAGGTGAGAAGCAATAGACCTCCCACCCGATCTGGATCGCCGAAGAAGCGGAGGCGAGGGCGCCACTTAGTCTGGTCTTTTGTTGTACAAGTGCAAAGACACTTAGAAATCGGCGAAACCTACCTGTCGAACACAGGTAATCGACAGGCGATAAAAGTAAATATTTGTGAAGCTTATTTCCACCTTAGCAGCGTTAGGGCTAACAAATCATTGTCGGTTGCTAACTAGGCGACAATGCGAAACGAGCTCAAAGTCGCTTCTGGAGCAGCTGCCATTCAACGCGCACCCGGTAAAAAAGTAGCGACTGCAAGCGTCCCTGTCGCCGAGTCCTGCCAGGGGTATTGTACTGCTTTATGGGTGTTGTGCGATGCGACAAAGCCTTTGCACATTCCACTCCTCCAGGCGTCGCTCGACGTGGCCGATGACATTATCGACCGCGTAAAAAGCAAGATTGTATTAAGAGATGTTCGAGACTGCAAGTTCTCGCGCCGAAACGTTAATGGTTTCAAATTACAACGCCATGAAACGGCCCAAATTTCGTTTAAAACCCGCTGTAAAAACGATCTAAAAGTATTAAAACGATCTGTTCGTTGATAGCCACTTAACCGGTGTCCGGACAGAACACGGCGGCAGGAGGCGAGCTGCGACACATTGGACAGAGCGAGCTAGCCTTGTCCCCGTATCAAGCATGAAATCAGGCGCTCTCGGCCGTCACGGATGTCGGCTTCGGCGCTGGGCCGCATGAAGACGCTGCAGCCGACGTCTCCACCCTTTGTCTCAATAAGCAAAGCAATGAGCTGCAATTGGCGTCGCCATCACATCGAGATGCGACGCGAACGACATTCTCGCTCGATTCGTCGCATCCTTCGCCGGACACCAGACATCGACACCGTTGACAACATCTCTGTCAACATCGTGAGTATGTGTGCGAGGTGGTCTTTCATAGGAGTCAGAGGTTCCGCGAACGGCCGCCGGGTTCCCACGAACGCGGCCGTCGTTTCGTCGGAACGACGATGTCATGCGGGCGACACCCATAATGGCGACACGAGATAACGCGGTCCGTGGCACGACCGAGCGATTCTGCGGTCCAGAAGCCAGTCGGACCGATCTGCACGCTGCGATGGAATTTGTCCGTAATCCGTTTCCACCCACTCGTAGACGTCGATAGGCAAGCAGACGGCATCGTCTGCACGCCGGCAGACACCGACTACCATTTCATGTCCTTTTATGTAGCTGCGAGGCAAAATTACGTTTATTTAGTCACCCCTGTTGCAGTCTTGCGGACAAGGTGTCGTTGCGTGTCGTGTCGGAAATGACGTCAGTCAAAGGGTTGCAAGTGTTTGCCGTGAGGGAGTCGCCTGCCTCCACGGCGGCGATCAAAGTCTCGGACACTGCGCAGGAAGTCTTGCGTGCTCGGCACAAATATTTGACCAACTCTCTATCATCGTGCGCGTATCGTCAACGAACACCACGTCTTCCTTGAAGCATTTTCTCTCAAAACACTCGTGCAAGCGTTTTCCCTATGTGTTCAAGTGGCAGTCGAAGACGGGATTTTGCCTGTTCGCGCGTTGACATCACTTTGCCAATGCCGCGCTCTGAGTGATCCTTTCACGGCTTTCAAAGGAGTGCCACCCTTGAAAGAGTCGCCTTTTTTCTCGACTGTTCATGTGTGCAGGGTCTCCGGGGGAAGATTGCAAGCGCCGGCGCTGCATGGACGGCGTGTCAACAAATTGGCGCTTTCGGCCGGCGCGAACAAAACGCCGGAAACGGCGGCACGTCTTGTCCGAGTGACACGGGATTTGCAGAGGCGTTAGGCGCCTTCGCCGCGGCCAGAGCACGTTCCGTCGCGGTACGCCGGTGATTCACGTCGGCGATCTCACTCACCGTGTACCCACATTTTGGAATGACCATACAAGTGTAAAATAAATGGCATCGCATTCCATTGTTATCGAGGAAGAAATTGCCGAGTTAGTCATTACAAGGCAGGAGGCCCATGAGCCCACCACTAGCATTGACAACTGCTCAAGGGTCCATCCTTCCCATGCTATCTCCATCGGTTCGTACCTTCCATTCTTTCCAGCAAACATGTCAATTCACGATCCGGGTGTCGGATCGGAATGTGCGGCGCATGTGTCAGATGAAGAGTGCGCCGCCCGCCGCCTTTGTCCTCGACCATCAATGAGCGCGATAATTTATGTGCCCAGGTCCGAGTGGCCGCTTTGGGAGAGTGGTGCGCGGCGGCGCTAGCGAGTCCTCGCCGTGGGTAAGTCAACAAGCGGCCGGCCACCTAGAGTGTTGACCGTTGCGCCCCTCCGCGACGTGCGCAAAATAGCGTGGTGCGAGGCAATCAGAGGTCTCACATCGGCGTCGCACACAAATAAAGTGCCAGCGGGAGGTGTCGGCCCCACGTTTCCGGTGGGAGCGAATGTGTGGCGCTCCGGGGATTGCCGTGCGCGATATTCACACGTCCAGGTAGCGGTCTGAGGCTGGTCCACGGCCCGTCGTGCAGACGCGCTGGGAAAGCGCCGGGGAAACGGGAGGCTGCGGCGAGTAGGTCGAGGGTGCAGTCTGGCTGTTGTCACTCGTCGCCGAGATGCGGGCACGGTCCCTGTGATCTCGGAGGCCGAGGCCGGGGTCAAAAGACGCGATGACTTGGCCGGGGACATCTCAGATCGCACCCTGGTCGCAGTGTCGCCAACCCGCCTGGCACAACCCGTGATTTATTAACGTGGTCTGCATTGACGGCGTGCTGCGGGCATGTCTTTGGAACGCTGCATCTGCACCCCCTGGCAACGCATTGCTTGATTGCAAGCGACAATGCTCGAAAGTCGAAGGTCATAAATCAACTCGAAGATTTTATCCGCGTTCGCCTACCGTTTGCTAATACTCTCGAATGTCCGCAACGTCGACAATATTTAAACGCGATTTATTTACCTGTGCGAACGTGCACAAGAAAAGCATGTTGCAACTTCACCGCCAGAGCCGGCGATCCAGATAAATGAAAAGCATCTGTTTTGCATATCAGGAGGAATAATAAAGCACATGGGGGCATTGTTGGCGCCAAGGAATTCGAGCCCGCGCGGCGACGGTGGCGTGGAGAAAATATAATATCGGTTATCTTTCAGGAATGTCGGCGTTTTGTGCAGCAGGACGAAGACGGCGACGACCGCGACCGCGGGAGAGAAAACGACCATCGAGACATCGAGCCAATATTTCACTGGGCAAGACACCCCGAGTCTCCACACACATGACAACCCCCCGTCCCCCATGCGTCCCACCCGGCGGGGCAAGACACACACTCGACACGGCTCGTTCCCAAGAACATGATATCATGGCTCGGGGGTATTTTTGGGCACAGGAAGCAGATAACGACCTAATTTTTCCCATGCATGCTTTGGCATCTCTGCGCATTTCGTATGCCACCCATACCTCTATCAGCCACAACCCGATCCGCAGTCACGGCCAATGGCTGACGTGCACACTAAATTGCTGGCGAAATTATTTATCTGCTCGCCCAACGTGTAATTATATTATTACGACGATACAGATTGCAAAGCCCCAGGAGGTTCACAGACGCTTCTTCTAGGAGCAAAAAAAGTGTGGGTGCGTTATCGCTACGAAATACTTACCGTGGATCGTTAAAATCAGGTAAAAAAATCACTCTGCATTCTAAAATGGATGGCTGGTGTGTAGGCACGAAGACTGTACGAATTGTTTAATTACAACACTGAAATGGATAATCTAGAAGATTGCAGCATACCTCCACGTGTGATAATAATAATGATGATAATCAAGAGGTGTACCCGAGAAGGGCGATCGTCGCTCTGACTGAGAAACGCATCTGTCGGGAAACTGACGAACTCGCTGGCGAGCATTCTTGAAACCTAGTGCTTTCTCTGTTGGTGATGGAAAGTATCTAGAGATGACAGTGTATCTTGCATCTGAGTCGATAAGCCAAGTCGTTGCCTCTTATCGGAGCAAGCAATCTTCGAAGACAATGGCTCGGTATGTGAATTATGCGCCTGCTCGATCCCCCTTCATGCAACTTTGATAGGCCATTGCAATAAACAATTGCCGAGACAAGAAAGTAATTCCGCCGTTCCCCGCGCGAGATGAAATAAGAACAATACCAACGAAATGTGCCATCTTGGATTCCTCGTATTTCGGCGCAAGTTTGTAGAAATCGTAGCCACATTTACAGAAGAATCCGAGTGGGCATCACAGTGACGATATTGGAATGTATGTTGCTAAGTGTATAGGCGTTTTCTGCATTCAATTCTAACTAGCCGCGTTAAGTGCATTCCTGATATGTGTTAATAATTAGAAGAGGGAGATGGGGCACTAAAAAATAACTGTAAAAGCAAATTTAATTTGACAAAAATTCAAGCCTGAACTTCTGAAAATGTAATTCAAGGTCATCTCTTACAGCAAATCTCTTTGTCAACCCAAATAAATTAGCTACATATGCTACAAAATCATGTTTCCGCCTTCAAATTAATTCTGGTGTCCTGGATGCCGATTCAGATAAGCGTTCCCTTTGCACGGGATAGAACCTGAGTATTACGCCACACTATGACGTACTGCGCAATACTTGGATTGCCACCCACTCTAGAGTAAATAAAGTATTTATTACCTGTATGATCCCCATAATTTCCAGCTTATTATAACTAACCCCATATCGCTAACATTCATTGCCTACTCAAATCTATGCTTCCCGTCTGTATTGCCGTATTGGCTCTCATTTCTTTGGAGACGCCGTACAAATATTTGAAAGGTAGCACCACAGTCATGCAGCGTTATCTCTAGTTTTCCAGAAAGTGCGTAAAGGAACAACCATACCTACGTAGTACCTACGTCATGAGTGAGCATGTAGTATTTACCTTCAGCATTCAGATCAAAGTTCAATATTCTTGCCAAAATGATTTCTAGTTCGCTGGAAAACTGATAATAAAAGTATGTGGATGACGTTAGGAGCGAGACTAATCGGAAACTGCCGTCGATAACATTCCGTCAGCGCAGTGCAAATACAGAGATCGCCGACAATAATGTTTTTCAGCTTCATAACGAAAGCAGACATTTCGCGAGGATCGAAGGGATCGTTTGGCAAGGCGCAACGCGTTAGCTGGTAAAGAGAATCAGCACACAAAGCTTTGTCCAACTGCATGGTAAATTCAATCAGGAATTTCGAAACCCCGGAGATGGCACGGCGTTACCCCGTTGGTCCAACCATTGACCATCACACAACGCCCCCATGGTCCAACATTTTATTTAATGGGGAACAGCTAGAAAAAGCGGTCTCGAACAAGGAACTGGCGCAGAACTGCTATTGAACCTGAATCTAGTTTAATCGCGAAGCTATCTAATAGAAAACCAGAAAACTTAGTGACTAGGGCGAATTTCAAGCTCATTGATAACTCGATTGATAGTGAATCTGACTTAAATACTTAAGAAGACTATAAGTGCTATTGTCTTATCAACAAGGACATGTCGAGAGAAATACCGATCGCCAAGTGCAGTAAAAACATTTATGTGATAATATATGATATGATTTCATTCATAAGCGACGTCAACACTTGGGCAAAAAGAACATGCTTATATGGCTTGGCTAAGAATTCCTCAATTAATTATGTCGATCGTTAAGACTATCAAACTGATTACATTGTCTCAAGTACAGTGAGTAACGTTGAAGTTATTTAGATCATATTTGTGACTATGTTTTTAATTGTATTACAATTATAATCCGCTTGTCAATAACGAATCCAGGGGTTACCTGGTCTGGCACTGACGCCGTCAAAAGCGTCCAATTTGCACCGCGGACATCATAATCCGCTTTTAGCAAACATAGGTGAAGTGGTGCAAACAGGTGGTGTAATCTTGGTAACCCAGCGCGACGCACGATAGCGCAGAACATTCGCACAGGCAACACAGAATCGGATTGCTGATTAAAAATCGTACATAGTAATGACATGGGAAAACAAAGAAACAAAAAATCAAACAAACCAGTTCCTTCCTCAATAGACAATTTCTCGACCAGAAAAAGAATGTCCGTACACAAACTGGATTGAATTTAATGGCTCGCGTTTTAAATGTGACATCCCACGTCCATTATGCAATATTCAAATCTCGACACTGACAAGTGTATTTTCTCCGCAGAGATGAGCGGCATCCTCTGCACGACCCTTAAAAACCCGAAGCCTCAACATTGTCTCGCATGCGGTATAAGTGCGATGCGCAGCAATTTGAGGCTGCGCAGGTCTTGCGCAGTCAGATTCTTTGTCGGCTGCAGCGTGCAGGTCATTACAGTCACAGCGCGCGCAGTTTTCAGGTCGTCTGGACACGAAAGGCAAAGGTGGATAGCTATCTCCGCATGCACATAGGGAAACAAGCGGGCATCATTCACGGCCTGCGATGCACACCGTTTGCCGAATATCCAGTCAAGGAACCTGCTTATCAACATTCCGGGGCAAAGGAAGGTGCAAGCCAAGAGCTTTGAATTCACCAAATGCACATTTGTTCGATTGATTTGCATGTCTGAATCGATTTGCATAACAATTCGGAGCAAAGTTACCCTCTGATGCAAACTTGGACTGTGCTATACAGAGAATCTTACTACATTTCTCGTGTTATCAAGGGATGGAAGGCGGACCAAGAAAAGACAGAGCGTGGCTCTACAAAAAAAGACCAACCTTCCTGGTAAACCCTCGGAGGGCTTGCGAAGACTGCAATTCCTTCCTTGCAAACCCTCAAGAGCACTCGACTACTGCAATGCCTCTTCTTCTGCAGCTCGCACTCAAACGAGTCTCTGTAAACGTTTGCAATATAACAATAATACCACAACGACAAGTCGCCAAGTCTATTGTGGTGTATAATTCACTGCACAATGCAGATCATAATACCTATTCACGTACAATATCAGACAAAACCAACCACTTTCTGTTTGTTTTGATCTCGACAATGACTTATACCCATTCTATAACATTGCAAGTAGCAAATATGTAGGCGACGAGCGAAGCATCGCCAGCAGCAATTAGCAGGCACTAAATCATAGGAGAGAACGAGCTAACAGACCTATAGGAGCAAGACCATAAAGCAAGCTACGAGAGGCCCGCGGTCACCGAGTTGCCGGTGACGCGACAACGCCTAGAGATGGTCAATCTCACCGCCGACTGACACCACGATGCTCGCTTTGCTGCAATATTTGCTCAGCAGGTAATTGACTCGACTCGTCGACACTCTGGCCCAGCACGGGGCAGGATTCATAATATTATGTATTCCTGCAGATACTTCGTTAGTTGCACGTTTAAAAAGTCAAGTCGCGCCTTGGGCAAGTCGAACTTAATGACGTTAATTTGCTTAATCGCGGCGAGGGGAGCTGGCCGAGGAGGTGCATCGCGATCAAGAAATCAATTGGCCAGCCAGTCGTGTAAGAGTCCGCGTCTGCTGTGTGCTAACGAGCTGAAAGTACCGTCCGATGAGTCATGCACATCAAATCGCAATCTTAATCGAATGCCGTCGATCACATCACCAATCGCGGCAAATCTTGTGACAAATGCTGGCATGTGGCGATAGTAATTCCAGGTTTAACGTTCCTTGGAGAGCTGATCTTTACTCGATAGGTCGATCGGTCGCGTGTTCGATTGTGCACGCGAGCGCGCCGCGTTCTTTCCCGCGAGTCGCCTGATTGCAGCGCTCCTACCGGCGGCGGCGAGTGTCATGTAACGTGCTAATTAGTGGCATAATGAAAGTCATAAAGGCGTCAGCTGATTGCGCCTGTATGTTGTCGCGCGAGTCGGCGTCCTCGGGCGTCGTGGCAGCTTGAGATGGCGTGTGGCGAGCCAGGGGCGTCGGCGTCGACGTCGGCGTCGCCGGAGGCTCGGCCGGGAGACGTCACGCCCGTGCTGTGCCAATGGAGGACACTCATGGCTAGAAAAAGTGCAGCTCGGTATGGATATTTCAGCGTCGCTCTCTATGTCAGGCCGAATCGAGGTAGTTAGCGACATGTTGGGTTTTGGTCGTATCTTTACATTGAATGCCAGATTGCAGGCTGGTAATTTAGCGCATTGCGCACGCCCGTGGTGGCCCGACTTCGACGGTCCTCTGCCAGGGTAATTAGAGGCTGCGAAATGATTGACGTCAGCTGATGGTGCAGTGCGCCTGCGTTGGCCGGCGAAATGCATCGCCATATGTGAAAAGAAAGTTTGAGCATTGCAAGACGAGGAAGAAATTTTGAAAAACATTACGCCAATAAATTGTACGCGCCAAAGGCTGACAGCGGAATTTTTTGATGTATTTTCTGTTACACCTCTGCTGGCCTACTCCCAGTTTGTTTTGTACGATCGTTAGACAGGCCGTAGACATTAGCAGGTATTTTACAGCATGTGAACGCGAGTCATGCCTCGTTGTTTTCAAACATTACTCAGAAATCTGAGCGAATTAATTCGGAATTCGGAGTGATAAAATCGCGAGGCAATCTCGCCAGACTCCAGAGCCACTCGAGTCGAGTGAGTCAACGCGTCGTGCCTTGGCGCGTTGTGGTTCCCAAACGCTACGTTAGCACCTTGTCGAGCAATTAGGCGCATGGTCGTTACAGTAAATCACTCTGCCGGCAGCCAGGAATTGGCCGTCCCCCCACTGCTATCATTTCATTGGTGGAGCGCAGAGACGACACCTGTCTAATTGAAGGGACGCGGAACAAACCGGTCGGTCCACGTAATCGCTTATCAGCAATCAACAATCAGTCGATCAACGGGCGATCGATCGCGGCCGCGGTTTCGCGAGCGAATTGCGACTGGTCGCGTCGAGGAGATATGACTCACGCGAAGATGTTACTCACCGGTCGCACTCGCCGCCCCCCCCCCCCCCCCCCCCCCCCGTCGCGAGATTTCTGTCACCGGTCCCCGAGCGCTTTGATTGGCAAGAAGTGCGAATGATAGCCAGGTTTATGAGGTTAAACGGTCCCCCATTTCGGCCCCGACTCGGGACTCCTGCGGGACGACATTGCGCAGCCGATTTTCGTCACCGGATATTTTCGGCTGCTGAGCAACAACGTCCATAAGTTACACAAGAGGCTGCGTCATTGGCGCGCGGTCGCTACCTGATATTTTAATGACAAGATGTATTTTTCTGTGGCCAATTAAGACTTGAGCAGAGAGCGTGGTATTGTGTTATTTGCTCATTTCAACATGTGTGTCAGGTGCGTCTCATTTACTGGAATTAAGAACAGGCCATCGGAAAAGTTGGAGAAGATTTCAGCAACAACTGGCAACCGCAAGCATGTGTTCGGCGGGAAAACGCACTCCGGCCTGCGTTTTCACCCGAACGTTCAGCGGCGATCCGACCGCATTGAAATCGACCAAGTTAGTGGCTCAGTTTCTTAGTAGGCCAAAGGGCATTTCGACCGGCCATAAATTGCATTCACGTCGCCGGAGTCGTCCGAGAAATAATGATGGGTGGACGAACGGGCCGTCAGACTGGCGGGGATCTAATTAAAACAAGCGGCGATGAGAAGGGGTTGATGGGTCGACGCGATCCGCGTGGCCGCTTTCTGCGCTTGCGCGCCCCTGGCGTGCGCCTTCCGGAAATCAGGAGAGAAAAGGCATTTCCTCCCTGGCATTAATTGGCCAGCCAGTTCGTAGTAAAACGGCGTGCAAACTACCGCCGCTGCCGCCGCTGCCGCTGCTGCCGCTGCCATTGCCTGTCGACGCTGGAATTATTCGGCGCGGTGTTATGAATGAAAACGCAATGCCCCACGCCATGCCCAGCATAACGGCGCTAATGCGAAAAGCACACTCAGTTCACGGAACAGGTCAACCACATTTCGAGAATCACTAAAGCAAAACGATAAGGCGATGATTTCACAAAACATCGCAATCTTTATTGATCAGATAAGATGATCTATGACAGAAGCCGATGGTAGGGATAGTCTTACCTTATACTACCTATATAAAGCACGGCGCAAGTGGAGACTTGGTTTAGTCAGTTGAGGTATCCTCCAAGTGGCCAGTGGTCGGCGCGTTATTGTGTGTGCAGTGTACGATACCGCCGCGTCGAGCGAGCTGGTCAAGTGGGACTGGGCAGCCGGACGAATCATTGTGACAACAGCAACTACTACGACAACTACCACTACGGCGACAGGCCAAAGTGTTGACCATTCACAAGTCCATGTGATGGGAAGGAGACGCAGAAATCCGAGCGGAGACAGCGGTGGCAACTGCGGCGGCAGCGGCGGCAAATCTTGGACAGACGGTTAGTGGAGTTTGTTATCTCTGCAGGCGGACGCGTGAGCGCGACGCTCTGCAATTATAACAGCACACCAGAGGAACCGCAGACTCTGACATGGATGTAGAGGTGCCAGCGAAAGTGACGTGCAACGAGCGTGTACCTAGCGATAAGTACTTTTCCGAGAATTCGATCTTCAGCGACATGCACCGATGAAAGTGCCACAGCGTTTCCATTGTTCGCGATCCGCCGCACGGACCGCGCGAGTCGGAAAAGCCACGCGGAAAACCCTCAGCGATTGCGGAAATGGCGCGCGTGGCGATTCAGGGGACGGTAATTACAACACAGAGCTCAAACAGAGATGCTAATACGTCATACATCAATTATTTTCTTCCTTCGACGGTTTTTTTTCCTCTCTTCACATTTACTTTGGTATTTTAACTGCGTTTAATACGTTCCACTAATAACATATCCTTAGCGAGGCTGGTGCAAGTGGACCGAATAATTGACAAATCACAGATTATTCCTCGATATGCGTGTTTGAGACGACCGCACGAAACTAATCGTTTCCATCTCAGCGAGCTAGTTCTAATCTATTTTCATTACAATCGTGTATGACTGTTATTACGCGTACTCGGCAGACAAACGTACACCCTGTGTACAGACAGCGAGTCACAAGTCTTTCTGCGCAAGCCGAGTTCTTCTCACTGAACGTAATAGTATATTTTAGAAATCGAATTTAATAAGTGCATCACTAATTACAGGTTTGTGGAGCTAAGTGCAGGTGTCTCATTCTTGTGTAACATGCATGGTGCATTCTCTCGCTTGTATCTCACTGCGTACTGAGAGTGCATCGAGCACAGAGTTCTGGCAGAAGATTGCAAATGGCGGCTACACGCCAGCGCTAGCTAAAACACGAAACGGCAATGGAACCTGCGCGGTGCACGTTGAGACGCGTAGTACACTAGGTCCACAAACGCTCGATTCCCAAAGAGAATGCGTATCTGTATAATTACAATTAACATTCGCGACTAATAGGTGTCCGATATTATGGGAGTGTAGTATAATAATTAATAAGCGAGTCGCTGCCGCAACCGCGCCGAGTCTGCCTGCCAGTCGGCCGGTACCAGGCGGTAAGGCAGCGAGGACATTTTCTTTCCGTCGCACCGAAATAATTGCAGGGTGTAATCAAAGTGAAAGCTCCTGGGCCGGGACATTGGTGAGTACCTAAAGGTGGTCGACGACGACAGACGTCACTGTCAGCAGCCTAAACGCGTCGGTTTCCCTCGATGCAACGAACGCGGCATGGCCGGCGCAGGTCGGACACGACGTCCCCGCCGAGGACATCGCTGCACCGGGGTGTCATTACGACGCGATACCTACCTACCTAGCTACGTACCTGTGTACCCACCACACGCCGCTCTCGCATGGAGATGATTACACTCTATGTAAACCAGCATTAGAGCACGCAATAAAAACTTAACGAGCAGATTTCACAGCGTCCACCACTAATCAGTCCTTTCGTTACAATAATAGCCCGTAGAGAAACCAGTCGCACGTTAATAGGCATGTTGAAAAGACAGGACGACGACGACGACGACGACGACGACGAGAGGCGACGTTGTATGTGAGTGTGTGTGTGTGTGTGGTTGGTAGCTCGTTTTTTATCGATAACAACACTGTATAGGTAGATCTGTCGGTATAATATTAACTTAGTTGTTAGCGATTGCTGCCGTCGCCGCTGCCGCACGAAATTAGGACTTACAAGGACACGGCAACACTTTAAATTGTTTCAAATACAAAAAAAGTATTTAAATCTCGGCAGGAATGCCAAGAGATGTGCATGAGTGTGTGTGTTTGTGTAAATGTGAATGAGGGTTACGCGATGGGAGTTGATTGATCTTGGACCGCGACACTTTCTCTGAGTTTTTCGCGGGTTCGCCCAACCCTTATTGTAGGGGACGCTAAGAATGACGCAAGGCCACGTGGTAGTAATGCCCACTGATCGCACGTTCGCCGCAATTACATCACGTCTCTACATGTTTGGTAGCACGAGCTGAGCGAGAGATAAAGGCACTTCAGTATTGACTTTGTGAGTCGAGCCTGCAACTGAGCGAGATAAGTTTCCATCATTGTCAAGTTCATGGGGTTTGCTTGTCCCTGTAAGACACGGAATGAGGTGGGTGGCTTTTTGGGCTGGAGGGTGGGGGGGGGGGGAGTTGCGTGGGTAGCGTTTCTGACTTCGGGATCACCTCCTGACACCGCTACCTTGTGTATAGGATGGTTGGCAGCGGATAATATATGGCCCATCATGTAACGAGCATTTAGCTCCGATTGACTGGTGACGCGCGCGCCTGGCCGCGTGCAGGAGTACTGGAAATCTCGCAATAAAAAGCCAACTGCTTCCGAAGGCTTCTTTATGTTGTAAAAAATGAACTTCGCAAGAACTTTGTGCCTTTCGGTGCCTCGCAGGCGAATCAACGACACCAATCATGAGGTTGGGGCGATAAACGTTATGATCCGCAAAATTACAGGGAAGTCGATCTCAAATAATTGTTTTATTTTGAAGCTATAAGAACGAAAGAACGCTAAACAAACAACCTAGTTTTATTATCTAACAGCTCTGACCTAGGCCGCGGCATACCTGCTGGTTGACCGCATCAACGCAACGTACTCGAGGTCCGCAATTCGTCGGAAGTAGCGATCGGTACACGCAGATAAGTGAATGGTTCGAGGTGGATAAGAGATTAGTAATTAATATAAATTTCGTGGCCACTCGTAGTCGTCGGAAAAGTCCTTTTTTCGTCGGAACAACTGACCACCATACGGGCCAGCCTCTTCGTCCTGATTCCTACAACCGAACCGGAAGTGACCTGACAACCATTTGCATGCTATATCTCTCCAAGGCAATTCATGCTCTCTTCTCTACACCGGCCAAAATACCACACACAAACGCCTACCACAAATTAGCAAGGCTATTTTAAACATCACCACATATGCCGCCTAATTATCTTAATAATTTTAATCACGATAATGATTAATAACATGCTTAAAAAAATATTTAATGAGCCTTCTCTCATTATAATATCGTGAAAAGAACCGTCGCCGCGACTGATTGAGCAATTTCCGTCTACCTAGAGGAACCGTAACAAGGGATTTCCGATGTGATCTGTGACCGAGTGACGCGACAAAGCTGAGTACTGAGTACCGAGTTGCAAGCGGGTCGCGAGTCGGGCACCGCGGCGTCGCACCGGGCAGGCGAAACAACAAACACAGAGCGACCGCCGCCTTGCGATCTGCACGCATCCTCCTCTACAGTCGCCATGCGGTGACGCGACGCGACCCGGACCAAGGAATTTCCCATCAACCCCCTCCCTAGCAGCAACTTCCGAAAAAGAAAAGCGATTTCCTCTGTCACTTCTCGTCTCGATGACAATCAGCAAGCTATTTAGCGAGCGTGGGTGTGTGACAAATACCTTGCAGCATCGTTTATTCGCGGGACACAAGTTATAGCTCGTGCATCCAACACGGTAGGTTAGCCGGCTAAAGAGAGTCATCCTGAATGCGACGCGCGTGGGTGGCGATGCTGAATGCTTGCTCGAGACGTATACAGAGGAAAGTTGGAGACACTTTTTCGTGGGTGTTCTATTCTGAGCGCGGTTTCGCTCGCAGATCCATCAGCTGCTAGCGCGCCGCCGACGCGCGACGTCGAGGAGCAACAATAAACACTGGCGCTAGACGTTCACGATGACGTAGTGCCGTGACGCCCTCGTTCTGGAGCGATGACGTCCCGCCAAGTTCACGGTTAACACACGTCTTCGCTTGAGTAAACACCTAAGAGACCGAGGAGGGGCACCTATCTCTTTCACCGCGAGATAAGGCGCCCATGATGTCACCAGTCAAGAACGTGTTCATATCGGAAATCATTTCCCTTAAATGATTGTTAATTCAAACAAATATTTTCACACAGTCGGATCAATTGATGACTGATATACAAGTAAACTGTCCTCATCTCTAAATCATTTTACCGGTATCAACCCACGCGGAGAGGATATCGGCGTCTTGGTGACGCGTCGCCCTCGACCGGTCGTTCTCAATTAGCGCGTCCATTAATTACTTGTCCCCGCGACATGGCGAGCCGATCATTTGTTCGAATCCAAGATCGTTCGTTGCAAGATCCGCTCAGAACGCTGTCAATCGACCGCACTCTAAAACGCGAATCGCGCACACCCTCGCGACCAGAGATTAGGGAACAAAACAAACGCATTACGGTGTCCGCCGCGGTCCGGCTGTGTTCGGCGACAGCGAGCAACACGTGGCCAAACATGAGCTGTCGGCGTGACGTCAGGGATCTGGCCATGGGACCGCGCGCAATCTGGTCTAGTTCCGTTCCCGCGTGGAAAACCAGGACGAACGGGGAGAGATTTCCCCGCTAGACTTCCGCATTTTTCCTGTTGTTTACAGTAGTTGTCGGGTAACTCTATTTTACTTACAATGGCAGGGAAATTTCTGAGCGTTCTGCGTTTGGCGGCTCTCGCGGTCTCTTATCGTGAATCATCCGCCATGTTACTAGAGCATTGACGACGTTGTACGATAGTAAACAGAGAGAGAGAGACGGCAGACGATTTCATGAATGAGAGGGGCGGCGCTGACGTCTCTCTCGCTCTGTTGCTATCCGTCGTGGAGCTAATTCCGAGGAAAAATCACTGGGAATCCTCGCGAGGAGCCACACCCATCGGACATGCCCCCTCCCCCACTCCGGTGACACCGGCCCGGGGTGGGAAGAGATTTCGAGACTTTGATTGTTGTATATATTCAGAGATGATAATCTCTGAGAATCAGTCTCGTGCGAACAGTGGTCGGTTAAAGTCCAGATCCAGCTCACAAGGAGGACACCAATTAAAGGACCAGTGAATTTATTCGTGACGCGGTGTCGACTTCATAACACAACTACACAACACTAATTATTATCATCATAATGGTAGCAAGGAAATTAGCAGGTAATTACTTTTTATCGATTTACTCGGTGATGCGCTTTAAAAATGTCGATTTTTTTTGTACTCGATGTGAAAAATCATTGACAGTCTAGAAATAAAAATTGCACCTCAGAGGTGCTTGTTCCAAAAGAGGCTAACAATTAAAATTGTGGTGTGGAAACTCGGCTGTGAAATGAGTGTGCGACCTGTTTAGTCTCCAAGTTGAGGAAGTGTTGCCACGGGCAGCACACCTCCAATTAAGCGTGGGTGCTTTGAGTGTGTAATTCACCAAGTGGGTCTTCGCTTGGGGAAAATACCTACCCGGTGAGTGTTCGGCTGCCACACTCGACTGGCGTTAGGACGGCCTCGACCTGTCGTCGCCGCGAAGGTGCGAAGGTGCGAGCTCGGACCTTGGGTGGCCGCAGGTCGTGATTGATGATTGTCATTTCGGTCGGGCTTGAGATTTCGAAAAGGCTATGTGGGCCAACGAACGGGGATTTCCTCAATCAATTTGAACGAGCAGACCAGTGTTAGCCAATACCATTCGAGCCTTCAATTGTGGTCCAATTGAGATGTTTATGACAAGTGTCAAACAATAGGGGTGAAACACCCCTGAAGTGCGATATTCACTACTTTTTCAGCGAGTTTTAATCAGATTCTCATTAGAATCTTTTTCTATTCCTTGTTTATTTTGTGGTGTTCGAGGAGACACCCTCCTAACGTCTGTCCTAACTAACAGTGGCATTTTATTTTCGCGTTGCAGAGGCACTTTCTGCGAGCGCGGCGGCCGTGAGTTTCGCGCTGCTGCTGACGGGCTCCCTGCTGGCCCAACCATGCCTATCGGCGCCCACAGCGCCCCGGCTGGACCCGCGCCCCTGGCACCACCCGTGCGGCGCCAACAAACAGGAGACGGGTGTCGCGGCGCCCCCGTCCCCGCACTCCCGGCACCCGGCCATCAAGGCGCTCAAGAGAGTCCGCACGCAAATCCGCATCGCGAGCGAGCACTACGCTAAGGAGAAGCGCAACATTGACGTGCTCCATCAAGAGGTAAGCATAGAGGGATTCGTGGAAACGCGTTATCTGCCGGCGCCGACAGACAAACACGCCTGTCCGACACTCGCGCGAATATGCGTTATAATGTTGCCAAACTGATCAGAGTAATGGAAAACGTTTGCAATGCACAAGAGTAATAAAAAGAAAAACAGTTTGCGCGTCGCGTTTTCCGGCGCGTCTGTTTTCCAGATTTCCCAGTAATAGTTTTCATGCTATGGTTTCAACCCTTCCCGGCGACTGAACCCCATGACATATAGCCAGCACTGCCAAAAACATTTATTAACTTTCTGGGAAACGTGAAGTTGCGAAAATCTAGGAAATTCACGCTTTCCACTGTGCACGCGCCCAACGGCGCCGGACTCCTCTTTTCGTTTCCCCGACTTTTCATCGATCCCTCCCGAAAATCAGACACGCCACCATCCATCTGTTGATTTGCTATACACAATGAAATCGGCGACTAACTTTTCGCGTCGTTTTTTCGCAGCTGAAGGAGTTCAAAGACACAAAGATCACTTACGCGTGGCTGCCGGACAAGCAGTTCGCGTGGTATGAGGCGGAGGCCAAGTGTCAACCAAGGCACAAGCGCCTGTCGATCATCCTGCCACAGCTGCACAGCTCACTGCAACGCTACCTGATCACCCTCGAGGAGGTCAACCGATTCCCGCATACCGTCAACGAGCCTCAGGACGTTGCCAAGACCAGGAAGAGGGTGCTCTTCGAGCTCTCAAAGGAGGTCAAAAAGGTGAATATCACAAAATAATTTCAAGTGCACTACAATCATTCAGAGCTTTGCAACTTCAGTGTTGGCCTTGGTGGCCCAATTCGCAGAACAAAGTCCCAAAATGTTTGCTGGCGAGGTATGGCGTTTATGCTTCACGATTGCTGCTATCAGGGCTCCAAAGAATGAATCCCTTCTAAATTCTAACAAATTTTTGGTTTTGTGGATGTGAAAAAAATCCAGCCCACTTATAGTGTTTGTCTTCTGTTTCCAGTGGTTGTGCGAGGTGGAGACAGCTCTGGTCAGTAGCAACATCGAAGTGCCTTCCCGCACGAAGGAGGACATCATCCCCCGTGATGACCTAGACCGGTGGCACTCCGACCCAAGCCATACGACCTCGCTCGTGCAGACGTGGGGGGTGCTCACGGCATACCACCGTTTCACGCAGGATTGGCACAAGATCTTCAAGTCAGCACTCGACGCCAAAGTACCAGCCAGTTGCACCAGGCAGCAGACGCCGAAGACGAAACCGGTGGGTACCAAGAAACCCGGTAAACCCGCCGCGAAAAACACCCCGACGGCCGCTAAGAAGCCGGCGACGAAGAAGCGGAAGCCAGTGCAGTCAAAGAACTAATGGCTACTGAACTCTCATGAGTGTTTGCCAGAGACACAGTGCTTGTAGCCTATATTAGGCAGATTGACTGATTAGTTCGTGGGCTGTATAGCTAATTTATTTATTTGGAAGTTTCATAGTGACCTTAAATACCTACATATTTAATAATTTATTTGTACAGACTGCATTTAGCTTAGCAATTGACCGCATAGCTTCAAAACAATCCAAATGGAGCTGTTCCCGTCTTGAAATAATAATTATATACTATAGGGTAATCTGAAATGTGTCGTGTGAGACATAACAGTATTCTGCACGAGTGTGCATGGCACGTGATCGGCACAGTGATCCATTGTAGAGTCAACGCTTATTTCATCTTCTGTGATAATATTGATAGGTACTGAGAGTGGTAATTAGTTCCAAGCCTGCGCCTCAAGCAAATGAGCAAACTTAAATCAATTGTACTTACGCGTACACATAGTACGAATTTATTTATTGACTGTATTTATTTATTCGCTTATTTATTACTATATATTTTATTAATTTATTTGTCTTTTTTTTGAGAATCTCTGTACGCATCTTGTATTTTAAGCACAGCACGAGCATAACATCATTCTGATTATTCTATGATCTTGAGTCAAACTTGACGAAAACTCGAAAACGATGCACTTGTGGGGAAGTTCCTCGTATGCTTTAAAACATCAAACTATTTATCGACCCTCAGTTCACCCACATGTACCCACATAAGACATGTGCTTCATTATTTATTTCATGTCAGCATTATTTATTATAATGTTTTATCTTATATTTTTGTACATTACACTTAAATTTTATAAAAAATGTGAGAAAAGTAAGGAAGAGGGAGAAAGTAAGGGAGAAAAGTAAGGAAATAAAACATGCAAATGAATCTTAAAAAAAAACTTGACATACATTTTTTTTTTGCCTTGGAATCCTAAAGGTTCAATATTCTACCGAACACTCCTTCCCGGTGTCTATACCCCAGTTGTCAGTTTCCTTGTCCTCAAACTTTCCTTTCTAGGCGCCATTCCAGCCAAAAGAAATGTATGGTAGTGGATACCATCAATATTCGAAGGTGCAAGGTAAGTATCTAGAATTCCCGCATCCTCTGAACCAAACAAGCGGCCTCTCAACAGATATTTAACACTGTTGACGGGTGCAAAGGGTCAATCCTAACGGCAACTCCATGAACGTCTCTCAGGCTAGAAGATGCATTCTCTCGTGGGCCATTCCAGTAGGTACCCAAGTGATCAGCACCCACTGTATCGAGTCACCCTCTCGGAGGGCCAAGTACCCACTGCGTCTGGCCTCAACGCTGCTCCAGACCTTCGAGTTTCCCGGAAAATGATCAGACTTTTCTCCAAGGAAGTTGACGTGTTTTGCGTTGAGTAGCTCCGGGGGACATTTAGCACGGCCAATCATTCCAGAAAATAATCTAGTGGGCTAACGTCGCCAACTGGAACCAAACGTCCTGAACAGGACTCGCAGCAATGCACAAAAGTACCAAGGAGTACCAAAGTCCAAGGAAAGTTAAGTCGTCACTTGGCATTACTCACCACACGAATCAAGCTGTAATTTATTGCCAACTTGATTCGAACTTATTGATAGTAACAATGACCCTCCTCCCCCTTCAGAAAGATAGCGTGTGACTCACAAGTTACAACCGACGGCCTGCTTCGGCGCACCTGGCCAGTCGGCGGAACATTTGCCAAGGAACGGTTGCCAGGGATTATCTTCCCAGGGCGGGAGGGGGTTATTTTCCAGGGTGGCCATGGCGCTGTCTGGCATCGTCTTGCTAGAGCACATTTGCATAGATCAAGTCAACACACCCAGTGAAAACAGTGCATATCATAATTATATACTTCCTAATTTTCTCAGCAGTGTAGTCGGAAGGGGCGGGGAAATCAAAGAGCGATTAACGACCCATGAAAGATCCATAGACATATTTTGGAACACCCTGATTCTGCATCTGACAAATGTTGAAGCACAAACTAAGCCAACTACAAGAATAATGTGATAATATCTAAAAAAAAAAGCTGTAAATATGGCCATTGCAAGCGAGCAATTGAGTAAAACTCCATTATCGAGCAACGAAAATGATCAGCTAAGACCTTAATATCAGCCATGTTTTGACTTGGACAGCTGTCAGTTTGACAGTAACGAAGGCCGCCACTCGCTTGGCGAGGTGTATATGAAGCACTTTTCGTAGCGCACGGTTGGCTCTCAACCACTCCGCCTCATCATAATTACGTTAATTACTCATTTTATTTGAGAACGAAGATCATCATCTAGGATTCCGATTTTATAGCAAATCACTTCAGACTACACACTAGAAAAGAAACAAACAGATAGCTATCCATTAGAACAGGAAAAGCATATGTTTCTGGAATTAAAAGCGAGCGAAAGAAATGGAAAACCCACCCCCTCCGCTGACACAGATGCGAAACATATCGGTAGCATATAATTATGTATGCACAGTTTTCACTAGGCGTGTTGACTTGATGACTATGCGAATGTGTTCTTGAACTACGCTACCTGACCGCGCTGCCAAATCTTCCACCTCCACCGAAGGTACCGCCTGGCAAATCTACATGGCCAGCTTCCTCGACAAGCCAGGACTTGTCGAAAGAAAACAATGCAACTGATAAGAAGCGGCCACCGGCCAAAGAAGACGTTTCCTTATCGTATATAATCTCTAAATCAAAGTGCACAGAACATTCGAGAATTGTTACCTGTATAATGAATAATAGTAGATTAAAAGTTGCACGGTTACCTAAAATTACCTCATTAACTACGAACAATGAAGTTACTGCATTGAGAGCACGTTATTTGGTATCTCTTGGCAATAGATACTTCGGCAAAATGTGGTCAGTATTGCTGTTCTGTTATCAGGAGTCCCGCGTCTTCTCTGAATTCCCATACGGGGTGGATTCCCTGAATTAGAACGTCATAACCAATCACTGTTATCTAGGTACACGGATCTATATATAAGTGAGTGACTTCCGTAACGTAAATCACTCAAGTGATTGGGTGACCAGAAAGTACCGTACATCTGATTACCTCTGACTTTTCAAGCAGATACTATAAAGATTAGGCGCTTCAATTCCTCGTTGTAGATATCTCAGTTGTTTAAAAAATAAGCACACCCTCCAATAGGGTGTGAATGGCGATGCTGTCGACGATGATCATGGCTACGGTAGGCTTGTTTGCGGGCCTGATCTCAGAGGCCCACGGGGGCCCAGTGCCGATACACGCGTCCCGACAGGAACATGTTAAGGACGCCGTTCACGAAGTTGAGGTTGTACCGCCCCCTTGGCACTCGCCTTGCGGCCAAAATACGGGCGTTAACAGGCACCGAAACGCCAGCTACAAGATATCATGGCATAAGCAGTTGATAATGTCGTTGAGGAAGATTCGGCGCCAGCTGAAAATCACTATCAAGCACTATGTCAGTCAGAAGTATGAAACCCGATACACAGAGGTATTTGCTTTGAAATCAGAAACGGTATCAATTTAGCTCTAAGAAGCCTTATCGTGACGTCCGTTGCTGACACATTGCCGCTTTTTTCAGGTGCGTGCCGGGATAGACGACCACCAATTCAGACCGAATTGGGTGCCGGGGAAAGGCGACGTGAACATCCTAACCAGCCAACCAATCAAGCAGAAAACAGACGTGAGTTCAGTTGGTAGTTGTTATACCAAGTCACAAATGCTGAAAAAAATATTGGCGCCTCTACCAAGACCAGCCAAGACGGTTGTGTGTGAAGTCCCAACAAAGGTTATAAAATATGAAATACGAGATTAGGATTTTTCAATACAAGAGTTAAAGATGCATTATCAATTTTGCAGCTGGCCAAAAATCTACCAAAATTACACGAAGACTTTCAAAAGTTTGCCGTCGGCTTCGAGGCGATCGTGGCGACGGAGGCCGCAGAATCTGCCCGCGCGGTTCTGAGGACGACGCAGCAGCAATCGCGACGGTTCTTGTGTGAGGTGGAGACGGCGCTGACGGCCCTCGAGATCGCCGTGCCACCGCGTGTCCACCGGGACATCATGGCATCTGCCGAACGGACGCCGGACGACAACGTCCGGCGTCGAGTCAGAGATTGGGGCATCTTGATGAAGTACAGGGACTACCTCAGAGGGTGGCAGAAAATGTTCAGTACCAAGATGGGTGACTCACACCAAGATCGAAACAGCTAAGCTTTTTTCTTGTACAGCTTTTAGTTGCCGGTTTCCCAAGTGAAAATTCGTGATTCATGAGCAGCGCAAGTGACGTCAGGAAAACTTACAAGACTGTATTACCGATCGCACTTTTAGTTTTCATTTCTCATGGTAGGTGGCGCGCGCTGTACTCTCACTGATTCCTCGTTCGGGTAGTGGCCAACCTGACTGACGCAGCAATGTGAGGATCGCAATATTTTCGCTAGTTTTAGTGCCGCTATAAAAAAAATGGTGTTCGCTTTTTTGATACAAACGCTACATCAGCGCAGCTGCGACGTTCTCTACTATCGATTCTACTCGTCGTCGGAATGCGTGAAGAGCGAAGACGTGAACATCAATCGTGTTCTGTTCGACTCCGCCGCGGAGAAGAAGGAGGTCATCGAAATGGTCGCGCGCAAAATTCAAATGCACTACCTGATGAAGTTGCGACACTCTGTATTGCCCGCCGAAGAGCTGAAAGAGGTGTTCGTCAAGAGTGTGTTCATGGAGCGGGGTTGGAAAGAGTGTAGCTTGCCGGTCATCTGGCATGGCATCCCGGGACTTGGCTTCGCGATGGTCTGCAATTCATCGGACAACCTAGTGCAGGCTCACAACGTAATGGACGTTATCACCAGCCAGCTGGAGAAGCATCTGCAGTTTGTGACAAACCCTCTGATTTCTTTGCGACTGATTGAGACTGTTGCGTTGATTGTCAACCAGTTCCTTCCCGCGGGCGAGCTGCTCTTCATGAACAGCAAGCTCATCAAGGTGTTCGAGAAGCAATTGGAATCCGACTTGTTTGCTAAATAAGCACCAAGTGGACTTTACTACCAAGTCAAAGGCCCCTCTGATAATGTGATTATTTATTTGGTAGCTGTTTTACATCATGCTTATTAGTATTTATTTTTAATTATTGAATATCTATTTATTATACCTGTATTATCATAAATAAATGTTTTTTTACCACTGGAGACCTTTGTTCTGTAGTGTGTATTTATGGCATCCTCTTATTTTCACAAATTCGTAAGTTAGTTACTTGTTACTCGACCTTTGGCTCGGAGTTCTTCAAGATAAGTCTGCAGGAAAGGGAAACTTATTTCACCGCATGCGAGTACGATTTTTTTTGCATCTCTATAGGCACCACGCATTCTGATATGTAACAAAGGATGCCTAAGACGACAGTCAAACTTTGCGAGCAACCCGGGTTGCCTACCCATCAGGATTTACTATTTACCAGGACCTACCAAGACAACTCTACTTCCAAGTTTTCTTGGACGATTTACTTTTCATTGAAAGTTTACCTCAGAAATGAAGACAGATTTCACAGCGCAGAACATTTTTTCGTGTGCATCTAATTTTACGTAAGTCATTCACGGATCAAGTTACAAATTGAACGGAATTGAAGAGATCAACTTTCAAATCTCCGTTCAGAGTTAAAGTCAACTTCCCAAATTGAAATCACTCTGTGGATGGCATAATCTCCAGCCTCGGTGACAATAAGTGATCGTAGCTAATTGACTTCAAAGACAAAAAGAGAGCATATTGCTTGGTTGCATCGAAAGTGCAACAAAAAGTCTGTCGAATCGTCGTTGTTGCATCGTTGGCGTTGCATCGTTGGCGTTGCATCGTTGGCGCTGGCGAAGGATTATGCTCGTCAAAGGTGTGAAGTAACTTCCCCTGCGATCTGTTCCACGGTGAATGAAACCGTTCATCCAGATAATTGAACGGCACGAAAGAGAAGCCGGTCATTTGCTCGTCATTTATAGCTGCTGACATTTACACCGCGCTACTTGCTTCCTCGTACCTCGATGACTGGTCCAAACGATGGCAGCACAACTTGACGGACATAGAACTAATCAATTAGGCTGCGTTATGGGGATATCACTGAGGTATTTTTGCTTATAGATATTTATTTTTTTCGTTTGGTCAGGCCACTTTAGCTCGACCGGGACTCGAGGCCCCGACTTAAATATTCGTAGGTATATACAAACTTAGCTGCACTGGTGGGTTGTATTTTTCCCAAACGCTTTGCAACCCCATCATTGCAAAATTACATTCAAATACACGTCCACTTAAGACAATTACACCACCCGAAAAAAGCAGTAAGAAATCGGCACCAATTTGATGTTGTTTCATCAACAGTTCTGTTTAGATCCAATTCAGATCCAAACCCTGCACCGTTGTATCGATTTCTCCGACTCATTGAAGCAGCATAATTGAGTTTATTTTAGTCACACTCAATAGCCATGATAGTTACGTCTTGTGCAGCACTAGTCGAATCAGAAGCCATAGATTACGTGACAATGGAGAAAAACCGCCGCGGTTTTCACTCAGCAGAAGCACCACTTAAAAGGCTCGGCGACGACATCAATGTCCATCACGACAAGAGTATCGAAAGCAACACCTTTGTCCGGACCTTTCAGCCGTCTGCCACTGTACGTCTCTGATTTATGTATTCATTACCAAGGCGATTGTGTTTCAAAAGATGATCGGGCCACGTTGATTTACCGCCGTGCAACTCCGGGGCAGCGGTCATCGTGAGCCGCGCGACCAACACGGGATACCTTTCCACCGCGCCGGCTTCCGGCAACAGTGAAAGTCCTCGACGATTCAGCCGGTCGAGGTCGGAGGTCGCGAGCTTGCCCTGCACAGCCACGCCGTGGGCCCAATGATAAATAACCGACCTTTTTTATCACGCGTGATTCACACTCACCGATGCAATATTTCAGTCGTTAGCGTCGCCGGCCAAATGGGAAATATGCAGAACTTGATTACATGGGGTCGAGGAATTTGCGAGTGGGGTTATCATGATGCGCATGAACACTTCCTTGATCAAATGTCTTCTTATGCATTTTATTGTGGGTGACATGGAAAATAAATCTCATGTGGCAAGGAAAGAAGTGTGTGTTACCTAACGGTTAGAGCATCTTAATGATAAGGCCATTAGAGGATCGGCTGTAGCTGGTAATATTGTGAAATAAACTGAATTATTTCAATTGAAGTGTCATTCATCGAGTTATTTCGTACGGAAAATAATACGGGTCGAACCAGCGAAACTCGCCGACTTCACTAAGCCTAATGGCGATTGATCATTAAAGGTAATTGGGCTAAACGTTTGTAACAATATACCGAATCTATCTCGTTCTAGTACCGCAGAGGCAGATGATAGACGCGGTGCCCGTCGATGGCATTGTACCTCCGTGTACCACGAACACGTATTCGCAATGCGGGGCGTTACCAGTCACAAATTCCACGGCAGAGGATAAACATAAAAGCACAATTCCTTCGCAATTGTGTTCGGAATCCGACCTAGATTCTTTGATAATATCCATCACTGGAGATTGTTTCTGAGGGAATCTTCATCATGATAGGTCAAGGTAATTCGGGAGGAACTATTCAACCACGTAAAAATTGAAGTGAAAGCTTCGAATAAAAGTATGTGTGTGTTGCGAGATTTCGGGCGTGCACGCACAGCGATGCTAGGGATGAGCTGGGAGTCATCGACAGTCGACGGATGATTTAATGGAAGATGGGTAAAAGACGTGACGTAACTGTGGAGGTGTGAGAACGGAGACGCCGACGCCGACGCTAGCAACTACCCACGATGCATCATTCAAGACAATAAAAAATAACGACAAGTTGAAAGTAAAACTGAAAACCAATTTAACTGAAAAATGTGTTTCCAGAAATAAGAGACTATATTAAATGAAATAGCTAGCTATTTGTCAAACCAAATCATGTACAAATGATCAATCTGGAAATAAACATATTATTACTATTTTTTTTTCTAAAAAACAGGCCCAGTGCCCGCGCACACTCCGGAACGGAATTCCTTAATGCAGGCCCAACCAAACTTTTACACCATGACCATCCTCATCAGTATATTATTGCATAATAAATGTAACCGGCATTTATATTAAATGAGGAACACCCTCCAATTGCCTAGAGCGTAGACATTTGACTGAAAGTCACAGTATATCTGCCCTCTGAAAGAATGGGGCCCTGCGGATTTACATGACCTGTCAAAGACCGTAACCTTAGATCGAAATTTTCTTGGGGACGGCGTCCTCAAACCAACCACAGACTTTTTAATTTTTAAAGGCTTACTCCCCAGACCCTCAGACGTACTCATTACTTTTACTTTACTTTTACTTTTTAATATAATTCTCGACCAACATCCTAAGTTCTAAGGACTTAGAATATTTAACTTGTTTTGAAGCGGGATTTCATTTCTTTCATTGTGCAGGGCCTCCAAAGAAATGACTGTACCGGCCCCCACCTTTCCAATCTTCCACTGATTACAGCATGCTTGAACACGCAGGAAACCTTGTTCTAGACGATAGACACGAGACAATGATTGCAGGTTGACAAATTCGTTGTGATCGCGGTGCCAAATCGGTCTTGACCCACGTAGAAAACGACGGTCTTTCACAAGTAGGTAATTGTTGGTTTTAGCAAAAGCATTTTCACGGAATTTAGCCGGTGGAAGTCGCGAGCAAATTGGCGGTAACGTCCTGTTTGCAATTGTGCACGCGGCCAATCAGCGAACATCCCGCGCGCCTGATGTCACTTGGCACGCCGCGTGGACCCCACGTGGATTGCGGTGCGTCGGGCCCGCACACGACCCGCACGTGCGGGGCTCTTCGTCACACTCGGCCACCGCCGCTGACCGAGTCACATGCAAACGCGACAGAAGAAATGGGCAACGCAATCGGACAAACCACAGCCGTGCGCGGCGTTTTTCAAAATAATTTCACCGTCCTTCTGTTCATGAACTTTTTAATATGCCAATTATTTTGCGTTTTAACACGCGAATTTCTTCATGACAGCAATATATTTTACTGTTACAATATTGCTGTGTTTGTGTGTGTGTGTTTTAAGTTTGAATTTCATTACAGCCATATATATTGTAGCCATTAAAATGTGTCCTATTTCTTTCGGTTAATTGTGTCATACTAGTGAATATGTATTTCCATGCACTCTAGCACGCAGAGTCAGATTGTAAACTGAATTACTAATTACTTTCACATGCTGCAGATTCGACTCATTGTTGCAATTTAAATATGTACTACCTGTAATGAGACGTAGCATATGGTTCATCACGCGGTAATGTTTCAATGTTTTATGGAAACAAAATGCTTTTCGTTATTTCAACTCATTTAATGACAAGTCAATTATTTCAGGCTAGTGCTTCGATTCGTTACAGATAATTGTAAATTAAAATAATTTGCTTAATCACTGAAAAAGAGTGCCTGTGGATTTCACAACGCCCGAAATTTCATTAAGCTCAATTCTACTGGCTTTAAATATTCAATAGTTGTACACATTTCGAATTTCTCCCGAATCATGACAAGTGCTAATTATCATGTCCCGAGAATGGCAGCGAGCCCACGCATTAACATCCAAACCAAACGCAATCTTTGGTCGGGCTGACACTGTGAAAACCACTTGTTCAACGACTCACTAATTAAACCTCACGCTAGCGCCAGAAAAAGCAAGGCGCTGTGCGTATATCGGCTACTGAATTTCATATTTTGTGAACATTTTGACCTCAGGTCTATTTGTTGAAATATTCAAATATTCAATCTCTAGATGCATTTTAATGACGCAGCTCTTTCGAAACTGCAGCATATTAGGGTATTTATGTAGACAAGCACAACGGTGTGTAAAATGTGTTTTAAGTTTTTTCTGCTCTGCAAGATTACAGTGGCAAATAAATTAACTGCAACTCATTTCAACTTCCCCGAGCAAGAAAATTATTTTTGTTCCTAAAGTGTAATCGACATTAAAAAAATTCAAAAGAAAAAAAATTCAAAATTATGTAATCGACGATAATCCACCAAAAACGTCCGCAAACTTCTGGATTCAATCACCATCTCAATACACAATCACACTCGCTCGATCTCCATCGTTTAATTCAATTAAAACATGTCCCCTACCGAGCGTTGGCAGCGCTCGGCAACCATACCGCCTATATGCGGGCGGAGAGAGCAGCGCCGACCAAGTCAGCTACCACCGCTAGATATAAAACCGCGTGAAAGTGTCTGCCTCTCGTTCAGTGCTCGAGCAAAGCACGTGTCGATCGGGTCCCGACCTCGTGGCGTTCTCCCGTGCAGTGCCCCGTGCAAAGTCAACCTCACAACCTCATACAACCTCATAAAGCCGCCGCCCTCGGCGGATGCTGTGACATGGACGCCAGGGGGGTGTTGGCGGTGGTAGCAGTGTGTGCGATGTACGGATTCGCGACGACGAGTGCCACTCCAGTTACAGGTGAGCGATCCATGTGCCTTTTGGTTTTCATAGGGGTTGCGTTAGAGAAGTGGGCACGGGCGAGGTGTACAGGGATTGTTAGGCAGGACGTTCATGTTTGAGGTTCATGCTTGAGCTTAGAAGAACCTCTTTGCCTATGTAAACTTTGGTTCACGGAAGGAATTGTTATGGACTGTATATAATGCATTTTCCGAGACCTTCACGTATAGAGCATTTACATATTAAAGAGAGGTGCTTGGGTAGATACACACGCTCAGAAAGATTTATACTCTATCAAACTTGATGGAGGCAACGGATCAGCTGGAATGCAGTTTTCCCTTGTTTGCTTGTCCAATTAGCGTAGAACATTCAACGTTGCTATTAAGCGGGTCTAACTTTTGTTTTCGATAGCGTGCGGCCGGGCTATTTACCAGGCATTTGTTTTAAAATTGTGTCTAATTACTACGATTTACGATATAAAATTATGAATTAACGTCTGTATTCATCTAGTACGCGCATTGAGAAGTAGGCAATTATTGTTCCCAGCGTCATTCACTGCACTTGAAAATGATTTTAGAACGTGATAAGTGTAAAACAACAAAGCCCCGTGAAAGATCGCCCAGAATAGAATTTGTTTCGTGACTAATTATGCGTCTCTGCTGTACCCGCGCATATCCGCCTCGGCCTTCAATCATTTATTAAGAACGCCAATTGAAATGAGCGAATCACCGGTTATTTCCGATGTGAGACAACTATCTCCGTCGCCTATTTAACTCATGAAGACTTTTACTTGCATCTCTCGTAATGCACTCGGCACGAGGCACACAAATTTCAGGCACGTTCAATCAAAAGACCGAAATTCGATCAAGAAAAGGCTCTATAATCTAATTAACACAAATTTCACAGTGAAATCTGTTACGAATCAAAGTGATAACGAGATTAGCAAAGAAATTCAGCTACGGGACCGTGTTTTTTTTTTGTTGTCTTGTCCGGGCGACAGAGTGCACGGTGTCCAGCTTGTAAGCTGTCACTGTCACAACACAAACGCGATCGGTATTGTTACCGCAGCGCGCGATGGCGAGCAATCAGGCGCGAAGTTTCGCGTGAAAGTCTCGCCAGAGTTTAATCCGAAATGTTTCGCTAGCTCGCGTCCAATCGCCGTCTTCCTGACGTCTGCTGCACCGACGGCGATCGCCTGCATTGGTCTGCATTATGTCACGTTCAGTTTTGAAACTAGTTAGGCTATATACGATATTACAATTGATCTGTTAACAAACTGTGCGATAGCTTCTCGTGATTTTTAGAATTGGAGAAGATTTTTGCAGAAATAACAGTGCTAGTCCCTTCGGATTTCAAAATCGTCCATGAAGTTGATTTAGATTCAATCAGGCCAAAGGAACGTAACGAAAGACACAGACCTGCATCATTTCACATTTCGTAACCAATAATATTGAGAAGCAATTTGAGAAAAAATCGTCTGAAACATTACATTGCTGCCTGCACTTGGGCATGGATGGCATGCCAGATAGGCCCGTGCAGCGCGACGTGATGAATATTTCCATACTTTACGCTGAGGCAACTTCCCAGAGGATCACGACGTCGACATAAACAGAGACACGGTGAAAGGATACTTCGCCGGCGTCGCCATGCATCATTTCACCTCCTCAATGAAAACTTCATCATAAAGGTCTTCATTAAGATTGCGTTTAAGACACAGTTCGATGCTCAAATTTTACAATAAGTACTAATTACGAAGGTATATACCGAAAGTAAAATGATTTCAAAAGGTTATGTGGTCTAGAAATACAAAATGTTTCGTACTTTCTATACATGGGCACACGATGAAATAATAAAGAGTGCATTTAATGATAACTCGCAAACCCAGCTGGGCATCGTCTTAAGAACACACCCCTACAATCAGACCACGTCATTGCTGTGCATTTTGAGAGATTGCTAAAGTGTAACATATAAAAAAAATTTAAATTCTGTCCTAGAAGGGGAACCGAAAGATTGAAAAGGTTATGATGAACGCTCAATTTAACAGCGTGAGATCTTTCTCCGGATCATCCAAGCTAATGCAATCACTTTTCTTGTCGCTCACGATTACTTTTATTCGGAATTTACCGACGAAAAAGAGAAACCCATCGGCGTAGGTAAACACTGTTTGTCCGCGGCGACTCAAACGTAAAACGTCAGCTTTTTGCCAACTAAGTGTGACTTAAAATGCGACGCTCGCGACGTTCCCAGAGCGTTTAGCGCGCTAAGTGAGAACAATGCACGGCGACGGTGATTAACGCGCCGGTAGCAGGGAGACAATGCTCGTGTGCACGGCGAGATGAAGCCAGTGCGTGGCTGACTGTGTCAGGGTGCCTATAATTGGCGGCCGGCGGCGCGACGGCAATGGCATGCAACCAACGCTTTGTCTCGGGGTTTCTTCGCCTTAGGTGGGCAATCCTGAACGAGCCAGTCAGTGTCGTGGCAATGAGGTTTGGTTAATTAGTCACGAAAAGGTGGATTTGTTAAGCAGTGCAGAAATGCATTGCCATTTCTGTCATGTTTTGACACCGATGCTAAAAAACATCCTGCATATCGGGACTTTTTTGCGCCTTTTTGAGTACCGAAGGTCAAGATTGTGTTTAAAATCTGGCGATTGATGAATACTTCAGCAAGAAATGTTCACAGCAAGCCCACACGGGGTTTAACCATTGTCAATCATTGGTAGAAATCGCCGGGCGTACTCGTACATGATCGCCCGAATTTACCTCTGGTTTCTTATAGGTGTGCGCGCATCCTCATAGCTGTGCGCAAGGACATGAATTCAGAGATGAGTGACCTAAATGCGACCCAATTTTGATTTGGACGGCCCCCATTGTTGACACCCCATGCACCACTATCGCGGAATGGCTGGTAATCGAGGGGCTTAGAAGCGTATTTAGTATTTCCTCGCACGGACTCGAGAGGTAAAAGTAATTAGCGAGAACCCAGCAAGCGTGTCTTATTTTTATTGCGAATTGCAATTAACCAGCGGCGATTTTGTCGACTGGGACCGGACGCCGTGGTAACTTTGATTTAAATTTGCGTAATTAAAAGATTACGACTGTATTTAATGATATTTAAATTTAGGAAAATAATGTGAGCGTACTTTATCGCAGACAAAGATGTAGACTAATCAGATTCATGAGATGCGTAAAGTCATAATCGAAAAGGAAGTCAACGCTAAAATACGAATCGCTCGAGAGAAACCGAGAAAGTCCCCTTATGACTTTTATATTAATATTGGAAAATGGTGTGGCGTATGGAAGGATGAGTCTGCCGGATATGAGAAAGAGTGTAGCAAAGCGGCAGCGATTTGCATTGCACCTGTTCGGTGTGTAACTTCCCCCATACGATTCACTTCAGGCTTCGTACGCCTCGTATGCCACCGATAAAAGCCCTCCGACTAAAGCAGCTCTTCTCATTTAATAGTCAACGGTGTAGTAATTAGTCCACGACCTTCGACGGCCGAAGCGCCTAGAACAAACATTGCTGGTTTGGCGAACAAACATTGGTTTGCTCCCAGCCAGCTCCTTCTGTTTATTGCGTACTCGCATGCGACCATTGTTGCGTTGGGCAACAATAACAACCAGCCTACCGGCATCCAGGGCGGAGGCGACAGCGCTGCGATTTCGGCACTCGAGTACGCTGATGCCTTTGAACTAGCCGTGAGACCGTGAATTTGAGTCAACTAAGAGATGACAATTACAAAGTGTGTAACGTTGTCGCAATTGATACCAAGTTCAAAAATTACTTAACATAAATTACCTGGGAAAATAAGTTAACTTCGTGAGAAACTTAGAGCCGAGGTGTCATTCAGTCAGAAAACTTGCTAGCAAAGCGAATGCTAAGTTAAAAGACGCCATGAATAACATTTGGAATTTGTTTATCAGTGGATCTAGAGAAGGAAGCGGCAGTCTTGGGTGCTCGGCGATGAGCAATCAAGTCTGCGGAAGGCATGTCAAGATAGTTCTGCCAAGGCGTCTTGACCTATTGCTAGGTCCTTGGACTACCTTGGTCAGTTTTCCCAGTGTTCTCATTCCTGGTTTTTTGCCAAGCTCATCGACGAGTAGCTTTTTCTTTTTATGATAGTTGTAAGAGATCATTTTGTCACAATGCAGGACAGCAGAAACGCGGTAACCGTGCAGTTAATTAAAGAATAAGAGATATTGTTTTATTAATTTAAAACCAGAGTTGGTTTTGAAAGAGGCGAGAACAATCAACATTCATAAATTAAATCTTCTTCCCTTTCTCCCTTTCTCCCTTGTATACAGAAGTATAGCCACGTTCCTGGCGCGTAAGAAATGGTCGTGACATCATAGCTGCCTCGAGACTGTTGGCTGTGGCCAAATTTCATGGACCCAAGTTAGAATCGATCATGATTATTTTGGGCCAACTTGGCACAGAAAGTCACAAACGAATAAGAAAGCCACATATGAACTACGCGGGGTGAACGGCAGACAAAGCAACACATACGGTGCCTAAAGACCACTCAAAAAGGCCTTACTATCAAACATGCCAATGGGGAAACGACAATTTTTTCACCCCAGAACAAAAAGAAAACGTCCGGTAGCACCTTTCCAATTTCATGATCTAGCAATACGCTGTGTTTTTGAAAAGATTTGTTCTAGCTTTGTACCAAGCTAGGTAATTACATATTTAGTAAAAACGCGTGCACGGCTGAGCTGATTTGCATGCCCGTGCGCAGCACGCCGTGAAGAAAGTACGTGCTGTACTTGGTAATCTGCAATGAGCACCGAAAACCTTATGTAATTGCACGGCGGCGGCGGCGGGACCAGTGGAGCGTATTGGGGGTTGCATAACCGGCGAGATGGGAGCACCCAATTGTCTGTGACGGGGTGAAACATTGCCAGTGCTAGGCGCCACTTCCACATTGCGGTTGTCTCAGATCGTGGTTCTACAGTGTATGTGTAGGTGCATTGCGAAATGACCGAGTGATAAGCGAAATACCTGCAGAGCAATCGTAGAAGCGCTTACGCCCCTCGATATGTAAACCACACCCTGAATCTGCAAACATGATAATCTAAAGGAAGCGTCTTTGCAGCTCGTTGTCTGTAACTAGTTACGATCTGCTGGACGATGAATGCAAATTGAGTATCCTCTCCCTCTGCAACTAGTTTAGAACAATCACCGTATGTGCATGAATAAGCGATTGCCGAATGGATGAATACTAATTAGGTTGTTGGTGTGGTGGTGACTTGCTAAGATACCGAGGAACATGAACAGGGGACACTTTCTTTCGTTGTATGAGTGTAACGAAATGTGAGGCAACGCGGTAAACACTCATTACCGTCGTGCACGCATTCGACACACGCATTACAAGCACACACACTATACCGATGTCCTAGAAGAAATAAAAACATTACACCACCGCACTTGGATTTCATTTGGAAAGAGACATGGGCGCGTTGGCTAATCTTCAATTAACTTCGTCGTTCGAATTAAGGGCCAAATGGCAATCTTTGGAGTTTGGACTCAACTGCATGCTGTGAACCACTTTTGTGAACCATGCAGGACTGCGGAAATTCGTAGTGCATCGTTTTATGAGATCGTATTCTTGGTCACTGAATGGTGAACTTTTAAAAAGTCTTGGAGACATCGTATATCCAATGATGTGCTTGGTATTCTGAATCAAAGGTAGCATTATATTAAAGTCATTTATAGGACCTTACCATCCAGTGCCATCTTCTAAATTATTATCATCAGAGCTTGACCGTCCTACACCCAAAATTAAAAATTATACATAATTGTTAGGTTGCGATTTATGTTAGAACAATCCTAGAAACGAAGAAACACACCTTGAATCTTAAACATTTATATTCTATCATTCCCAAACACAAAAAATAATCGTTTTCGACAACAATTTCAAATCTCAACTAGTTCCTTTATGACTTGTTCGACAAGCGACATCCTGTGGCGTTCGGGGAATCGCCGCGGGTCCATTTTCCCCACAAGGTCGTCGCCTTTTGCCCGTGGAAACTAGCTCCCGGTCCCCGCCAAAACAAGTCTCCATGTTCCCTCGGCCTCAGATCGGATGCTCGGTTTGACTCGGTTTGTCTCGGCTCGACATGCGGTTTCCTCCAGTTTCCGCGAGCGCGCCGGATGTGTAAAAACATCGGTGACCGGATGTGTCGGACTTGCCACTCTGCGATCGATTCGAAGATGAGTGAAAGTTATCAATATATCGATTTATTATCACATTATCCTCCAAGTTGCACTTATTACACTGGAAATGTGTACCACAGCGAAAGCTGATTACGATCACTCGAGCTATTATAATATTATTTATTGGCAATACGATTCAATTAGATGTACTTGCAGAAGGTGTATGTACTCAACAGCATCATAAATTGGCTGCTTTTACGTTAACGACTGCGTCGTTTCTGCCTTGTCATAAAGTGTGAAGCAATTGCCCGACTAGAAGAGACTCTGTCCATCTTCAACAGCGAAATGAGATCAATAGCCAGGTATTTTTTCACACATAATAGGACAGGTATGCGATGTTACGCTCATCGCAGGGCGATGAAAGCTAGAGTCAATTAAAGTTACTCAATACTACGGCAAAAGAAAGAGAGGAGTCAAGTTGTCATAATTACTGGTGTTTATACTCATATGATCACACATTGGTTGGCGATTACCACGGTTACAGCACAGACAGCAATTTAATGAGACTGGTCAAGAACCTATTGATAAAAGGATTAATTTCAATTTTAATTGAAAGATCTACTGTCTTTTTTCTGCCGGGATTCTCGAAAGCATCGAGATGTTTTCTGACTCCGTTGAAAAGAGCCAAACGAACAGTGCTTCCAGATTTCTATCAATTATTTTCAATGTATTTAAGATGGCTCTCAGTGTTAAAGCACGCGTACCAACGAGGAACTGAACATAACGCGCTTCAAACAGCAGCAAATAACAATTCCTATATTAGGCCTGAAGAAATAATTCATCAAATCGTATTCTATATCGTGGCTACCAAATTACATCGCTGATAAGACATTGAAATCCATTACAGCAAAGCGAATTGCGCAACCCACAGATTGTTTAAGCAGCGTCATTTCCAGCCACGATTGTTGAAAGTGTCCGATTTTATGCATCGGTTTTGTGCCATCTCCATGCGACCGATTTCACTTCCTGGAGCTGGGCCGTGGCACCCGAAATGAAGGGGGGGGGGCATTGGTGGCCAAACGTGGCCCTAGCCTGGACTGTACAGCGCCCCCGCCCAGTCTATAGCGAGCCCCTGCTCCCTGGGGTTCGTGGTCTCGAATTGTAAGCTGCAATCGAACGAAAGTCTTGGGTTCGAATCCGTTTCCGCGCTGAGGTACCGCTTCGGGACATGTTCTCACGACCAACGATCATGGCTCGACGAGACCATCGAAAAAATATACTCGTTCTAATCATGTGCAAACTTTGCGAAGTTCAATCCTGCTTAATTTCCAAGACGCATTTTGCACAGTGAACGTTTGACCTGCCGAATCATTCAAATTTTGATCGAATGTACACTCTCTTTTCTTGTAGCAAATCTTATCGCGTGAGAAGAAAACCGTGACATAACTTTTGCCTGGTACCAAGCACGTACTGACTACTGTCAAGTCGGAAACCAATTGGAGAGCTTATTTAGGAAGAGCAGATTACACGGATATTATCGATCATTTCTGCTCGGTAAAACCAAATTGCGACAATCTTTGAACAAGGTTAATTTTTTTACGATTCATTCTCAAAGCTGAGCAAGACTCAGCGGAAATGCAATATTCTTGTAATCGTCGGCCACCAACGAGCATGGTGGGTGTTCTTCCGGCAGCCCGATTGGCCACTGGCCCCAACCACTGCAAAAGACGACGGGTGAAGAAACCGACACGCGTCCCCACCTCCATGGTTGGCAGCGACGGCCAGGAAAGAATATCAGGATTTATCATTTTTCCGTCGAGAAATGAACGAATCTGATGAAAGCCTAAACTTTCTCTGGGGCTAAACGAAAAAATATTAAATGTGTTTTGATGGTAATAACAGTGTTTTTCTAATAAGTGTTTATAATTATACAACACTTCTTAATGTTATTCCAGCGTTGACTGTTGGTTTCAACAAAAATGCGATTTAATTTGCACCACAGAAAAAGAGGAGAGTGCCACCAAACACTGCTGTTGCTTGAACATTTTAGCATTCTGCTGCTTCAGTGATCGTGGAGAGAAATGACAACCAACAAAACAAATGACTCGCCGAATCGCGAATGATGTGCGATTGTAAACGAGAGTTAAATCGTTTAGGAAGTATCTAAATTTTCCCAAGGAAACGCCCAGAGAAAAGAAATCGTGCTGCAGCGATAGATCAAAATCAATGCAGAGATTAGCATACGTAAAAACGTATGTGAATTATCAGATTCAGAACAATCATGTCATACATCTACGTGAAGGCAAACACACTCGGTGCTCATATGTTAATCTCAGAACTATCTTCCGCCGATCTAACATCGGCCATCTGTCGGTGGTCCGGACGGGCAGCGATCCCTTGCAGATGGTGAAAGCTAGTGTGATCGGGACCCCGCGTCATCCTCCAGCTTTGCAGAGTCACAACCTTCCATCGGCGACCACCATATGGCGACAATCGATTGCTAATTGATCCCCCCCGCTATCACTCGCTACCGAGATCGAGTTACAGCTTGCGATCAGGTCTGCGGTGGGGCTGTGCCCCGGGCCGCCGGACCCGACCGCGGTGACTCCTACGCAACCCTCTTTCACTTTCGGCCAGCGGGCGGACGTCGCGCGACGCAGCTCTCTAAGCTTTCGCGCGTACGCGTCGGAAACAATTAGCCAATCGTGCGTATTGCAATGTGTGTACGCACAACGCAGTGTGGAACACATCGCGATATTAGCAACCAGCTGCGGGCGCTTCGACTGATGGATATGCACAGCAAGAAAGTTCTTGTGCGCCTCAACAATGAGTATCACTGATGTATAGCTACAAATATAATCCCGAAGTGTTTGCTATTTTTTAAACAAAAAGAGTTTGAGCTTGAGAGATTTCCACGGCGACTCGCTCTCTGTCGCCAAAAGTCGCCCTGAATGAGTGTGATAAGTGAAACCGATTATAATGGCACTGCTTATCAACAAACTTTTCACCGCGGCAACCAACGTTAATTAGATAAAGTAGGCGATAAACTGTGACGTAGTCTAAGTACTTGTCGTCTCGAACGAGTTTGGAAAACGTCACACAAATAATCGGATTCGGTCTAAAAATATTTGCTCTGCAATTAGCGATATTGGCGCGTTTGATTGCAGGCTGACCTAAATTCCTAACCTTGGCCATCGTAAGCCGCGAATGTAAACACGGCGAGCTGGTGCGCAGAGCTGCGGTGCAAACCGGTCCCGCGATCGGACACCGAACCCGGGCCCGCGCGCGATGCGATATTGTCTTGCGTACTTTCTCCCGCCGAGCGCAGCGGTCACTCGATAGGTGCTCGTTGCATTGCAGTCCATACGTGTAGGACCACGCCATGCCGGCAAAACCTTTCTCCTTTCACACGATGCCTGGTGCAGATGACCAAAGGCTACTCGGATGACATTTATCAAAATCGCGTAGTTTATTCAAGAAGCTGCTGTCGTATTAGTCAGGACCCCACTACTTTTTATCTTAATATGATTTCTCTTCGAAAATAAAATTAATGGATTCTTATCCCCGGATGGGTAAGAGTACACGTAATGGATTTATTGGATATTAGCTGTAATGTCTCTTACGAAGGTATGACATATAGAAACTGTGTAAATCTTTAGTTATAAGTAGACACTTAGGTGTGAGTGCACAATTCATTTTACTGTAAGTGTACACAACTGGAGTAGTCAGCATGCTCTTGTTTACTTTTCCAGACTAAACCATTTGTATTCGGCATAAAGCGTACAACTCCTGCCTTCTAGGCTGGGTCACGCTCATCCATTGCCCAGAACACGACGTCAGACTAGTGTCACAGGTCCATCGTGAAAACAATGCATCGTTCAAACCATGGAATTTCACGTTCGAACTACCAAAATAACCATTCAAATATCTCATTCCAGTACTTGGTAAAATTATTTGGGTAATCATAAAAGTACCTAGCTACCTAGCCTATGTAGTCTAGGTTGCTAAGATTTTATATTTACATAATTTTACTTCTCTGGTCACGATGTGATCTTTTCAAAATGCTAAGTACCTCGTTGTACATGCCAACAGTAAACTATATGATCGCTATCCGGTTGTAAACACTGTAAGGTTACCCGTTAATCTGTAGCAAGCGATTCAAAGCCATTGTGGCTGGCGGTGGCATTTGGACGATTGTGGAGTTCTCATGCAATCGCTGGTAAGACAAAATGACAAAAAATGCAGACATGATGAACAAAAAGAAAATAAATGCAGGCAATTATACTCCAATACTGGAAATATCGTAGGTTGGTTTAGGTTTAGCTAGGGTTAACAACCGGTTGATATTAATAACGAGTGGGTATCGGTGGGTAAATTCATTGGGAACCCACGGATAGTTTCAATGTCAGAGAAATTGTTGTGCATACTTGGGGTTTGGGTGACATACCAATAATTTTACAAATGGAATGATTGTTCAGAATTTGCGGCTTGGAAGAGAATCACAAAAACTGCCATTTATGATAAATGGATCAGTAGTGGAATGTGTAGTATGAATCATAACTAGACAAAGCATTGAAAATATTCCAATCAAGTGCAGGGAATGGAGACCTACGCAACAGGGTAATAACACGAAATCGTGGGCCGGTCAATAGCCGGTCAATTCATGTAGACTATGGAATGAAGCAGAAATAGTTTTACCTGGCAAGTACATGATCAAGCTGCATAGCTCCCGATGAACTCTCACCATGATCGTTCATTTGATTGACGGCACCAATTTGATTTCTTCGCTCCCAAGAATGATTACCGAATCCATGCACTACTATATCATCACGAGCTAAGTCTTAGTCAGGTAGCAGAACACGTTGCGAGATGGAGGTAACCACCATCGCAAACCACACGCAATCACACGCAATCACACGTATATTTTCAAGTAAACCCTCGACGAGGAAATATTTATCGCGGATGGCTATGCACGCGGAAGTACCATTAAGGACGGAAGTGCCAGCTGGAGAGCCTAAAACACTACACCTATAATGATAAATTCGCTTCAAATGATCATGCTATAATTACAAACATTTTCGAATTATTAAACGAAGCACTAATTTCGGTTTGCAATACTCTTGTGCACCTATGCCACCCATCGCAAGTGACAAATTGTTTAATCGACTCTCTAATTTCAGCCAACTCTGACCACACGTTCACGATAATCCAGGATGGAGTCGCTGGCCGAATGCACCACGAGGTACGTACTGACCTATTAACATATGCCAGAGGTTACGCGCTCTCTGCCCAATAAACGACCTGGTGAACCAGACAGTACAAACAGACACCTAGTCTGTGCAAAGAGCCATCTGGCTGGCCGACCCGAACACTAAACGAATGTCAATCTGCAAATTTAACAAATTGCTCTCATATTTAAACAAATTGGCCTCATGTGCAATTAAAACACAGTTTTTTGAGTAGATAATGCTTTCGTGTGATTCTGTCGAAAAACGATGGGCATGTTGTTAGAATCCATTAATGGAATAAAAGTTTAAAGTTATTCCAGTTCAGAAGATTTCTGAATTTTACCCTCGCACTCGAACTCTGCAGCTGAGCTGTTCGAAGGTCGTACGAAAAGGTCATGCTTGCTGCTTACCCCAATTTTAGAAAATAGTTATCAAAAAAAAAAAAAAAAATCAAAACTGGCGTTGAGTACACAGATGCCGCCGTCAGGGAGTATAGAAAAGGGGAAAGCTAAATAAGGTGCATTTTCCTGAAACCTGGCAATATAGAATTTTCTCATCCTTTTTCCTCAAAATTGAAAAAAAAACTCAGTTTTTAGTCCTGCTATTTTAATTTTGATGAAAAAGACAGACGAATAATGCACGGGCACTTATGGCAACTACTAAAAAATGTCAAACTACTCCTCAGCTTGATGCCAGCGAAAGCAGTGTGGAGGACAGTGACGCTGCTGCCAACACCGACATGTACGTTAACGGAGAGGAGGACACGACGCAGATGGCGCAGCACTTCTTTCCGTCATTCTTCCCGTCTTTCGGTGGTCCGCGGCCGCACATCTACCCCAACTCTTCTCCACGTGCACCGCTGCAGCGGTCCAACAGCAACCAAAATGCTAACTTCCAGCCGATCGGATTCCTGCACCGCGCAGAAGCTGACTCCTCGCAAGGCAACGTGCTCGGCTCTGGCAACTTTGGAGTGATCCACGGAGGGACATTTTACAATGACGGCGACCGCGGCCACGCATCTGAGTTCGAGAACTACCAGACACACTCGCCATACTACCACAATGGTCACGGCCGTCCCTCATTCCACAAAGGCAATTCTAATCCGCGCCCCCAGCAGCAGCGGGGCAACGATTTCTTCGCCAACTTTAGAGATTTTGCCGATATCAACACTCCAACAAAGTCATCTTATTCAGAGCTGTACGTGGTGTATGTGAACAAGAACGCGACCAGACCTGAGCAGGGTGAGCCGAGGGTCTTGGTGCGAGGGGAGAAGCCCAAGAACATTATCGAGCAACTGGCACTGATTGACGGAGAACAACAGGAAATGTTTGTGCCGAAGAAGAAGAGCTCTCTATCGCCAGCTAAACTCAAATTAGCACGCACATTTAAAGATAAACAAAGCAAAGCAAAGAAATATGTTTCTCCGAAAGAACTCTACGAACCACTTTTAGCATTAAGTTGAACAATAAGTGCTACAGAAAAATTGAATATATTAGGGATTGTTTAAAATTCTGTTACTTGCGATTGTATCTTGTGCCCACCATAAAAAGAATATCCTGTGCTTTTGTGACTGTCAAACAAAACAGAACATGGATAGAACTTTGAAGATTTTTGTATGAACTTCCCATCTGAGCAGAAAAATAAATTGTTCTCTTGTTGAGAAAAGCTGAAGAGCAATCAATCCGCTTAGGTCAATCTCCCTTCAAGAGAAGCGTACACAAAGACTTGACACCTACGGAATCACAATGTATTGTACAATTGATTGCACGCTTGTTTTGGACGCTAATACACCAACACTGCTGAACAGTGTGCCAAGCCCCAGTGGCAATCTTACCAGTAGAGGAGTGCAATCTAAGAAAAGAGTGCTGTGCACAAAGAAAACGGTTGTGACTTGGTCGGTTGTGTGAGCCATGGATGAGCCACATTCACAAAATATGAAAATTGTTATGCCTTGTTGTTGAATTTTGTAGATAAACAATATAATAAAAAAGTAATTGTTGTAACTGTAATAGTTGTAAACGGAAGAAATCATTTTAAAGTGCATACCTACTTCAAAACGCATTTAAGCCAGAGTAAACCACAAAATAAAATCCTGGTGAGTAAAATTTTAACATTTTGGTAGGTAACATTTTATTGAAACAGATAATACAGCTTGCCTGAGAATTACGATATAAAAAATAGTTATTAGTTATATTCTTAGAATATAAAGCTTTAATTTATATTTATTACACCCAAGCCCTGTCAAAGGGCAGAAGATCTATTGAGTATGCAGAAGAGACTGTAGTACATGGTTCACTCTGCTGGAGATTTCTTTTTGATTAAGGCATCAAACTTCTCAATCATTAGTCCTATACCATCAAATATCTCGAAGAATTTACCATCGTACATAAATGCAGGAGTGGTGACGAGCAAATTCTTTTCGTCAAAACAGATCTCATTCACTTCCTGCCAACAAACAAACCAATGAACATGTTGAAATTTACAATCCAAATCACACAGACACGTAACGTATCAAAACACACTCGTGTATTAAAGTTTGTTACCTTCTCTTCAACTGTAGCTCCTAGCTTCTTAGCTGCGGCAATTGCGCCGTGATGTGGCCACTTTCCACCCTCCTCTCCATCCACTCCTGAAAACATTAAGAGCACGTGCAAAACATCCTTGTCGAAAGAAAAAATTCATTTTTCTATTAGTTTCTTGTAGAATAGAGACTGATTTATCACGTATGAGCATTGGAGTTTTTGGATTTCATTTTATTCCATTCTAGATAAGCTTGGTGATGGATAGTAACTCCCCAAAATTTTTGAGGATAAGGTAAGGAAATGCTGCCTTAAGAAATCAAACCTACCAGTTTTTCCAAGAGTTATGGTTACTTGAGAGTCGCTCAGCACTTTTGCTGCTAGAACAGGAGCAATACAACACATTGCAATTGGTTTCTGAGCCATGTGATACATCAGAATAGCACGGGCTACATCATCATTTACTCTGCATTCCGTTCCATACAATGCAAAATCAGACCTAAAACAATATCGATAACTTGTAAAACATGTATGTCATAATCATTCTTTTTAATTTAATCAATGTCTTGTCATTCTTACAAATTCTTAGCTGCACCAAACCCTCCCGGAATAACAAGACCCACTGCAGTTGATCCAGATAATGCGCTCAAGGCTTTAATATTTCCTCTTGCTATGCGAGCCGACTCTGCCAAAACATTTCTTTTCTCGGACTGGACGGGCGAGCCCTGAATTGTGAATTTAATGGCTTGTTATCCTGAGACTAGTGAAAGCGATGACCTAAAGCGATGCTCAAGTGATGCTCATAGTTAAAAAGTTTTTTTTCATACCTGGATATGATCTATTACATGTAATTGATCAATGTCAGGAGCGTAGAACAATGGTTCTAGCCCAGCACGTGTAAGGTGTACAACAATAGCACTGATTTCGTGAATTTCAGTGCCATCATAAACTCCACTACCAGACAGAATCTAGAAAAAAGATAGTAGGTATTGCTTTTATCGAGCCACTTATTTAAAAAAATGTGATTTAAAAGCAAATTGATTGGTCTTTGGTAACAGAGATCTAAATTATAATAAGCTAATTGATTTCATCGGGCCACCTATTTAAAAAAAAAGTGATTTTAAAGCAAATTGATTGGTCTTTGGTAACAGAGATGTAAATTATAATAAGCTCAGGACAAATTGCTACTTCATACCACAGCAACTTTACTCTTATTTTCGCCACATTTGACAGATCCATGCCGATATGTTGTTAACCCTCCATGAGTTTTCGGTATGTAGCTAAAGCTAAGCGCACAGAGTTTCTTAAACATTGCGTATGTGTAATATAGAAGAGGAAATTTGCTCCAATTCTCGAACTCAAAACTCTGAAAATGACAGAATTGAGCGACAGGACTGGACAAGACCGGCTTTACCGGCTGATATCTTAGCAGCTGATCTGATGATTCTACGCCGTCACCTCAAAATCAAACAAACAAGGCGGAGCGCAGTGCAGCCAACTTCGAAACGATTGGAAATCGAGTGAGAGAGACCACTCCTTCCAATTTCAGTTCTCATCCCGTCGATAGGTAGACGTACGTCATCTTTATTATCTAAGTGCGGACTGCGGCCGTGCGCCGCTCGAAGCTGTCAATCTAGGGAAATTATGTCGATTATACGCGAACGGCGAGAGAAGCATGCGAAATGCTGATAATTGCTGAAATGCCGCACAGATCGATGAATATAGAATGGGAGGGTGCCTAGGAATTAGAAGAGGTGGTAGAGAAGAGGCTGAAGATACTTCAGGAAATGTTACTCGACCAAATTCAGGTACGTGCAAGACGTATATTGGATCAAATTTTCATTGTGTTCGGATATTTTTTAGGTGTGAACATAGGCGGATTTGCAAACTCTCGTATCCCAAACACCTGTTAGCTTGTCAAACACTTGGCCTGTTAGCCTCACTTAACAAAGGTGCAATAATTTGGGTCAAGGTGACCATATAAGATTATTTTGAGATCCTTGAGATTACATGCCCACATTCTCAGGTTTGCCTACACTTTATTCTACTTGCTGTTTTAGGAAGTACAAGAAAAAATCACCCCCTGTGCCATGAAACCATTCGATGGAAGTCTGACGTTCCCCTGACGGAAGGACAGTTGCGGAGTAAACGTGACGAGTTCTGGGACACTGCTCCAGCTTTTGATGGCCGCAAAGAAATCTGGGATGCGCTGCGAGCAGCTGCAATAGCCGGAGAAGCTCTCGACTTTGAGCTAGCTCAAGCAATCCTTGACGGAGCCAACATATCAGTTCCCAATGGTACAGGCAAGTCTTTGAGAGACTGGTTGTTGAAATATATTGTGAGAAGGTACTTTTAGATCATGGATTGGTTGATCCAAATTTTAAAGGAATGTCTAGAAAGCATGAAAACTATGTCAAAATTAAGCATTTCAAAGAAGCAAGCAGACAATCTTGGTAGTACAGTACCTAGATAATTTTTTTATTATAAAGGACAAATTGGGTTCCTTAACCATGTTAACTGATTCTTTCACTACCCTGCATATACTTTGTTTCTCCAAAAGAACAGTGATTTCACCCGACCTTTGTCATAAGAAATTGGTTGTAGAGTTTTTCAACAGCAAGTACCTACTTTTGTAGTATTGTAAGTTAACTTCTTCCAAGGGGCAAACCTAACGCTAACATGGACAGCTACATAGTTGACAGTATACATTTTGATGATTGGGAAGGTTTTCTACACCTAAGAACCAATTCATTCAGGAGACTGTTTGTAACCATTTGCAGCCCTCATTGCCACATAATCAATTTTACATTTTTTGTTATGTTTTACTGAAATGTCTAAAACAAAGTTGCTTATTATATCACGATATGTACAACTATTTTAGGTTTCCTTACGGAATGCTATGACGAGCTTGGCACGCGGTACCAAGTGCCAGTGTATTGTCTGTCCAATCCGATCAACATTGTGAAGGAAGACGGTGGCAGAGATTCTCCTGCTGAATGCTCAGAGCCTGCCGACGGGGGCTCGGATATTGTGCTCAAGCTACGTTTGTCTTCGACGTGCCAGGATGTTAAATTGTCGCTATCCTCAAAGGACACAATTGGGACGGCTAAGAAAAGATTACAGGTAAGACTCACAATCTACAAGGAGACACTTTAAAAGTTTCAGATATGACGTTGCCAAATGGCACTGCCATGATATGTCTGGCATTGCTTAAACCTTCCTGTACAGGACCTGCACGAAGATGCATGATTCAACTGCATTTTGATTCAAAACCTCTACAGCCCTGATTCTAAAAATGTAAATAGTTTTTAGATAGACTAGAAAATAAAAAATATTTTTGTGTCTAGCAATATTAATTTTTGTCGCTGAACAACAACAATTCCTGTTTTTCACCGAGTTTGCCTCTTGTGCATTTCGCAGAATCAAGAAGGTCTGGAGCCGATGCGGCAACGATGGTTCTTTGGGGGAAAGCTTCTCAGCGACAAGCTTCGCATCGAAGAAGCCAAAATTCTGCCCGGGTACGTCATTCAAGTTATTGTTAACTATGAACTACTGTCACGCGTCGAAAGTTAAACCTAAGGAGAATAGAAAACAAACATTATTTTTGTTACCTATAACAAGAAGTTTTGCTGTAAAAATATATCAATCGAAACATTAGCATGTAGATAATATTAGCATAAGTAATTCACTCTGCCATTTTTGCAAAAGTGGCAAGCTCTCTTTACTACGAACGTGCAAATGCAATATGAACACTAATTAATGCTGGCTTGCCTGTCGTTAAGTGCAAGCCACTGTGATCTTATTTGAACATGCTAGCACAAGACAAAACAGAGGTTGCTGCAAAATTAATTCTAAATCAATGCTTGAAGCATATCAACCTGTAAATATGTAGTTCATTTATCTAGCGTTAAGTAATTCCTTATCAAATCTTCATTTTAATTATAAATTTTACCTTTTTTTAATGTGGCAGCTTTGATATTGAAAAGAATTTTAACACTTTACTAGAAATATCCTTGGGTTTAAACATGGCAATTTTTCTGTCAAAGTAGTGCTCACATAAAATCAAAGCTCGATAATTACAAGCAACTGCGTTCGTTCAAGTTCAAATGATAGGTGGTCACTGCACCAACATACTCAGTGAGTATTAGTTGAATTTAAGATCCGATTTTCTAATACCAAATACTTTGTACCTATTACCACATCGAGCAGGTTCCAATGGGTCTTTAACACTCAAAGTAATATTTTAAAACTGTAAATAATTGCGTATTTAACTAATCAATCTAAGACATTTGGTACGAGGGCGGTCTTCACATGCCATTTTTATTTGTAATTGGTTGAATATGGAATGGAAACACTGTCAATGCTTAAAATTGTATTGTCTGGGACTTTTTTTTCTAGTGTTGTGCAAGTGTAGTTTCTAATCAAAACCATTGTTTTATTTCTGCCAAACTCACTTTGTTCGGCAAAATGTTCCAGCGTCCTGGAACTTTCAGGAAATTTGTATCAATCTTCCTAGTATCCACTCATATTGTATTATTTAAATGATTAGAGATGGCCGCCCAGTTAAAAATGTACCATATGTTATCTTAAATACTGATAAACTAAAAAAAAAAAAAACGCATGATATTACGGTACACATTGAATTTGTATCTTCTAGTTGAAAAGTAATTTCATCACAAATGTACCGAGTGATAATTTATACTTCATAGGTAGGTATGGAAATTATAATTTACAATTCTATAAAGAATTTACGAAAGGATTATTTACTTATGTATCGATATCAAACTACCTCATAAACGCAACTCATAACTAGGTTTAACCGACTTGGATTCTTGTCAACAGAAAATGTGAATGAAGGAGCTGTCTTGATTTAAATTATTGCTAATTGAATTGACTTAGTACTGCTTCACAATATTTTATGTGTCATATAAAAATTCCACATATTTGCTCCTTGCAATGCTCATCATTGAAATAAAAGCAGTCAATTAGGTAAATTAAGGGCGTTATAGACAAACGCCATGTATAAGAATGTACACTAAATTATCCAGTTTTTTTAGTCAAATCTGAAAGCTAACAAAATTTTCTGAATAGGAATTCTTCAAAAATAATTTGAAGCAAAATTGCATTAAGATAAACGCAGTTTATCCAAGTTTTTTGAAGCTAAACGAAATTCCGAATCAAGCGTTCCGATTACACTCGTGACTAGGGATAGGGAAACCAATTTTTTACACAATATAATCAACACCTTCCTCTATTTTGTGTGTCCAAAAAGCAAGTCATTCCGAGTCAAGGGCTGTTGCCTGGAATTATTTTTGTTACCCTTTGCACTGATTTTTTTTCATGGAAACTTCTAAATACTATTCTATTTAGGGTTCAATTCTATAGGCCTTGGCCTTGGTCGGTCGAGCAAGTGTGTTTCAATCTCCATTTCTTTGATTGCATCTAGACTGCATACATTTTGGTTTAAAGTTTTAAATCAAAGAAGTTTGTTATCTGTGTTAGATACAAATCGATTCTTCCGAGAAAAAAAAAAACGGAAATTGCACAAGCCACAACAATTTGTTCTTTGATGTCTGGGAGCGCCAGTAAAACATTTAATATCTTGCTGAACTTGCATACTTCAAACCAAAACAATTCACAATCTCTGCTCTTCTGTTTCACTGTTTGACATAGAGGAAAGTAAAAAATTATGAGTGGGTCTAATGTCCCTTATGTCTTAAATATAGCGTTTGTCTGCATCACCATTAAAAGGTTTAAACTTTAAACTAAACATTCACAGCATTCAGGTTAAATATTAGTATAATTGTTATTATTATTATTGTCAATGGCAGAACACCAAATAATTGGTTCTCCCCTTACATTGGTGACCTACACTTGGCAAAAACCACTTTCACCTACAAATGATTGGCCTGCATTTTTACAATAGACATGCATTTTATTTGTTTTCTATACTGATGTAAATAAACAAACAAGCTAGAACAGTATTGTTTCCCCCTAGGTTATGATATTGTTTAATGTTAAGTTGAACAGAGTGGGAAGAGTGAGGTGTTTGTTTGCAGTTGTATGTTTGCGTAGTGTGATTTGCTCGAGTCTTTCGAGTTTTGGTACTTATTACGCACATTGCAGCTGTTCGAGAGTTTATTAATAAAACACCAATAAAATACTCCTGGTTTTACAAATTGTTTTGTTAAGTTATTTCTCCCTTACGTTATGTTTTTTCCAGTTAAAAAATACAGTGTTCTGTTGTGGCGATGTCCTCGGCATAATAGAGAGGTTGGCTCGCAAATTGTGCTAGCGCTGACTTGCTTTATAAAAGTTTCCATTCAGCTTCTTGAAAAATGATGTCCATTGCAGGATATCAAAGGCATGGCACTGCCAGCACTAAAGAAAATAAATAGCAAGTTGGCCACCTTTGCAGCAACAAAGATTTCAGCTTCCCAGTTACAACTTACTCGGCATTGCAAATCCACAATGGACGTGAAATAACGAGCGACTATTGGGGGGTCCTACCATGAGCATGTGCTTGAGATGTTGAGCCATTTTGTGAGACAGGCTAATGGGTATAGCTTTAGAGGCTCGAACTAAACCGAGTCACAACCAGTGACTCACCGCCGGAACCAGTTTTCATTTGGGCAAGCGCTTGAGGTGCTTGAGCTCATGCGTGAGCCAGACAGCGCAGGTGAGTAACGCCAGCGACGTCGACTGGTGAGCGGCTGCGAGGGAGACTGGGACGTAGGTAAGCAGCGTGGCAATGCCGAGTGAGACTTGAAGCCATGCGAAGGCAGCCACTGCGCTGACAGCACGACCCGCACGTCCGGGCAACGAAACACGTCGAGACAGCAGCCACATGCCTGAGATCAGGCACACCGTCGTCGTGCCCTAGGCGGTGACACACACACGATTACTCATGCCAGAGTTAGTGAGACTACGTATTGTGGCAGGTTGGCTATGCTACTAGCTCGCAGCTACACTTGCAATCGTCGTAAGGCTCTGACGATTATTGAGGACTTATCAGAATACAGAAGTGCTGTTTTTTTGCTAGCAGTCTCTTTACAAAGAAAACGAGTTATGAATTCAATATGCAATGTTTCCAGAACATACCAGTCCTGTAAGGCCATATGTGACCATTTTCTTGTCATCCAAAGAATTAGATTAAAAATTGGGCCATAGTGTAATGATAATTTGTGACAAAAACCAAATAAACAATGTACATTAATAACCATGTAGCCATAAATCAAAGGTACTAGTATCTAACCTGACCTTAAATTAGCTTTATGCTCGCCACTAATTAAAATCTCTTACCAATATCCGATGGTCGAACTGAACAGTTGTTGGATTTTCAGTGATGTTTCTTATTTTTGGAGAAAAGGCTAGGATGTCATCAGGAATCCATTTATCTGCCATCTTGGGAAAGGAGTTGTAAACCAGCCCCGCGTCGAGACCCGCAACAAAAGCTCCTGAAAGGAAATTAAAGGTAATTAATTAAAGCAATCACAAATGGGACTTTGTAAAACTGGAAGCAAGTTTACCAGTAGCTATTCTTGCATGAACAATGCAGCAGCCAAAAAGTCATAGAACCTCACTTCATCTTTTGCCTTCAGTCATTTCTACCTTGGTATGTTGAATTTACTTCTTTCCACTTCTTCAAATCACACACTATACACTATTAAATAAACTCTTTAAACCTTAAAGGGGGGGGGGGGGGGGGGGGGGGAAGAGAAAGGCTTGAAAAAGGTACGACCGAACCAGGGTAAGAACCCGGAACCTTCTGATAGCAGGTTGGATGCTCTAGCAACAGAGCTATCCAGGCATTCAAGATTCCAGTCTTGCTAGGTAGGATGAGGATACTTATACCATGGAATAAGGGCAATTCAGAAGGAGTCGATGCCAAGGCGACTTATTCCCTGACGAGTACTTAGAAACTCAGAGTGTGTGCTAATTCAATAGCCCTGTGAGCAGACAAGGCTGTCTCTGTACCCAGAATACCGTTCAATCTACGAAAGATTAACATTTGTTGCACGATCATTTGCTTTCTCTTGGTGTTTCCTCATAGGACCTCAAACCAGAATTAGGGCAAGAGATATTAGACCAACCTCATTTCAATACGTTAGCAAATAGAAAGAGATTTTAGAAACAGAAAGCTGAGCAAATTTTCAGCGGGGATCTTTTGTTTGATCTATGTTTGTGACTGATGAAAGGTGATGGCAGTGTGTTCTTTATTGCGCCAAAGGGAAAACTGGAGTTCAGAATCTATCACAAGAACCTCGTAATATTTTATTTGCCAGTTTAACTCAAAAACTATGGTGGAAAGATCAAGACAAACTGCGCCTGTGGCGACAAGAAGAGTGTCTATGGAAGATAGATAGGCTATTCAAGGCAATAGATCAAATATGCATGTTGCATTTCAAAGCAGAATTTGTCACAAAAGCCATGAACATTGAAAAAAGGGACTGTCAAGCTAACATTCTACTGAAACCTACCCTCTTAACTATGTACCCATTTATAATGTCTTATCCAGGCTGGCAGGCTTGCAATAAGCTATTCATGACTCTAGTAACTACTTATTTATTTTGTGATTTATAAAACTGGATTTACGATATTTGTGAATTTGCTATCTAGATGAAAAATACAACAATAAAAATGATGTATCGAAAATTTGTTGAATAATTAGTCAAATTAATACATGGAGTAAACGTATCATAAGTAGTTACCGCTCTTTTCTAAAAATTAATTAATTTTTAAATAATTCCAGTTTGCACTGTTGGGTTTTAATTTTGGCTACTACTTCACGCTGCTATTGCCCAACCATAAGATCTTTAAATTCTAACAACATTGCTCACGGAATTCAGGACTAGTGTCTTCTCCTCTGCGTACAGCAAATCAGAAGAACGATGTTCCAGCCTCATAGATCCAATCCAAAAGACAGGACTTTTATAAAATGCATAAGAGTAATTTATAGTAGTTCTGGTTGTAATGCAAAAGTCCCACTCTGGTTGGTTTTATCCCTCATGTTCAATTTATGCTGAGCCAGATTAGTTTCAGAAAAAAATTAACTTCCTAAAATGCTGGGGTAGATAAGCACACCTGATAGTGCTGTGAGAAAGACGAATCCCTTGCAGGTGTGCGCCAGCGCACGGAGCCGTCTTGCACCAGCAGTGATGATCGCAGTTGGTTTCTGCGCTGGCAGGAGGTGGTCGAGTGCCGACCATACCAGCAGCGAGTACAACCCAAACGCCAGGCTCAAATGTGCGGCCAGGCGATATTGCGAGACTCGTGGGACGTCACTTTCACCTTGGAATCGGTCTTCTAGGCCCGACTTCACCATGTACCAGCCCATCAGACCCTGCCGGAAAAAAGACAGTCAGCATCAAGACCTGATCATCTCAGGCTATTAAGTGGACTCTTTGTTCCAAAATATTAATTCGTGCTTAAATAGGGAATTTGACAATTCTTATTTCCAGGTGATGGTTTTTAGACTCAGGTCTACTTGATTTATCCTTAGCACTAGTTTTAAGTTTTTAAAAAAATCTATTGAAATGGGTTTTGAATGCTAAGTAAAGAACAACTAAATTTCCAGGTCATTGTAATGTTAGAACGTTTTTTCCCCTACTTGACAGTGTGCAACATTTTGAGCACTAATGCTCAAACGTCAGGCATATTGTGGCAGCTGCTACAATATGCCTGACATACATTTATATGGAGTGAAAAATAAAATATAATTGTGTAATTAAAGTAAATATTACCTGCAGACCAATGAGAGTCCCATAGGCAAGAACACGAGGCTTCATGCCCTTTTTAAGCCATCCACACGCCCAGAATGCAGTGGCAGGGATGAAGAATGAAGCTCCGATGGCACGGCCCCACATGCGGTGGCCATATTCCATCCAATAAATCCATTTGAACTCATCAACGGTCATGTCTTTGTTTTTTCTAGAAGCCATTAAATTACATGAACGTCAGTGAAAATCTGTGAGAAATAGCACTGGAGAAACTATAAGCTGAGTTTCAAAATAACAAAAATATAGATTGAAACAAGAAATTACATTTTGTATTCTGGGAATTGTTGGTAACGCTGAAACTCTTCTTCCCATTCATTTGACGTGCGCGGTCGGGTCTCTCCTAATAAACGCCACGTTACCATCGACAAACCTGACTCTGTTAGCCGTGTTACACCACCTACAAAAACCAATTGGTTTCTTAGCTCTACAGGGCTTCTAATTTTTTTTCTTGTTTTTTTTTAGGTGGGAATTGTATTCATATTGCTCAATAAATCTCAATTTTCAAATTCTGTTCGCAGGAAGAGTTACCTAATTTAGCTGGTATTACTGTATGGAAAACTGGGGATTCCTTACCTAAAAAGACGGCACCAAATACCATGCCACTGCACCCAAGCAACCAACATCCAACGATCTTCTCGGCATTTGGGTTTTTGGCGGCAGCAGTAACTTCGACAGCTATCGAGCCACTTTGACGAACGCCGTATTTAATCACACTCTGCCATACCTTGCTGTCTCTTGCTAATCCGTTACATGTTTCATTGAAATATGTACTGGGTTGTAACAAGCACTTATGAGCACTAGGTAACACTACTCTCAACTTTGAGAACATACTTAACATAGTGAAGAATTGAGGTTATAAGTTATTCTGTCCCAAAAATTGGTAAAATCTTCTTATCTTATTGTAGCTATGAATGAAAAAACCGAGAATATAGCTAGAATTTATCATTGCATACTGCACTCACATTTTAAACCATTATCAGGCTTTCCCTCGACTAAAATATTAAAATTGCTTCCTTTCCACCCTAACCCTCCATGCCAAACTGTACCTATGCTGTAACAAGCAAGAACCATCAAGCAATTTAGTGCCACCATAGAATAAAGACTAACCTACTAATCTTTATTCTTGCTTCATTCTATGGTGGCACGTATATTCATAACAGATTGCATGTGTTCTTATTTTTTATTTGTTTAATTTATTTCATGGTTTGATACAAAACCTTGTAAGTAATTCATTTTATTCCTTTTTGAAATTGTAGCCATGTTACATAACAGAAACATATTCTTAGCCAAAGTTCTTCTAAACTATTTTTTTTTAAACTTAAATTTGCTAATAGAATAAATTATAAATAGTGGAAATACAACATCAACAAATAAATCAAATGTACCTAAATATATAAAAATATCACATAGTTATACATTTTCTTGTGGGTAAATTGACTTGAAGCTGTTCCTAGCACCAATAACTGGGTTTACATAAGTCCCGGACTCTCCCTGAGTGTTTGCACCAAAATTCCACTAGACTAAAGTGACTTTCACCCTGTGGTATGCATTGCTAAGCACCCCACGAAGATTCCAGATGTTCTCAAAGCTCTCAGGCTGTGTGTTGTAGCTTGAATCAACAGCCTTGCACCAAATCTCCACCTGAAAGGACGGCACAGCAGAATTTGAGCAGAGCAAAGAGCAAAAGAATTACATCAGATCACCATTTTTCTGCACCAAACTAATCCCAACCTTCCTAATATACAAAACAAATACTTGGATGATATTTATTTGCTGGAAAATGGCTTTTAGCGCTACAAGATAAACATACATCTAAAAAAACCTTTGATCAAAAGAAGTTGTTATAAACGTTTCAAATGAGGCAGGCCAAGTAAACTCTCAGAGAGAGATGGACAAACTAAAAAGTAATTTGTGCATTATTTCTCCCTCTTAGAGCACTCAGAGAATTAGAATAGAACCAGTTAGTTCCGTTCACCCAGGTGGGCGAGTTGCTACCTCTTTGGTGCCGGCAGCGACAGGGATTTTTGCCTGCCAGAGTGTCCACGCCCAGTGTCGCGGAGTTTTGCTGTCGTCCTGGTTCGTGAACTCGGCCACGTGCCACGTCTTGCCGCTGTCACATGTCACGTCCACCCGGACAATCTTTTGTCCCCCGCCAGACCAGGCGTACCCTGCCGGAATAACCAGCCAGCTTTAACAATGTTTGGCTCTCCAAACAATTCAAATGTCTGTTACAAACCAATTTTTTTACATATCCTTAGCAGCACCTCTAGATGAAAAGCTTATACTCATCCCATACTCCTGATGTAACTGATAAGACAATAAACCTTTTCCACATGCCCAAAACTTTTACTACTCCAAATTCTTTTCACACCTAGATAAATACATAGCACTAAAATGTATCACTAAATCTACTCTAGTTTTAAATTGTTTTGCTGTATTTTAAATTATTGATAATTTGGTATTGAAAAGTAGCTTGTCATTCCTCCACCAAATAATTAAAAACATTCTTTGACAAAAACTATTTGAACTGAAAACAATCATAAAAACATTCTTTTTTAAACGGGCCCTTTTCATCTTGTTTCTTGGTTAAATTTTATCCCACCTAGGAAATGAAGTTGGAACAATAAGTGTTAAATTAATTTGTTGGTTTGTAAGTCGTAAGTGTTCACTGGCTGTAATAAATGATATGGCAAAATGCTTCCACCAACAGTAAACACAGCACACAAAAATAACACCAGCGCACCTTTGATAGAGATGGCTCCATCTTTTACGCTGACCCTTTCCCCGCTCTCTGGCTGGCAGATGGCCGAAGTCACTGGTAAAACCTGGATAGCTGGGGACTTAGAGAAGTCCACGGTGTCCCAGTCGACACTTGGAGAGAAGCCCTTGTAGTCCCCCTGCTGCCAGTGGGATGTGCTCTCACTCTCCGACAGGACGATGTCGCCTGGCAAACAAGTGTAGTTATGTTACGTTGTAAGGCTAGAAACCTGTTGTTTATATTATTGGTACCAAGTGATAACTGGCTCATCACCCAATCTTAGCTGCAAAATTTGGTTTCATTTGATTTAATTTTGCAGCAGATACCTAAAAAATTAACAGATATTTCAAGATCAGGCACTTACAAGTCAACACCAAATTTAGGAAAAGGATAGTTTTAGATTATTTGATTAATAGATTGATCACTATGGTTAAACAACCCACTGTTTTGACAGCAGGCCCTGCGGCACTGGTCTTATGGTGTCGGTGAATGAGTGGATGAAGATCATGAGGATGATGATAAACCTAACCTAGCCTAGAAGGAAGGAGGGGAACCAAGGTGCCAGCATGTAGCCTGTTCCTGTTGAAGAGCACCAAGGGAACCATTGGCTGTAAGTCCTTTCCGAAGGATCCTCCACAAATCCAAGCTGTCAAGCTATTAATAAGCAGGGAAAATAAAGTAGCTGCACTAACTTTGTTCCCTGCAAGCTCTCTCCCAAACAGAACTGGGCATATGTTTGATGGTTACTCATCCAATACCTGATCCAACACAGTGTTGCTCAGCTTTGATGATCTCATGAGAACCAGTGTTTTCAGCGAACTAAACCATTCGGATTTAGATAATATTTAGGCTCTGGACTAGTGGTTTTCAAACTTTTTAAGAATTTCTTGCAGCCCCTTTTAAAATGTTTCGATGGCTCGAGGACCCTGGCTTGAGGTGGTGCAAAATTCTTAGCACAAATCACTGATATAGGCATCATAAAATAAGACATAATAAAAATTTTAAACCAACAATTATCTCTTGATTTACTCTGAAAACATAAGGAAAGTCTTAGTCATTAAATTTTAACTCAAGCCTTAATGGATCTGTAGATCTGCTTTGCCTGGACCTTTTCTTCTACCTTTGGCTTTGTTTTATCCGTGCAACTCTCATGTAATTCGTCACTTCTAATTTGTTTCAAGATTTTATTTAGAGAAAAATTATTGTAGAATTTTTCTAAATTAAAAAATAATAATAATAATAATAATAAAAACCTCTACGACACATTTTGTGGACAACATGTTTTACACTCCCATCATTTATCAAATCAATGAGGTGATCATGATGCTAATATTATTTGGAAATCTTTGATTTACAAAAGTTTTAAGTCCAGAACGGCAACCAAGAAACGGTAGCTGGGTTCTTGGTTTGGTGGGAGTAATGATGAAGCTGGGTCACTAAATTCACTCAGATGATAAAGGTCAAACGAAAGAAATCATCGAATCGCAAAATGTTTTTGGAGTTATGGCAAACACGTGTTTATTTCTCACAGTCCCACCATACCCCCTTCGCAGTCCCTTAGGGAACCTTTGACCTCAGTTTAGGGACCGCTGCTGTGGATGTTGGTACTTATGTTGGCAAACAAACTTTCCTGCAAGTAATTGGCTGTTGGCATGGCAGCCAACCTTGCATTAACTTGCAGCTTGCTATAGACTCAAAAAACAAATTAACTTCACGCACTGAAACACAATATCTTTCTCAAACTTTTATTAAAACAACAACTCACCGAGCCACTTGACATTTCGCGCGCCCACCACTCCAGGTACGATCGCGCGAACAGGAAATCCGTGATCGCGTGATAACGTCTCTCCGTTCATCTCGTACGCAAGCAGTACATCTGAGCGCGGGTCCAGCGCGGTTTCGGCTGGCACTGAGGCAGAGTACTCGTCAAGCCCCTCGAGGTGGATGTGCTGCACGTCTGTCGTTCCGGCTGTCAGCCCAGCCATCGCAAGCACATCCACAAGTCGCGCCCCTGACCACGTGGCATTGCCGATCGTGGCTGGACCCCAGTTAAGTCCACGCACCGGCCGCACCTGGGATGCAAGGCACATGGTACGATCGATACGTACAACAAACTAACATGTTTCAATTTAACTTCAAAATTCAAAGGGGCTTACAAGTAAACAACCAAGGACACAAATGCAAACAAGGACTTAAAAAGGTACACATTTCTAACTTATCATATGCAAAACTTCATGTTAGAGTTTTTTGCTAATATAAAGATGTGTTGTATTGGGCAAATGTATGACGATGGAGTATAACTCAACTCGCACACTCATCGATTCAACGACAAATTCAATGCGTTGTGAAATATGAACTAAAAGTTAACTCTAGAAACTTTGCTTCCTTGTTCTACAATCAAGATAATAAATAAAAATACAAAATTATTTTTTAAAACCCTTACAGTAGGTTGGATAAACTAGATGTTTCCAAAACTGCAATAATTAAATCTATCAACATCAATCTTTGCACCAATGACCCATTGTGAGTGTCTACTTCCTAGTGACAAATAGGTAAAAAAAAGTACGGCTGCTTGAGAAAGTTACCTTGCTCATCTCCGAACGCCTGTTGCCGGCACATTGAATGGCCGCCGTGATTGTGTACTTCGGAAATTTCTTCAAATCGTCAAGCGAAAGAGTGAGAGGTTTTATGCCAACACCATTCACTTCAAGCTTGTACGTTTTAGAGTCAATGTCTGGCACTGGCAAGTGGTTACGAACATAAAACAAATCTCTGGAAAAAAAAACTTATTATAATAAATTTTGCAAAATCCATTGAAGGTACAAATGAATTGTTGCTCTCGATTATCTTATTTCAATTGGATCATACATTGGTGTTAAGAAACTGTCGACTAATATTGACGGGGGTGGTTCTGCATTGAAAGGTTTAACCGAACTTGGTTTCAGAGCAGGATGTCTCCGAGGATCAAGGCCATATGGATCATCCATATCAACTGCCAGTTTAGTTGCTTCTTCTAGTGATATATTTCCTGCAAAAAATGTACTGTAAGTTCAATCTTCAATTGAAACAACCATCAGTAGTCACGGTAGGTACTTCCTAACTACAAAAGTTTCACGAATGAGAACATCACTAGTGTTCTATAAATATACTTGCCGATACGATACTTTTCAAGAATTAATAAAGTGTTTGGAGTTTTGTGCACGCCATAGAGTAGCCAGAAGGGTTCCAATGCACCACCCGCAGCCATAAGAATTCTTTCTCCGCCCGGATGTTCATCAACAAACTCCGTAATATTGTAGACTCCCTGGCCAAATGTTACCCATATTCCGTCTTTCTTTGTACAATGATCCCCCACTTCCTTAATTGTGAAATAAGGCAAGTTGGGATTAATTTCTCCAGTTTGTGATGCCCCAGAGCCTTTGGATGCTTCTAACAGGACACTCTTTTTCTTGCTGTTGATGGTGTAGTACAAGCCCCAAGAAACTGCGATAGTGCCGAATATTATAGCAAATTTATTCAAATCTTTTTTTCTGGAAATTTGATGGTGCTGTGAAGTGTACTTAAACTTCTTCTGGATTAAGTAGCCCCATCCTTCAAAACTTGTCTGGCTGGGTCCATGGAGACAAATTCTGAAACAGTAGTGGAATGATATCAATCATAATCGGGTTATCGACGTACCAGCTTCAAGGTATACAATTGTAAGTCAATTAAATAACCAATAATAACATGCATGGTCAAATGTAGATTTGTACGTGTCTTACCTCCTGACAGGTGAATATAACATGCGTAAGCTACCCATCATCGGATTCATAAGACTAAACCGATTTTATACACTAAATTGCGAATCACATTAATCTTGTTGACCTAGGATCGTAGGGCATACTTTCAAACTGTTTGGCGACCTCTTTCTCAACCCATATCGTCACATTCCACAACATTCAGACACATTCAGACACATTCCATTGAGTCAGCTGTTCGGGGAGAGCAACTATGCTGCAGCAAAAATGTCGCGTACAAACGATTTGGGGGCAATTTCTTCCAAATCGCGTAGTTTTAAAAACGAAAAAGAATCTAATTAATTTTCGTTTTACAAAGCTGACGTCTTTTCTAAAATACAAACATTAGACTTGAAAAATAATTTAAATCAAAATAACATATGAAATCTATCGTCCCCACACCCGCGAAGTTTTCGCTATTTTCTTCAACATTCAATCATTGGAGTCACTAAATAATTCACACATTCGTTCGAAACCACGGCAAATTTCTGAAGATGCCACACCACACTTCAAAACAATTAGCTTAATCACTTTTTTCATATCCCTTTATTCATTCATTTACAAAAATACGATTATAATGTAGGTATAGGCATATTGTCACGTTGATCGTGGGCGTTCTCATCTGCTTGGATAGCGAGCAGGTTTATTTGGCATTTACAATATTACTGATTACTGCACAAGTCCCAAAAAACAGGTGCTGAGTTCCACCGGACTGGGGTCCCGGTGGAACTCATATTTGCTTAATTTAACACTTCAACCGCGTACATAAAATGAGAAATATTGATTGAGAATTGTGCAATTATTGAAAGACCTTCAATTACATGATGAATGATGAATTCGTTATGATTATAATTATGATATTATGATTATGATTATTTGTCATTATTTCATTATGATTATGATGAATTATGATTATGAATTATGATGATTATGGATGGGTATCGCTAGAAGAAAGAAGAAAAATTGATAGATTGTGCAATTTCTTTAAAATAATGACAGGAAGCAGTGGATGGAAAGATTTGAGGGAAAAGATAGAAATGGATGGAAACAAGTTTGGGTGTCGAAGAAAACATGAAGATAATGTAGTGTATTAAGAAAGACACAGGAAAATACTCTATTTTAAACAGAACGAGTAAAGATTGGAATGAAATGAAGAAATGTGCAATGGAAGGGACCGAAAATAAAGTAAACATTTTCAGAAGAAATATGTTGGAATTAGTATTAGAAAATATTTTAAGTAAAAAGTTTTAGTTTTCTGACACCTGCATATAACATGCAAATAGCAGTTATTTTTTTTTCTCGGAAAAAAAAAGAATAAATAAATAAATAAATAAATAAAATTATGTTCTATCGAATAACATCGACCTTGATGGAAGTGCCGTGTTTGCTTTGCGGGCTGCGTTCAGAAGCCAATTTTTGAAAAGGCCTAATTTGTAAGTATTTTACTTCACACAACATCAAAAACGGAATCAGACAAAACGGAATTAAAATAATCTTTTGTGAATTTTCCCTTCGTACCGGACTCCAATCGTGGTACAGTGGAAGTGCCGTGTTTGCTCTGTGGGCTAAGTTTAGGGGAAAGATTATATTTTGTCTGAAGCACTTGTGAAAGAAGCAACTAACATATGTCTGTCGCGCTCTAAAATTTAGCAAACATCTTAAAACGCTCATCTTTCAACGCGACACCACTTGCATGGTGGTTGAGTATAAGCGAACAAAATTACGTTGCTTTTTTTCCTACGTGTTCACTGCCCAACAAAATGATCCCTATACATTTGGATATACTATGATGTTGTTTAAGCAATGGCTTTTTAAGGACCTGTAAAAGCAAAAATACCAATTGAATTACCCCCATCTTCTTTAAGTGTGAGATTGATCTTCTCCCAGAAGTTTTGTATCGCTCCGAAGGGTACAGTTCTGTGAGTCAAAAGGCCATCGGGTGAGGTCCGCGTTGCAGTTCGAGGAGTACGTTGTTGGAGAGATGCAGATGACTGACTCTCTTGCGTAAACCTGCCACTGCGTGATCTCAGTCAGCAAACACTTATAACCCCTGTTACCCCTTTATTTATTTTTTAAATTAAAAAAATGAGTTTTTTGCTAAATAAACAACTTAAAAAGGGGGTTTTGAACTCACGTGATGTATACCACGACTTTGGGTACCCAAATATCATTGGTAGATACCTGTCCGCTGTCCAGATCGTTATATTCGCTCATGTTCCATTTCCAGTGTGCATCCTCCTAGTGCTGTTGAAAATAAACAAAATAAATGCATTACATTTTGTTGCAACTTCAACAATAACTCATAAAGAAACTTACCCAGATCATCCAACAAGAAACTTTCAACGTACCTATGTTCGACATATGAAAAAATTTCGCTATCAGAAGTGAATAAACCGCTTAACATGTGTTTGAATTAAGTTTAGAAAGCTCACAAAGTTCAAGCAATTGAGCAACATGTCCATGTTTATATCGGTGTAGTTGTTGTGGTGGATTATTGGTCTAACAAGGTGGTCGTAGTTGCAGAATAGTTTGTACTTCAACGACTGTGCCACCGATTTGGCTCCATCAACTCACAGTTCGGCGCATGGGCATCCGCATAATTTTTTCCAGGGGGGTGCCAATGCTTCCAAGGATATCGTCAAAAGGGCTTCAACTGGGTTGGGTGGGGGGAGGAAGAATCGCACGTTTTAAATATGTTAAATGAAAACTAATCTGGGCGAAACACTCGCGTACCGGCACTGGTGGCGAAACGCTCGCCTACCGCCACTGTGCACGTCAGCTTTATAATCATATGCACTCGGAGACAATGGTTTTGTCACCAGCGTGTGTCTCAGTTTGTCGGTAAGGTCCTAATTCACGAAGTGGCCAATATCCAAAGCAGCTTGAGGACCATAGATCACATTCAGTTTCAAAGGCTGGTATTGGATTTTCGGAATACGCCGTCGTCGATGTAGATGCACATGCACTTTCAATACTGCAATCGCCGTTGCCATGGCTGTCCGAAATTTCACGCGCTTCATCGTTCGCCTTTCTCTTCACACTCGCACTAAAAAATGTGCGCAAATCCATACTCCCACAATCAACACACTTAACTAAAACGCTCGGGCTAACAAACCACCCAAATCGAGTCGCTCCTGAGACATAACTGACTTACGTAAAGTTGGGTTCGACCGGTAGGAAAACTAAAACTTCATTAAGTGTACAATTCTGTTCGCGGAATCGGAATCACGAGGGAGAATTTTGCAAAGTTCAACTCTTGTAGGATTCCAGTTTCATAGAATTACGCCGCGATTTTTTCGCTGGAAAGGTTGGATGGTCTCTCACCTTTCCTCTCTAAAATCCAATACAAATTTAGCGTTTTCCGTTTAAATGGCACAATTTTGATCAATTAAATGAGAGAATATGTTTAACTTGCCCTTTGAATGATGAAATAAAAAAGCCTTTATCGAGTGTTTTTTTTTTAATGTTTGAAGATTTTCAGGGGGGTGCAAGCGCCCCCCGGACGCCCATGGCCGCAAGTGTTACCATGTGGCACCTGCCGTTACCACGTGTTGCCGGCTCGTTTGCTCAGCAGACAGTTTAACAGTAAGGCTCTGACTATGTAGAGCTATACTATCATATGAATCTACTTTATGAATATATCCTATGACTCTTCAATATAAGAGCCAATTTTTCAGTGTTCCGTTACAAATCTAACAGTCATTTAAATTGTGTTTTTTTTTTTGCTTGGCAACGGCCGCAATGATAACGACGTAGCTTCCAGAAGACGACCCGTCGTTATTTTATTTTGTTTATTTATGTCTATAAGAGATTTATATTATGTTCATATTGATTTTAAATTATTGTATCTTATATTTTTCCGTCATTAATGATTTTTGAACCATATCTTATCTTTTGGCACTGAATAAGGCATGAACACGCTTGCTACATGGTAGTATTGTATTACCACCCCATAAAGAAGGGAGAGTTGGTAATAAAAATTGCCTACACGTATAATAATAGTGTTTGCCATTCATTAAGCATTAAACCCATCAACTTTAAAAGATAAAAATAAACAAGAGTTAAAAGTTTGGAAACGGTTTGTTTGTCAACCTTTGACAAAACTGTGAATCAAATTTCTTTCCTTTATGACATTTACTTGGGAGTGCATATACAACTTTGGGCAACATTTCTTTCAACGGGCAGTTTTACTACGTCCAACTTAATTTATGATACTCATCCCCATGGTTAAATCTAATCAGATACTTCTGTTTTCATCTTAACCTGCTTATTTAACTGGCCTTTAGCATTGTGAAAACGGTGAGAATAGAAATGGAGAAGTTTGGCTGAAATGGATGTATTTTCCAGGAAGACTTTCAGGAAAGTGCAACTCGAACAGCAGGATTCCTCCACAAATCCATGCAGTCGAGTGTTTGATAAGCAAGGCTAATGAAGTTGCTGTACTAACTTTCATTCCTCCAACCTCTCTCCCGAACAGAACTGGTCATGTGTATAATGGTCACCCATCCAATACCTGACTCAGCGAAGTGTTGCTTAACGTCGGTGATCTCACGAGAATCGGTGTTTCCAACACGCCAAACCGTCCGGTGTGACGATTCGAGGAGGGCTCGTAAGCAATTGGACCCGCTGTGTGACTTCATTTGGTCAAGAACACTCACATTTAACAAATGCTAAAAAATTAATCTAATTAAACATCCGCAATTAAAGTACGAGAATTTGCAGTTCTTTACCATCTGCATGCCTGGAAAACATTTGGTCTGTGATAGCAGCCGTGGACGCCATTGCTGTTATCACCTCAATCCACTTCGAAAACCGGTCAGCTAATGGGAGCCGAGCTTCAGTCGATCGAAAGTACGAGGCGGGTTCGATCGAGCACGTGTTGTGACGTCACTTGCACAGCGATGCAGTAGGTTTCAGGCGATACTCTTCTGTCGGCTACTCGCCTGGTACGAAGAGACAAATTTTCGCCTCGTTTTAGACGATTATTTCAGTTGAAACTTGTCATGGTTGGATTAACCGTACGTATAGGCAGTCCCGTGGCACTCACGCGTACCACGAGTTGCTTCAAAGTTTTCACAGGCAAACTAAATTTCCTGACAACGTCACTCCTTCCCAGCTACTTGACACAATTTTATTTAATATAGCTTTTGAATTTTAGGCATAAGCAACGCCTCAAAATAGGGCCGATCGGGAGATAAAAATTTCTGACTTTAGTTGCAAAACTTGTTGCAAACCTTTGCAAGATACGATATTTTCTGCGTTGTAGTGCGATCTTACCAGCGCACGCAATGGCAGTGACAACGGGTATATCTGGCTTTTCTGCTTATTTTTAAGCCCGAATAAACGATTTTTAAGATGCATGCAAAGTGGTACCTTCAAATCCATTACGACAGCTAAAAGTAAAATTAATTTTTGCCTAATGTCTTTGATCTCGAATGAGAAAAGGTAGGATGTTGCTTAATTATTAGACCCTTTAAAGCCATCAAAGTAAGTACCTGTAAGATCGATACACAGCCAAATAACTACTGTTGGAGAAATTATTAAATTCGCCCTATTAAGCACATGTCACATGTCAGTTTAACATCCTACTGAGACTTCGACTCAACGCTGTAGACGCTGCTGACAGATTCGTGACGAACTTGATCCGTGACCCGCCACTAACAGTCGAGGCAGTATTATAATCTCGTTTGCATTAGATCTTGCGTTAAAATTGATTTTTAACAGTCATATACCCGTTACGAGTACGACACATTAGCTTTGAAAACCAAAATAGTAAAACAGGATAATTTATGAAACGTAAGTTATCTAGAAATTTTATCTGCTTTTTTTCACTATTTTTTGAAAAGTTGTGTTCGCGGTAGCCTTGTGGTAGCAAAAAAAGCACTGAACAGAAGTGAACCACAGGAAATGTCTGCGTTTTCTGTTTGAAAGTGAATGGCAACAAATTGTTTAAATATAGCCTAGCAATGAAAATATGCTGAAAAAAGTTTACAAAAAAATTGTCGAAAATACAATAAAAGCAAAAAACGAAGCAAGAAATCTTAATGCGGGGTTTATTTAAAAAATAATCCAGTACATACAGTAGGGTGGTGTGTATTAAAAACTTAGGCTATGTATGGCAGATTGCTGCACGACATTACTACTTGTTCTGTTATTTGAAGTTACTTTTTTTTCTTCATAAAGCCAATTGGCTTTAACATACAAATACATTAGAACCTAGCTTTCAGGTGGTAAAATAAATGAAAATACATTTTTCTATCGCAAACAAACGTATATTTGACAGCTACCTTTAAATATCAATATGTTTAATATGTACCTTTCATGGAATGTACGCAGACAAGATAATAAGATATGACAAAATATAGATACAAAAGGACGCACGATCAAGTAAAATCGCAAAGAGTTGCCATCTTTTCGAACCTTCCAATGATTTAACGAGTTCAGCAACGCTGGCGTCGTCGCTGTCGACGGTGGGCACGGGGTTCTGAAATATACAATTTCACACTCAATCAACCAGACGGAGTAGATTTTCTACTCGCAAGTGTGTTTACCTACCTTTGTGTCGACTCCACCAAGCAGAAACACCTGTCCAATGTGTGAGGTGAGGACGCCGTTGACTACCGTGGAAATCCAGGAAGGGGGCTCGCTCTTGGCGACTACCATCCTCCTTACCGCGAGCGTTATAATAAGGGCCATGCCAGCCATCAACAGCGAGTCTCGGTAGAGAGCCACTGCAAAGTATTTTATAAATATTTTCTACCGTTTTTATTTCGGAACGCAAACGGAGTTGGGCACTTACAGATGATGAGTGTCTTGTCACCGTTGGACGGCAGGTACGAATCAAGATATTCCAGAGACAGAAAGAGAACCAGGATGACCAGCAAGTTTATAAAGAGTCGCTCGTTGGCATGGGGTTCTAACCAGAACATGCACAATGTCAGCGTCACCAATACTATAAAACAAAACGGGAATTCATAACACAATCCAAAATAACAACACTCCTGCGCTGTGGCCATTCGTTTAAATCACGGCGACACTATGCCTGCCAATCCCGCATTTCAATCTTCGAAAGTGTTCAGCGCATAACTAGAAAACACAAATACTTTGTCATCTTAAGGTGAAACAGAAAAATGTAGGACATGAGATCAATAATTCATAAAAAGCGTGCCTTGAAATTTTCTATATGTATTGCGAATAAAATTAAAAAGTACATTTACAGCGTACAATTACAACAAAATGATCGAGTGCCAGTATTTATCATGATCATCACGAGAGAAAATGTAAGAGCGTGACTTTTCTGTTTCCTTGCGACCATCTTTCTACTTCTTACATTTAGTAAGTAAAAATGTCTGGACTTGTATTCACCTAACGCAGGAATGAAGACCGCCGCAGCTTGACTTCCTGAGTGACGCCTAATGAGAAAGTGGTATGCTACCCAGTTCTCGGAAACGTTCTTGTAGTATGTTCTATCGTGTACGGCAAAGGACGTATTTGTCAGCTCCCAATCACTATTTGCAGAGAACTCGGATGTAGTAACCTCGAGAAAAATATATTTATTACATAAATTACATTTTTTTTATATTGAACTTCAAATATGAAAATAATTATAGGTATAATTTATTAAGTATAATATTATTATTTAATTATAATAAACATAATATGTATATACAGTAAAAAGTTTAAAATATACAACAATGTATATACACGAAATATACATTAAATGTATGTTATTCATATACATAATACACAAATATACATCACATCTAAATATGTTAGACATTTTTTAAATTGGAATGGGATCCAGACAAGAAAAATGTGTGACCGCACCGGGAAACAAATACTGGATCTCCCAATCGCCGGTTGGGTGCTCTACCAACCGAGCTATCCGGGTATATAATCCAAAAAATACTTCGAGAATGTGCATCGTCATAGTCCATCGTATCTTACCCCTTTGCCGCTGAAGGTGAGATTCATCCTGTCCCCGATATTAGATAACGATCCCAGGCGTACGGAGCAGTTCTGTGAGTCGAACGGCCATCGAGTGAAGTCTGTACTATAGCAGAATGTGCTGTAAGCTGTTGGTGAGATGCAGTGGACAACCCCACTCGATGATAGGCTACAACGCGTGGACGCGATTTTAAACTCCACTTTGGACGAGTAGGCCCTGCGAACGGTGTTATTATATAGGTCGCACAGAGACTACTTGTTGGCATGATTCTTACGATAATTTATTTCAGTTCACCTGTTGTATAATGCAACGTTGGGTACCCAGATATCTTTGGTGGTCACTTGAAGGCTGTCCAGATCGTCATACTCACTTTTATCCCATTTCAAGTATTCGTCCGTCCATTGCTGGAGCAAAATTGTATTGTCGCAATCATTAGCATTTGTCACTATGACAAAACACAACGGAAGTTAAAATTAATACTTACAAACACCATCCAGCAATGGACTACAAATGTATTCGAGTGGTCGTCCTATAATAATAAAACAACTAGTAGTTAATTGAATTAACGAGTCTGTGTTTTAAGACGCTTTGAACTGGAAATCTTACGAATGTCAGAAACTTGAGCTGCATGTGCATGTCAACATCAATGTAGTTGGTGTGGTGCATTACAGGTTGCACTGAGGGGTCGTAGTTGCAGAAGAGTTTGTTCCTCAGCGACTGCGCGACCGATTTGGAGCCATCAGCGCACGGGCCGGCGTCTGTATCCATGAGCGACATGGAAAACCAAACAATGTTTTAACTTTTTGTCGCATTGTTATGTCAGTTCGTTGAGTACTTAGGTATTTTTCCGTTGTAAATAACAGATCATTTTATGACGCGATAGTTTTATCAGTGTAAAATCTAACGTGCTTCAATTTTTACATAATATCAATATATTTTTGCGTTGAAATGCCCTTGTCATCTGTAATTAGGACCATTATTGCATTGATGGTCAGTCAAAATGTAAAGGGCTAAAATTCCTTTTTCGCTTACCTGTAATGCCGATGTAGAACCAAAAAACCACTATTGGAGCAGTTTTTAGGTGCATGGTGTTTTGTTTTCTTGCCCCTAGTCAGCTAGCGCCTAACTAAAACTCCAACATTAACGCTGACAATCACTGATGCATACCCTCAACGCCCATGTAACTAAACTCGGGATCCTCCCCTAGTGACAGAGTTATGTATGCCATTATGTTGTAAATCAGATCAATTTTCCTTGTTGAAAAAATTAAGTAATAAATAGTTAAAATGTGCATTATACACATTTTTGTCCTGCTATCAAAGGAAAATAAAGGCATTTTAGTGATCTGACTGATCACGCACTTACTCACAAATGCAAACATGACATTAAAAAAAAATAATAATAATACAACATAATGGGGCTTATTTGGTCTGGCAGATAACTATTCACCCAAATACTAACTGTCCAAAATCTTAAAGCAGTACCGAACGGTTTGACGTGTTGGTAACACCGGTTCTTATGAGATCACCGAAGATTAGCAACACTGCGCTGAGTCAGGTTTTGGATGGGTGACCATCATACACACGACCAGTTCTGTTCGGGAGAGAGGTTGGAGAGATGTAAGTTTGTACAGCAACTTAATTCACCTCGCTTATCAACCTCTCGACAGCATGGATTTGTGGAGGAATCCTGCTGTTTGAGTTGTACCGTCCTTCGGAAGGGACGTTAAGCAGTTGGTCCCATTGGTGCTCTTCGACAGGAGTAGGCTAGGTACCAGCACCGAATTTCTCCGCCTTCCTTCTAAGCAAGGTTAGTTTCATCATAATCTTCATCATCATCCACTCATTCACCGACGCCAGTAGACCATTGCCACATGGCCAAATGTCAAAACAAAGAGTCATTAAACAACACAATTCAGCTATCATAAAGCAGTCAGCAAGACTTATTGTCTTCGTATTCGTATCGGTGAGGTAAGCCAGAAAATGCTAATACCTGTACAGCGTACTTCACCTTCTAATTCCTAAAGTCCTATTCTACACCTAGCGGGAGTTTGTAAATCTAGAAATAAGGAAACTGGATGTCAAATACGATTTATTTGTGAGATTCTGGATTCTTCTAGGATAGTTGTTTGGTTCATTACAATAATAAAGGCAAGTTTTATTTATAATTCTTATTTATATCGATTTTTGAAAATACACATAGGTTTAAATTAACATTTCTACAATACAAAGAAGTATTGAATAATTCAAACGCTACTTGTATACCAAGTTTTAGGTTCACGTGAATAACCGGTAATTGTTTACAAAAAACATTTCATAGTCAGGACGAAGGTTGCAAGGATGCAGGACGCGAGTGACCCGCAGTTCACAATTTTCACAAAGAGATGCCATTGGTTTGGTCCCTTTTCTTCAGCAATCCTAACGTCAACTACAGTTGCGTCACCCTGTCACGAAGTAAAGAAGTATTAGCATTTGATTGGCTGTTACGTGGTTTACCTTGACCATAACATACCTCCGGCTCCTAAAAAATCATGTAAAAATAGTTTTTGTCAGAATTAGTGTTAAGGTAGATAAAGTAGACATGAGTCTAAAAATATTAATACCTTGGGCTCTACTTCTCTCATGAGAAGCATCTTTCCAGGGCGAGTTCTTAGGACTCCGTTGACAACGCCAGCGACCCACGAAGGGGGGGAACTCGAGGTCGCATCCAGCTTCCGCACGATGAACGTCATGATTAAAGTAAACCCGGCCATAAAGAATGAGTCCCGGTAGAATTGCACTGGAATTAAGATGCCGTTGCTCTAGCTCATGTTTCTGTTCTTTAATGCATCAAATTTCGAGATCATTCACATACCAATCAGAGGGACGGAGTCCCCATTAGGAGCAATTCGAAAGTAGATGTGCAGGAGATGCGAGCATTGGCATAAGATATTGACACAGATTACAGCGAGTCGCTCAGCTGATCGAGTCTCCAGTATAAATGTAATCCACGTAAGACCGGTCAATACTAAGAAAAATTAAAGATAGTACAGTGCGTACAGTTGAATAGCCATGCTGATGGCAAGAATGGATTTCCATACAAGCCTTCAAATACCTATGGCCGGCACGATGACGCTAGCCACACCCTCCCTGGAACGTCTCCTGAAGGTGAAAGAAATAACCACTTGCGGTTGGGATTTACTGCCATCTTCGAAGCTGTCGACCTGTTCGATGGTGGCGTTAAGAAGCTTCCATTTTAGGCTCGGTGTATAAAAAAATCTCGACATCTAGATGTAATGTGAAAATACATTACTCAGTATGTGATACGAAGTTTTCTATCCTGCATTATATCTGATTATTTTCCTTTCGATAACTTTCGTTATTTTGAGGGTATTTAAAAAAAAAATCATAAAGAAATACGCCTCTTGGTCGATACTCTACCTCATTTCTTTGTCTGTGGTTAAAGAACACTACGGCTGGAGTTCGAGACTGAATCGAAATGTTGCAGGTGTTTTGGTCAAAGGGCCATTTCCGTATGTCGGTGTCGCACGTGGCTAGGAACTTGACCAAGAACCAACCCTTGAGATTTCCATCACTTTCCAATCTTAATGGGATTTCCTCCATGCCATGACCCGTTAACCGATTGCCAACTCTGTTTATGCAAGTCATAAAAAACATTACATAAAAGAAGAAAGAACAAATAAATCCCGCATGTGTCTCCCATTCTTGACCACGCGGTTAGATAAGCTAGAAAAACATAACAAGTTCACCGAGAGAATATTATTGGTCTTCAATACACATTTTTTGCTATTTGTAAGCAAAAATTTTAATATTTACACCAATAGATGAACCGGAGGGACCAAATCACGGTGAGTCGAGTTTATTTCTCATTCTCAATTCAAGCTTTCCAGCCTTTTACGCTTCCATTCTGCAGACATTTTTTCACACCTCCATTGTTTATGATAAAATCGTTTGCATCTTACAATTCTTGGAACTCAAAAGAAGGAGTCCAAATATCTTCAGTAGGAATACTCAATTCTTCGATGCCGTCAAATTCCGTTGCGTTCCATGCCAAAGTAGGGTCGCTCCAGTCCTAAAAAAAAACACTCAAACACAACTTATTAAACTACATGGTATTTTATTTGCTCTTCTTCAAATTATAAGTGAATGTTACTTACGACATACATAAAGGCATTGAGTTGCACGGCATGTAGAAAATCATACTGTAAGACAAAACAAAAATGATGAATCAAGACAGAGAAATCAAGGGAAAAAATATCATACAATAATGCAGGAAAGCGATACTTGCAAAAATCAAGTGCTCCGGCAAGATATTGACATAAACCCTGGTTGAAGTCGAATTCTCCCCAAATGGCTGAACATTTTTGTCGTAATCGCAAAAGATTTGTTCTTTCAACCTGTGCGTTGTTGTTTGGACGCCGTCGACGTCAGCGCAGGCTCCGTTGACTAAAAGGCAAGAAAACGTTGTCGTCCCAGTTGTCTTGAAAATCAAGTGTCCACAACTATACTCAAAAATGACTTCTTAATTACTTACTTGCGCTAGGTCTGATTACCATGTACAGTGCAGCAGCGAATATGAATGTGCTGGCAGCACCCATTTTGCTGCTACTGGGAGGCGATGGCTGATAATTATTTGCTAACTGCTCAAGGGGCTTTGGAAGAGATCAAATTTCTGTAAGTTGATAGGAATGAAGCTAGCATACGCCTACACGATGACATGTAGATCTTCGTTTTGAAGATATCACCTTACTGCCAGAGCGCTAATGTTTTACTGTCATCGCAAAAATGCCAGCCAAATGGCATCAATGGCGAAAAAATGGAAGATGATAATGCCTGATGTCATTGTCGACTTGGGTGTTAAAAAATGTCAGTTCGTTATTTTTCGCAGATCACTCCTATTTGAAACTGGTTTGATCTCTATTAATCTGTATGGATGCTAAACTCAACGTTTGATCTAAATTTATTGCAATTTAATGTCGGTTTGTACGTTAAGTAAATAACTGGCCGTTAACAATTAAAAAACCTTCTGATTGGCTGTTGCCAAGCAAATAACAAATCTGCAGACTGTTAGGTTTTAAATGAACCTGTTAACAACAACTGCTGCAGTTGCTGCAACATCCTGCGATGGCCTGCAACGTGGTCTACCCTGGTCAAAAAGTACTTTAGAAAAATTAATTAGCGATTTTTATTATTCTTGGTCGATACTTTTTCTCGGTCTTGTTCCTTTCACACATAATCACATAATCACAGCTCACGCTCGAGGCCAAATCGAGATGCTGCAGGTGTATTGGTCGTCGTGTTCTTTTCGTATCGTATTATCGACAAATGTACAAAGGTAAAAACCTCAATTATAATTGGTTGTTTATTTTGTTGTTTCTTTTAAAAAATAACCAATATTTAATCAAGTTGTTCCTTTATAACTATTATTATTACTATTATTACTATTGGTAACACCGGTTCTCATGAGATCACCAAAGATAAGCTGAGTCAGGTATTGGATGGTTGACCATCATTCACATGAACAGATCTGATTGGGTGAGAGGTTGAAGGGATTAAAGTTAGTACAACTACTTCATTCCCCTCGCTTATCAACCTCTCGACAGCATGGATTTGTGGAGTAAACCAGCTGATCGAGTTGTACCGTCCTTCGGAAGGGACGTTAAGCAGGTGGTCCCCTTGGTGCTCTTCGACGGGAGTAGGCTGGGTACCGGCAACGAGTTTCCCCTCCTCCCTTCTAGGCTAGTTTAGGTTTATCATAATCTTTTTCCCTTCTAGGCTAGTTTAGGCTAGTTAAATGTAAAAAGTCAAAAATGAATGAGAAGAAGGAGTTGAAAATTGTAAATGAAGATGTCGAAATAACATCCCCAAGAAAAGTGGCTAATTTGTTTAATAAGCACTTTATTATATCTGCCGCTAGCGCAAGTAACACCATCCCATTGGTGAAGACCGCAATAACTTCTAATAATAACTTTTTCTTATACCCTGTGACTCTAAAGGAATACCACGAAATTATGGAAAAAATTACAAAAAAACGGACAGCAGGTTATGATGAGGTTCCACCTAACATATTGAAAAATGCTGCTGTATATTTAGCGGAACCTCTTATATACATAATAAACACTTCGTTCGCGACAGGAGTCTTCCCTGAAGCATTAAAATTGTCGATTGTTTGTCCGATATATAAAAAGGGTGACAAAACAACACTGAATAACTACAGGCCAATAGCACTCCAATCTGTATTCTCAAAACTACTCGAAAATGCGTATTGTGCTCGATTAGTTGCATTTTTAGAGAGGTATGGGTTATTAAGTGAATGCCAACATGGTTTCAGAAAGGATAGATCCACTACGACTGCAATATCAAATTTCGTAAATCGATTAATGTCATCCATGCAAATGAATAGCAGGAATTACGGTATTTTCTTTGACTACACAAAAGCGTTTGATTTGGTAAATCACGACTTGCTATTAATGAAACTACAAGGTATGGGCATCCGCGGAGTGGCTAACAATTGGGTTCAAACATTTCTTAGAAATAGAAAACAGGTAGTGAAGATAACACATCAAACAATAGGAGTCACTTATTCTGATGAAGAGGTAATAAATGTAGGCGTGCCCCAGGGTAGTTCAATTGCTCCGATATTGTTCATAATCTACATAAATGAACTGGAAACTGCGGTGACAAAAGGCTCTCTGACTACTTTTGCAGACGACACCACAGTTCTCGTAAGTGAAAATGTTAGCTGCATAGTAGAAAATAGCAAACTGGCAGTAAATCAAATGACTGATTGGAGCTTAAAAAATGAACTTAAACTCAACACTGATAAGACTGTAATTATTCGTTTTAATGACAAACAAGATGGCTATATGACACCACTTTTATATATGAATGGGAAAAGCATTAGAGTAGTGGATGAGACGAAATTTCTCGGTGTGACAATAGACTATCGACTGAAATGGATAACCCACATAAATAATACTGCACAGAAAATATCGTCAGGGTGCTATTTAGTTAAAAGGATTTTAAAATTATGTAACTTCAGCACAGCAAAACTTGTTTATTTTGCATATGTCCATTCCAATCTCCTATATGGTATAGTCTTGTGGGGTCATTCACCACACATTATTAAATTGTTTCGACTACAGAAGAGGGCCATCAAATACCTGGCTAATGCAAGCTATGAGCCGACAAATCCAGGAGTGTATTTTAAAGATTCGACTAAGCCACTTTTTAAAAAATATGGAATTATGACATTACCATGCTTATATATTTTTACTATTGTGATGTATGTTATTAATAATAAGTATTTAACCAAAGAAAGTAATGATAAACACCACGATTATACATTAAGGGCAAAGATTAACTTATATGACTTAACAACAATAAATTACAGTAAAGGACCTATTGCATGTGGTGTGAAATTATTTAATCATTTACCAATGGATATAAAATGTAAAAGTAACGATAAAGATTTTTCAAGCAGACTGAAAAACTATTTAATGGGCAACTGCTTTTATTCTGTTAATGAGTTTATTAATAACGAGATTGTAAATATTGTGTGACTTTCCAATGTTATTTGTAATGACCAATCTGGAAATAAAATGCTTATTATTATTATTATTATTATTATTTCATCAAGATCCACTTTTTATTTATTTATTAATGTTTTTAACAAAAATCATTGTTTTAACAATTAGTACACAGAAATAAATACATACATAGCCATAATAAAAATAAAGAAACACTTTAATACTTTACTCCCTTACCATGCCTGTATATGATTTTAATTCTTTGATGCTGTAAAAGGCATTCTTGATTAAAACTTTTTTGATTTAAGTCTCAAAAATACAGGTTGTCTGCTTCGTAAAATCATTTGGCAGAGCATTAAACAACTGTTGACCTAAAAACTGTTGACACTCATTCACCGACGCCATTAGACCAGTGTCACATGGCCTAATGTCAAAACAGTGCGTCGTTCAACAACACAAATCAATCAATCATAAAGCAGTCAGCATGACTTCTCGTATTCGTATCGGTGAGGTAAGCCAGAAAATGCTATAACCTGTACAGCCTACTTCACCTTCACCTTCCTCAAGTCCTATACTACACCTAGCGGGAGTATGCAAATCTAGAAATTAGGAAACTGGATGTCAAATACGATTTATTTGTGAGATATTGTATTCTGCTAGGATAGTTATTTGGTTCATTACATTAAAAATGCATGTTTTATTTATGATTCTTATTTAGATCGATTTTTGAAAGTACACATAAGTTTAAGTTAAGATTTCTAAAATACAAAGAAGTATTGAATAATTCAAACGCTACTTGTATACCACTTTTAGGTTCACGTGAATAACCGGTAATTATTTACAACAAACATTTAATAGTCAGGACGAAGGTTGCAAGGATGCAGGACGCGAGTGACCCGCAGTTCACAATCTTCACAAAGAGATGCCATTGGTTTGGTCCCTTTTCTTCAGCAATTCTAACGTCAACTACAGTTGCGTCACCCTGTCACGGAGTAAAGAAGTATTAGCATTTGATTGGCTGTAACGTGGTTTACCTTGACCATAACATACCTTCGGCTCTGATACAACCAAGTTTGAATAGTTTTTGTCAAAACTATTGCTTAGGTAAGATAAAGTTGTCTTAAGTCTAAGAAAATAATACCTTGGGCTCTACTTCTCTCATGAGAAGCATCTTTCCAGGGCGAGTTCCTAGGACTCCGTTGACAACGCCAGCGACCCATAGTGGGGGGGAACTCGAGGTCGCGTCCAGCTTCCGCACGATAAACGTCATGATTAAAGTAAACCCGGCCATAAAGAATGAGTCCCGGTGGAATTGCACTAGAAAGAAGATGCTGATGCTCAATACATGTTTGTGTTCTTTAATGCAACAAATTTCGAGGGTTTTACATACCAACTAGAGGGACGATGTCCCCATTAGGAGGAATTCGAAAGTGGATGTGCAGGAGATACGAGCAGTGGCAGAAGATATTGACACAGATTAGAGCGAGTCGCTCAGCTGATCTAGTCCCCAGTATAAATGTAATCCATGTAAGACCGGTCGATACTAAAATAAATTAAAGACAGTACAGTGCGTACAGTTGAAAAGCTAAGCTGATGGCAAGCATGGATTTCCATACAAGCCTTCAAATACCTATGGCCGGCACGATGACGCCAGCTATACCCTCTCCGGAACGTCTCCTGAAGGTCAGAGAAATGACCATTTTCGATAGGGATTTACTGCCGTCTTCGAGGCTGTCGACCTGTTCGATGGTGGCGTTGAGAAGCTTCCATTTCGAGTTCGGTCTATAATATGATCTCGATATCTAGATGTTATGTGAAAATACATTACTCAGTAAGTGATAGTCGAAGTCTTCTATCCTGCATTATATCTGATTATTATCCCCCACCTTGCGTTATTTTGAGGATTTTTTGAGGAAAAATCTGAGGAAATGAGTCTCTTTGTTGATACTCTACCTCCCTTCTTTGGTGGCTTTTGAAGAATACTACGGCTGGAGTTCGAGACTGAATCGAAATTTTGCAGGTGTTTTGGTCAAAGGGCCATCTTCGTATGTCGGTGACGCACGTGGCTAGGAACTTAAACGGGACCCAACCATTGATAAATCCATCGCTTTCCAAACTTAATGGGTAGTTTTTCGTGTCATGAGCCGTGAACCGATTGCCGACTCTGTTGATGCAATTCATAAAAAAAAATGACATAATAGAAGTATGAAGAATTAAATCCGCATTTAGGATGAAATCTGATTTAAATTGCAAACGCTTGCAATGCGCTGGGTATTTTATTATTAACAACACTACAACCGTCTCAAAAATTGATGCCCAAACGCGGACTCGAACCCCGATCGGGAGACGGTTGTAGTGTTGTTAATAATAAAATCCGCATTTATCTCCTATTCTTGACTACGCCGAGATATCAGATGGAAAAACATCACAAATACACCGAGATGATATTACTGGTCTTCAATATACATTTTTTGCAAAATAACAGCAAAAACGTTTATATTGATATCATTAGATGAACCGAAAGGACAAATGATCAAAGGAAAGTAGTGTTAATTTCTCATTCTCTGTATAAGCTTTCCAGCCTTTTACGTTTCCATTCTGCATACAATTTTTTGAGACCTTCTTTGTTTATCATAAAATCGGTGCATCTTACAATTCTTGGAACTCGTAAGGAGGAGTCCAAATATCTTCAGTGGGAATACTTAATTCATCGATGCCGTAAAATTCCGTTGCGTTCCATGCCAAAGTTACGTCGGTCCAGTACTAAAAACACACACACAAACACAACTTTTAAAACTACATGATACTTTATTTGCTCTTCTTCAAATTATAAGTGAATGTTACTTACGACAAACATAAAGCCAGTAAGTTGCACGGCATGTAGAAAATCATACTGTAGGTCAAATCAAAAATGACAAATCAAGACAGACTAATCAAGGGAAAAAATATCATAACTTATTGCAGGAAAGCAATACTTGCGAAAATCAAGTGCTCCGCCAAGATATTGATAGAAACCCTGGTTGAAGTCGAATTCTTCCCAAATGGCTGAACATTTTTGTCGTAATCGCAAAAGATTTGTTCTTTCAACCTGTGCGTTGTTGTTTGGACGCCGTCGACGTCAGCGCAGGCTCCGTTGCCTAAAAGGCAAGAAAATGTTGCCGTCCCGGTTGGCTTGAAAATCCAGTGTCTACAACTATTGGTTCTCAAAAATGACTTCTTAATTACTTACTTGCGCTAGGTCTGATTACCATGTACAGTGCAGCAGCGAATATGAATGTGCTGGCAGCACCCATTTTGCTGCTACTGGGAGGCGATGGCTGATAATTATTAACTTACTGCAATTGGGGCTTTGGAAGAGATCAAATTTCTGTAAGTTGATAGGAATGAAGCTAGCATACGCCTACACGATGACATGTAGATCTTCGTTTTGAAGATATCACCTTACTGCCAGAGCGTTAATCTTGAACTGTCATCGCGAAAATGCCAGCCAAATGGTATCAATGGCGATAAAAATGGAAGATGATATTGCCTGATGTCATTATCGAGTTGAGTGTTAAAAAATGTCAGTTCGTTTTTTTTCGCAGATCACTCCTATTTGAAACTGGTTTGCTCCTTATTAATTTGTATTGATGCTAAACTCAACGTTTGATCTAAATTTATTGCAATTTAATGTCGGTTTGCAAGTGAAGTAAATAACTGGCCGTTAACAATTAAAAAACCTTCTGATTGGCTGTTGCCAAGCAAATAACAAATCAGCAGACTGTTAGGTTTTAAATGGACCTGTTAACAACAGCTGCTGCAGTTGCTGCAACATCCTGCGATGTCCTGCAACGTGGTCTACCCTGGTCAAAAAGTACTTTAGGAAAATAAATTACCGATTTTTATTATTCTTGGTTGATACATTTTCTCGGTCTTGTTCCTTTCACAATTGATAATCACAGCTCACGCTCGAGGCGAAATCGAGATGCTGCAGGTGTGTTGGTCGTCGTGTTCTTTTCGTATCGTATTATCGACAAATGTACAAAGGTAAAAACCTCAATTATAATTGGTTGTTTATTTTGTTGTTTCTTTTAAAAAATAACCAATATTTTATCAAGTTTTTCTTTTATTAATATTGTCATACATAACACGACTATTAACAATATCATATTATTTCCAAAAATGAACCAAATACTTTTTCTTTTGTAATTGATCTTATTATCTAACTCGGACAAATACTAAAAGGTCCGCAAAAAAAAGATACTTTATTCAGTAGGGAAAAAAATCTAGGCATTATTCTAAAATTAATAGTTTAAGATATGAGAACACTTTATCTGCATCGACATCGAAGACTTGAAGAATGTATTCAAAGGGTCGGTTTTTCAGTGGCTCATTGATAAGTCAGTTACAGGGCGTTTACAAAAGAAACATCTTCTTAATCGATGTAAAAAAAAAAAAAAAAAAACATATAAAAGGTTTGTTGGGTTCTTAATGAACCACTGAAAACGGGGGCTATTTCAATAAAAGAAACTCGCTATCAAGAGTTGTGGTTTTAACAAAACTAAACAGGTTAGGTTACTTATATAAAGAGAACAAACATTCCTTAGATATACGCGGACAAAAGGTTAACATAGATCAAAATATAGATTAAAAAAGTCGCACGATCAAGCAAAACCGCAAAGTGTAGCCATCTTTTTGAACTGCCCGACGAACCGACGAGTTCAGCGACGCTGGCGTCGTCGCTGTCGACGGTGGTCACGAGGCTCTGAAGAGATAACATTTCACAGTTAATCAACCAAAGGGAGCAAATTGTCTACTCTCAAATAAGTGTGCTTACCTTTGTGTCGACTCCACCGAGCAGAAACACCCGTCCAATGTGTGAGATGAGGACGCCGTTGACTACCGTGGAAATCCAGGAAGGGGGCTCGCTCTTGGCGACTACCATCCTCCTTACCGCGAGCGTTATAATAAGGGCCATGCCAGCCATCAACAGCGAGTCTCGGTAAAATGTCACTGAAAAGCATTCTATACGTTTTTTTTCTATCGTTTCTTACTTTGGAGTACAAACTTAGTAAAAAAACTTACAGATGATGAGTGTGTTTTCCCCGTTGGATGGCAGGAACAAATTAAGATATTCCAGGTACAGACGTAGGACCAGGATGTCCAGCAAGTTTATAAAGATTCGTTCGTTGGCGTGGGGTTCTAACCAAAATACGCACAATGCTAGCATTGCCAAAACTGCAAATGAAAAGCGCGTTTAGAATATCGTCCTTCTACGAACTAAACATCTCACATTGACTCTGTCAATTTGTTCGCCCCGTCGACGCTAGGCCAATAATTAACACACTATGATCCCCCGCAAGCGTTCAGAGATGCTAACATCAAATCTCTAGGGCTATTACAAAAAAAAAGGAATTCAGAACATATCTTAACGGCAATTGCACAGATTAGGACAAAAAGAGTACATGGTATTTAATTCAGAGCTTATTAGTTAATCACATTTAACAAATATTTAAAGCACCAAAACATTAATTATCGGAATCTTATCAAATGCCTTCAATACAAATTTGAGATGCATTTCTGTATATGCCGTAGGTGATCATCAGACCAAAAAAAGCCACGCCGTTTTGTTCATACCTATATTTTTTTATTTACATTTAGATGAGACGAATTCTAGGAGAATATTCACCTAAAGCAGGAATGAAGACAGTCGCCGCTCGACCTCCTCTATGGCGCGCAAGGATGAAGTTGTATGATACCCAAAGATAGGACTCGTTATTGTATCTTGTCCAATTGTGACGGTTCACAGTTGTCTTCGTCAGCTCCCAGTCACGATTTTCAGAGTATTCAGATGTGGTTATCTTGAGAATTCAGTTTTATTTTATATTTGAAAGGTATTTTCAGCCAAATATTAACTGTAAAGTAAATGCACAGTAGAAAGGCAAAAAACTTTTGTGCAAAATCTAATATTCCTCACCCCTCGTCCGGTGGCGGCGAGCTTTATTTTGAAAAAGTTATTGCCTAGCGATCCCACGCGTAGGGAGCAGTTCTGTGAGTCGAACGGCCATCGAGTGAAGTCTGTATTAGTGCAGAATGTGCTGTAAGCTGTTGGTGAGATGCAGTGGACAACCCCGCTCGATGAGAGGCTACAACGCGTGGACGCGATTTTGGATTCAATATCCGACGTAGAGGATCTACATACGGTGATATTATCATTTATTGGCCGTCCTTACAGACTACTTGTTGGCATGATTCTTACAAAAAAAATTTCATTTCACCTGTCGTATAATGAAACGTTGGGTACCCAGATATCTTTGGTGGTCACTTGAAGGCTGTCCAGATCGTCATACTCACTTTTATCCCATTTCAAGTGTTCGTCCGTCCATTGCTGGAGCAAAAATGTAATGTCGCAATTATTAGCATTTGTCACTATGACAAAACACAACGGAAGTTAAAATTAATACTTACAAACACCATCCAGCAATGGACTACAAATGTATTCGAGTGGTCGTCCTATAATAATAAAACAACTCGTAGTTAATTGAATTAACGAGTCTGTGTTTTAAGACGCTTTGAACTGGAAATCTTACGAATGTCAGAAACTTGAGCTGCATGTGCATGTCAACATCGGTGTAGTTGGTGTGGTGCATTACAGGTTGCACTGAGGGGTCGTAGTTGCAGAAGAGTTTGTTCCTCAACGACTGCGCGACCGATTTGGAGCCATCAGCGCACGGGCCGGTGTCTGTATCCACGAGCGGCATGGAAAACCAAACAATTTTTTAACTTTTTGTCGCATTGTTATGTCAGTTCGTTGAGTACTTAGGTATTTTTCCGTTGTAAATAACATATCATTGTAATATTGTTTCTCTTGTTTGTTTTTATTTCCAAATCTTGTCTAAGTTACTTGTCTAAGTCTAAGTTACTTGTAAGTTACCAAGTAAGATAATAATATACTTTCTACATTAATTTAACACTGCAATGTTATTACGTAATACCTATGAACTAGATATATAATGGACATATTTTAACTGTGTTTTTTTTTTATCTTAACTAGACATAATAATATAGGTACATATTATAGTTATTTGTTTATTTTCTTATTCTTTACCAACTAACGAGATACTATTTTCTTGTCTAGCTTGCCATATTGTAGAGGTTAAGTGGAAGAGCGGGGTAACCCGAACTTCGCCTCGTGTAAAAAAGACCAATAAATAAAGAAATAAAGAAAAATTACATCACGCGGTAATTTTATCAGGGTACAATGGAACGTGCTTCAAGTTTTACATAATATCAATATATTTTTGCGTTGAAATGCCCTTGTCATCTGTAATTAGTACCATTATTGCATTGATGGTCAGTCAAAATGTAAAGGGCTAAATACCTTTTTCGCTTACCTGTAATGCCGATGTAGAACCAAAAAACCACTATTGGAGCAGTTTTTAGGTGCATGGTGTTTAGTTTTCTTGCCCCTAGTCAGCTAGCGCCTAACTAAAACTCCAACATTAACGCTGACAATCACTGATGCATACCCTCAACGCCCATGTAACTAAACTCGGGATCCTCCCCTAGTGACAGAGTTATGTATGCCATTATGTTGTAAATCAGATCAATTTTCCTTGTTGAAAAAAATAAGTAATAAATAGTTAAAATGTGCATTATACACATTTTTGTCCTGCTATCAAAGGAAAATAAAGGCATTTTAGTGATCTGACTGATCACGCACTTACTCACAAATGCAAACATGAAATTGAAAAATAATAATAATACAACAGAATGGGGCTTATTTGGTCTGGCAGTTAACTATCCACCCAAATACTAACTGTCCAAAATCTTAAAGCAATACCGAACGGTTTGACGTGTTAGTAACACCGGTTCTCAAGGGATCACCGAAGATACGCTCCACTGCGCTGAGTCAGGTATTGGATGGGTGACCATCATACACATGACCTGTTTTAAATTTGGAGAGAGGTTGGAGGGATGAAATTTAGTACAACAACTTCATTGCCCTCGCTTATCATCCTCTCGACAGCATGGATTTGTGGAGGAAACGTGCTGTTCGAGTTGTACCGTCTTTCGGAAGGGACGTTAAGCAGGTGGTCCCATTGGGGCTCTTCGACGGAAGTAGGCTAGGTACCGGCATTGAGTTTCCCCTCCTACCTTTTTGGCTAGGTTAGGTTCATCATAATCTTCTTCAACATACACTCATTCACCAACGCCATTAGACCAGTGTCACATGGCCAACTGTCAAAACAGTGCGTCGTTCAACAACACAAATTAATCAATCATAAAGCAGTCAGCATGACTTCTCGTATTCGTATCGGTGAGGTAAGCCAGAAAATGCTATTACCTGTACAGTCTACTTCACCTTCACCTTCCTCAAGTCCTATTCTACACCTAGCGGGAGTTTGCAAATCTAGAAATAAGGAAACTGGATGTCAAATAAGATTCATTTGTGAGATGGTGTATTCTGCTAGGATAGTTAATTGGTAGATTTCAATAATAAATGCAAGATTTTATTATGATTCGTATTTATATTGATTTTTGAAAATACACGTGGGTATAAATTAAGATTTCTAAAATACAAAGAAGTATTGAATAAGTAAAACGCTACTTGTATACCACTTTTAGGTTCACGTGAATAACCCGTAATTATTTACAACAAACATTTCATAGTCAGGACGAAGGTTGCAAGGATGCAGGACGCGAGTGACCCGCAGTTCACAATCTTCACAAAGAGATGCCATTGGTTTGGTCCCTTTTCTTCAGCAATCCTAACGTCAACTACAGTTGCGTCACCCTGTCACGGAGTAAAGAAGTATTAGCATTTGATTGGCTGTAACGTGGTTTACCTTGACCATAACATACCTTCGGCTCTGATAAAACCAAGTTTGAATAGTTTTTGTCAAAACTATTGCTAAGGTAAGATAAAGTTGACTTGAGTCTAAGAAAATAATACCTTGGGCTCTACTTCTCTCATGAGAAGCATCTTTCCAGGGCGAGTTCCTAGGACTCCGTTGACAACGCCAGCGACCCATAGTGGGGGGGAAATCGAGGTCGCGTCCAGCTTCCGCACGATGAACGTCATGATTAGTGTAAACCCAGCCATAAAGAATGAGTCCCGGTGGAATTGCACTAGAAAGAAGATGCTGATGCTCAAAACATGTTTGTGTTCTTTCATGCAACAAATTTCGAGGTTTTTTACATACCAATTAGAGGGACGGAGTCCCCATTAGGAGGAATTCGGAAGTGGATGTGCAATAGATATGAGTAGTGGCATAAAATATTGACACAGATTACAGCAAGTCGCTCAGCTAATCGAGTCTCCAGTATAAATGTAATCCATGTAAGACCGGTCAATACTAAAATAAATTAAAGACAGTACAGTGCGTACAGTTGAAAAGCTAAGCTGATGGCAAGCATGGATTTCCATACAAGCCTTCAAATACCTATGGCCGGCACGATGACGCCAGCCACACCCTCTCCGGAACGACTCCTTAAGGTAAGAGAAATGACCAATTTCGATTGGAATTTACTGCCGTCTTCAAGGCTGTCGACCTGTTCGATGGTGGCGTTGAGAAGCTTTCATTTCGAGCTCGGTTTATAATATTTTCTTTCCATCTAGATGTTACGTGAAAATACATTACTTAGTAAGTGATAGTCAAAGTTTTCTTCCTTTTCGTATCTTATTATTGATAAATGTACAAAGGTAAAAACCTCAATTATAATTGGTTGTTTATTTTTTTGTTTCGTTTAAAAAATATCCAATATTTAATCAAGTTGTTCCTTTATTACTATTGTCATACATAACACGACTATTAACTACATCTTATAGTTTCCAAAAATGAACCAAATTTATTTTCTTTTGTCATTGATCTTGTTATCTCACTCGGACAAACATTTAAAGGTCCGCAGATTGCAGATACTTCATTCAGTGGGGAAAAAATCCAAGCCTTTCTTAAAAGTTTAAGATATCAGAGCACTTTATCTGCATCGACATCGACGACTTGAAGAATGTATTCAAAGGGCTGGTTTGCCAGTGACTCATTGATTAGTCAGTAACAGGGCGCTAACAAAAAAAAAATCTTCTTAATCGGTGTTAAAAAAAATAAAAACATATGAAAGGTTTTTTGGGTTCTTAATGAACCACTGAAAACGGGGATTATTTCTTCTTTGTCGGTGAAGGTATTGGGATAGTGATGGTGATGGCTGTCTTCTATACCGGCATTAATAGAACAAATCGATGACAATGTGTTTGTCGTAATCAGCCAAACAATATCAGAACCTCGCTAGTAGGGGTTGTGGCAAGATAACACCTGGGTGCAATCTTTGACGCTACATAGTTAATATGATCGACCCAGCTAAATGTGTCTGTGATTTCCGAGCTGCAAAGGTTTTTCCTTTTGGGAAACCTAAAATGCATAAATACTGACTTTTCGGTGTTTAAAAACAGATTGTGCTCCCTGCTGAAAGTTGCCATGTTCAGTGTGGCGAGATGTGTGCGATCGTTCACTTCACACGGTGGGCCACTAACGACTTGCGAGGTGAGCGATAAATACATTGATGGTCAATCAAATTGTAAAGGATTCGACTTCCTTTGACGATTACCTGTAATGCTGATGTACAACCAAATAACGACTAATGGGTAATTTTTGAGGTGCATGCTGTTTAGTTTTCCTGTGTAACTAAACACAAGATCTTCCCCTAGTAGCAAATATTTTGTAAATCAGATACTTTTTCCTTGTTGAAATAAGTAGGTAAGTAATTAACAATAAAAGTGTGATCCATGGAAATGGTTTTATTGATACGGCCTAGGGAAATTTGTCTAGCATTATAGTCGATCTCGAGCTTTCTCACGAATGCAAAAGGAAATAAAAATGAATATGTTCAATTTTTAAGAATCGAGCTGCAGGTACAGCTAAGTTAGTTATTCTAAGAGTTATTAATTTGTCTTCAAATTCCCAATGGTTGCTTTGCCTGGACCTAGACTACCTTCATCTTTCTTACGTCCGATTGCAAATAAAAGTTGCAAATATATATTTGCAAATAGGGTAAAATGTCCTCAAATTCTTCTGCACGGGAATTATTCAATTGTCGAATACGAATTATTTTTGAGATATTGTGTTCTGCTAGAATAGTTATTTAATTTCTTGCAATTAAAAAAAAAAAACACCAGTTCAAGTTATGATTCTTATGTATTTTGATTTATAAATATAAACAAGGGTTCAAATTTAAGTCCGCAGAAAGGTCACGTATAATGTCCTAATAAGTCATCATCAATTTCTTCTATGTATTCACGTAAACACCTAATTTAAACTAATCGTTGCAGATACTTTATCAAAATCTACATGTTCTGATAGATTTGTATTAAACCAGCAACAAACTTACCTACAATCTGGGATTTCTTTTGTTTCTTTCATGAATCTCTTGGGATTGTGAAGGCTGTCGTATATTCCCGGGCTAAAGATGCGATTTGATGACAATTTGTGTCATAAACTGACACCAATTGACACCTTAAGACCACCAACATAATCAATCAATGTACCGACACACTTTTGTAAACACGTCTGTAAATATTATGTAAATATCATGACGTATCAATATTATGTATATGTGATCAATCTAATAAAAAAAACAATTTGTTATTATTTATTATTATTATTAAGGGCATAGCTGTTAGGGGTTGTGCTATAAATATAATGAATACTTTTCTTTTGCAATCTAACGTTTATTCAACAGCGAAACAGGTAAATAATTTTTCAGTTATTACGAAAAATCAAGTACTTAATAATAAGTAAGTGATAGTTTTAAAAGGTTCAGATAGGGCTTGAGACAGGCCATCAAATCAATCAGTTAACTTGTTGTTCACAATTGTTCAAAAACGAATTATCGAAAACACTGTCTGCACTTTTCAGCAAGGCAGGGAAATCAGTGCTTTTTCCTGCATCTTTACCTCCGATTCACCCTTCCCTCAACAACTATTCAAAAACTTGAAAGTAATTTGGAACTTGAAGTAATTTGGAAACAAAAAGGCAAAAACGATTAATTTTTCGAGATATTGTGTGATAGTTAATACAGGTTCTAAATTAAGAAACACAAATTGATGTCATGATTCAAATTTTTATTTAATAAATAAATTTAAACGTCAAATCAAATTTAAGAGCCATACACAAGTCTCGCAAAATTAAAAACCCTCGTCTGGGCATTTTTAAGACCTCATGAATACCAACAGGGTGTTCACTTCACCGTTAACTCTTAACAATCAGGACGAAGGTTGCAAGGATGCAACCTTCGTCACGAATTTTAGTCCTAAAAAGGACGTGTCCCGACGTTTCGGCAGAGATCGCTCTGCCATTTTCAGGGTGAGACTGAAGACGGCAGAGCGAACTCTGCCGAAACATTGGACAAGTCCTTTTTGGACTAAAAACCCTTCAAAAAAGAGCATATACCGGGAAACCACAAGTCTCAATTTATATTAAAGCAAAAAGATTAAACAACAACGAATAGTAATTTTAAAAGTCAAGATAAAAACTTTAGTGCAATCCAAATGATTTACGTGAACTATTGTGATGTTATTTCACATTAAACATTTAATAATCAGGACGTGTGTTGCAAGGATGCAGGACGCGAGTGCCACGTAGTCCACGAGTGTAACAAAAAGACGCCATCGGTTTGGTTCTTCTCCTTCAGCAGTCCCAGAGTCAACTACTGCTGCAACATCCTGCAACGGAATAAATTATAATTAGAAATAGTCTGCAACGTGATCACCCCTGACCACGACGTACCTTAGGTTCTACTCCGCTCAGAAGAAGCAACTGTCCCGGTCGGGTTCCGAGGACGCCGTTGACGACGCCAGCGACCCACGACGGGGGTAAGCTCGAGGTGGCGGCCATTTTCCGTACGAAAATCGTGATGATCAGAGACGACCCAGCCATGAAGAGCGAGTCCCGGTAGAAGAGAACTGGATATATGGTCAGGATACTCGAACTCCAATTTGCTGTCATTTCATTTACTAAGGTTTACTAAGGTTTCAACGTACCAATCAGAGGGACCGAGTCCCCATTATGAGGAATCCGGAAGCAGATGTGCAGGAGATAAGAGCATTGACACAAGATATTGACGCAGATTATTGTGAGTCGCTCAGCTGAACTTGGATCCAAAAAAAACGCAAGCCACGTGAAACTGGCTAACACTATAGAAGAGAAAAAAAAAAAAAAAAAAAACAACAATTGAACAGATTCAGAACGTTGCAAAAATCCCTGAAAATTGTGTAACCATATTTCATGCAGGATCCGCAATCTTAGTACCAATCGCCGGCACGACAACACCTGCTGCTCCCTCCCCGGAGAACCTCCTCAAGTTCAAGGAGTAGACAAGCTTGGATACCTCCTCATCATTGTCGTCGTGGTAGACTTCGCGCTGGACGGAAGCGTTGAGCAACTCCCAATCGCGACTCTGCTTGTAAAGGCGAGTTGATAACTGCACAGAATGATAAACAAGATATTATCAAGTATTTGGAAAGGAAGATAGACTGGAAAATTGTGCAAAATGTTCCAGTCTAGCTTTCTTTCCATCCATCGCTTGCTGGTTTCAGCTCCCTAGTGAAACCACCAGAAAAACCAAACATCCTGCATCAAGTATTTATTATCAAGTGAAGGATCAGCTTTCCCTGATACTTACCCCATTCTTATCGCCATATTTAGAAGTGGTAAGGTTGATTCTCTCAGCTCGAGACCAAGATTGTATGGAGAGAGTGCACGTGTGTTGGTCGAATGGCCATCTGCTCGCGTCTACCTCGCACAACGCAGAGTGCGTGGCTCCAACTACGCACTCTACTGTCCCGGTGTAGTTTAAAGTGCACGTTACGTTGGACACGTGATGTCCGATCATTCTGTTGTCACTTCTGCGTGGGAAAAACAATAGCGTCACACTTTGCAAAGATTTCTGAGTGTGACAAAAAATGAGCTGTCTGTCACCATTGGGCTTATAACAGTTGATGAGCGAAGAAAGCGAAGCGAAATCTTCAATTTATTTTCACTCAGAAAAAAATCTCTTGTATTTTATGGTTTTTAGACTCTTGACTACTTTATCTAACCTTAGCACTAGTTTTGTGAAACACTTTCAAACTGGGTTTTGAACGCTAAGTGAAGAACAACTTAAGTTACTAACTTCTCGTAACTTGTACCTGTTATCTTGCTTGTATCCTAGCAATTTCCGATAAAACTTTTCCGATAAATTGTGTGTGTTTTTTTGTTTTTTTGTGTTCAACTTAGACCCCTTGCGTTGTTCAGCAAAATGCGTCGGATAGTTTTGAAACTTTAGAAACGTACGAATATTTTGAGAGTGTGCATTACCGTTTTGGAGTTATAGCACCGGAAGTAATTTATATTTTTTCACCAACCTTTGCAAATATGTAAAATACGTTAGTATGAAGTATTTGTGAAATGTGTGAACCTGCATTTGTTTTCTTTCCCTTTTTATTAAAAAATGTCTGGCCTTTCTGTAAATTTTGACTGTTTTGCTTGAATCTAGACAATGGATCGCCTTCACGTGTTACCATCCCAAAATATCGCTACGCTCACCTTACAACGCAACTCAAATTGTGTTCGCGAAGCCCTAGTAAATTAGCCAGTCCCAATTCCGTATAAACCCGATTAGGTAGGCAACCAATAATACCCGGGCGTGTATCGCTAGTCTAGCTGCAGCAGTCCCGCCCGCGGCTCGACTAAAATCGTCTAAATATTGGCATCGAAACTGCCTTTTAGTACCAGGCGCGCAGCCGACCAAAGAGTAACGCCCAAACACGCTGCATCGCTGTGCGCGTGACGTCACACTCCACGTGCTCGATCGATCCCTCCCTCACATATCGACTGACTGAAGCTCGGCTCCCATTGGCTGACCGGTTTTCAACGGCCATCGAAGTGATAAGAGCAATGGCGGACTCGGTGATATAAGGGAATACATTGATTATCTAAGACTTTTAATCACTCAGCAATTGTGTTTGGTATGAAATCGCAGTGAATGGAAGTTAACCTATCCATAATAAAAATTCTAAACCGAAACCACTTGGATTTTTTACTGTTGTCGGTCTTAAAATTAAATTACGCTGTCGTGATCAGAACTAGCTGTATTGTCCCGGCTGTACGAAGCAAGAACGCTAGTAGGTAATCATTTTTACTACTTTTTGTTGAAATCTGCAGGAATAGTTTTCATGACAACGAAAATGTGTAGATCCTATGTACCTTTTCCTAGATCCCTTTTCGTGGATCCATGGCAATTTCCATGAAAAGCGTTTCACAAATTTTAATGGAAATTCAATGAACAAAGAATGCCGAATGAAGCATGCAAAGCACCCCATGACCCATGTCAACATGGCGACATTCTTAAAGTGCGGATTTTATCCGATACACAGAAAAAACCATAGAAGCATGTGGGGACCTCCTTTCCAAAGAAAAGGAAAGTAAAAAGAACGAAAAAATCTCTGCTCATTTATCACACAACCCAAATTGCGTTGCGAAGCCCTAGTTACCTAATATACCCGCCATAATGGCAGTAGCCCAGACGATGGAGTCACCGTCGTTTCGAGTGTTACAAAAGGTTTTTCGTTTTTTTTTCTAATTTTACATTTGAGCCTAGTTTACGCTTAATTCATTTTTATTAACGCTAATCTCAACGGTTGACAGGAATTTTCGTTTTTTTAGTCGTAATTATTTATTTGAAGAGATCTGTTAAAAAGGACAGCCACAAACGCCATTGGGTGGCCATTAGTTAGAGCGCTGTGACCCGACTGACGGACTATAAAGTCCGGAGTGTAAGAACGATGCTACATTCTTGGTTGACAATTTGCTTGACCAATCAGTGAGAGACTACTTACAGTTCATCGATGTCGAGATCTGGAAGCCAAATGGTCCCGCTGGGAACTTTTAGGGCTTCTATATTATCGTATTCCGTTTTGTTCCACGACAAAGTTTCGTCGGTCCACACCTAATTAAAAAAAGTCATAGAATCATGAATATGTTACTCCATTTATTTACCGATCTTGAAGAAAAACGGATGTTTTCCTGAAATTCTTACCAAATCCATCCAGCTATTTACTTGCAAGGTACTGAAGAAATCATACTGAAAATGAAGACATTCACAGAAAGAGGAAAAAGAAATCGATTCGTTAAATAACGATGTGCTATCCGAAGGAGGTACTTAAAATACTCACAAAAACCAAAAACTTCGGGTAAAGAAACATTTTAACTTCAGTTCTTGTCGTGTGCTCTCTGACTGGTTGTATACTTCTGTCGTAATCGCAAAAGAGACGCTGTCTCAGGGTGAGCGTCGTTGATTGGGTGCCGTCGGTGTCGGTACACGCGCCGTCGACTGGAGAGTAAAGACTTAAAGGTTTACCTGTTCGTGATCGACACGGCCACAGCTTCTTGTAAAAGTAAACCAGCAGCCAAATGTTGATCGCTCCTTTTCAATTAATTTACCGCTTATTTCGGTCATCACTGCAAATAATGCAGCGATGTACATGAGTGTTTGCGAGAGATCCATACTAATGAAGCACTAAAATCGAACGGCTGCCAAGAGATTACTAACTTCTATTAGGGAAAGGATTGAGATTAATATTTCGGGTAATCGATATGACCAAACAGTGCATACGCCTACCAAAAAATAGCATGCGAGGACGGGTTTGGTTACGAATTGATGACTGTATTTAGATTATTCAGATTATATTTCGAAAAAAATGTGTATCTGAATCATATAACTAGTTTGCGTATAACCCACGGTAACAACAGATTTGAGAAAATAAACAATATAAAACTGGCTCTAAGAAAATTTTGAGTATGGAAAAAAGTTCACTTAAAACTATGATGGTTTTTAGATTCATGTCGATAAACTTTATCTAACCTTAGCACTAGTTTTGACAAACACTTTTTAAATTGGGTTTTGAATGCTACATAAAGACCAACTTTATTTTCTAAAGTTTCGTAACTTGTTCCTGTTACTTTTTCAAGTTGTTCCTCACTTAGCATTCAAACCCCAGTTTTTCAACCGAACGGTTTGGCGTGTTGGAAACACCGGTTATAGTGAGATCACCTACGTTCAGCAAGACTGCGCTGAGTCCAATATTGGATGGGTGACCATCATACATATACCATACTACTAGTTATTCTATCATACTATCTGTTATCGACCATCATACTAGTTCTGTTCGGGAGAGAGGTTAGAGGGAGTAAGTTAGTACAGCAACTTCATTCGCCTTATCAACCTCTCGAAGGCATGGATTTGTGGAGGAATCCTGCTGTTCGAGTTGTACCGTCCGAGTTCGAGTTACGACGTTAAGCCGGTGGTCCCCTTGGTGCTCTTCGACAGGAGTAGGCACGTGCCGGCACCGGGTTTCCCCTCCTTCCTTCTAGACTATATTAGGTTCATAATTACCCACTCATTCATCGACCTCATTAGACCAGAGCCGCAGGGCCAGTTGTCAGAACAGTGCGTCGTTAAACACCACAAATCAATCAAAACCCAGTAAAAAAAGTTTTTCTCATGACTTAAAATTGATAAAAATTTTACTCGTAACTATCTACAGGAAAAATATGCCAAATTAATTTTGTTTGTTTGTAATTGTATATTTATATTAAATAAATGTAGATTAATTGATGTTAATTACCAAGGCTAAACTTCCCATCAACTTGGCTTTGAAATAATTATTGACGCATCAAACGACGAATGCCAATAAAAGAACAGCAAGCGTGAAAGAATATATAAGAAATACGAAGAAATTAGCGAGAGAAGCAAACATTCTCCACACGTTCTTGTTTGACTCGGCGAGAGAAACAGCGTGACCTTCGGCGTCGTCTGCTATCAGCTTTGAGGGAACTTCGACACCACTCAAGATCAGCAGCTGACCGGGAAGAGTGGTGAGGACTCCGTTGACGACAGTGGTGATCCATGAAGGCGGAGAGCTAGATGCTTCCTCCATGCGCCTCACCAAGAGAGTGATGATGAGGGAGAAACCAGTCATAAGCAAGGAGTCCCGATAGAACAGCACTGAAATGTCATATGAAACGAATGATTACAATGAAGAACAAATTTTCCTCGTAGTGAATCATTGTGAATCATTGTGAATCATTGTGAACCCTATTTTATTGAGAAAGAACCGCGGTTCGCGCTCTCGGTTCTGTTTTGAGAAGGAAAATCTTTCTGACCAGAGGAAAGACAAAGCAGATAAAAAGTACCTATTACGAAAAAACTCATTTTTAAACAGGATTGGTAAAGATTGAAATATACTGAAAAGAAGTTTATTTGAAGGAAATTAACCAAGAGAAGACCAAATATATATATACTGAATATATACTGAAAAGAAGTTTATTTGAAGGAAATTAACCAAGAGAAGACCAAAGGGGCCACCTGCTAAACGTCCCTCCCGAAGGACGGTACAACGCGAAAAAACGAGATCCCTCTACAAATCCATGCTGTCGAAGCAAGACGATTGAGATTTCTGAACTCAATTTCATCCCTCTAACCTCCCTCCCAAACAAAACTGGCCGTGTGTCTAATGGTCATCCATCTATTAACTGACCCAGAGCAGTGTTACTAACTTCGGTGATCTCATGAGAAACAGTGTTTCCAACACTCCAAACCGTTCTGGACAGTGGTAGAAGAAAGCTGATAAAAGCGATCAGTTTTTCCTATGTAGTATGTGTGATAATTTACCTTCAAAGATACGACAGGGAACCGCGTCACATGAGTAGAAAGCAAAGGATCGATAATGGTCGTAGGTTTGCAGATGAAGCAATTATTTTCTCACCAATTAGAGGGCATTTGTTGCGCCCATTCGCGGGCAAACTCGAGCCCAGGTATTGGAGGAAGATGCAGTGGCAGACAATGTTGAGAAGAGTGATGCACAATCTTTCAGACGCCGCTGGTTCGATCCAGAACGTGACAAGCGTGAAGACAGCCAACACTGCGAACGCGAACAGATTATTTGAATTTTGAAACTGTCTTGAGTTGGTCGTACATTGATATACTCAAGAAATGTGTTTAAACTTACTCAAAGCGGGAATGACCAATGCGACCGTGTCACTCCCAGAGTGTCTCTTGAGAGAGATGTAGTATAAAATGACGGAGAAAGTTTCATTGTCACCTGCGAGACTTTGCTTGGCTTTCAAACTCACCAGCTCCCACACTGGACTCTTGGTATAACTCTGGGACGATATCTAAAAAGATAATAGAGTAGTTTTTACCTGTCCCTAAAGTAGGATTTTCCATTTACGAGGGGAAGTTTTGAGATTTATGTGTCGTTTCTTACTATTTCCTACTCTTGCACTTTCATGAATATTTTCTGGGACTCGTATTAAAATTGTAAAAGTTCAATGGCTGTATCGCCGAATCAACGTTGATTACAAATACTTTCAGAATTGTATGCAAGCAAATCCTCTGTTGCAATTGCAAGTAGCAGTGTGAATTGGTTTCTACTAAGATAGCCCTCCGTACACTTGGCAGATAGGAGTTAAGAATTTCAAAACTTATGCGATGTATTGATTCTTGTGGTATTCAAAACTCTAACATCTATGAAAACCTTTATAGATAATCTGGCCCACTTTTTACGGGACACAATTCACATCCCTTTTATGTTGAAATAGAGTATAGTACCGACTGCATATTGGCGCACCCCTTTTTCAGTGAGTAAGAGATTGATCTCAGAAGTGTTGCGCGTCCAAGATCCTATCACTATCGAGCAGTTGTGCGTGTCGAAAGGCCAGAGGGTAATGTCTGCGCTGCACTGAACAGTATTGGTGATGAGAGGCCAGCATTCCACGGTGCCGTCGCTCTTCAGGTCGCAGGGCGTCGTCGGCGCCAGCTGAGACTCCTTATGCTTCATGTCGCCACTAAAAGACAGTGTTCATGATTGACTGTCCGGTGGGCAAATGTGGCTCTGAGAGCCGCATGCGGAACTTCATTTAGTTGGATACAGATCCCAATGCTTTTTTAACAAAATTTTTCATGTGTGTCTTAAGTTATAACCCCAAGCCTTTGAAAACGTCGCTCATGAGGATGCTTTCTTCCTTCATTCCCGCTCACATGTATTACCCAAAACATACTGATTTGCTTTAAAATATAATCATGGACTCAAAAAAATCCCAAACCTCTACTTTTTTACACCTTTCGTCGCCACTTCTGCCGTCTCAGTAAGACTACAAAGCCACCCCTGCGGCCCTACACAGGGTCTTCAAAAAGCCCGTCAAAATAGTAAATCCGACATTGGGCGTCGAGTACGAATCGCTCAAAAGTCACTTAGTTATTTTTCCTGCGCTGTGAATTAATACAATTATTTTCATTTGAATCTCCAAAGATAAGATTCTCAAAAAAAAAAAAAAAAAAAAACGGAATGTGGTTCTCAGTGGACCTCAGTTATCGAGCGAATTGTAACTTGTGCGAAGACGTTATACAAATGCCACAGGGATCGTTCACAAAACCGTGCACCGTACAACCAACGATACAACCGCACAGTTTAATCAAGTTTTAACTTGCATGTTCAGCTGGCAGTGCGCTGAGCTGGTTGTCTTTCTATTAGAATAAGTCAAAATTAAAAAACCATCAGTCTCTGAAGGGGTAAGAAAGGTCAAGCCTTGTGGTTTTTGCCTCAAGGAAATTGTCTCGTTTTTTGAAGCAAATTTCTATGTTTGAAAGAAATTTCTGACTAAAACTAACGATTTAGTGCCTGGCTCTGGTCGCACAGAGTTTTCCCCATCACACGGCTATGAAGGAGCAGTATTTCCCTCTTTTACCTCTATTGTTACTTGGCACTTGAAAATCATATTTAATGTCATTAATGACTGTGTTCAGTTACGGGGTAAAAAGGTGGATGTCCGGCGACCAAATTTCATCGGTAGTTACGTAGATCATCGACAAGTTATCGTAGGTTTCGTTGTCCCACTGGAGGAATTCATCTTTCCACTCCTGAAAAATAAAAATGGATGAATCAATACAGAAAAGTGCTGAATTGGAATCAGTGTGAAATAGTGATAAAATGATACCCAATAGCCCCATTGCTGAACTTCGAGCACGTTTTTCTTTTCGTCCTGAAAAAAATTATTTCATTGGTCAGTTTACTTTGGTCAAGTTTATTTTTACTGTCATTTGTCAATCGAATTAAGTCAGCCATCCAACTTACCATTGTGAGGGAAGTAGGGTAGGCCAGCACACTGACATTGGTGGCAGTTCTCCGATCCTTCACCGGTCGAGTTTCTGGATCATATCCACAGAAAAGTTTCTTCTTCAGAGAATAGACCGCTGACTTTACGTTGGAGGATGGGCATGATGATCCCGAGGGGTCAGCACCGACGACCACTGGTAGGAAATTCACGTGCGAATTTGAAATGTTGACTGTCTATTGCCTATGCCTATGTCTATCCCTATTGTTTATGCCTTTTGGTTTAATTTCCTAAATATATCAACATAGTTGGTAAACATTTTAAGTCAATTTCACTTTTTGTTTGTGCTTAGTAGATAAAACGTGCAGACAGACAGACCCGCATTTAACATGCAAATTGCAGTTTTTTTCTTGGATAAAATGAAGAAATTATTTTAAAAATAAAAGTATATGATATGGGTTTCATGCATTTGATCCTTTGCTCGCTCAAAAAATGAACGAAAATGAAGTTGCTCCATTTGTCCAAGGGCACTTCAGGGTAACGGTATAAATATGTACAGCCCCCCTCTGAACAATAAAGTGTTTCTATTAATTTCAAGAACCAATTTAGCATACATTTTTCACTCGTAGAGACCCGTTGAGAATGTCACAAAATAACCGATAGCCATTTGACGTGGTAGAAATAGGTGTCTATATGAGCAAGGCAGCTATGGATCAGAATCCTATCAAAAGTAAGGAAAAGAGCGATCAAAAAAGCAAAACAACACAGAAAATGTCATATAAGCTGGAAGTTTTTTCCCATTTAGGTATATATAAAAAATAAAACTCGTTTAGTAAGTACCTACGCCACATTTTACAAATCAATTGTTTCCTGAAAAAAAAAACTATTTGTCGCAATGTGTGGCACTCTTTGGCTGGTCTTTGGCTAGTACTCTATGGTTTTTAGACCATAGTAATGTAGACCGGCTTAGTGCGAACATTACTGAAGTAATCGAAGTAATAAGTCCCTTTAAAGCTGATCTCGTAGTAACCTACTTGCGGGACATATCATATGCCAGACGAAATTAATTACTCCCAACGATTTGAATGTCATGAAATTTAAGTAAACAGGTCAGCTGTGACGTAATTACTCTAATCATGCTGATGGATCAATCAAAAAGGGCTCACCATAAAATCCGATGAAGGTAGCACAAGTTAAGGCTGATAGCAGGTTTGGCATGATTGCAGATGAACCTTTTGGATGTTGAACTCAGATCACAGGATTCGACTGAAATTAATGGCTGACTGAAAATAAATAATGTGGATGTCGAGTTCTAGGAACGCCCCGGTAATTTTAGAAGCCCATTGATGGACCTTATCACACGAAAATGTTAAACACTGATACATACACTAATGCACATGGTATTTTATGTACAATATATATGTGGTTCCTGACCGAGCTCAAAGTACAAGTGTATGATATTAAACTTCAAGTACAGGGTCGAGTCAATTGATATAAGGAATTCTGTTTCTGAAAAGCTAAGGTTGACCCAATATCCATTGTGCATACAATGAAAACTTTTAAACTTTAACCTACGCTCGGAGCAATATCATAATAATTTGTGCTGAACACTTTATTGTCTACCCCTAGAACAAAAATTATGCATATTTAGATTTTAATGTTAAGTTGGTTAATTTTTTACTCATGCTAGCTTGATTTTTAGTGAAGGATTGTGAAGGATAGTGAACGATAGAATATTATGGCAGGGCGGCAATGCAACAATGGTGTTTTCGAATAGTTTTCTATCATTATCGGTATCACAGATAGGTACAAGAATTATCATTTAGTTATACACTCCATTTAAAACAGGTAGGAAACAAAGCTGTCGTTTGTATAAGAATGTCTTATGGATCAGATTATCAGTATAAACTACCTATAGAAAGAAAGAAAAAATCTGTATATCATCACACTCCCATTCACTTGTTGGTACTAGCTTTAAGGTGTATGTAAAAAAATGGTTCATCGACAAATGTTTTTATAGCATACAAGGATTTTTAGATAATGACGGAAAGGAATGAAGTTATCATTGTGTAAAACCTATATTTAACCTATATGTATATGTATTAATGAGAATGTATTTTTTTTAATGCTAGAAATTTGACTGTCTTAATATCATGTTGATCAATCTGAGACAATAAAAAAAAAAAAACTAACCCACACTAACTTTGTACCAATATATACAACCACCTTCCGCAAACCAACAAAAATCAATCCATACGTATCTCCTTCGACATCTCTTTAATAATTTCCATTGACTAACTCTTTCAACAACTGATCAAAATATATAGATCATTTATACCCTTTCCCAATTTACTTTGTAAAATGTGTTCAGTTTATTTTCTGGTCTTTTCTACACAATCATTTTCTTCTTTGGTCTCTCTTTGGCATAAATAAATGTGAACTTCATAGCCACCTCCTTGTCCTCCAACTTAATCGGTATACGAACATACAGTGTTGCAGAACTGTGTTTGGATATTCTACATTGTGAAAGCTTCTTTCGTATCAACTAGATGCCAACTTGAAACTAAATTAGTAGCAGATGTCTTTTAAACAAAATCCAACCAACCTAAAATCAGGTCAATTTGGCAAAGAAAATGTTGCACAAAAGAATCCATAATCTAGAAATATCGATAGAATTCTAGACTTTTCCACACCACAGTACCTGGGTACGGCTGCTCTCCTGAGTATTATTTGGATTATTACAAACTCATGACTGGCACAGTAGGTTGTTATAAATTAAAACATACATTTCTAGATGAACTTTTTAATTGGATAATATACATTGATTTATAATGTCAATTGTTGTACACCATTAGAAGAATGATTACATTTCAAGTCCAGTGTCTCTTTAACTGGTATCCACCTACACAAAATCAATAGCTCTTTACTTCAAATTTTATCTACATTTCTTTAATATACAGTAAATAATCAATTTTACTTGGTTGACACTCTCGTTCTCTTATTCCACGCATAATTATTGGCATACGGCCTCAGCTTAAAAACCTTTGGCTGGTCAGAATGAACAAACCACTTCCATCCATTCTTCTCACAAAAATCGATGGCATCATTCTCGGTAGAAAACTCCACCTTAAGGTTTGACAGCGGATCTCCACTTGAAGCCCATCCCATGCACGGGTTCTCCCAGCGTTGTCGGGTGTCAAAGTCGATTTGCCAGTGGCCAATGTTGTCAGTTCCAGATTGCATTGCATTCTTAGCTGGCTTGTAGATGCGAACCAGGCGTCCTTTGACATGCTCCTCCGGCACACCCGTGATTGAACTAATATCACTCTGTGAACAAAAACAATCAACTATAGTATCTCTGATAGTAGGTACCTACTTTCCCAACACACTTTATGTGTAAACATATTGCAGGAGGGGAAGTATGGATCATACATAATTTGGACAAAAGGGGAATTTGGACAAAAGGGGAATTTGAACAAAATGGGAATTTGAACAAGTGCCTATACCTCGCAAAGATCATAGCATAGAAAAATGATAAGATTCATAGCCAAAAAATTTGTAACAATTTCATAGGTTACGAGGGCTCCTACGAATGCTTAGTTTTGACTCCACAGGTTGAAATTGCTTACCTGCGCTTCAACTGTAATGCTTATATCGTGAGATTTTTTATGGGCAAGTTCCTGTTGGTTCATTAATGCATCTTTAACGTCCACAATTGGCGCTTCCTTGATTTTTAGAGCACAATCTATGTTATCCCCATATCGTGCAGAAGCGGTGGAGAAGGCTGGTTTGGCCCTACAGTGGGCAGAACCATAATTAAAAGACATATTTTGCAAACAGTGAACAAGTTAAATTTCTCAGATATCAATAGAATAAGGTTAGATCCTTTACCATTGAAAATTCGAAGGTTTTAGACAGCAGGTTAGCCCCCTCGCAATCATGAAAGTGGCCATCTTTCCTTACTCAAGTCAGTTGTTTTTAGTACGCAATTCCGATACCAAATGATGTTATAACTAAACATGACTCCAGATTAAGATTTGGACTATTCATTGAAAGTATGCTAAACTCATAGTGGTTACATGCAATGCCATGTCATTGATATTTATTTTTCATTTCACTCTATAAAATGTATTTTTATGCATTTCAGAGGTATTGCTATTTTCTAATTGCATTGCACCGCACAGCTTAACAAGCTGCATTTATTTTTGTTGTGAAGAATGTTTCATACCAATATTTACGAATATAACGCGTAACTTAAAATTAGATTCATTATTAGCCACAATAGAATGCGACATCATAGACATTTTCTGGAATGATCTGGATTGCTATTTCGAGTTCCTGACCAATCAGGATATTTCTCGAAGCAGCGCTGCAGTCACTAGTGGATACTTAGCACGCAATATCTTAAACGCGATCTACAGGCACCCAGTCTACACATCGCATCCACAAAAGAGCCTACAAAACTCATAAGCCACCAATAACACAGCTCTACATAAAATTTAGAATTCCTCTCATTTTATTCCTCACTTTTTAACTCCTAAACGTTCCACGGACGCCCTTAAATATTTTAGGGATGATAAAGGACAAGACCAGCTATCTAACTGGTATACTATAACATTTTTGCCCATCATTGAAAAAAAGGCAAAAAGGTGGCTATTTACAACAATTTGGTTATCATTTCTTTGAGTAAATGTTAGCCTTTTTTGTCCAGAGGTGGGCCAAAATTTAAGACTATCACAATTCGATAGCTTGTCACGTACAGTATCTTCTGTGAAATTTTCGAGGAGTTTTCGCACAAATAAATCAACAAAATTTTTGTAAATGTTAGCCTTTTTTGTCGAGAGCTGGGCCAAATATTAAGACTACCACGGATCGATACCTTGTCACGTACTCTATTATCTGTGAAAATTTCAAGGAGGTTTGATTAAACCTCAATTACGTCAATTTTGAGCAAATAAATAAAAACAAATATTTTGTAAATGTTAGCATTTTTTGTCCATGGCTGGGCCAAAAATTAAGACTATACCAGATCGATACCTCGTCACGTCTACAATATGTGAAAATTTCAAGGAAGTGCCCCCACCTCCCCTCATTTTCGAGCAAATAAATGAAAACTAAATTGTTGTAAATGTTAGCCTTTTTTTGTCCAGGGTGGGCCTAAAATGAAGACTATCACAATTCGATAGCTCGTCACTTTCTCTATTTGCTGTGGAAAATGCAATGATGTTCCTATTTGCGTTTATGCGGTATTACGGGTAGAATATTTTTGTGTTGTTCGTTTAGTATACACTATTTTTACTGCGCTTTGTTCAATTAGTTTGCGAAGCAATTCCGAGCAATTTCGAGCTTTTGGTGGCGCTTACTGAGGCTATCTTCCCACGAACGCCCAGAACCACTAGAATGATCTACAAAGTACGCGCGGCAAACTGAGAGTGGTATAAATACGAGCACCCTTATCCAACCCTGGGACATTCGACAGCCAACGATCGCGCCGAAGACATCTCGAAGTAGAGCACTAATCTTCATTCAGTGAAATATACAGGATCCGCAGATCGTTCTCCAGTACTTCGTGAGCACTAGTCAACTATCACAATAAAATGTAAGTTTGTTACTTCAAGTTTTTCTTTCACAACTTTTATCTGAAGCCTTTCCCAAACAGCAAGCACACATTGAATTACATTGTCGGGTGTTGTGACCATTCAAATTTCATTCGATTCAAATATATTTGCCGTGCATTAATCGTTCTGTCAGATAAATTAATTGCATGTTTAATTATTGCATTTTAACCTGTGTCTTCCGAGTGAAAAAAAGACTTCGGGGGAAAAAATTGTTGCAAATTACTGCCTAATAAGGAAGTAATTGGTACAATTTCAATATTTTTTTATCGAGCATCTCTAGTTTCGCCTGGCGCGTTCTCCACTCAAATCTGCCGATGTTGATGCAATTGTGCATTCCAGGAGCCTATAATTAGCGTCGGTTACTTCATTCCGAAACGATAATTAGAAGCAACAAATGTTACTAAACCCCTACGTCTTCTTACTAATAAATAGTTATTCCATACAGAAGGATCTATAAGGACTTGCAATAAGTTCTGCATTTTTCTCGTACATCTGCCGGCCTTGGGTGCTAACCCACCCCTAGATGCTACTTGACGTTGGTCACGTACGCCACTAGAGTGTTGTTTACCCGAGACTTCGTGTTAATCAGAGATGCTGGCCTAAATGCTGGTCGTCGTTGAGGAATTCTAAATAATGCAGTATAAAGGGCGCATTCTAAATCATTTATCGAAACTTCTCGAGATATGAAATAGTAGTACCATAATCGTGGTGTCATAAACAGACTATTGGACCTTCCCTTAATTCCGGCACTACGTGCGTTTCGGCACGTAGGCCACCTATTCGATGCGCACCGGTGGAATAGGCCCTCGCATTGCCCGAGGGTCCTGCAGTGTGCAGCTGCATTGTTCGAATTTTGTCCCTTGGGCCTTTTCCCTTACTTAAGAATGGTATTCAAGCGAAATGCGGCTACCTGAAAACATTTCCATGGGCTTTAAAGTTGCGAAATAAGAGGAATGATACCTGGATTTAAATTTGTAATAGCACAACAGTGAGTTGGGACGGTTTATGGGGCCGTAGCGGACACATGAAGGTCACCAGCTGAGACCCACCCTTGACTACGCGTATTTTAATCACTTTGAATTATACCTAAGCTTGCATCAGGGTCAATGATCATAGCATTGATCAGGGTCACTCTCGAAGAGTTCATAGATTTTCGTATACAAATATACACTTTACATAATTTCGACATTCTCTTATGTTTGTGTAGTTATCTTCCATTTTAATTCCTTGGGGATTTATTAAATGCTGTTTTTCTGTCCACAGATGTCTCTCGCACCGTGGATTCTCCGTGAGCCCGTGTTCCCGTTCGGCATGCACCACGGCCACCACCCGCGCTCGCACCCCGTTGCTCTGCTGGACCAGAACTTCGGGTTGGGCCTTCTCAACGACGACCTGCTGGACCCGCTCAACTCGGCCATGTCCGTTCTCAACGGTGGCTACCTGCGTCCGTGGCGTCACGTTGCTGGCCGCCACAGCGGGACTTCCAACGTCGTTTGCAACAAGGATGGCTTCAAGGTGAGAACACCTAGGGTTAATTATTGGCTAAAGCACCAAAATTATCGGCTTGTGCCAAGCTTGATTTGTGATCGTGGACATTCAGCTTCTAGGATACAAAGGACTGAAAACTTCTCTGTAATTCTTAGGTCAACCTGGACGTCCAGCAGTTCCTTCCGGAGGAGATAACTGTGAAGATTGTGGATAACCACGTGATGGTTGAGGGTAGCCACGAGGAGCGCACTGACGAGCACGGCTTCATCTCTCGCTCATTCAAGCGGCGCTATGCCATCCCAGCTGAGATTGAGTGCGAGGCAGTGACTAGCACGCTCTCCTCTGATGGGGTGCTGTCCATCACTGCGCCACCCAAGAAGCCTATCGCTCTGGCTGACCAGAACGAACGCGTCGTGCCCATTGTTCGTACTCAGGCCCCAGCTGTCACCTTTGTTAATGGCAAGGGCAATGATAGCGAGGCTGTCAAAGCCGCTAAGTGAAGAGATTTAGTCTGATGTGCTTTGGCACAAGTCCTTTTTTGTATTAATATGATTCTACCTCAATTCCAAATGATTTGTATGCATGCTTTTTTATAGCTTAGTCCTTAAATAATTAAATCAATTCTCTAAAATAATAGAAATTTTTGTATTCTGGTTATCAATAAATACTATTAATAGTTATCAGTCTTCGTTAAATGTCTCGTTAATCAACCTTATATGATCCTTAATCCATAGAAGTTGTTAGTTGGCAACGGGATGCACAATAGTTTCTATAATGCCCTCAACTTCCTACAAGCAGAGAAGTCGGCGCACATGGGGGTGCTGCTGCCAACAGCATTTTTACCGACCCTAGGGGCAAGACGTGTGATACGAATTTTGAGCAAAAAAATCATAAATAAATCGATTATAAATGTGATTGAGCTTCATGTTAATATATTGCAGTTATCCATAAATTCCCCAAAATCCACCCAAAACCACGAAGCTAATTTTCTCCTCAATTTCATCGCAAGAATTTAACAAAACAGCAGGTTTTGGTATTAGTCGATAATTTTAAGAAACTGAAATAGGAACTTAGATCCTTTTGAGGAACTATATTCAGTTCTTTTTTTTTTAGGAACTGGGACTGAACCAAGTTCTTTTATAAAAGGAACTTAATCAAGACTGCCTAAAGGTCTATATCATAATCTGTAGATGTATGCTGCTTTTTAAAGTTGCAAAAGATATAACTGTAGGCAGTTGCAACGATTTGGCTGTTGCCAACTGTCTCACTCACTCTCACTGTCGGTAGCTACTGTACGTTATTTGGCGCCGCGCGCCGACTTCAGCAGATTTCGGTTTCATTAAAGGACCACCTTCAATTGACATTTAAAAATTACTGTATGTGAGGAACATCAATTAATTAAGGATCCCGTAAAAAAGAAAAATCTAAAAAAATGCGGTGCACATTTCTCGCACTTTTTCTTTTTGGCGCGAAGCTCCGTGCGTGACGTCAGAGATAGGGAGTCTGCAGCGGCAGTCTGCAAGACTGTAAGACGCGCGCTGCAGAGTCGGTAGGGTCGGCGCGCTCGCGATAGTGTCGCATTGTTTCATTGAAGTGTGGCAATGGCTGGACCTTTCAGTTTAGACCCGAAGTTTACTCAGAGCGAGATTGAAGAAAATATTTGCAAAAAAGCCGATGAAAGGAGACTACAAGAATCCTTTGTAGGGCGAGCAGGAAACACCTCGTGGTGTACGTGTGGTATCCGTTTCACTAGAACTCTCTTCATTTTCTAAACAAACTCGACGCAAAGTTTCAATGCCTAACTCGCATTGAGTGCTTATTTCACGCGAAAATGGATCGCCCGGCGCTTGGCTTGTGATAGCGATGGGTTTCACTCGCGGATTCGGGTGCGATTTGCTCGTTGACGGCTCGTTCAAATAATCTGGCACATGGTCCAATAACTCCTCTTTCTCCTTATTGATCAAAAACATGGACTTCTGACGCTTTTTCGGTGGAGGACAAACATTCGAATGTGATTTACCAGTCATGAGCAACGACGGGACTGCCGTTTTCTTCAAAATGGGTCTGGATTTCACTGCATCGCCCATCAATTGCAGTTTTAGTTTGTTGCGAATTTCAAAATCATCTTCTTGAAAATGTGCGGAACAAACACACGAGGATTTTCTTGGGACAAAATCTGTCCGATTAACTTTATGCAACCATTGCCGATACATCCCAGGAAACTTATTCTTATCTGGAAATTTGTGGAAAGAAAATGGGCCTTTCGTGTTCGAACACTGATACACAACACAATGATTGTTCACCATTATTCTGCAGTTGGTTCACTTATAAAGTAGCAATCGTTAGACATAGCACACATAGACAAATATACGAGACAAATATAGTAACGAGAAAAAACAATCCTACTCGCAAAGAGGTATCGCACGAACTAACTGGCAGCAGCCGCGGCAACCGGGCAGCGCTTGCTAGCCCTGCAGACTACCTATCTCTGACGTCACTAGCGGAGCTTCGCGCCAAAAAGAAAAAGCGCGAGAAAATATGCACCACATTTTTTAAGATTTTTCTTTTTTACGGGATCCTTAATTAATTGATGTTCCTCACATACAGTAATTTTTAAATTTCAATTGAAGGTGTTCCTTTAACAATATTTTGTCTGATTAGGATGAGACTAAAATTTCTGAAATATAATATAATATATAATATCATATATATATAATATATATAATATCATATAATATGATATGGGTATATATCATATGATATATGGGTATATAATATCAAGTGATCGCTATCAAAATTGTACTTATTGGCGAGGTTTCGGGGTTAAAGCATGGGAGGAATATTTTTTTTGCCCATTTTAACACCATAAAAAACAATAATTTTATTTGGAATTAGATAAGTAAGATGTCTGAAAACTTGTTATTCTCTCAAGATTAGTGTTGTTGATGTACTACAAAATTGTAAATTACTCGACCCTATTACTTCTTCTGAAACCGGTGGAAACAAAAAAAATTTGTTTTTCGAGTTTTCCACAAATTTCCCGCAGGATAATTTCATGGATAAATTTCATTAATTTCATGACACCAAAGACACACATTTAGTTTGTGAAATATATTTATTCATATCTGCAAGGCATTCTATCAATAAGCATATTCCAAATACAAACAGCAAGGCTGGATAAAGGTAATCAACATTCAACATACTTTGACAATGATGAAATCTGAATATCGATAAATAATCAGTTCGGTAGCATTGATAAAATTTCAACAAAAAATAATCCTATAACAATTTTGCCAGACACCACAATATAGCGTTTAGGTAAAATACTCTGGCAGCTTTTATTAATATTAAAAATAAAATAGTAATAAAGAAACAGCATAATAAAGTACAGATTCATGTTCTACGATTAGTACTGATGTAGGCCTAGCACAAAAAGCAGCAGTGGTATTGTTTTCGGCAGACGTCCAACTTACTTGGTGACCAACACCTCATATTCCTGGAAGCCAAGCTCCAGCCCACCATATGGAATGTAACATGTGCTGTGGCTTCCCTGGACCTGAGAGAAACAAATGGAAAAAAGGTATTAAATTCCATTAAATTGTTGGTCTCCTAAGTCATATGGGCCAACATTAGTCGATCGATAAAGACATCAGACCATTTCAAGCGAAAGTTTCCTATGGCAAAAAAGAGATCATTTTCATGCTCAGAAGCAGTAGAGACGAAATCGTATATCGAGTAGAAAATAATTTATAATTAGAAAGACAACACATTACACAACAGCTTCACACAGTGTGCTTGCAGGTAAATCTAGCTAATTTCAGAAGTAGTAATAATTTTAGTGGAGTATACTTATTTACTTAATTTTTATTTTTAGCCAACTCGAAGCTACTGTCAATATAAATCAGATGTGCTTGACAAGGAACCCCATCAAGGTTCTTTAGCTTATCTACTATTTCTGATCCATAAATGTAATGAGGAAGAGGAAAGAATAAAAAGCAACGTACAAAAATAAAAAGGAAAATAGCTCTCTCTTTGTTCCTCTTCCCCAGTTAGGTATTTAACTACCAGGAGCAAATCATTTTCAGTGTTTTATATTGGCTCTTGACATAACAAGTAACTTCTTTATCATGAAGTTCAGAAATACCTTTCCCAGCGTCATGGTCCCCTCGTGCTCGGCACGCCCTACAAACAGTGGCTCTCCATCCTCGGTTTCACCCGACGGCAATGCCCCAGCGGGGATCTCGCCAGCCACCGACGGCGCCCAACTGGCATCGCAACAGGTCAGCACCTGGTACTCCTCCTTGCCGTGCTCCTGGCCGCCCCAAGCGATGTAGCACACGCCATGCGAAGGCACCACCTGCTCAAGAGACATAATGTCATTAATTACATTTCTTTTCTAGCTAAAAATGTCACAGATAAATGGCAAACAAATAAGCCTTAGCTCAGAGCACTGCACAACATCAACACACAGCTACAACATCTGCTACATCTCACCACTAGATAAATTGTTCGCTTGATTTCTATTAAAAAATTAACATTTGCTTGAGGAACCCTCTACCCTAGGCGGTCATTGCTGTCGCGTTACAGAGACTGACTTAAAGGAAGTAATGAGTTACCCATTTCTCCCTCTAAGCCATTGATCTTTTGAAAAGTAATTGAATTGATGCGTATTTGAAGAAAATGTTTAACTTGTGCAACTTTCTAGGATAGATATAAAATAACCATTATTATTTTCTACGAGAATATTGAGAACACAGTTTTTTGCTTAATAAAACATTAATTTCTGTGCTGTGCGGCTATGTCCCTTACAGAAAAGACAGCAAGCTACCATGATGCTGGCTGACCTTTACAGTGGCAAACAAAACTGAATATAAACCCATTGGTCTTCAAAAATGTACATCTTTCAGTGAAAATAGTACAAACTACTAAGTTACTTTTATAAATGTTTCACACTGCCAATCATTCACCGCATCTGCAGTTTCTGTCTCACTTTGCCGCTACTGTAGACGAACCTTTCCGGGAATGAGCGCCCCCTCGTGGCTAGCACGGCCCACATAGATCTGCTCGTTGTCAAAGCCACCGGCGACTGCGTCATCAGGGACTTCACCTCCGCGGGCGTCTACCCATGTGGGCTCGCCTCCAGAAGTCGGTACCACCCAACCAGGCTGCGACGCTGCAGCCACAAAATTGACAATCAGACGAGTGAGATTCTAAATTATGCTAACAATAGAAAACATGGTGCCTCTACCATCAAGCCTTGTCTTGTTGCTTTTGTGGTGTTCTAACTGAGCAGCCACTTGCTCAGTGAGGAAAAACTCATTACTGAATAAAACCCCTTGAAAGGACACTTAGAGGAAATTTCCAAAAGTTTGTTTTCTTTGTTGTGATCAGCAATAGAAAACAGTTTATGACCTTTGTACTAACTTTTTGCATGCAATTATTTAAAGAACGACATCAGGAATATATTTTGGATAACACCTTCTCCTTAATTGGGTTACTAAATGCTCAAAAAACAGAAAAGTTAACAGTTAATAAGGTTACAACAGTGTTTTGAAGCATGGCTCAAAGCAAACAGAAATGAAAAGCAGGTGCAAATTTATAGGTCAGCCTGGCCGCAAAAGCGGGCCCAAAATCTGACCCATATATATGCCACTATACACAAGTGCAGACAGGTGCGTGCTTGCAAGTGAGAGCATGCAGTGTGTGAATGGTTGTCGTGAACTTGCTGGTGCCCTACCTGGGGGTGCGGAGGGGGTTGCGCAAGTGCCCCTCCTTGGGTCGCATGCCTTGACCTTCCAGTTGCCCTCTGCCCCCCACCCCGTTCGCACGCCAAAGTGAGACACGCCCAACGGGTTGGGGTCGGTCCATTCGAGGAACGGAGATCCGTTTTGCTTTACGGAAATCAACCCGTTTTGCCATTGGATTTGGAAAGTCTTGAATTGGTCGTTTGAAAGCAGGTCCGGTGTTTCGCCTCGTACCTTTTTGGGAACGTCATCGACTTCTGTTAATTGCTGGTTTTTTGTGAGAGCATTGATAAGACCACAATAAGACATAAAACTAGATCTTCCGTTATTGTTGGTATTAAATAGTTTGAAGCTTTTTCTTGATAGTAAGGAGCCATCACACAAATAGAAAGAACAAATAGTGAACACTTGCTGAACAATAATGATCACTAGGTCTATGTCAAAGATAACTCTGCATTTTAAACAGCAATGAAAATGGAATACGTTTAAGTATTATTTAAATTTACAAGCTATGTGCAGTACAGAAAGATCTTTAAAGTTCTTGATCATTCATTTATTATCCCATTCCTCCCCGGTTCTGAAATTTTCCTTTCGTGAGTTAAGTACCTTATCGGGCTTTTCTCGGTTGTACCGGATGACGGATGCCTGGTTCTCCCATCCTCCGAGGATCACCTCATACATAGGTTCCGTCTCATGTTTGCCGCTAGTAAGAGCAATGTGTGCATTTGACGGGCTTTTCACTTCAACGCAGATGCAGCCGGCCGAAATCGGGTGATAGCTGTACTCCAAATTGTCGGCAGTCGTGATTTCGGCGCCATCTAGTGGGGTGCGGTGTGCTTTAGTTACTTCCAATCTTCATTGTAGGCAACTTGCTTTTTACATTGGGGAGTCCAGACAAGCCATTTTGTGATATGCAACACTTAAGTGTAGTGCAATATTGTGAATTTGTGGATGTGTTGATGAAATGAACTTGAAATTGCACGTAAAATAACTGTGGTGTACACCTTAAACATTTTAGAAATAAAGCCCAGTAAAATTGTGAATAATAAAGACATAGAAAACAGTGCAAGGCCCTCAACTTATATGGAAAATATGAAAAATTTAAGCAAAGTAGACAAATCAGGCAGTATGAAATAAGTCTACACATCCTAGTATACAATAATTTGCATGAAAACATATGCGTGCAACATTGTGATACTGACTTCACGCTAATCTCCTGCATGATTGCTGCTCACATGCTTTGCCCAAGTGACTTTACCTATGTGCCCTACCATCCAGTCGCCAAACAGGCCCTACCTTCAACAATCCAGGAGCCAGTGGCTCCCCAGCCGGTGCAGATGCCGTAGTGGCCGATACCGACAGGCTCAGGGTCCTCCCAGGACATGAAGGGCGTGGCCTCTCCCTCCTTTCCGGCCTCAATAAGACCTCCAGTCCAGCGGATCCAGAATCCACGGAACTCGCTGCCACTGAGGACGTCAGGGGTGTCCACCCACGCCTTGTCGGGCTTGGTGCGGTCGCGACGGATCGCAGACTTCCCGTTGCTCCAGCCGCCAATCAGGATCTGTTGTTGGAGGTTAGATTAATACGAGACAATTTGTTTCACGATGTGCGATTGTTTATCAATGCCGAGAGGGTGTGGATACTTGTTTATTGTTTATTTGTTTATTTATTTGTTGCCAACTGACAAAATACATTGTTTTTGTATGGGCCATAGGAACTAGAGATTTAGGAAATGTATCATAGTAACTTATAATATAATGTAATGACTATAAAATATAGTATTTGAAATAAGATAATAGTTTATATTGTAAAGTGACTAAAATTTTTAATAATAATTATAATTGCACAAAAGTTAGGGAAAGCATTAGGGTAGAGGGGCCAGGAGTTCTTTATTGGTAGTGGAGGTGAGGTATTCCTTGAGACTGTAGAAGGGGTTTTGGATGAGGAAGTTTTTAAGGGTTTTTAGTTTTTAAGCTTTTAACATGTTAAAAGAAAAATATGTCTGACATATATATGTTTGAAAATATGTTTCAAAGAGGACCCTTCCTTGATGGTGTGATCTGGAACTGTATGATCTTTATGATCTGGAGAGCGACATTCAAAGGCGAAAGCTGTGTATAAAAAACCGACACTTTGTGTCAAAGTGACCCCAAGTGATAGAATTGTGTTACGGTCTTACCTCATACATGGGGTCACTCTCCGCTGGACCAGAAGTGAGGGCGATGTGGGCATCATTAGGCGCACGGACCTTGAAGTGAAGAGAACCGGAAGTGACCGGAAAGAAGTTGTACTCCAACTTGTCCTCTGTGAAGAGTTCTGCAGGAAAATTGAAAACAGAGTGTTAGATGGAGTGAAGGCGAGTCAGATCAGAAAAAGGATCTCGCCACTTTTGAGGGGTTATTCCATTTGGAATATGATCGTCTGCACTTTTGAAATTCTCTTCTCTTTCGTATGCTTATGACGGTAAGTCCAATGATGGGGGGGGGGGGGGGGGGGGGAGGAGGAGGAGGAGGAATGAACTAAAAAACCGCGTCATTTTGTTCAATTTAGGTGTGCCATGCAGAGCGCATTTTCACGAATAAGCGAGTATAATTTGTCTCCCCCTCACCCCCTCTATACACATTGCATGTTTGATTTTCTTTTGAAAACGAAGGTGATATGAATTATGAGGTACGATCAGTCCCATAGTAAAAAAATAACAGAATTATTCATCTGGAGCAGTTCTGTTTTGGTAAAATTAAAGTAATCAAATCAATTAATCAAAAAATTAATCGGTAGCAACTCTGCTTTGGAGAGAGCTGGCATTTCGGTACTTTGAAAAGAAGCTGAATTCGAAAAACAAAAATCTACCCTAAGAAAGTGGCGTGCTAAGCGGCCGCCGACGTCGCTTATGCCTAAATCTAGGCCGAGTACGATACAAATATACAGACTTTGGAATACCTGCTGACAACCCATCAATTATCGCGAATGCTCTGCACGCTTATCATTGGATGTTCATTTTTCACCAACTCACTTCGGCTTCCGACACCAGCCGCTAGCTTCTAGTTACGCAATAGGTTCATAAATGTTAACACTAAAAGTAAATATGCAAGTAGGTATACAGATCTGAATTTATGGAGATAGACGATGGAAGATTTTAACATGAGCACAAACACACTTCAGTGTCACATCGGCAGAGATCCACAAAGGACCGCGATTGCTGGAGCAACTCCTCGATAAAAATCGCAGTGAATTTAGGATTTTATGTATTCAGCCAAAGAAGATGGATATCGAAACTCAGCAGCCAGCGGCGGACCTTCCAGTCAAAAGTAAACTCTAATAATTGACATTCCATTGTCCATTGGGCAGCAATGCGTCTAAAATTACCTTTTTAATTTTATCAAAATTTGGCGTTCATTTTAGCTTACATCTGGAGAACGTAGGTAAATAACGATTTATGTCGACGGCGATTGTTCCAGAAAGTAACTTCGTGTATCACCTAGCTTATCTCTGTGGACTTCACCAGTCTAACGCATTTACTATTTCAGCTTTTTCTTTTACCGAAATTCTATGCAAAACCTACTTGATAAGCGTTGCATTTATCTTTATGAGATCGACACAATTGCTTTGTTAATTGATTTCTGAAAGTTAACAACCCGTTACTTACAACTGTGAGAACTGCACAAGGATTGCAAAGTTGTGCATTTATCAGCCATAAAATCGTGAAAAACTAGACGAGGCGTGAAATGACCAAAAACCAGGTCCCAATCGCTAGCGTACGGTCTCGTCCAACTAATTGCATTCGCAGAGGTATGCTAAGCGGTTCATTGTGACAATAATTGTAAACGAAGCCGCCATGGCGCGTTGGATAAAGGTTCTTGACAGCATCGGGTTCGACCTGAGGCCTTCTGAATGCTAGGTGGGGCTGATGAGCAGGACCTGCGTGTTCAATTTTTTGGCCAAATTACATCGGGACACATTTTGCATACTGTTATCTGATTTAACCGACAGAAAAATAATGTTTGTGATTTGAATGGTCACGCAAACAAACAAAAAACGTTTGCGTGGGCTGATTTTTACAAATGACTGCCATGTGCCGTGTAACTTTTATCATACAGCCCCAACGACATCTGAAGAATAATATAATTTAGCGATATTCACCGGCAATTTCTATAAATACTTTGACCCAATACCGATGCGATTGTTCATTCGAGGTATGTAAGGAAAGGAAGGTCGACCAACTCGTGATTGCGTGAATTCAAGGAGCTCTTCATCTCAGCGTTACGTCAGGTTCAGTTATTGATCACACATCTTGCAATCGTCAGGAATATGTTGACGACTTCAGGATTCGAAACATGTGATGTCACCCTTCGACATAGCTATTGATCATTTGAAAGCAAAACGATCAAAACACGTGGGTGTTGGAATGGGTGTTGGAATTTAATGAAGGTACAGCTTCCTTTGCGCACACGAAATGTTTGTGAGAACCCATAAGCAGCCCCCGACCTGGCAGTTAAAACTAGGCCTGGGTAGCAGCTTTTTCTAAACAAACTACCCTCTATAATAAAATCCTTTTCAAATGTGGAGTCAAATTGCAATCACAGTTCAGGCTAATAATCTACCATTTTATAGTCTCACAGTATTCATTAAAAAGCCAAGTCCTATCCTAATAATCTATCATTTCATAGACGTCCAGACTATACAGTATCCACCAGTAAACAGAGCGGCCATACAATACTATACTTTACCATTTTACAAGCGAACTTAGAATAGTACAACCACAGACATAATTATTTACTGTTTTATACCCGTATCCTGAACCATAGTTTAGTTATTGACCGGGACTACCGCGTTAAATTGGTACAGCAGTCTGTTGAATCCATAATTGCTTTCAATTCTTGTTGAGTCATATCTCCAATTCGTTCAATTTTGCTTTCAAATATGAAGCTGGGTGCAGAGGGGGGAATATTTGTTCCCCCGCCATTATCTGAACACAAATCGCCTGTTCCACAAAGTGCAATGAATTTCACTTAGCCCGGCTTACATTTACATTTACATTGACTATTAGTGCCCGCAAAATGAAGGCCTTCGTTTCGATCATACTTTTGTTAACCGGCGAGGTCAAGATCATCATCCAATGCTGATAATTGATAAATCAATGAGTCACCCCATGTCCAAGCCCGTATGGAGAATACATGACAAATAGACAACAGTCTGGTGATTCTTCCCCTATTTCGAGCGTGCGCATCATCATTCAGGCTGCACATAGGTTATAGTCTCCTCTCGTCATCATCAACCTCCTTATAGTCTGTGGCCCGAGACGTCAAGGTCACTCGAATCAGTCACCTGAACCAGTCTACGAAGTTTCTACGCTTGCACTCTCTCAGAACGGCAGTCGCCGATTTGGTCTGCAGATCCTCCCACGACTAGAGTTGCTGTTACTGGAGAGGATTTGAGCACTTATATGGAAAGACTAAATAGCTTTTGTTGTCTGGCGAATTTTAAACAATTGGCTAAATAGCAACTCTGCTAAGTGCCAACAGCCTGGGTTAGCTATTGGCAATCGGTACCCCAGTCTCTTGCCCACTATATGAATACTCCTTTAGTAATAATGAGTGCAATTGAGATCATATCTCCTGACAATTCTTGAGTACGTGACTAGCTGAAAAGCGATTTTAATTAGGGATGAACGTTCTCCGCTTAGTTCAGCCAATTAGGGTTCGAACTTTTATGTACGCAACTGCACAATTGCAGTACAACTGGAGGTGGGTCAAACGGCCGAACCGTCTCGAATCTGGTGTAATTAAAAATATAAGCAAAAATCTGTGTTAGGTCAAAAGAAATTGAATGAAACGGAAGTTTGGAATGAAAGGCAGAAATATCATGACAGCGTTCGTGCATGACGTAACCACGACTGGCAGGCGACTGTAGAGCTGGAATCATGAATGCAATTGCAGTCGTTACACGGATGCTGTTTTTAGCAATGCCTGCATTGCTCATTGCCGATTTGATCTTACCAGAGACACTCATCATACTCTCGGTTTTGTCTCGCCACGTACTACATTAGTATTAAAATGCTTAGTGGAAGCATCGATCATCATCGACTATGTCATTGATGACATGCGTTTTAATCTTCATATTTTGCATTTCAAATTCATACACCCTACATTGTTTCCGCGATCATTACGATCTGCTGATGTTTAAATGATTGAATCAGAGTAAAGATTGTCGGGTCGCCCATCCTCTTTATATGAACGCCTACTGAGAATCGATCTGAAAGACCAGACTGGGCGAGACGCGGGTTCGACCCTCTGAAGGTGAATACCGGCGCAAGTCGCAATACCGGCTTTCTGACTCATAGAGCAATTGCTCACACAAAAAAACAAAAAAAAAAAGTTGTCTCTGAAGTCTCCAGTGTCGTATTAGGATTCGGTTCCAGGCGATGTCTGATTAATTGTCAAATGAAACCAGTATTGCATGCGGACGATGTGGTAATATAAAACACAAGCACGTAAATTATACCTTTCAGGTTGTTGCGTCATGGCTATATAAAGGAAGCAAAGGAATGTTTCGTTTCGCTTCTTCCATCAAAGGTTACATCCATGTTCAAAACGAAGTGACCGCACAAGCAACCATGAAAAAATTCGTAAAGATTAAAGAGTTTCAGAAACTGTATTCTGACATCAGAGTTCCCTCCGAGCGCTATTTTTGTTACAACGCCCTTGATTTTCACCGCGACAAAAATATCTTGAACCCGACCAACCACGCCTCATCCGTAATTGTAAAATTATCAACAAATTAATTAATTGACATTGGATAATGGATAATAATGAATAATCCCATTCATCCATTGATAATGGATTAATCCCCATTGATAATGGATTGACCTGAAGCACCTTTCAATTCTATCTGACAATTCATGCAACTCTAGGTATAGAAGTGGTACGTGGTTGTCGTACGTCATTCTACCCGCGTCTAGGGAATGGTGTGATTTTTGCGGATCAAGCGAAATCGATTCAAATTTACAAATTCTTCGGTCACGTTGTTAAGAGTGGTGTCTTTGAACTCTAAGAAAGTCAGTACACATTTCGTATGTTAGGTACACCACCTGTATTGCTCGCCAACAAGCGTGTGTGTGTGTGTGTTGTGTGGATACAAATTAGCATACGCCACCGCAAGGCATTTTTCAATGTTGGTGGGAACTACTTCACCTAGCTACCTACGTTCTCGTCCAATTCCAAAGAAGTTGGTAGACCATCGCTCTGGTTAAAATTTTAGAAAGGACTCTAAAATGTCTACATCACATGTTGCTACGGTCATCGAACCGTTTATTAAGGGTAGGTATAACCTAGAACTAGAAGTATTACCTTTAGTTAACCTTCGGTAATGGCCTTTACTCGTTGAAATAGCACCACACGAACATTTCGTTAGGGCAATATAATTTTGCCATGCAATGCAGAGCAAAGCTATTCTAAGCACATAACCCATTGTCCACATCAGACCAATTGTGCTGACAAGTATTTAATAATAAGTGAGCACAAGCAAAACAATTAATAAAGTAATTAAACAGAAGGAGTCTCACAATCTCAATAATGATAACATTTGATAAATAGCATGTGAAATTGTCATGCATTAAGTTTTCTCAAAGTTGATTGAGATGCCACATGAGTTGAGAACTTGAAATTGCAATTTTGCTGAACGCCGGCTTACCGTGAGCTCCAGTCATGTTTGTAGATTCTGGTAGTAGTAAACTCGGAGAGATCACAACACTGAATAACGGAGGTGGTAGAAGTCGTGGAGTGCCGACCGACGGCGAACCACTATAATTACACTGCTGGTTTACGCTTGCGCAGTGCGTCACTCTTGCAGTCTCCCGTTGGTACAGTCACCTCTTTTGCTAGAAATCGGCGATTGATTGCAAACTTTAGGAGACAACAAAAAGTACACATTTGACGATGACAGGTCGCTGACCTTGTTTCGTTGAGACCGACGGTTAATTAAAATTTCTGTCGTATAAAAAGAGTCTGGGTTAGGTTACACTTTTTCAGTGTTGTCAATGTCAAGAGCCATGCGAAGTTCCGAAAATGCTCATCTTTCATTCTCTACAACCATGACGTCACTTTACTCATCATCTCTATTATGGTAATTAAGTAGAAGTTGAGGCACGACTTAAGATTGTTCGACGAATCACACGTTACCGGTTAAATTACAAAATATCGGTGAACATTTAGATTTTGGATAGCGGAAAAATCACGTGTTGATGCACTATCTAGGTTGAAACTGAATTTGTCGATTTGACAGGAGAACTTCCTAGCTGCACAATATAATTGTTTTAAATATAAATTATAATTTTGAGCATTAAAATAAAAAGCAGTTAAGTAAGAAGCAGTAAAATGGCATTCAACTCTCCATCGCGAATTGGGACATTGACAACATTTCGGCAAGGTAAGCTTTCGCAGTGTGCAAAATGTGTGGGTTTCATATATTTCTTACAATACTTTGGTAACATTCCGAAGTCCACATGAAGTATGATCTAATATGATACAGTCTCACATTAGTATGCCCAACCAGGATGAAACTAAACAATTAATTGACTTGACGAAGGTTGATTAATTCGACTAATTGCCGTAAGTAACTAGATCGACCATGGACCCTGTGCTCAAAGCTGCCGCAGCCATCTGCTACCCACGTGGCCTCCTCCCCCCCCCCCCCCCCTTCACACTTTTCCTTCATAAAAATGAATTAGAAAATATTGTGGTGAATATCAGACTTGCTCTGTTGAGATTGACTTGTGGTCCTAAAAAGGACCTAAAAAGACCTTTTATATAATGATATATAATATAAATGATACTCTCATCATTACATACTGCTCAACAAAGAAAAGCTGGCACAAATACCCGACCAAATTCTAATTTGGTTTGTAATTCTCGAAATCCTGATAACATCATGTCTCTACAGGCACCGCCGAGCTGGTCACAATGTCCGAAGGATGTCGCGTCTACCGCAGACGCTGGCTGATGCTCGCGCTGTTTGCGCTCTGCTCCACTGTCAATGCTGCTCACTGGCTCCAGTACTCCATCATAGCGAACATCATTGCCAAGTACTACGGCGTAAGCAACCTTGCCATCAACTGGACGTCAATGATTTACATGGCTGCGTACACGGTTCTCGTACTGCCAGCGTCGTGGGTCTTGGAAAAGAAAGGCTTGCGGTTCACTGTGATCTCAGGCGCAGTGCTGATGACTACGGGAGCTTGGATCAAGGTGGTGTCAGCAGTACCTGATCGGTTTTACGTAGCGTTCATTGGGCAGGCGTTGACGGGTGCGGCGCAGATGTTCGTGCTCGGCATTCCGGCTAGGTTGGCTGCTGTGTGGTTTGGTCCTAAACAAGTGTCGACTGCTTGTTCGATTGGAGTCTTTGGCAACCAGGTACATTTTTAATAAAGTATTGAATATAAAAGCCTTCTCTGCATGTATATTAGCAAGTTTGCTAGTTAAACAGTCCGAGGTCAGCAGTTATCTACCAGTTAAAAACTCATTTCCATTCAAACTGTTGATTGCAAACTATTTTTAGAAACTTGAAGTCATTTATCAACCGAAATATTTTAAACCAGACAAAATGTTTTAAAAATTACAAACGGCAATAGTTACTACACCCAATGCTAATTTAAAATGTCCCTACTCCCACTGTTTGCCTGCCATGCACAAAAGATTTGCAATTGCACCGCAAAAGTTCGTATCGGTAGATCCTTTTAGTGTAAGCGGTATTCGGTAACCTTTACATGCTTGTTTGCTCCTGTCGATTTAGGTTGGGATAGCTTTGAGCTTCCTATTACCTCCTGCACTAGTCAAAAACCATGACAACCTCGATGACATCGGTAGAGACCTGCAAACAATGTATTACGGGATGGCCGTTGCACCCACGATCGTCCTTGTCCTACTCTTGTTCTGTAAGTAGTCACAGATGTAGTCGTCAATATAGCTTAGGTATGAAATCAAAGGCATCATATATCTACTAAAGAGTACAGACAAAAACTGCTTACATAGGTATCATTTCATAGGTATCATTTGAAAATGTTCTTGAAATATAAGGTTGGGAGAAAAATCTAAATGTAGGCATGGATTAAAAAAAGTAGGTAACCAGCTAGAGGTGGAGTAAATCACAGAAAACCTGTCCTCTTGTCTGAGTAAATGCTTTCCTGGCATCACACCACCTCTAGTTCAGTAATTATTACTTATAAACAATATCCTATAATTGATATCCAACTAATGATCAAAGAAACTAATTTTTATCTTTACGGCCATAGTTTTTGAGAAAGCGCCACCGATGCCTCCAAGCGCAGCACAAGTGACACAGAACGACACCCACAAGCGCAGCTACATGCAAACACTAAAAAAGCTGCTGACCAACCGTAGCTTCACTCTGCTACTCATCAGCTACGGGATCAATGTTGCCGTCTTCTACGCTGTATCCACACTACTAAATCAAATTGTTCTACTACATTTTGAGGTAATTATTAAATGGGCTTTAAAAAGTGATATTGAAAAATTAGTTAGTTCCTATTTTATTTTAATTCACATTATGTAAATACTTGTAGAATGCCGAAGAAGATGCGGGAAGAATAGGATTGGTCATGGTATTGGCTGGGATTGTTGGCTCGATATTGGGAGGTGTCATTTTAGACAAAACGCACAGGTTTAAGTAAGTAGCACTAATTAATTACCAAAACAAACCATACACGCAAACCCAGCCTAATGCATATAGTTCCACACCTTTAGATGTTTTCGGTAAATATAAGTTTTTCCTGTTCTCAGGGCTACAATTCTGGTAGTTTATTCAATGTCCCTGCTGGGAATGATAGGCCACGCGTAATGTCAGCCTGTCGTGGGCCCTTTTTCGTAAGTTGCTGCAGCAGGTCGGTGGATGTGAGCTTTTTAACAAGGTAGATGGCCACGGCGTAGCTGCGGAGATTTAAAGTCAGGTTTCGGCAGAGTCAGAAGGCAGATCGACTTAGCTGGCGTACTGTTACTTACCCTCGACCAAACTCTGCAGCCCACGATATCGTAACGTGATTGGCGACCGTGGGACTTAATTTAACGTACGGGGAGATATGGACTGGTCGCGGCGGGCGTTTAGGCTCCACGCCTTGTTTGTTTGTAGGAATAGGATTCTGCAAACAATAGAATCAGGCATCAAAACACGTCCGCTGGATATTTCTTGGTTCAACACTTTGGTCTGCGAGTTAATGCGCATACATACGGGCAGTTGAACAACTTTAGAGTTGACCTTGACTCCAGCACCGGGGGGGAAACAGTCGTCCTGATCGCACGAAGTCTCTAGCATGCAGAACCTTAGTTGCACCTGAAACAAAAAATTGATTTACATTGTTTGAAACAAACAAGCATGGCATAGTTCAGTTCTCACTAGGTAAATAAATTGGTGAAGGGAGCTTATAACTGGAGGGGCAGTATTTTCACAACACCTTTAAGAAAGTTTAACTCTAGAAGATCATATAGCGAAAGAAGTTTATTTCTTTTCACAGCCCGTTAAGACCGTATACCGAACCACGCTTGTGCGCCGTAGTAGGACGCACCTGGTAAAGGTAGTCGATCTTTGAGCCAGGTCGCGTGTCTCTGCCGCTGGCAACCTGCGTGGCCTGCTGGGGAGTCAGGTGGAAAACGAAGCTGCTCTCCTGAGGCCGCTGCGTAGCTTGCGGCACTACGCAATCACAATACACAACGGTCATTGATTGTTAGCTAGCTTGCTTGCTACAGGCAAACTGCTAGGCATATGGCAAAAACATTTAAAAAGGGCCATTTATTTCTGGTGTTCTAACCCTCCGGAAAATTTTGTCAAATTCTGAGATAGTGAATGTTTCGAGTGTGGGCACTTGAAATGGAATGACTCTATAGCTAAATATTTGCATTAAGCAATCCAGGGCATCGATCATATAACTTCTTTGTTGGATATCACAAACGTTATCTCGTTGGATAACGTAGAATTTACTGAGATATCGTTCATGACCTCTAACGAAAAAGTTACACGATCCCTACCCTTTATTAAGTATGTCTTGCTGCAAGGCCGATAATAAGCGTTAGTCACGGTCTGAAAACTATCTTTTAAATGGAGGGTGGGTACTCACCAAGGCTCGAAGGCTTGACGAGCTCGCCAACTATCTCAGAAAACGGCAGCTTCTTAAGTCGTACGTCTGGATGGACGGGGTAGCTGTTTGGCTGCTGGATAGGCTTACTTGTTGTGTACGGGTTTTGGTGGTACATTTGCCCGGTATGTGGATACATTCGCGAAGGCTGGGTGTGTGCTGACTGGATACCACAAAACATACGGTTAGAACACATGGGCTCTCAATAATCACAAAATAAATAGATTGATATTTTGGTGATTTACAAACGACAAGTATTTTTTTACGGTTTATTTGGTTCACGACTGGATGATGTGCATTTAAATTTAATGAACGTCTAGGTATAAATTATATTAATTTAATAGTCAAAAGCACTTTTATGCAATGCAGATGTGAGAGTTTGGCTAAGGGGTAAAGATTTCATCCAGGTTTCAAGCCTGTCTGAACTATGATGTATCTTTTGCTGTATCAATTTCATATATGAGAAACTGTAGCAATTACTTACCGCAGCTTAACTTTTGATTCGGGGCAAAGTGGTGTAATAGTGACATGCAGTGCACATATTGTGTATACCAAACATGAGCTCTGAATCAAAGTTAAGCGGCAGTAACGTTTCGAGGCCTAGGAGCACATTCAAAGGTACTGGCTTCGTGTTGGCTACTTACGTGGTTATATCCAGCCGAAGGGTTGTAAACCACCCCACTTCGTTGTTGCTGCATTTGCTGCTGCTGCTGCTGCATGGAATTATTGTGAGCCATTGGTATATCTTTTAGGGGAGGCGATGGCATAGACTCCTGTACACTAACACCGGGAGGTAGACCTTGCCTGGAAACAGAAGTAATGACTTTGATGTATATCTTTCCATACTTACATGCCAAGAGTAATCAAATCAAATTAGAGACCTCCATACAAGCACATGCTTTATTAATTTGGTGAAATACTAGGACAGAAGTGTAAAACAACAATAAATTGTTCAGAAAATCCATAAAAATTCTGCTTTTGAAGATCGCAACCAAAAGTGGAACTCTTCGTCTAGGGAGCTGCAAACTTTATTCAAAATGCATTGTCAACATCAGCGAAAGTACCAATCATGGAAACTATAATTATAGATGTTTGTGATCTCAATACAGAAACTGACTTCATACCGTTAGTAAAAGTGTTACTTTTTTCTTACTTAACCATTTCTGTTTGCAAAAAGTACCTAATGAAACCATTGAGTTTGGTGGCAATCTTCTTACAATCAACAGGTTGTGAGTAACTCGAGTCGGTGGAACTCGATTAAATGATGAACTTACTTTTATATCTACACAACAACTGTGGATCAAAATATTACAATAACACAGCAGACCCATGTCTGTGCATGAGCTCAATGGTTAAAAAAGGTAGTTTAGGTTAACACTTTCCTTGAGATTCGTGCTGAACTATTTTTTCTACAAAAGTATTACAAACGAGTTTGCATTAAGTTGTATCTTTTGACTTTCCTGCATTCCAAGCTTACAGCCTCATCCTATGGGTCTTTAAAATGGGTTAACTGCAAATAGGTACATCTCTCCAATTTTCAAGGACGATAATGACAATGACCAAAACGAAAGAAGACGAACAAAGAGGTGAAAATCCACAGATAGTGCCACTACACAACATGGAATCAGGCAATTCGGAAGTAAGGCGGCAATATTTCAGCCCGGTTACTTACTGAATTTGTTTGTAAAGATCTTTTATCTTCATTTGAATAGGTAGGGAACGAAGTTTCAGTAGGTCCACAGCTCTAGCCTGCAATTCCGTCTTGCGGCCAGACTTATTACGACCAGCAAAGCCTAATAGCATCTGTAGTTCAGATACTCGAAATGTTAACACCATACTCTGCAAAGAGGAAGGAACTCTAATTTAAAACCCTGAACTTCTTTCACAACAAAGAGGTGAGATAGGATGACATAAAAGTGACACAAATAGGTTAAAGTTGTAACCAAGGTGCATGACAAGGATGCAATTGTCAAACAATTAATCAGAAAGTAATTTAGCCACAGATTTGTTTTACACAGATTGGCAAGTTTTGTTATATATTAAGTCTTTTATGTTATTAAGAGGAAGAAGCACCAATAAAGAAGAAAAACTTGAAACGTAAAATGTGAAATGAACTTAAACAAAAAGAAACCATAATTTTAAATTATCGTTTTTTTATGTCCCCTAATCAACCCATCATTCCTTTGAGTCACACATATTGAAGATAAAAAGCACATTTAAGAGAAAATTAACCAAGATTTGAGTACCAATCAACGTAACCAGCACTAAAATAAAAATTGGGCCAACCAATTAAAGAAAACCAAGGGTAAGGTACACTGGAGTGTAAAAATGTCATGTCAAAGAAATGCAGTACAAATTTCAACTAAGCTCACCTAGCATATGTAGGTGTTCAAAATGTCTATGCAAATACACTACTTCACAACAAATGTAAATGTTCAGGCAATAGGAAAATAATAAATTTGCTTCGATACAGGGCAGCTTGTAAAGCAATTGGAATGCAAAAAAATCAAAATATACAATACACACGCAATAGATTATTTTTAACTATATAATGCTACTTTTAAATCAGTGATAGGTACACTTCTGGAATTGCTATATTTGGCTTGTCTGGACTAGGTATACCAATAAAAAGGTTGGGATTTGGATCTAAGACTACCTTGATTGAGAGATATCAACAGAAATATCAGGTAGAAAATAAAACTGTGTAGTCAAAAAACCTTTTACTTTATATTGGTAAAGTAGTAGCTTACAAGCGAGTCACACAAAGAGAAGATACAGAACGTTTTTTAGTTATTCGTATACCTATCTCTAAAATTAAGTATTTTATGCTAGTTCCAATTTGTGACCATTGCCAATGCTCATTTCACTGAGCTGCTAGAAGCAAACGACTGCCACATGCTCTCTATTGCTGGCAATCAGATCTTCAACATTGTTTGTCTAAGCAGTATATTAAAAGTCTAGAAATGTTCCTAGTAACAGAGACAAATAGTGATAAACCTTCATAAAGCAATCACTCTCCTGCCCAGGGAATATTTGGATTTAAATAGTGAGATTGTCAGCAAACTTGTGGTCGATGTTTTAGTTCAATAGGAAATTACTGAGAATCCAAAGACTATGTCCACAGCTCCAGATTCTGCAAATTGACAAATTAAAATGCAGATTCCTACAATATATAGGATATAATAATATATAATTAACATAAAACTAAACAAAAAAAATTGTGTTTATCACAACACAAAAAAAAAATATATATATATACTTTTTTTTTTTTTTTTGACAATAGTCAAATCTTTAAGTTGACAACATTTGCTGAATAGGAATTGTCTAAAAAGACTTTTAAGCAAAATTGCACTTGACTATGTTATTAAAAGTTATTATCGAACGGTATTATAAACGATATTCAATTACTTCATTATTTAACAGTTAATCGAAGTTATGGGAAGTTTTGATTACAGTCATGACTGGGGATAGGAAAAACAAATTTTCTAAACAACATAGTCAACACCTTCTGTGGCTGTGTTGTCAAAAGCAAGTCATTCTGAGCAAAGGGCTATTCGCTGGAATTATTTCTGTCACCGTCTACATTTTTTCAATAGTCACCAATCAGAAGTATTTATTTCAATACGGAAAAATTAAATATTTACACATGTGATCCGTAGGTTTTGAGTGCTATTCAATCGGAACTGTACGGACTGCACTAGACCCGATCACGACGATGCACCTAGTTTTCAGTTAACACTCGATGAGTGAAAATAAAATTCAACATTAAGTTATTCATGTGAATGTCAAGAAAGTACGATAATAGCAAGGCTATCGAAGTGTTGAAGGACCGAGACCAAATGAAAAGAATACCTATATATAGATAGATATATACTTTATTCTTATAGCTTCAAGAAATTGAGTGCTAATTTCAGCTCGCTCTACAAAAACCTACGGGACAATTATTAATTTTCAGAAAAATTCAAAATATCAAAAACTTTGCCAAATTTTAAATTATATGTGAACACTCAGAATTTTGAGAGAGTTTATCAAACCAAAAAACCATAATTACAAATGTTCTTTATCTGCGAGTATCATAGACAGGCTAGCAGTTTGGTTCGCTACTCTGCACTATTTACTATAAGTCAACAAAGTAGTTTAGGGTGCCTATAAGTTAGCCAAAATAAGTACTAGTAATCTAAAGCTACAATATGTTAGCATAAAAAGTTCCACAGCTAACTTACGCCGGATCTGGAGGCGGCGTTAAAAGTGTGACACGGTGTCAACACTAGAAACCAGCTAACATAACTGACCACAGCACCAATAAACTAGTTTATGAGAGCAAACAAAGCAAGTAAAAAACAGTTTTCTTTAAGTTCTTCCACCAAGGTATGAATTCATAGGACAGGAACTAATTTGAGGACAGAATTTTAAAGATTCATAACCAAGTACCACAAACACAATTTAGCTGTGAAAAAGATCACCAGTAAACAATTAATGTAAATCGGAGCTTCCTTCAAAAATATTTTCTATCATGTACGTTGATTGCTTGATTTTGCATATGGTTAAAATTTGTTGCTCGACTTTTTAAACTCGTGTCATGTCAAGTGTTAAAACTAATTGATGATTATTTTAACCCAGGGCAATCTCACAATTGTGGTAATGAGGAACAAAAGATGCAATGATTGCTAAAAAAAAAAGAATTAATGAATATCTGATCAATTTAATAGGACGTTTGTCTTCAGTTGTTTAGACCAGGCAGGTACCAACTGATCACTTAAATTGACTTGGATGTCACAAATGTGAAGAAAAATCCTTCCAAAAATTCTATAGCCAAAAAAATGTGTAGTGCACTTGAGAGCTTGGTCACCAGTAAGTAATTAATTGCACGAGAATTGAGTTATATAAAAAACAATGACCTTAAATAGGCTTCAAAAACTGAAGGTTACTTATGGCATATTCAACTAGCTGCCCCAATGTGTCCCGGGTGAGGAATGGGAATAATCTCTGCGTTCGAGTGGGCTTGCGACTCTGCCCCAGTGCAACTTTCACTTATTCGACTAGCAGAATTGCTTGTTCTTGCTCTCGGGTAACTCCCGGTACACTTTCCGGGCTCTGATAATTTCAAAGGCGCAGTTGGAAAATAAATTAATGTACCTAAAGCTAGCGATCACATGTTCTGATGGGAGTGCTCTCGCTTGCATCAGGTGCAAACCAGGTGAAGAGCATGACATCATCGAGCAAATTTCAAACCCATAATGGTGCAGGCAAGTAAAAAGCCATTAGTTACCTTGATAGTTACTTATGTAGCATCTCTGCACATCACCTATTTGCATGCCATAATCTCATGAATCGCAAACATTTGTTATTCACACTAGTCGGCCACTCTACTTAAGTCAGTCGCACGTTTTGGATTCCTACGTCAGATTTCCTCCCTTGCGAGGAATAGGTATAGGACCAATATAGGACCTTGGGAATTAGGACATGACAAGTGGAAGTGGAGCCAATTTGGAGACTTGCAATGTTGTAGAAATAAGGGAATAAACCTGCGCGGTGAAAAATAATGCACGCGGAAATTTTAACGCATAGAATTTATAGACGGGCAACTATAGTACGCTAAGTCTACAAACAACAAAATAAAGAAAATAATTTTCTACCTTTAATGCTTCAGCTTCTGCCGCCATCTTGCGAGACGGTGTCGACCTCCGCATGTGCCGTTGTTGTGGAAGATCCACTTTGAAGTTGTTTAGAACTTTAGTAGAAATTAATTGATAATATAACTTGGTATAACTACAGCAATAGTTATATTCTCTGAACTAGAAGTAGGACCTATCAATCCAACATTAGAACTGATCTGAACTAGACAGCTACCACACCACTTCACCGAAACGATTCTTAATGTAATGACCAGAGATGACGTAAGGAGGCCTATCTTGATTATTTTGATGGAGGGGGGTTTGGTGTGGGGCAGCTCTCTCTATACGGCACAAAATTCAAAACAAGTGCCAAGAAGTAACGGTGTGCTTTTCGATCGAGCAAAGTTTTTAAACGGAACTATAATGATCTGCTCAGTGCATCAGATAATTTCTGAGTTGTTAACAGTGCTTAACTGAATAACTTTGGTGATTTATTTGAAAACTTATTTAAATTATAAACGCTTCCAATGAGCGGGGTATTTGTTAGTAGTGTTCAGGTAAGTCGCGTGTAGTAGTGTTTATAGTAATAATTAAAAAAAAAAACTTTGGTGATACTGCGAACTACCACAGTGTTATATATTGTATAATATAATTATAATAGTTATGTAATATTACAATTTGAATGATGTATGACTGTCTTAAATCACAAACTAATCTCTGGATTATAAAATATATTATTACCTTTTCTTTAAGTTATTACTATTATTGTAATGCCTCAAACCCCTCTTTCTTTCCCAACTTGACAAAATGCATTTCCTCCTGTGTTCATGTGCTAGGTTAGGCATGTCAATGCATATTTTGTGTTTTTTAAAGAAAAATCAAATGATTGCATAATTAACTAGATGTCTAGCCAACTTATTGCTTGTGTCAAATTTTATCGATCTCTATTTTAAATAAATTTGACTAATGTAAGTAAGATTTACTTTTAAATGTTAGTAGAGTGCCAAAAGGCTGGTTAATAATGTGGTGAAAAAAGAAATGAGAGAGGGAACGCAACTTACTGGAGATGAAGAATGCCATTGCATCAAGCACTTGTTGAGAATTTTTACGTTTCGGCAAGTTTTCTGCATGCAGTTGCGCTCTCTCTCTCTCTCTCTTCTTCTTCCCCACATCATTTACGTGTAAGGGGGCTTATACGGAACTTGAAAATCGACATTAGAGCAAATCTTTTTGCATGGCTTTATTCTCACGTGTTGCTGAGTCACTAATAAAGTTTTCAAAAAATTAATCTGCGGGAAATTTGTGGGATACTCGGAACAACAAACATGTTGTGCTCGCCTTTGGTTGTCGGAGAAGTGCTTTGCATTATTTTATTACATCAACAAAACTAATCTTGAGAGAATAACAAGTTTTCAGACATCTTACTTGTCTAATTCCAAATAAAATAATTGTTTTTAATAGTGTTAAAATTAGTAACAAACTCTGCCCGTGTTTCAACACTGAAATCTCACCAGTAAATACAATTTTGAAAGCAAAAATTTGTTGTTCTACACTTTAAAGCACGACGATTCCAGAAATTTTAGTCTCATCTCGATCAGACAAATAGTGACAATGAAACCAAAGTCCGCGTAAGTCGGTGCACAGCGCTATATTACGTACAGTAGCTACCGAGCGAGTCCCTCAGACGCCCCGTCGGTAGATCCTCCTGTTAGCGGAGTGGGGAGACCCATGAATTGGCTTAAAGTAATTTGTCAGACGCATTAATGGTCTCGTAAAACTCTTTTTATTAATCTTCTTTCAACTTAAAATTCCCAAGAAATTGATTATACAAGACACAAGAAGGGCACAGTCAACAGACAAGAGCGTCAACCCAGTAAGGCGCAAATGAAAGTGGATAACGAGAGGCAACATTGGAAATGGAAATTTCAATATTCAGTTTCAAAAAGATTACTCATAAAATCCCAATAGCAGTAATAAGGGAGCGTTGCAAGCACAAAGATTAACAATTAATTCTTATTGTAACATTTCATGAGCTATGACATAGTATATTAATATCAAAGGCAATATCAATATAAAAAAAGTGCATATCAAACCACAATTTCCATCTCATCATGGCAGTACAACTTCCTGTTGATAACTGTTTTTTTTATTTTATTTTATGAACGAAATTACCAGAATGACCACAAAGTTTAATTGACTTTTTGCTGTCAATTTAACCTAGGTTACGCCTATTCTGTGGGCTAGAAAATGTAATGCCTTATGTTAACACCTTGTATCATGCCCCATTCGTCATCTGCTTATCAAGGGTAGACCTTGATCCGATATGTAATAAGTAACTGGCTGAATTAAAGTTAGGATTTGGGTTGAGGAGAGAAGGAGATCCGCAACTTGCCAAAGTGAGAAACCGGTTGTGGAAAAACTAATCTCTGTCTCTTATACCAAGCTTTTGGCATATCTCTGCAATTAAATTCACTAAGGTTATTTGGTACAAAACATCTTTCAAATCTTGAGTGAATGTGATTTTTTTCTTTTAATCAAGTATTTCAGTCAATGTCTTAAGAAGTGGATTTTCTGCCCATTTGCAGTGTCTTACTGAACCAATCGTTGAAGTTAAGTCTTATGTAAAGCTGAGAAACATTTACTCCGCTGGTTTTCTTGAGCAGTTGTTCCATGTACCTTAGAAGGAATGACACGTTGAATTCAAAGTCGATAAAAACTTTGTCAATAGTCGTTTGCTGCACTGTAGACATAGAGCTGCTAACGGTCTTGCAGAACCTGTCTGCTAATGCTAAAATGGCCAGCAGAATATCATGCACCACATTTTTGCACTCAATTTTTGACATGTTTGTTTCTTGTAGACACTCTTCAAACGATGCCTGAAAAAAAAGAGTAGATGGATTCAATTTCATTGGCATAGATAGATAGTGGACTTAAGTATTATTATCTGACAGTTCTGACAATAAAAGTCTTCCAAATAACTACTAGTAATAGTAGAACTTTCATTTATTGTATGCATTTCAAAAGCAATTCAATAGCAATTTATGATTTCAAAATAACACAGAAGTGCCAAGGCCTAAGAATTTTTAGATTGATTAATTTGTGAGGATAAAAAATGTACTGTTTTGTCAATGGGTTGTGTGGTACTGGTCTAATGGCACCGGTAAATGAGTGGATGATGATGATGGTGATGAACCTAACCTAGCCTAGATGGGTGGAGAGAAAACCAGTCCCAGCATGTAGCCTACTCCTATTAACGAGCACCAAGGGGACTGTACAATGCAAACAACAGGATTCCTTAATAAATTAATGTTGTCAAGAGATTGACAAGCAAGACCAATGAAGTTAGTGTACTCAATTCCATCACTCCAACATCTCTCGCAAGCAGTATTGGCTATTTGTAAAATGATTGATGGTCATCCATTCAATACCTGACCCAGCTCAGTGTACGGTGATCTCACGAGAACCATTGCTTCCAACATGCCAAACCGTTCTGTATTAGCTTCAATTATCAATGTTTATATTTTTAATGAAACAAACCTCCTTGTATGTTGTTAGAAATGACTGACTCATGATGCTTGCTTGAAATATAGAGTGCACGTGTATAATCTCCTCAAAATCCCGACTCTTTTGCATTTTTTCTTGCAAAACCGTGAATTGGCTTTCGAGTACATCAACTTGAAGGTAGTACTGCAAATTGTTGATCATGAACATCAGGTTGTTCCGCAACTGCCATACTTTAGCAGAATCTTTTGTTGAGAATCTATTTGGAAAAAAAAGTATAGTAGGTAATATTTTAAGCCAATAACATCCCATTTCCCAATTAAGATAATACTGCCCATAAAGAGGATAGAAAAATAGTTAGTCAGAGTCCCAGCACTAACGTTAAATATTATTCTAAACAAATTAGCCTCTAACTCATGGCAAGGGTTGGTAGCGTTTGCGGCTTTTCTTTAAAAAACATTTACAGCTTAATTATTATTCATTAAAAATAAAATTATCGATGCAAGCATATCAATTGTTGCAAGTAATCTAAAATCTGCAAGAAATAACTATTTTCATTTCTTAGAGCTTGAAACGACTGTGATCCCACCTTTGGTAAACAGTTTAACTTCAGCGTCGTGAATTTAAACGTAATGCAACAGAAAAATCAGCTTACAGTCTAGTTCTTTCTTGCATGTGTTCAAGCCAGATTTCATGAAGATCTCGCTGAGCCTTCTTCACTCGCATCAAGAAGTTAAAGAGCTTGTTGTAATTTTCGATTATTATTGGGGTGAAAATTAAATGCATTGGCCACTTTGGAACATATTTCAGATTCAATATATGCCACCAGCCATCTGACAGAGAAATACAGACACAAAGTATCAATATACCAAAGAAATGTTAAAGTAATATCAGGGTAGTGTTAAGGATGACTACGTTGGGTTGCGGTATTTGGTATCTTCCAGTTTTTTTTGTTAACTAGGATTTAAAAGAAGGATTACAGTGGCATTAGAAAGATAGTCTTGCAATACCCAGATTCTCTATGAAAACATTCTAGATTACAAAAGAATTTCATGACGTCTATACAGAAACGAAAATAACATTTAAAAAAATCATATTTATTTTATCCTAGATCAAGCAGTAAAAATAATTCAGTTCAATTGGTTGCTAGGTCTGTACCTTTTTCTCGGAACAAATCAAAATCCATTCCTTTATAATCACTGAGCGGGAAGTGAACAGAAAATTTTTTTAGTGCCGACTCGTCTGTATACATGACTTGATGAGCAGCCATAATGAATGCTTCACGGCAATTCTTGTCCATCTCCTGCCGGTACCAGGGCCTATTCCTGACGCCATCTGTTTTGTAGAGAAACTCTAGGAACAATTCTCCTCGGCCCAAGAGAAAGAAGTCCTTCATTAGGTTTATTTCTTCGAATAAATCCGTTTCTACTACAAAATACTGCCACGTTCGCTGCAAAAGTCAAATTGTTTAGTCCAATGTAATAAAACACTTTTTTAGTGCTGTGTCATACTTATATTTATTTTTCCGTAACTTGAACTTCTAGAAACAAAGGAAATCACTACTTGATTGTGATACTACATTAACATCATTCTCCTACATGGCTGAATTATGTGAATTATGTTCAATGAGTTGGATAAGTTCTTACCTCAACCACCATAGCTCTCATTTCATCAATTACCCTAGCTAATACCAACTCGTCAAGAATTTCAGTTTGGCACATTGCATTTAATGTCAGGAAATATTCGTCTTCTTTGTCTCCCCAAACGGACTGTTTGTTTGGCTGGGCTTGAATACCCAGCTTGGTAACATTTTTTGGATCATCTTGAAAAAGTGTTATCATTTTTCCAACGTAGAGAATCTTTTCCGCAATCGACGGTTTAATACATGAGGGTAGCATTTCAAAGTTTATGAAGGCATTATTTGCAGTGTAGTTTGTGCTATTGTTCATTTTCTGTAACTCAAAAATACACTGATTAACTGATTACATTTTTTACCCAAAAATATTAGATGTATTTTATCTAGCTGTCTTTGTGTCAAAAGTGGAATAGATTACGCCAGAAAAGCATAACCTGAAATCAATTCTCCTAGGAGCGCAAAGGCTTGGAAAGTAAAATAATAAGCATCACAAGAAAGTATCATAGATGTTTCCAAAATTATCATATCAGCTGTTTTTATATATCATGCTTATTATCTAAGCCATTTAAAAATTTATTTTACGTCCTGATGTTGTGTCTTCATAAAATTTAGTATGCCCTGGCAGAGGAAAGTGGAGTGATTACCGAACTTGCTGAGAGAAGCGTAGCGAAAATGGTAAGCCTCGATAGATCACTTGTGTTGGTTAACATTTTGGATAACGCCTTGGTCACTTGATCGTTTCACCTCTCTCAGTAAATTCATAACTTTTCCCTTAAAAAACTTTCACATAACCAGCCTATAGGCACACTACACACCAAAATTTTTTGTGTGCTAGACCCTCTCAGCAGAGAATTAAACACTCACCATGTGTGACGAGACGAAGGTGTTTGTGGTGGCATCCATGAAAGAGCCACCTCTATCACATACTGAATCGACGATAAAAAACTCACTGTGGAAGTCAACCAGGTATCCTAGCAGCCACTTTGAGATCTGATTCATCATTACAGCCTGACATTGACGAAGCAAGCTGTGATGCAAAACAATGTGTTATTTCATTGAAAATAATCCTAGGCATATAACGAGATGAATTCTCATTCAATTTCAGGTAAACAAACACTTATTAAATTTGAGAAGAAATAGTTGAAGGCATGCCCAATTCTTGCTTGATCCTAGGTAGTGAGTAGCTGCCAGACGGGGTTTCTTTCCCGATTTCCTTTATAATAAGTACAAATGGAGGTTCCAGGTAGTATTTTATCTCTTTTACACTCAAGATATTTTTTTCTTCTATGAAATGTGAAAGAATTGGTTCATAGGACGGTACGCTTCTGGGCTCATAAAACAGTATCGTCCAAAAATGAGAAAGTCCGGAGATGTTGGATTGCTGACTATATAGGGAAGATAAGTATATGAACACATGGCGAGTCATATGCAATGAAGCTCATTAAACTTTTTTTGATAAACCAGCTCCATTATCAGAGCTTCCCATACAAATTGATGATCTTCAATGATCAAAAATTAGTTGGTTAGAAACGTTTGCACATTCCAGCGCACCCTCTCTGGCCTAAAATATGTAATTTCGGAAAAAAAGGAATAACTTAAAACTTCATATGATGTCTCTTTACAGAAACACTTTGGCTACACTCCATTAACGCAAGGCGGAGATAGCAAAAAACGAAAGATTAGATATTTACTGATGCCAATTATTTTGGTGCAACAGGGACAATCACATCAGCTTGGTACATTTGATTAATAGTGTGACCTAAAGTCACACCACAGGTAACACGATAATAATCGTAATAAGGTTCACTGTGTTCTCTAGATGGATTTGCTAAGTCAAGACCCCACTGATAAAGAAACTGGTTTGTTGTTTAGACGAGTTTTGTTCAATGTGCAGTACCTACCTATCTTCCCAAAACTGTTGGCATTGACTGTTGGCAATCCAACCAATTTGAGTCCTGACTTGCTAATTTTTAGAGTCCAGAATTGTACCTGTACACAGTAAAATTTAGATGCATGCATGGCTGGATATTGCAAATCTTACCTTGTAAGGACAGTTATCACGTCACTTGATCCAGAGACCAATCTTTTCTGAAGGTAGTGAACAATTGCACAACCTCGAATGTTTTGAATTTCGATCTGCAAAATATTAAATGCAATTAGGTATTCTCATTTTAATCATGAGCATAGTCTGAATAATATAATTTCAATCACATTTTGTTGGTGGATTTATATTACCTCTAGGACTATACTGTTGAGGACTTGAAAAAGTTCAGTGTAACGTCCTGCTTCTGCTAAAATCCTTGCATACGGGCAAATTGTTGGATTTTGAAGAGCCTTCTTTTCCAAAGCTACAATATCCGAAACGTAGCGTCGAAGTTCTTTGTTTAGGGCACCACATAGTGCTTGCAGATAAATGCCACGATGTTGATCTCTATTGATTTTATCTGTTAATAATATAAAAGAAACAAGATTAATATTTGTAAAATAGGCAAACTTTTTCTCAAGTATTGTCTTTCACTGAAATCAAAGCTAAAAATAAACCAACCTTTTACACCAAACGCAACACTGTCTTCACTCACACCTCCAGAATCACGCAGTTCTGCAGACACATTCATTGATGTCTGGGAACACCTTTTGCTTGTATTTTCTTCTTTGCTGTCGTATTCGTTCGAATCGACAAAAACTTTTAACTTTTGGTACTGAGAAGATAATAGTACTATCTTGTCAATGAAAACTCCCTCACATGGGTGAATTCTGGAGTTCCCATTTATAAGCTAGAGCAGAATTATATGTGTCGGTAAAAGAAATACATCATATTTAGGATTTAAGTGGTAAGAGCATTGGTTGTGTAAAGTTGTTTATCTTTTTAAAAGTTAGAAGTAGGGTTAAGTATCAAACCTTTTCGCCATCAAGAATCTTTAAAAGGTTTTCAGGAGAACCCAACAACGAAAAAAAGATTTCGTGTAGCATATTTAGAACTTAGAACCTGTATAAATAGCTCATGCGATCAATTTCACTAAAAGGCAGGAATATCCACGCCCGCCCAAATCTAAGATGAATGTCACCCGTACTCATCAGCTGTCAAACGCCAGTTGCTGTGATTGGTCAATTTGTATAACGTTTCGAAGAGGTAACAGCGGGAATTTAATTTTTGTATATTATATTTTTTCGTGTTTTGCCATTACAATTTAGAATCATGTCGTTAATAATGTCATATCTTTATGACATTTACAAGGATAGTGGTTCCAGCAATTCAGTTTGTTCCAGTATTATGGTACTTGTACTGCCCCATCCTGAAAATGCCTATTTGATTACTTTAGATAAGTGTTCCGTCAAGCCCCATTGAGTGCAGTAGCTGGAAAGACACAAATCAAAAGTCACCAAAGCCCAAGGGCCCAAAATGAGTAAAAAATTTGATAGGAGAGAGTTGGGAGAGAGTTTATAGATAATTTTCCTAAACACAATACATACAAGATATGTTACGGCAATTTTGACCGTTTCTAAAAATGTACATTTACATTACCAAATTGTAAACTGCATTCATTATTTGTGACATTGATGGAGGAAGTTGTAGTTTGATGCATTACTCAATAAGCAACAAGTAAGAGAAGTGAAGAAATTAAATTTAAGGTAGATCCATTTACCATCTTTGGGGAAGATCATTACACCAAGCAACCTCATAAGTTTCAAGTCTGTACAAGCATAAATAAAAATCTACTCAATTCCACAATTTGCCTAAAAAGTATTTGCTTTGAATTCCTCCTCACTCAACTATACGCTCTCAGTGATAGAAATAATAATAAAAATACTTATTTTCTGATACTTTCTATTTATTCTGTGAGACTATGATTGGCAAAAAAAACATAGGATATTACTTAATATTTACAGTACTGTACAACATGTTTAAATGAAATTCTCATCTAATGTTTCAATAAATAATTATTTATACATACTAAGTAAAACAAATCCTTTGTGACTTTTTTTATGTAAAGAGAATGGACATGACGATAATGGTGGCTTCCATATAATTACAATTTCTTCATTCATTCACATTTATTTACATATATAATTAGAAAATGTACCTGGCCAACCCCAAATACAGTAAATTTGTCAAATTCAGCAAAGTTATTGAGATAAACGGCTATCAGCATGAATTCATGCTATTAGAAATCAAAATACATGCATAATTAAAAAGTGTACATGTAAGCTACTTGTTTTTATTTTTGTCCACCATTCCTCAATAAATATAACAGAGGTCCATACCTGCAAAACTACAACAATTAGCATAAAGCTATTGCTATCTACTTCAAATCCAACATGTTTGGCTATGGTTAGAAAAAGGTGAATGAATATAATACCTAATACATTTAGTTATGGGAATTATCTATACAGTCTACTTTTTATTAAATATTTCTATGAACATCAACAAGGTTAAAATGACTAAAATATCTTTCCTGTAAAAATTCTACATAGGAAATAATGGTGCCTACACTACTAAATCAGGATTTCAGAGTTTCAATACTTACAAAAAATGACCTACCTAGCGAGCAAAATAATAAATATAAACAAGAAAACATTTGGAAATAAAATTTTCTCCTCAATTTCTACCACTATTCTTCCCTTTTAAAGTGAATTATATTTCATGCAAAGAAAATCTTACACTTATTTCTAATTCTAGATTTATATATTTAGAGTAAAAAATTGCTATCAATTATCACAATTTAATGTTCATTTTTACAATCTGGTAGACATTGTAATGTTAACCGTACCAAGAAAGTGCCATTCCCTAGACGTGTGTTGAGGCTATCGGCACAAGGGACCCAATTTTTTCACCTAGTTCGAGTTTAATGTTTGTACCATGTTAATACACGTTACTATTAGAAAATCATTAAGATAGTTGGTAGGCACTTGATTTTTAGCCAGCTCTGTATCATTGAGAGGAACATGGAGCCTACTGTTCTTAATGTTTTTTGTCATAGAAAAATGCTAAAGGTACAAGAAAAATGTATTCAAAATTTTAAATGAGACAAAGTTGGTGATATTTTTAACTATCACCACTCTCAAAACAAATCTGATTTACCACTTCAACACTCCAGGATCAGATCAGAACTGACTATAAAAAAAGCAATATTCCACTTGGCCATCTTCCTTGATAACTTCACAGCTTAGTTACAAACGTGTTCCTCCTTTTTGTACCGGCAAATCTCGCACACGACATTGCAGCACCAGACGAAACGGCACTTGCACTTTTCCTCGACATCTCGTACGCGAGTTTGATAACCGCGGCCGCAGCAGAGCAGTTGGCAGCCATCGAGTCCAATGCTGGTTCGGTTGCACAGCCTTCGCCGTGTGCCCAGAACTCCGAGTCTGAGAATGGACAGTTATTTAGTTGCTTGGCATTTAACAGAAGACTCCCTGTAGCATTGATCACTCAAATCACAAACATCTGCTAAGAAAATTAGCAAGATTGATTGATTGATTTGTGGAGTTTAATGACGCAGTGTTTTGACAACGAGCCTTGAGGTACTGGTCTGATGTCATTGGTGAATGAGTAGATGATGACGAAAATGATTATGAATCTAACCTAGTCCAAGCAAGGAGGACAAACCCGATGTTGGCACGTGGCCTATTTCTGTTGAAGAGCACCATGAGGACCACTGGCTTAACGTCTCTTACGAAGGATGGTACAACGTGAACAACAGGATTCCTCCATAAATCTGTGCTTTTAAGAGGTTAATAAGCACAGGGAATGAAGCTGTCGTACTACCTAGCATCCCTTCAACCGCTCTCCCAAACAGAACTGGACATATATCACCCATCCACTCATCCAATACCTGACCCAGAGCAGTGTTGCTCAACTTTGGTAACTTGAAGAGAACCGGTGTAGTAGTTTGGTTTAAAGCTTTGCAGTTTAGAAAATAAGAAATGTCTGATGTTGATATGGTTATTATGCACCGGCATGCAGAGATAGAAATATCACTTTAACAAATGCAAAAAAAAATATTACCTCTCTCGAAGCACTTTGAACAATGACCAACCGGAGTTGATAAACACTCATTGTTGTATCAATTACAAAAGCTTACAATAGGCACGGAATTTGTTTATAGGAAATTCTCTATACTCTCTCAAACATTTGTTTGTATTTGGGGGAATCAAACCTTAGTCTCCAGCATTCTTACCATTTTGAGAAACTGAAGTATAAATCCCCTAATAGGAACAAATAAAAAAAAAGTAGCATTGTTCATAATACTGAAATCGATGTTAGTTCACTATATGGTGAACATAGAAACTAGGCAAAGCCAGCTTATCATTTCCAATGTAACAGAACAAAACCAATTAAATGATCAACTCACGTTTCGTTTCGCTCGCAATAGTCGGGTGACTCCTCGAGATAGACGAGATCGGTGCGGTTGTGTGGTTTAAGCTCGCGACTGACGGCTTTAAGCTTCTTGGTGGCGTCTCGACGCTTGTCAACCACTTTGACGTGAGAGGCGCCCTCGAATCGCGCCTTGAGGGCATCACCCACCTGACGAAACTGCGGCAGTTTGCGCCAGCAAACTCTCATGCTGCACGAACCCGACATGCCGTGGCATTTGCACACGCGCTGCATTTGCGTGCGGATGGACTGCCAAACAAAGATAGGTCTGAGTTTCAATGAAGTAAACCTAACTTTTAGAAGTTGACTGAGATGCTTATTAGGAATGAGACCATTACCGAGCAGGAACAATCAGATTTGTTTGCATTGTGGGAATCAATATCCCTTTCAGTCTATTTGTCTGAGTATTGAAATAATTAATTCCGATATCTTTAAGTAGGCAGCCTGATAGGTAACTTACCCTTCGGCCAGCCTCATTGTTGTGAATGTTCATCAGGCCTTCTGCCGTCTCGCGGTTTTCACGAGCGTCCACAAACTTTCTGCTGAACTCCTCGCCGTAGTGGATGTCCTGGAAATCAAGATGTTGAATTATTTTTCTTTCTCAGAAATATTTCTGTAACTGTCATGCATGAGGGGTGTGTGCTTTGTCACGGTGTCCAGAGATTGTTATCGAAGAGGGAAACTCTAAAACGATGTTAACAAAAAAGAGACAGGACAAATTAAGAGAAAAATGCAATTTAAGTGTTAAGGCTGTAGTTTACAGTCTGAAAGATCTTAGAGATCGATATTTAAAGTGAATTTAGAACTAAAAACAGCTAAAAAAAAAACTCCAGTAATGCAATTACCTCAGAGCATCCACCCCACTTCCAATTCTTCTTCGGCTTCGTCGGACTGTTCTCGTCTTTAATCTTCTTCTGGCTACCATCCTTTATTTTCTTCGGATACAGCTCCTTGCTACTGAGCCTCTTGAGCTGCCCCAGCCTCCCCTCGTTCCTCACTCGCGCTTCCCGTTCCTCTTTGAGCCTCAGGGTGCGCTCCCGATTTTCACAGGTGCACTCATTCAGCTCCCCTCGGGAACAGGCGCGAGTGATGGCGTAGGCCACTCCTGCCGCCGAGACCGCGTACACGAAAGCCGTCTCGCGACTCTCTGACCACAGGACCAAGGACCAAGGGTTAGCCTCTCCACATCATGCGTCGGCCTACCGTCAAACCCGATGGAAGCTGCTACGTTTGAGTCACTTGAAACTTCCATTCTCTCTATGCAAGGTAAATTCATCGCCATCCCAGGGTAGATAGGGAAATGGTTATAAGATGCATCACAAGTGAACAACTATTGCATACCGTGTCACTGGTGTGTTTTTATTTTGCTTTAAATGTAAGATGGGCGCTGTCATCATCTGTCTTGTTTTACCGTTCAAGAGTGGTTGGGTGGGTGGGCACTTACTGACAGCGAGTACTCCACCGAAGACAGACGTGGTGTTACCAAAGGTCGTGCAGTTCCACCGGCTGTTGTGGAATTGGAATTGGCACTCGTCGATGCCCATCTTTGCGCCGTGTCCCACTGACTGAAAATCAGGGTTCATATATGGAAAGTGAAAGTTCAATGACCTTGCCAAGGATTCCGTTCGCCAAAAACTTAATTTACCTATTTTCTCACATATTATTCATACATTATCTGAATATCCCAATAAATGGTCTTTGATCCCAATTTCTAGAGTCATTCAATATTAAATGTAGTTTGACACTTTACGAGTGACCGTCCAATACTTCTTACTTAGCAACTATGATTATTTTCCTTGGTGTGATTTATTCTTACCGATAGAGTGTTGTAACTTAGAGGACATAGTACTCGCTGCTGCTTCTCTGTCAAGACGTCGATTCTGTTGCAATTTTCTTTAAAGCTTTCAGGTGTCATGTCCATGGTGCCGGGATACGAACTCGGCATGCCCAGAGACCTACGACAAAGAAACCCAGATGAAGTTTGAAGCATAAAATATTCAGTACAAGTCGATATTTAAGGAAATTCCGTGTCTTTTGAGAGGTGTTTGTGTTTTTGACCTTTCTAGTTTCTGGTTTCACGTTACCACAAGCTCAAATCGCAATTGTTGTATGCTTTGCGTGATTCCGGGCAAATACTAAATGCCAAAAAGCCCGATTACTTTCGAAAACGTACAAGCTTTTCATCTCCCCAAAAAACTCTTGTCGACTCGCGCACTTTGTCTGGAGTTATCGACGGTGTCCACCCCACAAAGTTCTAGACTTTTCCCGCTCTCTCCGACATTTTCCCGTCGAGGCCTGCTTTTCCATTGCCGAGTTTCATTTCTCACATTAAATAAATAGAGGTTTCATCGAAGTGATGTCCCAATATACAACCTCGACGTCCGAGTCAAATATCTAAAAGTCTCATTGTCTCTTCTCCCCTCGTCTAATAACTCGTGACTTCCAATTTCGAGGGTGTCGTAATGGCCAAACCGATGGATTTTTGGGGAGCAAGGATCGCGACTAGCGAATGCGAAGCCCGTCCTCGGTCGCCCTGCGTTGCATATTGACTTCTGGGCTCAGATGGTCAGATACGGATCATGACCCCCAAGTGAACCGATTCGTGGCATGGGGCGACCCATAACATGGGGTCTCTGATCTCGGCATATTCTCGATCGCATCCCGATGCCATGAGCAAGCGTGGGTCAGCGAAACGATAGAAAGAGATTACGGTGATTTGACTGGTCTCGATTGCACATGGGGTCTTCTCTTCCTAGATCTTCTGCCAAGGGATTTTCTTACTGGCTGATCTGATTTTTAGCCCACACACAAATAAGTAAACGTGTTTGGTGTTTGGACGGAATTTCGTTGGTTTTGTTCAAACACGTTCTAGTATACCCATGTTTAATTGGGGTTGTTCTTTGGGATTGCAGGTACGGTGCGTTACTTTAAGTTGGAAGACAACGTTTTGGTAGCATGTTATCTGTTATTATCACCATACCAAAGATCACCCTTAGTTTGCAAGAAGACGGTGTTACCGTAAGTCTGAATATCTTCAACCGCTGAAAAACGCTGTGGAGTAGTCATTAGATAACCTTCTCTATAGATAATGCAAACTGCACTTGTATCAAATAAAATAATTTACTTGAGGCAATCCCAAGAAACTTTGAGTGAAACCAAAGTTAAACTGTACAATTAAAGGAACTTACGAAATCCGTGATCCGACAAGAATTCACTTTTGAAAGGTCAAAACACCCCTAAAAAAGTGTTAAAACCACGAAGTAAGTATCAATATAGAGAATGACCTTTGTTCCCGAACCTATAATCTCACATTCATCGCCTCATCTCCGTTGAACTCCCATCGAAACACTTATCGCGATCGCATCTCCGATTGCATCAGCGTGTGGGATCCTCCTCGAACGAGCGAGATTTATCTCTCGACCTGTTGAAGGTACACCGCTTTACGAGGTCCAAAGCATTCATCGACGCTCGTCCGCCCGATATATAACCACAGACAAACACATCCTACAGTCGTAAAATGTTACCAAAGACTGACTGTCTTCAGGAGACGTGTAGATCGGCGACCTTATGAGTATCCTTAAACGTATCCTTTTATTTATCCTTTTCGGTATCTACTCGAAGATTTCTCACCTTGCCTGGGCGATTAAAAAAATAATTACATATTTTCGAAGTTTTTAAGGTTTAAATCACACCCTGAAGTTTATGGCCATTTTACGGCCCTTAACGGACGAGCCAAGACGACTTTATAATGTGATGTGTAACCGGACTAATGCCCTCGCACGATATGATAGGGGACTTTTATGATGGAGTACCTCACTGCAATCAAACGCAGCCGAAAACCATTCTCATTTCAAAAGTCTATCTTATTATTGGAAGAACCGGGTCCGATTCTTGTTTCTGATTAGTTTCACGCCCAATGATTTGCTTCCTGCGTCCTCACCTGTATCCTTAAATTCTTATAAAGATCCCTAAGAAGTATGCATGTCTACATAAGAGAGTGCTGATTTACTGATTGCAACGGTTGAACATGGAAAATATGTTTCTTTTCAAAATCTACCGTCACTGATGAACGTCTGGGAAGCCTTTTTCATTTTTCCGACTATGGCTGAAATCTTTGTATTTTCGACAACAGCGGATTGTTATTTTCTCTTGGTTTCTATTATTTTCCAACATCTTTTAGCAGCGAACAGAATTTGTAATGTGAGGATGATAATGGAACTAATTGACTGGTGCTTTCATGCACCCCTAGGCTTACCAAGCTCAGAGACAATTTTAACCACTTTTCACTTATGGTCTCGTCTTGCAAGCCAATTTTCTGACTAACACGATAGTCCAATAGGAATCAAATTTTTAAGTCGTCACCATAATCCAAGCCCCCCCCCCCCCCCATCCCTCCCTCCATAGCCAAATAAGCCAGATTTTGAGAATCTGGCCCAAAAACGGCGAGTGTGACCTTAAATTGGAACGGAGTTTTTTTTGTTGGTTAATCTCCATCTATTCAAAGCTACAACTCGTTTGGCCCGGGCCGGCAAAATGGCCATCGAATTCATCTTGCGGTTGCGGAAACATAGATGTGTGGTTTCTTCTGTCATCAATGCACCAAGTCCGGCATTGTCTGTAATCTGTGCGCACCTGGCCAATTACGCGTCCAGAGCATGAAGCGTACCATTGGTGCTCGCTGAAATGACCCTCTTTCTTTTGTTCCCAACCCTTCCCGTTCTGCCGTCGGGGCGGCTTCTATCCTGATCCCTCGACGTCATTGGTTGGCGTCGGGTTTCCAAACATGTAATAAGATCACCGTGGTCGTATCATATTATCATTTATTCTTGCATAATTACCGTTTGCATGGCCGTAATGAAACCTGAAGCCGACTCCAAATTGATTTTAAACTTGAAAATGACTTCCATTCCTCTTTCTGCGTGGTGAACTAGGATATTTCCTGAAGAAATTCTAGGCATACATATGCCCAGCGGGCGATTTTCTCAATAGAAAATTATTGGAAATTATTTTCACTTAAACTTCAACCGAATGAATTTTTTTCTGCCGCATTACCGTTGTTTTATTCTAAAATTAGAGTAATTATTATGGCAATTAGGGGCTATAGCTACCCTATTTTTAATTAGCTATTTTAGCAACGTAGCAACGTAGCAACGTAGCACGCTATGTCGCATACCTCACTGCATGTATATATGCGTGTACACATCAACACATTGTACCTAAGCTCAACAAGATCCCCTGCCACGAGCAAGTTGAATGGCTACCTTGAACAGAAGGGAGTAGTGCAATCACAGTGCTGAAGGGCGAGCACGCAGTTACCATCAAGTAGACTACTTATCCGTGGCACCATGGCGCTCGCTACTGCACAAGAGGAGTTGATATTCAAACATCATTTTATACAAACCATGATTGCCAAGAGTATGTAATAAAGAAGGGAACCTATACAGAAAGTACAAAAATGTCGTGCATTGCTCTGAGTAAAAAAAGAAAACTCAAAAACCGTGTATGCACAAGGATATTTTAAAAGGCCATGCAAACTGAATGAGTCTAATTTGTAACTCTGTAAAATCTCGTCATACGTGAAAATGTTTTGTCCTATAGATACAATGTGGTACGAGGAGATGAAGTCTTCAAAGGATAAAGACAACAGAGACTCTCATTGTTGCAACAATGGCGAACGATATATAATACCACAGCCTTGATCTAAATATGGTTATTACGTAAGACGGAACCGATTTGTATCCATCAAAATAAATCTTCAGATCATTGCAGATGCAGGCTGCAGCAGTCGCAAGAGAGGCGGCGCCCAATGCTAACATTTGTTTGCACGAAAAAGTCGTTGTCGAGTAGAGAGAGAGCTCTCAAACGCGGCGGCAAAGAGATGAAAATAAACATGGCTGGTTCTGAAAAGCATATAGTTGGTGGTTTCCTGTCATCCCTAGAGTGATGCGATTCAAACAGGACTGCGCGGCCAGGAGTAATTGATGACAAGACATTGTTATTGTCTACTAAATATCCTGTACGTCACCAAAGAGACAATGATGCTAAGGGTTTAACCTATGTAAGTGTTTCCTGCAAGTGTGTTTGCTTTCAAAATGCATGGTGCAAGCTGCAATGCAAATTTAACTCTTTCGCAGCCCACATCGCTGGAACTGGGTGGCCAGTTGGACATCTCTCGTATCGTGGACGAGAACGTGGCTACGCGCCTGTTCCATCCCAAGTATCTCAATGCCACATCATTTACACAATTTCGGCCTATTTCAGTCTATTTCAGCAGGCATAGGTAATTCTGGACAATTATTATCGCACAAAGCAGTTTTCCGACTGGAATCTACACTAAAACGTCTCAAAATAAACTCATAGGTTGGTAACATCAGTAGTGACAGCGCCCAGTCTTTGCCATTGACTGCACCTTCTTCGGGCAGGCACATTTCCAACACGGAAGCTTTTCTTTGGCTGGCAAAAAGATTGTCAACTGTTTTGATTTTTTCTTTGAATTGCATAGCTTTCCAGCTGGCATCTCCGATAACTTCCTTCATAGCGAACAATTCAGTTTCACAACGCACTTAAAAACAAAGCTTCGTCTCTGACAGTTCACAGCCTTTCCTGAAGACATTCGCTTCACTGGCAATGCCTTCCTTGATAATGCGCTCCAGAGGCGTTAACACTTCCCAACTATAAATGGGTTGTATTATTTACGGGCATTCCAATTCATTTATAGCCACGATTGCTGGCTTGTATCGTGCAGCTATGCGCACCCCTACCGGCAGGTGTGTGCCATAGTCACAACGAATGATGCATGTGTGCTAAGGGTAGTTATTACCATCCTCCCCCAGGACTCGCGAGGATTTGCACAAAGAGTAGGTTGATTTATTCCTGTGCGTAGTGGCCGGTGATTTACTGAGAACACATACGTAAATAACCGAAGATAATGTAACAATAAAAGAGGTCACGAGTAGTATCCATGTCGTATCCGTAATCCAATTGTGATATGTGATTAGATGGAGTAAGGAATTAGTAGAGGGTAGGATTTCGTGTAATTGTATTATATCCGGAATTCAATCCGTGTGCAATGTGAGTTGTAAGGCAGCATGGATGAAAATTGATCGAAATAGCGTGGGTCTGGTTGGTTATGGTAGGGGTTGTGGGCTGCCTGTGACCGCGTCTGCTTACGAATCGAGGAAAACAAAGAATTTATCAGATTTTCATGAATGAATTATGAAAATGTGGCAAAACGAGTAATGTTTGGGAAACCATTTTAATACAATTGTGAGTTTCGCCGCAGAAATAAGTTCTCCAACCTTGAAATCGAGTAATGTAATTGCGTGAACAGCTCTCCGATTCTCTTGATGCAAAAAAACTTGCAATAGTTCCGACAGAACTCGACTGGTCGCGAACGGGATTCGGGGATCGTATCCTTACGGTTGCCCATGCTGAGATCTTTGTCTATAGATTGCAAGACCAACTGAGATGTCGTTTTCTTGGATTACGTTACGTTGCAGCGACAATAAGTGAACTCTGTTTAGAATCTCTCTATCTTTAATTCTATAAATCTACACAATTATAAACTTAATACGATCGTAACATTGGTAGCTATAAATTAACAAGAAGCGTGACATTTTTCCTCCACCAGAGGCTTAATTTTAATGGTCCAACTCGAAGATTCAAAAGGGTTCGGAGGTTTCATATCTAATAAAAATTTTGCCACAACGGCCGAGACCAAAGGGATCCAAGCCTTTCATATTTAAGTTCCTTTATTGACAAGCAATGTGATTATAAAGGGATTAATATGCACTAAAAATTGTCACATTTACCTGCAGTTAAAGCTGTCCATGGCCAGCTTTATGCTACTAAAATGTACCTGTCATAAACTAGATTTCAAATGTTATGTTGGGTTGACGACGTTCAAGTGAAATTTGAAAAAAATTGTAGATTCCTGCTAAATATGACCTGCACTATGCGAAACTTATATATATGTTTTTTAATTTTATATCTGACACTTGAATCGTCTACTACTACAAGAAATATGGTCAAGGAGACATTGCCCTAATGAGTTTAGGCTAGGCATCTGACTCAGACAACAAATTGGTTTTGATAGCGACAATTTTGATATTTTTCTTCGGAGTTTTGCTAGGCCGCAAAAATGAAGCAACAAACCTACAATACCTCAGACTCCATTTTGAATGACACTTGATTCTCTGTCTCGCGGCAGCACGAGCTAAATTCCACACTCGATTAGTTCCGTTTCCCCCTCACGATTTGTTCTTAAACATGTCTATTAATCAAGATCTAGACGTATGCATTTCTACAGCACTTTGACAAAAATGTAAATTAAAATTCAATTCCGAAGATGTTCTTTTGTCGAAACATACAAAGTCTTGTTTTCTTGTTTCCCAATTTCTTGTGCCAACAAATCGGAAAGGTGTCGCCGGAAACGGAGAAAAATACGTTTTCCCGTCGAGTGCCCCAAATACCAAATAGTTACGTAATTTTACCACGTTTGTCTCAATGAACTCCATGGGCGGTTGTTTTAAAAAATCCTACTATTATTTACTTTAAGATTGTGTTGGGCAAACTCTGTCAACACCAGATCATCTGTGCGACCAAGATTTTCCCATCTCGTCGTCTTGTAGAACGTGGTAAGATCCATTTCTTCTGCGAGTTCCTCTTGTCTATCGCCGCCGACGCCGCTGTCGGTACGGTGACTGAGGAGGACCCACCCTCGTCATAAACTGGAGTGATGACGGCCATCGTAAATATTATATTATATCATAGCCTATAAAACGCATGTTCGGTTTATAGACTTTCACCCATTTTATGAGAAGTTGCTGAGTTTATACGAACGTTTGCTTTTGCTTTGGTCCATCAGCTGTTTAAGGAGGTAGTTAATAGTGGTAGGCTTTGGATGCAGCGCCATGCTAAAAACAACATTACGGAAGGAAATTTGCTGATTCAGCACAGATTTTAGTGTAGTTTACACGCTTTAATTTCGCGTGGCTACTTTGTTTTTGGTGTAACTAAAGGCCATGCACCCCTTTAATCTTATCCAAACACTTTGTCATTAAACTAACACGCAGGCCACATTAACGATTAGGGAGTAAATGATCTTTTGAACTTCATTCGTGGTCTTGATACTTTGCATTTTCGACATTTTTCTAAAGGATCAGAGTATTTACAGAATTGGTTGCACCAATTTCGTCACCACAGATTCTATAATAAATCATTAAATGATAATTTTTAGCACAGATGTGGGATGGTAAACGCATTATCCTCTCACTCACACATGCACACAGGTGGCCGGGTGCCACAGATCTGTGTCAATTACCGATAACGAAAGCGATTTTGACTACAATTTTCAGTAAAAATCTAAATTCGCTTCGTTCGGAGCAACACCCAGCATGGACCATGCTAACAGACTTGCAGAAACACAACTAAATGCACACACATTTATACAATAAAAATCTCATAACTTCTGATCATACGGCTGTTAATGATTAATTTTTTTTTCATGGAAAGATAATAGACAGGAGATGCTTCACAACAAAACAAAAAAAAAAAAAAAATATTACTTCTCGAGTTATTAAGGGTTGAAATTTAAGGGTGGATTTTTTCTACCCCTAAACTTGATAAGTAAGCAATTTATGCATTTTTTCTTGTTAATGAAAGCACGATTATCATTTTAGAACTAATCCCATTGTTTTAAGTTTATTTGTTCAAACGCTAGAGTGAATATAGTGAATGGCCGTGCGGGGCAAAAAGTAAAATATTTTATTTTTCCATCCCCTGCCACGGGCAAACCGCTAGACATATGGAAAAAAACTTTAAAAGAGATTTTTTATTTCCGGTGTTCTAACCCTCCTGAAAATTTCGTCAAGTTCTGAGATAGTGAAGGTTTTGAGTGTGGGCACTTGATATGGAATGACCCGTCTGCAATATCTCGACGACCGCGCATCGAATTCCTTGTAGGATTTCATGATTGACACCACGCCCGATCTGGTCGCCGCATGCCCAATTTATGCACTTATTTAGACAAATATGGAAACTTGATCACTGTAATTAGTGCAAAATTATCGATTCGTTTCGCACGCTCGTTTTACTCTGGCGACTTTAAAAAGGCCATTGTGCTTCACACCCTGTGTCAGGTTAACCCCTTTCTTGTTTCACGATTTTTATGGTGTTATTTCCGGAATTAACGCATGGTGAAGGGATATCTTTGATTGTAGCAAGTGCTTTTACACCTGAAGCCAAATTGTCTGTATATGAAATATAAAAACTGTGAAGAGCTCGTCTATTTTAAGTTAATGGAACACATCATTGTGGTTCTCACCATTATATCGACAAAATGTATATAATTATTTACAAGTATAGTTTCATATAAGGTGAAGGAACATGCGTATGTTACTATTTTACTATGGTCCGATATGGGAGGCGCCTGTTCAGTAATTGAAAATTCACCTAATTTAGTGAGATCTAAAAACATCATCGAGTCTTTGTAGGTCTTTTAAACCCTAATGTATAATAGCCAACTACGTAAATTCAATTACACTCGTGGAGTTTGGATGTTACAGCCGTCGCGTGTGCTGTCAACTACTAGTAACCAAACCCACGACCAAAATGCCGACTTGTCTTGCAGACAAAGACCCAAGTCACCGTTCTGTGCGCCCATTGCGATCTTCAGTTGGAGATTGTGTCGGCGCAAACCTATTATGATGCTTATCTATGATATCGAAGCTGACCATGGACCTCGATGCTTGTCTTCACGGATTGAGAAGCGAGAGATGCATGGTAAACGACAGGTTTTTGATGATCAAAGATATAGAAACAATTTCTCAGAATATGGTTTGGGGTGACGGAGGACATGCTTGTTGCGTACGATTTGATGACTTTGGTAAGAGGAGCAGCTGTTAAAGGTCTCTGTAAACGGGCATCACAAGAAAATAAGAAAAAACTTCAATCAAATCGTAGCCAAAGCCACAACTTTAGCGGAAAAGTAGGAAAATGGGGAACATTTATCCATACCGTTAATTAAACAGTGTACACAACAATTAAACAAAATAGTAAACGCCAAGTCAAAGTATTCCAAAGCAGCCAAACCCCGAAATTCCTCGAAAATCTGTTGTCTCTAGACAAATATGTTTGTGATCTAATATTGACCGGAAGATCGATGGGCACAGTCCCTGTCGTTGCATCCATCCTCCAGCTCTTCTAGCGAAGGCAGATGCATGCTCGGCAACCTCCGGCCACCATCACAATAGATGCCTCTGTGGATAGCGAGCCATGCCCAGCTACCGCTCATGCTTCATTGGGCCTTATTAACCACCTGTCAGATCAGGTATCATTCAAAATATGAGTTTATATAAAAGCTCGCATGTTTTTTTTATAATCATAGACTAGTATTGAACGAAAAATATGGTAGCTCGCTTACACAAAAGGGCGCATACAAACATTACAAGTTCTTTGGGGGGTTATTTTTGTAGAGAAGCAGACTGGCAGGAATTAATGCGAGTAAGGGGTTGGTTTCAAACTGGTGGTAATAGTACGAATATAGTGCAACACACGAGCTAAATGAATTTACTTTGCGACTGAATGCCAAGGTATAGGTAAAGTTCACTGAGTTAGCTCAGGCTGGAAGAACTCTAAATCATGGCACCTCCACCACTTCGAGACCGAACGCCAGTTAACGCCAATTTCTATGAAATTTAAGGCCCAACGAAATGATCTAATTGCTGATTATTTGATTAAAATATTTGCAATTTGAGTGCCCTGTATACAGTTTCATCTAGCCATGCGCATTGCACACCACTGCAGAAGTATTCCCATTCAATGCCAGAGCCATACTAAATCGTTGTCCTGCATATCATGTAATATCTACTATCTTTCACTGGACATTCGCGGGGTCTCTATTGTTGTGCAGGTTAGTTTACACTAATAAAGCAGGCACCCATCCCCTGATAAAGCCAGACAAATATTTACCCTCGTGTTCTGGAATATTGATGCGCCATGCCACGTAGCTAGCATGGACGTGTGCTCATTTTAATGGTTGTTCCACCACATCCAGATTTGAAGCCATCAAATGTGTATGGCAAAACCACCCCCTGGTTTCCATTCTTAATCCTAAAGGCTTGGGTAGGGTCCAGCTAATTTAGAACTGCGGGGTTACTTATTGCTTATTAACGTATTTTCGAATTAGATGCTTAACGTTAAATCGGTCGTCAACTGGGAATTCAGTATTTCTGATTGGGACATGTGGACGAGGATGACGATAAATGAATCCTGTTGCAAAAGCTCACATTGGAAGCAACTATGCGGTGATTGACTGGTCGCTTGAAAGTTTGGCACACCGCGCTGAAATTCAATGGCGTTGTCAAGCTAACTTTACAGTTACACTGTAGTAGTGCATCGAATGGCGCTATTTTTAGGCAGTCGCGACCTCTAAAGAGGTTCTTGGGGATGCTAATTTAGGCCAAGTTTCCCAAAAATAAGGCGCTTTCCATTGCTTGAACTTTTATCTTGCGGCAAGGAAACAGATAAGTCTAGATTCGTTTCCAAACAGATTATAATTATTCTAGGAACTATCTCATCCCAACAATTTTCTTTTTCCACGAATTACAAAATTAAACTTTTCCTTTGAAATGTTCATGGAACACTCTCTTATCAGGAAGAATCGAAACTTGCTTGTAAATCTGACTAAAATTAACGTTAAGTGTGCCCGGGCGTTAACGACCGCAAATCAACGTAAAACGCCATAAAACTCTTCAATAAAACAAGTCAAAAGTCTGATTGATTTCATCTCTTCGGAGGACTTCAATGAACCAGTAGCTTGTTTCTTTAATCCCTTAATAGCATTGCGTGCCGACGACGCGTAAAGCAAGCCAACAGTGACGCCGACTCCGACGCTGCCACCGCACTCGGATTGTATAGCGACGCGAGGGATGCCGGCGTCTCGACGCATTTGATGACTTTCGGCGCCCGACGCCTGGCGTCGCGATCGTATAACCTTAATGTCCTTGTCCAGCCACATGTCTATAAACACAGGAGTAATTGAACGCGGAGGGTGCGTACTGGGGTTTGGCGTTGCCGATTCCGATGCCGCCGACGCCGACGCCGACGTCGCGAATGGTGAGAGTTATTGCGTTTCACCCTACGCACTATTTTCTCTCCATAACTGTTGGTGAACGCAGTGGCGGTACGGGTGAAATGTCTAGGTGTGCTCTGGGCAATGTGATCTGTATCCACAGAGATGTTCAACACTTATTCTTACGACAAATGATGTTCTAAAATGCTTACTGTGGTTTGAATTTCTTCAGCAGCTGTCTTATACTATTGGGAAAAGTTCAGGAACACACATATTTTCCCAATCGTATATGGTGTATGTTTGATTATCTGTCTTCATTCATTTTCAATTTGTGTGCGAAGGTTCTCACCCGAGCAAACGTGTAAATTGTTAACTCTTATTATTGTTTGTGGTTTTCTGCCTTAGTGCGTTGCTTAAAGATAAACTGCCGAAACCATGAAGGCACATTTTGGATCAAAATTGATTTGCAAAGAAAAATGCATTGATATTTCTCGCTGGTACTAATAAGCAGGACAAAATGAATAGCATGGTCCACTCATGGTCACACTGGTGACGCCACTGTCCCATACTCGTTGTACAAACAACAGAGTTTATGACGAGATGATAAAATAGAAACCCCTGGGACAAAGCTAGTATATATATATAAAAAGCGTTTCCATTTTTTATCTACATTCTGCTTTCAATAATTACCCGCACAAACATAAACGGGGAGTTATGGCTGGGAGGAGGAAGTGGTCGGCCGCCATAACGAACTCATGTACGATCTTTCCTATCCTATTATGATCCTGAATCTTAATGGGCAATTTGATCCTCTGGCTGGCTCACTCGTACCTTTCGCCATACACGTAAAAACCTCCCCTCGGCGTCTCGAAACAAAGAAGAGTGGTAAACTAGAGGCACGTATCTACTCTTCAATTCATTAATTACGCTGAGGACGACCGAGGAATGGAAACTCGAGTTCTAGTAGTAACGAACCGAAAGTATCACGAACCAACGGAGAAAAAAATCTACTAATATGTTGTTAGTGTCTAATAGGTGTTAATTTTTTGGGCTAACACGGTTGAAATTGTTGGAGATTATGTGACTTTGGAAGAAAAAAGGTTAGGTTTACCTATTTGAATTCCTATATACTTGAAAGTTGAAAGCGAAACGATATGAAGGTAACAAAATAACATAGCGTACATTTTAAACGTCTAATTACATTTGATGCCACCTTTCAGCACCCTACATTATTTTTTGTGTGTAAAAAGCTATAAAATATTTGGACAACTATTCCCCCTTTGATGATATGATTATTATCATCGCGTATTCAGGAGCTGTTTCGTTACCGCTCGTGATATGAGCGTGATCATTGCCCATTTACCAAAAAATAGACCATTTTGAAATAGTTTTAAAATTATCACATTCATATAGATGTTTAATTGTTATATACATATTCACATCAAGCAAACATTAAAACAATAGCAAGAGTGTGATACCCAATTCACCTGCAAACACGTATATCTGTTGCTTGCATGCATCCTAAAACCTACCCCTAATTGGTCCACACCCTCTAAAAAAAAGGGAAATTCTATAAGCATGCATCTTAGGACTAGCAAGGTGCGTCAGCGGTGAGCTTGACTCACAGCTTTTATTACTCCAATTAGACGTAAGTGCCAGAGTTCGAGAGCTATACATGCTCACAGGTAATTCACGTGCATGAAACCAACCCGAAAAACAATCGATTGCGGATGACTCACTTCTTTCAAAACCAAACACATGTATAAGAGGTATCAACGCATTTTCATCATGTGACAGAATGGACACCACGCCAGACTTTCACGGCAACAATCTAATTTCCTGGCGCACACCTATCGGTCATCTCTGATCCAATTTATAAATGTTTCAACGCTCAGCATTTTTATTCGTCAGGATACCGCATTGCTGTACATATATAATTATAGGTTATGAACCTAATTTGTCTGCCATACAGTTTGCCTTAATGATCACCACGGGGCTCAATATTAAACGTGAGACTAGGTTAACGTTATTGTGTTTTTATAGAATACCTGTGCCCTGTGTGTGTGTGTGTGTGTGTCGGTGTGAGTATTCACACCAGCGTATCTTAGGCGGTAACTATGCGTGCAGAAGCTTCTTTCTTACCACGCTTAGCACGGGATGGGCGCACATTATATCCTTCCTCTCCTTATCAAGGCAGGCCACACCATCCCAAATTGCTTGTTACAGAGAGCGACCACGGCCATAGAAGAGTCAAAGATCGTAAAAATCGTCGGAAAGGCATCAAATTCCTATTATTTAGAAAGGAGAATGAGATGAAAATCCCATTGAAGAGGAAAGGATATCGTGTCCTTGATCTTTAACAACTAAAGAACATTTTCAATGTAAAAGACATAGAATATTACAAATTGTATAGAGACCAACACAGTTTAATGCTGAAAATGAGAAATAATTTATTTCATTTTGTAAGAAAATTGTTGTTCACAAATAACAAGTGATTTTAACGCTTTGAGTCGGGGCGCTCTTGGCGGTTTTATAAAGAGGTAATAATTTGTGATCAACGTCGGTTCCTTCGGTCTAGGTTCTGATCAGAGAGAGAGGGAGCTCTTCTGCTTTCAAACCACGGTTTGGAAATGAGACTGGGTAGTGGGTGTATTTGTAAGGGATAGTTTCTTTTGCGCCAGTGCCAATGGCGTGCCAGTGACTGCAACCTACTCACGATGTCGTCAATCATGTGCTTATCAATCATTGCCGACAAATGTGTTGGTGTTTTTGACTTGCATACGATACTGTCTAAGATACTTTGTATGAACTATGAAGTACCTTTTGGGGAAACGTCACAGTGCTAGCAAGAGGGTTTTTTTTCTGCTGATTTGTCAAGAATTTGCGGTTCAAAGGATGAAAAAGGATGAATTTGCGGAGATGTCCCGGGGGTGTATAATTTTCTTTGCTGTAGAAGCATAAAACTATCCAAAAAGTCAACGCATTGGGCACATATTAATCGTTGCTTGCAGCCTATTTATTATTTACACAAATTTTGAGCACAGAAAAGGCATTTTCATCGAAAAAGGACAAAATGAACTTGTTCAAAATGACCCATCATAATCGCGACCAATTTCTCGGAAATCTCACCACAAAACCAATAGGCTCTTTCCATATACCTGACAGAAGAGCAAGTTCAATGAAATGACTCAATCAGCAGCAATCATCTAAAGCGACCTTTTATCTTTCAACCCACGGTACCCATCGACGTCTAGAAACACTAAACGGACACCTACCAATCTCTTCGATACACAGTACACACTACTCAGTATCTATGGTCACTCACCACCAAGTCGCCGTCGATGTATCCAGGACCACCAGCGCAAAGAGTAGCAATGCGAACAACCACCTCACCGCCATTCCGTCGTAGTAGTCCCGAACAAAGTTTTCGCGAGTCCTGATCAAGTGTACTGCACGGTTTCGATGTCAAAAACCTTTAATCCCTGCCCCTTGGTATCATGACAGCAGCACGCGGAAGACTAAACGTGTCCTGCCGCCCTGAGTCGACCATGCTCGCACCCACCCGTCGGGACACCGCTGCCGCTCAAATCGCTTCGAAGGGAGGGGCGTCGGTGCATTTCCAACAAACCTCATTGGACGGTTGCGTTAGGAAATGTTCTAAACAAAAACACGTGCTCGCTAGTTAAAGTGGTGTGTGATTCGCGAGGAAGAACTAGAGTGTCTATGATTGTCATTGTTGATACGAAAATGGCAACTGCAGCAAGAATGTTGCATTATCCTGCGTCAGAGCGCAGAGGGAAATTTTTGGATTGATGTCCGTTCGGGGAAGTGTTGCAAGTGCGTCTTCCTTAGATGAGCGAGTCGATGTCAAACTTTTTGAAGTATTTATTGTGTTTGTTTTCTTTGCTTCGTTCGTGACGTCTTTCTTCAGTATTCTTATACCTTCCCTGAGCCTTGTAAGGTAACGAACAGGTCTATATTTTCCAGATTTCAAAGTATTACGTTCTGTAATTGAACCGCTTGCATTTTAAAATTATTTTAGTCTCGCGTCAATGCATACTAATCGAATTACATGTTTATGTGAACATGTAAGATCCAACAAATATTGATGAAATTGTCGGGCCTGAGTCTGTCAGGGGTCTGATGATTCATATGGGTGCCAAAACTCGCTCAAATATAAATGTAAGTGCTAGAAAAGGTAATTTCCCAAAGGAGACCGCAGAAATCTGACCCACGAAGTGTACACGCAACGTACCATCCCGTTCCTGTGTGGTCAAAAGGAATCTGAATCAATTGTGATGTGCCAAAAGTGCTGTGCCACCATAGTGAGCTATGATGTGATTTGGAGGATGGAAACAGGGATATTCCGGCAAAATGGTATATTGTGAATCTCCCGATTAAAAAAAAATGCTTTTTCTCGCCGTTGGCTTGATGAAAATCACAGCCCATGGCTACTTTCAATTCAGTGGCTTTCAAAACAGCCTCGTTTCCTTTTAAACATACAAATCGCTCCAATTCACCGAAATATTTTTAAACGACGATTGGGTGTGTACTTCTAGCTAAAACCAAGAAAGTTATTTGGCTCTAATTTATTTTCAAAGCTCTATTTACTCTGAAGACATTCTTTCATCAGATCAATCTGTGTGGAATCGGATTAAATATTTTGTTCCCCCTATCATTCATAATACAATCGACGCTCTTAAAGTCGTGGTTTTACCGTGGTCTCCAGAATTTTAGTGGCATTACAGGCGGTAAAATTATTCTAGTGATCCTTACAATATTCAATTTAGATTCCAGGCCGACCAAACATGGTAAGTTCATCCAAAAGAGAAGAAAACACGGCAACACAAACGTAGAACAAACAATGAAAACACTAGAAATAATGTGTGCCGAGCAGATGCAGGGTAAATATTTGAAGGTAAAAGTCAGTCACCGAGTTATACCCTTGTCGGTTGAAGGGTGGGGTAAATTTCGTTTTGTGAAATATGAACCTGTAGAAACACTTAAAAAAAGCGCGAACTAAACAGCGAACCGAATTTTACAGCTCTGATAACTTTCAAGTACAAATACAATTATGGAAAGATTATTAGTTTTCATTACTCAGAAGTCCTAGCTATGTAATTTTTTGGGAAAGCTTGTAAAAGATATTTTTTTTATTATTAACAACACTAAAACCGTCTCAAAAATTGATTTATAAATATTATATTATAAATATTATATTATAAATTATATTATTATATATTATATTATTATATTATATATTAAATATATATTTATAAATAAATAAATATTTTTATTATAAAAAAAATCAAAATATTCATTTTATTGTTGTTGAATAATTAAAATTGTCATTTGCGCTATTCGCGTAGAATTTAAAATATTCTTCTGTAGGTATAGGCAATCCGTACTACTTTCGAGTATACCAGTAGCTCGCAGGTTGCCTACCCAGCCAGGCTATTTAGAATCCCACGGCACGGGCCTAACTTTATGGTTAAATTCATGCCCGCACCCTCTAGCAGCAAGTAACGGAACTGACACGGAGCGACTCCAGATGAACTCGAGAATTGTTTTATTAACCGGGCTTCTTGTACAAAACAAAAAAACCGGATCAGGCTTTTTTTAACAATATAACGATAGGCTTCCTCACATATCATGATCCAAGTGGCATGCATAAATAAATTAAAAATACAAATGAAGTCGATTTCATACTAAGGATTTACGCCATTAATTCTTTTTCTATGGTAATAGCGTGTAATCACAGATCTGATCACAGAATCACAGATCACAGATCACAGAATCTGTGGTGTAATAGTAACTACGCTGAACGAACTGTTTGAAAATTGAAATTTTTTAAATACTAAGAGACATTGAAAATTTAAGGTTTAATGATGAATCATAATATCACAAAACATAGAAGATTTAATTTGCAGAGCTAATTGAAAATAAAGAATACCTAACACATTAGGCCAACTATCAAAAACTAGTTTCTGTTCGTTCTGGTACATGATACAATCCAACCAACGCTTCTTGCAATGCCCTCAAGCACGCAATGTTTGCTTTGTAGCCCCCAGCCCGTTCACCCTCTGTTTCTTTTCGAACATTTGAGATGTAGCCCCTGGTGTCGAGCTCTCCCCAGCTGGGCGGTATTGGTCCTTCCGTTTCCATTGGCGTTTCATAGTAAACATAGCCCTCCCCTTCTTCCAGTTTTGGTACTGGTAAGAATCCGGAGTTATTTTGACGGCCAAATTTGATTCCGGTAGAGAATTGTGTCTGCATCTGAATTACAGGTGCCAGCTTGGCTTCTTCCTTAGCTATGCTGATATTATTAGCAAAAGTTTGTACAATGTTTTTTGCATCTACATTTGAGAACATTAACTCATCAATGAGAGCTTCTTTCTCACGTATTTTCTTTTTCCTCTCTTCTTTTTCTAGTTTAATTAATTCCTTCTTTCTGAAATCTTCGTGTTCTTTTTCTATCTCTAGCAACTCTTCCAGTTCCAGTTCTTCTCGTCCTATTTTACTCTTATTTTTCATAATTAAATCTCGGTTGTCTTTCTTGTATTGTTCTATTTTTTTGTTTGTTGCCAGTAATTCTATACTATTTGCCAAATTAAAAATAATTGTTTCCACATCTTCTAGGTAATCATTGTATTCACGTAAATTAGCAAAGTCTTCTTCTTTCTTGTTGAAGTCTTTCAGAACTCTTTTACGGATATCCACCTCTTTTTCCACAACTGCGTCTTCAAACAATTGAATGCGAAAATTGTTCCTTCGTAAGGGTACCTTGCAATCAGGACATGCTCCCGATCCTGTAATAAAAAAATTTTAATTAGCCTGATAAACAGACGCGACATAAACATGTAAAAATAAGAGTAAATTTAAGACAAACCTTTTAGAAAAAGAAGATCAACACAACTTTCACACAAGGCATGGCCGCAGTTGTTGACCATAAGTCGTAGAGAGGGATTCCTGTACTTTGTTGTTTTGCATCGCGGGCAAACAATATCGTCATCCATGTCTAGATCTGAAATATAAACACGGTTGCAATAAGATTAGTTAAAAGTCGCAAAAACTTGATATTTAGTATCGAACATAGCAACAAGTGTTCACTTAGTAGGTAGTTTTATTAGCTAAATGCGTTTGGAATATTTAGCTATGTTTTTACAGCGTAAAATACTTCCATAATAGTTAAGCGTTTAGGCAATTCATTTTAAATGTAATGACTGATTTCGGAACGTGTTAATGTAAAATATAAATTAGTAATACCTGGCACATTAACCTCACATCTACCGCGTCTGACAGCGAGTCACCATGACAGTTCCACAGCTTGCTATATTTGTGGCTGTCACTGTCAGCCAATCAGAGCACGTGCTTCAACTCGAGGTCGGCATGATACAAAACAAACTTTTGTCGGTTGCCGATCCGCCATATTGCGTTGGAGTTTGGCATTGGAGGCACTCGAGTTTAGTAAACGAAGGTGCAGTTTGTTGTCAGTGAAAAGTACTCGTGATTTTGGTGGTGTTATCAGTGTCCGAAGATGATGGTGTAAACGCAAGAAGTATGAGCCAGCCAAATCTTTCTAGGTATGTAAAAGAGAGTTAAAATGTTCTAAAAAGATAGTTATGTCAGATGATAACAAGGCAAGTCGAACCATTTTGTATCTTTGACATAGCTTGCTGCAAAGTAGCAAAGCTTGAGCAAAATTGAGACTGTATTGACATGTACGAAGTTCTAACGATCATTATTTCAGCTGTAATACGATGATCTTGTTTTTAATCCTACGTCTGCAACAACGAATGCGAAAACCTTTGTGTGAGTTCGAAAATAGACATCATCCGGCTTGTGGGGTCAGAGTTACAGCAGCATGCACACCTGCCTTACTACGATCTTCGGCCAACTTTTTATTACGGTTCACTGCTGCCATCGATAAGATGTATGGTACAAGTAAAAATTGGCTTTATAATGTATTACAATTTTATGTAACGCCTCTGACTTGACCTATATCACACTGTTGTCATCGAGTTATCAGTGTCACGTGCGATAATAAATAATATTCTGCAATTTTTTAACTCGTAAAGTTAAATGCCTTTATCTTATTGATGTTTCTTGTTGTTATCTATCTTTCTCAGCTTTCAGTACAAAGTCTGTGTTCTTATTTGATATTTAATGTTGAGGTGTCCATTCACAAATGATGCCGTGATAAAAACCAGCTGGCACTTCACGATACCTATAGATTTTTGCTTACTCGCGGAAATGGATGTAGCTATAGAAACCTTCTTGATATCGTGCATTTACTAAGTTGACCATGGGAATTCTTGTTACTTAATGTCAAGATCTCTTGTCCAGTGTCACTTCTGAATGGGTTTGAATTTAATTTTGATGATGAAAAGAAAATCTATGACTAACGTAGGTGCTCACAGCGAAATTGGTACGGTAAAATAACTAAGGGGGATAGCGAAACGTCGATCATCTAAGACCTACAAGAGTATGTACTCAAGATATCGTCATTGGTTAATTTAGAAATGACTTGTGTCCTCCACCTAGAATAATTTGATTTCTAAGACAATGTAGGAAGGTAGGCTGAAAGGAAGGTAAAAAAGCACTTGAGGTAATATTCCAGCTGCTACTAGCTTCACCAATTAAACCACTTCCTCAGTTTCTTCTTTAAAAAATGCACCTGCTCTGAAAGCAAAGAAAGTAACTAAGAGAATCAAGAAAGCCTCTGCAGAGCATGTATATAGGTAAGAACATGTTGAAAAAGAGCAACTACATCGCTTAGCCATAGAGCCAGCTAATCAAGTCGAATTCGTTGCAACATTATGCAGATTTTGCCGAACCGTCCTAGAGTAAGACGAATGGAAATAAATTCAAATTTGTTCGCTCGGCCTGATTTCGTGATTGATTCCTTCCGTTGTCATTAACATGATGATGGGAGGCTGACTTGAATATTGCGACCCAGCCGCGCCGGGTGACAAATGTTGAACTACACATTTAAATTGAGTGATCTTCGATACCTTAAAATGGGGGTCGTATAAAATGTCACAAATAATCACTCGTGCGGGAGAGAGACAGAGCCAGAGAACCTGTTTCAAGTCCTGACACGCATGCAATGTGTTTTTCTTTACTGCTTGGTGCCGCCCATCGATGAATTCATACGATTCCATTTATAATCGCACATACAATGTTTATCAATTAACGGAAATTAAGTTACTCTGATCAGTATTCGAAACGACGTGCAAAAAAATCAGCTAAAATTCCCACTTTAAAAAGTCAGCGATAAGAGAGATATAGCTTCGGTCGCTGGATCCAAACATATGAGGGGTCACAACCTCTTGATTTGTGCTCCCCTCCCGCCCGCCTCCCCTTATGTGCGATGGAATGGGTGCTAGCAGTACCCCCAGCTCCAAGCATGTCACGGATGAGGGGTTGGCTGCCATTGCTTTTAGAGACAACACCTGGTTTCTTGTGCCTCTCCGCTCCCTAAGCTATGTGCTGCTATTATATTGTTCCGACATCCCCACCACCACTATTTTTCCGTGTACGACTATGTTCCTGTGACGAAACACTATTCCACACTCTCAGGTAGTCAGTAGTGCACAGAACGGTGGTTGCTGCATGTGACAACATCAAGTGTTCGTCCCGTGTAGTTGAGTGTATGCCTGGACAATTATTTGTTACAAATAGTTCTAAAAGTGTAAAAGTGGACTGAATTATGGAGAGCTTGAGCATGCGGCCGGAGCAGATGGCAAATTATGACTATCGTTATTATTCCCCGCCGGCTACTGAACACCAAGAGGCGTGAGTACTTCCGATTTGCAATATCTGCTGATCTACGGATCGATTTTGTTTAAGATAACTTTTATTAGAATGAGACAGCGTCTTTGTTGCAGTTGTGTACGTTCGGTATACTGGGTAAGCGTAGGTTTGTTTTGGGTTTACGGTATTTGGTTGAATTTCTTTCGTGCTGCTAGTAGGGTTGTTCGTATTCTCGAGGTCACGTGTCTGCTAATGTTTTCGGTACGCTATGTTCTGAGAAAAAACTCTAGAAAGAAACTTAATTTTCACAGTCGTTATTTCCTCTCTCTGAGAATAAGAATTATATTTAACTTAAGTTTTCGCAGAGTATTTATCCGTGATCTTATCGGTGAGGTAGGTTGGTAGTAGGTAAGCCCTAACTGTTGTGCGTCTGAACATGCCTTTGAAGATAGCCATCCACGGTTGAATTCACCGCGGCGGGTTTTCTTTGTTAGCTGCAAATAAAAAAGTATTTTTGCATTGTTGATTGCGCTTCATATTAGCAAACCAGCGAGACATCCTGGTTCCAATTTATACCATTGCTACTATGCCGTGCACACATGGTACCGAGACTCGATCTAACCACTTGGCATTTCAAAGACAGAACTGATTAGACATGTACATAGATTCCATTCTTCAATTTTTACCTACACCTTTACTAAGTTCTCCCCCTCTTTTCCTCTTCCGGCTTATTCTTGCGTCGCGCGCCACAATCGCATGATCCATTTGCTCGACTTTCGATTCGTTTTGCCCCGAAAACAACCATTGTCTCGTCGATGATCTAGCTTTTCGTTGCTTCTGTCCTTTGGTTGGTCATGATTATTGATTTAATATTCGCCATCTGCCGTGCGTGTAACGCGTACATACCATCGGAGGGCAGTGCGTTGTGTTTGTATGACGTGTGCTGCGTAAGTGGCGACAAGCACGCATGCACCCCTATGCTCCATCGGTCGCGTAGCAGCTGATAAGATAAAGATTGGAGGACGATGACTGCTGAGGAGACCCACTGGTACTGGCCAATACTCCAAGTATTTAGCTATGCATGTTGCTGGACTTGGCATAATTTATTGGTGCTATTTGCAAACTGATCGCCTGCGTTGTCGACAGGAATGCCGACTGAAATTAGGAGGTGCTTCTTGCTATATTTGATGGTTGCTTGGGATAGTCACCGGTCGCGTTGACACAGCGCCGATCAAGGCGAAACAAAATACATATTCCTAGACTTGATAAGGGTCGGATATATAAAATTAAATTTATCGCAAATATAAAACAACTAAATATGTAATTGTATGGTGCTAAATAAGCTCCCTTATAAGTGTTGTTAATTTTGTGATACGAAATACAAATTTTTTAATCCTTTCCGGTAATTAAGCTATGAGGTGCAATACTGATTGCAGTTCGATTTAAATAATTAATTCTAAAGCAAGTGCAAAAGGTTCTGCATTCATCGAGTAGGTAAAGGTAGTACCTCTACTTAGCCATAATGGGAATATAATATCTTCAGTATGAAATAGATCACGTTTAATTGTCACAGTTGCGCTACGATGTGTCTAGCTAACCAGCCCGACCGGCCCTGGCGGGATCCACCCTTGCCCCGTCGAGGGTAGCACCCCACTCCACGACCCCGAGATGGGCAACCAACGTGGGAAGTGTGGTGCCCGTCATCCCGCGGGGGTATCCCGGGCCAGACTTGTTCGGCCTCTCGTGAGAAATCGGAATGATGAATTAATACCTGAATCTCGGTGATGTATACAGCCAAGTTGTCCCGAGGACCAGAATCTGGATCAAATTACTATACGACGGGATGGGGCGACTGGATTTTGTTAAGAGACCCGGATTGCATGGGAATTTTTAAGAGTTTATGGGTGAAGATTGTCGGAGATTTCACTGGTCAATGGTGACTTATTACCTCTGACATGGGCCGGTCCGGTACATGGACCATTGTCATTTGATCCTGTTCGAGTTTTTCATGTAAATTTGGACGTCTTGTCCCGTGGTCCACGCAGTTACATGAAAGGTTAGCTGACTTTGATTTGATTTGGGTAGATGTCATGCTAAATGACTGACATTTATTGTGCTTTTTCATTTTACGCATAGCACATTATCTCGTTTTTTGGTTTTTTGCGATCTTGCGTGCGGTCACACTTTTTGTGACCGATGTTAAGCCTGTTACGGGAAACTCAATTGGTAGTGGCAGTCTTTGAAACAACGTCTTCAAAATGGCCAAGTAGGTCTTCTTGGCATGTTGCTAATTAGAGACCAGCAACATAAAAATGTCTGCAAGATATTCAAATGCGGGCAAAATGCAGGTGTTAGATAAATGTTACCGTGTACAGCAGATGCTCATGTCCTTGTCTTATATCTACGCCGCAAGAATACCTTTTTTTAAAGCTTCTATCTAACATTTCCACGAGTTCCACGCAGCAAACTGCGACAAAATTGACAGGCCCTACGTCATTTTCACCTCCAATTTCCGCCTGCGGGTTTGCGACACTTGTACTTTAGTGAGCATGTGCTGGGAAATTCGACGCAGACAGAAGCTATCACGCCAAAGCATCGTGGCATGTAGGTTCGATTTTAATTCTTGTCCGTCATGCATGTAGGATGACTATAGATGATATTTGGATTGATCGATAATTACCCTACATCTGTCGTGCTATTCACCCTTCAGTGTGCTTGGCCAACCTATGAGTGGCTCTGCTCCTCGTGACCCTTGTCTCTAACCACCCCACCTTGCTGGGGGGCCTGGGTGCACCCGGGGAAATACCTTGAGTCTGGTTATTCCGATACAAGAGGGAACAATTGAGGGGGAAGAGTATGAGAGACACCCCTGCAGACCCAGGCCTCGTGTGAGGTATCGCATTTTATCCGCAAAATGTTGACCAAAAGACGGAGATGTTTTTCAGTAGCAAATTGATCAAGCTAGGCACTGGACTTTTTCGGAGTTTTGGAGTCTTAAATAATATCTTGTCTTTGGGCGTAAGCCATTCCTAACCTTTGAGGGCATGGCGCATCAAATTAAAAATTCACGAGCTTTTGTGGATCACACCGTGCCGATTCCACAGCAATCGTGGAACTAAAAAAACCTCATATTTAGCGTCCGACAGACGAAGTACTTCCTGCGATGCCTCGGTGCCCATTGCATTGTACCTACCATACATCCCGACTTGTACAATGCGTAACACGCTGTATTTGTCCCCGTACAGAGCAGAGAGATTGCCAAAGTCTATAGTCTCGTTGTGGGTGGCAGACGGCATCTAGACTGAGATGCACGTGCCATATGCGTAGAAGGGTGGGTCGCTCTAATCTAATGCACTGTGTAATGAAACAAAATGCAGCTGCACATTGCGGCACGGCGTCGGCCGACGACATATGAGCGAGTGGTGCCATGCAGAACGGATCGACGGCCAGGGGGTGAGATAGCACTTCGGGGTGGCTGGCCCCGTGAACGCCCCCGGATATACGCGACACTGGGCAGGCTCTTCGGAGAGCTGCAGAGAGATGTTGCTGCACGGTGACGGTATCTTCCTTGTTGGACTTTATGGAGAGATTATTGAAGGTTGATATTCGTAATATTTTGTGATATTAATCAACCCTTAATCAAGATGGAAGTTGCTTTCAGGAACAATTTTTTGACAAACACGGCCCTTATTCGTATTAAAATGTGTCTTGCGATACAAAGCTTTCTGTCCTATTGAGTCCGATTCAATGAGACATTCGCGTGCGCCGAAAAGTAACGACCTCGCTTGAATCGTGGTTGCAAAGGTGTCTAGGATCTTGCTTTTATATGCCACGATTGTTTGATTCGTCTCGAAATCTTGAGCGCTATGAAAGATGTCGTTTGATTCCGGTGCAGCTTGCGATGCGTGAAAGGGTTTGATCGACACGTGGTGCCGGTCGATGCGATCACCCTCCGTGCGCTCTGCTGTATGAGCATCTGATTAGTAAAATCAATGGTTTATTGTCCCCCCGATAGGCATTGGGCCATCTGTTAGTTTTTGTCATCCCTCGACCATCAGAATGTTGCTATCGTCTTTGGCTAACGTTAGATTTGCTGTGAAATTATTTTGTAGTTACTTTTCGTTCATCCTTATTGTACTATAAAGTAACTCGCATTGAACTTGTAATGGTTCGGTCAAACGCTTTACCAACGAATCATTTTTCATTTTGTCACATTGTCATGATTCTTTGAATAAGCGAGCGTACTTCTTTACAAATCTTAGCTTTGCGTTTTGGCTCTTGGTCTGAGATCTTCAGCAGCATAGGATTCTGATCGAATAATTGAAGTTAACTGAGAACTTTGATGTAACAAGTTGTCCAGACACGCGAGATAAGGTAGAATCCTGCCGCTATCATTTTTAAATTCTGTTTTTTTACATCGTGTCAATATTGTCAAACTTCTTTCTACAACCTACAACAAGATACCACACATTTCTTTGCTTTTCCATTGTAATTTTCATCGGAAGTATTTTTACCTTATCATTTATTTTAACATCCTCTGTTATTCCTCGAATTTTGTTGTCGTGGAGATATTAACCTTGACTGTGTGCTACCTTGACCGATTGAATTATAAACAGAAACCAACCTTTTGCAAACTTTCGCTGCCTATACCAAACTTTCTACGTTTAGAAAAAATTCAAATGTTGGACCGTTACAAAATATTTCAATTGCTCAAGTGGCACGCCGAATGTTACATTCCTATCAGGCAACTAGTAAATTTGCACGAGATTAGACTGCTCTATCGATGGGTCATGGGGCGAGGTCAATCGTGTTCGAAGACGCTCCATGCCAGACTTGACTATCGAACTATCACAACGAAACTTCGGTATAGATAGTCTAGTCAACATAACATTATTGCAAATGTTTTATTTTTATGATCACTAATGACCTCTCAAAAATTGATACCCAACCGGGAAATCAAACTCCGATCTCCATCTGTCGCGGATGGAGATCGGAATCTAACCAATTTTTAGGAGGTTATTAGTGTTTCCTAATAATAAAATACTCTGATCATTGCAAGAATTTGCAATTTAAATACGATTTCTGCAAATATTCTACAGTCCATTTTGGACATCATTCTTCGAATGACTTTACTGAACCATCCTATAGCGACCCACAGCATGTTTGTAAGAGTGGGGGTCAGTTGAAAACTCACCGCCCAGACACACGTGGAGATGCGAGTGGGCAAAGAAGCATTACATGACGAGTGGGCACATCGGGCATGTGGGATAACCAGTGAAAATTCCATCCGTTAAAACCAACTCCCATCTTTGATCGCTTTGTTGTGTTTTACATAAGAGATGACTGGCTGCCTTCTGTTTCTTCGGGTTGGAACATGCGCGCTATAATCTGACCTGACGCGTGCCATCCATCTGTGCTCTTCGTGATAACCGCCCCAAATCGCCCACCCCATCTCAAGACACACTCTGCTGAATCTCTCGGACGCGAAGCAGACAATTAAGTTGGCAAGTCGCGTGTGCCATGGCCACGGCCGTGGCGTCCATCTGTCTTGGGGTGTCACGCCGTACTGCCTCTTAGATGCCCACTGTCTTCAGGGTGAACAACATCTTGAGGGTTCTCTTTAGGGTGCAAGCCAAGAAGTCACACTCGGTAGACTCTCTGTGCCCTTTCCTTATTCCACAGCGGATATATCGGAATAGGCACGCACCAACGTCATGCGTTGGTACACATTGTAAGCTTTATATTCGTAATTAGGGATTTTTTAAAATAGCGTGCAGTTGAAAATGCATTGTAAGGTCTTACCTGTGATACATTCTTCCTTGCCCTTGAGTTTGGAAAAAAAGTTCCTGTTTAGGGGGTGTCGCTTGAGCCCAATATGATTCGTTTTATATCATGGTCTACCTATATGTGGTTTTTTTTTATGGTTCACTTCTGTGATCACACGCCGATCTCAGTGTTCCTATCAAAATGACCGTAAGACAGTGGCCATTGTGGTACATTTTTTTAAACTATACCTGTCATTTCCTTCTGCTAATTTCGTATTGTTCTTTCGGTATAAATGTAATTCACGTCTTCCTCCCAGTTCTACCACACATTAGACATAATGTGCACACATAAAACAATAATTTTAACTCCAATTGGTCTCGATTTCTCGGTCTTGATAGTCGTCTTCCGGAGCCCGACCGCGGTAACGAAGCAAACAACTTGACAGCCGACTCAACTGTTTTCAAATCCGTTACTCTCCTCGAGTTATGAGTGACGAGAACGCACAATTCCTCCCCTTTTCTTACTAGCAAGTAATCAATCGGCAAGCCAAAGAGAACTATTAATTGCCCCCCTTCAAGTTTGAAGCGGACCCATTATCTTTCTTGATGGAAGTAACAGGATGAGTAGTAATTCGATACACAGAAGGGAAGCGGACAAAATCGTTTTGAGGCGAACAGAAATATTTCGCATTTGAAATTTTTATGACGACGTAGCATCTCTCAGGTAATGCGAGCTAATTACGGTTACGCGTAAGCCAACTCCTGGCATCTTGTTGGCCAACAGCCGCGCTGAGGATTTCAAACGTGCACCAATGGTAATTGCCGTCGACAATGTGCCGACCGCACGAAATGCTAGCTCCTGGATGGTGTTGGTTTAGTAGATGACTCGGCGCATTGTTTCTTTGTTGTAATTATGTCTGGACGTCTAACGAAGCAATTACCTGGCTGGCTCGTTGTTGAGGCAAGTAATTAATGTGCGTGATATTCCGTTAATTGATGCCTTCCTTCATAACGTTCATGGGCCTATCTGCCTCTTTCTCGAGCTATCGTTTTCATAATTTGCATGAAATCATCGTCATTATCTGAATGTGAGTTTTTTGGCATGTTTCCACATATCTTGGCAACAAAAGTTAAAACATCACTTGTAGTTTTTTCGCATCCCTTCGTATTATAGAAAGTAAATCTTATTCAATTCACGTCATCTACTCTAGTTCACAAACAAATGCCGTGGACCAAATCTTTTCAACGCCATTTATTTATTCCCATTCGAGTGTCACAAAAGAAACCAACATTTAAATTATAAACATATTATTTGCTCTACATAATATATTATTATAACCCTCCCTTATAAACGCACTCGGTATAGGCATTCGAAAATGGTAATCCAACCACTACAGGGCTGAAATCCCACCCTTGGCTCGAATATCAGATTATGAGACTCGGGGAACAGAACCTTTCATCATCTGCATTGCTTGCAGATTCCTGCCTCTCTTCTTTCTCTATGCGTCCATGATGCCGGTGATATCCCCGAGAACTCACGACATGCTGATAACAATGCTAGCCCTCATCTACCGGGACTTGTGATAACGCCATTCAGTCGTATGGCCAGTGAGAAAGCGGGTAGCCGCATTTTTACAGTAGATCGTGTGATGGAAATGCAGGCTTTTTATTCGCTGAAGGGTATAACTTTGAACTAAGATTCCAACTTCGGTAATAAGGGAAGTTGACTCGGTCTAACCTAGCCAGCGTATCGCCGCCGGAACTTGTTAATTCTTCGTCTATCGTCTATGATTTCATTGTTACCCTTCTTGCGGATTTTCTAATTAGTGGCTCTTACCTACTGGCCGACGGTTCTAGGATGTGGATTTGGAATTTGATTCCTCTTAGCGACAGGTGAGAGACGCCGATACGATCTTTATGCTAAATCGATTCGTGCTAAGTTTTGCGGACGGGTCAACAAACCTGGAGCCCGTTCGTTCAGCAAGCCGCTTGGGGAAGTGTTGGGAAATTATATGAAAGTTGTTGCAGCCGCAAGCAACCCATGCGCGTGCTCCTGGTGATAACGCTACAGCTGTGCGCTTCTGCATCCGCTTTGAATGGCTGGGCTTTGTTCGGAAATACTTATGCTGATAAAACTTTTAAAAAAGTATTTTCGTTTTGCTCGACTTCAAAAACCTTGGGTGTCACACACCAACGGAGAGCAGAATTTAAATTTCGTCTCGATTTTTGTTTTGATGTTTCAATAACGATCAAATCCGGTCCGAATCTAACGAGCATAATTCTAAAATCAAACCCAATTTAGGTGACAAGTTACCGATAAAATATACGACCCTTCGCTGTTTCCCTTTCAAAAGACATCATAAGCCCATTCAATATATTATATCCGATTCAGACAGGCCTTTTTCTTCACCGGCTGTCCCAGGTAAAGACTGTTTCTGCATCGGCACTTCTAAAGCACAAATCACGCGACCTTGCTCCAGATCTCGTCGAGGTTTCTTGGGGTCGTCGTCGGCCGACAAAACTTTTCCCTTTTCACTGACTGATTTCCCGCCAAAATAATCTGTCTGCAAGCGTTGTCGCGTGACCACACGAGAATGTTTGTGTATGTAGGCAAATCGTGGGAAGAACTTCCCACTTCCTCTGGTGATGCGTTCGGTTCGAGTCGTGCAGACACCCACAACCCTTCTTCCTCTTCCACTCGATCCATTATTCGAGCAAACAAACCCCCTTCTTTTATAAACACCCCTTGTTCGCCTACTGAATTCTAATGTTGATGCCAGATACCTGTACATGTGGTGGTGCTGTACTGGCACCGATACGCGAATATCGCACGATTGGTGCCCATATGCCACGGTTGTTCACGCTGAGCTGATCGCAGCATGCATATTCATGCATACTTATCGGTGCAGTTTTGGAGAAATAAAAATACGTTACCTTTACTGAATTTTTAAATAGTTTGTCCGGATATGTTACCGAAAAAAGGCGCGAGAAGTTGTCATTGAAATATATTAAGTTGTTTGATATTTTAGTCTCTGTTGACTTTGTCTGACCTTCTGTGGGCGACTGTTGTTGGACGAAGTAGCCAATAAGATCGTGAAAGAAGCAAACAAAATCTATGTTGGCCAGTACTAGACTCGACGGTACTAGTGTCTTCTTTTACAAACGTTGTTTTGAGCTACAATAACATGAGCTTACAGTGGGCAATTACGACGCCTGACTGGTCTTTGTGTTATCGACGCTTCCCTCTTTCTCGTGGACTGCGTTTCTCAAGGCCTATGTCTGTTTGGTTGCAGATCCCGGTCTGACTATGACAGCGTGTCTAGCGACGACGCCTCCGACGAGTCCGCCGGGGAGGAGTCGACGCCGGGCGTCCGCGGCGCCGGCCGCAAGTACGTCAACAAGGGTCGCTGGAGCAAGGAAGAGGTATGAACACGTAATTTTTTTAATACTTTCAATTCCGTTTGTCGTGTGTCGAGGGGCGAATCTTGGTTTTATTCGTTAGGAAGCCATGAAAGCTGCGAATGTTGGGAATATTCGGGGTGTTGGTTGTCGGGTGCCCGAGGAATGAAGCTGCCGTGCCAAATCTGTGTTTCAATTGTCAAATAATAGAGGTGTGTTCGGATCTGTGTGTCAATGTACTTAAAACTCAAAAAATGCAAAAGTAGACGTTGGTATGCTAGCTGGATCTCAGGAGAAGCTGGAGATTCGTGTTGTGACCGAAGTTAATGGTAAGAACGCCCATCCCCACATGCCGTCGCCTGCCCTGCGTTTCCCAACTCCTAGCCACTCATTATCAATGCGTTGCAGCAACAACCCCTTCGGTGTGTTGCCCGCCCGGCTTCTATACTGCAATTAGATGAAGCAGTGGAGTTTCAGAGATGCTATACATGCCGTGCGTGCTATTCTCCCCTAATAGAATTTTAATGCTTTGGTCATGGGATCAAACATGAGGAGCAAATGTTGCCATTCGTTTTCGAATGGTTAGATTTTTTTTATGTGGGGTAATAGCGTAGGTGAAGTCTCGCATAAATTACGGATTGAATGAAATTTAAATGGACGACAAATGCGAGGGAATTGAAGGTACTTTCGACTCTCATACCCAATGCAATTTTCATATGAAAACTTATTAAAGCATTAATGATTGTATTGCTAGTCATGTAATTCGATTTATATTGCACAACACAATACACAGAGATCCTCCATATCCACAATCGGTCGAGAACAGGCTTCGAGTCTGGTTCTCTTTCGCACATTCTTCACCAGCATCGCTATCTCCAATGGTGATCATACTTTGATGTCCGCGGTTGACAGCCGGCTTGTAAAACATGATGTTCTGCGCTTGATCGATTTATCTTTCGATGTTATGATAAGGCAAGATTGTGGACATTAGTCGATTTCTGAGATAACGTCCGCGCACATTGCTTCACAGCGTCCTATCTTGTAAAACCGTTATCATTTGTCAATCGGCATTCAGGATGTAGCGCTGCGGAGGCAAATATTTAGTCTTGTAGATAATGGCAAATGCTAATAATTCAAATTAACAATAATACATGTTCAGCTAAACAAGCCCCGGCGATAAATCTTACGCATTTCTAATTCACGCAATGTCGCGACCGCGCGCATGTATGAATGTCTGAGATTGCAAAGCAGAAGCAGCGATCCTGAATGTATCTTAGATGCCATTTGCAAGAATGGTGTTATTTAGATAGATGGGCATCATTAATTCATTACGCAATTGAATAATGTGGTACCTGAATAGATTCATCTAGTTTTCACATGATGCATGTGTTGCCTAACCAAGAGCGCTATAATATATAATGCAGTTTTATTATCCGGATTTCCTATTATATTATTGACCCCGCGTGTATGGCTTGATGGCCTTCAGAACAAGAACAACTCCAGCCTCCCCAAGATGGGAGAGATACCATGCATCTTATGTATTGCAATCACGCTTATGCCGAGCAAGCTCACCATGTCTTTTACCCTGTTGTCCACGATCAAGTCGGATCGAACAATGCCGTGGCAAGCAGGCAGGCAAGATTTGAAAGGGGGAAATTCTAAACTAACTTTAGTTTGCTTCATGTGCCGACTGCCGAGTTGCCGTGCGCGTAGTAAGTTGCCAAACCGGATAGGTACCTAGACTCCGGAGGAGCACGGGTTGGCGAGCCATACCCCTCGTCTTCGGGTTTCGGTTCTTGGTGGCTCCGAGTGTGGTGAAAGTGTTCATTGAATCGGAGGGGTGGGTTTACTAGCGATGTGTGGACGGTGGGGTAGTCGTGTTGGACCGAGGTATGTGAGATGGCCTTGGGAGCTGATAGCGTAAGTTAGATTAGGTCCTGCTCTTTACTGATGGTCGATGGACGAACGCCCGAGGAATTTCTACCAATCGGATTTGTTTACTGATGGGATTTTGCTCTTTTATTTGAAGCGGGTATTCAGCACCGCTAAGTTACGGTAAAAGCTGCAGTTTTTTACCATCACCAATACTTCAGCACCTTTCAGTTGCTTGTAACACCCTTTGTACTCAACAACTAGAAACAGCTCTTAACTTTGGTTTTCCCTCAAACTCTCTCCCCCCCCCCCCCCCCTTCCACCAGAACCAAAACCACCACCACTACATACGAAGTGTGGCAACTCTAGTGTCGCTGATTTCCTTCACTTCGCGGATCAAGTGAAGTCGGTACCCCATTCCTTGAAATAAACATATCCAGATACGTTTTGAGGTATCGACATCGCGTTTACTCAGCGTGCGCTAGCTACCCTTATTAACAACGTGCACTTGTACTATCGACTATCGAGGTGGTCTCGGCCTAGAGTCCTTTTATGATCGCCGATCGGAGCGTAATGGAGCACGATTTTCTGAGAGCATGAGCAATATGGCGATGATACGTGTGACCCCGCACCGGGTTTCCCGCGCGAGGGAAGCCGGTGTCAGCCGATGACGCAATCCTCCTTTTCATTTAGAATAATAGAAACATTATTTGGTCGCGGCGAGGTGGCCTGCCAGCGGTGAAACGAGGTTCCGAGATGGCCCCTTGTTATGTGGTTAACAATACTTCGGTCATCCTGGACATCTTTACCCGAATTTTAAAGATCCGAACAAAATGTCATACCCATTTAGCATCGACCATCCAGAGGCTGTTTTACCAACACCATTTAAGTTGTGAAGGAATTGGCATATAACCTGTGAGAGCTGGGAAATATCAAGTCAACGTGTAGCAGGGTAAAGCTGGTCACAATCTTAATTCCAGTCGTTGGTTCTCGTATGCCCACGGCGTACCCCTTTGACGACGCCGTGGGGTGCCCCACTGCAGTGGCAGCAACGAGCAGTGATGTAACCTCGTGCTTGCATATGTGCTTGCAGGACGCGCGGCTCAAACAGCTGGTGGACGACTACAGCGAGCGCTGGGACCTTATATCGTCGCATTTCGTAGACAGGTCCGACGTGCAGTGTCAGCAGCGCTGGCAGAAGGTTGTCAACCCCGAGCTCGTGAAGGGGCCGTGGACGAAGGAGGTAAACATGGGGATGGAATTCTCGGCTTGTGCGGAATAGGAATCCACGGAGGGCGCCAAGGAAGTGGACATCACGACTTATCTGTATCACCCACGGATTTTTTGTGTCCGAAATAAACTATGTTTCATTCCTGTCCCAACTCCCAATCACCCATTGAGGGAAAACATGTTTTACACCTACATGAGTGGCATCTTAATTGTTAAGCTAACTAAATCTTCAATATGATGCAATATCCCTCTTCGAGCTTTATTATTTTGTCAACTGCTAACCAGGATATGATAAAACACTTCCATATTTATACCATTGTCCAAGCAAGTGTCGCGAAATGGAAGCCACCAATTAGTAGGCCTGATATCAGGGTGATTTATGCATGAATGTGGAGGTCAGGGCGTATTGTGTTCCTGACATTATGGCGGGATCTGAGTGTCTCGTGACTCAGCAAGGAGATGATCTTCACGCCAGAATTTGGCGCTGAGAAAGAGGGAGATAGAGAATCTCCGACCTTGACAGCCTGCTAGGAACCCGGGAGGCTCCAAACAGGAGATACATACTTGTCCCTACCTTGCCGAAATGTGCAATTATGTAACAATGACGATGATTGATTAAGCTAATATATCATCAACCACTTAATTATATATACAATACCTGTTTTTTTAAGCTATTGGTTTTTTCGGCCAATTTCGAATTTTGTTTCTTCCCAATAATAGCATTCTTTTATGAAAACAGGTATATTATATGTGTATATGAAAGATTTTCATAGCTGGCAGTAGTCTTTGGTGGTAGTTTAAACAATTTTAGAGAACAACAATTTAAAGTTTTTATGGGCATCAGTATTGCATGATGAACTTTAGTCCCTTTCCTCATCAAACGTAAACTTGACCCTACTCGCTCACTTCCTGCAGGAGGACGACAAGGTGGTGGAACTGGTGCGCAAATTCGGCCCAAAGAAGTGGACGCTGATCGCTCGGCATCTGAAGGGCCGCATCGGCAAGCAGTGCCGCGAGCGCTGGCACAACCACCTCAACCCTAACATCAAGAAGACGGCTTGGACCAGCGAGGAAGACGCCATCATCTTCGATGCTCATCACGACTGGGGCAACCAGTGGGCCAAGATCGCCAAGCTGCTGCCAGGCCGCACTGACAATGCCATAAAAAACCACTGGAATTCGACGATGCGTCGGCGCAGCGAGGCCGACGGTAAACCTGACCAGGCTAAGCGGAAGCGTGCCATGAAGGCCGCCGTGGCACCACAAGACGAATTCGTCAAAGAGACGTACCCTGCACCCACAGCGTTCCCCGTGCAAGCGCAGAAGGATGCCACGCGGATCTACGAGAGTGACTGGCGGCCAGGTTTCTACGAACAGAGCGTCGCTTACGCAGCTGCTGCAGAACAGAGCCCCAGCCCGTCGTTCCAGCAGGTCCCGCACACACCGCAGATATCGCAGTTTGACTCTGACTTCCTGCGGTCACCTGAGCGCCAGCCTCGATCACCCACCAAAGCGTTCTTCTCACCTCTCCGATACCTCGACCTAGAGCTGCTCTCGAGTCCGCGGTGTGGGGGCAAAGGCTCCAACTACTCAAACCTCAACGAGATCGACTGGCCACTGAACAGCGCATACTCGTCCCCGATCAGCATCAACAACCCAATGCTAATAAAGAATGCTGAGGAGCTGGGCCTGGTGCTGGAAGGGGGGTCGTACACGGTGAAGAACACAGAGTTGACAACGCCCACAAACTACCTCCCGGTAGAAGACAAGTCAGAGGCAGAGGAGCGATTCTCAACGCCGCAGCCAAACAGACAGCGACAAAGACGGAGGCGCAGTGAGTCGTCAGCGTTCGAGTATACGATGGATGACTACGACGAGAGCCAAGTAACGCCGCAGAGCGTCCAGGCGAGCAACACTTACATGAGCTCAGGGTACGGCTCGGCGATTAGCTTGCACCGCACACCGGTGAAGACGACACCCATCAAGAACCTGCCGTTCAGCCCCTCGCAGTTCTTGAACAGCCCTGACCTGTCATTCGACCTGTCGATGTCGACGACGCCTATGCGGCAGCGAGCTCAGTCCACACCACACCAGGAAAAGGTAATTTGAGTCACAAGGCCAATAGGAGGGGGTCTAGTTTCAAACTATTATCACTTTCAATGTTGGGTTACAATGTTGTATAGGGTTACTGCTTTGTTTTATTAATTTATGTATTGTTCTGTGGACAAATAAGTAATATTGCTATGACTGGTAATTTCTACTTCATTCTGTTTAAAATTTTATTACCACATAGAACTATGCAACAATATTATATTGTTCATCAAATTTACTAGATGAACCTGTTTCCTCTACTAAGACCTGTTTTCCTGCGCTCGGTTTCAGGAGACGGAAGCGTCAGACTCGTTGTGCACCCCCAACCCCCTGCCGATGCAGCCGCTGAAGCAGAACGTTTCCGAACGTGACCACTGCACACCAACCAAGACCAGGCGGGTCATAGAGGCACCGCGTACGCCTACCCCATTCAAAAACGCGCTGCTAGAACTGGAGAAGAAGAGCGGCCCCGTCAAGTACATGGTGAGTCTCGTTGTTTCCACTTTGTTTGGTACCAGGTTTTTTGTTGCATTGTGCCAGACCCCCAGAGCCCATCACAGGTATATTTTATATTAACAGTACTCTTGATAGCCTTAAGGGAGAAAATTGGCTAACAAGGTGAAAAAAAAAAAAATAATCTGAACATTTTATACCTAATACTTGTTCAATTTTTGACCAGGATTAACAGTATTTTGTTACTTTGAAATGAAAGGAGGTCCAATGAACCAGCTACGCTACGTTTCGGTACTAAACTATTGTGCCTGGCAATTAGGACCTCATAATAAGCTCCCTAATAACTTCTGCTCCTCCTCAATTAGCCGGCAACTCCAACGGGCCTTGCCGACAACATCAAAGACATTGCCGAACTGATCAGCAATGAACACGAGAAGTCCCTGTCGGACTCACAGTACGACTCCGAACCTAGCTCTTACAACGACCAGTCGGGCAGCCTGCAGGACGGTTGCTACCTTCATACGAAACGAAAGGCGCCGTTGATGCACGGCAAGGAGAACACGCTACCCAGCAAGCGCGCACGCAAGGCGCTTATGGCCACCTGGAGCACGCCCGGCAACATTTCCGTGCCCGGCATGTCCGAGATATCGCTCATCGAGACACCGGTAGGTGGCTTCGTTGGTCTGTGGCAGGATTTGACATTGGAGGTTTGTCGGGATTAGCAAGGGATGTATTGACCTAGTTTTTTTCTGTACAAAAAGCTTGATTTGTTCTAACTAAGCGCCTAAACCTGATATTTTCTATCGGTTTGATACCATCTGTATTTAAGTTGGGTTAAGTTCCGGTAGTTTGGGGCAAGTTGTGTGAGTCGCATTTCAAAATTCTTGAAAATAATTATCCAGCCATAAGCCATTGACAATTGTAATTTAACCACCATGAAATTAAATATGACAGAAATATGAAATCCACAACCGACCACCAATGTTAAAAACTGCACGCCATTGGAATGTGCTCGAATATTTGCTTTCACTACCTGTCGCACGCTTTAGTCCACCCGTGTTGCTTTTTTCCGTCTGTTGATGTTGGTTTGTGTGTTCGCGTGCAGAGCAAGTCCCTGGGCGACACGTCCGTGCTATTCTCACCCCCCTCCATCCGGGGAGTGCTCCCCGAAGAGCTCCTCTGTCCCGGGCTCGACCACCATCTGCCCGCGGAAGAAATGTCAGCCGTCTGCCAAACCCGAGCGGCACCTATCAGCAAGGTAAACGCAGCGTATCCGTACGCATACCACCTCCCCCCACACCTGATACCGTGAGCGGTGGCCTAGTGCTTGGGCATTTGGCAGCAGTTTGTTGCGGGCACTGCTTGGTGGGTGGTTCATGGATCAAAGTGTCTGGAGCATATGTGGGTCTTTGAAATTTGAAACGTTGATCGTCAATCTTTGTTACAAAGAAACTGGAGGGATTGTTTGGTTGGGAACAGAGCAGAGATGTAAAGTGAATTCAGATAATGGTTGCTTTTTAAGACTCCTCGTGTTCTTGCTTCTTTGATTCACAAACACACTTACAGTTCGTTTTGTTAAAGAATGTTGGTTGATAGCATTTCTTTAGATTTTATTGGGAATCTGTTTGATATATTTATTACACACAATATCACTGGAATGAATTGTGGAAGATATGGTCCACTGCCCAGTGTTCACTGAAACTGAAAAATGCATGTAAAACATAACTTTGTCTGTGGGAGTTATTTAAAAACAGCACTATTATTTTTGTGTTGTTTGCAGCTTTTTTGGTTTCCATGATCTTTCACTGTGATCACTAGAGAAGGGACCATTTCTTGTATGATCATGTTCAGTATTGTTGAAGAATTAGTTCAAAGAACGATGATAGTCGAACATTTGGGTTTGCAGTTGCATGCTCTCAAACTTATAGGATAGGAACTGTATTTGGTTAAACCAAAATTACATAGAAAAGGGGTGCACATTCCAAAAAGTAAAAAAAAAAATACTGCGTGTCTATTACATTTAATGTAATCACTGCTATGTTGTTGCTTAGTGTGTCTTCAATGCATTTGTACATTAGGATTGTACAGCCTGTGGAGATGGGGTGTGTTTTTGTGTGTTTTGGGGGTTTTTGCGGTGGCGTTTACCTGTGTAGTCTTGTTAGAGTTTGGCATTCCTGTCTTAGAGCCCAGGCATGAAGCCTTCCGTCGTCAAGCGCATCCAGTTTGGGGACTCGAGACCCGAGCCTAAACTCGATCTTTCGAAGGTGAGACCCTTGCCCTTCTAATTTGATAGCGCACGGTGGTTGGGTATTTTATCTGTGAAATATTGTGTTTGTCCAAAGCCGATTAGCGCTCAGTAAGTTGAGAGAAAGCAATGCTGCTAGCTTTACTCGTGGCTAGGTTTATTGTAGCTGTGGACCGAGAATATCGTCGCGATGATGCGTTTCATGTTTCTTTGTTTTAACCGGACCTGCATTGGACTGTTTATACGTAGTAGCGGACTGACAAATCAGATGGGGTTTTCAAGTATTTTCTAACACTTCAAACATTAGCTCTTTCTCTTTTGATGCAGTCTGCCACTTTTCGGATGGAACCGTTTAATGCGTTTGCTTAAAATAGAGGTAACAAATGGCATTCGCGATGCTAACTCTTCGATTACTTTGATGCGCATGGACACCTAACGTAGGCTGCGTGTTGGCGCTTGCGCAAGTGTCTGATTGTCGGTGTTCTTTACAGCTGGACCTTCATTGGGAGAGGGTCGCGTGCGGCCAAACGACTGACCAAGTGGAGTTGACGAAACAAGCACACTTGTACCTTAGTAATAACACAGTGACCCTGAAACCCCGTTCGCTCAACTTGTAGGCGCCGATCGCCGATCATGACTGCTTACTACCGTAGAGTATCTTACCGGCAACGCAAAATACTCAAGTCTTACACGATTTAATATATTCCGTAAACTACCTTGGTAGTTTAGATCCTTATTTATTTAACCGATGCACATAGTTTGAGGGTGGTTCTTTAGGTGTACAGATGCCCAATATCATTTCACGAGCACATCATGACACGCTAGCAATGAGGATTGTACAAATACCGGTATTAGTCTACTTAACTAAAATATGAAAATATTTCTAACTGGATGTGATAAAAGTATTGGATTGTGCACGGAACATACAGTATCGATATTGCGATCGTGGGATCGAAGTGTAGAGCTAAGGATACGATTTGCCGTCAAAATGCTTGTCAAACTGTCAGAAACCACCATCATGCTTAAATTTATATTGTTTTTATTGTAACCGATAATTTTATGGGCTGGATCAGCAGCTCGAGATAGGTAATGAATGAGTGCGACACAATCGAGTTGCTCTCGAAACGAGCTGAATGGCATGTCTTTGAGCATCCTGATTTTCTAGCACCTTCTTGTTAAGTTTCTAGCAACTGCTATAGTTTATTTTGTAGCTAAACTGCACCTTTCCTTTATTGTCATTTGTCACATTTACGTCACACACTTTGTAGGTATTGATAATAGCTTAGAGGCAGCTTTTTACTACTATAGATATTTTGCATCCCTGTGCTTGTACGATATTGCTTTGATTTGGATTATTTGTTGATTTTTAATATTTATTCTTTGTAGATTTGAATTGAGTTATATGCGTGAATTGTATCCATTAAAGACTTGCGGTAATGTGTCCCCCCTGCTTTAGCTAACGGCTGAATCTCTATTTTGCAGATACACAATTATGCAAAATATGAAAATTTGGTGGAAATCTTACATCATGATTTTGGATATTGATTGTAATTTTTTAGGTATTATTATTTATAAATTTCTATACGTGAGTGTGTGCCGTGTGTCGTTTACTATTGTTTTGAGTTGCATGTGCATTTGCAAACTGGCCAGTGATTTTATTAGTGATGCAGTGCAGGGTGCGTTTAACAGTGACGACAAAGGGGAGAAAATTGGTTGCTGATCACTATCAGTATGAAGGGAGAGCAACCACACGATTGAAGTTGATCGAATGCAATATGGCGGTGAAAATTGTATATTTACATATTATGTGTTATCTAAAAAAGTGAATCTAGAATGAGTGAAATGCTAGACATGGTTTGCTAGTTGTATTGCACTTGTAGGTAAACCCATTTCCAAAAAATCAAGTAACTGATAAAGATGTGTACATTCTATACTTAGTGATAGTTTTGTATTTAAAAAGTATGCCATGCATATTATAAAAAAATAAATGCCTTAGAACCTATTAAGCACTCAAACAAATGGTTTATTTTGGTAAATGGATTTACAATAAACATTGTGAATGCCTGCATTTCAAACCACTGATTCCAAACAATATATTTGCTCTCTGCATAATGGTAATGTGTAAGGTATTTTATAAAAAATTTATATACACTACTATTAACTTTATTTTATGAAGTTAGTTTGTTAATAAAGGATTCTGGAATCACACCAAAGCATGCTGACTAACAATGTGATGGCAATTTGCTAATAAAAATAACATAACTTAACATCTGACAGATCCAGCAGAGGCGCAAGTAGTTACTTTTAGTGGATTGCGCATTGTGAAAAGAAAATATGCTCTCTAATGGAGTGTAAACTCAAGGCTGGACAGGTTGCCAGTCTGATTGTCTCCAGTTGCATTATCTTCAAGTGGTAAAACAATTGTTTTGCCACAATACAGGAACCACATTTCAGGAAATATTTAAGCATTATGTACAACTTTGTAACCCCAAAATAAAATAATTATACAGAAGTTCTGATGTGGTGTGTAACATAGCATGTCGCCCGTTAGCCTTCCAGTTTCCTAACGTAATTTTAGTTTTTCAAATATCCCTTCTTTGGCTGTGGCTGGGATTCGGCCTCTGCCCTTTTAAAGTTTGGACAAGAGTAATATCGTTGTAATATTATTTAAAGTAAGTAATTACTTTCAAGTGTTGCTCTTATTTATCTGATATGGATTAAAAAAAAAAAAAAAAAATGTGTACTCTTATCTGTGCTAACATGTCTTTTCTATTAGAGACAGAATGGCATAATGCTCAATTAACATGTAATGAAATAAGAATCAAATTTGTACTTGAATAAGTTACATCTTCCTATAACCAGGCAAATTATTGTGCAGATTGGGGGCTTAGTTTGTGAGTACAATTATGTAATTTTCTGTTTGTAAATAGTACCTGCCTTTAATGTAGTGGAGGGGGGGGGGGGGGGGGAGATTGTGACTAGCACCCTGGGCATTTTTTTAGCCAGTTGTACTATTACTCTCGCAAAGCTATTGATTATGTGTACCTACAGTTTGTGCTGCTGCTGCACTACGGTATGGTGAAATCCTAGGTAGGTACTAAGTCATTGTCTAGGCGTTTAAAAAGTCCCACCGCGTGGCGTGTACATAAGACTTTGACTTCTAAGACTTTTTAAAGGTCAGCTCAACAATGATAATCGCAGATAATGGGCGCACGCCACCAGGACATTATCGCGTTCGCGGGGTGGAGTGAATGATTGGACCTGCATCGATCGGATCACGTTGTTGTGATAGGAGTTCGCGGAAAATGTCTGAACAATCAATGTTTGGGTCATGCCACCGCCAGGAATGCAGGGGATCGATAGGTTTACACAGTGCCACGTGCCTTGTGGTAGGCCAACGGCCACTAGCGGTGACTCATGCTTTGCTCGCATTCCTTTGCCTGCAGGTCGTACTGATTCTTTACGACACGTAGGTATAAGACAAACAAATGATTCGGTTAGTTGGAAATGTTTTGAAGGATACACATAAATGAACCCAATACTTGTTTATTTTATTTTAAAGCCAAGAATTTAGGCTGGTATTTCAAATGAAATATATTGTTATGTCGCATGTCTACGTATTACAAACTGACCGTGTCTAATGTGCGTAAATGCAAGAAGGAACTCCCTGCTTTGGAGTTCAAATCAGAATCAGTCGGGACTAAAAAGAGGCGCTAGATAATACACTCGACGATTATAGCATCCTATAAAGAGAAAACTATTTAGTATAGACTCTGGACTGGCTGCGAGTCCAATCGCATCCCTATCGCTATCATCAACCCTATCGATGGTGCCTATGTACACTTTTCATTCAAAATCATCCCGGCCACCCATTAGCTCTCAGACAGATAGTAATTTTTAGCAAACATGGGTTCAGTGAGATATGTGAGCGACGCCACCCGACAAAAAAATACCGTACCTGCAGCTTGACACCTAAGTAACGTTGTGCATCATTTCAATAGAAGTAGAGAACACTTTTGTTATCAGTAGTCAAACTAATCATTAACCGCTCCATTAATTCAAGCAGCATTCTTTAAAAAATTAAATGGTTAACGCGTTCGAATCGCCGTGCGATTGTAGCCAAGGTATTTATCTGCGCCCGCCAATTGTGCAACTAATAGGTAATGTTACGTGAGATAGGTTGTTGACTTGTAATACATTCAATACGTCGTCTTCATTCTTGAACCCCGGCGTGAATATTAATTCTTATTTTTTGTTCGATTCAATTGACGTGTTTTCCCGTCCTCGATTGGAAAGTACGTCGGAGGGAGTTGCTAGTAAACGGCCTTGATCTGTGCCGAGAAAACTAATGAATGGGGAACTCCTAGGTGAATATAATTCAGTTATTTTTTCTTCCTTTTCCTCCGCCATAGCACCGACCGAACGAATTCTGGAGGTCACTGATCAAGATTGTTGGGGGCTTGGCTGTTCGGGGCAGATGGTAATCGAATCCGTTACTGTTACGCAATTGTTTTTGCCATCTCTCATACCGGCTCTGACAAGTACCAACATGCTCGAGCCGATTCCTTGCTGTGAATGGACATGGCTGGATTAAAGGACATGCTCTTTGAATATATGTACTCAACGGTGCCTTTGCCAATGAGTATCCTTCCAATCCTGATCGGATTATGACAATTGTCTGTATAGTTTAAGATTTCTGCAGAAGGGATATGGACATGGTAAAATATAGTTGCTTGGTTAATTAACATATGCCAGTTTATTCATTACGCAAATCAAATACAAAGCCATAATAACTAAATACAGTTGAATAAGTCGCTGGCTTTTACCCAAATAATGTTACAAGTTTGAAAATGAGTACTTGGTACCAGAACATATTGGGCAGCAACAAAAGTATACTTAAGAAGTTTTGATCTTCATCATTTTCTACCCAATACTTAGCTTGCCTACCTACACTGTTAGATGTTGTATTATATATTCCATACAATTTTACTATTACAATGTGATCTGCTTGTTACACAATAGTTTTCGCTTCATTTCTGGGAATATCAAACTTATCATTGAGACTCGTCAATGCCTTTTATCATGCATCCTTATCGTGGTCTCAATTGATCTCAATTATAGGCAAATATCTTTGCCAATTACCACAGACAAAAATTGCAGTTGTGCATTTTATCGGACAATCTCATGCAATTGTCGACATTCTTAAGGGGCACACCCTTCAAAATGGATTCAAGTTAAGTGGATACACTTGAAAGAAGCCTTCCCGGCAATAATCAATATAATAATTACATCCCCACTTTTCAGGACTCTGGAAGCTGGATGATCAATGGAGGGAACAAGTCGGATGTGCGCACGCAAAAGTTGGCCAGTTCCTTTTCCTGGTCTGTTAGAGACAGATTTTCATCCCACGGGCGCTGTACCAGCACACAGCTGCAGTCCATGCGTGGGCCTTTGGTGCCCCCTATGCAGACCAGCTCTGCCAGTTTGTCGGCACTGTCCACCTAGACAAGGAAAGAAGGAGTTGATGAGTTACATAACCGATTACCCGAGTAATTTGAGGACTAGGAGAAAGTGGCTTAGACCTTCGACAATGAGGAAAACCCAAGATAAAATTATAAAATGTCTCGATCCGATAACACCCGTTTCAATTTCCAGATGGCTTCAACTAATTGAACTAGTTTCCTCTTTAGTACCGACACAGCCGCGCACCTGTCAGCGATGTGATAGTAGGATTTTAAAGGGTGGGTGGGTGGGTGTGCGCTGATTATCTGTTTCCATGGATATCGCACTATTTCCCCCTTTTATCATTGAGGATTTTTTCTGCAAAGTACAAACAAATCATCGTATGCATACCTTTATTATGTTGATGTTGTTTTCGTAACAAAACGCCTGCAACAGGACGGATTGGATGTGGCGAGCGGCGTCGCCGGCGCCCTGCCGGCTTTGTGGTAGGATGCAGAAGAGGGCCCGCGAAGGGTCCATTTCTAGCATTTTGATAGACGGAACCATTGCGCAGGTGAGCCTCTTCTCCAGTTGCGCCTTTCGGAGGAGAGTGACCAGCGTCTTGGACATCTTCTTTCTGTAAATTCGAATGTAACATGCATTGTCATTATTTTGCTGCGAGACGAGACACCGGCTCCGTGTTGCATCATCATCTTGTCGTTACATGGCACTTGTTGATGTGAAATGTGAATTGACCTTAATTATTTGCTTAGCGGAAGCAGTGCATCCTGTTATCACGTGGCGCTAGCAGACACCCGCGGTCTGGTGATGATGACAAATCCTAGGGTCAAGGACCATTGGGGACATTGAAATCTTTTACATCAAAACTGATCTAGAGTCAAAACCCTGGTGTTTACTCAGTGATAGGCCGATATGAAAAACATGTTAAGTGTAGGTGTTCGCGTTCAATTGTCAATGGACATTGAAAATCATCCGAATGCCGAAAATAAGCATGGCAATGGGGAAGTTCAGCTAGAGAGAGAAGACAGATTTTAGGGCAAATTGTAGCCAATGGGCATTTCTGAGTTCACATCTGATGGGAGAAGACGTACGGATTCACTTCAACTTTTATTGAGAAACCTGGCATTTTCATTCCTTAGACCAAACTGAAATATGCGTTCAAGTGGCCAAAGTCCATGTCTGATTTGATTTGTTTTGAGCAATTTCCTGCGATCCTAAATTTGAATATCAAGTGCCGATCTGCAGCAAAAATTAGAAGATAAATTACCTGTAACTCTGCGTGTTCATGGTCGCAGTCTGCACGTCTTCGAGTGTCATCTTCAAAGTTGAACAGCAATTCTTGTTTCGAAGTATTTTGGAACAGATACACTGAGGTGTCAGAGCAAACACACAATACGTCTTCTCTGCCCTGCGTTAACTTGCACAATGACTCACAATCGTTTGGTTTTGCCGGTAAGCGGCCGGCATGAGTAGGGGGCGAGGGGGCACCGGTCTCGGTCCCCGTCCCCCTGCCGCGAGGCGCGAGTCTGGCGCATCACGTGGCCCAGATGATTCTCAGAACCACGGGTTTAATCAGAAGGCAAACATCGCGCCGGAGGGGCAGGCGGGAGTGGGATATGGAATTCGATATCCCGGATCATCTGTTTTCCTCCCTCTTAGCCAGAACATACAAATTGTGTGATTTCCCCAATTATCTTTCTGACGAAAATAGGTCAGCGATTGTCTATTGGTGTGCATTATGCTCGATTTTTTGGTATTAACATAATAATATTGTTACTCATCTGATTATTTATTGATTGAGTATCGATTAACGATTAAGTCGATAGATTCAATCGCCTTGGACGTCAATTAGATTTGCTTGGAGTGTGTAAAGAGTTTTCAGCGTCAAGAAAATGAGTAATCGCCTTTTATCTCTGTTTTCCTCTCATACTAATTTCGTTATCACATTCCTCCTGCACATTCTCTGGTAGTGATTCTACTTGACATGGTTTTAGTTTTCACTTTCAGAATTCCGTCCAAGGTGTTAGATGGCAATAAACAACCCAATTATTTGCCATGTTGTAACATGCACCGTCGGCGTCAACATATTTTGATTGTTCGGCATTGACCAAGGGCAAAGTTCAGTGTGCGTCTTGTTTTCTTTGACATTTATTGGGTTTATATTTCCATCGTTTTCCGTTAAAAATCCATTTTTACTTAATATCTCAAATAGTTACAGATTTGACAAAAACCATTTGAACTGGGGTTTGAATGCTACGTAAAGAACAACTAAATTTCCCGATATTTAATTGAAGTTTAGTTGTTCTTTACTTAGCATTCAAAGCCCAGTTCAAATAGTTTTTGTCAAAACCAGAACTAAGGTTACATCAAGTAGACATGAGTCTACAAACAATTACAGATTTATTTTAAATATCGAAAGCCAAAAATCAAATTTTGTCTGCCGATCAACTGTCCGAGTGGCACGTATTGATTCTAGCGGGCTTATAGACGCAAAAAAATCTGGGCCCTTTCATATTTCGGTTTTGATAATGACCAGAAGGAGGGGGTGGGGAGGCGGTGTATGAGCTCGCCATACCTAAGGAAAAAACCTGAATGAATAAATTCTGGTGGAAATCTATTCGTTTGATCAAAAATCGTGAGCTGGACAACCGAAGGTTATATGTTAGTATCTTTCGTAAATAGTGTTTGGTTACAATTCCATCAACGGGAGAGGGGGGGGGGGGGTATTATTTTAACAACTATAAGGCTCTACTTCAAAAAATTACGGTATTTTTCCTGACTTCGTTGATGAAATCTTAGACGTATGAGGCTAAAAACTGACAAAAAAATGCTTGCCTATTGAAGAGGTTTCGCGACCCTATCGAAGGGCGCCTAGAATTATGCTCGAAGAATGCTCCTCGACTTTACCATACCATACCACAGCCCACCATCGACAAATTGTGTTTTTTTTTTTTTTTCATTTTTGTCGCACCTAAAATTTGCTTTCCTGGAAATAGTATCTTCTTGTGTAGTCCTTTCTTTAGTCTCGTCGATCTCGTATTTCTCGGATTTGAACTATTCCTTATATGACTAGGCCAAAGTTGTCGCCTTTTAAAGTCAACAGCTGTGTCTCTTTAATTGTTCGCTGACAAGTTAAAACTCGCTTCGATTCTATTTGATAACGTGATTTGTAGTGTGAAATCAGATTTAAAGTTGGCAATGGTAGCTGAAGTGCCAACTTGAGAGATTAGATACTGCTGGCACATGGCGACCGTTTCTAGGAATAGAAATCGTAAATATTTAGTTGACATTCAGCCTAAAAATTAATACACGGATATGCCACTTTAAGCGAAGAGTTATACACCACAGAGGATCACCAGGATTTGGCAGATGCAATGAGCTGTGAGACCAAAACGATCTTTTCGTAATGGGATTTCTCAAGAAGCTATTTAGGTGAGTGCACGAATGTTTTCGAAACGTACATTACACCGTCTAACCGCGAGAGATATGAAAAATACTTTCGATTCGTTGCAGCACATCAATTTTTGATATTCAATAGCAGTTCTACGAATGCACAATGCGAGACATTGAAAGCTTTGTCACTTTTTCAGCTTTACGCGTAAGCTAAACAGCTTGTCAACAACCGTCGTGAAACGTAAGATGTCATCTAGAACTGACACCGAGAAGCTCATTCAGCAGCACACGATAGTCTCCAGCGATCATCTTACCCCTGAGATCAGACTTCACCTCATCACTCAGGAGTGTGAACTGTGGTCTGCCAGGCCAGAGAAAATCCCTTTCCAAGATCCATTCTGGGGGTTTTACTGGCCGGGTGGACAAGCCGTGTCAAGATACATTCTGGATAACCCGGAAATTGTCTCTGGTTTACGGGTGTTGGACGTAGGCAGTGGTAGCGGAGCATGTGCGATATCAGCTGTCATGAGTGGGGCCACTACTGCTACCGCAAATGACATCGACCCAACTGCTGAGATTGCGGTAGTCATGAATGCTAAATTGAATAAAGTTTTAGTGGACACCTCTAATCGTGACTTGATAGGTAGCTCGTGTGGTGAATGGGATTGTGTTATTTGCGGAGACATGTTTTACGATGTCGAGTTTGCAGCAAAGCTTTTGCCATGGTTGAAAATGTTGAGCGCAAATGGGAAACTGGTTCTTGTGGGCGATCCCGGTAGGCAAGCCCTCGAGGAAATTAGGAACGATTTCTTGATATGTATGGCGGAATATATTTTGCCTGAAAATTCGTGCTTGGACAATAGTGGATTTAAAACTGCATATGTATGGAAAGTTAGTGAATTAAAAGTTTGAAACGTATTCGTAAAGGATATTGTCCTTGGTGATTTCAGACATCGTTCCTAATGAAATTAATTAAAAAGGTGTGACTGATTACTGATGGCGTTGAGTTTAAATGTGGTGGGAAGTTTGAGGAAATGGTCACTTACAAGGTACCGCTAAGTTTGGCGGTAAACTTGTAATAATGGCGGGCATACAACTGAAGAAGAGATTGACGTCAACATTTAATTTACATGGTTTCTCACTGCGAAGGTATTATCTTATTAGTATTCTATACTTTTTATAAAATCATTAATGTAACACATAATAATTTGAAACCCACCTCTAACATTGTGCGCAAACAAAATGGTCTAAATACATAACCTACAATCAATGATCACCTGTTGAAAACCCATTGCACATAATTTAACTTGTCTGATATTTTGCAGCGATGCATGCAATTATCTGGCGTCTCAGCTTGCTCCAATTGACGAATCTGAGCGAATTATTTGGTTGGAGAAACTTACGGATCACGTACAGAAGCAGTCACTTGAAAATTCCACCGTCGAGAAAAATCATATTGAGCTTGCGATACACGTGTGTTAACTAACTTATTCGAATTGATACACATCCATCTGATACTATGACAGCACCTCATCAATTTCACATTGTTTTTTTCCAACTTCACAGGAATGTCTCAAATTTGGATTAGATGAAACCGAAACTGTTCTCAATGTTATAAGTGCATTTGAGGTACCCGAGTTCGAGTTTAATGTGGAGCGAAAAAAATTCATAGAAGAAAACCAAAAAAATACAAGATTATCAAAAAAACGTTCCATTTTCGACTGTCCTGATGCAAAGGCATTTTTGTACAGGGAAAGGTATGGCTACCTGAAGACTCGTTTTAATTTACAAGTAGTACCATAGTAACATAGTAGTACCAGAGGTAGTACCTACTTAATTTCTCAACAAGTCTAAAAACTCATTTTAACATTTAACATTTCTAAACAAATCTATGTTTTTTTCCTTTCAGGTATACAATCCTTCATCAGCGAACAGTTCGCCACGAGTTGTTCTGTCCCAGCGCTATTGGCATAAGCGCGGAAAGTCAAGAGAATCGCCGATTCAAACTACGCCCAATTGAGTACTTATTAAGCTCGTCTGGCAGAATCTCGCAAGCTATTGTCCTTGGTCTCCTCACTCAACTACGAGAAGGGAAGTACTATCTGGAGGACCCCAGCGGAACAGTGCAAATCGATTTGGTGGAGACAATATCCTTTAAATACAACCTAAAGAGCTAATCAAATAAATACTATGGTCTTTGTTTCATATTTTTTGGGTGAGCTTTGATATCACATCTAACGGCAGATAGAGGTATGAGAAGTGTTTCTGGTATGAAAACATTTAACTGGGTTTTGGATTCAAAACAGGTATCAAGACATATCTATTGCCACCATATGATGGCTATTACCTACCATACCCATCTTACCTTTACCTTCTACATAGTAGGTACTCCAAATAGTGTGCCAAAAGACGAGAAAATGTGGTGAGGGTAAAAAGGAGAGGGAGCGCAATGAACTGGAAATGAAGAATAGGATTACGTGGTGCTCTTGTGGAGAATTTGCATGTCCAGGCAAGTTGCCTTTCACAAATATCTCTACCAGTGACAAAGAAAACTTCCCCAAACATACAATTTTTTCAGCAACTGCACTAGGCCACTCCATTTTTCTTTTCCTTTAAGTTGCGCTCCCTCTCTCTTTTCTTCTTTACACATAGTTCTTTCACATTCTTTGACATAGTATGTACATGTATCACCTTATAGACTAGGAATACCTACCTTATCCATCCCTGATATCATATGACCCATATTAATTTTTTTAATGTATTATTATAAAATCTTACAAGCGTACAAAAATAGCACCGTGGCAAGGCATAAATATTTACTAACTTAAATCTAAATCTAGTTTGCTCCTGAATAATTTTGAGCTTATGTTAGCTACATTCTCTCTGAGACATAGATCCAGTAGCCTCCATTCCCTTCTGGTGCAGGCCAGGAAGGAGTTTATGCCAACCTCCATTTTGGCCCCCTTCTCCCTCAGTCTTTGGCCATGCCTTCCATTAAGGGTTTCCTTAATGCCAGCCCTTATTTTATTCCAGCCTTCATTGGCACTCACGACTCTATGCAGCCCACACAGCCTTGCTTCCCTCTTCTTTGACAGAGGCTTTCCCATTCTAGTTTTTGGAGCATATAACTCATACTTTCATGGACGCTAGTTGGGTCCCAGCGCCACCTTTTCACCCTTCCCGTGACCCTCCTCGCTGCCTGCCTCTGGACATTTTCCACTGCTTCCACTTGGCCTAGTTGGTACGGGTCTCACACCATGCCCCCATATTTCAGTAGGCCTGCACCTTCACCTGCCAATGTGTGCCCCTTAGAACTTGGCCCTTCCATTCCAACTTTTCATCTAACCACGTCCCCAAGTATTTGCTTGATAGGTAGTTGTAGGCCTTACACATATTGCTGAGGCATTTCAGTTTAGGAGTTCCAGTTTTGTTAGGGTCAATAGTTAAATTGCAAAATGAATAATTCTTTGTTAAGTCTAGGGCTGAAAATCTTTGATCAATAAAAGAAAATTGAGAATTTTAATTAATTATTTTAGAGGTGTGGAGTGGACATTTCTGAAAATGATATTTCCTTAATCCTTGAAATACCTCTATCAGGTGGGACTTGTCACCGAAAACTGTTTTGTTTTGGCGGAAGGCTGGTACGAAGATAAGATATTTCACATAGAAAATCTTGGATTTCCACCTTTGGAAGAAACCAAGACAAGCCGGTACGAAGGATTCGAATTAGAATCAGGAATTCTATGCCAATTTTAAAATTAAGACTGAAAAGTAAATTGTAATGCCATTACAATAAATTAATGTGATATTCCTTTTTCTAGGATATATTACGGCAATGCAAATACTTTTGGCGGTCCTTCTGTGGTAAGCTTGAGAAACTCTGCCAAGCTTCTCAAAGAAGAACTGGAAAATGCAGAAGGGAACATAATTTTTCTTGCAGATGTCTGGGTGGACAGTTTACAAGTTCTTGACAAGTTCCAAGCCTTGTTAGCTGGTTATTCAGACTTCCCACCTATTGCCTTTGTCCTGATGGGAAACTTTTTGTCCTCACAACATGGCTCTAGCCATGCTTACACCCTAAAAACCCAATTAAATGTCATCGCTGACATGATCCTTTCGTTTCCAGACCTTGCAGAAAAAAGTAAGTTTATCTTCGTTCCTGGGCCCAATGATCCAGCGTCTTCTAACATTCTTCCTAGACCTCCTTTACCATCGATACTCACAGAAGATATACAACGCAGAGTGCCGAATGCCATCTTTGCAACGAACCCATGTCGCATTCAGTATTGCACACAAGAGATCGTCGTCATCCGAGAAGATCTCATTACAAAGATGTGTCGTAATACGATTCACTTTCCAACCGAAAGGGAAATACCAGAGCATGTAAGTCTAGAACTATTCCAGAGCAGCTTGATAAAAACCTGTCGATAATTCTGTGTGACATTTATGTTCTAAAAATAAGTCCTTATAATATCACTCCCAGGAAATGTTACCTACGGGTGCATTGAAACAAAAATCTTAATTTTTTAAGATTTTTTTCACAAAAAGTTCAACAGTGAGATCTGGTGCTAAATACTCTGCTTATTGTTTTTTTTTTTAACTCGAGTTAGGATGTTGACACAAAACTCGGGGATCTAATGCAATGTTATCTAGTTCCTTGTCACTTCAAATTTTATATACTTGCCCAAAAGTGCTAACAATGATGCTAGGATATGCTGGTAAAATTCAGACTAAAGTGAATGTTTTCCTCCACTCAGTTTGCCAAGTCAATCCTGTCGCAGTCACATCTGGCTCCGCTGCCCCTGTCTGTTTGCCCGACATACTGGTCGTGTGACACTGCCATGCAGCTCTACCCACTACCTGACCTTGTTGTTGCTGCAGACCAGTTCAACTCATTCACCACCTCGCTGCTCGGCTGTCTAATTGTCAACCCGGTCAGTCATGCTACCATCACTGCAAATTTCTTAATGAGTCCATAGGATTTTTTTTGTATTAGAATGATGACCTGGTAATGTGTCAGAATTTGGTGCATTCCTGTATCTCCTTGGCCACATAAATATCCATACTTACACAACATTTAAGCCACAATGCGTTCCATTGCGTTAATTTAGGAGGTTGAGACGTTCATATAACGTGCTAAGGTACTTAGGGCTACCTTAGTTCTTTGAAAAGCTACATGGAGCAAAATAGAATATTAAATTAACATTGTGTTATCTTTCTGCAGGGATCATTCGCAAAGAATGAATTCTCTTTTAAAGTGTACATCCCTGCAAGCCGCCAAGTAGAAGACAGTCAGATTCCAAATGACGACAACGACTGATGTCGATGCTTGATGTCCACGGTAAAATTGAGTCACAGGGTTGCGAAATAAATAGTATCGAAGTTAATTTATTATCATCGAAAATGTACATTTTCATTTACATTGGTACACCAGGTACTGCACAATAAAACTAATGCATTCTGAAGTTGTTGTTACATTGTAATGTTTGAGAGATGCATTGCAACTGTCCTACAAATAACGCAAAGCAATCTTTTCAACGTTCGGTAACTGACAGATTGTCGTAAAATTTACAGCTACTCACTAGGTAAGTTATTACAAGTTTTTAACTGGGTATGTTTTGGTCGCATTATTAATAATATCAAATCTATATAGAGACAAGACAAAAGAGCACCAGCAAAAGTGAATTACAGAAGTGGTAACGTCATTCCATTGCATTATGTCTCGCTGAGACATTAAAATTGATTGCAAGTCTAAACCTAAATAATTAATTCATATTTAGTTATATGTAAATATTTATATAATATGAATTTAATTTATACATACGAATTTTGGTATAAATTAGGAGTGGTGCACTCGGGAGTGCAGATCAATTTTTTTTAGAAATGTCAGGCAAAAAGACCCTTGATGTTAGGATAGAGTACAGTTAAAGGCAGCAGGGCAGAGGTGCCCCAACAAATAAAATACTATGCAAAATAGGTCAATTTTTGGATAGTTATAGTAAATACTCAGTAGCATAAAAACTCGATAATGTTCTTTCTTTCGTGATAAGATAAGGCAAATATTATCTTACATGGGCATTAAAATATTTACCAATCTTCGTTTCAAACACACTACAAAAACTAGTAGCAAGTGGTGTGTGTTTGTACTCCAGACAGATCTAAATGTTGGGTAACCAAGAATTAAGAAAGATACAAACAAAAATCAGGCAGGCCCTTTCAGTAGGCGTATAAAAATAAAAATAAGTACGGCCCATTCGATGGAAATCTAAGGGAAGATCTACGATAGCTCGCACAGTAGCATATGAATGTTAGTGGACAGGAGATATAAAGAACCGATGATTCAGTGTTGCTGTGTAAATAGGCATATCTCTGAGGTAGTTATCGACATCGTCACATGACAGGCATTCGTCGACCAGGTTCTGAAAAAGTCAAACGTAGATAAGGTACAGTGTATAGAGAAATTGCATAGGTAATAATGATGACATGAGCGACATATGCATTACTCATTACAGGTGTCATCATTAGCGTAGCTTTTAAAAATTGTTTTGTTTCAAAGCTCGTGTTGCATCAGTTATTGGAAACCACATCGTTGAAACAACTGCCGATAAGGTCATCAACTTGCCATTGCCTCAGCTATTATTGGGTACCATGTTTTGCTACTAGACGAACTTGGTTTAATTTCTTCCTTCAACGTTCTAATAAAGGACTCTAAACTTAGCTCAATGTTAACAACGCATTGCACAAACTGGCAAGGCAAATGATTATCTCCCAACTTGTTGGATCTTGGCTAAGGTCATTTTTTACCAAATTTTAATAAATCCTTCAAATATTAAAATTTCATGAACACTGTAAAAATCAACTTTCATTCATTTTAAAACTTCAATTAACAAGTCACAGGAAGCATTTTTTTTTTGAATAAACAATGGCTAATGGTTTCTAGGAATGAGTGATGCTAGATATATCATGCTCATGGAAAAATGGTTTGTGATTTGGCAGATAAAAATGGCAAATTCTGTGAAGGGGAGCTATGCTTTGTTCCAAGAATGGGTGCCCCATAAAAAAGCCATAAAAAAGGCACAGAAAACAGGATAGTGCAACTATTTACTCTGTGCATGCTCATTACCCGTTTTTCTGCTTTGCAAGAATATAGGTAGCTACGATAGTACAAAACTCTCAAACTTGCATTTTCTGACAAACGGCAAGTTTGTTACACTACCCTTTTTTGACTTGGCAAATCCAGCCGTAAATTCAAGAATCCCTGCAGTGGTACTCACTTTCTTTCTCAAAGCGTTTGCACGCTTCTTCCCTTTCCAACGCATCAAAATACCACAACGTGATGGCGTATCGCGTCTTGAATGCTGGCTGCACCTCGTGGGGATTCCGTCGATCCGACCAGAAGAACAGAATTCGGTCGAACAGGGGCTCGATATCGGCCACCTGGTCGCGCCAGCCCTCGGGGAATATCCTGAGTAGGCCCCCGTTTCGCTAATAGAACAACAGGACACAGTTACCTTGTTGTCCTTGAGTACTGCTTTACGAGTTAGCTTGCATTGTATTTCCATTTCAACTAAATATTTTAATTTTTTTCTTGTTTTTTTCTACTCATGTGAGATTTTTAGGTGTGTTTATTGTACAGTCACAGCTCATAAACCTGTACCTAATGTGTTGCTACTGCTTTGGTGTGGTAGAATGCACTAATACTCAAATTATTTGTAGATACATTTATTATACTACTTTTTAGTTTTGGACATGTTTTATGGCAAAAGGAACATTTAGCTACAAAAGCCTACATACATTATCCATTAATTGTGTTCTCACTGGAAAAATATTAAGTTACCTTGATGTCCCACTCTTTGTTCAGATAGTAAATAGCAGTGATGCATCTGCCATCTCTGTTAGGATTGTCAACGTGCTTCACGTAATGGGAACCGTAGCCTGGATAGCACGCCACCATCGCCTGAAACAAATTATGTACACGCTTGGACACCATTTTTTATGAAAAGTACACTAAAAAAGAATGGTTTAAGTATAGAACACCTGCCGGTAAATTTGTAATGGTAAAATTAATTATCGAATTGATTGGTTAATAAAATATAAGTTCTTTTGCATCTTGGTTCCTACAAGTTAGCTCACAAGACAAAACACAATTATCAGACAAATGATTTTCAAGCAGACACCTGCGTATTAATCAAATGTAATGAACAGACAAGTAGTGATTTTATCAAGTTTTCGGATAGCAACGAAAACAAATAATCCCATTCCAAAAGTGCAATTCATGGAAAAAATGACATCACTCAAGAGTTATAAAATTCAAAGCCAAATTTAATAGACCAACCATTTAGGTGCATAACAAATGGCCTTGAAGATATTCTCCGTCCCCTGATTTCCTGCGGCGAGTTTTATCTCGCTCAGGGCTATATTATTACAACTACATAATTGCAGTCGACGTGAAACCGTATCTGAATAGGTAACTACTTATTGAATAAGCCTAACCCATCAATCAGCATAGCGCAACATAATCTCTGCGTTTTTGGTATACGTGCCGAGGCGAGTGTAAGCCCCACTGGCACTGGCAAGCGTGGGCTCGTTTATATCAGCACCAGCAAGCCAAGAGGGGCGCACGTGCAAGAATAGGCACTTTGTTGAGAGGATTTCCAGAAAAGCGTGTTGCGAATTATGCGGCCGCAAATGTGACCACTATATCATTGTCATCAGGGACGGCGAGCGCCATGGAATACAGGTTCTCACGACAAGAGTTGGGTTAGCCCGTTTCAAGAACACATTATTGGCACGGGGACGCGGCGAATTTTTACCGATATTTTAACGAATTTGCAAACTGTTTGGCCGTACATTTAATAACGGTAGCTAAACTTAAAAATCGCAACCCGGAAGTAGATCACAGAGAAGCGTCGGGCATGTTCATAAGTGATTGAAATGTACATAGGACATGTGCGCAATTTCAGCGCAAATGCATCACCTAATTACCTTAGGTTCCGTATATTTTCTGAACCGCATCGAAGTAAAATTTGAATAATTGAAAAAAGTGGATTTATTTAAATTATTGACATAGCAGTTTTATTTCGACGCACTTTGTGGGTCTTCCGAGTTTTTGTTTGCGGCCGCTAACACATGCATAAGTTAGGAAACGTCGGGAAAATTAGCTGAATTACAAAAAAAAAACAGTTTTAAATAGTTAATTTATTTCAAAACTAAACGCGGACGTTCTGTGACCCCAAGCTTGTGACTGATAGCGGCAGCTCGATCTCTATCGCGGCATCGCGAATGTCGCCCGTCTATTTGGCAAACATGCCTGCTGATAGCTTGCCCTGGCTTGTAATGCACGTTGCCACCTTCAGGATGTCTGTGTGCTCTTGAGTCTAGCGCTAGACAAGGTGTTTGCATAGATCGGTGCACTACGTGAGATGGTCACGTACGCGCCACGATAAATTAGTAGACAGTCGCATTTGGTCGCATTCAGAGGACATGCACGTACGCCAAAGGGATCAGGCCAAAAAAGCCATAGAGATCGGAATTAATAAAAATCCAATATAAAAATTGCCTAGTATTTTCCGTCCGACGGTACGGATAGTTAATTACGCAATTTGTAAATGTCCAGAAACCTAGCTCGTACAGTGGACGTTGCGATGTGACTTGCAGAGGAGCGCATTTTAATTGAAATTTGTTTTAAGTCCAATCACCTTGGTTTAGTTCAATGTCAAGGTGGACATTAATCATACATTTTATCTGATTGGAAGATGATTGATTAGGAATTTCCTTGTTTTACTTTCAATCATTACTTAATCGATAATATTATTATTGATCGCGCGAATGTTTTGTTGTTAGGTAAACAGTGGTTGCTTTTACGTGCAAATCAATAAAAATAAACATAGATAATGATAACAGAAAATATACACTATCGTCCCAAATTATCGAACACGAAAAGGACTCGACTGCAAAAAGGACGGCGCTTTGGAAACCTAGAGCTAGCTTTTTGGAGTATAACAGCGTAAAACTAATTCGTATTTTAAATTAACTTTGAGTAGCTTTGCTATGGTAATTTCCCACTTTTAGCTCACTGATTTCAAAACAAATTACACATACATACACATTTTCGATGCTTCATGATTGTAACTGAATGAATTGCAATCAAAACAAGATTACGCATTGCGAAGTACTTCAATTATTATTTGTGAGTCGTCAAATATATAATTTTGCTAGTGCATCATTCATTGTTCATTACCTGGAGCCTACCTACGCAGTAAGAATTAATTATACAAAAAAAGTCAATTTAGCTCGCGTGTGGTTACTTCAATCTATACTTCTATAGTGATAAATAGATAAGTGGATTATTTACAGTCATGCACTTGTCCACATATTGCGACTGACGCACTGCGTCAAGTAATTTCTTTGCACAGATCAATTTCTCTATTTCTCCACAGAAAATTATACTGCCAACCACGACCTGATCGCAGCTAACACGACTCTCGATTGCCAAGCTCGTTAAAATACATTTGATCGAGGACGGATTTTCTCTAAGACAACAACTAGATAAATGTAACACTAGCAGCTGTCAGTTGCATCCTTTGTCGTCCTTCAATCTGTGACAATTCACCATGCATGGCAGCGAGAGACTAGTTTTGTTGTCATGGTTAGTAACTTCATGCGATTGCTTCTCATAGCGTACGTGCCGAAATGCACGCCAAATTTTCAATAAGTTTACTCCATGACGGGGCCCATTCATAAAATTACGCTTGTGCGGATCTCGTGATGGGTTTAAGGACGTGAAAAATGATCTGCCTTCTAGCATGAAGAGAACGACTGTTAGGTTAAGATTTGACACGCCAAGCATGTGCTACTCAACTGTCAATCATGGTTAAATTAACAACCCGTCTAGGATTTCCAAGTGGGTAATCCACCACTTACCACTAAGTAATAATAACTGGGATTTAAAAATGACTCAGAAGATGTGTTCTACGTACCTAATTTCAATAAAATAAAATTTGACTTGATTTAGCATATTTATCATGTAATGTTTTTTTTCTACCAAAAGGGAGGAGAAAGAGTATCGCCTAGGTACTGACAGGTACAGCCTATACTGACAGCAGTAATAGGTGACACTGACTAATTCAATAAATATTAAAGTGAATACTAATGAAGACAAATAGGAATGATTAATGTGTGGGCGCTCTATTGGGCCAGTCCTTAGGACTAGTTCTTGACCACACATAATATAGAAGTGCATGCACCGTACATAGATAGTATCTGAATAGCCTGGGGCAAACAAGTCTAGGTGCAATTAATTTCAATTTTTTTGTGATTTTTTACAAGTACTCAGTGTCTGCCTGACAGTATCTGACTCACAAATATGGTGCCCACTAATCCACAGTAGGTACCACATATGATGATTTACGATACACAGCTCATGAAAAAAGTTCATAGTAGGTATTACATGTAGTAGGTACGAAACAAGTTTGCTAAACCAGAACAATGTGTTTTAGTTCTATACATGGAAGCTATTAGTCTTACCTTAGTTCTACCGTTGATATTGTACTCTCCCAATTTTCCATTTTTACTCATCTTGTTGGCTCGGATGATGATGTTGTCTACTTGAGAAATTAACAAGCTGATGTTCTCACAGGACTTTTCTTTGCCGTCAATCCATGTGATTTGATCGCCACGAATCGTCTTAAGATCATTCTTCAGTTTAGCGCTCACAAGTTGTCCGTCTTTAAACACACCTTGGCTGTACATTCCAGTTACTTCTTCTAGAACCGCAAGTCCCTTTTCCGGGCCAAGAAAATTGTCCACAACACACACGCCATATGAATCCATGTCTCTTATCACATTACGACAGACTTCTTCAAGAATGTACTGTTGATCTTTTCCGTTGCGGTGGAGAAACGGAGGGAGGGAATTGTCAGCAACTAAGCTGATTTCCGAAAAGTTTTTAAAATCTTGTAGAGGTTTCGGGGCCATTGGAAATCCGTGTTCTTTTGTCGGCATGTCACTGGAGTTCGAAATATTGCTGTCCAAAGAATTATTCGATGAACTGTCGCGGAAATCGAAAGTCGGGCTCAAAATTTCTGTTCTTGCACTTAGTATTTCACTTTCAGAACTGCCCTCGTTTAAAATAGAGGTATCCCAGCTTGCTAAGCCACTCAAATCCCAAGGGTCCAGACTGCTGTCAATTTCAGTAGTGTTTCCGTGATGTGTCTGTGACCGTGTCCCTGCATGGTCTGCCTGGTTGTTCTTGTCAACACGGTTCTTCTTGCAGAAGGATTTGTGTTGCGACCAATGCTGCGTTTGGTGCTGCTTAGAGCAATAGTGAGCTTGTCTGCATCTTGAACAGCGGAGCAACTCACCTTTCCCACCACACAGGTCGCAATTCAAGATTGAACTCATTTCATCGCACCATCTTATCGGACTTGTACTCAGATACCCGTTATCTTTAATTGTTTAGTCAAATTCCCACCAGGTGTACTGCGTGCATAACAATAGGTACATATTTGCACTTTAAAAGTAGTGTAGAATTGCAAACAAACATAGAAAGCTTAATATAAATCTTATAATTGTAAAAACTGAGTTTAAAGCTTCACGAAACTAGGAATCAGCACTATAAAAGCAAAAACGATATGACACTTGACGTTTTTGCAACAAGTTCGCAAAGTAGATATTGCGCGATCTATGAGCAAAATATTCGTCGTTTATCTCATCCGTCATCTGACAGCTGACCATCTGGCGCCCGCGCAAGTCGTGCTGATAGGCAACTTGCAGCACTCTCATGAAACACGTTTCCGTTTGAGTGCTTTGCGAGTGGATGCGGGTAGTAAAGGTTGGTGCCGATAAGAGCGGACCCCAACCACTGATCTAGTAGCATATTCAGATTGAACATGGCGGATATAAAAGAACCCTTAAAGAGGCTACATGCCTTCACTGCACCGCCAAATTATTAAAAAATTCAGAAACTATATGCTTAGAGATAAGGATCTTTAAGCTTTATGTATGTCACAGACCACACGCAGAAATTGAAACCACATAAAAACCATGTAAACTGTAAAAAAAATTCCTTGAGGTGACAGAACCTTTTCCTTTTCTGTGTGTTCTCATTATTTTACAAGATTTTTGAGTTGGGCTTGGTTTTCATTTGGTAGTTAAAGCCGGGTTAGTAACTCAAGGTAGCAGGAAATCTTGTCGTTGTTGGGTGTTGGATGCTTTCAAACCCCATTTAGAAAATTGGGGCACAAAATTTCCTTCAACCTCAAACCTCTTTGTGTTATCATTTTACAAGATTTTTGAATTTGACACGATTTTATTTGTAGAGAATTCTTGATTGTAGCCTCTTCAAGGGTACTATAATAGCCGCCATATTGAATCTGAATGTGCTGCTAAGTTGGGGTCCGGTGCCGATTAGGACGTTCAGCCTCCTTCTAATTTAAAGAAATTTTGAGCTTCATTAAACTCAATTTACTGAAATGGGTCTGAAATTTCTTGCTAACTCAGCAGATCCTCCAATCGGTAAGCTGTTTTGTTTTTGTTCATTTTGAAATTAACCACGCAAGATGTGTATTTCAGTTGTCGAATTGATTGTAGCATATTGTAGGTTAAGACTGGCTGATGCAATTTGTAAAATTTTTTTCAAATACTTTGATATATATGAATTTGGAATCCTTATCTTGTAACGTTTTTAGGAGCACTTTTGGTGGCAAGTTTTACTGGTGGTAAAGATGCCTGTGACGTTGAAGTTCAGTGGGGAAACGAGACGTTACTGCGTGTGCAAAACTTCTCGTATGACACCAGTTCGAGCATCAGTCGTTACTTGGCCAGGATAACTTCAACTCAACAGCTCTATGGAGCATCTGATCTTGATGGTATTGAGGTAAAAGTCTAGTTTTTTTTACATATGTCATAAAAATCAAAGGTTTTTACAAGGATTTTGCAAACTTCTATTTTATTACGGCCCATGCTAGATGAAAGACCGACATTGAAGCCAGAGTGGCGCTCGGACTCGATTTAATATTTTTTTGTTAACTGACACAGGTTGACCACTGGCTGTCGTACAGCATTGGACCCATGCTATGCCGTCAAGAGTTTAGGGAGACTATTCTGTATCTTAATCAAGTTTTGGGATCAAGAACATACTTGGTTGGCAGTCAATTTACAATCGCAGACTTTGCTGTATTCGGAGCTCTTTACAGTAAGATATGATTGCTCATTCTGTGATGGAGTCCAATTCACAAACCTTTTCCATTTTCAAGTCTGGGACACATTGCCGCTGTGTCGGGCGATTTACATGCCCAACATATTCAGAATGTAACCAAAGTCAGGCACTGGCAACTAACATAAAGGTGGTGAATAGGGATCCTGAGAGAATATCTAATTAAATAAGGCTAAGCATATTATTGTACTATATTATAGTGACAATACATTTTTCAACATAGATAATCAGCAATGGACCGCTCTTAATCAAGCAGAGACCAAAATTACTGAGAATGTGAACCGATGGTTCGAGTTTGTGAAGTCTCAGGAGAAAGTTAAATCTGTTCTTGGAACACTTCCTGCTGGTGTCAAGACAAAGCCTGTTGTTGAAGTGACATCTAGTGGCCGGAAAGAAGAGGGAAAATTTGTTGAGTTGCCCGGCGCAGAAATGGGAAAAGTGGTTGTGCGGTTCCCACCAGAAGCCAGCGGGTATCTTCACATCGGTCACGCGAAGGCGGCGCTTCTTAACCAATACTATCAGGAAACGTTCAAAGGAAAGCTCATAATGAGATTTGATGACACCAATCCTGCCAAGGAGAAAGTTGACTTTGAAAAAGTTATTCTAGAGGATTTGAAAATGCTACAAATCAAACCAGACGTCTTTACCCACACGTCTCAGTACTTCGATCTCATGCTTGGGCTGTGTGAGAAACTTATTAAAGAAGGAAAAGCATATGTCGACGACACAGCTCCAGAATTGATGAAAGAAGAACGAGAACAAAGAAAGAAGTCGAGGAACTGGAACAACACTTTTGAGGCAAACATGAAACTCTGGGAGGAAATGAAGAAAGGTACAGAGATCGGTCAAAAGTGTTGCGTACGAGCCAAGATTGACATGGATTCCCCCAATGGCTGCATGCGCGATCCCACAATCTATCGCTGCAAGAATGAACCTCATCCACGGACTGGAACTCAGTACAAAGTATACCCGACTTACGACTTTGCTTGTCCGATCGTAGACAGTATTGAAGGAGTGACCCATTGCCTGCGTACCACTGAATACCACGATCGAGATGACCAGTTCTATTGGTTCATCGACAGCCTGGGTCTGCGGAAGCCATATATCTGGGAGTACAGCCGACTGAACATGACTAACACCGTCCTGTCCAAGAGAAAGCTGACGTGGTTTGTGGAGGAAGGCATCGTTGACAGCTGGGAAGATCCTCGATTTCCTACTGTTAGGGGTGTCCTGAGACGAGGCATGACTGTTGAAGGTAAGATTTGGGTAAATATTTAATGGCCTGATACATATTTTTTTCATATTAGGAGTGCTTAGGTTCACAGTTTTAAAATATTTTAATGTGAAAGTTTTAATCACCCTTTCCATTGTTTTGGCTGCAGGCCTGAAGCAGTTCATCATCGCCCAGGGCGGCTCGCGGTCGGTTGTGATGATGGAGTGGGACAAGATCTGGGCTATCAACAAGAAGATCATTGACCCGATTGCAGCAAGGTTCACCGCTGTCGAGAAGAAGGACTTTGTTCGAGTGACGGTCTCAGGCGCAAAGGAGGAAGCACTTACTGTGCCCAAGCATCCCAAGAACACAGACGTAAGCTGGAGGGCTGATGTTTTTACTTTTAAATCTTTTCATATCTCTTCTTATTTTGTTCAGATACCTTTGCATTGACAGTATAGCAGAGGGTATTCAGCTGTACTCACAACAAAACAGAAATGTTCCTAACTAGCCGCTTTCTTAGGTGGGTAACAAAGCTGTGTGGACTGGCACAACAATTCTGATTGATGCGGCTGACGCTGAAGTTTTGAAAGAAGGAGAAAATACCACTTTCATCAACTGGGGTAACCTTAAGATCAACAAAGTTATACGGTAAATACAATGTATTTTTAAAATATCTTATCTTTAATGAACTGCAACAAATGTAATTAAATTTCACATCTTGATTACAAATTTCACTGGCTTTTTCTGTAATTCCAGTGAGAATGGCAAGATTTCTTCTGTAAAGGCTGAGACCAATCTGTCTAACACCGATTTCAAGAAGACTTTAAAGATAACATGGCTGGCTGAGACTCAAAAAGCTCCTCTTGTGCCGTGCTTTTGCGTTTATTTTGACAACATCATCAGCAAAGCCGTGCTTGGGAAAGACGAGGACTTTAAGAAGTACACTGGCCACACGACCAAGGTAATAATTGGGTAATAATAGATAATAAAATAACTTAATAAAGGTGTTAACTTTCTATGAAATGGATTTTTTTCTCTCGGTTCAATGATTTATGAGTCACTGTTTTGTTTGGTGATTTATACCCTATATGGGTGTACCTCTTTGCACTACCTATTGAAAATAAAATGATTTCATGTTTAAATAATGCAGCATTTTTATCCTGGTTAATTAAAATTAATTATAGTTGTATTTTTTCTTAAATTTATTTAAAAGTAAACTGGTATATTAGCCTATTGTCAATATTGAAATTTAAATCAATATCAAATCCCCTATGAAATGCCCTTGCTTTCAGGTGGAAGTGGAAATGCTGGGAGACCCTGAGCTGCGCAATGTCAAGGAGTCTGACATAATCCAGCTGCAGCGAAAAGGTTTTTTCCGTGTTGAGCGTCCGTACTCTCCGCCCAGCCGGTACACGTCGGTCGAGGGTCCTGTCGTGCTGTTCTTCATCCCCGACGGACACACCAAAGCCATGCCTACCAGCAGCGCACCCAACTTCGCTACTGAAGAGGTAAACACTTCTTGGATCACCACTAGTATCTCCTTCAGACTGAAGTCCAAGCAAGATGGAACTTATTGCAGTCTTCTTTTGTACTGCGAGTGAGATGGTGTCCCTATTTTTTTTTTATGCCAAAAATTATATGTGCATGGAGCCTGGCGCGTGGAGCATTTATGGTAACTTCAAATATTATGGAAAATAGTTAAGATAGGAAAAGAAATTAAGGCACCTCTAAAAATCTACTTATTTTGTGTTGTATGGAAATAAGAAAGGGCCTTGAAGGGTCTTGAAAAGGTTCAATTAGGTACTAGATATTTTAATTCGTCGTTTAGCTATTTGGTTATCAATAGTTTTTAACTGTAGCCTCTCCACCCAATATGCAATGTATTTCTTACAACATCGAAACCAAATCCACACAGAAAAAAACCAGTAACACATTCAACATTTTAACTGACGTTGGTGTCAGTTCAAATACTAGAGTTAGTTTATTATGTTCTTGACATTTTGGTTTGTGATCAAAAAGAAATTTGAACTGAGTTATAATGAAAAATATGTGTTTGCATTCAACTATCTAATTGACTAAATCAGACAATAATTATCGTAGAAACAGCTTATATCAAAGTTTATTATAAACAAGTCAAACATAACTTCCACTTTAAGCCATAGCAGAAAAGGTTGCTTAAACAGATTATTTTTCTGTAATTTGTCGTGTTAGGATGTGATGTAACACTACTTTCTGCAATTTTAAATGCACATCAGAAATGAAAATTTAAACTATAACGTGCAGCCTCAATAATACAATTGCTCTTGTGGTTTAGAAGAGAAAGTGAGATAACCTTTCTGACTACCACCCAGTCTATGCAGAAGAATGCTGCCCAAGTTTAAGACAGTCTCAATTACCTTGCCATGCAGACATGCTTTCAAGATGACCTCATTTCATTGCCAAGTGTACAGTTCAGCCATATGCTTCAGAGCTCTCAGTTTACTAGAGGTGGCTGAACTGTAGCTGCCTTGCCCCATGAGTGCTATCTAGCCTCTGCAGATAGCATCCTGCAAAGTAGCAAATTTTACCTTACACATTTTTTTTAGCATTCTCAGAGTTAGAGAACCAGTTTTTTTTTGGTTGGTTAATCTGATTGACAAGACTTTTTGTCTTCTTTTGAAGAAGAATCAAGTTTTGGTTGTTTGGTATACAAACTGTTGGCTATGTGATTATCTCACATTATTATTACACAGTACTTAATCTTTCAGAAATTGTTAGGTGATAGTCAGTTGGTTTGTAACTTTTTTTTTGTGATCTCATTGCAATATTTTCCTTAACTTACAGAAGGGATCAAAGCAAGCATCTCCTGCTCCTGCCGTTAATTCAGGCGAAGAAATCAACTCGAAGATAGTGCAACAAGGTGACAAAGTGCGCATCTTGAAAGAGCAAAAAGCCTCGAAAGACGCAATCACAGCAGAAGTTAAGGTTCTCCTGGCGCTGAAAGCTGATTTCAAAGCTGCGACAGGCAGTGATTGGAAACCGGGTGCAACGCTAGCACCCTCTGTTGTTGCCAAGCCTAGCTCTTCTGTTCCTGTAGGAAAATCAGCCGACGATTTGAATGCGAAGATCATTGGACAGGGCGACAAGGTTAGGGTTTTGAAAGAACAAAAGGCAGCAAAAGACGCTGTAACCGCTGAAGTCAAAGTCCTATTGGCACTGAAAGCCGAATATAAAGCCGCAACTGGGAGTGATTGGAAGCCTGGTGCATCACCAGTACCATCAGCCATCACCAAGGTGACTGCACCTGCTGGGAATTCTAGTGAAGATATTAATGCTAAGATCATTGAGCAGGGTGATAAGGTCCGTGTACTGAAGGAGCAGAAGGCTTCAAAGGACACTGTAACGGCTGAGGTGAAGATTCTGCTGGCGTTAAAAACAGAATTTAAAGCTGCGACCGGTAACGATTGGAAGCCCAGCACAACAGCTACACCGGCAGTGGCTTCGACCCCAGTTCCAACTGCAGCCGCTAGCACTGACGAACTCAACAACAAGATAGCACAACAAGGCGACAAAGTTCGACTCTTAAAAGAGCAGAAAGCTCCTAAAGATGCTGTCACTGCTGAGGTTCAAACTCTTCTCAAATTGAAAGTTGAATATAAAACTTTATCAGGGACTGATTGGAAGCCAATTACTACACAGGCTCCAGTAAAAAAGACCGAGTCAGCACCAGTCAGCAATAGCGCAGCATCAAGCAATATTCGAGACGACCTCCTGTCAAAAATCGCCGAGCAAGGTAATGTGGTGCGGAAAGTAAAAGCTGAGAAGGCAGCCAAGAATGTTGTCGATGCTGAAGTGCAAGCTTTGCTAGCTTTGAAAGGCCAGTTTAAATCTGCCACTGGTGAAGATTGGAAGGTGAATTTACAACCTTTGGTGCCTGCCCAAACTGTAACCAAACCTACTGAAATGGATGCAACTGCCATTTCAGCAAAAATTACCTCTCAGGGAGAGAAGGTTAGGAAAATAAAGGGTGAAAAGGCAGCTAAAGATGTCATAGACACCGAAGTTAAGGCGCTTCTAGCGCTGAAGGTAGAGTTCAAGGCACTGACAGGCAAGGACTGGAAGCCCGATGCAAAACCAGCCGAGGCTAAAACCGTAATACCAGCAGCAAACGCTTCCGCCGGCGACAACGGACAAGCAGATATGGCCAAGAAAATCACCGATCAGGGGAATAAAGTGCGTGAGTTGAAGGACGCTAAGGCTAGCAAGGAGGCAGTGGACGAGAGTGTGAAGTTGTTGCTCGACTTGAAGGCTCAGTACAAGGCAGCGACAGGCACAGAGTATGCGGCACCTGGGGCTCGGGCTCCAAAAAAGAAAGAGGCCAAGGAGAAGGCAGCACCCGTTAAGAAGGCTGTGCCAGCAGAAAAGCCTGTGTCTGACGCTGGTGGTCCGAAGAAGCTCACGCGTCTCGGGCTTGAAGCCACCAAGGAAGACAACTTGCCGGAGTGGTATTCACAGGTACAACGAAGGAAATGTCTTGAGCTCATGGCTCTTATAATAATGATAAAGGCTTCAGTTTTTGTCATTAGTTTAGCAATAGTTGACCAAGTAATTTATCCTTTTCTTATAGGTGATTTGATTTTCTTTGCAGGTCATTACAAAAGGCGAACTAATTGAATACTACGATGTTAGTGGTTGCTACATTCTTCGTCCTTGGTCATTTGCCATCTGGGAGGCGATACAGGTATAAACACTCTCAACAGGCAAGATAACTTGACACTCATTTCAACAGACGAGACCCTAATTTTTTAATTTTCTCAACAGGCATATATCGACAAGGAGATCAAGAAGTTGGGTGTGCAGAACTGTTACTTCCCGATCTTCGTGTCGAAGGCTGCGCTGGAAAAAGAGAAGACACACATTGCTGACTTTGCCCCCGAGGTGGCGTGGGTGACAAAGTCGGGAGAGTCGGACCTTGCCGAGCACATCGCCGTCCGGCCTACCAGCGAGACAGGAATGTACCCGGCGTATGCCAAATGGGTCCAGTCTCACCGCGATCTACCAATCAGACTCAACCAGTGGAACAATGTCGTAGTGAGTTGTGCAAGAGGCTTGTTTTCCATTACTTTTTCATTGCAGGATTTAAATGGTGTTCACATTGAAGACTTTTGACTTTGTTAGACGTCTGAATGTTGTAGACCTCATAGTGGCTAAAAAAAAGTGCTTAACTTATCCATACTATTTTTTGTTTTAGAGATGGGAGTTCAAGCATCCCCAGCCATTCCTACGAACTCGAGAGTTCCTGTGGCAAGAAGGTCACTCAGCCTTTGCAACTGCTAAAGAAGCTGAAGAAGAGGTCCTCACTATTCTAGGTTTGTTTGACTGAAATCTGCATAATTTTATGACTTGGATTCATTGCAATTTTCTAAAATCTAATTCACCATTGCCCATGCACTGTTGCTTGTTGCAGACATTTATTCAAAGGTGTACACTGACCTATTGGCGATCCCGGTGGTAAAGGGTCGCAAGACGGAGAAGGAGAAGTTTGCAGGAGGTGACTACACGACGACGGTTGAAGCGTTTGTGTCGGCAAGTGGTCGTGCAATTCAAGGGGCGACGTCTCACCATCTCGGCCAGAACTTTGCCAAGATGTTCGACATTGTGTTTGAGCATCCCGAGACCAGGGAGAAAGAGTACGCATACCAGAACTCGTGGGGGATGACAACCAGGACAATTGGTAAGTGAGCAACAAGAGGTGAACTGAATTTGTGCTGGTTGAAGCACTTCAGAGATCAGAACTTTTGGCACAACTTGAACTTATCTTTGGAGGTTTGCAATCAGCCATTAACATTTTTTTGCAGCCAAGAAATTCTGGGGAAATGAATGTGTTAAAAATGGAAATGGTTTAATTCAGCTTTATTTGTATAGTAAGGCAGTCTAGTTCAGAGCCTCAGTAGAATATTTCAGTACTGTTGGTTTAGCTGTGATATAAAAAAAAATGTATGAGGCTCTAAGGCATTTTACAAATTTTGACTGATATTCCTCACAGATTTTTTGAAGTTTTAAGACTTTAGATACTATTCTTTCCGTAGATACTCAGAATTTATGGCACATTTCTATTCAACATTAACTTAGAATAATTTTTCAAAATCTTTTTGAAATCAAAAGCAACTAGCATATTGTTGATGTGTGACCTCATGGTGCATGTTTTAGGTGTGATGATCATGATCCACGCTGACAACCAAGGTCTAGTGCTGCCCCCACGAGTGGCGTGCGTCCAAGTGGTGATAGTGCCCTGTGGCCTCACTGCCAGTCTTCCCGAGGCTGAGCAGAAGGCACTGATTGCGTCGTGCGAGGAGCTGGAGAAGTCGCTAGCTGCCGCTGGTGTTCGCGTCAAAGGGGACTATCGAGACAATTATTCTCCTGGGTGGAAGTTTAACCACTGGGAACTGAAGGTAGGTTATATTGAAATATTTCACTACATGTAAACAATATTGATGGAGATTTGAAGAAGAAACTTTGGGTTGATCTGTACTACGTGTTTTAAATCCAAATATTTTCCAAGCTAGGTGTTGAATACTCTGGAACCGTCTAACTTTTCCCCTAAACTTTGATAACAGAACCACAAACACGGAACTTAGTTGTTTCTTAGCTGTTCTCTAGTTATTCTGGGCTTCAAAACTTCTAATTTCCCTTAATATTTATACCGCTACAACGTCAATATTTACATCTCCGCGTTTTGCAGGGGGTTCCGATTCGCGTTGAGCTCGGCCCAAAAGATCTGAAGCAACAGCAGCTGGTGGCGGTACGGCGGGACACGGCCGAGAAGCTGACCCTTCGTCGCGGTGAGGCTGTACGTGACCTTGTCGCGCTGCTCGACACCATTCACACGTCCATGCTGGCACGTGCCACTAGCGAGCTCGGCTCCCACACTGTCGTCTGTAAGGAATGGGTGCACTTCTGTGCGCATCTCGAGGCCAAGAAGATCATTTTGGCACCATTCTGTGGGGAGGTGGCTTGCGAGGAACGCATCAAGACAGACAGTGCCAGGTGCGTTGGTAACATAATTAGGTTCAATATGTGGTTGTTGGTTTTGGGTGACGAAGGGCTGGCTGAGTGAACTTGAGATGAAGAAAAGATAGCAGAGAATCTAACTTAACAGAAGTGCTAAAGATATGGTGTCCCAAGAAATCACAATGCTGAAAGTTTTCTTTAATCTGTGCTTTGAGAAAGATATGAAGATGAACAACTAAAAGCAGTAACTTGGCCACTTCAGTCAATTTTTTTCTCCCTGCATCCAAAAAACAGCAAAAGTTTTACTTCCAAAATGCCCACTATGACTAGTTTACTACTTCAGCTACACAGACAAAAACTATTTGCAGAGACAACATGCTTCCTAATATGCAGTCAAGAATGGTATTTAGCTTGCGACTCTAAATTGGGTTATTGTGGACGGATTAATTGCATGTTTGGACAATTTGGTAAAAACTGCAACCACATTCATATTTTCTTGGCCTTTTTGTCAACAATGAACAATTTTTCATACATCATACATTGGTTCTAACATGATTTTGCTTTTGATTTTGCAGGGATGATGCCGAAGCCGAATCGGGTGCTCCAGCCATGGGTGCCAAGAGCCTGTGCATCCCGTTCGAGCAGCCGGCCACCATCCAGGCTAATGACAAGTGTATCCACTCGGCGTGCACCGCCAAGCCTAAGATGTACACCTTGTTTGGACGGAGCTACTAGCCGGCAACACCAATCTGTACTGACGTTAGCAAAATGATTTGAATCACGAAGGCAAGAAATAAAGATACTTTGCTAAACCTGCAACTTTTTTTATCTGGATTATTGCTAGACATTTATTTTTATCCAGGTACTGGAGCACACTGTTCTAGTTTTACAATGCCACTTGGTGATGTTACTTATTTAATGGGTCAGTGTATAAGTGACTCTCAGCCAACCTATCAGTCTTTATTCAGTGTGCAGTCGTACTTACTTCTCTTAAACAGGATCCTTAAGAGTTCTTAGGAAATGTCGGTAACCGATAATCAACACACAAGTTTTAAAATTAAATTAACAAGATCAAACTTTATTGACATCACAATAAATACAAAGATGAAATCACAGGACAGAGACACTCAGAAAAGATAACATCCAGTATGTATAATTAAAATGTAGCCATAGAGTTTTAAAATTTCAATGCTCGTAACATTTTTAAACGGATACTCTTTGCAATGAGCATTCATAATTTATTAGAAGAATAGAGCTTGCAACGCTGAAACATAGATCTGCCACATTTCTACTTTAGTAATTATTATTTTAAAGTTTGTATTGTAAGCGTAAGTATTTTGGAGTCGAGATCGAGCGTATTTTGAGGGTGGTGCTAGCCAAAAGTTAATACCTAAGGGTAGGTAGAACTAAATGGCGTGTTTGATTCTTATCATATAAGAGGCCTACAGGAAAAAGTCTTTCAACTCCCAAGATTGATATATTATAGATATTTATTTATTCCGAGCAAAGTTCAGACACCTACTCGCTACCTGTTTTTCCAGCGACCTTGTCTTTGTTCTCTTCGTTTTCTTTCTCGTTGTCGATTCTTTCATGTTCTTCTTTGACAAGTTTCCTCAGCTCATCCTTGGAACAAAGTAAAAAATTAGTAATATGTCTGCTAGAAGGTGGAAGGGCTAGAAAGCATTCGAGAAATATTGAGATAAGAACACCGTAAAAAAGCTAAGCTCAAGCTCCTGGGCCACTAAACTAGAGCAGTTTGGTTTTCTGTAGTAAATAAGTTACGTACTCCCCATCCCAACTTGTCTGCCAGCAGGAGACAACCGTCATCACAGTCTCCCAGCCATGCTACATCCCTGGTGTTCTTGGGGGAATCCAGGTTGAGTCCTGCTCCCATACCCAGCAGCTTCATCATCCTGTCCCGCAGACCGACCTTCTCACGATTGAGCAGTAGGCGAGGGCAAGTGTTGGGCACCCTGGAATAATTTAAAAGAGTGTTTGTGAAAAGTGCTTTGAGTCATATTTGTCCCATTCATTTAATGCATTTTATTCAAGAAGTGTTTTATTTATTTTCTAATCCTTTCTCACTTGTCAATCAGCGAAGCAAAGGGCTGCACAGCCAGTGATGACCCCATAATGAGAAGCAGATCACAGTTAGGGAAATCTTGCTCTATATTTGTGTGGAAGCGTTCGGGCAGATTTTCACCAAAGAAGACAATGTCTGGCTTCACAATAGCATTGCAATCTTGGCAAGTCGGCACCGAGTCAGAGAAGATGTGTTCTGAAATAAAAGTTAAAATCATAAGCTTTTGCATCTTTTATTTATTGTAAATTCACCATGAAAAATATTATTCAAAGAAATCAACCTTTCATCCACTCAAGAGGGTACTCCTTATTGCACTTTAAGCAGTGAGATGTGTAAAACGTTCCATGGGCTTCGACTATTTTGTCACCGGGCAAGCCAGACACTCGTTCGAGAGTGTCGATGTTTTGCGTGTAGTGCCGCAACAAAAGTCCTTTCTCTTCTAGCAGACGGATGAAGTAGTGGCTCACGGTTGGTTTGAAAGAACCTGGGTACAGCTCTTTTGCCAGAGTAAAAAATGGTTGGGGATTTTCTTTGAAGAAATCAATCTCAAATATTGCTTGGGGATTTGGTAGCTTATACTTATCAAGGTTGTGATATAATCCAGATCCTGGGGATCGAAAGTCTGGGATACCAGCCGCTGAATAACACAGAAAATAATTATTAATATTGCAATGTAGCTTTTAGCATTGAGTGAAATTTTGTTACGGTGAACTTACAAGTTGATATACCAGCTCCTGCCATTGTTATCATCTTCTTACATTTCCCATCCTTTATGTATTTCACAATACCATCCACAGATACATCATCAAGTACCTGAAAGTTCATAATTTAATAGGGAAAAAGACAATGTGAAAATCTAAGGTGCAAAATTGCCTGGCTGTTTTTTTTTAGGAGTTCTTGATATTGCAGACACAGGTTCTAAAATCATGATCCCTAAAAATGTCTTAAGACTTGAAAATTTTGAAAATAAATTCAGCATAAAAATGGCAAAGAATTTACAACGTGAAAGTAGAGTAAGTACACTTTATATAGTCTATCTCTTGAGAAGAGATACCATTTCAAAGCTATTTGTATAAATTTATTTCTCCTAGCCCATGACAAAAATGGATATAGATGGCTTTGATTTGGTATCTTCTGTGTATCTCAATAGCTGTTAGATGGCCCACCTGATGAATGTATTTCACTTTGCCATAAATGCAAGGAAAATCTTGAATATTTTGGAAATATATGCATTGAAACATTTTTAAGTTAGTAGGATCAGAGATGGATGTTGTGTTGCTATTTTGATGACCAAAAACATAGCAATAAGAAACTGCCATTTATAATTAAGTTAAAAAGTGACACATACCACGGATTTTTCATCAGCTGCATCTGGCTTGTCTTCTACATCATGCAATCCAAGTTTGTCGGCAATATAGCGACGGATCATTTCCATAGTGCCTTCATCCTTTGACTGCTCCGAGCAGGCTTCATCCGTCTCTGCAGAGGCTTCTGCTCCCTTTTCTAAAAATTAAAAACGTATCAAATACAAATCTCCAGTTTCAAAGTCTTGGATACCCAGGTAGCCATAGCAGATAGTTTGATATTTGCATACCTTTGCTGTCAGAAGAAGATGCCATCGTGGGTTTCAAAAGTAACCTCCAATATTTGATAGTAAATATCTTCGCACGACTCTCTGTTTTCAAATTATGATTGATAAGCACCGGAGTGTAAACACAAGTGAAATAGTTCCTCTTAAAATCAATCGGGTCCAGGGAAGATAATTTCGCTTTTGCACAAACGCGCAAGACATGCGCAAGTAAAATCCGATTTGACGTTTGCTCCAGTTTCGGTCTCGGCTGGCTGGCAAGTCGTAGCTTCGAGCGGTTACCAAGAGAGTGCACTAGTGGACTTGCCAATATGTGGAGCGGTACTCGAATTCGATTTTAAACATCAATCTCAGCGTTGAAAATCTAAATAATTAAATTCAAATATGGTAGGAGAAAAACGTAATTTTTGATAAATTATTTTACTCCACGCGGTAAGTCTTGCTGTTTCCAGGAACTGCACCGATTCGATTGCATATTCCCAAGATTTTATTCCGAATTTTGTAATTGTCCGTTTGACTCGTCTCTTTAATAATTTTCATACGCAAAGAAAGGACCGCCATTTGAAATACAACAGTTTGTAAAGTCATCTACACTAGGGGTCTCTTATCTCTGAAAGTCATTCGGTAGAAAACAAGGTTATAAAAATGCCACCCCCGTCGTCGCCGCCACCCGCGCCGCAAAATTCCTCTTTCGAAACTTTCGAGCAACAAAGAAGTTTTTGATTACGTGGGTCGCTTTGCGAAAGAAAAGAACTATGCCCGCATTCTGTATTTCCTAGCCCGTATATGTAGGCCTGTCTCTTCAGTCACTTCATCTCGTAATGTAGCTTCTTCATAGCTTTACAACCATCCTTGAGGCTGACAGCACGGAAAAAATAAAAGCGAAGCAGATGCCAGACAAGTCTGGAGGTCCTAGGTTCGAGACCGGGTCCTATCCGTGTTTTACATGCTGCGATTTTCTTAACGCAAATCCATACGACGGCTGAACTGGCTTCCTCAATACAAATAATCGAATACTCTACTCGCCCTATAGACAAAAAACTGCCGCGAAAAATAATACAATACCCAAACGAAAGTATACATATTTGTCTACAGGTAAGGGTCACTTGATACCAATTTGAAACCTTCAAAGAAAATTCACTCTCCGAAGTCCTAAGAACGCAACTCGCAGTAACGTTTCTTCAACTTCTTTGTCATTTTTGCTGTTGCTACGGCACGTCTCAAGGAAATCAATTTTCATTTCATTCCAGCTCATTTAATTTGAGACTGAAATATTAAGTCCACAATGGCCGGGCACTGGTAGCAATTCCACCTTCAATTATGTGAACGAACGGCAATGAGTCGACTCTATTGTGCACGGAGAGCGGGCGGTTGCATTGTATACACCGAATAACTTTTGACCCTCGTGTCTGACCTTTGGGTGCTCTGGGAGGTCATCACGGTGAGCTTTATGGCATGGTGTTTACACCCTTATCCGGCCACTCTGTCATAATTTACACGCCTAACTGACAAAGTTAGCGCTTACTATTTCACCGTGCTGTTAGCACTCATGATTTCGAGAGGAAGTACCTGAAAGTTACGCTTCTTGAATTTACTGAGAAACTTTTTATTACCCTCAATATATTTTTCATACAACTAGATAAGTTGCTTCTTAAGTTCCGTTCTTACGAGCAGCTCCTATAATGATAATGTTTTGGTCCTAGATACATACCCAATTTGAGGGGGTAAATTATTCTTGAGGTGGCATGTCCGCCTGTCAGCAGGTGGATATATTTAGTAGAAATTGTGAAAACACCGTTCAGTGAGCGAGTTAGAAACAGAGTTTAGCGTCGGGTTGGATATATTGGCCAAAGACCCAAAATCGTTTAAACTAAGTATCTGATGCAAGACGTGATGAAGATGTGACCTAATGACAAGACGTTCAATCATGCGCCCCAAAATCACTTATTTTACCACCTATTCGTAAAATTTTTCAAGTTGGCTAACCCTTCTTGAATCTTGCTCGGCTATAATTATTATCTCCGATTGTGTAGACTATATCCCTACGCGACTGGGATCTGATCCATCTCAGTTCAGTTTTCATGTAAAGAATCAACTTTCTGGAGGGGCGGGAAATAAATTTGCAGAAACAAGCCGCAACTCACAAGCCCCATGTCTGGCAAAGGCACCTCTGTGTTTTCCCGCTTTTTGTTGCATAATATAACGTTCAGCAGAAAGGTTTTGAAAGTTTTCCCAAAGGTTTCACGCAATTTAACAATTACACTCGTTTCAATGCTTATTTCTACAGTCAGATTTAATCATAAATTAAGCCGGGAAATGTGTAAAGTTCATACACTTCAGGAGGCAGGGTTGTAAATGACCGGAATGGCTGAAATTAGGTTCCATAAACAACATAAATAATTTCGAGCAAATATAAGCTAGATTTTTTTTTTCAAGTCATCTGGATATTCCCTAATTTCTGTATGCACCACGACCCCTACTCACTGACATAAGGAAAATTTGGAGGAAGATGAAACGTGTGCTGGTGATCGTTGGGCCTTGCCTCCTGTTTGGCTGGCCAGGGTGAGGGGGGGGGGGGGGGGGGGGGGGGCACGTCAGGGCTGTCGACGAACACGAGGGAGACTACTTGTTGTGCCAGTCGTCGGGACGCGCTCGCCAAGTTAGCGTGCGTTCTGCTAGGAGACGACGCCGACGCCGGCGGCGAGAATAAATATACGTGTCAGTGATAAAGAACGGTGTGAATTTAGAAGAGTACGAAGATCAGGGACGTTTTGACGAGTGCGTCGCGTCTCCCGTGAGAATCATGTAAGTGATCTTTTGGATGGACGCATTTTTTTTTTGGCACGTGTATGGGTGACATTTTACGGGAAATATTCAATGTGGAATTTTATGAGGAATTGTCATGTTGTCGATGTTTTCATTTTATTGTGTGGATTTCTTTTGTGATTTGTCGGCTGTAACTCTCTAACGTCGGGTATAAATCCCTCAAACAAATTCCAAGACTTTACGGCGAATTTCGTTTATTTTTATTTTTATTTTTTTCGAATATGTAAAATATTTTTGTGGCAAAATTATGTAAAGTGTGTTATTTTGGTAGAGACTAGAAAGTATGTCCACTGAATACTTATAACTTAATTTTTTGCTTTCTGTTTTATACCCTTTCAACAGAAATATAAAGAAATCAGTGTCAACCGTGCACAAAGGGTACAAGTTTACACATTCTCCGTCTTAAAAATTAGTCAGAGTTTTAACGAAAGCGCATAATATCAAAACAATGCAAGGAAATTCCTTCACCTCCGCTTTTACCTGTTTGTATCGTCTTAAAATTACAAAAAGTACCATTGACACATGCCAATGTCTCGGTACCCATGTACTTTAGCGATAAGCTCACAAAAGTAAGGAAAACAGGTAAAAAAAGAGACTCCTTCCTATTGTTCACACAAATTTCTTGACGTTTGCATAGAAATCGTCGTGTTTATTGCATTTTATGTCCCGGAGCCTCGAGTTAAACGTCCGTTTGCCAGTGGGCTGTCAATTGTCAATTAGTGATATCAGGTACCAGACTCACACCGAGTGCTTGGCAGGTACCTGCAGCGATGTGCTATGATTGCGTCGACCCTGGAATCAGATCATCATCGAGCACATGATTACCAATGCCTTTCCACCTAATGTAAATGACGTGCTCAACGCAGAGTGTCAACCCAACGACGACCATCTACTTGCTATGCAGCCTCGTGTCGTGGCAATAGATGTTTGCAGAGCATGTTTAAACGTTTATCATGGATTATTGAAGGAAATTCGAGATGGGACCCGTCTAAGAGCGTTTCTGTTGTTTTAGTGCCTCTCCGGATGTAATTTTCCGCAGGGGTAGGGGCATATGGATGAGAACCGGGACACATGAGTCCGGATTCTCGAGGTTCATTCTTGTCAGTATTTCAAGAGAATCGGCGAATAGGTTTCTTTGGTGATTTTAAAAAATTCTCGAAATTATCTCCGGGCCACGAAAGGTGTGCGACAGACAGCAAGGGATCTATCTCAGAAACTGAGTGTGTAAACGATTGGATTGTTTCATAGATATTCTTTAAGGGTGAAAGTTATTGGAGCTTGTTTTGATTCTTGTTTACTTGAGGGTTCTATTATGTCCCTCATTGTGCGTTGGCTTCGTGGTCGGATTATAATATGTTGTCTGCATACCCCAGCTAACTCATTCTTCTAAAATATACTGAATATAATTAATTGTTGTTGGTTTTCATACCAGTGTAAACTAAGTACTCGTTGAAGAATAGAAAATATAGTCCACCTAAAAATGTTCGTTTTGTATATTGTACTGAGATGATTTAGGTTTTACGTGTGGGTCTTTTGCACGGAAATTCGGTTTCCGTTTAGCTTAAATGACTTGCCTACCAAGAGACAGACTTAGCAAGTATCTGGGTGGTTCATAACTTGGTAACCAAGTTCGTTCATGGTCTAATCATGGTATAATCGACCTCATTAGCCAACAACCCTCGCGTTCTGGGAGAATAAAAGATCATTCGAATGCTTAAAAGAGTCAATTGATTGCACGCAAGAACAGGCAGTTTTACAACCGAGAATAAACCCGGAACACGGCCAAAGAATTTCTGATAGGAGTCGGATCGTCGAAAGAAGGGGATCGAGATATCGATCCATCGTTTTATTCGAATTAAAAAAATCAGATGTGAAACGAGAAAAATTAAATGAGAAAATGAGAATTGAATGCGCGATGAATGACATTTCTTTATTACGCAACGCAATTGTATCATATATTCTAAAGCGTTCAGTTCTAGTTCAAAGCAGACAAAAAATACTACCATGAAATACATTTCATCCGCCAAGTCGTGCGACATGGGACTCTATGGATTTGCAAAAGAATATTTACTATGCCTTTATGACTGACGCAGTGCACCTGGTTCCGCAATAGATTACTGTCATGTGTGACTTGTCAAAATTTGCATCTTCCTCTCAGTTCTGAAACACGGCCGCCAAATGTTGCGCTTCGGTGTTACACGACGCAGGCGCGACAAGCACTGCAAACCTAGAGCGTCAATTAGAGCTTTGGGAAGGACATCAACTGAATTAGATGCAAAATTATTAATAGACTCCATCGTTTTCTTTAGTGGGATGGCATCGCGATGGGTATTGACGTTCGATAAGACATGCATGTTGGTTTGGAGATTAGGACTACATTTGTTTGGACTATTTTTGGGCAGTTATTCGACAAGATATAAATTATCCTAATTTTTTTATTTCATAGTAATTGTTTTTATAAAATATGCCATCTTTGGATGAGTAGGGCATTAGAAAAAACCCGGCCGTGTCACAGTTAAATGATAATTCTACAGCTGGAATGCATCTTTTGAAGCGGAAATTGTTTGAAATATACTGGAATATGTATTCGCGCTCTATGAAATTGAACAGCTTTTTACATTAATTGCGACAAGAAAAACGCGGTGAAACACGTATGCCAATTTTTATAAGAAAGTGCACCGGCTTACACATTGCACTTGCCAAGTGCGAGCTCTAACATTTGAGAAAATGGTTTCCTCCTGTGACGTGGACAACACGATATACGCTGCCGCAATGGTGCCACCCCTTGGTAGATGTACCGATTTTAAGCAAAGTTTTCCACACGAATTCCTCCCAAAACCTTGATCGAACCGTTCTCACAACATTCCATGATTTCATACAGCGTGCGTGCATTCCTGTCCAAAGGCTGCGACTCTTAGGGTACAGAAATATATTTTGCAACAGGTTTCGTGTGTTTCATACTATTCAGAGCCCGAGTCTAGATGGGATTGATAACTTGTTTAATTAATTAGATAATTCATACGAATTGAGCAGATAGAGAGAGAAGTGGAAAGTGGGAAAGGAAGAGAGATAGAGGTACATTTATTTTCAAAAGAGGCGTTACAATATATAAACAATATTGCGTGCATTTTATGTAGAAAAAAAAAACGCCCCTTTGAGTATTTATGAAATGATACTCGGGATGTGCAAAGAGTGTTTTAAATAGGTTGTTCAACTTCATTATCAGAAAATTGAATTTCTTGTCTCCTCACGCAAAAGTTGGTTAAATTCACGCAGGGACATGGCCTAATTATGTGACAAGCCACGCGCCATAAATATTCCCTTTTAAATTATGATTTTACACCTCCAATGCCAACGTCGTATACAATTTTCTTGGATATAAATTGATACTAATAATATCACCAAATAAACTTACCTACTGGCAATACTAAAGCGTAATGGTTATACCGTTTCAGTTATCATACCAGATTATACGATGGCTTCTTCAGATTCAATTTGTCAATATCCTCTCTCTAGATCTCTAAATATAATGTTGATGACATGCTGTTCTCCAATGATACAGCCTAGAACACTTATTTACAACTCGGACAGCAATTATTTGCCATCTAATCACACTCAGCAAATGAAATAATTAGTTTCACATTGTTAGCGCATCATATTTGTCTTTTAATAGAAGTCGCTAATCAATGCTCTCACTCCCCTATCGATAAACCCGACCAATCGCCAGTATGTGAAAGAATTCCTTATTGCGAGGTGTTTCTCACTAACGCGAGCGACATATTTGCTTCTGCAGATTGCCTCGGGTTTGAAGGTCCCGACAGCCGGCAATGAATCTCACCACTGAACCCACATGATTGGGTACCAGGGCGTGCAATCCTGCGTTTCTGCAAGCTTCCTGAAGGTACGTACCGATTTGTAGAGCACTCTAGAGCTGTAAAACTCTAATTCAGCAACGGTAGCGTCATTAGATTTAAGATCTTTGCGGCAAGATCGAGGCGTGAATAATTCATTGAGCAGAGTGAAGTAAAATGGATTCGAGTTTGACTATCGATTCCATCCGAGAGAGAACTTCGTGTTCTCTTCCTTACAAATAACAATTTGTTTGTTTTTTGTTTTTGTTCTTGCTACAGTGGTTATTTACAGTTGCACATTGCACATATTATGTCAAATCAATCCATGGATACACGCCATGGAAGGAGAATGGTTCAGTTTGGTCTGGTTCACTGATTTTGACACCTTGATTACATGTATATACCTGCTACCCTGCTATGCTGCATTAGATGCAAATAAACTGTACGCTTTACTATAATGCCAAGTTGCTGCCAAATGATGGAACTTGTTTGAAACGATTGAAGATGTGCCAATAGCCGAAGCCGCGCCTCTTATTATAATTGATAAATAATAATCAGTAATCTGGCGGCAAAACATTAATTGGCTGCTCATTTCTAACGGACCTAATTGCTCGATAAAGGCATTATCCTATCAGTTCACGTTGCTCTTTGCTTTGTGTTTCAATTTCAATTCTAAATTCATGTAAGCATTGAAGACGTTACTACTTTCATCAACAGGTGTGATAATTTGACCGATCCCTCGTAACTTTTCAAGCATAAGAATGATCTTTTAAACGGGTGAAAACGCGGGGAGGTTATTTATTGCCATTACCTAAAAAGTATATACAACTCGTTGATTGAACATTAAAAAACCACGTGTGTCGACTAACGGTCCGCGCAGGCATTGCGTCCTTGCTTCGTTGCTCGTCGGCGAGAGTTCCCATCTGCGACAAAAGTCCAAGGGGAAACCGTGCTCAAAGTGAAACCCGGACCTCGTGCTTGGTACGGGGACAGGGATTTTTTGTGGAATTTAATTAATTTGCTGGAGCCAAGTCGTGTAGGTATCCTGTTTCCGAATCGCAAGCGAGGAAGTGTTATTCGTTAACGTTCGCGTTCGAGGTATGGAGTCGCTATTGCTGACATGAGCTCAGTCTCTAGTCGTCAGCTGTCAGTGACGGAAATCAGAATGGAAAATGACGCGCGCGGCGCAGTGATGATTTATAGAGACAATTTGATGAATGCTTTTACTTCTGTAAGGACTTTGATTACTAAATATCAAGTAATTTCCTGTCTTTGAAATACATCCAAGCGACATGCAAGGTTGTCTCATTATGAAAATAAAAACTTTATGATGACATGCACCCCCTTAAACGTTTCTGTCAACCTTATTGACTCTAAAATGCTCGAGCACGAAAGCTACAACGTCGTAACACTTACCTACTGGGAATTCAAAATGAAAAAAAAACGAAAAAAAAAACGGGAATACATTTTTGTAACACAATTTTACGAAAATTCTGGAGGTAAAAGCACTTATTTGCAAGCAAGAGGCTTATGAGCTGAGTTTGGGGTGAACTCGAACGGGGCTTTTATTTTGGTGCGCACCACGGAACGGCTTATAGGCGAATGTTTTCGAGGAGCTTTGAAAATGCGATAATCGCTTACCCACGCATCGCTTGAACACATAGAATCCTGTTAAAAGACCGCAGAATAAAACAACAAGACAATAGTGCGTAGACGCATAATACAACGAGTTTTAAATTATTGTGAATTGAACACCCGAAGTAGGCACGTAATACCGTAACTGAAGTTGAAACCGAGAAAAACATATAAAAATAAATGTCTCTTCTTCATCAAAACGTATTGCTATTACTTTTGACGCTTATTTTCTTTACTGCTATTTAAAAAAAAAGTCTTCGTAGCTGTTTTCGTAGCTCGTAAATTGAGAACATCATCACCCATGACTTCGAAACGGTGACATTTTATATGGTGATATAACCGCATGGTATGGCCCGTACGAAGCGTTCCGTGATAGTCTAGGAATATCGACGGCAAAAAGGGGCGTGTCCGTATTCGGTGTTATATAAAGCTGAAATTTTGATATTATGTGCATAAAACCATGACACAACTATTGTCACAAACCCGGACAAAAAATTTTCATCGGAAGACATTCAAAAAAATTATCAAAGTCAAAATTTCTTAAAAAATGAAAATTACTTAAAAGTTTAATAAGTATGTCATTTTTGAATTTATAAACGTCTAGTTTCCGCAGAAGCCTAGGCATTAATACGTTATATCGATACCGTTTTTAAAAAACGTCAAAAAGTTTTTACTAACCTATGACATGAGCCAAAAAGTAGCTAAAAAAACGCAAAAAAAAATATATACCACTTTTCACTTAATGCCACGGGACTAAATATTGGCCGAATGTTATTAAACGAGTTTGTAAAGATAGCTCAATTCATTGTCTACAAGACTGCAGATCTAACTTTTTGAACACGTCAAGTTCACAACTGAGATTTTTGCTTTTCCCTACGAGAGGTAACTCTTGGCGCGCTGCCAAGCGCCGATAAGCCGTGCGGCTGGCTGGTTAATAGCATGCGTAGGGTGCTTTGAATGGCATACTAGCGTTGAGTGCGCAGGCTTTTTGATACTACGTTAGGTCCGCACTTGATTTCATATTATTTACCTAAAATTGGAGGCTTTTTGTTTTTTGTCTGTAAATTTGGTCTGTTTCTTGATTTTTACATAAAAAAAAAGTTATATATTCGTTTATATCAACCATACCTTGCTCTGTTTTAACCACGTGCAGAGGTTTGAGGATCTACAGAATCCGAGATAATGATTTTCAAGAAGACTGCGAACAGATTTGTCGAGGTATATCCACTTGACATGGGTTTCGATGGCTTGCAGGGTTAGTTTGCTGGCTTGCTAGTTAGTTTCCTACTCACTTTCAAAGCAGGACGACGAATATTATTGATAATTTCTGAAAATTCTCCCAAATATATGGAATGCAAATGGCATGAAGATAAATAAAATGCGCGTAAACTCACTTGTTTACTCACTAATTCACTAGTTACTCAGCAATGATTTTGTTTATTTGTGCAAGTGAAAAGATCGCCTACAAAACGGAATAACTAGCAATACGTATGGGTATGTAGTAATGCATGCTTCCTCATACTAGATCCAGGTTAACATGACAGTTAATTTTATTCACTATTTTCACTTAGCAGAGAAAACAGGAGATAGCTGCGAACCCTCCACAACAGAATCTAGAAAAATAATTTCCACCACAGGTATTGGAAATTTTTTTCAGTTAGCGTTCCTAACCAGCGAGAATGTTCCTAATTTAACAGAAAAGGGTCTAATAAGCAAAAGACAATGATATTGCAAGAACAATAAATCAAGCAAGCAAGAAAGGGTATCAAATTTTTCCTTACAAATATCAAGGCAAGGAAGTTGCAGAGAGCAGTACACCAACAAAAAAAATATTGACATGGCAAAAAACGTAGGCTCGAGTCCCCTAACTTAAACAGAGGTGAAACACCACCCCCAAACAAACGGGTATCGCGTTCAACAATGCCAGAGTTTGACTGGAGCATATACCGTTTCATTATCCATCAATTAAGAGATACAAACAAGACAGGACGTAAAGTTTCTCTCGTTGACATGAATCCGGAGTCTCTTAGGGAAAATGTATTGAAAGCAACCAAAGAGAGAAATGACGAGGTAATTTTAAATCGAATGACATTCGGTTCCCTCTTTGAGGTAAACGCCAGCTACCATGCAGATTGTTTGTCGAAATATCTGAGTGCTAACAGCATAGAGGCATGTAAAAAGGTCCAAACCGTCTCACAATACGATCGCGCTGCTGTCAACACACAAGCGTTTATTTCGGATAAAATGAGGAGATGGAAAATTATACCAATTCCCAACGTTTGCGAAAAATACAGGGAATACCTCATTGCTGAGGGTGTAGACACTAAAGTGGCAAGTTCGTGTCACCTACAAGTATTTAATACACAATAAACTAATTAGCAACAGCAAAGACCAAACCATCTCATTCCACTATTGCACAGGAAACCTCCCAGGCATCATGTGCTCAGATTTTCTTTCTATTGGGCTGTTATATCAGCAAAAACGGGATCAGTCGGGAAAAGCACCTATGCACATCGGTTCATTCCTGTACACGAAATTGCATTGAAAATTGGGCTCCCAATAAGCATCGCTTTACCTGCAGCCCCATGCACTGTCCGGCTGTGACACTGTTTTAAACGTTTTTCGGAATCGGTAAAAACAGGATCTGGCGTCAACTGAATAAAATGACCCGAGACGAGTTGTCACTTTTGGCCAATTTTTCAGACATTTTGGAAAAGGTGAGCACTGCTCGAAGTTTGGTGGTTAAATTGTACGATACAAACAAGAAATTCCGACAGTATCATTACTCGCTAAATGCGCTGCGTTTTAAGATAGCAGTGTCGCGACCTATCTCAATTGCCAAAATACTCCCGAGCGAAGGGGCATTTCATCAGCACCTTCGACGAGCTGCATGGCAATTTAGCACTTAGGTAAACTCGCACGTGCAATTTCCAAAAATGTGGCTTAAGTTTGCCAAAGTAATATTCAAAGCTATCAGAGGTTTTTGAACTAGAATTTAAATGTCGTCTCTATTTTTCTTCTTCTTATTATTATTTTTATTATTTGTGGTGATAGGTCCCGAAGACAGTGGCTGGTGTCAGAGCCTGGGCAGAAAGTTCGTCTTACCTGTATATTTCGAGGGTCAAACAGCCATGGAAACGTTGCAAAATTTCAGTCAAGTCCAAGAAATCCTGCAGCATAAACCCCACTTGCACGTGCAATAGCAATGGAATTGGATGCATCGACGTATGCAGGTGTGATAGGGAATGCTACAATGCCTATAGTGACATGATCGACAATGCCGACGAAGAAACGCTTCAATGATGTACGCACGCATGGATGTATCAAGAGCGTTCCAAGCAATAGCATGCTATTTGCCAGCCAGCCGCACGGCTTATCGGCGCTTGGCAGCGCGCCAAGAGTTACCTCTCGTAGGGAAAAGTAAAAATCTCTGTTGTCAACTTGACGTGTTCAAAAAGTTAGATCTGCAGTCTTGTAGACAATGATTTGAGCTATCTTTACAAACTCGTTTTATAACATTTGGCCAATATTTAGTCCCGTGGCATTAAGTGAAAAGTGGTATATATTTTTTTTGCGTTTTTTTAGCTACTTTTTGGCTCATATCATAGGTTAGAAAAAACTTTTTGATGTTTTTTAAAAACGGCATCGATATAACGTATTAATGCCTAGGCTTCTGCGGAAACTAGACGTTTATAAATTCAAAAATGACATACTTATTCAACTTTTAAGAAATTTTCATTTTTTAAGAAATTTTGACTTTGGTAATTTTTTTGAATGTCTTCCGATGAAAATTTTTTGTCCGGGTTTGTGACAATAGTTGTGTCATGGTGTTATGCACATAATATCAAAATTTCAGCTTTATATAACACCGAATATCCTAACTTCTCTATTTGAAGAGATAGCCGCTCGATATTCCTAGACTATGACTGCCATTTCGCGATAGGCCAAGCAAGCCATCTGATAGGCGATTGAGTCACTTTCAATGCGCCTGGTTAATGTATGAGACAAACGCCAACAAATAGACACTGCTTGTCAGAGGCTGCAATGACGAATTGCCAGACACAACGTCGTGTCCACAGGCGCCGTGGTTTCAGGCGTCGGAATTTGTTTCAGTTGTTATTTTTTCGGAAGTGGCTGAAAGTGGAATGGCCATTTGAGAGCGCTGCGACTGAGGGTTCCTGAGAATTTCAATGATTTTATTTCAAAATTCAGTGCAAGTCTAAGGTTTTTATAAAGGTCAGCTAAGTCCCATCTGTTTTACACGTGGATTTTCCCCCAATATGAGTAATAGCTCGATTAATAACTCATGTACAATTCGAATAACTGCTTTTATTATTCCAATGACATGTTTTGTTCGACGCTTGCAACTAGAACTAATCGTGGAATATTTTATGTTATTTTATGTTTACTCATAATTGTAAATGTTTGAGCGAAGTAATTACCAATTCGCTCTGGATTTACAAAATTGCTAACGCAGGTAGTAACTGGTCTATTTAAATTAAATACGCGTGGTTTCAAAAAGTAAATACGCTTTTGTGCTGTGATACTACCGTTGTCTACACGAAGAGAAAAAAAAGTTAAAACAAATAAAAAAATGGTTATTTTAACAAAAAGTGTTAGTTAACTTAGGCACAGCTAAACTTTTGGTTCAATTGACAATGCTATTGTTGTTGCATGAGTGCTGTTGAATTAACCATTCTTTCTTGGTCATCACAACTAAGGAATATTGTTCATTACAACAAAGCGAAACTAGTTATCACAACTTAGCAAAGTTGTTGCTCCAGCTATAATGATTTTGGACGCACCAAACACTCTCGGATGGGTTAAATCAACCAAACTACTTGGATGATTCTACAAAACATCGTTTATTTATTTTAACTAAGCAGGCATGGTTAATTTACCAGTTTTCTTTGTTGAATCAGGAAAACCTGAAAATCCTTAATTAGGTTATGATTGATTACGATTGGTTACTCATCAATTCGTATACTAGGCCGTCTCAGTTGAATTTGTGTGTAGCCATAACACTAAAAAAGAAAGAATACTTAAAATTGCATATGACGTTTCTGTTGTTAAATTTTTATCGAACAGTTGCGACGAATCACCCAAGTTTTCCGTGATTTGAATATTTTAATTCACGTTCATTTTTGTTGTTGTTGTTGAATCATCTATGGCACAAAATAAATTAGCGAAATAATTGAAAATGAAAAGCAACCCATTTTCTCTCCCTACCTGTGTTATGCAAATTCAATTGCTGCAGTGGCGAAATAATTTTCCTCGCATGTGCCGCGAGCATGTTATCAATTCGTGCCATTCGAGATAATTTACAATTCTACTGAAATTTTTGGATTTTATTTATGGTTGCCAAACCCATATTGAGCGATCGATAAAGTTTTACCATTGTGGCAAAATAGCATTTTTTGTTTATATACAATTGAAGATCACGTTTTAGAACAATTTTGTGTTAAACTTTAAAGACGGTTAGTGTAAGCGGGTAGCATAAAAGTTTTTTAACTTTTTACTGACATCAAAACATGTCACTACAAAGTTGTGTGACAGATCTTATGGCAGGTTCGCCATCCCACGTGAATTTAGAGATTTCTCTTCCAAAAGTGTATGTTCGTACTTCCATATTGCTAATTGCTTTGCATCTCATAACTGTCTTAATGTTAATGCCAACGAAATTCAATTAACAAGCCTGTCATCACAATAAACCACCCTTAAGACGTATCAAGCTCTTACAAACCCTTTTGTTAATCACTCAAACATTGTGGACATCGGTCATAAGAGACCTTCGGGTAATTATTAGGCTATTTTTCAAACAAAAATTAATTTTCAAATTACACCCCATCAGGACTATAATTACCCGACACTCAGCATTAACGCCGTAAACAAGGACATACGACCTTCGCGATAAATCAAGATCAAGTGCACTGATTTTTAGCAAAAAGCAAACATCTCGAGTTGATGAATGGCTCATCCATAATTACACATCACTACGGACTTGAATTCAGCCTTGTTATTATTTTCAAAGTGAATGAAATGCGTTCTGTCGTTCTACATTTTGCATAAAGCTGAGGTATGTGCCAGAAGTGCAGCATTACTGATTGGGAATGTAACAGAACTATAATGATATCTCAGCAATTAATTATATAAGGATACTTTAAAGTTTCAAATTGTATTAATTAGAAATGGTTGAGCGTGATGTAAGAAAATTACATTTGAATTTTGAATATTTTCTGATATAATTCCACGAAATTGGGCTACAAAGAAAAATGAACCGTGTTCGTTATTTTAAATTTAAGTGACGTTCGCTCGCTTTTCCATTTCTCCTGGCCGTGTTGTGTCTCTACTCGAGTTCGCTAACATCCGAGCTTCAAACGTTCACCCTCTAATGGAGAGGCGTACTACGATTTCCTGATGCTTAAGGGCCTCCTAGCTGTGGTCCACTTTCCACCTTTCGGTAAGGTGTAAGACTACAAATGCAGGAATCAGGTTTCCTTTTTTTCCTTTCGGCCAGGGTTGGTTTCGATCGATAAGAAAAAATCTTGGTTAAATTTGGATTCCAAAACCGTTATCCGTGATAAACCCGTAAAACAAAAAAAACGATAAAACACATTTAAAATCCTTGTTTCATTTACAATTCGCTCGTATTAAGTTTAAAAACTCATATAGTAAACAGCTACAATTTTCTGCAAAATAAATGTAAATATTGCATGATGCGTTTGGCATTAGTGCTGTCAAAACTCGTTGAGCTTTGCCGGTGGCATGTCAAATTTGCGAGCATTATTTTCGAATAACTCATGTGTGCTCATTGGTGGAACGGACAGGGTAAACACAATATAAAATGTACCAGTAATGTACCAGCCCAGCGGAAAATGGGATATTCATGCCATATGTCAGTGTTATGCGGCTAGAAAGAAAGACGATATTTTGTAATAACTACACAAGAAAAATTGTTAGAACGTGGAAAATATATTCACTACAGAATTGAAAAGAACGCTGAAATTGGAAACCTTCGCATTGGTATGTGAAAGAAATTCTGGGAAGCAAATAAAGCAATGAATAAAACATGTCCAATACACGTCGACTTTTTGGACGGTCAAGAAGTGCCATACTTTACATAAAATGTAGAATGCGTTTATCTTAACTATTGACGTCATCACAACCATTCAATGTCTGGATAGTATTTATCAATTCACCGACAATCTCTCCATACTCAAACAAAAGTGACCATCAATTTGCTCACAGATTTTTTTGAGTATCGAAAGATGCAATTTTTTCTTTGTGTTAGTAAAACGCATGTGTAGCAATACATTGAAAGTTAAAACTTTTTTTACCATGTTAAATAATATCTATCCGAAAGAGTGAAGTCATGTATAGCGATGTATTTGACAGATATTTTCAAACTTGCAAACACTGCGCGCTGCAATCAGAAGAAGAAAAGTTCTAAGAACATAACTTTCAGCATGTAAGATGCAGTAAGATAGTAATGTTCAAACATCTCGACCTCTTAGTTAGTTTTGATATTTCAGAAAATGCATCTGCGCCCTTCGCGGCTTGCTTTTCTTGTCCTGTCACTGAGCGTCGGCTTCGCGACGGCGACGCTCGACGGCGCTTGGGGGACGTCGGCCACACTGAATCAGACACCACCGGAAGACCTCCCCAGTGGCGCAAAGATGAAGATCCTGGCTGATGGATGGCGCTGTGATTGCTGGAATAGCACCGAGCACGGCATCGACACGTTGCTGGACTGTCGGTGTGGGGGAATGGGCCTCGTGGAAATGCCCCTCGAACTTCATATGGACTACGTTCAGAGTTTGTAAGTGATGCACTATACCTATAAATTCAGTGGTGATACCAAAGATACTGCAAGTGGGATAGCTTACCCTATCTGAGAGAGTTGTTAATCGCCACAATTGATACCAAAATGTTAATATTCTGTAGGATTCTCCAAGGAATTTTGTCTTGATAACATCTGAGGTGTACATTTTACAAATATCAAGTTTTCTGTGTTTTATTTGGAACCAATGTGAAGTCGAGCAATGTGTTGGATAGGGGGGGGGGGGGGGATTTTTAAAAGATAATTTTCAACGTTGTAGAATAAGAATGAGCAACTTCAGAATAAATTGATTAGATTGAATTTGAAAAGCGGCGATGTTGAGGATGAATCTAACTAGAAGGGAGGGAAAACCCGATGTCAGCACCTAGCCTACTTTTGTCGAAGGGCACCAAGGGGACCAGCGATTTACCGCCCCTTCCAACTCGAACATCAGGATTCCTCTACAAATCCTGGCTGTCGAGAGGTTAATTACAAGGCGAGTTAACTTGTATCTCCATTCCCAAACTTCTCTCCCGAAGACATCTGGTTATGAGGATTATGGTCACCCATCCAATACCTAACCCAGCGCAGCGTTGCTTAACTTCGGTGAAACCTATATCTTAACAAAACGCCAAATTGTTCTGTGGGGTCGCTATAAAAAACTCCTTAGTATGGACTATATACTCAAGAAGCCTTTATCACCTCAACAGGCAAGGTTGAGTTAAAAATACTTAACTCTGTGGCCATGGCTAGCAACTTGAACGTGTGGTTCCTCGGCAGGGTTACCATTTACACTTGTTGAAATTGCGTCAACATACATTAGCGCGCTAAACGGTTGTTTGTTTGTGTTGTGTGTTATATATATGAAGCTTCTCTTCCTATGTTTCCAAACACGGTTAAAAAGTAAAAAGGTTTGTGAGTGAGGATGGCATGTCGAACTTTTCTTACCAGTTCCAAGCCTCGAAACTATTACCCTCGTCATAAGTTACATTAAAGTTTTGATTTTCTTCTTTTGAATTCGTATCCGTATCTCTCAAAAGCCACACAGATGACTCGTACCAGATGAATAATACCTTGGCAAATATTTTCACAAGCGTTTTCACTTAGAGAATGTTAGAAGATCTCACCAAGTCGTGAAAATATGTATCATTGGTCATTTGGAGATTTTCACATGTAGGTGGATATTTTTCCTTATTGACCTACCTGTCACTCGTATCCTAAAAGTGGATAGTAATGAACTTCTTTGTAAAGCCTTTGTGTAATTTTTTGAAAAGCGTACAAGCGGTACAAGTTATTATTGTAATAAATAATTACGCGTAGGTCATGGACGAGTTTCCTTCTCATGTTATTTCCTAAACGAACTCAAGTCAGAATTACCAAACAATTGGGTTTGTACTTCATGATATAATCACTGGTTTCCAGACATCTTTTCAATGCAATCCTCGGTAAATAACAAAGTATTATAAAAGAAAATTTTTGTTTACTCAGGTCAAAGTTTTTGTATTCGTAACAGATTGTTCGTTTATATTTTTTTAGAACCCTGTCAAAAACGGGAATAGAAATATTCCGACGGGAGACGCTGCAGCCCTACAGAAACTCACTCAAAGACCTGTGAGTATTAAAAACTGAATTAAACAGTCTATTATAGTCCAGTCTTGACACTCCCTAGTGGCATAGAATTTCATCTACCAGTGGTGTAATACTTTGGAAAAAGGTGGGTAAACGGTGGTCATCTGCCGACCGAGCATATGTCGCGGGGGGGGGGGGGGGGGGGGGGGGGGGGGGGGGAGGGAGAGGGAGAGACTCAAAAATCTTTTTGGATTTCATTAGATTTAATTTCGCTAGATTGCGAAGTACGTCCACACTCCCTCAACTTATAACGGTCTCTGATATCTTTAATGAACTTCTTATTTACTTTTCCACTATTTAAAAGTCGTAGCTTTACGCATTGAGGGACCCAAAATTGATTGTAATACAACTGATCGAATAACCAAAATTCGTAAACCACGAACGGGACGCGGATGTTTTTATAATGATCAATTTCAAATTCTATACAGCAAACTTTATATCAAGTAGCCACAAAATACGGGGGAACGCAATTATTTTTGAAACCCCAAAAGTTTGCGTCAATCAGCGTATTTCTCTGATACAAAGGTGGGTAAACGCTTAATTGAATAATCAACGGCTGTTACAAGCCGTATACCCGCGTACACCCCAGACCTATGCCCAGACTCACACCACTGCCTGTTCCACTATTCATCGACCTACGGTATAACTTTCATTATTTAGTTGGGCCTCATTGCTTTGCCCAATCAACATTATTGTGTTTGCGGCCCCCAGGGAATCCAATAACTGCAAAATATCGCGTGGTACGTCGATATACCACGAGAGGTAAGTCAATGGTTTCTTCCCTTTGAGAAAGCTATGTTTGCTCTCAGCCGCTGTGCGGTTTACCCTCCTACCCTTTACGTTATTGAGTCAACGAAATTGGTCGTGTCCTTTATACTGCCAACCTAATGCGCCCTCTGTATTTCAACCCACGCACATTTCAAAGATTCTTAAACAGCATTTGAGTATTACTCAAATAAAAATTTCTCGCCTGAAGTGTGTTTTTATCACATTGCGGACGTCATCTTTGAAAACAGCTTAATTCTCCGAGCTCAGATCGTTCACTTCAAATTTGAGAGAAAGCATTTCCTGGCTAACAAGATTTAATTTCAGGACGTTAACGGATATGAAATATTTAAAGAGGATCGAAGCTGGCAGCCTGCGAAACATGAAGCATCTTCGCTCTATGTACGTGTTTCTTTCTAATTACCTAATTAGCAAATCAATAAAGGAAAAATATCGTGGAGTTCTTAAATGGAGATTTTACGTTTTCGCAGAGGCATCATGGAGGCTCCGGAAATGAAAACGTTGCCGTTGGGACTGTTTGAAAGCGTCACGTCCGAATTTCGCTCGTTGTAAGTTTTTTGGTTCACAATATCGGTTTATTATTTGTTCGCGTGGAAGCCCCGCAAAAAAGTGAACAGAAATGAAACAGAATTGATTGTGTAGTGTCATTATTGTTATCTGCGTGCTATGACTGTAATTGCGTTTTAGCAATGGCGGGATAATATATCTAGTTTTGATCATATTTAGAACCCTGCAACGTGCTTCTAACCAATTTGCTTGGAATTGATTGGTCCATTTGTTGATCGCTTGTTGCTGTGAAGTGATATAATTGGGGGTTGTGATTTTTCTTTTCAGACGAATACTGCGGACCGGCCTGGAATATATTCCCGATTTGACAGGGGTTGGACAAGGAACTATCATGCATATGATGTAAGCTTGACTTTTAGATGGATCTACACAGGATTTAAACTGAAATAAGCATACATACCAACTATTTTGACACTTGAGAATATACCCAGACCCAATTCTCTTAATTTTATCGACCCCAATTAAATAGTTAGTGTCTAATTACGTACATTTTTTACTATTATGAACACTATCACCGTCTCGAAAATTGATGCCCAAACGGGGACACGAACCCCGATCTCCACCTATCGCGCGTGTTGCTCTAACCCATTGAGCTACTTGGACACTGGCTTTTTGAGTCGATTTTAGTGTATTTGATATTTGTGTATTTGTGTATATTTGTGTGTATCTGTGTATTATTTGTGTATATTTGTGTATTTGTATTTAGTATGTGACCCCGTTTGGGCATCAATTTTTGAGACGGATATAGTGTTCATAATAATAAAATACCCCGTGCATTGCAAGCGTTTGTAATTTAAATAAGATTTCATCTAAACGTACGTAAATCTTTGTGAAACCTTTGATCGTGCAGTTTATCACAAAGCACACGAGAGTTTACACCAACACGTTACCAATGTTTTTGTTTAAAACACCTTATCCCACAAATAGAAAAATGACCTCAGTTCATTTCCATATTCCACCGAGCTCGTTTGTTAGTATGCGTATGCTAATGGGGTTAATTAGTTCCAGTTTAAGTTGATAAGTTGGTTAAATGGACGCTACTGAATGTTGCTGGAGTTACGACACGACTTTACTATGTAACTAACTGATTATTATTTTTGCAGAGATCTGGAGGGTAACAAAATCAAGACGATCAAGTCGTATTCGTTTCGTGTCAAAGCCGAGCAACTGTAAGTGTCAAGTATTACTAGTACGTTCATTACATACCACTCACACACTCTTACGCACTTTAATAGTCAGTATATACACTTATTTCGTACTACCATAGCGCTAATGCTAAACTTTCTTCGAGAAAGCACTTCCGAGGAAAATGGCCCAGAAAAAATGGAGGGTGCTAATAGATGGAGTTTCCGTTGTTTCGCGTGATAAGACATTTCATTTCGTTATTTCTCGCAGTTTACTCGCGTTTGAGACTGGTTGACTGACATCAACGATTGAGATACATGTATCGATGTTTTAAGTTGTAATTATTTGTGGAGGTTTGTTAAAAAAGACAGCCGCAAGCGCCATCGGTTGGCACCTACCGTTACTAAGTGTTACCTGCTCGTTTGCTCACCAGAAAGTTTAACGTTAAAGCTGACTCTCTGACTATAGTGTGAAAAAACTTCACATGCAGACTTTTGTGTTCCAGGCTTTGGATGAATATGAACCAGATTTGGTTCGGGAATCAAATTTTCACGTAACTTTTTCAGGATCTTAAATTACAACTCGCTGGAGTCTGTGGACGGCTGGGCGTTCAACGGCTCGGAGATTGGGAAGTTGTAAGTGTCAAAGAAGTAAGAATCTCTGTCAAAGAAAATAATAAGAGTTGTTATTTATTTACAAAGTGTCACGTCATTTTCAGAAGTCTAAAAGGGAATCGCTGGCTGACAAAACTCTCCCAAGACGCTTTCCACGGGCTGCGTCATCTCAGAGAATTGTAAGAGCACGCGGATTATGAAAAGCAATTACACGAAGGGATTTCCCATTTTGCATGATTGTTGTTTTGATTGGACTTTAACGTCATAGTGCGCTGCTAAGTGACATAGTCCGAAAATGTCATGTCTTTTTGTGGGGTTGATTGCAAAATATTGAGCACCGAAACGAATTTCGATCGTGATAAAAAATATCAATTTTAAACTTTTCCACAATTTGCTGTCAACGGCACGAAAATTTAGCTCAGGAAAGATTGTACCCCCACACGCACACACCTACACCACCCTTGGACCCTTTGGAAACTGAGCGCATCAAGTCAAGGGCTGTAGGACGAGTTGATAGGAAAATCAATTACTTAAAACAGAGTTACGATTGCCTTGTCACTTGCACGTCATTGTTACCGCAAACCAACCAAGTCCTTTGCGAATTCAGATCGAGATGAGATCTATTTTCAGGTAAACAAGTGTGGGAAGGCTGAGAGAACTTAACTTGATACTTCAACATAATATCACCTGACAATTTTGCCAAAGCCGAATAAAATTAATTATAGGATTCATACCATCGAAGCAGACATTGTGGTCTGGCCTCAATCCTTGCCGTTATCATCATCCATCACCTACCCGAGACAAACTATCGATATAATTTTCCTCCCACCAATATCACGGAGTGTTCAAACATTCTATCGAATAGCGTTATGAGATCGAGAATCAAGATTGGTATGCGCTTTGATTGCAGGGATTTGTCAGATACTTCGATCACTCAACTGCCCACTGCGGGTCTGTACGACTTGGACATACTTCGCATAACAGACACCAAGTCGCTGAAAGTAATTCCCTCTGTGTACAGCTTCAGGGTAGGTAGACCTTTCAACCCCACCAAGTTTTGCTGTGAAATGCTGGAGAGCTCATTCTAAATTTGTCCATCTATCCAGGACTTACGAGAAGCGTGGCTCACATACTCGTTCCACTGCTGTGCCTTCAAATTCCCTGCACGCCACGACCCGCGAAGGTACATCCTTCATCAGGTATTATATACGAAGTTTCTTTCTATTTTCTTGGTACGTTATTGTTATAGAAAATTTGATTTACGGCCTTGGACATCTTTTCATCCGCTTCACAAGCCAAAATCAAGCTGGTAATGATGACGGAAATGATGTATTTCACTCTTAAACTTTGATATTTCATGATCGCAGGCACAGAATTTCTGATAAATAAAAACTATTTTCAAAGTTCGTATGTTTGTCGTGTGTAAAAGCGAACTGCCAGCTAAAGACTCGCCTCCATGGTCACAGCCATTCTGATAATTCAATTTGCATTTTAGCCTTCAGTTATAGAACTGGCCCTAACAATATTATAATAATGTTAAACTACAATGAATAAAAATAATACATGGCCAGAAATTCAACTTCTGACTTGCGTATTTATCAGCGAAACTAATTAGTCCGTGAGGGTTAAAAACCTCACCGATAATGGTCATGAAACTGCTCCTATAAAGAGCGTTTGTATTATCGTTTACCATTAATTTCAAAGCACATAGACGCCCGCAAATATGATAAGAATGCCTCTAATTCCAATTATAGACTCATCAAGCTCTGATGTTTATCGGCCCCTGAATCCCCCCCGACCCCTTTCACCTTACAAGAAACTCGACGCCGCGGATTTTAGCAAATAAAATGATTAGTTAATCGCGTAATTTCTGTGCTCCTTCATAGTATATTTGGAGAAGATTTTCATCTGGATCCTACGCAGTCTGAACGATTAGCACCAGTTTCCTAATTAACTGTTCTCTCCAGAGCTTCATCACAAAGACCCAAAAATAATGAAATTGTCGAGTGAACGTGACGTAGTTATCTGGCTAGAGGAGTTTAGTTGGGCGAGATCTTCAATAAATGATTACAAACTGACGCGCACGCAACATTTTACACTGAACACATCTTTCAAAGACGTGCGTACAACGCCCACACTATTTTTAGTTTTTGGAACAAGGCATGTGCTTCAAAGGTAAAATTCACTCAACTCTCAAACTTATATTGCCAAGAATCGACTCACTCGAAATGTTCAGATGGTTATTTCCGAACTTAGGCACAGAACTTTCATCAAAAGTTCTCTGTTCAGTTTAGACCAGGTTTACTTGCCAGCACGTAGACCATTTTTAAAGAGCCGTGTCAGCCACTGTTTTACCCTCTCATTACTATTGCATTTTGATGAACTGACCGAGGCCAGGCACGCACAACTTCTTAGTCTTTTTTCCACTCTTTTCATGATGTCTGAAAAGTTTTAGTGAGTGATTAAAGTTCTGTAAATCCCAGGCGGAACTGACTCTGCACATATTTTAGTATTTGCTCTCTTTTTAGTACAAAAGGGTAAATAAACCGCTGCTGGCCGTGCCAAGCGTTTATTTGAATAGTGGTATTGTTTTTAAAACCAGAAACTTGGTTGTTTCTTGAAAAAAACAATTATTTTATAGGAATACTTGGCCAAAATCGAAAAACTCTGTAAGCACGATGAAATCGACGACACGGGCCAACTTCGTCCAGTCCGGCTGCCGCTGAAGACGCGTCGCCGACGCCGAACCGATGGCAAGTCGTCTCAAAGAAACACACTCGAAGGAGACGACGGCAAGCCATTTCCCTTTATGAACGGCGAGTTCCAATACGACAACGACGACGCCGACGCGGGGTTCGGCGACATTGTGACTGTGACGCCCATGTTCGACTACCCGTTTCGGGACGAGCCAGCCCTCGGAGAGAGCGCCGAAGACATCGAGGAGCAATGGGCGACGGACATCGACGCTGTCCTCGACCACGGATTCTTCCACCAGACGACGGCCACTGTATCACCTTTGAAGCTGCACGCGCTGTGCGGGAATCTCTCTAGAAGGTAAGACCATGTCGCTTCAATTCCGCCAGCACCATATCAATAAGATTCGGATTAATTTGCGCATAGGTTTTAAAATTTAAAAATCCTTTGGGATCAACTCAACAGTGGTTGAAAAAAAAAGATGTGGGCGTCGAGTCAGAACCTCCAAGCGGCTCAGAAGATATTCCTGTACTTTTTTCGAGGAAACTTTTGGTGCGCACTTTGATTCAATGTGTGTGGGTGATGCTTGACGACACAAAAGTGTTTGTTTTTTTACGCGCAGAATGTTTTGTTGTTGTTGTTAGATTCGTAAAGGCTATTTTGATCGAATGGAGATCACAGATGAGCAGGGACGAGTGATCTAATTACCCATACCGAGCAGTGAATTGGAAAGGGTCTAGTCTAGTCTGGAGTTTAATTGAAAAAACCCTCTGATAATTTATTTGTACTTGGTATTGGGAAATTGTATCACAAAATCTGGTGTGGAATGCGAAACCAATTATAAATCTGAAATCAGAAATAGACAGTGATCATTTCATAATCACAGTCCTTCGAGCAGTAGCGAAAAGCGCGGGATTGTGTAGATGAAGTCGGGGATGGGACGGTGATCGAGATAAGGCACCTGTTGCGGTTTGCTGAAAAAGAAAATCTTATTTCGTCCTCTGCCGTCATTGGCTAATGAGAGATGCTTGAGATTTCGATTCAGAACTCAAAGCTGCTTAAAGAAAGTACTAACATCCAAACCGTGACTTCCCGTTTTGGCATCACAGAGGACACGCCACGGTGCAAATACGGGCAGAATTTTTCCTCTGGCGCATCTTAGTTTCATTCTTGGAAGCTAAAACTCGTTAGCTCGGTACTTTCCACAGTTTCCCTCTCTGTACTTACATTTTCTCTAACTTGTTGTCAGCACTTTATCACTGAGATATTTTGTGTTTCCTAAATGTGACTCGCCTAGGATAATGTTTTCTTAGTGCATTGTTTTCTTGTCTTGCATTGTTTAAGGCAAGACGTGTCTTTGCTAGTAGATACATTATTTGGCTTTCGCTGGCCATGTCCTGACTTGAATGACAGTTCACGTCAGGAATATCACGCTTTCAGACGATAATGTGGGGGGAGGGGGCAGGCACAGAAACTGAAAGTGGACTATTTATATAAAAGCTTACGTGTCCGCTTCGTTCGCCGTGTTTTGATCTTCCCATCATGCTACAAATACGTCGGGTATTGATAAAATTGGGAGAGGAGCGTATTATTCATTTAGTGCGATGCGTATGTCGGAGTTTGATAACCCGTTAAAAGCAAATTTAATGCACGCATGTAGAAAAGTTTCGTTTTTCGAAGCCCATTTTAATATTTGACAAGCTACATCCAAATGCTTTCAAAAAAGCTCGGCAATGTTTAATTTGCGCCGTCTGGCAGTACAAGTAAATGCGTCGTACTTCAGGAAGTTAATTTGCTTTCGATGTATTTTCCAAACTTTGCGGGCTTACTAACGCGATTTGCAACATTCATATCTTCCGTAACGACGCATGCGTTCATGTTATTTCAGTATGTAAAAGATTAAAAAGGACATTTTGAGGCACGAGATTCGTCTCTTTAGATTGAAAACATTGCGTTGTTTGAATGTATTTAGGATTTCTAAGAAAATCTTGTGTTGGTGACAAGTATTCGTATCCTATTCAAGCTTCACCTTTATTTCCTATCATGTTTTACAATTGCACATTTGGTATATAACCTTTCAGCGTTCATAGAAGTAACCTATCGCTGGTACACAACCTATACAAATTATTAATGTGGATATCTTCACATTTTCTTTCTGAAGTATATTCAGCTTTTTATAGCTTTGTAAAAAATAATGAGCGACGAAGATCCATCCCCACGCACGCATGACGATACGCACGCACACAGGGGTTCGAGAATGACCATTATGTACGCACTCGCGTGGGGAGTGCTCTATGGAGACTGACGTGCTACAACTTTCGATACAATTTCTATTTTCATGCCAAGTAATAACCGAAATTTGACTCATTTGTCCAAGGCCAGCATTTCAGCCACAAAAAAACCCATCTATTTTCTTTTGAATGTTCGGCCATGAAATTGGTTTGGGTCTTTTACTAAGTTCCACCCCCGTCTCGAACGAAGCGATCAGAACTGAGAAAACCCACGAGCTTGTTCAAAGAAAAATCTGAATATGATTTTATAGGGAATTTAGTTTTTGTGCACCTAGTAGTTGATGTCTGTATCGGAATAATTCGCAAACCTTCAAACCTATGTTCGAATCATCATCGCTAATGACTGGCAGAAAATGTATACGTAAATAATTTACTCAATTAAGAGATCGTGTTGGACGATACCCCAATTTCATGACCAATTTCATGACCAATTTAATTTGTAAATTGCAAGCTCTTGGGAGGTCACAAAGTTAAATGTTGGTGATTTTAATGGGAGATTTCTGATCACTTTATCTGATCACTATAGGTCTCTTGGCTGCACTTAGGTCTCTGAGCTCTCGTAAGAAGGTAGAACCAAGACATTCTTCTTATAAACATTCTACATTCTTGGCAAAGGAAGAAGGCTATTTTCTTCATGTCATTATTTGACAGATGAGCAAAGAAGTTTGTGTTGCCTGAGGTTTTGAACAGTTGCATTATGTCAGAGATGAAAAGAAAATGTCGGGAAAGTTGCGTTGGTGTGCAATTTTTACGCGGAATTGTACGTCGAAACTAAACGACAGACACGCTTTCCGCTCAGTGCTATATACCACGCAGATCGATAACTAGAAGGTCATCAACGAACTCCGAAATTTGGATCCATTAAGTCGATCTAATTTACAGCACCATGTGACATATTCTGTCAGCTGTGGTGGAATTAAATGAGAATTGTTTCTGTACCTCACGTTCTTGTTGGTTTGGTACCACGGTGGGGTCACGGTCTGACCCAAACTCTTGAGCTGCTGCTTCTCTCGGTGTACCTAAACCCCCCACCCCTCATACGAAAATATTTTCAGCACCCGAGCAACTTTGCGGTCTTTCCCAATAACTAGGAGGAGCGCACACGGGAATCTCGAGCTACTCTTCCTGGAAGACAAGCAAGAGTCTTCTCTGCAAACTTGAAATTGCTTTCAAGAGGGATGAAAATTAATTTTACAACCTGTTAGCTAGGGAAAGCAGAGACTTGACATATTCTTACCACTTTAGTGTAATTTTTTTTTTTTTCAGAGTTTCTTTAATGTCTGAAAACTTTTTGCATTACTATCCAATTTTATTTGTGAATCGAACACCCTGTCAATTTCATTTCTACGGTTTTTAGTTAGTTACACGTTTTTGTGACATTTTGTTGATGAGTAGGTATATTTAAAAATGTTGGTCACCGAAGCGATGTAAGAACCAGGAAATCGATTATAGAAAACCTGAGCTATTAGATGTCTTTGAGATGACAGAAAAAATAACTTCTGTCAACAAACTAAAACTTTCCAGAGGAACCCTACTAACTGAAACCTTGTGGAAAATACTTTTAACCATTTTGTTATGTGCTTACAACCATTTCTATTCACCGTTACCTCACAGAGTCTTTGCTCCCATTCCAGCACCACCCCCCACGTGTTTTGCAACCCCGCGCCTGACGCACTCAACCCTTGCGAGGACATCATGGGCTACAACTGGCTACGCGTGTGCGTGTGGTTCGTCGTGATCACAGCGGTGGTCGGTAACCTAGCCGTGTTGGTCGTGCTACTGAGCACCCTCTTCGACATCACCGTGCCCAAGTTTCTGATGTGTCACCTCGCGTTCGCCGACCTCTGCATGGGCGCCTACCTGCTCATACTCGCCTCCATGGACTTGCACTCCAGCGGTGTCTACTTCAACTTTGCGTTCGATTGGCAGATAGGTGAGTTAAAATCCACAAAAAAGGGGTATTGCAAAACGGTCCTTGTTTAAACCAACGTCGTTGCCTACTGTTGATATCTGTTCACTCATTCGTTTTCTACCCCTGGGATTTGAAAATTACATTTTGCGGCTCTAGGAAGATCTTCAGCCTGTTCGGGAGAGAAGATGCCAGCACAAATGGGCTTTCCCTGCATTTCTACCAGAGCATGAATAGAATTACAGCTCTGATTTGAGCGGAGGGATTTTAATTTACTTGTGATATATATGCAAAATAATTTGCGAACTAAGCATCTCGGCACGACAAAATCTGTAGAGCAAAAGCAAATCGGCAGATATCAACAACGATGATTATTTTTTAACGACAGGTGACCCGCATTTCACCTCAAAACGACCGGTGTTACGAACGGAGTATAGCGTTTTGGACAACCGTCAACCTCCCAGGGTAGGAAATCTAGGCAACCCTTGGCTGGACATGTATTTTCCTTGTGTGCTGTTGTAAGATGACCGCTGACCAAGATGCCAATTCTATGAATTGATAAAAGAGCATATTTTCCTTTGAGCGCGTTTGCTTATGGTTATCAGGTCCAACCAAAGATCAGTTCGATTTTTCTTGCACCAGTAAATACGAATGAGATTTCTTCTTAAAAAACAAAACAAAATGTGCTATAGCAGTCCTGGAAAATGTATGAACTCTATTTCTTTTGCGGAGGGGAAGTAATATGGCTGTTTTACAATAAAACAATTGTTATCAGTTTCTTTTGAAAAGGCTGACGATCAAAGTGATAAGGCACTGCGCTGGGATTGCTTGTTTCAGAGTTCTCTTTCGTTTGACAACAAACTATTTCGAATTTGAATATCAGAAGGTGTTTCGCATCACTGAGTATTAGTAAGAAGACTTTTGAAACCAGTGGCGTAGCTCTCTGGACTTTGAAGTGATGCGACAAGCGTTATTTCATATTGTGGGTGAGCTTTCGTAATTGCTTGGGTAAAAGGTGAAATCGATTGCCTCAATGTGCTAAATTATGACTCGCCTTTCCTTATATCTTTTTAGTTAGCAATGACAGTGACACTCTTTTTGCAATATGAAGAAAATTTACTTTCTTTGAATCCCAATGACATAAATTAGTCATGGTACGGAATGCTTACTGAGTTGGAAGAATTAAACTTTGAAAATAACCAACTGGTACCAAACGCTTTGATGTGAAAACAATTTCATTTTCATTCATTTCATGATAAAAAATAGATAACATTTCGCATACATATAGCTATGGCTATATGTATGCGAAATCAGCTAACGAGGCCAAAATTGTCTGTTTCTTTAGTATATATTTTTTTGGAATATATACAATTTTTCTCCCTAAGTTGGCATTCGGAGTTTCATTTCAGTTTCATCCTTGATAAAAAGTCGTCAAAGACAACAGAATCTCATGCCACCACAACATCCCTAATGTAATCAGTCAGTTTTTAGGCGTTCCAATATATAAATCTCATCTGTTCTAACCCAGCTGACTTTTCTTCCAGAAAGGGACTGTCATATCAAAAACTTAATCTCTGAAAAGCCTAGAAATAACTAATAAACAAGCTTATTTCCACTTGACGGAACTTCCAATTTATCGTGTAAAATCTAGTCTCGTTTTCGAAACCTATTCAGCATAAAAGTCTCGATTCGACTTTCAAATGAAAATGTGTCTCCTCACACACAAGTTCATGAAGAGCAGCCGGTATTTCCCCTGGTCTCTCAGATGAGGTAATATTTCTTTTGATTGTAGATGAAATAACCGATTTAACAATGAACGAACGGCTTTCCTTCTCCAAAGGAAACGTTTCTGTGGTCGACCTTGACTCACCTCTCCGATCCAATAACGAATTCCACCGTCGGGAAATTCCAGGCGATTCTTTGAATTCCCAGAGGGACTAGCTGATTCAAATCCAGGTCCCCGGACGGAGAACTCTGAGGATTTCGACATCATTTTCGACTCAAGAATTTAATGAATTGATAACTTCACTTCTAATCACAGAATACGCTCTCTCGCAGCGGTTACGAACATTCCTAGCGACTACTAGATCGAAATAAAATGTCACAAAATCATATTTATCTGGAAAAACTAAGAGAAATACTCGTTTTTCGTTTCTCTCGTTTCAAAAGATGTTGTTATTATGCCATTCCACGTATTGGTACAAAATATCGCAACATTTTATATCTTGCTCAGACTAGTATTTGCCTTTGTGCCATACACTTCTTTCTAAGTAGCTTATTCTTATGTAAGAATCTGACTGTAGTTGGAATGGTTGGATCACGGACGGATGAACATAGAGCGAATCACCCAATTTGAAATCAAATAACAGTTTTGACAAAAACTATTTGAAGGAAATTAGGGAAATTTTGTTGTTCTTCACTTAGCATTCAAACCCCAGTTCAAATAGTTTTTGTCAAAACTAGTGCTAAGGTTAGATAAAGTAGACATGAGTCTAAAAGCCAGTATAAAATAACAGTTGTTTTTGGCTTGCTCTGCGACAGTTACCAAGAGAAAGCTCTTTAATATGCAGAAACAAATGTTCAACATATTATTCGAACAGTGTTCGGACATTGAACAATGACCTTTCATGTTTTAACTACAAGAATTTCTTTATTGTTTTCTGTCAAAACACCCTGTGGTCTTGTTCTCAACGTCTAAAACCACGGTGAAGCCCGGAAAAGCTACTGGGTGATTCAAATTGAAAAAAGTCGGAAAAAAGACTCAACTTTTAGTGATCAGTTCAGTGACAATGTCAAGCTCGTTTTGCATCATAATTAGATGTGTCTGAATTTTATTAAAAACTGACGTAAACAGCTCGAAGATCACGTGACACTGTCTGCTCGCTCTCGAGTAAGGTTTCGTTTTCGAAATTGGATTTTGTTTCAATCAGAGCGCCGCTGCCAGCGTACAATTTCATTTGAGTAAAAATGGTTCCCATTTCATCGCGTTATATTCGTTATTTTCACTGACGATCGACATTGTACCTACACCTTTTTTACACAAGCTTTTTGTATTATTTAGAAAAAGAGTGCCATGCCTCGAAAGTATCAGAGTTCATTTTCTTAGAATAATCGCGAGTTGTGATTCGCTTTTAAAGTTTATTTTATTGTTCATCGACGTGAGGTGAGGTACCATTGCCCATTGGTGATGGTTAGGTTAGCATATGGAAAGACCATACGAGGTTAAACGTTCAGGAATCTCACAGCAAATGCACTGTAAGGGAATCATAACCACAGCATAAGTATATGCATAAGTACTGTAAATTAGTGAACGCACACAGATGAACTATAATATGCACATAAAAAAATATATATGGTTGTGAGTGAGGGATGATGACGATCTCTGTCATCTGAAACAACCCCCATTTCTTTCACGAAAATATTTTATTTTGAAGTAAGACTATAACACGGTAGATAGAGACTAAACTCTCTCAATGATTCGAGGAAACTGGCACACTGGTCGAAGTGACTGGAAAAAAATGCTTAGTGTTTACAACCACATTTTTTAAAATTAACATTACATTTAATTTCGAGAAGCATTGAAAGGTCACAATACTGATGTAAAGATTCACTTTAGTTTAGACCTAGTAGATACTGACAATCATATAAATTTCGTGACGGCAAATGGGGCATTCATGTCCCGGCTGATATGCTGATATGCAGACTGGACAGAGCTGCACATGTCCGCACGGGACAAGCGCCTTCCTGACGATACGACGACAAAAACACACTTTGCAGACTTCGCTCTCGTCGACGCCGTCCATGTTCTCGACGGGAGCATCAATTGTCGGACGCGGATTGACGGGTATATTTTGAGAACTTTGTACCATTTCAGCGAAGATCATGAAGATGGAGGCTATGGCGAGGACCTCTTTGCTGTTGGCGTTGTTGTTGGGGTAAAGTGACGTCATCCATTTGCTGAATTCGTATTTATTCCCTGTATCTGAAAAGATAGCTTCTAGGCTCGGCTGTGAGGACACGTGTCCCAACGAGACTTTGAGTTGAAAAGGAGTGATTTCGAATTCATTTGGTCCTGCCATTGCCATTATTAGGGAGGCGTGACTTGGAGCGTCATGGACGGTGGTCGATGCGATGACTGTACCGACGATTGCAGGTTCAACATTATCTTCATTTTGAGTCGATGTGGTTTGAGCAACTTCAACGTTGGAACTGCTAGGGCTGACGCTGGGCTGTACACTTGCGTTACCGCTTCGATTCCAGAATCTCAATTTCCCGAAAATGTGTTTGCGGACAGTTCTCAAAATACCACGCAGCAAACTCCGTGACCTCATGGGTCGATTCGAAGGTAGAGTCGACGGCTCAGAATTGGCATTGTCTAGCAAGACAGCATTTTCCACAGCAACGTTCGAAGTAAGTTCTGACGGATTGTCAGCGCTGTCAGGAACTTCCAAGATATCTACGGGAGCGTCAGGTTGTAAACCCAACGTTTTACTGAGAGCATTAGATCTTCGCTTGCTTGCATGCTTTTTCCCTTTTCTTTTTCCTTTCGTTCTATGAGTAGAGCCGTCGGTGCTACCGTGTCGCAGAAATTCCAAGCCTAACAACCATTTTACGGAACGACGACTGTGATCTCTGTCTTTCCTCGAAGTGCAGGCAATATTGGGTTTTTCTTTCCTGGCAGCGTTTTCCACAACTATGTTTGAGGTTAGCTCTGGAGGATTGTCAGCGCTGCCAGGAGCTCCCAAGGTATCTAAATGAGTGTCAGATTGTAAACGCGGCATTTTACGGAGACCCTTCGATCTTCGCTTGCTTGCAGCCTTTTCCCTCTTTATTTTTCCTTTCTTTCTAGGAGTAGAGCCGTCGTTGGTTCCTTGTCGCAGAAATTCCAAGGCCAACAACCATTTTACGGAACGACGACTGTAGTCCCTGTCTTTCCTCGAAGCGCAGTCAATATTGGGTTCTTCTTCTTTTTCTGGGCTAGGAGTTGCCGGGGATACTAATAAATGTGCAACACCTTCAGCTGATGGCACTTCTATCACTTCACTATCACTATCGCTTCCTTCCTTTCGATCAGCTGCCAAGTCCTCAACTCCTGTAGCTTTATTGGGTGTCATACCAATTTATATCGCTGCGTTATCGGAGCAGCTGAATCCAATTTGTGCCTAAGACGCTGTCACTTGTTTTTTTCAACTGTATCTTGGTTATATGTTTCTTTATACTTGGTGAGTATCACGAAGGCCTTGGAGAGCGCCACTGCCTCGGCCCCATGGTCTTTTCTTTGACAGTTGTGCAGAGTTGATAAAAATTCCAGTAAGAGCATAAGACGTACACACTATTAAAAAAAAAAAATCCTGAAACACAGACTTCTACCAAAATTCATCCGAAAGACGAGAGAGCTGTGGGACGGATATTTTTTGGGCGGTTCTTCTGAAAATAGTATACATATATATTTATTATTTGCGATATTTGCAGTGTCTCTATACTCATATTCCACCCTCAAATGATTCCTGCAGTCGCCGGTATCCTTAATGAGCTGTAGAGTACAGTGACCACTATCCGACGACAATTAATCATAGTGCATTAATTACGCTGTTTACCCTCCACCCCACAAATATCACTGGTCAGAGGTCACGTGATTGCAACCAACGGGACGTGATCCAACTGGGAGTGGATCGAAAATAAAACTGACCCCTAATGAAATCAGGCTTGCCCGGCGTAAAGGAGGAATCGAATTCCTCACAGGCTGTTAGGTCGGCTGTCAGTCAGAAGAGCTCTGTACAGATCAGTGCACTAAACACTCGCAGTTTCACCGAGATAATCTCAAATCATTTTATTCATGCTAGCTGCCTTCCTGCAAAGAAACCCTTGATTTTATGTTTTCAATAATAAACCAATACTTTTCTCTGCCCGTTGATGATGGAATTATGATATTTTACTGCATTTTGAGCTAAATGTTTCGTTTTCAAGCGTCTTTTTTATATCCATCTTGGCGAAGTCAGGCAAAAATGGTCAAGAAAATAGTTAGTAAAATTAGCCTTGTAAAAGCCATGTAGAAGCCATGCAAAATTGTGCTCAAAAACAGTGGAACCTATCTTTATAATTCCTGTCAAATGGAGAGCATGACATTTGACAAATCTAACAAGTATAATACTGACAACTGACAATATTTAGCAAGTCTGTAGAACTATCTGGATGTTGCTTTTGCATCTTCTTTTATGCACCACGCGATTACACGAATTGATGTAATTCTATGTGGCATGTTCAGGAAGCGGGTGCCAGGTGGCCGGGTTCCTGACGGTGTTCGCCAGTCAACTGTCTATCTACACGCTGACCATCCTCACGCTGGAACGGTGGTTCGCCATCACCTACGCCATCTACCTGAACCGTCGTCTCAAGCTGCGCCGCGCTGCGCACGCCATGTTGGCAGGCTGGGTCTACTCGGTCGCCATGGCTGCGCTGCCTCTGTTTGGAATCAGCAGCTACTCCACGACAAGGTGCTTGCCTCTTTTTGTTTCGTTCAGAGCTTTCGTCTGGTCACTGTACCGTGAGATACGCAAAGCTGCAGTTGGAAACTCCGCTTCGCGTGAGATCACCTAAGCGTTGTACTGGGTGGCCTCGGATTAATGAACTAGTCACCTGTGAAAGATAAGCTCAAAATGGTGTAAAATTTCCGTTTTATTTGCTGAACGACACAGGTGAGTTCTATTTGCATGCTCTCGCGTCTCGGCTGAGCAGTACAGCGGCCATATTAGTGTCCCAGCACGTAACCTTTAAAATTAAACGAATGTCTTAGCAAGAAATGGGAATTGTGTTTGCAAGTTCCTGAGATTTTCTACGCTTCATGTTGTCGATAGGAGGAAAAAGAGCAAATAGAAAAGGCGAGGAAGGAGGACAGAAAAGAAAATGTCTGGTAACAAGAACTTGCCGTATTTCACGGGCATGCGGCCGGGCAAGTGACCTTGAAAATTCTATTACATTTCGCGCGCTAGGCTAATGAACAGGAGCAATTAATTATTAAATACTCAGTACTAATTTGAAAAGTTTTTAGAGATGAATGGAAAACTTTGGGTGAAATAAGAACTCGTTTTTTAATTAAGCTTCTAGCGGGTATTTCTTCATGTAGACATTCATCATCGCCGACTTAAAAAATTTCTAATAAAATGAAGAAATTGAAAATGTAAGCCACACATTTATGAACGCGATATTAATAAGGGAAGTCTTGCCAGTGCTTTGCTTTGAGGTAGAGCGTCATTTCGATGAAATTATATTTGCTGGTATGTTCTTTCATGCCGAGCATTGTGCAATGCTTCTGGGAAGAGAAATAATTTTAGAATATATTGCCTGACAAAGCTGCATTCTATTAAAAAAGTACTCCACGGAATTCAATAGGATCCGAGGATCGCATATGTTTGAAATTTTTCAGCAGAATTGTTTTCACGAACTGTTCGAAGTTTCGAACCATAGGGGAGGGAAATGATCCTTGCACGAGAGAATACAATAAGCATTACAAATCGAACCACATAGTTCAATTTTTTCATGCTTTAACTGGTATCTAAGAATGGAATAGAAAGTGAAAGAAATCTATTATAGTGAATATTAGTTTTCTGGACACTTTTTGTTTTTAATTCATCCAGCTGGCCGCCAATAAATCTGGTCGTTTCTCAATATCTCCGTTCCAATTCTCTGATTCCAGCATTTGCCTGCCCATGCAGACCCAAGACGCCAAAGACGTGGCCTACCTAATCTGTTTGCTGGTCATCAACGGACTGGCGTTCGTGGTCATCTGCGTGTGCTACGCACAGATCTACCTGTCCTTGGGCAAAGAGACCCGCCACTGCGCGGCCCACGGTGAGATGACTGTCGCAAAGAAGATGGGTCTTCTCGTGTTTACCGACTTTGCATGCTGGGCGCCCATCGCGTTCTTCGGATTGACCGCTGTCGCCGGCTACCCCCTCATCGACGTCACGCGCTCGAAGATCCTGCTGGTGTTCTTCTACCCACTCAACTCCTGCGCCAATCCTTACCTCTACGCGATACTCACTGCGCAGTACAGAAAAGACTTATTCACTCTTCTGTCAAGGTAAGAAAATGTTTTTGATTTAAATCTTGTAAACTCTTGTGCTGATATTGAAACTTTTTCGTAGTATAAATCGATTACAAAGTCATTGGTTTAGGTCATTGTATTGATTTTTATAATTTAACTCCAGCTTAGACCTTAGCAACCCATTTTTAACTAGATCTGTGCAATATTTCATGGATTTTGTTAATTCGGTTTGATTCGGTTTAATCCGGGTTGGTTTTCAGCCAAAATATGATTATAGGCTGAGAAATAATTTAGTCCTTATCCATTAGCGCATCTTAAATTGCTTTCTTATTTATGTTCATTTCGCCTTATCTGATTTAGCGTGCATAAATCTGGAATCAGACTATAGACGAGGTAATAAAACAGTTGGTCACACTTAATAATGCACCTAGGTCGTCTTCTGTTTTGCACTTAGCTGAGGCATTTTCCATACTTTTACCATGAAATAATCTCCTAGAAGTGCTCTTGGAGGTTCACCTGTTTTAAGGAGTTGATTCATCTCTTGCAGATACGGATTGTTCACCAAGAAGGCGCAACAATACAAGACGGCGTATTCGGTTCCAACTACGAACAGCCCTTTCCCGCTACTCCCGCGAGCCACTCCTGGTTCCTTCAGTGCGGTCAGCAACGGTAACTCGAGAGCTGCTCCCGAACAGGAAGAGATCTTGGTGTGATGAGTTATTGTGAGACTACGACGTGCCAAGACTGAATCATTGCGCCAATGTATGGATATTCGAAAAGCGGTGGTCGCTAAAACGTTTTCAGGTATTTTTCATGATATTTTGTTTGTTTAGCCTACATTTGTTGTCATTATTTAACTGATAATCAAGCACAGAATAACAATGTTATGTTGAATGAGAAAACCTACGAAGACTGATATATATATATATATTGCAATTTTTTAGTTAGGCTTTATTATTAGGTAACTTTGAATGAATGTGAAAACAAAGTGATGTTATATCATTCCGCCAATCTAGTCATGTAGCAGTGATATTTCAATTAATTTTATAACTGGTCAGCATTCACGAGGTAAGGTTTCATTACTTCTCCGTACTGGCAAGGGTTGCGTAAGCTGACAGCTAGTGAACTGTGATAATAACATTGGTATAATCTTGCTGATTCTTGATGATTGATATGTATTGTAGTGTCGATGTACCAGTCAAGTTGAGAGCACTGCATCTATGAAGGCGCGACAGTAGCAATTACAGATGAAGTGGTATGTGTGACAGTTAAGAAAGAGATTTATATTTTTTATTCACAGTTTTCAATTTCACTATGTTTTTCCCGTTCTTCAAGATAGTACATATATATTTTTATTTACGAAGTATGCAATTCTGTAGAGGCCGTTTGTATTGTCTAAAGATATTTTTCATGGGAGAAGTTCATGTAAAATAATTTTAAAATGTGTGATTTTCTTGTAAAATGTATAAATATGCTAGAACCACACTAGAACTATTCTTAGTGAATGCTGGGCAAGGGTGCTCAACGTATAAAACATATATTACTTAAAATGTATAAAAACCATAATACCTAAATCTTATGACTCTATGACTCTTATGACTCTATGACTTAAAAAGTATGCGACAACTAACTGCCTTGAAAACACATTACCCAGAGACCAATCTTCATCCACACTGCCTTCTACCATCCAGCATCCCAAAACATGGATAAGTTCACAAAAAAAAGGCCTTTATTTTAATTACGTAAACCCTTTACCCTGAACGTTGAATCTTTTATAGGTGCATGAGAATACGTTGGATTCTGACCTCATTGCATCAATAACTTTGTTTATACCTGAGTATTTGAGTACCTGAGTATTTGATTTTATTAGTGCTGTCAAGGTCTTGGCTAAATTTACTACATGCCTAAATGCCTTGGCATGTCTACTTGCCTTGGGTTGGTGCGGTGTTTTATAGGGAATCGAATCCTGATCGCACTTATTCAATGATAGTATGCGAATATATTAGATACCGAAGCAAATTATTGTATTTAACAGTAGCCAGACATGCTATCTTACAACATTTTGATAGTTATTACTTGTCGAATAATTGTTCGATACTTGTTGTTAATTACTGTGCTATTGAAATATGTGTGAGGTACACTAAATAAGTGACGACACCAATACTATTCGATGTGTTAGTATGTTGATCAAAAAATTTCTGATAATGCTTTTTGAAGAGAATTCACTCGTAAGTTAAATAGCTTAGGTATGCAAATCACTCGTAGTTTGTGTCCTTGTTGTCGTGCTAGTGTTCCGTTGATGTTGAAGACAGCTGCATCGAGTGCCCGGGGATGACAGCCATGAACGGTAAGGTCACATGAAGGAGGCTGCTGGAACTTCCTTTCTTCTGTTTTGCCAGAAGAAAGAGGTTCCAGCCTCCTTGGGTCACATCTATAATAGGACTGATATTTTGACTTACAATGGGCGCACCTATTTTGAACTGTTTAAAAAAAGCAATATATTCTGATTGCGTTTATATAGAGACAAATGACATTAAAAAAAAAGTAAATGTGGTTTAGTTTTGTCAGAATTACCAATTTTTGAAACCAGAAATAAGTTGAAGTAGGAAAATCGTCAACTTAAGTCGATTACGAAAGACGAATGTTAGTTTCGGCTTCTGAATTGATCACTTAGAATGATGAGTTCCCTCATTGACTTTTATTTTGTTCATTTCCCAGAAATTTGGCACTTTTAATATTTAAACCGTCAATTTACAACGGATATAATTAAGCGAGTGCCATTGATGTAAATACTAGTTTCAAACGGTATCTTACAACACACAAGAAAGTACGAAAAAATCAACCACTTACCATCAATTCCAAACGCATTCACCGTCTGCTATGTGGCTATCCTCCTGTCAGTCTTGTCAGTGACTGCCAAACCTATCAACGAAGATGTCGAAGATGTCGAAGATATCGAAGACGAAGACTTCCTCAATTTTATATTAACCGTCGATGTGCCCGTCTGCCCTGACCTGGAAGAGGGGATTTTCACTAACTTTGAGTACCCGGGCGACTGTCGCAAGTACTACCGGTACTACGGGCGGTAGTACCGCCCGGTGCTCGGGCGGGCACCTGACCGTGCAGTGCTGTCTTAAGGGCGAACAATTCAACCCCGAGATACAGATGTGCGACACACCACACCACGACATGTGCGGACCGTTCTCTTCCGAGGACAACTTGCTAGAAGTCTCGGAGAGTTCCGAAGGAATAACCAACGCGCCCACTGAGAGTCAAGTCACGACCCCGGGTGCAACGACGGAAGTTCCAGCTTCGTTCATAGACTCAGCAACATCAGGTGAAATTTCACAATCGTCGGCTCCACCAGACGGCTCCACGGCTCTTCCAGACGGCTCCACGGCTCCACCAGACTTTACTAGCACCACGAGCACATACACCACAACATCCACTGGAAGAACTCCTTCTAGTGTTGAACCTTCTGCTCCTGTTGGTGTGTCTTCGACTATGGAGGGTGAGATTTCGTCTTTTGCCGGTTCGACTCCCGAAGATGGCATCCCGTTAACACCGCCCTCAGACGTCGTGCCCACAACGTCGGCACCAACATCAACGCGGACCGGCGATCTTACACCCTCACGATCCTCGACCACTACCTCCACGACGTTGTCCACAAAACCCACCACCCCTCGTTCGTGCTATATGTACAATCCTTGCATCTGCAGCTGGACGCCGATACCGGGCGTTTCCGGTAAACCCCCTCCAGCTGGATACGTGTGCCTGACCGCCTCGATCAGCTCTCGACGATGACTGCGATTACCACGACATCGAGTAACACTCCCGGCGAGACGACAGTTTCTGGAGGGACGCCGTCGGTCACTTGCCCTACGAAAACGTTTCCGACCATACCGGCACATTTTCAGGCCAAGCGCTCTGTTCACGACGGGTACCTCAAATCGATGGTGCAATTTTTGAGAGATAAATTAGCTGGACAATATTTATTGTGTAGAGACAATATTTTCATTAATTTTTTTAATTCTTGTTAATTTTTAACACTCAGCGTAGTTGATATTATAATTTGTGAATTTTAGGTTTAGCCTGTGGTTTAGCTAATTTTATTTCTTGACTGCTTAGTTGTTGTAAGTGGTTAAAAATGCTGTGTGATTGGGAAGTTAAACCAAGAGTGGTTGTTACTGCTAGTAAATATTTTTTGGAATAGCATAATGGACCGTTTGTTTATTTAAGTACAATTTATCATTATTATAGACATTTTCCGTTTAACAATGTGACGCATCCTTTATAACACTCCTAATGTTTCCCTCAGGGTCTCAACTGGTCTAGGATCCATTCACTGTATCCAGCCACCCTTGTATACACTCCTGGCCAGTCGGCTTGCGCGCATTTCTTCGGCCCGTAGGAGGTGACTCCGACCACGTGGAAACGCTGGGAGCCGTCCGTCGCCACGCGTTCGTTACTCATCAGGGGTCCTCCGCTGTCCCCCGAGCACGAGTCCTTGCCCTTTTGACCCCCGGCACAGATCTGACTCACCTCGTCCACGAGCGCTAGGTTGACGGTGGCGTAAGTGCGCCGGCAACTCTCGAAGTCGACCACGGGCAGGTTCACTTTCAGCTTCACGTCGCTGTTGGTACCTGAAGGTAAACGGAAAGAAAATCTGTCTCTGTGTTGTTCGATTGCCGGAATATTGTGTTGGTATCGAAACTGGTGTTACCATTCTCGGTCGCTCCCCACCCGGTGACAGTGAGGAACTTCCCCACATACGACTTGGTAACTAACTCCTGGTCGATGGGCACGCAGATTGGCTTGATGTATTCTGAAATGTCGTTGACGCAATATTTAGTGCATTGATTGTAAGTAAAAAAGGAGCGTGCATTTTCTTTTGAGATATGACTTTCAGAGTGTATTTGGCATTCACCGGTAAATTGAGTCACTGTCTGGTCTAGCCGCAGCAATGCAATGTCGTGGATGCTTTTCTTGGAGTCGTATTTAGGATGAGGAATTTGTTCTTCAACATGGAAATCCCTCGGGGGGTCAGAACAAATCTTTTCACCCGTCTGGGTGTCTTCACAATCTTCGGTGGTAACTTTGTTGTACTCGCCTAGCCGTACGGTGATAGTGCTAAAAACATAAACGTTTTAGTTCGTTACGTCTAATTAGCGTCCAGAAATTATGCAAGAAAGACGTGATTTTATTTAAAGGTATCATTGTTTTACATACAGGCTCCCAAGCTTTTGGAATAAATGTTTGGTTGTGCAATGCGCGGCCGTTAGGACGTATCTGTTGCTTATCAAGGAGCCGCCACAGCCGAATGATGTGACGCCGTTTGCTGAATGGACACATTTTAGGCAAAAATAACAAGAATCTACTCAAGGCGTTGCAAGACTTTGATACTTGCTGCGTATAGTACCTAATCATTCTGCTTTACCTTTTTGATACCTCAAGAGAGCTGTCCAAGGAAACTCATCCAGTTCGGCTGCGGACCCTCCAAAAATCCTCGAGTCCTCACCTAATCCACACTGGCTTAAGGGCAGCAGGTTGCTGTTAGGATGCTGGATGCGGGGATCGGTGGTACCTTGGATGGACCGGTCTGTTCCAGTACAGCATACTATTGGGGTGCTGCCCACAAAGCCGCACTGGGCCTTCTGGAGATACTGCAAATTCACTTGGGTGACGCGACGAGAGGCGATGATGTTTAGAAGGTGTGGACATTGATGAATGTCTATACATTGTCCAGGCTGACCGTCAGGTGCCGTGCATGACCTTGTAGGGAATTTAAATTGCTCTGTAACACGAGAAAATGGGCTCAGACAATTAATAAAATAGCTAGTAATGGATGCTTTTGAATTGGCATCGACTTTGAGTCACTTCATATTATTATTTGTAAGATGATTTTTTTTTTAATATTAACTTTGACAATGGAGTTTCAAGGATGTGTAGGGAATAAAACTATTTGACAAGAAACACCCTAGGACACTTAACTTTACAGCAAATCACATGCAGCGTGGTTGGATTCAAAAACAGTTTTAATTTAAATACCTTGCAAGTAAATGTGTATACAATTAAAACGTGTGTAAAACAGCTGAAATATTTCTTGCCAACAAGAATTTATGTACATTTGACCTTCAATGTGTGAACACTTCTTATTAACGTTCGCTTGTGGACACTTTCAATTGCCACCTTTTTCCTTATTTAGCTCTAAACACAATCATGAAGGTGTTCACCGATGTAGCAGACATCAAATTTCAATACCATGTAACGTAAATAGATGTGATTGCATTGATATGATATAGCTGTGATATTGTTGTCAAAATTCAAGCGTCACCGGTCTTGCATGATAGGGTTGAATCCAAGTGTTTGAAAGCGTATTGGTTAGGCTGGGCGCAAAATACACGCGCAATTAGTTTGTATGCACATTTTAAGGGAATTAAAACGGGTCATGTTTATCATTAAGGTTCTATTAAAAATTTGAAAAAGTTGGCAGCCCTTGAAAAATCAACCTGTATTGGGTGTACTACCTTGTATCAGACTTACGTGCTTGTCCAGACGTGACAAAGATTGCTAGAGAGCAGAGAATGACTGCTCTTATCTTGGTTGTCTTCATACCGATCGCCAGAAGGACATACTCTTCACTGACTTACAGCTTTTGCTGACCATCTTAACGAACCAAACCTACGCCGAACGCAACCTTCGTGCGGGGTACTATATTTGCGTTGATAATTACACCTATCAGAAGAAAGAAGTTACACAAATTCATCAGAAGCGCGCTTAAGTTACAACTTTTTATAATTCAGAAACGTCACTGCCAATCTAGTAGTTAATTATATAATTTTTTACCTATTTTTTGCTAGACCTACAGAAACACATAAGCTGTAAAATTGTAAAATTTATTGATTTTGATATACATTTTCACGAAGCAAAAACCACAGATGAAAAATATCAACGCATTCTGAAAAATTTACAACAAATCTGTTGAAAAAAAGTAAGTCAACATTTTTTTATTTTATATAAATATATCTATGATATCTACTATAGTAATATTTTCTCATTTCTTAAGCTAACTATTTGTGCACAAGAACAAACAAGAAATAAAAAAAACAAAAAACATGGCACTACTCCATTCAAGGTTTTAGCTGGTCCAAGATCCATTCGCTGTAGTCCGCTACCCTGGTGTAGACTCCCGGCCAGCCCTTCTCCCCACAAGGATCGGGCCCGTAGGAGACGACTCCTGTCACGTGGTAATGCACAGTGCCGTCGACTGCGAGCTTGTCGGCACTCATCAAAGGGCCACCGCTGTCTCCACTGCAAGAGTCTTCTCCCACCCTGCCACCAGCACATAGCTGATTGCTGGACACTTGACGGTTCTTCTGCGCATAGATTCGTTGGCAAGCGTCGCTTTCAACGACGGGCACGCTTACCTTTAGCTTTACGTCACTCGAGCCTCCTGTATGGTGGAAAATCAAGAGTGAACCCAGTTTTTACGTTTAAAAGCAGTTTTAGAAATAGTGGTAGGAGAGGACATCATGGTAGAAGGATAATCAATTGTATTTCCAAGCTTGGGCTGGTACGTCGCAGTGCTATGCTAAAACAGAACTATTGCAGAAATATTTCAAAAATACCCTTCAACCCATTTTCTAAAATAGTTTTAAATCCTTATAAATTTTCGCTCTTGGTATTTCTATTTTTACACTGAAGACCAGTAACAGACCAATGTGTCATGAACGTCAGCTCTGCAGAGCGCTAACATGTCCACTTGATCACTTTAAAATAAATTCTGTCCAGTTTATGAAATTTGATTCAATCTTTAAAACCGTTTAAAATTTTAAATCGCCTTATTGGGGACGTCTTGTCGCTGCTTACGTGTCTCTGTTCGCCCCCATCCGGTGACGGTGAGGTTCGTCCCGACATAAACCTTGGACAGCACTTCCGGCTCGATGGGGATGCAGATTGGTTTGATGTAGTCTGCAATAAAAAGCAATCGCAATTCACTCTGTGCTTGTCTGACACCAAATATTTCGTTTTAGAACCTACAATTTAAAGCTAAAAATGTTACAACTAACCTGCAATTAATACCACAAGCATTCCTATCCTTCAAAATATTTGGTATTTTAAGGGTTTGTTTGAATTCAAAGTGTGGTTTGATCAGTTTTGTACAAGGATATTGTGTAGATGCTCTCTATTTAGCTGCATACCCAAGGTTTTAATAATAACTCGTCTACTAATGGTGGGTAGGTCCATGAGGTTTGCTTTGGTACCTGAGAGACCGTTAGCGTCGCTATTAATTATTATCAGATGTCCGCAAATTAGCGGCGAAGGTGGATCGTTTGGGCAGGCCGTGCTATACCTTGAAACGCACATTTTTGTGAGGTACACATAGTTATTGTAATTTTTCTGTGCATCAGTGTTTTGATAGGGACGAAGTGATGTGTTTAATAAAGCCGCCGAGCTGCAAGATGAAGAAAATACGGCCCATGAAGCTACAAGGGCGAGGGGAAGAAACAACTCTTTGTTATGGACCGCTGGATTTGTCTCTGCCATCGGAATATCTGAGGAAGGTAAACTGAATTTAATTGATTCTATGACAGTGTTAGTAGCTGGCATTTGTAATAATGTTAATACTGTCTAAGGTGAGGCTTGTTTTGGAGTTTTGTGACTACAGGCGTATTATTTTTGAAGCTGTTTAACCTTCTCTGAACCCAGAGTGGAGTGAAGCGTATCTTAAAAATGATATTTGTTATTTTGCTTGAAGGTAATTAATATCTTACGTATAGATATTCGACTTTATTTTACCTCCCCTCTTTAGGAATAGCTAACCGCTAAAATGCAGTAGTAACTTTTGAGCAAAGTTGAACTGATAAGTTAATATATAGTTACCGCTGGAAAACTGCACTTTGCCGCTAAGTCTCAGCAGTGCGATGTCGTTGAACTGATTTTGGCTCTTCTTTTCGTACTGAGGATGTGCTATTTCCGTCTCGATTTGGAAGTCCTTTGGAGGATCGGCACAAACTTGTCCCCCTGTCGCTACGTCTTCGCAGTCGGTGTCGGTAGCGATGTTGTGTTCTCCCAGTCTCACTCCAATCCTGTGAGACAACATCGGTAGCATGAAGCAACGTTGGCGATGTATGAAGAGCTACATTGAACCATTATGTAGATGGATAAGACCGAACGGTTTGGCGTGTTGGAAACACCGGTTCTCGTTAGATCACCGAAGTTAAGCAGCACTGCGCTGAGTCTGGTATCGGATGGGTGACCATCATACACATGGCCAGTTCTGTTCGGGAGAGAGGTTGGAGGGATGAAAGTTAGTACAGCAACTTCATTCGCCTTGCATATCAACCTCTCGACAGCATAGATGTGTGGAGGAATCGTGCTGTTTGAGTTGTACCGTCCTTCGAAAGGGACGTTAAGCCGGTGGCCCCCTTGGTGCTCTTCGACAGGAGTAGGCTACGTGCCGGCACCGGGTTTCCCCTCCTCCCTTATAGGCTAGGTTAGGTTCATTATCATCCTCATCCTCATCATCATCCACTCATTCACCAACGCCATTAGACCAGTGCCGCATGGCCAGATGTCAAAACAGTGCGTCGTTAAACACCACAAATCAATAAAATCCGAAGGATGGTACAACGCGAACAGGAATTCTCCACAAATCCATGCTGTCGAGAGGTTGATATTTAAAACGAATGAATTTGTTGTACCAAGTTTCAACCCTCCAACCTCTCTCTCGAACAGAACTGGGCATGTGTTTGATGGTCACCCATCCAATATCTGACTCAGCGCAGTGTTGCTTAACTTCGGTGAACTCACGAGAATCGCTGTTTCCAACACGCCAACTCGTTTGGTCATCCATTTTCATGTGAGGTTACAGTAGAAGTGGATCTAATCGTAGACTTGCTGCATTGATACACGTGCTAAATTTTGGTCAAGTTTACTTATGCTAGATAAGCCCGAATTAAGTTATTCTCGGGAAAACTTTAGAGACCACTGTCGACCTGTCAACTCTGAAAGTATTCTTGTCTTGACATTTAGGTAGTTACCGGTCCTTGTAAAGGTCAGCCGTAAAGGCGACACTTTTATTTTAGGATCGACAATTTCCTTACAGGCCTCACGAATCACAAACTACCACAGCTCAGCCGCGAAACCACATCGTTTTTCAATCATTGTCAAACGGTTTCCACTTAAAGATTGCATTTAATTAATTTGTGCATATTGTGGCGCGTCACGAGGTTTGCGCCATAGTGCCTTCTCATTTCCTTTGCTTTTTGGTTTTTTGAATAAGCATTTTTAAATTGTATAAGTAATGACAAGCACACTTTTAACCGAGCGTGCAATAGCAGTACTGACAAACTGTAGACTTTGATCTTTCTGACCAAGGCGAAATAACTAGGAGGTAAGCTAGCCAGTGGCCTAAAACGCACATGTCGGGCGTGGCTCGGACAGGTGTATATATACCACTGGCACTGTCTTTTGGGGAGACACAGTCTAGATTTGTAGTCGAGAGCTAGGCTATGCGATAGCCTATGCCTCTGGGACCGAGAGCTAAGACCGGGCAAGGGTCCTCTGGCGATCTACTGGTCCGTCGACACACAGTCTACTTTGGGAGTCAAGACCGAGCTAGGGTCCTATGACTAGGTTGCTGATAAGTGCAGTCCAAACCTTACACCCGTGTGTTACAGAGATACGTGTGAAGAGAAAGCTATTTTTACATTGACGTGTGATCACTTTGGTAGGAGCAATCTGTTGTGATAAGAGGAGAGAATATGGACAGTGTGCGGATGAACTAAGCTTGTTATTGTTGTGTGCAACCGTCAAAATACCAAAAATTCCAGATCAGCTTCTTTCTTCTCTCATCTCTCGTCTTGACCTCGCTCGTAAAAAGATTTTGCGTATGATTTAACTCGCTGCATTAAATGTGGTTATACTTGTAATTAAAATTCAGCTCCGCTGCTTATCATATTTTGGTTTGAGGTCAATTGAGGCGAAATTAATTAGAGCAGAGGAAACGACAACGATAATACTGAGTGGACCACTTGGACGTAGTAAGCACCTATAGCCCGAAGGCTTTTACCATTGAAATTTCGTTCTGAAGTTCACTTAAAACTGCATTTCACTAATCGCATAAATACATTACATGAAAGTACAATTTAGCTTTTTTGCTTTCCTATGCATTTAACATATTTTCGGTCGCTTGTACTCACAGCCTGTAGTTCCCCAGCTCTCCTTTGCTGGTGCAATGCGCCGCCGTCAGGATGTAGCGCTCGCTGATCAGGACTCCGCCGCAAAGGAACTTCTTCCTGCCGTCTCCTGTTGCAGGCAAGGGCAAGCGTACATTGATCTGTCCAGCTCATTTTTCATTGTTTTCGTCAAACACACTTGATTCACACTTTGCAGTTTACCACTAACAAATAGTGTAATCCTACCTTTACCACATTCGTGTCAGACATACACAATTTCGAACGAAATGCATTTTTAAACCTCAATAGTGAATGCTGAACTCAACCAATATAGGAATGCATTATAGTTTGGCACACAAGAGACTTTAGAATTGTTTTATCAACATTCTCGACTCAGATGTTGATCATTTGCACTGTGAAATACGAAAATGTTGGCACTTACGCGCTTGATATTGTAACAATGCCGCCCACGGGAACTCGTCCAAGTCGGTAGCGATCCCTCCGAAGATGCGATTGCTGAAATCCAGCCCACAGCTGTCATAGGGCAGCAGGCGCTTGTTCGGATGCTGTTGGATCCTCTGTGCTATACCGGTATTCTTTAGGGGCCGCGTTGTGTTGGGACGCGGCCGATTCGTGGTCGGAGGAGGAGGTTCGCTCCACGGGTTTTTCACGTTGGGATAGTTGCGTTTAGAGTCGACGCAGCAAACGATGGGCGTTCGACCCTGGAACCCGCACTGGGCTTCCCGGAGGAACCGTTGTGCCTCGGGAGAGACAGGGCGAGCCTTCAGGACGTTCAATAACGGAGGACAGTTCTGCACGACGATGCAATGACCCGGCTTGTTGTTCGGTGTCTTGCACGGCCCGGTACGTTGGTTGAAAGAAACCTCTAGAACGAGGAAAATGCTTTGATGGGTTAGAGGAAACAGTTGCACAGCTGTGTTCAAGTACACTGTACGCTCTTTTTAATTATGCATTCTGTTTACTACACTACAAATCTAGGAAAACACACTTCTTATGTAATAAATAACCTTCAGGTGGCTTTGAAGATAGTCCGCAAATAATGAAAGACTCTCTAGGTAGGTCAATATGAAAATATTGCGTGATTCGGCTGCATTCTTATTATGTGCATAATCTTACAATCTCCGAATATTCGACAATATCGGACGATTTTTTTTTTGATTTTTGATTTAGACGTATAGCATCAGTTTTATTCGTATCGCGGTTAAGCCTAAGGTGGTTTCCATATCCGTTTTTATTTCGAAATTAGCTTGTTAGTTGTAACCAATACAGCATCCTTTTGCAGAAGTGGTATAAAAGTAATGAAAATCAAGGCGATAATTCGTTAAGCTACCATAAAATTGAAAAGAATCATCGTTACAAATGGAATGCAAAACATTGTGCGATCCATGTCCATTATATAGAGTTACGTTCACCTAAGACTGCATATAAAATACGATAGTTTGTTTTCCGTTTGTTTACGGTTTGTACCCGATTCAACATCAGAAACGTCTTAATAGTGTTTACTTTGATTTTGAGATCAGCCCATAAGTCAGAGGTCATTTTGAACAGAAAAAAAAAAACGATAACACTGTAACTATAAAGAACTTTGTCAGTGGTGATGTCTCAAATCAGTGTGGATATCAACTTACGATAGAAAACCAAGACAATATCGTAGATGTTAAGAGCATGCAAATGGTCACAGCTTCAGCGAATTTTGATCCCAAACGCTTTGACATGACTGACGCCTCGTCACTCCGTTTGAACGCCTTTTTTCAAAACAAGATTCCTCGATATCTGACGTTTACTGGACTTGACTGCAAAGTACACGAGATTCCCACGAGGTCGAGCGACCGACAGATTTATTGCCAAGGAACACCTGAGATCGACTTACGTGCTTGTCCGAGCGACGCTATCGCTGCCAGCGAGAGCAGAAGAGCGAGCGACGTCGTCATCACGCGGCGCTGGGTAGGCAGACACTGAACTGCAAGAAACTTGACCACGGATCCGATCACGTGACGTAGCGATGTCGAGATCTCCGAGGAGCGAGGAGCTGAGCGATTGCACGATTTTATCATCAGGCCTAGGTATTGGGAAATTAAGAATTGAACGCGAGTTTTTTTTTAAGAAAAACGTGCTATTTTTCAAATTACTAAACTGGTTGCGGCTTTGCAAATCGCTACACTGGTTGCGATTTTGAATTTAGATTTGTAATAATCCTGAAATTACTGAATAACTATTCATAAGCACCTAGGCTTCGATAGGTATAAACCATTTGTTATTGATTATTCCAGCATCATGCACTTCCACTCCACGGAAATTTCAACGCTGCAACACTATTGCTGAATTTTGCTGTCATTACCCACAATTTGAGGGCGTGATTCACGTACAACATCGAATAAGATAATTGCTTACTCGGAAAAAAGAAGGAAGCTTTCTTTAATGATATCACTAATTACTTCAGCCTTAGCACAGATCAATAATATCGATATTATCCACCGCGTGTTTTCCCAGATCGTGCGTGGATTGTTCGTAAACACGGTAATTGGCCCAGAAAGATGGGTTATTGCCTCCGAGATTGTTAAATGTAGATTTATGGAACTCGAACTTTGAACTTGACACCAATGGCAAATCGCGATTTAAGTGAACTAGTTCTTTGCATGCAAGAAATCCGCAAGACACAAATCAGACAAAGCGATTTACTCAAAGTTTGAGTTAGATAATTTGCGATCAATAAAGTCCTCCGTTTCCCAGAGAGCTTTATCAGATTTCAAGACGAGACAGTTTAAATTATGATTCGCTCAAGAGAAGCGAAAGAGATTAAGTTTTATTCTCTCCCACACGAATAAATATTCAACCCTAAGGGGGGTAGGGAGATGGGATCTGGGAACTGGAAAGAGGAAAATTCGCAATTTTCTCTCAATTTGACAGGAACAAAATAAAAACGCTACCGGATGCGTTGAGAGCAACTAGTTTAAGTCACTGTGTAAAATATTTGCATAAAATTTGTAAGTAAAAAAAGTACATGGATCTCTCCTAAATATCGAAAGTGCAAATAAAACGGGTGCAACCAAAAAATTGCACAGTTAACAATAGCGTGAGCTATAACATTAAACCACAGGACGAACACAAGGCGTCATTCTGTGTCACAGAGAGAGTTTTAACAGAACTTAACTTTGATCTACCAATTAAACTTAAAAGAACCAAATTTTCGCAATCGACAAAAATGATTTCTTCCTCTCAAGGCTTAAGCTGATCCAAAATCCAAGTGCTGTACTGCGATATCCTGGTGTAGACGCCTGGTGCCCACTTGACATTCTGCTCGGACAGCGAGCATTGTGGGCCGAACGAGACGATGCCCGCGACGTGGTAGTGGACTTTCTGGTCACGTTCGAGGTAGTCGGCGCTCATCATGGGGCCGCCGCTGTCCCCCTGGCACACGTCACGTTCCCGCATGCCCCCCGCACAGATCTGAGTGTCGGCGATCATCTGACGCTTCGCCTCGTACACCTGAGCGCACTCGGCGTTGGCCACCACGGGCAGGTTTGCCTTCAGCTTGACGGGGCTGGACGACGCTGCAAATCCATGGACGGAGAGGTGATATTTTGATTTTAGTCTGGGAAGTCACTCGTTTGTTAGGTCGGTCTTGTCAAGAGGCACAAGGAAGGAGAGTAGGAAAACGAACATATCTATCTAATGGTAGTATAACTTTGCTTGATTTTGCCTGGATTATTAGGGGAGACCACAGAAAACCTCAACTAGGATAGCAAGCCACTAGGGTCAAAACATGGGATATCCCGAATGATTCCGTCCTCGGTTGACGAACAATTTGCATGCGTAAAAGATTGAAATTTTAACAATAAGGAGATCTTACGCCCTGATTTCCTCAAAAATAGTCCCGAATAAAAAAATCTTGCTACCTGCGCTCTGCCCTCCCTCTCCCACCCTTAGTCACCCATTCTTATCTTAACATTTTCCATAACTCTACTTTAACATATTTTTCCTCTGGTCACTCTACGCCAAACTCTTTCCCACACGAGCCTACAAACAATGCTAGAATGAAATCTGAAGCCTCGGGCTTGAGATGAGATGCAGAAAAAGATGTTAACAGAGTGATTGTTACTTATATAAAGTCATTTTTGATATAGGTATATTGCATATAGCAATATAAGACGTCACATCTATTTGCCACGCCTTGTAATTGTGATGTCACTCATATTAATACATTATTTTGCAATACACATCTTTGCTGAATAACTAGTATACAGAACGTTATCACATCAGCAAAGTCGCCCCGCTAGGAATTCGGCAAGATGAGCACCAAAAATGCATGAGGTGACCTGGGTCGCCGATTTCGGATTCACTTTTTGGGTCGATAGGCTTGGGCTGTCGACCCTTCTACACTCAACTCTTTTACTGTTTTGCCTTTGAGTGGTTTTACATCAGAAGCATACAGAGGGGGGGGGGGGGGGGATCAAGAGATAAAGCTACCTTCCTCAGTTCGGCCCCAGCCAGCGACGGTCAAATTCTTCCCCACGTAGGTTTTCGCTCTGACTTCCGGGTCCAGCGGAATGCAGATCGGTCGGATGTAGTCTGGGAAGATGGGAGACAACATTTTATTCTACAGTGTTTTTAAAATGTCAAAACTAGCTGTGAAACGTGGTGGTGCATAACGTGCCTTCCGTAAGATTCTACTCTCAAAGATATTCAAGTCCAAACACGTTTGAGAAGCGTAGTATGGCACTGTATGTTTTCTGCGGTGGACTATTCAAAATCTGCCCCCGAGCGCAAAAACCAGACACAAAATTACTTCCATAATGATGTCGTCAAAATTGCTGATTGCGTTCTCTTTGTGATCAACATAACAAGCAGCAGCAGAGTAAACTTGGGCCCTTGAAAGTGTAAAACGAGCATGCCAAATGACACCACAAACAATCTGGATTCTTGACGACTCATTTGAGCTAATCAGCTGCACTAATGATACCATATTGCTAACAATTCCTGCGCATTGTTAGGCTGATGATTGGGCACATTATCGATCCGTGAAAAACACACGACGCCGTGAAAGGTTACGTGAAAGATTTTGAACTTTCCTGATTGAAAGACTTACCCGAGAAATTGGGAACATCGCTCGAGAGCCTGAAGAGAGCGATATCGTTGTACTTGTTCTTTTCCCTGTAGTTGTAGTCGGGGTGCACGATCTCCTTCTCGATGCCGAAGTCGAGGGGTGGGTCAGCACAGTAGGATGCGTCACCTTCGACGCAGTCCTTCTCGGTGGCAGTGTTGTGTTCACCCAAACGCACGGCGATGCTGACAGGGCGATCGGAGCACGGTTAGGAGGGTCATTCATTCAACGTTTGGTACAGAATGGCTGACTCTCTATTTTGTTGTTAGTTTTCTTTGAGCGTGGAAAATTGTCGCAGAGTTGCACATTTTTGAGTGCCATTGAAAATCTAACTACATTTCACATTGACTCAAAGCTGCACATAGAAAGTTCTAATATAAGTAAAAGAACGTGCATCCCGAAATATTAGGGAGCTCGATGAGGTAGTTAAAATTTAATTTCTCCTTCCTCTTACACTTACACTTCCTCTAACATGAAAGTGAAGGAAATATTGACTGCCACGAAAGGGAAACTGAGTGGTGGCTCGAAACGAGCCGCGGTTGGGAACCCCTCGACCGGAAGGTCACTCACAGCTGATGGGTATCAAGGTCACACACGGCTGATGGGTATCAAGGTCACTCACGGCTGGTATCCGTTGAGGTCCGCCTTGCTGGTGCAGTGCGCCGCCGTCAGCACGTAACGCTTGTTGATGAGGACGCCACCGCACCGGTATCGCTTCACACCGGCGCGACCTGAAACGAGTCGTGTCGCTTGTCAGCGAAGGAAGCCAGAACGGGATACATTTTTAGCGAGATGCAGACCAATGCAAACTAAAGTGGTAGAGTGGTAGTAGTGTGATTTTGCTGCACCTATTTTACTAGCATTATAGGTTGAGCTTGCGATATTATTGATGGTAGCTACAAAGACTCACAAATTTGACAACAGCTTCCAATGCTACGTTCAAGTACACGTTGTCAGTACATCTTATAGTATGTTATTCTGACAGAACCTAGCAAAACTCCAACAGAAATAGTCCGAAAGCCTTGTAGAAACGAAATTAAAATAAAACCCACAAATTGCGACAGATATTTGGAATGGACATCGAAATCGCTCATACTTGCGATTGTGCGCATGCTTATCGATGGGTTTTCCTATGAAAATTCCCCTGCCATTCGATCTAATCGCACTGCCCGGATATTCGGCGAGTGTTGAGACGGCATGGTTACCTCGCGGCGTTTTAGGATGTGGTTACTTATCAATTACTTTGAGGCCGATTTGTTTTGTAAATAATTGCAATTATAAACCTGCTTAAATATCCTGTCTATAGGTTAAATTTCCGATTTTACATGTTGGTAGCAATAGCCTTACGGTGGTAAGCCAAAAATGTTCTCATATATGAGAGTGTGGCTTAGTCACACTGCTAGAAATGATCCATCCAATTAATTCGGATCCCTGCTCATTGATGCCTGTTTTTACACGGCTACTTGATGATGCACTTTTTAGGCAGTGCAATGCACTCAGGTGCATGCAATGCTGTTGTTCCCATGCAAGTGAATTGATAGGCTTTTACACATGCTTGTTTACTTACTCTGGTATTGTAAGATTGCTGTCCACGGAAACTCGTCCAAGTCGGTCGCGTTGCCTCCGAAAATCCTCTGTGAATAGTCCAATCCGCAGATATCGGTTGGCAGTAGCCGGGCATTGGGATGTGTCGAGGGACTCGTGGTTACCGCAGGATGGACTTGTGGGCTAACGGCTGGTTTAACTGCCGGCGCAGGGGGTTTCACGACGGGTTTCACCGGCCGGGTAGGCGGGCGAAAGGTCGGTTCCGTTTCCTCCGTGCCGAAAATATCGGGGACTTCTCCGTTGTTGGGACAGCAGACGCTAGGGTAGCGCGACTCGCGATTATAGCCGCACTGCGACTGCTGAGCGTACTGACGCACTTCGAATGAGTTTCGGTTCTCACGGAACAGTGCCAGGATGGGCTCGCATCTCTCAATAGGGATGCAGGTTCCTGGCTCGTTGAACGGTGACGGCGTCTGGCACTTATTTTTCTTGTTGTTTGTTGGACGAGTCGGGCGGTTTTGTTCTGTGGTATTGTAGAGAAGATTGTTACAAACACATAGGGTGGATTGAGGCGTATGTTAGGTGTATTGGGTGTTATTCGCAAGGAAGTAAAACATTTTGCATTTGCATTTCTGCTCTGCATTTCTCTGTAAGAATTGTGGGATTTGAATGACTGGATCCTTGAGCTGGGGTTAATATATCATTGATAAGCGCAGCGAGAAAAAAAAAAAATACAATTTCATTATCCTCAACACTATGGGAGTGTGTTTTCTGTGTTTCTTTGCACTTAAATGGCGAAGCAACTGCTCCGATTTTGATGAATTGGCAGGGTAAATTTTCGTGTGCTCAACTCATCCTTCTGCGCATTCATCAAAATCGACCTAAAAGTTTTGAGAACGATAAAAATCTTCAAAATTTGATGGAATTTCTCCAAATTTCCCAAGCCTTACAGCCAAAACCTTTCAACATTTTCACACTAAACTTTTAAAATTAGCAAAGCACAGGCAATTAAAGCAGATCTGAAGATTTCAGTACTATGCCATTTTTTTCTTTGTTTTTTAATCACTTTCTCTGTTAATTAGATTTTTTTCTCAATAAATAGCTTCATTTATCAACAACGCTAATAAAGCTGCAAGATGTCATTATAATCACACAATTACGCATGCAATTTGACTAAACTAATTGCATGCGAATCGAATGAATTTAGTCATTACGCCATTCTTTGGGGAACTTCTCATGCTCGCCTATCACATTTGGCCTTTGGCCTATTCAGATTAGAAAAGTTTATCAAACAGAATTATGCTCTCTTGACCTCTTTTACGACATTTACCAACAGAACGTACAATTTTTTGTTCTGCGCGATTTTCTATGATACATCTCTTTTGTTATCGTGGCTTGAAAATTGATATGCTAAATTTATATTGATATTGAAACTTCACGTTCTGTTATTGGTGTCAGTTGGCCATGTATAGCCACGGAGAAACTGACATCGGGCTATAATTAAATTCGCTCGTACAAATCGATACGTAGAGCCAATTTGACGAGGAAATCGAACAACAAGTGCTGGACTCTCTGTCTTCTGTCCGAGTATGCAGTATGAAGGCGACACTTACGTGGCCATGAATCTGTTTGTGCGGCTAGCGCGAGCAACGCGGAGAGGAGAAACAGCCGCGGGATTCGAACGCACGACATCTTCACAGCCTCCCCAGTCCGAACACACTGATCTCTAGCTCGCGACTGAACCGAGAGTATATATGCGTTCCCTAATTCAGCGCGACTCGCGGGGAGTCTCCGTATGTGCATCTACATTGTATTGTAGCACTTTTAGGTCCTAAAATAGTGCTTTTTATTGAACATTAGTTAGATAAGTGACACATGCTGGCACATGAAATTGCAAGGTGAAAATAAGTCTACGGAGTTTATCATGATAGTTATTTTTTTCAATAATATCGTCTTTATTTCGCGATTAGCTCCAGTGACACACTTCATTGGTTCGTTACCGTTTTAACTTTCAAAATCGACTGCTGCTTGAAAATAAACATTTTAACTGTGGGAAATAATAATCCAGGTGGGTGGTACTTTGGTTCGAACTATTTCCAAAGAGGTAGGTAATGATCTCTCCAACTACTTCTGTGTTTAATTTACAAGAGAAGTTTAAATTGTGATAATCAGTCTGTTTCTAGAAAAATACTACGTGTTCAGAAAGGAGACAAACAGAAAATAATTACAATTTATTTAAAAGCAGGCACATTTTTTTTTTATTTTACTTAATCAACAGTTTTCACATAGAAACACGTTACATTTGATATTTATAAGCTAAGTAATAACTAACTTTCTTAATAGGTGTTATGTGTTCTGCATATATACTTGCTGGATACCACAGATTCATATACTGCTATTCCATATTTTGCATAAATATTTTTTTAGTATTTTGCTCCACTCTCTGATCAGTTGAACGAGATACCAATATTTTAGTATTTTTAATTCGCATCTTTGGATAGTTTCTTACGCACTTCTTATTGGCAAAACACCTCTACCCAAAATACAATACAAAATTAAGATTGAACAAATCTATGCAATGGCCAAGTTAAAGAACAAAATTGGAATACCAAGTTAAAAATCAATGCACACATTTTTGTTACAGCGTCCTATTTTTTAATTCTTGAAATCATTTTTCAAAACCTTTTCCAAATGTCTTTGGGTTTTAAGAGAGGGAAAGTAACCTCTCTCAGTATTTCGCCAACAAACGATTACTGGGGCCAAAGACAAGCTCACGACTTTAATTGGTCAAGAATCCAATCAATATAGAACGACACCCTTGTGAAGACGCCAGGCCGTTGTGACTTGCCTTCGTCGGTAAGGGTGCACCTATCCCCGTAGGAGACGATACCGATCACGTGGAAGCGAAACGTCTTGTCTCTGATGACCTTTTCGGCTGACATTAGGGGACCACCGCTATCCCCTGTGCATGCATCGAACCCCTTAACGCCCCCAGCGCAGATATGTATGTCCGCCCTTACTGTTCGGCGTGGGGCCCATTCCTGCGTGCAGCGGGCACTGTCCACGATTGGGAGGCTGGCTTTCTTTAGGACGTTGCTGGACGGGAAGATCCTTTCACCTGTTTCTAGAATTGATAGGAAATATGAAAAGTGTTACAGACTCTACATTACCACTTGCTAAAATATGAACATGGACCTTGAAAACTAGACGCTACTTTAGCGTCTCACGATGACCAAAATTATTGAAACATCTTCAAGATCATTTTGATAAATTCAGAACTATTCCCGATTTTTAAATGAGCGCATGTTTACAAAAATATGGCAGATGGGATTGCAGTTGCTTCTCACCATTATCGGTTCTGCCCCAGCCGGTAACTACTAATTTTTCCGAGCTGTAATCCTTCGTTCGCAGGTTCTCTTGGTGAGGCAGGCAGATCGGTTTAATGAACTCTGAATAACAAGAAATAACGTGAATATTGATTTATAATTATAATAATAGATTTTTACTCTTCAAAGATTAACGACTTACGGGTAAACGTGACATCTCTGTCCAGCCGGATCAGGGCGATGTCGTTGTTGTTGTTCTCGTCATCGCTGTTGTACGCGGGATGGTAAATCGCTTGCTCGATGGGGACGTCGACAACCGGCTTCGAGCAGACACCCGCCACGCAGTCCTGAGACTCGGTGCCCACTTTCTTGTTGTGTTCGCCCAGTCGAACTGCCACCCTGTGCCATAACATGGACTTGAGCTTGGTCGGATACGGATTTCAGCAACACACATATTTATGGTTTCTTTAACAAGAGCAGCAAGTCAAAGAGAAAGAAATTAATTCAGGAAACAAACTGGGAAGTATGAAATACTAGTGAAAAACTTGTGAAAGCACATTTGAAACTTTTTTTATTATTATTATCAACACTATAACCGTCTCAAAAATTGATGCCCAAACGGGGACTGTCAACTAGAGAACTGTCATTCTCATCAAATACACTAAAATCGTCTCAAAAAGCCAGTGTCCAAATAGCTCAAAGAGCAACACCCGCGATAGGTGGAGATCGGGGTTCGAGTCCCCGTTTGGGCCTCAATTTTTGAGATGGTTATAGTGTTGATAATAATAAAAAAATTGATATATATATATATGTATATAACTAATATGTAATATATATATAATATATAATATATATGTAACTAATTCTGCAAAGCGGTGTAATTTGCTATTGCCGATAAGGAAATGGTATCAAATAATTTTTCATATCAGACAATTTCTCTATTATCATAGTTTGAAATTATGCACAAGTTTGCTGTCTCCCCTGCCACTCCTTGCCAAATTTAAAGTGATTAACAAGCTGAGAAACGTTTGCAATATTGTTGAGTGCCATCTAATCTTGCACTTACAGAGTGTGTTTGCGTGTGCTGGCGGGATGCACGCAATGTGCTGCGGTCAGGACGTAGCGATTACTGATCAGGACTCCGCCGCAGCGATAAACCAATTTCCCTTCCTGAGCTGCAAACGAAACGCTGGTTCAATTAAACAACAGACTGCACAAATAATCATGATGTTAATGATGTTAAAGTATGACAGGGAAGCAATCTGTCAACTTGGCGCATGATCGAAAGAAACAATAATGTAATCTTTTCAGAATAAGATCCATCGAAAACTGCTGACACGCAGCCTTCTAACAGGATCCTACGGTACTAACCCTGGGCAAGAAGGGAGTTTCGGTCATTATATTTTGTGGTTGTGGTCCCTAATAGACAGTATATATGTTAGATGTTTGAAATATGTCTGCTTTAGTGTGTACAATACCCATTTGCCTGAGAGTAATTTCTTCCCCAATAAAATCAACCTTCAAATCCCTAATTTGGTTCCTTTGGTTACCACGTGGTTCAGTCGGTCGGTCGGTCGGTCGGTCGGTCGGTCGGTGGAAAACTTTGACACATTGAAAGTGTCAATGACAATTTTAGCCAATTCGCGCTAATTTTGGCAAAGCGTCAATGGTTGATTCTTATTTGATATTGAACGAGGGCAAACTAAAATGCAATATGACACTTTAAGGCGAGAAATTGGTCAAATTACGACGATTTTTCTCCATCCCCAGCCTAGACAGAATCACGCAGTTGATTCCAAGCGGTCAATGATATTTGCCACATTTATGCAAATCACCAATAATTATAACTTACTTTGCAAGCTTCTAAGACATAAAACAGAGTTTTTTCAACAACACGAACACACTTTATTAGTTTCTTATCAATAATTTTGCCAAAACTAGATTTGGAGTGACAGATTAAAAAAAAATGTTTGACAGATGTCTTTCATCGACTCAAGACGCAGTGGATATTTATTTAATTTTCGAGTATGCCGTGATCTTTTAACAGGAATTATAAATTCAAAGCGTCTTTAATTTCAGAGTACAGTTTAATTAAATATGATCCAAATACGCAATCAAATTGCAATGACACACATTCAATGATTGTTTTCAATGCTGTGATCTTTACCACGTTCAAGCCCGTGGCATTCTCAAGCTTGCAAAATGCAAAAAACTTCAGAAATACACAGTTTTCGGTACTTCAAAATAGTTTTGAGCGGAGGTTGGTGAAGGGTTTTCACTCCGAACAACCCCGAACCCCGAACAAACCCCCTGAACAACCCCGAATAAACCCCCTGAACAACCCCGAACAAATTTTATAAATATTAAAAAAAAAATAACAATATTTCCGAAAATACAAAATATATTAGTATTTGAATTAGTGACCCCGATTATTTTACCATTTAGGATGCTTGAACTAGGTAATTGTCACAATTTTTTGTGACTCTCTTGTTATTGGAAAATTGTCAGGACTGCTTTTACCCTTGAAAAAGTTACAGGTACAAGTTACGAAACGTTGGGAAATTTAGTTGTTCTTTACTAAGCATTCAAAACCCAGTTTAAATAGTTTTTGTACAAATTTGATAGGATTTTCATAATTAATTTTGTTTAAAACTGGCTGGCAAGGAAAGATTTTGACAGTTTTCGAACAATGTCAAACAACTAAATTACCAAAGAAACTTACATTTTGTCAATTTTAAGTGCTTATCCGTCTTTTCAACATGGTTTTCGTAAGGTTTGGTGGAGATGTAACAAGTATTTGATAAGTTTTACTCTCTAAGAAAGATTTCCAGAAATTATGGACGGAAATATTTGACAGCCAACGTCGTTTGTTTTCGAATTTTTCACCGTAACCACCTTGTAATTCACAGAGTTTCCACTATGTAGTGACCCCACCCCCCCCCCCCCCCTCAACAGTGACATAGGCGGAAATTTTCAAATACAAAGAATGAGTTGTTTCAAAACATGAAAAGGACAATACTATGAAAATTTACAGCTTGATAGACGGCTGAAAATGGTTTAATTTGCATATTATTTCGCACATTACCAATCGTGACATTTATACGGCGATTTGATCGGGGTTTTAATAGATAATTTTATCTTAAACAGGCTGGCAAGGAAATATGTTGACTCTTATACAGGCGGAATCACACAACTTTATGGAAAGAAAATTTAATTTTTGTAAATTTTAAGTTTCAATGCGTGTGTTTAATGAGTTTCAAGTAATATTCAGTAAAGATTCAACCCGTACTTATACTTAGCTTATCTCTCTCAGATAGATTATTAGAATTTTTGACCGCAATATTTTGACAGCTAGCGTCATTTTTTTTCGAATGCATCATCTTGCCCACATTGGAAATGAAAAAGTTTCCACAATGCAGTGACTCACAGCAACAAAGGCGCCAAATTAAGGGTAGAACGCTTTATTTTCTTAGCATTTTTTTAGTACTCTTGGTTGTGGTCCCTTGAGAGACTTTGGAAAAAGCGTCTGACAAAACTCGAGAAACTTTTTAAAATATATTTTTATTAGACAATAACCAAAATGTAAAGTTTTGCCCACCCCCTCAACACCAACAGCGGCCGTTAGGCAGCGAGTACTGCTAGTATAATATAACCTATAATAAAATCATATAAATCTGGTATGTTTAAAGCCAAATTAAAGCCGCAGATACAATAGTGAAAAACAAACACTTACTAGAATACTGGAGGAGCGCCATCCACGGGAATTCCCCAAGCAAAACGTTTTCACCGCCTAACACTCGTTTGGCCATCTCTCTAGTTCCACACACGTTTTCAGCCAGCAACTCAACGTTTTTCGGCTCGGTGGCCTTCCCAGTATTCGTTCCAGATTCAGTGCTGTCAGGACGTACCTGGTTGACTTGTCCCACCGGTTGTCCATTTGCAGGGCGCTCCTGATACGCAGGACGCGAAGGGTTCCCTGCCCACGGCCTGGCGAAGGCATAGTCGCTTAATACGATAGGTCCTCTGATGCTCGGACAGCACACTGTGCGGAAGCGCGATTGCGCGTTGAAGCCGCACTGCGATTGCTGGTAGTGTTGCTGCTCTCTGTTGGTCACCCCGTGGAGTTGGTTATAATTGTTGGTAATCTTGCATTGTTGGATTGGAGTGCAGACTCCTCGCTCGTTGGTTGGCGTCCTGCATGCGAGGGGATGACTATGGCCGTAGTAACCTGGAGCAAAAATAGTCTCGCCGAAAACGAAGAACGCGTAGAGGACGCACAACGATCGACTCCAAAGCATTTTGAAGACTGCCCGGCAGGCGACTCACTATCGTATTTATACTAACTAAAGTGAGAAACACTGCGGTCTAACAAGTCGATCGTTTGGGGTGGAATCGACTTCAGAGTGGAAGGAGGGGAGGTCATTGGAACCAACTCAAGAGGCCAACAACTACTCCTTTACTTCACGAATGCGGTTATTTTTCCCTGTTTTCGAAATGTTTTATTTAAACATTTTTCCTTAATAAGTCAAAGTAAATGTATTTTCTAGCTTTTTCCGCATTTTCGTGACTACGTAAATAGCCACAGCATCCGTCAAAAATTTCGCCACTTCCGGTCACTAGCCTGGGTCCGAACCCTGCCGGAAGTCTTGAACAGAACGCACCCTGCACCGATTGGTTTAATTGTTGAGCAAACGATTCGCTGTCTTGGCAACGGACACTGTGGTAATGGCTTAGAGAAAGAAATAGCCACTGGTCTAATGCACGCTGTACTTGAGTGGGTGACGAGGAGGATATTGATGAACCTAACCTACCCTTCCAGGGAGGAGGGGAAACTCGGTGCCGCCAACAGCCTACTCCTGTCGAAGAGCACCAAGGGGACCACTGGCTTAACGAACCTTCCGAATGACAGTACAACAGCTGAAAATAACATTCTTCCTCCACAAAGCCATGCTGTCGTGACTCATGAGGTTGATTAGCAAGGTGAATGAAGTTTTACTAACTTCAGTCCCTCGACCTTTCTCCTGAACAGAATTGGCCAAGTGTATGATGATCACCCATCCAATACCTTACCCAGCGCAGTGTTCGGTAAATTCATGTGAACTGTTATTTCCAGCACTCTAAACCTTTCGGTACCGTGCACTTACAGACGGGTAATGAACACATACTGCAGGACGGCCCATGGCAATGATAGCTTTTCAGACAAGTAAAATCAAAAAGTAAAATCACAATTAAAGGGGAGCAAAATGTGCGTGCAGAGGCAACAAGCTTATCATGCAATGTTTTCGACCGATACGAAATATGGACATGTGGATGTGTAGAAAGTGGCCGTCTTATCAAGAGAAAGTCATCGTAGTTAATGCTCGTAAGTATGACAAAGAGTTTTTGTTGTTACAATATATATTTTGATATCTACCACGGACATCAGACAAATAAAACAAGTACAAATTTTTTAAAGTGATACAGTTTTTACATGGCATAAGTAGAACACTAGTTGCCATTTTTCTAAATTTTTTTCTAAAAAAATGTTTGCCATTTTTCTAAAATCAGGGAATCAACTAAAACTTTAAATTCAATACGACATAAATTTTAAAAATATTTATGGAACAGTTTGGAGCAGTGAATTAACTGATTTGGTTCTTAGTAAGATCGAAGAATACGTAAGATTAAACAAATGTTTATTTCTATGACTAGATTTTTCCCACTGACGAATCTCGTTTGTTTGAGAGTGATTGGGCGAAACTTCAATTCGACATTCATTTCTTGCAGGAGGGGGTTTACCTGAGGTTTGAAGATGTGGGAGAGGTGGGAATTGTACCCTGCAGTTTGACATTAAAAAGTCGATGATTTATTTTGTATTTATTTCACAATGGGACAGGTGGGAGACAAAACAACCTCTCCGCACCTCTTTTGCTAATCTTTCACCTATAATCGATCGTTGGTGCCAAAGACAAGTTCACGGTTTGAGTTGGTCGAGAATCCAATCGACGAAGAACGAGACCCTCGTGTAAACTCCAGGCAGTTGTGACTTGCCGTCGTCGGTAAGGGTGCACCTATCCCCGTAGGACACGATGCCGATCACATGGAAGCGAATCGTCCTGTCTCTGGCGACTTTTTCGGCGGACATGAGGGGACCCCCGCTATCCCCTTTGCATGCATCGAGTCCCTTAACGCCCCCAGCGCAGATATGCATGTCGGCTCTTACTGTGCGGTCCGGAGACCAAACCTGCGTGCAGCGGGCACTGTCCACTATCGGCATGGTAGCTTTCTTCAGGACGTTGCTTGAAGCGAAGATTGTTTGTCCTGTTCCTAGAATTGGACGAGAAAATAGGAAAATAGTTTAATGTTTCTATGTTGGTTCCTGTCGCGAGTTTATCTGCTTTGGGCAAAATGGAAGCGAATGTGGTACGGCTTTCTACGTTTTTAGAAGCGTTTAAAAGTTACGTCTCTGAACATGACCTTTCGTTTTCAAGGTCAACTACGTTTATCTTCAAGTATGTTCTTGTTTTTAGTTACATTGATGAGACACCCATCGTTGCTTTTACTTTCAATTTCATCCCTACATTTAAAGAAATACGACTGAGGCGCGCTCACCCCACACATCTCTCAATGAAATAATCACTACTCTTACCTTCGTCGGTTCTGCCCCAGCCGGTAATGGTTGCGCTGTGAGATTTATAATCCTTCGTTCGCAGATTCTCTTGGTGAGGCAAGCAGATAGGCTTAATGTATCCTGAAAAAAAGCCAACAATTGACATTGGTCCGGAGTGCCATTCTTTCTATTGAATTATTCCATTTCTACCGCGTTCTTCCGGCAACGCGCCGTTCAATGCTTAGTTTACTCACGCGTGAACGTTATGTCTTTGGCCAGCCGGAAGAGAGCGACGTCGTTGTTGTTGTTCTTGTCGTTGCTGTTGTACGAGGGGTGATAAATCTGCTGCTCGATGGCGACATCGACGACCGGCTCCGAGCAAACCTGGTCCACGCAGTCTCGATTCTCGGTGCCCGCTTGCTTGTCGTGTTCACCCAGTCTAACTGCCACTCTGTCCCAGGAAACGGAGTTAGTAAAGTTTACATTTTCTTAAATAAAAAAAGATAAAATTGTGCAGGGATGTCAAAAAATATTGACAATTAGTGTGACATAGTGCTTTGAATGTGCTGAACTAATAATACCTATCACCTGTTATACCGTAATGTCGAAAAGAGGGCGTTCCAATTTTAGCAATCATAACCAAATCCCCTTGTGTATCCAAACATATTGGTTTCGATAGTTTGGGATTTGTTTCCTATAATAATGTTGTGCTTAAGCTAAGCTGCTGGTCGAAATAAATCTTACTTTGTGGTAATTTACAGTGTCGTAGAAACCAAGCGATTTCTATCATTTGAATACTTCCGCATCCCTCGTCATCCTCACCCTTGTCTGTGTCCTAAATGTGTAATAATTAGTGATAGACAAATTATTGGGTGAAAACAATGGACGGTTATCCAAAGATCGTTCACTCACGGCTTGTATCCAGCAATACTGGCCGGATGTACGCAATGCGCCGCGGTCAGGACGTAGCGTTTGTTGATCAGAACTCCGCCGCAGCGATAAGACAGTTGCCGACCCTTTGCTGCAACCGAACACACACGCTCATATTCAACGATATGGTAAAACAAAGGACAGGGAAACAAATATTTCAGCTCGTCAAACTATTTAGGTGTAGTTAATGGAGCTGCTGGCCGGCAATCGGGAGACCCCTGGGTTCGAGTCCCCAAGTGCAGTCACGCATTATATTCCTAATACCTCGAACGTGTATTTCATGGCATGCAATCGCTTTTATCCAGAAAAATTTAAAATTGCAAAGAGCGTAATTTGCTCTACCTGAAATTTGAATGGAACTCAAATTGAGGTCCATGAAAAAAATACTCCCATTATTTGTATTATTATTATTATTATTTAGGTAATTTTCTAAATCAGATTTGCAAGGCTTTTGGAAAAGGACGGTAAAATCTATGTTTATGATAAATCAATTTTTCGAATTTAATTTTATAATTTAAATTTGAAAGCTTGACAAGTGTTCATAACTTTGCACTTAGCTCGTATTCGTATTTTTCATGTGCTTATCCGTAATTTTAGCTGAGTATTCGTTAGTTTTAAAAAAAGTAGATTTTTACAGTTATTCGTTACCTTATTTTAAAGAAACAACCATATTACCTATATGTCTAGTGCACATTTGAAAGTTGTCAAAAATGAGAATGATTTTTTACAGCCAGTGCGACAAAGCCAGTGTGACAGCCGGTATACGAACACTTGCAATGTTACAGCCGAATTGAACGTGCTTGTGACAAACTTTCAACATGCGCATTATGGTTATTAGACTCATGTCTACTATATCTAACCCTATCAGTAGTTTTCAAAACCTACTTTCAAATGAATTTGGCTTTCCATGAACACATAGCTTACTCACAGTACTGCACAAGCGCCATCCATGGAAATTCGCCAAGCGTAACATCTTCTCCGCCCAAAACCCGATTGCCAACATCGGGTTCTGCTCTTCCGCACTGGTCTTCGGCGAGCAATGCAGCGTTCTTCGGCGCCACGACGTTCCCTAGGTTCGTTCCCGTTCCGGCAGATAAAGCAGCGCTAACAGGACGCCCCTGATTGACAATTCCAGGACGCCCCTGGTTGATATCACGAGTAGGGTTCTCCAACAATGGCCTGGCGGCGCCATTGTTGCTTAAGACGATCGGTCTCCCATTGTTCGGACAGCACACGTTCGGATAGCGCGATTGAGCGTTCCTGCCGCACTGCGATTGTTGAATGTATTCCCGCTCTTGGTTCGATGCCCCGTTGGGTCGGTTCGTGAGACTGAGGATGGCTCTGCATTGTTCTATCGCAATGCAGCGCCCCTGCTCGTTGGTCGGGGTCGTGCATGGTGCCGGCTGACGACGGGCAAAAAATTCTGGGAAAAATGGATGACGTTACTCTATACCATGTAGCTTTTCGTTAGTACGGAAATTTGGCGTTTTCCGCGTGTTTCCGACGCTCCTCAGGCAATGGAGTTGCTGTATGACGTGAAGATGGATTTTGACTGTGTGTGACGCATAAAAGTTTTGGTAGCTACTCGTGAAATAAAATGACAATTTTTCCTAGGGCCTGCGGGTCAAGTGACGTCATCGGTTAGTCGCTCCTGGGTTCGACCCCCGCTGCCAAGGTTAGCCTGCATGTGGTTTTCAGATCTCTATTGAGATTTTAAGGTCAATGTCGATTCTGTGTAAGGTCGCTGGTTGCAGACTCGTATCCCAAACTAGACTCCTTGAAAATCTCTTGAGCAAAACTGGGCTTAGCACGTTCACCATAATCATGGGTGAAATGACGTTTAAAACATTACGGGAGTTTAGCTTATTGCATGCTTCTTGATACAGCGTAACTCAAGGGGAGAGAGGATGTTCGTTGCGATATTTAAGAGAGGCCTAGCACCTATACTGATTCACTTCAATACGAGGCTGTGTTGACGTTAAGTCTCTAATAACTATGCCAAACAATTATGAATTTATGTGAAATCTGATTTAAATTGCAAACGCTTGCAGTTATGAATTGTGAATTTAATATATGTCGTGCTAACATTATACAACACCAAAACTCTTGTAGTGACCGTTCAAGTTCTCGATCATGAAATATTCATCTTCGACCCAGAAACCTTCAGTTTCAAACATAACCATGCAAACGCATGTCCCTTAACTATTTTGCAGGACATTTAGAGAATATCTAAGCTAACATTCTTAGAGGAATAACCGGCACCTACTACCGGCAACTACAAAAAAATTTAGTGTGAGCTTCACACTCAGCTTCTAGTTTTCATCTTATAGAAATGGGTGCAGACAGTTCAAATGTCCTGCTAACTACGAACATTTGCACAATTTAATCAATTGGTATAATCAACAGTTTGCTGCAGGAGTCTACCCTGTTTCCTTACTCTCAAAATCAAATACAAGAGTAAAGTTTAGGAAGGAACGCGTATGATTTTGCAATTAAAATCGGAGTAAAAGCCAATTTGGTTAAAAAAAAAACGGGTTGGTATAGACATGAATTTGTTTAGATTATTTTCTCGAACTGAGATAAACGCATCGAAAATTTCATGTTCTGCAGAACGACTAATGACAGCTCCTGTCGGGACAGTCTTAAAAATTATAAATTTGCCTTAGAGAATCTTAAAATAATGTATTTTGCTCAAATTGCACACGGTAGCACCACAGGTGTACGCTGTGAAAATACCAGTATCTCCTGCCTACTTACGAGCCTCGCTGAAGACAAAGAGCGCAAAGAACACGAACAGCGGTCGGCACCAGACCATCTTGAAGACTGTCCAGCTATTAGCGCACCATCGTATTTTTATATAAACCAGTCGGAGAGCGACCGCTCTTGAGTGCGGTTTCACGCCAATACAAATACGTGAAGGTGGGATGAGGAAGATAAGAAATCTTTCTTTCAACTTGATTAAGACGGGATCCGAATTTTGCTACATGCGAGCGAAATATGCGTAGATTTCCAGAATAATGATTTTGACATTGAAATATGAAACAAGATTTAAGTAAGGCGAGAATGATAGCAATGGAACCTTCTTGGGTTTTCAATGTCCAAAAGCTCTTGAAATGCCAACGAGTAATATTAACGAGTATTTACTTTTTTAAGATTTTTTTTAAGACCAAATTCATCTCATTCAACCACTAAACACGTATGTGTAACACAGAATTGAAATGCGTTCATGTGTTTTATTAAAATGTTACTGTCTTCTAAGTAGTGGCATAGATTGTAGTGGTCTTGTAGTAGGTGAAACTCGTAGTAGAAGCTAGAAGCGTAGAATAAATAAGTACCAGGGAGTAGGAATAAAAATAGTTGTGCTTGTATTGGGGTATGTTCCGTTTATAACCGGTAAAACTTTCCAATGTGCCCAACAGCATTGAGGTTTTTAGACTTTAACAAATATATATAAACAGATACAGCATAAAAATAATATTTCAATCACATAAAATTACTATTCGAAGAACCAAATTTGAGGTCGTTACCTTCTAGCTCACGATGAACATCAAACAAAAGATTTTTTTCATTTTGTCCAATTGGTCAAATCGGTTCGTTCCCACCACCAGAACCTTGAGGAAACAGTGTGTATGATTTTTTAAAACCATATCTAACTTTCCTGAAGTCAACGACTGGCACTTACGACAAGAAGTACAATGTTTAAAAGTTAATCAAGATTAAGGTGACCATTAGAAAATCAAGAAGGAGAGAGACAGTTATATTTTTAGCAGGCATTTTAAAACTGTATGAAGGTTGAAATTTTACGGGACAAGTCGTTGTATTATATTATTTGTGGTGTTTAACGACGCACTGTTTTGACATCTGGCCATGCGGCACTGGTCTAAAACCGTCGGTGAATGAGTGGATGATGATGAGGATGATGATGAACCTAACCTAGCCTTGCAGGGAGGTGGGGAAAACCAATGCCGGCACGTAGCCTACTCCTGTCGAAGAGCATCAAGGGGACCACCGGCTTAACGTCCCTTCAGAAGGACGGTACAACTCGAACAGGAATTCTCCACAAATCCATGCTGTCGAGAGGTTGGCAAGCAAGGCGAATGAAGTTGCTGTACTAACTTTCATCCCTCCAACCTCTCTCCCGAACAGAACTGGTCGTGTGTATGATGGTCACCCATCCAATCAAGTCGTTGTAACAATGACAAAAAATGTATTTGGCCGTCGGGCATATTGCGTAGTTTGTCATAAAAACATTTCGGGGACAAAAAATTCTTCTGGATATTGTAATAACAGGCTGCTGTCCTAAGATTATCTATCACGTCAGTTTTGATGTATTTCCTCCAATTTTTTTCTACCAAACTTAGGCCTTAAAAATCCTCACTTCTACTAATCAGAACAGAAATTCCAAAAACCTGGGAAATTTATATTTTCCCGAAAGGCTTTTACCACACAATGGTTTTACGCAACATTGTTTTTAACTTATGATCTGCGTAGTTCCGATACTCCACGCCGTTCCGAGAATCTCATATCAGAATCGACGTAATGCGTTTATTAGTGAGCGATCTTCGTAATTTATAGATAAAGCAATGCCATAAAAATACTTTTGAACGCGTTAATTGATGGTATCGCTGAGCCACAACTTCCGCTACTGGTTTGGTCACTTCCGGCGCTGCCCGTAAGTAAGATTGCAATCTAGCACTGACTGACATTGGAGGTTAGTGCAAGACTTACAGGAAAATCAACAGAGTTTTCCGAATTACATGATCACTGTATAAGACTGAAATACAATTCGATGTTCTATCCAGAGAGATTGACCAATCCCAGCATAATCAACGCGTAAAGGATGCGTGTAGGAAACCGTGTGTGCGTTTTACCGGATTACGACATTTGGGATTCCTTTACGTGCGAGATATAATCCTGAAAAATCCATCGTGACTCTTTCAACGCTGCTGGCACGATTGAAAGTGGAAAATTTGCGTGCAGACGTTGACGTGTAAGTCTTGCAAACCTCGTCCCACAGTTGGTACTATTGAAGAACCAATTTGAAGGATATCCGGCAAAATGTGTGATCCCATATTTTTAATAAGACATATAGTTATAAGGAAATATGTAAATTATTTCGACGCGATTCTTACAACAGAAATCGCCTGATGACATCTGTGCGATAAAATTAAGACATAATGCAAAATGTTTATTGCGTTTATGGATTTTAGCTAGCACGTATAAAATTATTGACAAGTACTCATTGCGCGATAAACGAACCAATTAGTGATACCCACAGCCTCGGACATGAGACAAAACACGTCTCGTACGAAACGTATTCCGTGCACGAAAATAAATACATTAACAGCCAGTTTAACAATGTTCAGTTAAAAAGATAACTGTCAGTTAAAGAAAGGCTCATCTTCATGGTCACAGCCAGACCTCAGCCTCGAGTAATTTTTTAACTATTTACACATGTAGCGCATTATTGCGTGCCACCCCGTGTGTAATATTTCAAGAGTAACATGGACACCTTTTTGACCTTCCACAAAGTGCTTGAAATACCCCCTGACCGCGACTACCTGGAAGCATGCACGAAATCTAGCAAGGTCTCAAAGTTTAAAATACATTTCAACTCCCCAATCCCCAATCAAGTGAACGGTTTCAGGATTCTAAGGAAGTAATTTTTTGCATCAACTTCGTGGAAGTATTTTAGTATTATGAACACTACTACCGTCTCAAAAATTGATGCTTAACAAAAATGTCCATGTATTAATAAAATATTCCGCGCATTGCAAGCGTTTGCAATTTAAATAAGATTTCAAATAATTAAAACGCATCCAACGTCAAATTGGAGTTACTCGAGATTAAATGGTTGTGACCTGATATATCGTCACTAGAATCAGAGTGACTGTGAGTATTCACAGTCTCTTGGTTCTACTCCTTGGAGATCCGTTATTCTCATCAAATACACTAAAATCGTCTTAAAAAAGATGTGTTCAAGTAGCTCAATGGGTTAGAGCAACACCCGCGATAGGTGAAGATCGGGGTTCGAATCTCCGTTTGGGAATATAGTTTCTCTCAAGCGCAATTTTTGAGGCTTGAGACGGTAGTAGTGTTTACAATAGCAAAATACCCCGCGCATTGCAAGCGTTTGCAATTTGAATAAGATTAAAAGAAAAATCGTGGAAATACTTTTTCCCTTTGCGGTTTATGGCAAGTATCTTTCTGAATCGTGTTTATATGAATGTTAGGAATAGACAAATTGGAACTAGGAAGTCTTGGAAAGGAATCTTATTTTTCTTGCCCTTCCAAATTTATTTCCAAAAAAATCATGCTGAAACTGCTGTAATGAATTGTATTTGTCAAAACATTTGTGCAAGCAATTAATATTACAAAAAGATTCACGTATTGTGTGTCTTCAGCCTGCATTGCGACGGCTGTGCTCGAATTGATAGGTACAGTCCTATCAGTGGCTTTTAATGTGAAACTTTCTGTTGAGCAAACGAGCCGGCAAAACGTGGTAACAGTAAGTGCCACCCGATGGCGCTAGATACCGTCATATCGATACTTGTCTATCAATCGTTGAGGTCTGCATCAATAAATACTAATTGAGCGTAACCCACCTAAACTTCACCTAAACTTCACCTAAAAGCATTCTCCATTTTTGTCGCTAAAGTACCTAGTAGTTTGGCGGTCATGTGTCTCAAATCAATGTAAAGTAAGCGCTAGTCATCTGAGTATTTCTTTAACTCATTGGCATAAGTAATCTGCGTACAATCGATCATATCATTTGTCCTAAGCAGCAAGCAACCGCGGAAAATCGTGGAAAATTGCGGAAAATAAATTGAATCAATGGCAAGTTGGATAGGGTTCTGTTGTCATGAGAATGGAGCCAAATCTCTACTTCGACAAAATATCCGAGACCATGATCACAGTTTCATTCTTTATTTGTAGTTTCCAATAATGCACATCTAAACAGATTGGAGACTGGATGAATCACACTTCATGGAAGAAATGTATGGTAGGCATTGAATCACATTTAAATGAACGCATGTTTGAATCCAATGGGGTGAATTATGTGATCGATGTGCCTTTACCACCTAATAAGTCCTACTCTATCATGCGTAATGTAATAGCTGACCAAGAGTCCATCGGTTATTCTTTGGAAATTCTTTACAACAATTACACCAAACGAACACACAATTGTAATGCACTGGGTTACACTAAACACGCAGCAATTATACTATTTAAAAGATTTTCGTGTAAAAGTAAAATTAAGTATGATCTACGTGCTGAATTGACCATATGTGTAACTACCAAAAGGCTTTTTTTTTTGTAGATTACACAAGACACTATATTTTTGCAAACGTTTCGTGTAACCATATTAATATTTTATTCTTCTGTTCTTGTCAACGTCAGACAAACGTTTCGAAAAATATATTATTGTTACATCTTATTTGGACGAGACACCAGCATTTTCCAAGAAAAACTAAATCTAGAAAGAATGTAATCTAAGATTCTTGCTCTAAGCGAGTGCTCGTTCAAATAAATATCAACGTGCAAACATTTCGTCTCACGAAGTAACCCACTGTATTTCCGCCAAAGAGGCTCAATAATATCTGCACAATTGCTTCACATCAAGTCCTTAAACGCCACTGCATGGATCACGGTTGAATCTTGTCGAGAATCCAGTCCAAATATGCGCCGACGCTAGTGTACACCCCCGGCATGTTGTCGGAACCACAGCGTTTCGCCCCGAACGAGACAATGCCGATAATGTACGTCCTGGGGACACTGTCACTGTCCACTTGCTCGGGCCTAACCAAGGCGCCTCCGCTGTCACCCTCGCAGGAGTCCTTGCCGTCGACGCCGCCGGCACACAGCTGACCTTCGCCCACGGATACCCCGGTGCGTGATGCGAAGGTCGCGGAGCACCGGTCCATGGCGGCTATGTTCAGACTCACCCACTGCAGGGCGGGGTTGGAACTCGACACTCCTGGAGCATAAGAGAATGGTCGAAGTGGGGGATGAAACTTGGGGTTGTAGATAATTTTACGTGGGCAAAAGTTGTTCTCCTCGTTATATAAATACAGCGTATTCTGACCGTTTTGTAGAATGTGTCAATTTCGAAATAAAAATTCTCGTATAAACATGAATAAACTTGGAAATTCAACGTTTGCTTAAAATATTTTTAACCAATGTTGTAAAATGATGAGTAAACAAAAACCTTGACATTTTCTAACAAATACATTTTTTAAATTATTTGACATTTTATTATTACAAATTTCAATATGTTAACAAAATTTTTAAAAAATTTCGAAAAGAAAAAGCGGAAAATATTTTTTTGTTGGTATATCATTGGTTTTTATTTTGTTTTTCGCCTCAATGATCATCTTTGGTACACTGGCAAGCACTGCCTTCATAATCTTAAAAGCAACAACCGACTTTGTTTTTCCTCCGCTTTCAGTTTGAATCTCGCGACGTCTCACCTGCACTCGAGGCGCCCCATCCCGCAACCGACGCTTTCATCCCAGTAAAATTCTTCGCACTGAGGCCGTCGAAAGGCAGACATACCGGACTCACGTAAGCTGTAAGGAATCGAACGGAAATTTATCATATTAGAGTACAGCAATACACTTTATTATCGCCAGGACGTCTTGAGTGAAGGGTGGTGAGAAAAATGTCTACGCTCTACCAACCGCTGTTTTATCGGTCGTATAAAAAATGTCCTGTCAAATAACATGCAATAATATGAATAATCTAAGCATGGATATTTTGATGATCCAGCTCTGCTGAAGTTTAGGGATAGCTGGGTAGGTACTAAGTTTTAGGTAACAAGGCTGAATTCTACTGAAATAAGCGATGTTATTTTGAACAAAATTTAAACTTGCAGCCTACCAAAGCTAAAATTACAATTATTTAAATAACAAATATTTGAAAACAACGTTTTTTTAACACGGACTAAAAATTAAGATTAAAAAAAAAAAATTTAGGAACACTACTACTTTCTCAAAAATTGATGCCCAGCCGGAGACTCGAAGCCCGATCTCCACCTTTCGCGGATGTTGCTCTAACCCATTGAGCTTCTTCGGCACATAATTTTTGAGAGGATTTTGGTGTATTTGATGAGAATAACCGTTCTCCAAGGAGTACAACAATGAGGTTGTGAACAATCACAGTCACTCTGATTTTAGTGACGCTATATCACGTCACAACCATGCAATATCTAGTCACTCCAATTTGACGTTGGGTTTAACGTTTTTTTCTTGCCCCACATAAACTCCTAGCCCCATACAGAATAGGTGTACGATTTACAACGAAAAACGTGGGAGCATGTAATACTTATACTTGATGCAGCTGTGTACACTGGAAAAAATTAAAGCTATGTTTAAAATTTAAGTATGTAGCTCATCGGGAAGTACGTTTAAAATCATCTGCAACATTTTTACAAGACAGACACAGACAAACAGACAGACCCACAAGTAAGCGACCTAATAAAAACGCGTTAACAACAAGCAAGTTGTTCGTCAATCGAGTAATTAAGGGCGTAACGTAAGGAAGTTTAGTAAGTTTTAAAAAAGCTTAAAACCTGGCAATGGGTCTACTGGTAAGCTAGTGTTACATATAATCTCGATTCATTTCAAATTATCACGATGGTTGTGGGCATGTTCAGTACATATTCTTCCTTCCGAGCTTAATTTTTGTACGCCGTGTTTACTGCAACCTTTGCTACCGTCATGTACAGCGGGTAACATTCAATTCACCTTCAATTGCGCTGTACACGTGCGAGAGGTCTCTAACCTAAGAATGATTTTCTATCCGTTTACCGTACGTAAAAATAATCTGCACCACAATAAATCGTAATACGCTCGGGTTTTTACGCTTCTCATCTGGTCAGCTGCCTAGCAGGATCTAGCTCCGGCTTTAACTGGTTTCTACCAAACGATGTAGGTAATAGAACAGAAATGGCATGAATGTAATTATTCAAGGCATCTATTAAAATTAACGTCTTGTCTATTTAGATCTTTTTATTACTCGTGATTTTTTTTTCTTTTATGCAAAATGCGCCTTGGTTCTAATTGCTTCCAGAGATAGCGTAATTAGGTCCGCTAAGAACTTAATATCTGGATACCACATAAGCCTTTGTGTACTTGATTAAAAATTCAGAAATTAAGATGCAAATTAGGCGATTGTTCATTTCCGTCGATGATGAAGACTATAACTGATGCCATTCAATCTTTTAAATGTGCGCTTACCATCGCACTTGTGTTCTCGTTGCTAATGAGTAACCGAAACACAGGGACATTTTTTCAGAAAGTCCTTGTTTCGCAAAAGGCCGAAAGCTCTTTTATCAATTGCCGAACGCCTCACCTTAAAGCCACCTACCGTCACTTATGCAATCGCCTGGTCGCCCTGGCCACCCTGGCCACCCTGGCCGCCCTGACAGATGACTTACATGACAGGGTGACGGGTCGTTCTAGTCGTATCAGCCCGATGTCGTTCTTGAACTGCGGCGTGTCATAGGAGGCGTGCACGCTCACTTGAGCCGGGGCAAAGTTCTGCACAGGATCCGCACACTCGTTCTCGTCGCAGTCTGGATCGCTGCCCTCGTTTAGTTCCCCCAATCGGATAGTCGTCCTGGAGGACAAAACCCGTGGGCTACTTGAGAACAGCAGTTCCTACTCGGACGTTTGGAAATTGTCTTAGATCTGCATAAACCGTGTGATCCAATGCCTGCCAGGTATCATAAAAGTTATTGACCAGTTACGAATGAAATTTGGAAATCAGCAACCGTATTATTTGTCCCAAAGAAAATGAAAGTTGATTCTAGTGAAATTCTCTATCATCAATTTGCTTTGCAGCAGTTCTCAAACACGAAATTCCATAATAATTAACACAGAGTAGCCAATTTAAATTTTAGATTAGATTGTAAGTAACCATTGCTTCCATGTAGTATCATGTAATTAGTGTACAACATTTTAAAATCCTTAAAAGTAAAACACTGCGCAAATGCTTCCATACTGCGTTTGTTACTTAATATTTCCATAAGAAAATTCAAACGTTCGAAGTTCAGTCGTCGATTTAGATGAATGTATAATGGCTCTGTGTCGATATATTGGCTTATATATCGCCTTATTGGCTTACATCTTGAGACCGGTGGGCAGGTTGACGACGCAGTGTGCAGCCGTCACCACGTAGATGCTGTTGATGAGGGTGGCAGCACATCGGTATAGGACTCGGTCGGACCCGGTTCCTGCAACACCAAACATAGACCCGTTAGCACAGTTTAGCAACATGCTAGCTTATCACATGGTCTTGGGGTCAGTCTGATTACTGCTGATGACTGTCTGAAGGGTGGGTGGGTGATTGGTATGGTGTATACATCAATAACACATATTTTCTCCTGGAAGTGACAGCCTAAGAACATTGCTCTACTCAATACTAAGATACTGTCAAAGCTGAATATGTTATCATTTGCCAATTATAACGAATAACTCTGCCAATATTTTGATTCCGATGTAAATATTTCGAGTCCTGGAAGATGGAACAACCTCACAATAAAATTTTCAAACGATTCCAGCACGCTACCAATAGAGTACGGGATGGTGATGGTAAAACTGTGATTGGTAAACGCCAACCCAACTGACGGTTTTGTTTGTTTATTCAGGAATATACGAGAATGTCGTCCACTTCCACTCCGAAAATGGTGGAGAGCAGAAGCTCTGTAATCGACATGGTAAAAGAGATTTACCTAGACAAGAAGAAATGGTCCCACGTGAAGACGTTGTGCCTGTTCTTCTTCGGGGTGAAACTGGCTAGAGAGTGCATTGGCCTCAGCTTTCTACCCACCCCAACACAGTAACATAGATGTCGCGGCTTATCAGCAGGCTGAATGTAAATCTAGTACTTAAGGTAAATGCGAGCCTAGTATTTCGACACTTTATTGCATGTGTAACAGATGTACCGTCGATATTGTGTCAGTCATGTTAAAGATGTCAAATTAAAGTCCTTTTTTTCTGGTTTCATGTGTGAAATGTTTCGTAATTTTTTGAGGTCGTAACTTCCTCTGATGTTGTTTACAATGGTTGTCAACGTTGGTGGTGGTTTTGCGGCAACAAAATATCAAATCAAACACTTTCTATGCTCACTTCACGTCAAGCTACCGCGAACAATTCAAAACAAACTAATTGCCGTTTTACAATTTTAGCAGCACCGTTGTACGTAGCTGTAATCATCTCCCGCTGTGCCGTAGTACGATTGAAAATAAATAAATTCCAGATTCGATCCGCATTCTTTTGCGTTCCTTCGTACCAGAAGTTAACTAGTGAATAAGGTTTTTTGTTGGTTTGGTTGGTAAAGCTACAAAATTGTTTAACATGCTCTATCTCTTATGCGGTTTATATTCACGAGTCGTGACACAAAAATAATGGTGCACGTCTTGAGTCGCGCTCCGGGAAATCCCTGTCGGTACCACTGAAGTGGTTCCCTAGCTTTGTGCATTGCTTTGTATGGTAAACTGTTTGGCTTCTACTGAATGGAATGGTGGTAAACCATCGAGGTGCATACATTGTGCAGGCCAGTTGCAGCCGCCTTTTCGTTGACAATAGTGGTGAATATTCAAGGCAGTTATTGTTTCAATATTAATTATCAGCATCACGTAAGTGTGCTCTGAATAACTTTGTTATTTGCTCTATTGTCATTGACAACAGTTTGTCATTCAATTAAACTGTTCTGAGTTTGGTGAACGGATGGGTGAGCAATGATTGGACATGCCTCAGCCACATATTGATGGCCAATGCACAAGTCATCGGTCATTACAATGCACCGGACATTCTGATGCATAGACCAATGACCAGTGGCCATTGAAAGTGTTTGTCACACAGGCACTGATAGAAATGAGTGAGGGCAAAATTTTGAGAGGTGGCACATTATTTTTAAACTACGTACTTGGAGTAGGTGCATGCGTCATAAGTAGGTTCTCGCTAAACATAATGATTTAAGAGAAACGCGGTTTCTGTGCTAAGAGTAAATGATTGTCGTTTTTTTATGCGTCAGAGAACGGAAGCAAGGAATGGCACTATTCAATGAAGGAAATCCGTTTACAACTGACAAATTAACTAACCTACGTCTTATCTTTACGCTTAATCACTCTCATTTTCATTTTCTCTCTTACAACATAAATCGCGTGGAGATCGTAGAAAAATCTACCATCAGTTAGTTGCATGGCAAATTTCTCCGTCCACAATTTATCGTCGTCCTTGTAAACTTACCGCCTCACCTCACTAACAAGGCTCAATGAGCTATCAGTTCTTATCACTACCGAACTGGCCGAGTTTATGTATAAAAACATAATTTCGATTTCTTTTCTGTGCACTCAGTCTACACTAATAGCGCCTGAAATGTGGAGTTCTCACATAATGCATTTACTGTGTTACCTTTGCAATGAACTGCCGTTCATGACCAGAAAACTAGGTATCAAATGCAGTGTATTTCTCTGGAAACATGTAAGATAAAATCGCAAGAGTAATCGTAGAGTACTCACGAACATATCCGATCCTTGCGATCCAGGGATAGGCGCCGATGGACGCCGCCTTGCCTCCCACGATCCTCTCGTCGACGGACACCCCGCAGGCGTTCTCCGGAAGCAGGGCTCTTTTTGCGTTGCGGCCTTCCGCTCTCGCGGGGGGCACTGCCGCCGGCGCCACCGCTGCAGGCGCCACCGCCGTGTCTACCCTTACTACGGGGGATATCTCATCTGCCGGCGCCACCTCGGCCTCCGCCAAAGCAGACATGTCGGCCGTGTCCTTAGGAGGCGTTGTTTCGGAAGGTACGGGCACACTCTCCGCGTTTGAGACGTCTGGAGGCGGGTCTGCGTTTGATGTGGATGTTGGCGTTAACGTTTCCGTCTCCTCGGTATTGTATTGGAAACCGGGATGGATGTGACTATAACCGTGAGGGTTGTATCCCCATGCAGGGTACTGAGCATAGTTGGGGTAGTGATGTCCTCCTTGATAATTTTGGTCTCGATTGCGATTTTTTCCGGTGAAAAATGAGCCCACTTTTCCCCAGAAGCCCTGCCCGCCAGTGTGACGGTCAGTGTGAGGATAATATTTGGGACTATCGTAGTCGTCGCTGGGGAACACTATCGCTGACTCGTCCTTCTTCCCGTTTTTTCCGTTTTTACCGTTTTTTCCGTCTCCTCTTTTAAACCAATTCTGGATGTGTCGATCTTGAATTCGATGATGGAAGCGATAGCCAACAGCTTCTGTGTCAGATCCTGAATCAGATTCACTGTTAGTGGTGTCGGGGTAATCGTCGTAGTTGTCATAATCGCCGTTAGGTTCGGTGGCCTCCCCGTCGGAGGCTACCAAAGCAGATGCTCTTTTCTGGAAAGAGTTTCGCCCAAAGTTGGGAAGAGGGGAAGGACCAAAAAAGAACGGTTGCTGGTACCGGTTTGCGTAGTACAGAGGCTGAAACTGATGATAGTTCGAGGGTGTTTGCCGGGTACGCCGAGTGGACGTCGACCTCGGCTCCCGAACGATGGACGAGAACTGAATGTTTTGCCCATCGAAGGGCTGATTGCTATAGTCAACGCCCGTTTGAGGAAGATCATATGACAGCTTGTTCCCTTGGTAATAGTGAAATGGGTTAAAATTATTTTGCTTTATACCCTGTTTTTCTTTGACTTTCTCAAAGTTTTTAAAGAATAAGTCTTTAAAATCTGCATATTTCTTTTCCATTTCACTGTTTTTTACTTGTAAACTGTAAGAAACGGTTACTTGAGGATGTTCGGTGAATGGGAAGTAACCTTTTGGTCGAAAATATGGATGATAGGGCGCACTGTTCAAATGGATCGTCACATTTCCAGGGGGCGCTTTGGCTTCCAAATGGAATTTGAACTCGGTCCTGTTTTTTGGGACGTCATCATTGTCAACTGGATAAAACGATTCCAAAGGCAAATCTGGGGGCGCGGAGGAAGTGAAGCTAGTTGGCCGTCTGAACACCGCAGATATGTCGTTAGTGGGGTCGTACTTTAGACCGTACTGGCTGCTCGTCGTTGAAGGGTAGTTATTGCCAAACGTTGCAGGGGAGGGACCGAACGGTAACCCGTGATGATTCTTCCCAAAAATCTGGGCAATGTCGTGAGTTGGATCGTAGTCTCTGCCCCCAAAGTGCGAAGGACTTGACGGTGTTGGGCGTGGTGGGGGCGGGGGAGGGGGTGGAGTTAGAGTTTCAGAAATTCCGCCATACCCGTTATTTTTCCCCGTGAACGGATGCAACGGGTGTGTGGTGATGTCGGTGTATTCGAACATAGGTGATACTTTGCCCGCTTGTCCGTAAGTGGGATGGAAAAAGTGCTCAGTTGTCGGACGGATGCTGAACGGGGTTGTTACGTCATTTAAAGGTCTGAACCCGTCGTTAATGGGAAGTTTCGTTGACGGTCTCTTTCCTAAACTCGTGAAGAAGTTATCTGTGGGGCTGAAGACATCGTGTCCGGGAGGGGTGGGGCGCGAGTTAGCACCATGAGTGATAGTACTCCCAGTAAAGTATTCATTGTAGTTAGGGGAATATGTAGACGGCATTTTTCCAAACACAGTTGAGATTTCCTCGGATGGATCGTACCCTCCGTTGGGGCGATTAGTCGGCAAGTAGTTATCTGGTGTTACCCTGTTTGTACTATCAAATCCAGTATTGCCAGGTGAAAATGTAGACGGGCCGTTTCCAAATACAGTGGAAATATCTTGCGACGTATCATAGCCATGGAATGGACTTTTAGTTGAATGGAAGCTTCCCGTAGTTCCACCATTCGTGTGCTGGTGTACACCATTGTTGGGTAAAGAAGTCGTGGGTATTTTTCCAAACACTGTTGAAATGTCCTGCGAAGGGTCGTACCCATGACCAGGGTGCTCAGGAGGCGGCAAAGTATTACCGAATTTGCTCGGTCCATCACGATTATTATCATAATCTCCATAGTTTGGTAAATAAGTGGTTGGAATTTTACCAGAACCGTGCGATTCATCGTTTGGTGGTCCATACTGACCAGGGTATTTAGTGGGTGGTGGTCTTCCCCCGGAAGTAGTGGGTTTGTCATAATAATTCGGTTTGTATCCACCATCGTTTGGGCCAGACGTGGATGGACCAATTCCAAAAACGGCTGCAATATTATCCTCGGTTGGGTCGTATTGGTCCGAGATGCCGGTAGAAGGCGGTGTAATGCCGATAGAAGGCGGTGTAATGCCGTACGGCGGACGCGAGTTGTGAGTGGGTCTGTAGGCATCGGTTCCGGGACGTGGATTCGGCCGGTTGTTCGCGTTACTGTAGTCACCGGGATACTCCTGTCCCGGGTCTGGACCTGATCCACTGTCGAGGGTGGTCGGTTTCGTGCCCCCCGTCGGAGAGTAATCGTAGCCCGGATATTGGTCTGGCGTCGGAGGACGTTGCGTTAATTTGTGAGAATCTGGGTAGTAGATTATATCGGGGTCTACTGCGCCGTTGCCGGCGGCCGCCGAGTCATGATCAGTTTGCCCCGAGATACCGGGGCTAGTTCCCCTCGAGGGTGTGTGGTTCTGTTTGTTGACCAAGTCCTCGCAGCATACATAAGGGGTGAAGCCGCGGAAACCGCAGGTGAATCTTTGCAACCTCTGCATCGAGGAGGAGGTCGCCGAGATGGGCTGCTTCAACTCCTTCAACAGGCTGGGACAGCGGTGGATTTCGATGCACGAGCAAGGGACCACGTCGTGGGTGATCTCTTCCGGCTCCTGTGACTCGAAAGAGCCCTGCTTTGTGTCCGATCCTGAGAGAAAATTCAGGGACCAATTTTGGAGAGTGAAGCGCGATTTCTGCTCTAGTATGTGGTGAAGTGCAATGGTTGCGATTGCTTAATTGGAATTTGCGATATTAGGAAATTGAAAATGGGTCATGAACAGTGCGCGGGTGGGACCGTGGCTTATTGGAGGCCAAAAGAGAGCCTCTGTAATTAATGGCAGTTTCCTGTGGAACATCGCCACAACTATGAGGCACACAATTTACTATTTTCAGAATTTATCGGCAGCTTTTTAAACGTACTATTGAGAGTGTATTTGAAATAATTACAGTGTTAAAGAAATATATCTGATTGTCTAGAAATTCTTCTGTGCTTTGTGTGCCTTTGGGGCGGTAATGAGGTTTTAAGCAGAAGTCTACTCACCATCAATTTTGGTAACAGCACCGAGTCTTGATACGAAGGATAACAGAACTATCGTCCAAATCACTGAACCCGGCATAGCCAATCCGTTGATGCTGAAAATGTCCATTGCGTCTTAAACAGACGTTAACCGTTAAACTAAACACGTGTATACGTATTGTTACTTGGAACCTGGAAGTGAAAATTTTACTTTCTAACATTGACCGGAATTGTGGACATTTAAAATATTGTCAAATAGACCATCTAACATATTTTTCTGTCTGGAAACTTGAAATATCAAACCAGAGGAAACTCAAGAAGTACTGAAAAATATATTCTCAAACCACAAGTCAACAACTTCAAGTATTGCTCACCTTGACTTTAATCAACCAGTTTGAAGAATATTAAACAAATAAACACGTAGACACAAATTAATCCCTATTTGATCTGTTCTTCAGCTCTTCAGTTCTCCAGCCACAATATTATTGCTCAAGTGTGTGGACCACCAGTCGGACAGCGAGGCAGCAATGCGACTCGTGTAGAAACACTTGTATTGGCATTACTTGGCCGCTCCTGCTGACTTGACTACCAGCGATGACCAACGTCGACTGGTGTCGACTGCCGTCGCGTCTCAGCTCTGCACCTGTCCACCACACTCATTGACGTCGGAGCGAGGAGAGCGCCGACTCACTCTCGCTGGACTGGCCAAAGCGGACGTACGAGCGAGATGTGTTGTTGTTTCAAATCCATTTGATTCATGTGTGGTGCGGTGTGCTGGTAATTCCCGATTGCACCGCCGGTGAATTGATTGATCCATCTACAGTGGTTGAATTATGTGATATTAAATAGCCTAACAAACAGGACCTAAAAATGTCTTGCGGTGTCGGCACCGCCGTAGTCACCGTCTCTGTTTTATCTTATATCAATCACACATCCGTTTTCGCTCAAGGAGCTTAACTATCGCGAATAATTTTTCATTTATTTTTTGCTGTTTATTTTTTTTTCATTTTAGCAGCACAATTGATATGAAATTCGATACAGTCTATGAGTGCGGATGTTAATATATTATCTAAAAAGTAACAAGCTAGAATGTTCACATAAACTAGTCTTAGTACTCGATTTGGAATTAACACTGAACCTTTGTACCTATATGTATGCATTTGCAGCACCTAATCTAAATTAAATCTCCATTTCCAAGGATTTGCACCCGCCGCGCGGCAACCAGCCAGGATCAGGGCTGGGATCTCCTCGGCGGGCAAAGCCAAGCATGCTGCAGATACCCCAGTATGTATCCTTAACTAACCCCTAACTAACCCTAACTAACCCCGGCGCAGGTCTGAGATGTAAAACATTACGTGGTCAGTTCTTCTCTCGAACCTTGTATCGAAAAGACGTTTTTGGACTGGTGCTTTAACGCCAAACTAAAGCACCCAAAATTTTGTTCGCAGATTTCCGAAAATCGACACCTACGGGAAGACGCAGGCGTCGCCTCGGCAGTGTCGTCTTCGTGCTCAGGCGTCGAGACGACGTCCGTTGCTGGATAAGGAACTTCGGAGGTCGTTCGAATAGACTTGAACACCCTCGCTTCAGAGATTAGTTACTAATTGTAATAGACTGACATTAAGCTTGAACTATGATATGATATACTGTTATATATAGTAGTAGTCAGAAAAATGAATGTTTCAAAACGGAAACCTGATGTTGCATAAGTACATGGAAACATTCCACTTTGACAGAACGTTAAATCCACTCCGCGTCACCAACAAATAATTCTCACTTGTCACGCTGGTTGTGGTGGAGGAGCCGAGACTATGATGGTAACTAAACGTGTCGACAATTTTGATAATAAGTAAATCAAAATCATAAAAAATGTAAACAAAAATTAAGTAGGGAAGAAATTGGCTGTCGTAAGTTTACAGTTAAGTTCTGAATTTCTAAAAACCTTCTTGCGTCCAGAAAAGCATTTGTTTGCTTTGATTGAGTGTTATTATAATTATTGGTTCAAGCCCGACCCAAAGAAATTGTCTGCGGAAGGTACTATTACAGCTCCATGATTTAAACTATGTTTGTAGACATTTGTTGATGCGCATAGCGAGCGAAATCTTCAATTTCACTTGTCTCGGAAAATAAAATCACTTGTGTGTTTGTTTGTTTTTTATGGTTCGCGTTTTTGTTCGCGCTCTAGCGGCCAAAACGACTACTCCGATTTGAACCAAATTCCGCCAAGCAGGAAAGGCATTTTTTTTATTTTTTTATTGCTCATCACAATTGGCCGCTTTTGGCATGAGACATGTCGATATATATGTATATATACAATTCCAATTCACATTGTACAAGACAAAAATTCGTCAAATGTATAAAATGCATTTAGAACCAGAAATGTTTTTACAGTACTCTTACAATATGATACATTTATGGAATGTATATGCAAGGTGGTGTATAGGTAAACTAAGGGTTGTATACACATAAACTGGTAGCTGCGCCCAAGTCCGGCGTTAGAGAATGGAGATTGTACAGATACAATGATCGATCAATGGCCAATTTTAAATTAATTAAACCAAAATTATACACCTGTGACGTATCGACTTGAGATACGATTGTGTCGTGTACGCACAGTGTAGGGTTTGGACGCCCGAAGCAAAACCTAAATTTTGTGCCCCGAAAAATACTCAGGCAGCACCTCACACGCCAAAATTAAATGAAAAAATTTGTCGACAAGAGTCAACACGTCGACGATTCATAAAATTGAATAGACGATTTACAACCAGGCTACAGGACTCTACGAAATCGTAGAAACACGATACACGATATTAACACGATATTCTACGCTAGTCGACGTCTAGCTCCACTGCAAATATGTGGTTAGCTCAATGCAAACCCTCATAATTTAATAACCCATACGATGCAAATTTGGAAGTTATAATTTAGAAATTCATGTAATTCTTATTCGATTATCAACCAACATGCCAGTCCGACACTGCTGTGTACATTGTTTAATGTCATCTTGGTTGTGGAAACAACATTTTCGTGTAGAATTTTTAGTTTTAGCTTGATAGCAAAGTGTAACATAGATTAAGAAAGCTTAGTCGAAAGGAAATCAATAGTGTACATAGAAGAGCAGTTGAGTATTAACTAGATTATTTGTAATCATTTGTAAAGTAAAGAAAAATTTTACATTTTATTCACTTGAAATAAATATGAACAACTTAGCGTTCAATTCCAAATTATTGTTTTCCTGTTTCCCCTTCATTGTCCTCTTCAGCCTTTAAGTTTTTGCTGTGGTATCTTGATTAGTTGTTACAATATATCAATTCTTGTTATATTATTGCTGCGGCATATTCAGTTAGTGCGAAGTCAATTAATTCGGTGCTTAGTCGTGACAGGAACATGTTCACACCGTGCACGAATTTGTTAAAGCCCGTTGGTTTGTTTGTTGTGTAACAAAGTTTTTGCAGCGGTATAATAACTAGTTATCACATATTATTTCTTGCCACATTATTGCTGCGGCACGTTGAATAAGTGCTAAGTAAACTTATGCGACGCAAAGTCACGGCAGGAACATGTTCACACACGTGTTAAAATAATTTTTTGGGAATAAGTGCACGGTGTGAACATGTTCCTGCCGTGATGAAGCATCGAATAAATTGACTCCGCACCGATTCAACATGCCGCAGCAATAATGAGCAAAAATAGTAGTAATGTCTAACTTGGTGCCTTTTCATTTGATATGTAATTTGCAATCCAATTCTGGGTCCAATGGCTTCGTTTTTACTGCGCCATTAATAGAACCACATACCGTTATGTAAAGACTTACTACTCACAGCTCGGCTGAAGGCAAAACAATCCTAAATGGATACTAAAGGGTTCAGGAACTAAAGGAATACTTTCAATCATATACAGATAAACCTGTCTGCTGCAGTTTTTAGACTCTGGATACATAAATCACCAATGATACTAGTACAATAGTGGTAAAACTTAGTTTTATTTCCAAATCACAAAGAAAACAATGCCCTGTCGCATTTAAGCCGTCTAGGTGACGTCGGCAAACGTCGCTAGATGGTTTGTAGACACTCGTAGATCACATCTATGGAGAACGTTTCTCTGGAGGGAAAGAAAACATTGTTTGGCAATAAAGGAGCTGAAGTACTAACTGGGTATTGCGATATAATTTAATTTGCGTTGCGGGAGAGCGTGGCTATTTAACAGGAGTTTGATAGAAGCTAAAAACAGTTAATGGTATCAAGCATCTACAATTGAAAATTTGTTTCTACCATAGAGGGAAACGGCTACTTTTTCTGTGTTGAAACTCTTTTCATGTTTAAAGCAAAAACATGATTGCATTTTTGAGCTCAAATCTGTTGACAGACTTGCCAAGACACTTGGGGACTTATGCAATATTTTCTCAAGATTTCTTAGAACACAAAGCTTAACATTTAGTGATGTTTTGCTTGAAAATGGAGCTGCAGGATAGCCTAAAAAAAAGTGCTGCTATTAAACCTTACAAACAGCAAGCAAAAATAAGCAACACTGTAAACAAAAAACAAGTTCTTTGAGAGTGTGGTTCTGTCGACAATCGTAAACGGAGTAGCTGTTTTAAAGTTTATTCATAAAATGTATTTGCAATGACCTGTATCTTACACACACCTCTTTTGCTTCTATACCAGCTAACTAACACAATATCATATTGTGTAGCCATTTCTAGTCATTGATAGTTTTCTGTTCATTTAAAAATTGCGCGACTTAGTTCTTGTCAATTGCAAGTAAAACCAAATAAAAACATGGCCTAGAATAGCTGTAAATAGGTATCAAAGATACATAGATAAAACAAAACACAACAGAAAATAATAAAATAAAAATTCGGCACACCACACTATACTAATCTGGCGGTTAAGTATTTACAAAGTTGATAGCCGCAGATACAGCGTAGACTGCAAAAATTCATCAAATGCAACAGGTAACAAGGTACTTCCACTCTTCGACATATTGCTGTTACCAGGCAGGTAAATATCTAACGCAACAATTATCACTATCGATGTATCAATATAAACAAAAAATAATTTCATTCCAAGAATAATCCTACTAAGGTACTCAGTATCGAACTAGTTGATTACCAGCAAAAAGATCCAGATTAGATATACATACTTTTTACATTACAGAATATAATAAATAGCTATAAAGTAAGCAGTAGGACAAAAGTACTGCACATTTGTATCAATTACTTACAAAAATTCTTAATCAAGCATCTGTAAATTATATTTATAATGGCTTTCTCTGCAATTGACAGCATGGAATCACAATTCTCAGCAATATGACATCTTGCTTGTTAGGAATATGGTTCAATATCTCTTACAGCTAGTTGCACATTATTCATAGCTGATTTCACTAACACAGTCTAAATTGCTTTTATTTTAATTAAAGACGTTTATGAGTGATTTTAATCAGTGCAGCAATTTGCTCTCAAACCCTGACAATGAAAAATGTTTACAGAAAAATTGAGACAAAACACAAAAAGAAAGAAAAATTTGAAAGGGAATATTTGGTGACAAAAATACAAACAGGGTCAAATGTTAGCCACAGGGTGAAGATCAATGGCCTCTAGAACTCCCTCAAGCCCAATTAAGCATTTTTACAGGTTAGATGAGATCAGCCATCAAAGCAGTAAATTAATTTCAAACAATTTTGCAAAATGCAACCAAATTTAAGTAAAAATAATTATCTTGGTTAATCACACCAGTGCACAAAATGCTATCAGAGGGAGTAAGAATGTACAATGGCACACCATGGAATGGACCAAAGCAACCCTTACATTTCACTCTCACAAAATGCATTCCATGAACTTTGGTGGGTACCAACCAATATCAACAACAGAGCAACCAGGCAATAACCTTACGTCGACAGCAATTCAAGTAATTTCATCAAAGCTAGATACTCTAAAAAGATTTAGGTAGGTACAAGAAATAAAATGAATGAACACTGCAACGTTATTAACTGGCATTGTATATCACATTCAGGATTACTATGATCAGGCTATGCTGTGATTTAAGCTAACTATTCAGCATTGCATCCATATAGCATTTAGGAGTTCAAAGACACCTTTAAAACGTTCTTCTTAATCAGGCCTTGCTAGTTTGTAGCATGTGTACCAACTAGTTAACAGTGCTAACATTTCATTTTATTTTATTAATCATTAGTCATACATTATATAATAGCACTAAAATTATGTCAGTTATATCTGTTGTAGTTAGTTCTTACTTGGTATTATTATCTTAGATAAAAATGAGTACCACTATAGTTTGAATTTACTAATATTGCTTCGAAATTTGATTTTGAACTCTGAGTAAAGAACTATCATTGATTTTTGTACACAAAGATTCTGAAGTTTAAAATAGCATCATGAGCTCAGTCGACTAAGCAACCCTATGTTGAGGATGACTTCTGAAAAAGTCTTTAAATTTTTAAAATTTTATCTCTCGAAAGATCACAGACAGCCAAATCACCCAGTCGCCTCATTCTTATGAGCAAGCCACCTCTTGTTTTGTTGCTTTTTCTGAAAATAAATAAAACGAAACAATTCATTTAACTAGCTGTCAATGAACACAGAAGAAACATATATTTCCAGATCCAAGCAACACAAATTACTTGTTATCATGTCATGAAAGCATTATTTACTGTCATTAATTACACACATATTTTCCTATGCAGGCATTTTGGTATGAATGACAGCTTTGAAATATGCTTTGGGTGTTTATTTGGTCCAAATCAACCACATTTTGTCACTAATCTAACTGGCCTTTATTTCAAATCCACCATTTGCGTTAGTGTCCCTGCTCTTTACCTCGAGTCCGTATAAGTCTGTTCACGGAGGCTTCATTCACTACCAGTCGTTATGTTGCTCAGCGATGCTTTGCACTAATATTACTTTCAAGTAGGCCTTACGTAGTACTTGCGAAACAAAAAAGGAAAAGAACATCATTGTAATTCTGTCAAAATACACAACAGAACACTGTACGTGATACATTTTAGCCTAGATTTCTTACAATAGAGCCAGGATGCTTAATATAGCACCCATCTTAATCACCCTTGTGACTTAATTCTTTAAATTGACAGCTAATAAAAACAACCTAGAAGGTTTGAAAGGCTATTGCTTCACCAGAAAAATGTGCCCAGACGTACCTTCTCTCTCTCTGCGCCGCAGTTTCTTCCTGCGTCTGTCGATGCCAGCCAGTTCTGTCTTCACAGTCAAGTAAGTCTTTCGCAAGTCTTGTAGCTTTTGCTGGAGCAGCGCGATTCTCTGAGAGCCATCCAGTTCAGGGTCTGAGAAATGATTGCAAGAACACAACTTAGTATACAAAAGGAATTTTAGAATGGCATTTAATGGTATAGAACAGAACAGATGGCACTAGAATGGAAAATAGAATACGTACACACCCAGTTGAAATTATGGTAAACATTTTACGCCATACAATTCTCACCTAGTTCGACATAGAAGTTATATCGTGAAGGCCGTGGGGACCTTGACGGAAGCAACAGATTTTCTGAGCTCGTGAGTGGAGCGCTAGCCGAGTTCTCGGAGGTGTCGTCGCTATCACTGGCATGTTGTCGAGCGACCAACGCTACCGATGCCTTGGCACGCTTGGAAATCTCGCACTCGGAACGCTTGCGCCCACGAGGACGCTTTTTGCACGGTGATGGCTCGTAGCTCGAACGCCCTGTCAATTTCTTGGGTCGGCCGTCGCTGGCCGTTGACACGTCCACTAACGAATCTTCCTCACTGAAGTGTTCGGCTTTATGTCCACCTTCTGCAGAGCTATCTTCGAACGACCCACGAAGGGATTTGAAGCTTTCAATGTCTAGTGTTGGGGACATGTCGACTCGATCTCTGTAAGAGTTTGAATGACAAGAATAAGGTACTCTCCAATTTTATAAATGTATTTCTTGTTGAATGTTAGCTATTAAAAATATATATTAGTGTGCAAATTTTCAGCCACGCTTTCAGCCACGCTACCAGTTATTAAGATGTCTTTGTTTTGTAGAAATGTGTGATAGAATTGAATGATAATGCCGTACTACCACAACGCTGTTGAGTCAACGATAACGCTTATGATAAACTGCTTGCAAGAAAAATGAATGCCAAATGACTACTTTACCGACAAAAATGGAGGATACTAATAGATGGAGTCACTTTGAGTGTCGTTTTGAGTGTTAAGAAATGTAATTTTGTTATTTCTTGCAGATTAATCAGACTCAATTAAGCTTGATTAACAATAAACTTAACAATTGATGTACATGTATTGATTTTGATTCATAATTATTTGATTGTATGTTTAAAAAATATAGCCACAAGCACCATTGTTACCACGTGTTGCCGGCTTGTTTTCTTATCAGAATGTTCAACATTAACCAACACATGAAACACCTATAAACACATGGTAAAAATGTTGTCTTTTCTTAAAATTTTGCCTGCAATATAGGGCCTATAAAGGGATCATGTTGAAGCTCCTCCGAGCAAAATAAATACGATCTACTCAAACAAATGTACTGTACAAATGTTCACAACACACATCAGAAATCAGGTTTCAATGGCAACAAACAAATATACAAGGGTTTTTTTAACAAAATGGACAAAAACTTACTTAGCAAAAATATATGGCCTAATATTAAAAGAATAGTAAAATACAAGATGGATGGCAAAAATGATACCAAAGAACCAGTATGTGGAAAGTTTCGAGACAATTAAAAAATTGAAAAAAATGGTTCCACAAATCATAGTTTGAAATGAGTCAGCTAACTTTAAGTTATGGTTACTTGTAACTTTAAATGTTACATCAATTGAAGTTATTCCAATCTTCCTATTAGTAATTTACAACATATATAACTTTATTATTATGCCACAAGCTGATTTCAGAGTATAATGGAGAGTAAACACATGGATTCGTTACTCACTCCCTAGGTGATCCCGAAGTGGCCGAGAGACTGCTGTCTGGAGTGGTGGGTGGAGTGTTCTCAATGACAGGGGCTGCCTCGTCCCCATTCCTGCGCGGCGCCACCTGTTTGCTTTGCGCTGGCTTGCCTGCGTCCTTGACTTCCTGCACCTTGCCGACCGCCACACTACTACCCGGTGCACTAGCAAATGGCATCTCCAGGAACTTGCTTTCGCTGGCCCCCTCCAGAGTTGCCTCCTCTTTCTGAAGGTGCTCAGGGTTAGGCGTTGGGCTACCAGGAATTGTTTCCTCACATAACAGGGACAGGTCACTGGCCAGCTCATCTACCTTTGGTTCTGATTCAACCTCCTCTTTTTTCGCAGCTGGCTCACTGACCGATTCTGCTTTTGAGGACGTAGCTTCGATTTTGGCTGGAGCGGCTGGAACTTTGATTTCTTCCGTTGCAGCTGGACTCGGTGGCTCATTGACAGTTTTCAGTGATTTTGAATGTAAATCTGGTTTTGAAACTTTTTCTGGGAGAGATTTTGCTTCTTTTGTAGCTACTGGCACAACAACCTTGACCGCGGCATCTGTTTTTGGATCTTTTGGCTTGACAGTCTCTGTAAGCTCTTTGGCAACAGGAGGTGTTGTTTTGATAACTGCTTCGTTGGCTTTTATTTGTTCCACAGGCTTCGCCACCTCGAGCTTTGCTTTCTTCTCAATGCTGCTCTTCATATCCTCTATGATTTGCTTTGGGTCACGTTTGTCGGCAGTAGGCAGCTTTTTTCCCTCGGTTACTTTCAAAGTAGCTTGCTTAGACGAGTCAGAAGCACTTGCCTCTTCCTCAGTTTGACTGACAGTGTCATAATCATCTGCTTTATCAATCACTAGTCGTGACTCTTCGTCGCTCGAGTCTGAATCGGTATCTTCGATGAACTCCTGACTAAGAACAGGTTTTCTCCCTCCGCTCTTCCTCTTAAGAGATTCACGTTTTGAGGTAGGAGGCTCGATGGGTGGAGTAGACAATCGAACCTCAGTCTTAGGCAACAACTTTACTTCTAGCTTAGGGGTGGATTTCTTTTCGATCACCGTTTCCACCACAGCCAGCTTGAGAGGAACTGACTTGACTTGACTTTTTTCTTCATCTGTAACCGACTGAGATATGACACGCTGAATCGCAGCACTAATAGGGTCGTCTTCAAAATCCTCTTCTTTTAACAACCGGGCAATCATGTCTTCATTGATTTTAGGAAGCGGTGGCTTCTTAGACGTGACAGGAGTATCTTCTTTTGTCTTGGCAACTGGGACCACTTCTTCTTTGCTAGAAGCAGGAACATTGACTTCTGGCAGGCTTGGGCTAGATGTACATGGACTGCTTATTCTCGCTTGCGCTGGACTCGGACTATTGGTAATCGAAATAGGACTGGCAATGGGGCTGTCAACTGGAGCGCCCTGGCTCTTCGACACGTTTACATTCTTAACACTAGTTGGCTTCGGTGCTGCGGCTTTGACATTGCTAATGGCTACAGGTTTGATTTTCTGAGAATCAGTGCTCTTGGACAACGATGCTAGCAGTGCTGCACTTGTGCTTAGTGGCAAGCTAGGCACTGGCAACGAAACCTTCGGCTTATCTAGTAGATTGAGTGCCTCGGGAGCAACCATTGAGAGCTTCGAAGTCATTGTGGAAAAGATTTCCTCGTGCTGGTTTTGCGAATACGAAAACAACGGTCCTTCGGATTCAGCCTCTGTCTCATCAGTCTCTGAGATGACAAGTCTATCTTCGTTGTCGTCGTCACCATCATCTTTGCCTTCGCCGGGCAGTTCATTGAACAGACTGAGCGGCTCGTTCTCGTTGCCCGGGCTCGGCGTGTTTCGCTGCACGGCAGGCCGAAATACGGGTGACTCGCAGAGCTTGTCAAAAGCCTCTTCACAAGCAGAAGAATTGGCTTTTTGTGGCGTGGAGGGATCCATCACCTCCGCCTTGCTCGGAGGCGACTCTGCCTTGGCTTCTGCAGGGACGGCTTCGACCTTCTTGCCCGACGCACGCTTTAATCTCTTCTTCACTCCGTCGTCTGGCACCGCCTCCTTTTCGGCCTTGGATGCCGTGGCACGCACCAGCTTCTTGCGCGTGACCGGCGACTTTTCTGCCTTAGGCGTGGCCGGGTCCTGCTCGCCTGGTTTTGTGGCCGACTTCCTTGTCGGCTTTGCCTTCTCTTCAACAGTGACCGGCTCCCGTTTTGCGCGCACCTCGTATTCAAACGGCTCAGGCTCCTTAAACTCGTAGATGTCGTCAGTGTTGGCCCCAGATGGAGATGCCTTGCCCAGCGCAGCCAGCTTGCCAGTTGCGGGACTTCCTTTTGATGGGCTGGCTGGTGTAGCTTTTGCCGCAGCCTTGGCCTGCATGGTCGGTGTCATCTTGCCCACGGTTCCGACTTTGCCTACGGAGCTGGCCGTCTTTGCTGCTGTTGACGGTGACTTGCTGACTACCGACCCCGCGGGCTTTCCAGAGAGCGGCGGAGGAACCTTGCCCGAAATCTCCAGCGATTTTGCAAGTGCCTCTTTCTCCGCAGATAGCCGCCGCACGTCAATCAAACCAGTCTTGTCGTCAAGAATCAACTGCGAAGGCTTCCCCTCTTTCTCATCTGCCGGGGCCATGTCCAATGGCAGCTTCACAGCCTTTTCGATGCCCTTCAGCTCGGATCGGATCTGATTCAAATCAAAGTCCCGTCCTTTGGGCTGAGTCTGTTCTTCTTCACTCTTATCCTCTTCGCCCTTGGCCTCCTCATCCCTTCGCTCGGCCGCGGCGCTTGTCAGCTTACGCATCCGCGTGCTGCGCCGTTTCTCTACAACCTGGGCATCGCCGACGGCTTCGGTCTCTGTCGATTGCTCGCCGCTGTCCTCCTCGGTCTCGTCGTCTCCTTCAACCTCCTTGCGTGGGGCTGGCTTGCGCCGGAGTGATGTGCGCTTGGTCTCTTCCTTGATCTCAGGCTTGGCGGCGTCGTCTTTTTCGGCGATTCGCTCACTGCGGCTACGCGTGCGCGTTGGTGCTGTGTCTGCCTCCGACTCCTCGCCCGACGCATCGCTTTCTGTTGACGCAGATGCGACCGACCGATCTGTGTGTGTTGACATCCTGAGAAGATAATAAACTTGATTAAAAGTGAGTTGGTGCTACCCATGTCAGCTAGTGATGTTAAAAAGAAATTGTTTTATGTAACTCTTGTAGATTGCAAGGAAATTTTTTTTAAGGACTCTCAAAACTCCAGCGATCCCATTAAAAACATACGAAATTTTTGAGTACTGACACACATACTGTAGGTTAGGTTCATAGAGCTTAAATGCCCTGGCATTTAAGCTCTATGAAGGTCAGAATGCTTACAAATTTTGATTTTGAAAAAATATAAATCCGACTCCAATTTACAAAAATAGACGTTTCAATTATTTTTTTAAATAAGGATTTTGATTACCATGCCTCAAAATATTTGATATTTTTCAATTCAGATTTCAATTCCAGTTGCAAGTAATTTTCACTTTTTTCATAAGTTAGTGATATCGTTGTGTGTGCAGGTTAAAGGTAGAGAGAACGTTATACTGTATTTATATTTAGTCCATGGTACAAAAGAATGTGCAGACCATGTCAGTTATTATATAATGGTGATTATATCAATGGTGATTAAATATGAAAGGTTAAGTGTGAGAAAAATTATTAATACTGTAAAACATATCATCAAAAAGAAACTGTTTTAAGAGACTTTTTAAATTTTCTGCATTTTTAGCTGCTTTGATTTCAGTGGGTAGTGCATTGAACAGGCATCGGCCAGTTTTAAGGATGCTGGTGGTTGTGGTTTTCAGCCGGCAAAACTCATGGGCTAGTTAGTGTGTCAGATCCCCTCGTCTGGTGCTGGATGAATATTCTTGGACTTGGTGAAAAAGCTAAGGTTTGAGTAGGTGAAGGAGCAGACAGCTAGAATGTACAGACAAGGTAGGGGTAAGATCTTGAGGTCTTGGAATGGTTGCCTGCACAAAGCCTTGTTGCTGATTCCCAGCATGACCCTGATTATCCTTTTCTGGGCCTTGAAGATTCTTATGCTCTCAGACACACCTCCCCAGAAGATCAGACCGTACATTAGCAGTGATTGGGCACTAGCAAGGTAGACCATCCTGACATTAATGTTGTGGAAACTGCAGAGCAAACGAGCCAGCTACATGTGTAGCGGCAGCTAAAAGAAATGGCGTTGGCGGTTGTCCTTATTTGAAATTTGGCGCCTTTGCTGCTGTGTACTGCATTGTGGAAACTTTCTCAATGCCATGGTGGGCAAGATGATTTGTTCAAAAACACATTACAGAAGCTGTCAAAATATTGTGTTCAAAAATTCTAATAATCTTTGAGAGATAAACTAATTAAGTATGGGTTGACACTTCACGAACTATTACTTCAAACTTATTAAACACTCGCCATGAAACTTTAAATGTAAAAAAGAATGAGTTCTATTTTCATGAAGTTGTGTGATCCCGTTTGAAATATGTCAATATTTTTCCTTGCCAGCTAGTTTAAGATGAAATTATCAATTAAAAACCCGATCACAAAGCCCTACAAATGTCACGTTTGGTCGTGCTCACAAATAATGTGCAAATTAAAACCATTTCCAGATGTTTTTGCTGGGAATTTGTGTAGAATACCCTTTACATGTTTTGAAACTTGCCATAAGATGGGTCAATGCATTGTGGAAACTCTGCAAATTCCAGGGTGGCCAAGATGATAATTTTGAAAACAAATGACATTAGCTGTCTAAGGTTTTGTGCATGATTTCTTGAAATTGTTCTTAGAGAGCAAAAATGATGAAATACGTGTTATATCTCCAGCAAATCATACGAAAAACATGTTACTGAATACTGACAAAAAGTAAGTTTCTACAGTAAATTAGTAGTTGACAACGTTTGAAAACTGTAAAATCTTTCCTTGCCAGCCAGTTTTACATAAAATTAATCTTGAAAACCTCATCAGATCACCGTAGAAATTTCACGTTTGGTCGTTTTCAGAAATTATGTAAAAAATAAAACCATTTCCTGCCGTTTTCGACCAATTATAGGAATACCTATATGGGGTGTTAGTTTGCAAGTGAATCATGAGGGACATACATAGCCACAACAACCTACTGTTACACAAAAATGACATCATCAAAATTATGGCTTTTATATAAGGTTAGTAAAAATATCAAACTTAGAACTGGAACATAAATGAAAATGTAATATTTTTAAGTTACACTTCTGATTTTTCCGAGTCGGTTTCTATTCTGGTTATCGCTCTACTCTTCAAACAACTCTTGTTTTAATTGGACACTCTTTACGAGACCATGGCCAAATATTGTCCCGTACCTGCGAGTGCGTCGGCGGCAGTCGTGCCCGAGTGGCGGTCGAGTTGGTCTTGGCGCCGGCGTCCCCGGCGACTTAGTGCGGCTGGACGATGAAGTGACCGATGATGGCGTCGCCGATCGTGGCCGGTCCTTGCCACCTAGCGGCCGGCCACGCTTTGACACTGCAGGCTTGGCGTCCGCCTTAGCTGCAGCCAGCTTGGCTCGCTTTGCCCGTGACGGAGTCCAGCTCAGGTTCTCCGCAATGCGACCACGCTTTATCCACTCGTCATAGCGCGTGTTCCAGCCGAGGTAGTGCACGAGAAACGTTTCTTTCTCGACCTCGATCACTTTGGCCTCGTAGGTGAGGACCTTGGACTCTTGGGTTGGACCGCCGTAGTAGACTTTGAGTTTATCACCAACGCCCACTGCTATGCCTGCAGCGAGATGACCTAGAGGTCTGCAAGACACAAGAAACATCCTTAAACTAGATCCATTTGTTTGCACTTCTCTTGTCACCAGAATTCAGAAAAATTAAAGTAATGTTTCATGTCACAGCAACAAAAACATGACTAGAAAGTACTTGTAGGTAGCTCAAAAGGCTCCTCCGTAACATACTTGTGTACTGAAAGGTAGCTAAATTACTCTACAATCCTTTTGGTAGTTAATTTCAAATTATTGGAAAAGCTCACAGTGATTGCAGTCATTCTGCCATTGCTTAATATGCAAGTATGGATGAATTAACTTGTTAACACTTGATTTAAGGCATAGGTACATGGTAGAAACTTACTCATCAGCACAGGACTTAGGCTCGTCTTTGCGTTTGCGGCCTCTCTTCCTGGCAGGCTCGTCTTCTTCTTCCCATTTCTTGGGCCGAGGAATGAAAGGCTTGTCGAAGTCACGTGACCGCCGGTCAGAGACTGTTGAATCTGATCTTGAAGCCGAGTCCTCCTTCGACTTTGACCGCGTTTGCTTTTCTTCCTCTTCTTTCATGTCAACCTTTTTTGAGTCATCACTCTTCTCATCCTCTGAGCTTTTTAAATTTTCTTCCTTGTCGTCTTTTAGACTATCAACCGGATCAGACTTTTCTATCTTGATAGCAACCAACTCTTTAACAACCTCCTTTTCTTTTTCAGCTACTGGATCTCCTTTTTTTGCTTTTACCAACTTCACCTTGCACTCTCGAGTCTTCTTCATCTTTTCTTCTTTCGTTTTAGAATCTTTAGCAACAGGAACTACCTTATCAATGGACTCAGGATCTGCATCTTTAACAACAGCTGAAGTCGTCGGCTTCTCAGATGGCACGAAAACCTCTTTAACGATTAAAGTCACAACCTCTTTTGGAGCCAGAAGTGGCTTCACCTTGTCTTCTTCTACATCCTTCTTTTTCTGTAACTCTTTATCCTTTTTCCCAGCATCCTTTTCTTTCTTTACGCTCCCAACTTCCTTCTTAATGATCACATCCTTCTTTACCACCTTTGCTATACAGCAGGCATCCTCTTTCACTTTTTTAATGGACGGAGAAACAGTTGGTTCGACCGGCACCTTCTCGACAACGATGACTTCTTCTACCTTGCTCTTTGTGGGTTCTCCCAGCGCGATCACTTCCATGACAGATTCTCTTTCCGGCTGCTCAGGGGTGGAAACATAGTCCGAGGCTGAAAAGCCAGACCGGTCCTTGTCCTTGGGCGTGTTGACAGGTGTTGCCCTGTCTCGGTCCCGGATCAGGCTCCTCCCTGCATGGTGCCGGCCCCGGCCGTGTCGTGGGTGGTTCACCATAGTGCACCCTAACTTTCTGTAGAAATCTTCAAAGCTGTGCAGAAACTTCTTGTATGCCTGTTTCACAAGGTTCTTAATGATCGGCCCACCTTGTTCATAGCCGATTTTCCTCGCTATCGTCTTCCACTGGTTGTGATTGGTAACGCGGTTGTAGCCTCCCAATTTGTGCACGACTTTGAAAAGTTTATATAAGTCAATATCTTTGTTCCCGATAGCAGGCTCGTTGTTAATGGGCGTCCCTCTATCATCCATGAACTTGTAAAGTTGTGCGACGAAGTGATCTTTCTCCTCGCGCGGTTCGTCGTCTGAGCTGTCGGAGTCCAGTCCGGCGTCGCTGTCACTCACTGCGCTACTGTCATCTGTGCCAAACAAAACGTCACGGTCCCAGTGAGGAGGCAGTTCGTCTCGATCAAGAAACTGAAGTGCCTTCTCAACCGCTACTCTCAGAGTGTTGCCGTCTACTTTCGAGCCTAGCTCCCTGGTGAATTCCATGGCTTCTTTCTTTGGTACTGTGAAGTACCGACCATCTTTAAACGATCTTACCAGATATTCATCTCTTACACGTATCCGAACCGTGTCTTGGGCAGTCGGCGCAACTACCAGGCCAGGAAACCAATTGTCTTTCTGTTTCTTCTTGTCACCGAGTTCCACGCAAACCACGCGACCAATGTCTGCTTCTTTCTCTTCTTTCTTTTTGGTCGTGCGATCCTGAGATGTCTCTTCTTCGTCACTCGAATCTTCTGCAATCTGCAAGGCAAGTTTCAAAGCTTGAATAAAATTTAAGCCTGTAAACTTTTTCCAATAAAAACATATGATGAGAATTGAGTCTAGATCACCAAACGACAATGCCAAATGCTTTCCAGAACTAATGTCGTCAATCTGGAAATTAATTTGATTTGACTTTGAAATAACGAGAGGCTTATTGATTTACTACTAAATAACCAACTACAGCTCCAGCTAAATAACCAGCTCCAACTACAGCCTTAAAATGCAAGCTGAACAGCTCATGTCTAGCTACTGACCTGTCTGCTTCGCCTGCCCTTCCGTCCACCAATCACAGGGTTGCTGAAGTGCTCGGGGTGCGTCAATGGTAGCTGGTCTAGAGTCTCGCTAACTGCAAAATGCCGCCCGCTCTTCAGGCACAGAGCAGTGCGGCGCAAAGTCGTGATGTCCCCATCGTCAAACACTGCAAATTAAGCACACGCTCAGGAACTGCAGGGTCTGGTTTTGAAAAGCATTCTGAGTAACAAAATGACGCTGAATTTTCGCCACCTCACGGCAGCAGATGAGACATGGAACTGTGACGTGAGGAAGGTGCATGGTCAGGTGCAAGCAGAATCAAGTATTAGGACAATCTAATGTCTACCTAATGTAATTTCTTAACCTAGACATGATAACGATTCATTCAACTACTTACCAACAGTATACTGACTAGAATCAGTAATTTTATTTATAGTTGCTTCAACAAACTCTTTTCTTTCTGGATGTTTAACTTCACAAAGAGAACCAACCTGCAACAACAACAAAACACTAGAATAAAAAAAACTTCAAATTTGCAATGTGCTTCCACATCTACCTCCTTTCCCCCCAAAAAAAGTGATTAAGCTGTAATAAAGAAAACGGAATCCACAATATACACATTATCACATTATAATAATATAATATAATATCATAATATCATAATATCATATAATATCACATTACAAAGTGCCAATAGAAAAAAAAAACTTTCGTAAAGTTTCATATGGCTGGCAAATGGATTAGGGAATAAGAAATATATCTATCAGACTTACAAAATGACAGATAGCATGTAATATGAACAGAGGTAAATTCATTTCAAAAGTACAAAGTGACATTACTTGGTCACTATTCAAGGTAGTAGCCGAAAAATTGCACTTAGGCTAGGTCTTTCGCAATTGGCCATTTAAACTTTTGCAAGTTGGCTTTCTTTTCTCATTCCCAATTCAATTTAACAATTTTCAGACATGAAACGCCTAGAATTCCATGAGCAACTGGCAAGCCTTTTGTAGATGTAAGCAATCTGCATTGCTAGCTGATGCTAACTTAACTAATGTTAACCTACTCTACTAACTTTATGGACAGTTTATTGAACAAACATACCCTTAGATTTCCACGGACTTGGTCATCTGTGACGACAGCCGAGCCAAGCCCCTGCTTGAACGTCACCTGTAATAAATAAGTTTTTTCGTTAGCCACCAGATTTCCAAAGGGGTTTGTCAAGAGAGAATTTTGAAATATTGATGAATTCAAAAAACAAGCACAAATCATACTGAGCTAAGTACATTGTACCATTTATGCTTTTTAAAAGGCCAATTAATTCAACACTAAATTTTGCCGATATGAAACTCCAGCTGGCAGGTGCACCACTGTTTTAATCCAGTAGATGGCATTGGCAATAAAATTGATGGAAATACCGGCGACTGCGATAGCAATGAGAAAATATCAATGGTGACGGGGATAAAAGCATTTTTATTGCCTACCTTGCATTTGACGCTGCGCACAACTTTTCGCACTTTAGCCTCACAGAATGCGCCTTTATATTTGGCGCTGACCTCCGTACCAACAGCCAAATACGCCGGGTCATCTCCCTGCAAAAATATTTCGGATTACACACAAAACCCATACAGATCAGCACAGCAAAAATGGCATACTTTTCAGCTGATATAGCAACCACGTGGCTAGACGTAAGACGAAGAGTGAATTCCGTAATCAGATAAAACGCTCTATTCGCCAAGCGGCCTATGTAAGCCCATAACTTAATGAGGACCATTTGCTCAGAAGGTAGTCTAAGTGTTCCGTAATACCGTGGCCATTCAGTTTGCAAACAGAACGAACGCAAAGTTAGAATGATTGCCTGAGCTCTCTGATTTGACTGTAATGGCGGGATAGGCGAAATACTTCAATCTGACGCCAGCATTAGTCAAATTATGGTTATGCAATAAAGAGTTGTCATCCAATACAGAGTTCTCATGCAATAAAGAGAGAGACTGCAACACGAGCAATGTGACGGTATTCCAACCGAAATATCGTCACATTGTTTTTTACTTCCCAGCACCGGATTATTGACACATCAAATGTGACGATACTCCATGTTCGTCCCCGAAATTAAGAGGCGCTGAAGAGGCAGAATGATCCTGACCAGCTAGATACTAGCTTATATGGTTTATTATTTATATTTTAAGACTTGTGAGACCTTGCATAACATAACCAACCGTAAGTATCTGCTACTTGTACATAAGTTTTTCCTGGTTAGTTATTGTAAGGCTTAAATTTAAAATCAGATATTAATTATTATATATAAAATATATAAATTCTGTTGGTGATACCACACAGATTTCTTCTTTTATCTGAGCAAAGCATTTAAACTACATTTCGTTAATCAAGCGTTTAGTGATGTCAAAGGAGAACAAAACAACCAGTGCGTTCTGATATGATTGCGGAATAAATCCAAAGTTAGTTGTGAGTGCTGTGAGTGTTAGTTGCTGTGAGAATGCCGTAGATCATTACCATAATTCCTTTCGTCCAATGGTGCATTAAGTAGTTGTAACGCAACTTCTAGACATATGTCTGAAAAAGGAAATATGAATTACTACAGAAATCAGGAGTTAACAGAACAGAGAACATCTTCAAATCATTGTTTGGATTATTGGCCAGCAACTGGAACTTATAGCCTTACTTTCTAAGGTGGAATGACAAATGCCTACAAGTGCCAACACAGGTAGGTAGTGTCGTTGTACACTGAAGAATTAATTGGGTAGGTGAAATGAAACTTGTTACCTTCACTCTTGTGACCACTTTTAACAGTTTATGAGCTTAAGTTAAAAGTGTGAGAGATTCAGTTGCTTAAGATTATTCTTCGTGTAGGTAAGGTATGTGCTTGCTAGTCTGTCAATGCTTCGGGTTGGGGTAGGCTCAAGGAGGGGAATGTCCCAAATACTATGCCATCCTGAATGCTGGCATACATATAGCAAATAAGTAAGCATCAGAATTGTTCTTAATCAGTGAACAAGCAGGGCAGTTCAGCAATAAGCGCGTTTATTCCCAATCTCAATAAACGGAGCTAAAGAAATCAGAAGAGAAATCTTACCAAATTTTCCCAGGCCAGTCTTGTCTATGCCTGTGGCTTCACAGACAATCGAAATGAATGAAGGCGTCAAAACAAATATGTATCACACACTTCACACTCAGAACACAGATTCATATTTTTTAAACACATTGTGTTTTAAAGCCTAGGCTTATCATAAAACTAATTCATTAATCGATGACTTATTACGATTGCAACCGAAGTAAACATCTGCTTCCCTCTCAGCCCTTTCCCCTGCCGCGCGCTGCAAGCCACTGCTGCTAGTGTTGGACCAAAGAGGACCTTGGCTTGGAATGAAGCAAACCCGCAACAACTACTTGTCAGACTCTGCGCGGTGATTGGTCGTACTAGTCACGTGGGTTATACGTTCGTGAGGAGCTCCTCAGCACTATCGTCATTAGCTAGTTTATGAATGTTTGCTCAATACAATTAAATTCGCTTTCACAAGAAAAAAATTCAAGATTTCGCTTTAAAATAATTAATTGACTTAACCATCTCTTAACGACATATTGTCTAAAACTTTTGCAATAATATTGACCCCATAATTTCCAACCGGTTTTCGTCTGCTGCAGACGAACATGGCGACTAGTGCAAGTGAGGGTGATACAAAAATTACATCAAGCTCGGTTCCAGTAAGTTTAAGCATTACACATCTTGTTGTGATGCTTGGTTTAATTCTACTCGTTATTAGCTCGTAGATAAGCGACTCTCTAATAGGAAGTGGTGTACCGTCCACCTCATGAATCGCAATTACCGACGTTGAAAATCTGCCATATCGTGTGACATTTGATCATTTCTTGCGGTTCGTGTTTCGCGCGTAGAGCGAGCATCAATCGCGACATTCGTTCATCCATCTGCCTTCATCTTGAATTTTGCTTTGTTCGTTGCGGCTGTATTGGGCCCAACATCACCGTCTAACGACCATTTAATTAGTAGAAATTGTCTTTTGTTAGCTGGTTATCAAACTTAAAAGTAAGTTATTTTTATCTCCGTTTGTTAGTGTGAGTGAATGCGTTGCGGAGATCGTAGTGTTTCGGAAAGTAGATTTGTTGTCCAGCACGTGCATCAGCAAGCGAAGCGGCGACCACGCGGGAACATTCCCGGTGGCAGAATGCAAGCATTCCGTGCCTCTTGGATACTTAGCAACTTTTAAACTTCCTCTTGTTCATAAAATAGATCGCCGCTTTGAGCCCTGAAGGAGCTGCGTTGATATGCTTGCTTATGAGCCCAAATATCCATAAAAATGTCTGGCTGGCTATGGAGTCCTTGAAATGAGAAATAATTTTTTTTTTTTTCTAAATTTCAGGCAGCTATGATGGAAAACATGGAAGTAACTCCCGTAGACACCACCACCCCAGTCGTCAAGGAACTTGCAAATGGTCTTCCCAAGGGGGATAAGAAAGATACCAGTGTTTGTGTCGATGAAATGACTTCAAGAGACTACTATTTCGATTCATACGCACATTTTGGGATCCACGAGGAAATGTTGAAGGATGAAGTTAGAACTCTCACATACAGAAACTCTATGTACCACAATAAACACCTGTTCAAGGTAAGGCATGGGTACTCGCAGTGATGTCTAGAGGTAGTATATAGTAAGACGTTTTTTTTTTACCTCTGCGGCTCGATGGTTCTCAATAGTTCAATTGACTACTAAATCTGGCATGTTCACTATTTTTCTGTTTCTTAATGGCAATGAAAAAGACTACCATATGAAAATGTCTGTATATTATTTAGGCAAGCACTGAAATTTGAGTGATTTTTTTTAATTCGAGGATGAGTAATGGTTGCCTCTCATTGCTTTAGGACAAGGTCGTGCTGGATATTGGCTGTGGAACAGGAATCCTATCCATGTTTGCGGCAAAGGCAGGAGCTCGACGTGTGATTGGTATCGAATGCTCAAACATAGTTGAATACGCAAAACAGATTGTCGAAGCGAATAATCTGAGTAACGTCGTGACGATTGTCAAGGGCAAGGTCGAAGAGGTGGAGCTGCCCGACGGTCTTCAAGGTGTTGACATCATAATATCAGAATGGATGGGTTATTGCCTCTTTTACGAGTCCATGCTCGATACCGTCCTGTATGCGCGAGACAAGTGGCTGCATCCCGATGGACTCCTCTTCCCAGACAGGGCCACCCTGTTTGTAACTGCCATCGAAGATAGGCAGTACAAGGACGAGAAAATCAATTGGTGGGATGATGTGTATGGTTTCGACATGAGCTCCATCCGGAAAGTGGCTATCAGCGAGCCGCTCGTTGACGTTGTTGACCCTAAACAGGTAATAAATAGTAACTGGAATGTGTGCTGAAAAGCTGATAAATTAGTCATATCGCCTTTGGTTGTTTGGTAATATTTGCCTTCAAGACCAATTTTACAAAGCAATTTATGATATAGCAGAGAAAATTGATCTAAAAACCCTTGTGCATTCCAGGTGGTAACTAATGCGTGCCTGGTCAAGGAAGTGGACCTCTACACAGTCCAGAAATCTGACCTGAACTTCTCGTCGCCGTTCCACCTTCAAGTTCGGCGGAACGATTACGTGCAGGCGTTGGTGACGTTCTTCAACATCGAGTTTTCAAAATGTCACAAGCGCATCGGCTTCAGCACGGCGCCTGAGGCACAGTACACGCATTGGAAGCAGACTGTGTTCTACTTCGACGAGTACTTGACCGTCCAGAAGAATGATGAGATCTACGGGACATTCTCAATGAAGCCCAACGAGCGAAACAACCGTGATTTGGACTTCACTATCGACCTTGACTTTAAGGGTGAACTGGGCGAGATACATGAGACAAATGTCTATCGTATGCGCTAATCGAGAATCTCGCAATTCGGAATCTTTTCCAGCATTTTTTAAGTACGTGTACATACACACGACCAATCAACCTATCTTAGGCTTTTATATTATTTGTATTATCGTAATTGTATCACAGTTGGATATCCGACTATGTGCGTGAAACCGAGTAATAATTTTTTAGGATAAAAGCTTACATGAGTTACGTATTGACTGTGATTGTTTGTGAATACCGATTGTTGTAGATTGCAACAGTATAACTTCTCTAATTGTCAATAAACTGGGTGATTTCTCATTCTATGAGATCGATATTTTGAGTTTTTTTGGAACCGAGTTAGTTCAATTATCATGTTGTTGCTGCAGTGTGCGAGATCCCTGTGAGAAGAGGAGTCCTAGCCAGCTAGCTATGAAGACCAGTGTGGAGACTTGGCAGAAACTATTGTTTCTGAATTAACAATTATTTATTTTGTTTGCAATGATGAGTTGAATTAATGCTACGTTTACAATCCTGTAATGAATCCTGAATAATAAACATACAACATTCTTGAACATGATCCTTGTGTCCTGTTTGATGGCTGAAAATAACCTCTTGGTGACTGCTACTACATCCTCAACTAGTCTTGCTTTTGGTTGAAGTGTTTGGTATGCAGTATGGTGGCTTTGCTAGAAAGCTATACAAAATTCAAGGTAAACAAAATTGTAACACAAATTGAATGAAACAATTGACGTAACAGGTATAACCTGAAATTGTTTATAGCAACAACTATAAATATTACAATATGTATTTTATTAGCTGAGAATTCCATTTACCCTATTTTCATTTTTTTGTTAATTTACATTGATAAGAGCAGTGTGCACATCCCATTAGAGAAACCAACAAAATATGCCTTGACGAGTAGATTGTCATGACCACGTAACTGCACTCTTGTCATTTGGCATTCCTGGCTGGCTAGGTGGCTAACAAACCGCCAAAAGAACTTCTCAAGTCTGTTAGCAGTACTTACACACCTGCACAGCTGGCATAACCCAGGATGAAACTACGTTGCCAGACCCTTCAACGAATTTGCCAAATTCTTTGTCTTATAGTCGCTGCGCAGCTGGATGAAGTTCAGTAGGATAGAGCGCTCCATAATTGCCTTATGAAAATGAAAAACAGAGGCATTCAATACGCTTGTACTTTGTATGCAAAAAATTAGTTCCCATCTGTTTTGATTCGATGCTTTTTTAATATTATCTGTTCAATGAGCAACGCCAGTTAAGCGTTCCATCAAATAAGATGTAGCCAATTTCCCATAGCAAAGCTACAAAAGGTTAAGTGTTCATATGAGCTCAGTCATTTCCTAGGGCAATATTCTCTTTATGGTATCTAAGGTGATCTAAGTGTGTATTTAGTATGTACATCTTGACTTAATTGTGTGTGGCATAACACACTAAAAAACAAACTTGCGGTTGAATCGTTCATTCTCCATTGAAACATGATTTCAATTCTTGGCTGACTTAGATGGTACTCACCAGCTGATCACCTGTGCAGACTTGTTTAAGGTTTTCTGGCTTGACAAGCAGTAGATTGCACAGCGCATGAAGTGTATCGAACAGTGTGTTGACGAGCGGCACCTTGAATTCCTTAACACACTTTCGGTACTCGTTCACGTCACAAATGGCACACATCGCTCCTAAAAGGAAAATTTAGTATACTTAAGACACATGCTTAAAGATGCAAGTCTAACTAGTTTCTCAAAGACTACAAAATCGCTACTTCGAAACTATGCTTCGGCACCATGAATATGGCGCTCTCTTGTGAGGTTGCCTATCACTTGGACGCTAAGGGGGGAGGGGGGGATCACTGGGTAATTTACAATAAATGTAAAATTTGCCATAAGAAGCAAAATCATCCATGTCCTCTTTAAATATTTAGCATAACAAACAAGCTATCACTTGTCAGTATTTGAGAGCTAAATTGCCATAAGTAGCAAAATGTATGATTCTTGTCCGTAAATGAGTTATTACATCATTCATCACCGTTTTGGAGAAAAGAGTTCTAGCCTCAACTAGCCTTATTTGGGGGAAAAAAATCGAAATTTTTAAAAGACTCACAATTCCCTGAAAGGCTAGCTATGTCAAGCATGAACCCAAGTGCACAGCTGGACGTATGCTTACAGACTCACCGGCTGAGTTGAATTGGAATTGCTGTAGATGCTCATAGATGACTCTATGGAATCGCAAGCCAAGCTCCATCATGAGTATCTCAAAGTTCTTGCCGTCAAGGCTGTCTCTGATGCGTCCAACGCTGGTGCACATGTATTGCACGACGGCCAGACAAGCCTGCAACGCCAGACATCTTGCGTTAGCCTCTGCACTTGTTAGTTAGAAAAAAGGCAAACTATGAACAGTGTGCATCAATGAGTGAGGTTGTGAGATGTCACTTTGTCTGTAACTTGTTCCAATGGTGCAATCCAATGTACATTTTTCTTTAGTGTTTATGTCCTAACCAAAGCCAAACGTAACCCTTTTTAATACTGAATTTACACTGTTCAACTATATTTCATTTAGTTTTAAGTATAAATGAGATTTGATATTGATTAGAGTTTTGGCTGAGACTAGGGTTTTTGGTTTGAATTTGAATCTTTTGGTTTGGTTCCATTTCAGATGGATAAGATATCATTAACAATTTAAATTATGTTTTATTATTATGAACACTATAACCGTCCCAAAAATTGATGCCCAAACGGGGACTCGAACCCCGATCTCCACCTATCACGGGTGTTGCTCTAACCCATTGAGCTACTTAGACACTTGTTTTTTGAGAAGATTTTAGTATATTTGATGAGAATGACGGATCTCCAAGGAGTAGAAACAAGAGACTGTGACAGTCACTCTGATTCTAGTGACGCTATACCACGTCACAACCTGTCAAACTTGAGTAACTCTAATTTGACATTGGATGCGTTGTATTTAGATGAAATCTTTTTTATATTGCAAACGCTTGCAATGCGTGAATAAGAACATATTATTAACTTATTAACTTATATTAACATTCTCGCATTGCAAGCGTTTGTAATTTAAATAAGATTTCATCCAAAATGATGTTCTTTATCCTTTGGGTCGTTTCCTAAAAAAAACAAATTCTTTCTAACCGGAGATGCCAGAGTGTCAACGTCCGTTTCTGGCTTAAAGTCAGTCTTCTTCTGTTCTGTTTGTAGAAAGATCTTGACCCAGCCTACTATGGCATTAAGCGATCGATCGAGCCCTGTATCGAGCTTAATCTCGAGCTGCTCAAGCAGAATCTTCTTTTTTTGCAGACACTCTCCATGCTGGGGTGTTGATGCTACCAATGGCACAAGGCTGTCAGTGAACTGCTTTTCCAGCAAGTGGACGATTGCGTTGCACTGCCGCACCACATCGAAGAAGTAGATCTGCAATTCGGTTGTAGATTAAATTCCGATCACTCAGCAGATGATTTAAATATGTGCATAGCAGCATAACATAAGAGCCATTATGTAACATCATTCATTACATAAAATACTGACTCTAGCTTTTTTTGCAGCCTAGGGGAGATAGAAATCTTCTGCATGTTAGGGGAGGGGGGAAGGGGAATGGAGGCTGGTTTGAGAGTTCAAATTTGAAGTCTGTGAAATCTAGTGCTGCAGTTTTTTTTTTTGATAATCGAGTAGGTCATTGTCCAATCTGGGACCTTAAAATGTTCTTAATTGACCAACCATATGGTCAGCAAATTTATTTAATGTTAATTTATTTGTATTTATTTATTTTCATACATAATTTTAATTTATACTGACTAGCAAAAATTCTCACCCTCCGCTTATTTAATTTTATTGATAGCTCAGAATATGAGTGAAATCCACATGATTTTGTGGATTACATGTTAACACCAGTTACCTGGGGTCCAGATCCACAGAACAAAGTTTAATATGGGGGTTAAATTGTTTCCACCATGTTGAAGAACCACTCCACTCTTATAATATATTTCTTACCTGATTCCAAGAAAACATCAAAATTGTCAGAAACTGTTTCTGATTTTTTTTTCATAAAATTAAGGAAATAATAGAGTCAAAGGCAATTTCCCCCTTCTGAAATTTGTCTTCTAAACAGCTGCTTAGCTCGCCCATGACTTGAGCCGGCCCTGATACTATCCAGATCGCTAAAGTAAGCTAGGCAAAATTTATATACTAGATCCAAGGGCAACACTTTTTTAGGGAAAAAAAAGAGAGTGGCATTTAAAAACAGTAATTTAAATTAAAAAATGAGATAGCTTTGGTCCAGAAAAAAGGTAGTAATTGGCATTGCGAGAGCATGATTATGCAGATCTCAAGATTGTGATTAAGAATACAGTTCTGATGCTAAGATTTTGCAAATGGTCCTTAGTTGAATCTACGATAGAGGTGAGGAAATGATGGCAGTTACTCTATCCTAAAAATTTCTGCACCTCTATGCCGATCGGAATCATACCTGTGGCTGTGTTTTGTTCTCGGGGATTGGAACAGATTGAAGTCCTAGCTCCAGGGCGTAGTCAACATGCTCTTCCATTAGATAGTGTAACAACAGCTCGAATATTTGAAGAGCATTGCTCGGCAGGTCTGGTTGGGGGGACAACTAGAAACACAATTTAAAATTACAATTAACAAGGTTTTTTGGCTACAAAAATTAATATTATACAAAATCGAGGTAAAAGACGTTAGGGTTATGTTACGATGGTGATTTTCTATCTCATTGCTACACATTTCCAAAAAAGTTTTGATTCAAAAGGTATTAGAACTGTTTATCTAACCAATTCGCAGCGTCGAAATGATTGCTTGCTTTCTTGTAGCAGTGATATTGCAACCTCTTCTGATAAAAACGTTTCGCCTCCGTAGTTTTCAATTTGTGCAATATTAAGATTTGTACGAGTTCCTATAACTGCTTGTAAATCTCTTCTCAGATCCTGGAATCTGAAACATAAATATTTATACTTTTAGAAGTTGCTTTCTAGCATTAACAACATTTTGTTAGTGACACCATTTTTTTTTCAATCGGTATAAATGTCATTGAAGCAAATGTTAAGCTGAGATCTGTGGCTGTAGCTATGAAGCATAATAATGATAAAAATTGCAAGCTATAACACAGATTTTATTATTTACCCTCCAGACTGTATTTGCTTCTTTTGGTGATTTTTTGATTCATAATACTTGTGTAGGATATTAGCACAGTTGACTGACAAACATTTAGTCTCTTTATGGATGTAATTTTCCAAGTACTTTTGAAAAATGTTTCTTGTTAGTTTGCTTAAATAAGTGTCGTCATTTCCCATTTCGATGTGGGACAAATCCTTCGAGAGCTTTACCGTGCTAGAAAACAAGATACAGACAGATTAAAAGGAGTAAAAAAGTTTCAAAGTGTTGCCTTATGAGATGATGAAACAGAAAAGCAAAATGTTCTGTAGTAAAAAGTAAAAATAACAAAGTTAAATTAATTAACTGTGAAACACTTCTTTTTTACCTTGAATATAAGTCGTAGAGCGTTTTCAAGTACGTATTTTGATCCAGTTGGTCGGGTAGATTTGCCACTATGTGTGTCTGCCATAAAAAGATCAAATTAAAAGGATATTAGTTGTTTTACAAGTACAGTGCCCAAACAACAACAAGCAACATAAAAATAAAACAGACTGGAATGTTAAAAAAGTACCCAATAATGCATCTTCCTACCTGTAGCTTGAGATGATATATGTTAAGAACATATTTTGCCATCACTTGTTCAGGGTTGTGGAACACCTCTTTCACCACCGACAAGTTTCGTTCACACATTGGGAGAACATCACGAAACAGATTCTTGCCTGCAGATCCCTACAATGAAGAAAAATCGTTCTGCACAAACTTTTTAATGTACTACCTAGAGGTACCAATGTATATTTTGTGACAAGCCCACACACAAGTATAACTTAGGTGGGATTTTTCACTACTACATTTTTTGTTTTTTATATGTGTACCTTAAAAAAATATGTGTATAATTGTGAAAAATTAAAAGGAGAAAAAAAATAATAAAGCTGGAGAGCAAGATTATGAGTTCTCAAAAAATGGTTACTCTAATTGGTCAGCATCGAATTTTACTCTTATCAATGCCCACTTAACTTACCGACTGACTCTGCTCAATGAATGCATCTACACATTGAGGATACCCCTTAAAATGTGAGAGAATTGTTGCAATTTCCTTCATTCTATCTTGGTCATTATTATGGTGTGCCAGCACAAATTCTTCAATCAAAGTCCTCTCAATTTCGTCGTATTTGGTAGCAATCTTTTTCTGAGCACTTTCAAATCTACCGGGCACAAATAAAAAGTTATAATAAATACAAACTTTTAAACATAGGGCAGAAATAAGCATTTTGCTAAGGACTGAGTTTGACCTGCAATTCTAATACTATTTCATGAAGAGACCAGACTGCTTTAACCAGATGACAAATAAACACACCACTTCTTTAATTTGATAAGATCAGAGAAGAGTCACATCTTGAATGTAGCTACATACTTTCCAGAAGGTAATTCTTGAGCGATCAGATGCAATTTCTGAATAATATCAGCAGCCTCGTCCAGTTGTGTCTTGTCCGTAAACACCTCTGCAAGCAGTGGTCCAGGACCAAGAAACTCGGCAAAGTGATTCATGAGCTTCTGAGCTTCTACAGCTCGTGAACGAGGAGTGTTGACACTCTCCAATTGGTCGCCGAGGTGGATAACTTTGGTTGCAACGTAATTAATACGTTCTTCAAGCTCTTGGAACATATTGATTGAACTCTGCAAATTAAGTTGTAGGTAGTCAGAAACATGCATGATCCACGATTAGTAAAAGAAAACCAGTAGGTTAAAGCAAGAGTATATGCCACGAAAGTATTCCTAACTTGATAAATCGTTCATTGTTTCAGTAACAAGGCTGACAAACAGTCATCTTCAATTAGGAATCTAGAGAATTAACCTAAAGACACATTTGTAGCTATTTCTGATACACCTACTCACCCTATTTCTCTCTTGAAGCTGTGAAATTTTTTGACAATGAGAAACTTCTTCCTCTTTACATGCTGCCTCTAGCCGTTCGCATTTTTTCTGTTGTCTTTCCTGTAGCATTTGAAGATCTCTGCAAGTTAAAAAGTAGTACATAGTAAGGTTTTTTTTGCTTATAGAGACATTTAGTAAACCTGATTCTAAAACAATTTGAGATAAGTCTCTATCGCATCTTGGCAAGAATACGACACATTAAACATAACAAAGCACTCGAGACGTTGAATTAGTATTACTATATAGACCATTAGTTTATTTTCTAAAATATAATCAAATAGTAATTGATTGGTTGATAAGCAGGGTTTAACAATGCACTGTTTTGACAGTGTGTGGTCTGATCGTGGATAGTGGATAGTGGATGATGACGAACCTAACCTAGCCTAGAAGGGAGAAGAGAAAGCCCAGTGCTAGCACATAGTCTACTCCTGTCCAAGAGCACCAAGAGGACCACCGGCATAACGTCTCATCTGAAGGATGGTACAACGCAAACACCAGGATTCCTCAACGAATTCATGCTGTCGAGAGTTTGATAAGCAATACGAATGAAGTTGCTTTACTAACTTTCAACCCTCCACCCTCTCTCCCACACAGAAATGGCCATGTGTGTGGTGGCCACCCATCCAATATCGACTCAGCACGATTTTGTTTAATTTCGGTAATACCATGTGAATCGGTGATTTAAACACGCCAAAACGTTCAGTAAATTAGTAATTTTTAAGTGGCAGAAATTATACATTTGATAAGTAACTCACTTGATTGCTTGAAGGAATGTCTCGTTCAGAAGAACAGGGTCAAAATTTCCGGTCCCTTCATCTCTACTTCCAGCAACCGTTCGCCACGCTAGTCGCTCCACAAACTCCTCTGGGTCAAATGGTTCCTAAATGATGATAACAGCAAACACACATGATCTTTTTCTGCAAAAACATTCTTCACTTACACATGAAGTTAGTAGAAGATTCCAGAATATATATACCAGTTGCCAAATAGCAGAAGTAAAATGCAGTTGAAATTAAACCTAACAAATAGATTAGAAATATATAGCACAAGGACAGGCCATAGCATTAACTTAGTTTCATCATTGATGCCTTTTAATGGTAGGAAGAAAAAAATATCGTAATGATGAAGCTCGCATATACATTTTCAGCAGTCCACATAGAACCTTTGGATTTGGAATGCGCCGCCACTAATAGCGTCGCTACCTGGCATTGGCAGATTCTCTAGCATTGCCACTAGCTCTAGGTAGAGTTAAGATGTATTTTAAAAGATGACTTTCCGCAAAATGTATTTAACTTATATGTATATCAACGGTATATTACATGACACATCATTTTGACAAAAAATGCCTTTGGATTTCTAGAAAACTAACCTGTTCCAACTCCTTCATATATTGTTGCATCATTTTTATTTTTACTGTAACCGTAAAGGATTCTAGAGGAAAATAAATACGCAACAAAGCTAGCCCCTAAATAAAATGCGAAATTCATAAATTCAAGGGCAGAATACGATCAAAACACAACTTTTTAGCATTTTCAGAAAACAGCTCTTTGTTTGCCTCAATTTGACAGTTCGCTTGACGTCTTTGACAAAGACTACGTTTGACACTGACAGCTACGTCAAAATTAATATCAAAGTCCAAAGTCGAATGAGACCAAATGAGATACAGATAATGCCACTTATCGTGGGACTGGGGAGTATCATGTATCTTTATCACATATAAATACAGTTTATTTAAACAGAATGACAATCATATAAAACCTAAAATAGTTGCTTTTAGTGGGGCTTGCAACAGTCGGAGGGCGTATCTCTTGCAACCACGTGTCCCATGTGACGTTTTGCCCTTGAACGGTGATACCAGTGATGAAAGTGATGCACCATACCTTGCCAGTGACTCATTCTGCGCCGTCACCTTACCCTCAACACAAAGCACAATTACATTTGGCATAATGCATTACAATTAATGCCAAGCAATCTACATGAAATTAATCCCAGGTTATACAACTATGTTTTGTTGTTGCCTTTGTCCTGTTAAGGAATTAAATCATCAATTTCCATAAGCAATATTTTTATTTTTTTACTAATTTATGATTTTTATAAATGATACACTGTGAATAAATTTATAATTATCAATTTATCATAATATTATAATATATTGAGAGATATCAAATCCTAATATTAAATACACATTATTTGCCATACATTTTTATTATGTTCATTATTCCAATATTAAATAGGTGGTGTAACAAACATTTAGGTAGGTAGGTATGTATCTATCATTCGAGAACAAGCAAGCACTTTGGAGCACAGTTCGCTTCAGCCAGATTACATCTACACACTGAAGAATATTAACTAGGACTAATAAACATGGTGCACGATTCATAAATTATAATGCCGCCATTAGAACTATCACTGCAATAGTAGGAGATATAATGGGTTTTTAATAAACGACACTAAATCACTCGCTCCCGTAACATTCTTACCTAACCTTTGGATCAAAAGTAGTTAAATACTAAAATCTTGATACACCGGTCCAAAGATTAAGGAAACTCATTTCCTGTTTGATTTTCACCAATTTATTAAATAGCTATGAGCATGGAGACCATGATGACACTGGCAACTTCATACTCAAATCTGCAAAGCGCAATCATCAACGATTAATAATTCAGTTTGTTTTTTTTAGAAACAAAGAGAGATAATAAAGAAAAAAATATTCACACAAGCCTAGATCAAAGCAAGCACACAGTGCAGAAAGTCAATATAAATTCTTGTTTGAACTGCCAGCAAACCAATTGCTTGTTAGCAGCTGGCTAATGCCACTCTTGGCATTGTGGTACGGGCAATGTTACATGTGTATTATAACGGCACAACACGAAAGTAGTTACCTACAGACAAAATTGACCTAAATATACACCTATACAAATTTAACAATAACATAATGCAACCTCTAGTTTCACTAAATTTTCCTTTTCAAAGGGTGGACGAACAAAAGAAACTTTCAAATCATCAGTAATATAATCGTAGGCGATGTTGAAACTAATTTATATTCGACTTGACTGCGTTTTTCCCTATCGTGTTTCCCAAGTTAAAACGAATGAAATGTTGGTCTCACTCAACGTACTATGGTCCTAGTTTTCAGCAGCATCCGGACTTGGTGGTTTCAATCGGCCGGCCCTGGTCTATCTTCACTTTGTTGGCTGTGTCAGCGGCGGAAGACGGGGGACCCACTCTGTTCTTGATCTCTGCCGCCATCGTCATGAAAGCCTGCTCCACATTTGTCGCATTCTTTGCAGATGTCTCGAGAAACGGGATGCCTAGCTGATCTGCATATTCCTGTAATCACAAAAGGCACATGGATGAGTAAGTTTGTTCTACAGAGAATGATGATTTTAAACTAAATTTAAATCATTTTTGTATTAACAACTTCAGTATGCAGCCATGGCACCATTCTCAGTTGGACTGATCCAACTTAGAAAAATTGATCTGAATTGAGCAAACGGCAAGCAAGAACGCCATCAACTTTCCGTTGGAAGAAATTGAGCCAATTGGAGTTACGAAGGTAAATACTACGATCAACACAATACAAAACAGCTGGTTCGGCCCACATAACTAGCCGATAGTAGCACTAACTCTAAATGGAGTGAAATCAATTTTGCAACGACAGAACCCAATTATTGAGATGGTCTAACATATTTGACATTTATAAAAGATCTGAAGACCTGGGGGTTACCTTAGCAGTTGTGTAGTCGACAACTTTCTTCGTGGTTAGATCGCATTTATTTCCTACTAAGAGTTTATTGACATTGTCACACGCGTAGCGATCAATCTCTTCTAGCCACTGCTTGACATTGTTGAATGACTCCTGGTCTGTGCAGTCGTAGACAACGATGATGCCGTGGGCGCCTCGGTAATAGCTCGACGTGATGGTGCGAAATCTTTCCTGTCCAGCTGTGTCCCACTAAAAATAAATTTTTTGGAAATTAGATGTATTCAAGATGAAAAGTATTTTCTTAGCTTCACTAGGAAGATGCCATAAAGAATCAGCCTTCTCTCCCAACATTTGAAATGTGTTCTTTTCAAGCCTCAAACATGCATTTATCAGTCAGTAAGACCTTTTCCAGCTTTTTTATTAAGAATAGCTGTTTTCCAACAATGCACAAGGTAATCAGCGCTGAGTTTAGTCTGTCAACTGGTTTTTAGTGTTTTTTTTTGTAAGATTTCTGGAGCCTGTTTTAGTTAGTGAAGAAACTTTAGAAACCAGTGAGGCTAGCAAACACACTGATAAATTATGAAAAACAGGCAAACTTGAACAGTTAATATGACCAACATCTCTGGCAGGACGAATTTATCAACTTTTCAAAAATTGTCAATAAGTTTGGAGCTTACAAAGCCTATCATTTAAGAACCTGAATTACAACTTCAATATCTCTTTATTTTCCAGTTGATACAGCCAGGTAGTTTCACTTGGGCTTACATTTTAAAACTTTTTGGTTTGCCATACCACTTTGCATTTTATTTTTAAGAACCTAAATATAAAAAAAAAAAACATTAGCAACCTTTTTTATTAAAGAAAGGGTGAAAAAAACTTACAATTTGCAGCTTTATTGTCTTTCCATCCAGATCAATGGTTCTTATTTTCTGAAATAAACACAATTTAGTTAGAACTAATTGTATCTTCCAGACTGCACTATACCTACAGCATAAATGAACTATCTTTTTATATTTGTATGCATTTTGTCAAATAAACAGCTAATGGGAAAGTACTAGGCCATGTTGGATAAATAACTGCCTAAAAATGTTTTAACAAATTAAAAAAGGGACACAGACATTGAACTTTCAATACGCAAGTTAATTGAATACAGCATTTTTATTTAAATTTGATTTGATGGGAATCAAATGGACGAAATCTTGTCTTACATACAATATAATAATGTGGTAGCAAAGAACCAAGAGCAGAGAAAAAATGTTACTCACAAAATCTACACCAATTGTGCTTATATAGCTTTCCGTGTAAGTGTCATCCTGTAAATAAAAACAGAGTGATTAACTACAGAATTGTTTCAAAATAATTGTAACAAGTACATTTTTTAAAAATCACAAATTGGAAATAGAAAATTATTTTGAGAACTTTCCACACAATACATTTATAAAAAAAAATACTTACAGCAAATCGCAGCAAAAGGCAAGACTTGCCAACTCCGGAGTCTCCAATCAGCAACAGTTTAAACAAATAATCACTGAAACAGAAATGAATGTATTTTATAACGTACATATAATACCCCTCAAATGGTTAGTTCTGTGGGTATTGTTAGGAAGAAGAACAGCTTTAATGCTCACAATGTGAAATTAAAACATGCAACGACAATGGCAGGGGATTTAAAGAGACAGCAAAATAAGATATTATATATTTACTTCCCATCTAGTGTCCTAAATAAGGCTAATCTTAGTAAGTTGTAAGCAACTAATTGCTAACTAAATGTAAAAATCTAAATAAGCGCAGAGTTTTCAGAATATCTGATATCACCTCAAATATCAGAATGCGAAGGTGGATGGGGCAAGCCTAGGGCATGATGACAGCACACAGAATGACACCCACTTTTTGTCTCATGATGAGTCAAGGTAGTTATCGTTTTTGAATGCCGAGGCATTTCTTAAGCTACCCAAAAGTCAGCAAAACTCGAGAGTAAATTATGAAAACGCAGATCCCGTGTAGAGAACAAATGTGAGGAGGAAGTAAAAGATGTGAAAGCAGCTTATGGCAGATAATGAAAACGGTGGCCTATTATCACGAAATCGAGACTGCATGTCCGGACATTTGTACTAGATCTTGCTGTAATACTGTTTGACCTGTACTTACTATTCTGGATTCATTGTTGACATACCCTAGTACTTGAACAGATAAAATAAACGTCTGCTTCTAAACTGGAAAAATGAATACACTTCCGTACAAGATCACACGCAATACCCAACAATGGCTTCCTATCAGTGACAAAGTTGCAGCAGAAATGCCCCGTAGGGGTCGGCTATGACGTCATGCCTTAGTGGCATGAAAATGTTTCTTGGAAATTAGTGTCTTTTAAGGGTGTGTTTTAGTATTACATTGACAAAAGTATTTTAAAAATATTTTTACGCCCGTTCTGTAGTCAATTTATCTCAATATTTAGTTGAAATCCAAAAAGAATCGATAAATATGTAACAGTTTTCAGAACAGTTGGCTGCCATGCAACTAGCCTAGCTGTCATTTATTTCAAAGGCTGTGAAGAACTTCTCACGGAGGCGGTAAATTCGAAAAAATCCCATGGTGAACAGCTGTGATGGCTGAAGTAAAATGTCTAAGGAATGGAAAAACTAGCTGTATAAGAAAAATTACATCTAAGATATAACTTACTTTTTCTACTTTTTAAGTACAGAAGTGACTTACCGCTCTTCTTTTTGTAAGTGTATACATTTTTTAGGAGAGGTGTCTCTAATATTTCTTGATATTTTGTTGTACTAGCACCAATAAGAAAAGGTTACTGCCCATTGGTTTGGACATCAGAGTTCAATAACAACTTACTTTTAAATGCCAACATAATTAAATTCCAATTCGTTACAACTCTGTTATATATTCGTTTGCTGATTTTGAACTCATTTTTATGAATATATTTCATGGGACCGAAGACTAGTAATCAATTACCTCTGTACATTCAATGATAGAATTTTTAGGTTATATGCAGACATTTTGAAACACGTTAACATTGTGTTATCGCAGACTGTAGCTGCATAAAGCTTCGAAGCATATCTTAAAAATTTTCCAGGATATCTGATAATAATGGAAAAAATGTATTTTATAATAAGGAATACTCAACAATTTGAAAGGGAGACTGACGGCACAGGTGTGCTAGATTTATCTGTACAAGATTTGAAATACAACTGATCAGCCTCTACTGCATAAAATTAAAAAGAACAATTTTTGTGTTTATTTTAGATAAGCATATGTGACCTATTATCATTCTACATATGCAAGTTGTGTTTACAAATAATTGAAGTTTGCCATGAACTTATTCAAACAAGTTTGAATTCCCGAACACACCTGTTAGATCTATATGAGACAGTGACTTACACCACTCTAACCGGCTCTAAAATGGACAACCCTATATTAAACAGTGCAACCAGCTTAGCCCCAGAATGCTCTGAAGTGGTTGAGAACAGCCCTTCAATTAAAGAAACAGATTCATATTACAAACAAAGAAAATTGTCAAATAAAAATCCTACAGATGTGAGTGAAGAAAAAATTCAAATTTTGGCACCCAAATTTGCTGAAAACACTGAAACTGTTAATTGTGTTCAAGAAATTAGTTACGTGGATAACTTGATAGAAGAAGAATGTACTAGCATAGCACCAAATGAGTGTCAACCATGTGAATTGTTTTTTGAGAACCTAGATGGTCTCACAACTCATCAATTAGCAGTTCACACTCCCAAAGTGTTTTTTTGTTGGGATTGTAATATTCTAGTTGAGAGCGAGACAGAATATGAAGCACATTATACGTCGCTTCATGGTGGAAAAGGCAATCGCTTGTCTGCTTTGGGGACAATGCCATTAAGTACTCAAATGGACAAGCCAGGCTCTGTTACAGATGTGAAAAAAACAAGTAAAAAACACTGTAATTTTCAAAATACTCTTTTTATGAATTGCAACGACAAGAATGATGAATTTCAAGAAACTATCACTCCATTGCCTCAGAGTGAAATTGAACAAATTGGCACCAAGATAGATGCTGAAATTGAAAATAAGGTGATCATAAAAAACACTTCATCTGTGAATGTAACTGTTCAACGATCTGAAGGAAATCCAACAAACATTGATACCACCAAAGAATTTTTCAAAAATACCATTATACAGAAAATAAGAATGGAGTTTCCATTAAAAAGTTTTTCTTTAAAAAAACCTTCAAAAGAACAGAGAGTTATTGCTGAAGCAATTGCGAGTACATCGCAAAAACGGATTTTTCCCTGCAATTTTTGCACCAAAACGTTTTCTACTAAGTACCGTCTTGTTAGTCACAAAAACTTCCATACACATGAACTCTCGTATAGTTGCAACGCTTGCAATAAGTTGTACTACTCAAAGGAGTCGCTCACAATTCATTTATACACCCATAACGACGAAATGAAACCACTATCTTGCAAATACGATGGATGCACCAAACGATTTACCAAGAAGACGCTACTTGCAGCACATGCTCAAAGCCACTCTGAGGAGCGCAATTTTGTTTGTGATATATGCCTACTAAAATTCAAACAAATGAAAACACTGATTCGCCACAAAGGAACCCATCACTCGGGGACATTATACCAATGCACAGCTTGTTCAAATTCCTACAAATCCAGGTCAGTATATTTTGTTTTCTGTATATTTTGTAGCTACAATGTGCTACGGTTCTCTGTAATGTCAAAGAGACAATTCCACTATACCAATTCTGTATAGAATGTGTAATATACGAAATCTGTACTTAAAATTGACTAGAATTTGGATTTAACTGAAAACAAAAGCAACAGGCTTCTCATTTTTTGTTCCCTTCTATGAATCCTGTTTTCGAAAAGTTTTTTTTCATTGCCCTCCTCGAAATCTCCGAATCGGATCTTCTGATTATAATAATTTAATAAAGAACGTAAATGTATAATGTCTGGCCAACCTTCTCTGCGCATTTGCACTTTATGACCAAAACTAAACAAGAAACTTAAGAATTGCCCACAAGTTGGTTGCAGCTTGCAACTCAAGTGTTATATGGGCTGGAATAAGTATTTACTTATCAGCAGCTTTTAAGACTGTCCATAAAAACACCTTCTGTAATGTGAGTTTTTGTTTTTTAAATGACTGATCTTATTATTGCTTTGTTTTTCTGGATGGCTAATGAGTGAAATACTGATCAGCTGCTGCACTGACTAACCCACCTCAAGAAATCAATCTGTCAATGTTCTGTAAGTTATTTTGATAATTGTCTTGTACCAACACAGGAACTTACTGGCAGACCACATGCATTCTCATTTGGCTGCGCGAACGTACAAGTGCAACGAGTGCGGCATGGCGTTTGCGCAGGCAAGCCGACGCAACCAGCACAAGGCCGTGCATGCCGTCGAACGTAAATACAAGTGTCACCTGTGTTCCTCTGCATTCAAGCGAGCAAGCCACCTCAGCGCGCATATCAAGCGCCATGCTCGCACCCATGCATACAAGTAGGTTACTCGAAGCTTTGGACATGTTCCGTAGCCGTGTGTTAACATCAGGAAAATCTTAACTCTTCTATCTCTATTTAACTTTGAAATAATAAGCAAACACCTTTTCAGTCTTGCATTTAGTCTGCTATAAATTATTTTTGCACTCCACTGCCAAAAGACTGGAGAACTAGTGTGGGAAGAAAAAGGAAAGAGGTAGAGCGCAACTTATTGGAAACTCAAAGAATGTGTGGAGTTGTGTGGTTCTCTTGAAGTTAGAATATTTTGGCACTTGCCTTTTTTCTCTGTAGGAGGGTTCTCTGGGAGTATACCTCTGTCCTCAGAAAATTGCCCTTGATGAGGCACAGTGATTTGTCAGTCACGACAGCCAGGGGATTGGGGTTTAACTTCACGCCGTATTTTAAGAAAATGCAGCCCAATGGGCGAAGACCTTCAGTTTTATGTCCTGCAAGGCATAAAAATGTCTTTTCATGAGCAGTTGGTAATCAATCTCTTTTGTTTGCAAGCATTGCAAGCGTTAAGATTTAAATAAGATTTAAAAAAAGAACTCTGGTTGTAGGCCAGGCCAAAGAAATGTGTGGCTTTAGTGGGCAAATAATGGTGATAAGCAACATGGCAAACGAACAATGAGGAAATTTGCAACAATACAATTGTACACTTAGGTGTTTCGACTAATTCACTTCCTTAAACCACAGCTTTAACCAAACAATTTTTTGAATTAATTGTTTTTCCCTTCTATCACTTTACTTTCTCGTTTAATTAATTTGTAGCTGTCTATGGCTTTGCTGCCTTGCTATGTTATTAAGGAAATCCTAAATCGCATGAACTTTTAAGTAGAGGTTGTTTACTCTTCAGCACTTTTGTTTTCTGACAGAAATGCATGCTTAAACTGCTGTTTTTTCTTAAATTTTTCTTAAAGTCAATTTTGAGATAGTCCATGGGTCAAAGGTTGGCAATCCTTTGGGTAATATATTTTCTAAGCTACAAACAAAACAAGCATTAGCCTATGTTCGACCCAGCAGAATCACAATAATGATTATTCATAGATGTGCGGCTTGCGGCTTGCCATTCGAGTCACTGCGCGAAGTGTCCGCCCACCGCAAGACTCACACGGAGACAGAACTGAACACAACACGAAGACGCTTGCCCGCTCGTCCTGCCGTCGGCGCAGGCTTTAAGTGCCCCGTCTGCGAGAAGCTGTTGCTTACCAAGGTCACCCTGCAGAACCATCTCACGTTGCACACAGACGTGAAACCCTACCAGTGCGACCTCTGTGATCAGAGCTTTACCACAGAGTCGAACATGACCAATCATCGGGTGATTCATTCAGGAATGAAACCATTTCCGTGTCAGTATTGTCCTGAAGGTTACATGTACAAAGAGGAACGCGAGCTGCATGAACTGACGCACACAGTGGTTAACCCGTATGTTTGTGAGTTTTGTAATGGAGAGTTTACGTCAAAGATGAGTCTCAATCAGCATTTGGCCGTTCATGCTGACGTGCGTAGGCATGCTTGTGACTTTTGTAACCAGAGATTTCGAAGGCGAGACACATTGGACGCTCATATTAGAACACATACGGGTGAGAGACCTTATGTCTGTTCGTTCTGTACGCAATCTTTTAAGCAGAAAGGGGACTGTACTATGCACGAGCGCAAGGCGCATAAAGATCAGGGGTCTAATAATTCAGTGGTTGCAAGTGTTACTGATGACGGTATAAGATAGGATAACGCTAAAAACTTTAAAAAATAATAATAGTGTAGCTGCAAGAACCCTTTTAATACTTAGTGGAATACCTTGTGAGTTTTTAAGCCACTAGAAAATCAATTTTGATTTTGTTACAGTAATTAAAGGAACAAATTGTTATTTGAAACATTAATACCATGTAATTATTTAAAGGCCAAGTCTGTTCTATAATAAAAAAGAAAAATTCACCTATTTCATGTACCATGTGTTCGGACACTACTCCCAATTTTCCGTTTAACAATGTCGTTACGAGTTTTCTGACTATATTGTATCCTGACTTTGTTCCTGACTCCGGCAAGTCCTACAGCCTAGCAAGAACCAAAGAATGTAACTACTTACTAGTAGACAGAAACGAACAGAATGTTCACTATTTAAGTTAGCCTGAGTAGATCATTTACCAATGCAAATTCTGAGAATCTAGCAACTCGCCTTCTATAACATTGACAGCCGGGAAAGACCGGGAAGGTTTTTGAATTGTTCAATTTCCTGCAGCTTGCTAACCAATCAGAGACTGGCGCGCCGATTGCAAATGGCCGTGCCGTCCAACATCTGTAGAAGTGTCAAACTTTCATCCGTTAGGTTGTCTAAAATTGTGTCCAATAAGTTATTTGTAAGAAATGAGCAAACAAAAACCTCCTTGTCATAGCCCGCTTGCGAATGCAAAGCAAGCAGATGGGGGAGATTCTGTATTTTACCGTCAGCAACTGTTTGCTGCCAGGAATGAAATAAATAATTTAAGGTGACTACTCTTCAAAATTATTTATTTATCAGTCTTAATCATATTATGTTATCATATTAAACATGATTTTTAGATATTTTGTTAAGCATCCAGAATAAACATAAACTTAATTCACTCAACTTCGTATATGTGTCACATTTGAATGGTAAAACGGTGTACAACTTTCGAACAATGAGAAGGTTGTAAAAGTGATTAAAAACCTGTTGTTTTAGACAACAAATTCGAGCTCTTGCAAGCAATCATCAACAAGAAGTCGAAAGGATTCACAACGTCCTCAGCAATTACCAAGAAAAAGGGTGTACTTGCTCTTGCCAATTACCAACTTCTAGTGCAAGCAACCCAAATGATGACAACATCGTTCTCCCTTCGATTGGAGTAGTCTCAACATGGTTTCCGGAGAAAAAGGGTACACCAAGGCAACCCGGGATATGCATCGGCAGCCAAGGAAAAGTGACATTGTTCAACACTGTATTTACCAACCCTGAGCACTCTTTGGAAGGTCTTGGTGGATACTCGCACATGTGGTCAGTTTTTATTTTCAACTATCAATGGATTGATTCAGTGCTCCTACTATGTTACCTACTGCATTGACTAACCATTTCTGCAATTTTTGTATAGGATCCTGTTTCATTTCCATAAAAATGGCTCAACCCACATTCGAGCCAAAGTGTCACCGCCCCGGCTGAATGGTGTTCGCACTGGGGTATTTGCTACTCGGTCCCCACACCGACCATCACCCATCGGCCTTTCCCTTGTTTCGATTGACCGCGTTGAAGGTAAGTTTAAGTTCACTCTGAAATGAGTAATTGACTTCGATAGGAAGTACTTTCCCCATAAAGCTACTATTTAATCGTGTCTCATTTCAGGTGCATGTGTCTACTTTTCGGGTGCCGATATGGTGGATGGAACACCTGTCATTGACATCAAGCCATACATCCCTCAATATGACAGTCCAATTCATTGCATCTCCCCAGACAATGGCTTGTGGGCAGCAATGCCTAATCTTCGTATATTGGGTGGAGGGGAGGAAGAGACTGACTCACCTACAGCAAACAACAGCAGCGGTGACCACCGAGGAATTCCTCTAGCAGTTTCACTATCTCGACCTCTAGGAAACATTGGGGAGAGAGAGGCCCCAGATGGCGAAGAGGGAGCTCGTTCGTTATTGGCAGCCGTGGGTGCAGCAGCTCCTATGCAGACTCCCAGTCCTGTCGTGTCTTCACCACAAGTTCGAGTGCCGACGTGGATCGATCAACCCCCCGTTTCCAAGTTCACAGTATTATTCAGTGAAAGATCTGCAAGCCAACTGGAAGAATTAGATAGCAGCTCTACACCAGCATCAAATTTACGCACGGCTATAAGCAGCGTTCTTCGAGAGGACCCGCGATCGGTTTATTTAAGAGAAAAGTGGGGGAACCAGACGTTTACATTTCTCATGCATGGCGTACACGTAAGCTGCAAGTTTGATGATGAAGCACACAAGGCAACTGTGTTTCAGATAACCTCAGCAGGAAAAACATGTGAATGCGGTCAACCAGAATGGCAATGCACAATCCATGGAGAGGGCAATTGATTATACTGTCCCATGTGGTGGCTATGATATGATATGAAAGTCTGATTCTCATGCTAAAATTCTGTGAGTGCATGAATTGTGGGTGAAATTCTACTACTCAATGGAATTCTCTCTGCATGGACAATCGGACTTATAAACCATGAAATATTAGCCCAATATCAATCAATAACTTTCCATCTGTTCTGTTTTTCCTACAATAGGTCATTAATTTGCTACCACTTGTTAAAGATGATATTATCTTATTAAGCCTATGTAATTGGGTTGTGCACTTTGTTATTGTACCGTTGAAATAAAGGTGCTTAAATAACTTCCTTTGTAAATTTACAAGTTAGGATGGTTTGCAAGACTATCAGTGGCTTGGTTAGGATAAAGGGATACATTATAACAAGATTTGTGAGCTTATTGCAAACTGATGTGAGAGATGACGGGAAAAAGGACTATACGACCCTAATTGGGGTACAGAAAGGGTATACCATGGGCATAGATGGGGCAGCCTTTTTTTGGGCTCTGGTTGTGCACTGGGACCAAATGAAGCTCGTTTCAAATAAATGTGTGCAATGGAAGATGTCATGGACTTGGTAAGAGGGATGAATAGTGAAACAATTTGCTATGAGTGCTACTGTTAGATGTATATTCAATGTGATGTGACAAGGATGAAAATAGTTCTAACAGAAACACTGTTGCATTAATATACACATCTGCCATCACAGTTATTAATCAGAGAAACAACTGAGAAAATGAACAAACAAATATACATTTTTTTCCCTTCAAGACATGCAGAAAGTGCCGAGATTGCTGAAAACAGTCGTTAAAATAATTCATAGAGTTACTTACACCAGTCGAAGAACTATAGAAATCTTACAAAAATATTTTTCCCTACAAGAAAATGGAGAAATATTCATAGTAGGCCATTAAGAAAACAGGTCTGTAAAAGATGACCAATCATTATTGAGTTGCCTCTTTCAGCCTGTTACACATCTGCATTATAAATTTTTAACTGAAAGTGGTATACGATTCATATCACTCTTGCACTTGCACATACAAGGTTTCACATTGTGACAAACAATAAAGAGGTGGAACAAATAAATAACCAAATGATTTGAATTGTTATTATGATACGCATGGTATGGCACAACTTAAGTGACGATGAATTTGATGCTATTATAGATTAATATTGTCCCACAATGATTGAGTGAAGTTCAAAGTTCACATACATTTTTTGAACTTTGCATGGAAGTTTCCCTTTCAAGGAAGACAAGGTCATCTACTAATTATAAATACATGTATTTAAGTACAACAAAATGAAGGCAATCACAATCATGAATCAATAACAACATACACACAGTATGTTTTGGGCACAGTGACACACCGTAATTCCAGATCGTCAGGGACATATGTACCTAGTACAAAAATGCAAAGAAATGTGCCAAATGACAGAGGTCTCCGCTCACTTTCACAATTCGATCATTAACAAAGTTTGTAAGTTAGCAAGCATCTGAAGAATGTTGACACGCTCGAGGATGCCTAACCTCGATGGATTATTATAGATGGAAAAATGTTTTTTTCTGGGATAATTCAAGTAGGAATCGAGGATTATCGTATACACAAATCTATCGAGTTCAGGCTTCCTGATTTTCAATCGCCATTACTAGAAGGCAATTCAGGCACCAAATATCAAATTTAAGTACATAGTTTCAACCGCTAAATATAATTTTTTTTACAAAATCAACAATAAAAGTTTGTAATTTACATAATGTAGTCGTTGACACTCTATACTCCAAAACTGGGAGCAGTACAGTCGTAAGGAAGGAGAATACACATCATTTTCAAAGAGGCATCTTTGTTTATAGGTTCATCACAATAACACTAGCACTGAAAATTATTACAAAAAGAGATGACAACTAATGGATTTGAGTCCAAACCCACATCCTCTCACTGGGGGCATTAATGACACGTTGAGCTAAAATCTAATTTAACACAACTACCCTAAATTGAACGAGGCAGCTGTATTCACACAATGATCAGCGCATTACTCCTACGAATTCCATCCACAGAAATTAGTTACTTTTATGGTGGTAAATGTTTAATCAGATAAGTTACAACTAGAAAGTAACGTGGTGATAAATAAGTACATTTTTCATTGCAGTTAGCAGCTAATATCCCTATTGCATAGATGGATTGAACATAAAAAAATTATAAAATAAATTGTGATGGATACTGATAAAAAGAAACATTTGTTTAAAATAGTAGATTCGGGATAACTCTTTGTCAAACACGTAAATTTCTCATCGTAAATGACCTAGCAAGAGCCACGCTACTCGTGATGCAATAAGAAATAATGCACACCTAGATGAGAGTAGGTACTTGTACATCGGCTACTCTAGCTAGCAGCTACTTGCTCACTTGACACCTTGCTAGAGAAATACTGTACCACACCAATAAGGCCTGTGGAAATAACATTTTTAAAATACATTATTACTACATACATCAAGATGCAGTCTAAATTCAGTCAGATAAAGTGTTTTCAAGAGTTTTAACAACGGTAGTTTAGCTTTTAACAATTTAAACCCTAACAGTACACCAAATAATGCCGATTGCTTTTTTTTAAAAAACGTTTCACCTCCAAAGTGCATATGCAAGGAATTAACAAGATTGTGGACACTAGCAACACAGCTATGCCACATTGACAAATGGATTCAGTATTACTATGTTACACTCATGCTGGTTATGCCTCAACCTGAATGTATCTTTTTATTAGGATAGGTAGGAATGTTAAAAGGCTCCTCATCTTTTCTTCGACAAGTTAAGTACAACTTTTTAAGTTTGACTTAAACAATTAATATCCCGCATTGCTTTTTTCGACGTAGTGTCAGTGGCACTGATAAATGTAAAGATGTGTCAGAGCATGTCTTTGCACAAGAATTTAATAAAAATAAGTCTTGTAACCTATATTTGAAGAGAAGTATCAAGCACATTTTGTGAATTCAATACTTATAATATGTCCTGGTGAGTTCTTCCAAATTATAATGCAAATTGCCATGTTGACAACAAAGGAATGTGATGATGATATTTATAGTGCTCTTAAAAACATAGTTTCACTATGTATTTCACTAGTTTCACTATAATAGTTTCACTGTTGATGGAGTTTCTTGCACTTTGAAATAAATTATTAATACAGATGTCTCTCCCATAAGCTTACAAAAGTAACTCTGATTACCAGCCGAGGAAATATGTCAAGTTAGTATTTGTTGTTTTGCAAAGAAAAATAATTTGGTCACAATATCATATCTCACTCTTGTCCATAGTTATATTTTACAAAATAAAAGAGAGGTAAAATACTACCCAAGCAATAATATAGTTACAATATCAATATCATGATACACACTTTCCATTCTTGGTCCAGAAAATAATAAATACTTAACGATCACGTTAATAGTCATCAATAGAGCTCATTTGACCCAGTAGCATCCTAATTTTGAGCGCAAGGATAACAAAAACTTTGCCTGTGATTAAAATTACAGTGAAACTTTTCCTTCGCATACTTTTCGTTGTAATACTATTTTCTCTCGGAGCATATTTCATAGCTAACCACCTAATAATTAATAATTATTAACAACATTTTCATTAGTCCCTGGATTTGCTTTTACGGTTCCAATCAACTGAAGTAAAGAGAGCAAAGGACTGGCAAAGAAACAAGATCTAAATGGAAGTCAAGATATCTCACAGAGCTAATTAGAAATTCATAATTCATCTACATATTTCACAGAAGAGCCCCATGCAAACCATCATAGATCAAGATGAGTAGGTATTAGGAAGAAAGAACACATTATGCATTTACCTTAAGACTCTGTCAGAAAAAAATAATCTCCTCCTCGCCGGTTGGTCCAGATTGGGCTGATGCCTGACCCGGACTCTGCCCAGCATCTGGGCTGGTCACACGGAACCGTTCTGGTAGCTTTGGGTAAGTGTGTGTCCGGCCCGCCTTATTACCAACAGGAGCCGCTGAGCCCAGGTTTTGCATGCTAGCCGGACTGCTTCCAGTCCGTGAATGACCAACTCCCGGTCCTGGAGGACTAAAACTTCCGGAGCCCAGCCTCTTGTAGCCTGATCCCGGTTGGCTAGTCCGTCGCCCGCTCTCTGTTGCCATCTGGCTCAGCTTAAGCGGCAGCATCTGCTGGACACCGGGTCCAGCCACTGGAGAGACGACTCCGGGAGAAGCTGCTCCCGCACCTAGTTTGCCTGCGAGCTTCAATGGCAGCTGCTGCTTGACCTGCATACTTGGAGGTACCTTCTGCTGGTTGGTGGCGCTGATCAGGTTGATGGGGAGTGAAGACTTAGAGACATTGCTGCTCTTCCACTTGGGGTCGAGTTTCCGGGTGGGCGGAGTAGAGGGATCGGACGGCGGCTCATCGCCGGAGCCGGTCCCGGTGGCATCATCGTGTGACGTCTGCGTCACCACTGGCATGTTTGGGCTGATCAGCAGGCCCTGGCTGCTCAGCAGCTCCATCTTGCGGAACAGCTGCTCGCGCTGCTGAGCTATGTCATGCTGGTCTGCACGCACTTGGTCCTGCAATGGGCAGAATATTGGCTCTTGCATGAGCAGGCATTTGTGTAACTGCTCTTCTAATTTTTCAAGGTTTGTGCCTTCAAATGGATAGTTGAGCCAAGGCCTAACTGGGCAATATCCTATGGATTAAGTAGTTAGTTCACCAAGAACCAGAAATTCAAAACGTTCCTATGTTTCAAAAAATTGATCACTAGCCAACCTTCTTGCCTGCCGCTGTCTTTAAATTGAACACAATGACACATCTCTTAAAACTAATTATAAAAAACACACTGCACCCACCTGTAATGCTTTGAGCTGTGCTTTCTTCTCGTCAATGTCACGCTCTTCGTTGTCCTTCTCTCGTTGCCATGCCTCCTTCTCGTGGCTTAGACGGTCCTGTAGATTGCGGAGTTCCTCCAGCTGCTGGTTGTGCCGATAGACTGGGCGTCCTGAGCTGCCACCACGGCTTTCTTCTTCCGTCAGTTGAGACTTGCAGGCCGAGAACTGTGCTTGCAGGCTGCGACAAGAACACAGTTTTTAGTTAGCAACAAGAAACCGGTAATGCTGCTAGAAGCTGAAGTATATAATTGCCAGTAATGCCATCAAAGTGGATATTTTTGTGAATCCTGCTGTGGTAAAATATCCAAAGAGTCTTCATAGTCTAAATGGTAGTGGTTAAATGCAAAATTATAAGTTTCTAGTTTAAGACTTCTATCCTAACTCAATGCAGCTTGGACAGTTACAATGCCAGATGCTTAGAAACACGCTTAGAAACACACCTCTGTATGGAAGTCATCTGCTGTGAGATGATTGAGATGAGCTTGTAGACATAGTGCGTGAGCTGCACAGCCGCCAGCTGCTGCTCATGCCCGGTGGTAAACACTGCCGGAGGCTGACATGCGTTGTTGCAGAGGTTGGCAGCCAACACGCCTGGCGGAATTGTGGCCAGCATGGCATTGCGCCATGGCATCTGGTCATGTGGTTGTTTGCCTGCCACTCCGTGATCCTCAGGGATGCTGGATGACGCTATTGGATTCTCGTTAGAGTCCTTGGGGTGCTTCTTGATGGCGCCTTTGCCCACTTGCGCCGGGTTTGCATTGTCGAAGCCGCCAAAGGTCTCTGCGCGTTTAGGGAGTGTCGGAGAGACGTATGCGTCGCTTTGTCGTTCCCCGACGGAACTGACACTCCGCGACAGGTTTGAGCCGGAGGCATAGAGAGAGCTCGCAAGCTGGTTCACTTCCTGCCAACAAAACAGTCGGTTTAGTCCTGGGATAAACAGAGAATGCGCTTAGTGGTTCTCCCATTGTTAACCTAGACTAGCCTAGGTCAAGCTGTTATGTACTATTTTTGTCCAGTGTCATCACATTTATTTCTAATACACTAACATCATTTGCTTATAAAAATTATTTTCCTTATATGACAGAATTTCATACATACAAATATACCGAATAATCAATTAAACAAAAACTTGTAAGTTAACAAAAGCAACTGGGGAGATTAATTTAAACCAGTACTCTGCATACTAAATGATAAATAGGCTTGAGCAAGATGTGTTCCAAGTTGTCTGAGTAATTGGAGTGGCTAGCTACTGACCTGCACAGCAGAAATGACTTCCTGCCAGATAGCAGAGCTGTCGATGTCGTCAGCCACCAGGTTGCAGTAGTGTGGTGGCTCCAGAACATTGTCCACACCTGCAGCAGCCAGTAGCTTCTGCTGCAGTGCCATCTTCTCCTCAAGGATCTGAGCCTGCTCGACGTCCTTTTGTCGCAGCACACCTAAACAGGCACAGGGAGAAAATGTAAAATGATGTGAAGAGGTTTTGTAGGCATCAAAAATATATAGAAAGTTGACAAATGAAGAGTTATGTCTGATATGTGCTATGCGGATGCATCATGCTATATGTCCAAATTAAAGAACAAGATACTATTTTAATATGGTGGTAGGATTAATCAAGTTGGTGAAGGTGGCCGAATCTGTTATGTCTTATAGCAATAACCAATGCATTTCTAGAAAATTGAGTTAAATTTCCATCTTCCTGGCAATGTTTGAAATCCACGAGATAACTTTCCTTTGTTTTTTATTGATGCAGAATACAGCATGCTTAAGCTAAGATTGTCTGCAAAGCACATTTGAGAATCCTAGTTAATCATTATTAATAACAATAATAGAAATAACTTGCCCGGCAATCAATATAAACATTATTGTTTTATCAAAATGTATAGTTCAAGAGTGACGAGACTGTAGAAGAAAAACACCAAATGGTAGATATTCTACGTATACGTGAACTTGCACCTAATACCACAGTTATAGCTAACACAGATATTCCATTCTGGGTTAAAAATGCATCGCAAAACAGGTATAAAGTTGCACGGGATTCTTAACGTCAGGAGAAAGCAACGTGTACCTAGGACTACACCACTAGTTACTTGCAAGTGTGTCTTTTCTCACTTTCACTTCTGATAATTGAAAAAGTTTGCTCTGTCAGCACTTTTACGATTGTAATGCACACTGCCGATTTCTTAAATAGTGTCAGTGATTTTTTTAGTGTAGCCAGTCCCCCATTAGGATGCTTTATCTGTGTATGCTATCTGTGCTAATACAGCAAAATAAACACATTGGAAATAGAAAGATCTCTACTTAAATAATTGTTATCAAGAAGGTATTTAATAACCATAGTTCCAAATTCACATCACAGCAGGGTGGCTACAAACGCTCTTGGTTGACGGTGCTATGATTATTAATCAAAATATTCCTACACAACAAGGTAGATAAATTTTAATTCAACCAACTCAGGAACCACTAGCTAAAGGTGTCAAAAGTGAGTGATCTTGCAAGTTACCTTCAAATCCTATACAGCTTCCTATTGGATTAATAAGACACACACCATGAGTTTGGTTTTGTATCCTTAATCACCAATTTAGGTCAGATCATAGCAAATTCAAGTGCTTACATTACATATCTTTCTACCATTTTAATAAGAGGAAAACAAATCATTATGGTATATGGGTACAATCTTAGTATTATTTTCTCTAAGGTACAATCAATGATGGTGACATGTAGCTTATTTTATAATTCTTGGGATAACTAGAGTTAGCTAATAATTTTTTTAGTTTTTTTTCCATGCCTTTGCTGTACACTAGGTTAGAAATTCATATGTGCTACAACGATGGATGTTAAAACGTTACAGTCTAGTCCGCGAGAGAAGATACCAGCTCAAAGACTGTCCTGAGCATTTCTAACTCATGAATGAATTTTCAGGTATGATTTTAGTGTCAGGATTTCAAAATACTTTTTCTCTCCCAAAATAATTCTTAAGACAGCTGAAAAATTTCTTATGATAATTAAAAAAAACAAAGGATTTTGGCTTGACTTAAGTTTGGGGCAAAAACAAAATTGCGGACTTTAGCCGAGATGTTTAGTTTTAAAAATGACAGTTGGCCCCCATGTCACTGCAAAACAACCCGTGGTGCCTCTGCCAAAAAAAGTATGTTCTCTCGCTATGGCGACCTAGCATAGCAATATCTTGCAATAAATTAAAAACCACTATGCACATCTGAAACTGTCCCAATTTTGTCTACCTAATACCTACTATACAATCCTCAAGCTGCTAAATACCAGCCTGTTTAACAACAATACAATTAATTTGATGTCACATACCCACGATCTGTCGAATTAGCGACTGTTTAGCCTCGAGCCTCTTCTGTCGCTCCTCTCCACTGAGATTGACGCCATCGTCTTCGTCCTCCTGACAGCTTTGGACAGCAGCTCGGATTGAACGGATCCACACTTGCTTGTCTTTAGGCTTGTGTACTTTCAGCTCAAACATCTCAGGGTCAGCAGGATTTGACGAGATCAGGTAAATCCCTCTAGAATCTTGGCCTGCCTTTTCTCGGACGAGAAGCTTTTGAAGGGAAACTACGCCAGCTTTGTTGTCGGGTGTGAAGAAGGAATACTTTTGGTTGTTCTCGAGGAGAAAGAAGAGCACATCTGACAGTGCTATTACTAGAACTAGTTGCATTTTGCTTCTACCTTGCATCAGTGTAGCCACTCCTTCAAACCTTACGAGAGAAAACACACAAATATAATTTTTAGTATATATGAAGAAATTTGAATTAATTAATAGATCAAATTGATTCGTAAGTATAAAAAAGAAAAATTTTGAGTCTTGAGCTACAATAGGCCAGAAAGAGAGGAGAGTTCCTGGCCAAAGATTCACAGAATATTTATTTAGAAGCAAACTTTGGGACTTTTCAAAATGTCCAATCCAAGATTTTATCTGATTTATTATAATTTTTATAATTTTATGTTTGTAGTATAGCTTTTAAAGTGTGAGGAAACAAAATATTAAACAAAAATGATAGTTAGGTAAATTAATCAAAATGGACTTACTTCAGTCTGCGGTTCTTAGAGAGGATGTCAGACTTTTTAAACTTATTGCCCACGTGTACGGTAAAAGATTTGGCCTCTATTTTATTGTATATTTCTAGTTTTCGGTCTTCTTTCTCTTTTTCAGCAACCTGAGCATCAACTTCCACCAAAATTTCCTAGAGAAAATAAAAATATAAAAACATACCAGTGACAATAATTAAAAGAGTAGGAAGACGAGGAATGTAGCTTTCGGCAACAGATAAACCCGACGCATTTTCGTACCTTAACAAGTGCTAATCCTTTAGAGAGCTTTTCCTGTTCAACTTTATTTTCTTTGGCCGTTTTGATGAGTGGTTCAATCAGCAGCGGATATTTGGTGAGCCTCTGCGTTACAAATAATATACATTCTGGTATTCCTTTCTTCTTGAGTAACGGATTTGTTTGGCAATGCCGTACAAATTCTGCGAAGCGTCTTTCGTGCAAATAGTTTTTGTAGATGTCGACGGCATCACGGTGCCGGCTGCAAAACTCTCCATAGTAAGTTTTCAGTTTGGATGCACCCAGCCCAGAGAACTGCTCTAAGAGTATGTCGCTGATTGTCTCGACGACTGGCGCCAGCCTTTGCCTCTGGCGCAACCGTTGGAGGAAATTCAAGTGGATGTCGGTCAAGTCGAGCAACCGAGGGAACATCCGATCCAAGTCTTTGCCGAGCTGGAAATGTTTTTGGAAACCCTCGACGAACACTTTCTGCATCACAAGCAGTGTCAAGCAGTGGTGCTTTTCAGTCAAGATAAATTCGTAGATGTGTTCTTGACGCTTGATTTCTTTTTCTTTCAGCTTTTTCGTTATCTGCAATTTAGAGAGTCCATCACCAATCGTTTCAAATGAGCAGTTAAATTTCAATGAAATGGTGACAAATGAAAATTATGCATTTAGCGCCTATGTACCTCTTTGCCGACAGTGGGTGTCCACGAATCTGGCTCCTCATCTTGTAACCCAAGCGATGGGTCGATGTCAAAGTCATATGCGGTAACCGGAGCTACAAAATTGAGAGATAAGTAATCATTTCTTAAATTGGTGCATCTCCAAGAATTCACATGCTATTAAATCAAGAGATTCCAAAACGTATAATTTACTAATTGATATCAACTGTTACACTGATCAGCATGCTTTCAAGTCTTTGCCAAGCTAGAACTACCTAGCTGAAAATAGCTCGAGACAAAATATATTTTTACGTACTTTCATCCAAAAACTCGAATTGCACCAGAGGCACATCATCTGAGAAACTGTAAGAAAGCAAATGTTCAAATGAAGGATTTTCAACCTTCAATAGAATTCATCAATGATAAATTGGTGAAAATGTTAAAATTTGACTTACTTCACTCCTTCGTGGTGAGAGCCATCATTCTCCTTCTCTTCGTTGATTATTTGACTGCAAACAAATGGTTAAATCAGCTTAGGGCAGTTTTAAATTAGACTTGGCAATTTGAAACCCTTTAAAAATTACATTGCAATTACAGCCTAGCATTTCTAAGATTCACTGGCAGGGAAACATTGAAATAGTTCAAAGTTCAAGGTGAACAAAATTTTTCCAAAAGCATAATGCAGATAACTCAGTTAATAATAAAATAAATTCTCTAGTTTGTGCAAAACCTAGCAGATGCCAAGAGGTTTTGCTCATACTAATTAATTTTTTTTAATGCAAGGCCCTCATGAATGTGCCATTGAAAATAAAGGTATTTTGTCTACATTTTGAATAGTAAAATTAACATATCGAGATTAAAAATCTTGCTCAGCATAGAGCACTGCACACACATGCAACGGCGAGACAAAACCAAGCAGTTGTCAATACGAATTGAATATTATGAAGCAGAAAATTCTGAAAAACAAAGATTAGTGATCCATTAGAAATGTAATAAGGCAGAAAAGAGAGCATTTAAAATGGTTTGCACTTTGCAGACAAAAGCCAATACAGGAAGACGACCATCACGTACACATCAAATGGAAATTAGGTATCAATGATAGAGACAGAAACAGAGAGACAGATAAAGAGAGATAGAGATAGAGAGAAAGAGAAGGCAGAGTCATAGGGCTTGCAAGGAAAGTCGTAGGTAAACTTGTTCGTCCTGATTTCGAATTGCATCTTTACCAAGTCACTAGCTTGCAAATGAGAGCAATGAATAGGCACATTTCAGTCTTCATTAACAGACACGGCGTGGGTTCAAATTTTTAAAATGATGAAATTCAATTTACAAAATAAAATAAAAACAAAAACCCAATCCGAAAAAAAATAAATGCTGGTACCCAATATGCTCGACTATTGCGAAGAAAGGAAGACTCGTTTACTACTTCTACGTAAATGTGTGTCAGTGCAAAGCAGCAGTGTGATAATCTAGAGTCGAAAGTAAGATATGGTGGCTTAGAGGTGCCGAACCGAAATGACAACGAGAAGTCAGATATTAGATAGCATGCTCAGAGCAGATAGGATCATTGGAATGCGTAATAAAAACCATATATAAATACGATCAAATTCTTTTGATGCTTCTTATATCAAAAGCTCAATCACAGAAAAACTCTCTCTGTCAGAAAGTTCTAGCAGTCTCTCAAAAATTTGAAACAGAAGATATTTTATCCCCAAACAAAAAAATGAACATACAAGGTAACTTATTTTTGGAAGCTTCTATGGAGTGATTTTGAGACCATTATCAAAGTTTACAGAGCAATAAGCACAAATTTTATTGCTGTAAGCATCCAGCATATCATTACTGATATGTTTTAAATTATGCAATGGTTAACTAGACCCAGGGATAGAAAACCCATACAAGAAACTTGAAAACCTCCACAATACACATTACATATTCCAACAACCTTTCCACACTGCGCACCAAGATAGCGATAATAATATACGAAATGCGTAAATAAGCAATAATAGATATTGAGGAAGACGAAAGCTGAAAGAGCTGTTTAGATAGCTTACTTCACTCCTAGCTTGTTAGCGACGCGCCTCCAAGGTGACACATGGTGGCAGCCCATCCTCCTAGGGGAACGAGTGTTTGCGTGCGAGGGAAGGAATGGAGTGAGCACATAGCAACAGATTAGCAAGGGGGCTCACGGGCCGCGGACGCATCGCAGGTGGTACCAAAACCTACATTACTTCATGCTTGCCATGTGAATCTTTAGGGTAGCCGATCTTTTCTAAATGGTGTTGATGTAGATGCAGAGATTGATTGATTGGACTGACATATTTTGGCAAGAATACTGAGCCAAAATGCTTTCAGTAAAAAATGTTTGGTTGAATTTGTTTTCGCTTCTCTTTGAGATCTCTCAACTTACATTTGATTCTTTTGTAAGAGAGTTGTAACTCTGGACAGCAAATTTCCTCAAATCAAGAGATGAAATAAATGAAAAATTTTAATTTTATTTGTGATATTAATTCTGGAAGTTTTGATTAGAGAGAAATCGTTGACTCACTACGCTTATCTACACCAAGTAGCAGACCATAAATATTTTTTTTTATCATGAACAACAAAAGTCGCTCTACATATGTGGAGTAATGAAGCGTGGGGAGGTTACTGTGAGCGGTACGTTACTGACTTTATGGAAGTGATTGAACCTGTGCCTAGGCTGGTTGTGATTGAACTTGTGTCTAAGCTGGTTGTGATTATAAAATTACGTGGGTAGGCACTAAGTAAATCAAATTTTGCATAAAAAGTGGTGGATACCATACCTATGATTGGCTCTCACATTCTGGACTAATGGGAAAATTGTATCTATAATCTTTTAAAGCACTACTCAACCATTGTGCTTTGTTATGTTCAGTTAGTGCAGTTTCTAAAAAGTTGGACTACGCTAGACTTTTTGAAGGATCTATTAAGATTCACATCGCAAAACTGGTTACAGATAGGTAGTACTCACTCACTGCCAAGCATCGTTCACGTAGAGAGTAGAGTTTCGGAGAAGGGCTCGCGTTTCCCTACTCTCCACTACGTTTTATCGGAACATGCAAATCGGAAGCTGATTAACCACTAGACGTCCAGCACATAAACAACACGGTCCAAATAAAAACGGCAGCGTTGCCAAATGTTTCCCAATTAAATACAAAGGAAACCTTGCCAAAAACTGAGAAAGGTTTAGCTGACCCAAACCAACAGGCGATTATATCTATACAATAACGAGTAAAATATCAAACCTGGGATCAAAATACAATAGAAGCAAAGCAAAGCCGCCAATCTCCAGCAAATAAAACATGGCACGTAAGTGGTAAGCATTACAGAATCGGCGTAGACTTGGTCATCGATGCAAGAAAAATAATTTTGCAAGCCTTGAGAAATAAGTTTTAAGAATTAAGGCTACTAAGTTATGGTTAAAAGATAAAAAATAAATTCTTGTTAGCAGAACTATTTGAGCTACTGAGTCCAAATTGCCACATGTCCAACACATTTTTAAATAACTGGTGTTTCTACATCAAAAATCTTAGTGAAGCACTCTTACCCAAGATATGTAAAATCTCCAGTGAAATTTCTATCAACCTAAATCCTACACAGCAAACCCTTAGATTGACTAGGAAGCAAGTGGAGAGTTAAATTTTTGTCACTACCTATTTCGTTAAAAAAGTAAATAAATAAACAAATTTCAAAAAATTTCGAATGTGTTTCTTGTTATCCACCATTTCCCACCGTACTGGGAGCTATAACTTAAAAACCTTGAATCTTCCACCACCCTTGCAATCCAATTTGCTAAGAAGTGCAGCATAGCGCATAAGCTGCAAATGGCACTGACAACATTCCGCCGCTGGATTTCGTCGCTGGTCTGGAATAGCGAGCAGTTTGTACTATACGTTACCTATTGCTGTTGGCAGCAGCGTTGTGCCCAGAAGCACTCGAAGCGCCGCGTTTCATACTCGACTTTGAGTTGACAGCCGCCACTGGTAAAGCCCCCTTTGACACATTCTGCGACACAAACATCAGCCAGGTGAGTCGGGTTTGTCCAACGTGTCTAATTCTACTGGCAGATATACTGTCAAGTGTCCTAGTTCTGCCTATCCAGGTTAATTAATAGCTTATCTTTAGGTACTCACCTTTATTATCTTTGGTTTATTGCAGTCTAGAATTTGGTCTTTACACGAATTTTGATGGACTGTTGTAGTACAATCTGAAAAAAAAATATATAAAAAAATTAATTGCCTTTTATGTTTTTTGTCTTTTTCTTCTTTAACAAGCAAACATCAAAGAACCTAAAATGTGTATCAATTCACTAGTGAGTAATCCATACACTTGTTATCATGAATCATCATCTCCTTGTTGCTTGAAACAAGACATGCTTCGCTGGATTTGTATCTAGGAAAATGTAACATTATTTCTTGAAGCATAAAACAATATTCAAGAAATTGCTTATTCCATAACCTTGTACACACTGGTCCACTGGGTTTGTTTGAAAAGAAACATTACCTTAACCTATCTCAATCTCAAGATCAATTGTTTTGATAAGACCTCAAGAAATCTAGCATGAGAAGGAAAAAGATTATTACTGTACACCCATGCTATACATTTCCTTTTAAGAAATGTCTTGAATTGGAAACGACTTTGGTTCAACTTCTAGCTAGATGACTTGTAGAATTTACTTTCACTTACTTTCACAGTAAAGCGCTGGCTTGTTGGTGAGGGGCTTAGAGCACCAATCGCAAGCGTGCACAGACCCGTAACAAGCAGACACCCACTGATGCGTCGCCTTCTTTACCTTGTCCTGGAAAATGCAAAAATTGTTTGATCAAAATTGAAACCATGGAGAAACAATATAATTTCTGGACAAGGTTGAATAGACTTACCTTTTTCTTTCTAAAAAATATGCTCCCTCTCTTGCGACGTTTACCCGCATGGTCGTATTCCGTACTGATGAAGCAGGTGAAAAGACATTGATTAGCATTTCAAAATATTTATTTTCATTGATTGGGGTATGAAATGGAATCTTATATTATGTCAGTAATATCAAAACTTGGAATCAGTAATTTATACAAAAGAAACTAGACGAAAAATAAATAACTGTCACAGAACTTAAATTGGTTCAATTGTCAAAAGCACAACAAAGCACATAACCGAAAGTAAACAGTTAGTCCATTGGTTTGGTAATTCATTTAAAAAGCATTTTTCTTGAACAAACTGGCTTTTGTATTGTCCCTGAAGTCCCAGAAAATCTTGAGAAGCATGCAGGTGCAACAGAAATGTTTGAAACTAGAACGGCCGTGTTTGAAAAGCCACGGATCCAGCACTCACTTGGTAAGGAATTCATCAAGAGTGATTTGCATGTTAGCCGGGACTAAACTCTTGACTGCTGCTAGCACTTCCTCCTCGGTCTCGCTTTCGGTGCCGCTGGGCCGTTGGCAGTTTATTGAACTAAATTGTGTTAACACACAGAGCAAGCACAACCTCAACAAAAACGTACGAGTGAAACAAGGCAAAAAAAATCAAACGTGAATTTGGTGCGAACAAAATAAAACAAAGGCAACAAACAAACCCAATGACAAGACATTTTGCAGTGGAACTCTTTTACATGTATACCGTTGAAAATGGTACACAATGGTTTTATGGTACCGTTGAAAATTGCCAAACTGAGGCAATTAGAAATAATGTATTCAGGAAATCTCACGGTAACAATACAAAAAAGACACGTTAGACACATGCACCCCAAGGAAAAAATAATTTAACATGCTTTCCTGGCCTGCTTAAAAGACAAATTTTTGTGAAATAAAAATGAAATTATAAAGCATGCTTCTTTACTAGAAAAATGAAAAATACAAACAGCCAAAATTTGACATTTGTTATTTAAGCTATCAATTGAATTTCAACAGAAACGTGCCTTCATAACTGCAGAAATATGTTCCGACTTAAAACACCAGCCTAATTGATTTTCACGCAAATAAATCCCAAACAACACTAATCTACAACAACAAGCCAGTGGAACACAAAACTTCAAACACAAACAACATCACAGACCACCATCAAACACTCACACAGGAATGAGCTGCGCCACACGACCATTAGCGGCGTCGACGCCGATGTGCGTCGCAACGATGGATGGGGTTGAGACAGACTTCTGCAGAGGTAGCCTCGCAGGCAGCAAACGCTCCGCTTCCCGCTTTGCCACGATCTTCTGGAAGTCGCTCTGCAGGTCTGCCTCGTTGAGGGAATGAGTGGATGCACCGCCAGCGCTCCGTGTGGCTCGCCGCCCCCCTGCCGCGGCTGCCCCCGCTGGCTCCAAGACTAGCAGGCTTGTGCTGCCTGCGGAGTCTACCTGGTCCACGAAGGGGTCATCTGGCTCCGAGTCCAGGCTGCTAAGGCTCATGCTAGAAGTGTGCAGTCAAAAGTTCCTTGGTTACATTTCCCAATACGGCTATGAGCACGAGCAAAGGAACAGATTTGTATGAAGATTACTCTGAAAATGAGCTATTTTATGGTATAATATAACTTTCTAGTTAAAATGTAAAATGAGGCAGAATTCTCAAAATTCTCAAAAATTTTAAGATCAATTTTTTGGTTTTTTATGATATTGACCGTAGTTAAAGGTTATTTCAATGACACAAAGCAACAAAAACAGACTGATGCGAGCCCACCAGTTGCCGAGGGGTTGAGAGGCTAGTGAATTGACCTTCTATTTTAGTTTTATCTAGTATGAATACACAATGTTAATGACATCTCAAATAAAAGTGAAAATCTCCTAATTAAACCACGAGATGATAGTCCTTCAAGAGACGACGGGAAACACTGACCTCCGTTGCCGCGTGGCCTTGCGTTTGTCGCCACCGTTGGTGAGGTCTTCGAGCGCAGTCCAGCTGCGTCGCCGCGTATTGTCTCCATCCAGTCGCCGGCACATGAGCCACTCCTTTGAGTTGCCTACACACCCAATTACAACTATTAGGCATGCTATGCAGGCTGGCAAAAATGAGTTAGCAAAATAGTTTTATTTTGAGATTAATTTTTTACTAGAAATATATTTTTGTCATCTCTTGGATTTAAATTGATAGCACTCTAAGCTTTAAAAACTTTTGCTTGAAGATCAGATACACTAAAATACACTTGCATCATTAGCTATTTTAAGGAGAATACATAATTGCTCTAGTGTTTAGCCATGTTTAATATCAGAGGCACATGAAAAATGAAAAGAGTTCCATCAGATGCACCACCCAGCACACATCTTTGGAGTTTCAAAGATAATTCTTAATATTTGTGCATCTATTACGTTGTGTACAAAAGTAATACTTGAGTCCAGTGCGACACTCACCCTTTCCACACAGTATGTCGGCGAGTCCAGGGGAGACAAAGGAGCCAAGGGGAACGCCGTGAGTTGGGGACGAGTTGGCTGAACCCAGTCCGTCCGGGTCCGAGCCCGGCTCATTAAGTGATGGACAGGACGCACTCAACCGGGCGTACTGCGTCAAGCCGAGGATCTGAAATGCAAATGGTAACGATTGGCGTCAGGTTGCTAAAGCAATTAACTAAATAGGGTTGGCACTTTTGTGATTACGTTATGGTCGGTGGTACGGCCTAGACGTGATGACATTCATACTCTGATTCATACTCCGGACTACCCAAAGCATTAAAATCCACCAACAAGGAACTTTGGGCCAAAACAACATAATCGAGAAGGGATTCTGTCCAACTTTGTCCCTAGGTTGTAAAAAGGGAATATTTTAAAAACTGCACTCTAAATTTTACCATAGCATTAACAAATTAGAAGTATTTCGAAAAGTAAGTGGGTAGCCCACATCTACCCTAAAATTAACCATAGAAAATATCTAAGCCTACCAAGTTTCCTGATAAATAACAGGGAAGCCAATTCTGTTGATTGGTGGTCAACATGATGGTACTGTTAACAACAAAATAAGCTCATGCATTTGCAAACGGCATCTTTGTGCCATTCTCTCACCTGGCTGCTGAATGCCTGGGCAGCCGACTGGTCTCGCATCTGCTGAATGCTCTCGTGGATCTCATGCAGCTGAAGGAGGTTGTCCTCTGTGGTAAACAAAATGCACAATGTGTCACTCCACAACTCTCACTCCATTAGCTAGCATATACAACCATCAAACATGGTTTGTCCACAGTGGTCATTTGATTGCAGGTAATTTGACATTGATTAGCGACGGCAATGTATACTGAATGATTTATGTCGAGCATTCATTAATGTAGTCAATCTAATAAATCACGCACAACCATTTAACAGAAATAACAAAGTAATAATATAACCCCATTCACCTACCATTCCACTAAGCAAAAATAATTTGATTTAGAGCCGAAAATGTTTAATTGGTTGATCAAAACATCAAACTGATTCAATGTTGGCTGGCAAACAATTACGAAGTGTTAGGCAAATTGGCTGTTTACATGGCTCTTGTTATCAAAGTCAGCAATCGATTTTCCATGGCATCATTTGTACCAGACAATTATCTTGCATTGCCTGTGTGTAGTTTATTGTGTACACGGTATTCTCTCGCGACAAAAAGACACAGGAAAATGATCAACTTGAAACCAAACTAACGGCAGGGTAGGAAAGAGAGTGGGTACACACATGTTGTGTTTGTTTACTTTGTTTGGCTGCTGACGACGCGTATTCTCATGACAAAGAGAAGAGAGCTCAGAGTGGCGTGCGAACTTCAAACCGAGCGGTTTGGCGTGTTGTAAACACCGGTTCTCATTTGAAGTTGAGCAACACTACGCTGGGTTAGGTATTGAATGGGTGACCAGAACACTCATAACCAGTTTTGTTTGGGAGCGAGGTTGGAGGAATGAAAGTTAGTAAAGCAACTTCATTCGCTTTGCGTATCCACCTCACAACAGCAAGGAATCCTGATGTTCGCGTTGTACCGTCCGTATACCTTCGAAAAGGACGTTAAGCCAATAGTCCCCTCTTCGACAGGAGTAGGCTACTTGCCGGCACCGGATTTTCGCTCCTACTTTCTAGGTTAGGTCAGGTTTATCATCATCCTCATCTACTCATTCACTGACGTCATTAGACCAGTGCTACATAAGCAGTTGTTAAAACAGTGCTTTGTTCAAAAATCAATCAAGCGAACTTCACAATTGCTATGACAAATGTGAGGTTTGAATATTCAATATCCGATTTTTATTTGTTTGTGGTGTTTAACGACGGACTGTTTTGACATCTGGCCATGCGACACTGGTCTAATGGCGTCGGTGAATGAGTGGATGATGATGAGGATGATGATGAACCTAACCTAGCCTAGAAGGGAGGAGGGGAAACCCGGTGCGGGCACGTAGCCTACTCCTGTCGAAGAGCACCAAGAGGACCACCGGCTTAACGTCCCTTCCGAAGGACGGTACAACTCAAACAGCAGGATTCCTCCACAAACCCATGCTGCCGATAGGTTGATAAGCAAGGCGAATGAAGTTGCTGTACTAACTTTCATCCCTCCAACCTCTCTCCCGAACAGAACTGGTCATATGTACGATGGTCACCCATCCAATACCTGACTAAGCGCAATGTTGCTTAACTTCGGAGATCAAACGAGAACCGGTGTTTCCAACACGCCAAACCGTTCGGTTTAATATCCGATGTAATTATTACACCCTGTTGCAGGGAATCGGGTATATTCTAAGTTATATTTATGATCTAGATGAACATATGATCAAGATGAACTTATGATCTTTATGATGAAGAAATAAATAACAACTGTGCTATGGAAGCTGTGAGGTGCAATTCACGCCGATGGTCGACGGAAGAGTTTTGAGATATATTTTTTCATGTGAAATATTTGGTCGTTGTACGCCACTGATCGGCACCGAGAACATGTGTTGTTCGAGTAACAACACAGGAGTAGAATGGCACACCTTGTAAACAATAAAATCCTGTTACATTTTCTCTACACCCATGAGACTGAACCCGATGTGTGCAATGAAAACAAATGGTTTATAGAGGTAGAGCATCGCTAGGAATAAAGTAGTGAACGCGTCCCCATGCACGCAGAAGACATTTCATGCGAGCTTGCATCTCTGGAGTGGGAAGAGTGAAGGGGCTCTGCTTTTCTCCACATATAGGTGCAGAATGTTATCGCTAAAGCAATTGATTCACTTATAAGTGGGCGGGGCAACGCATTGGTTTAGTTAATAATTACTAACACCCAAGAAAAGTTCAAGTTTCGACAGCGATTAAAACATTTCAATTAGAAAATGATATAATGAGATGAGGCCGCGGCTTAGTGAGATCTGAATCACGCGTCAATCAAATTGTATTCTTACTAGATCCCATGCGATGAAAGCCCGGTTCCTACATCGGTTTGAATGTCTCAAAACGTAACCAGAACAATGAAAAGTTGATCTGCTAGTCGAAACTCCAACAGCATTGTTAGAGTTCAAGCAGCTCTGTTTAGTGCTCAAGATCTCAATGCACTAACAATTTATTTAATGTCTTTGTCTCGACTTCCAGCATGCACACTAGGGCATGTAACTCCATAAAGGACTTGTAGTCTCTGTTAAATGTCAAAGTTAAAACATCTGTCAAAGCAAATCTGCTAGAGTTGCCGATCTATGTATAGCTTCAATAGCACACCCCTTGCACATCTGCAGAAGTTAGCAGCCATTTAAACACGAGAACAAGGAAATTTGCAATTATAATTGCGTAATGTGGTTAATCTTGGCATGGTATATGTCTTGCGATCGATAGATGGAAGAGGATAAAACCACTCTCAAGTTCAATTCGATTACACAATTCCGAAATATGCAGATAAAATAAGGCGATGTTAAAAAAAGGTGAATTCAAGCCTAGGAACTTGAAAGTATGATGACATACCGTTCTGTAGCGATTGATTAGGAATAAATTAAAACAGTGTAACAACTCTTTTAGAAGTTGGAGAAGAAAAAATAAAAACAATTTAAATTTAAACAAATGCGATACAATCCAATCCGTTCATACAAGCACAGTTCACAGAGCCACCAAGAATATCTTATCAAATAGAATCGAAAGCGAGACTTACCGAGCACAGGATAGTGCTTGCCGCCCGGCGAATGCGTCGTCACACTAATGGTGGGCACAAGGGGGCCCGGCCCTCCCAGCCGTTGAGCCATGCTGCCGGTGTGTCCGGTGCCCCCGTCGCACGGCTCCAGGTAATCAGTGATCAGATCTTCATCACTGTCTTCAGCACCACTCGTGCCGAACTCGTCTGCAAACAGCGACAAACAGAATGCTGACCCAAGAAAACACTTTCGGACGCGGCACGCACACCGACCACCCGATTTCTGGGACATTAGACACTGCGTTGGTAAATTGCTCGCTGCTTATGTGACGTGGCTTCTGTATTTTGTTTATAGATTGTGGTGACATAATATATTTAGTACATCCGCTTTTTAGATGCACGCCTTTTTGCCTTTCTAGGAGGAAAAGGGGGCAGGCACTTGTGCTATGCGCGTATCTCACAGGAAGACGTTCATGGTAGACTCATCGGTTTGTCGTGGTTACACACAGTATCGACACGATAGGAGAGTATAGGGCTTCCGAATTAGTTAAACAACCTTTCGGATAAACACAAGTCATAGACTTCGTAGAACAGCTGGAGTTCGTAACGGACGAACTAGCCATATTATGGGTGCTCATAAAAGTGTACATGCTTGAGGGTTGCAGGAGAGATCGCAATTATCTGGATTAACACTGGATTTTGCATTGTTCTTGCTTCCTATACAGACAAGAACGTCAGGATTCAATTCTAGTCACGCAAAAGATCTAGAACATCTAGAAACCATTTTAAAATTTCTGCATTGGTTGGCTGTCAGTTTGGTGTGACAGCCTGAGAGTATAATATGTGAGAAGAACCCATGGCATCCAGAAATGTATAGAACAACAAAATGACACGTCTCACTAATAATTACATTACTAACAAAGCTTCATGCAAATATGACCAATTTGCTTGCAAATTGATTTGGTCTTCATTTGGCTTATGATAGTACATTTCTTAAAGATGCGTTGACCATGGACTTATCGTTAACGACCAAGAAAGTAAAAAGAAACTGAATAATGGGTAGTGGCACACACGCATTATAAAATGCCAGTAACGCATGCGTTGACCATTTGCACATGTTCAAATCAGTCTCTGGAACCGAGCGCATTCCTTCACTGCAGAGCACAACCTATTGAAAAGCTATAAATCTATTTCCGAAATGTACGTTTATCATCGAGCCTTGCCAGCCAGCCAGGGTGAACAATGAACCGCATTGAACGAGCCTCGCATTGCATTTAATGAACCGACGCCCACCCGACGACGACGTCGACGCGTGCTCGCGAAAAACGACTCCCGGCGTCCCGATGCCAATTTCCCAACTGTTGCACGCTCGACTCGTCTCGACGTCGTCGACTGACAAGACATGTTATCAAGATGAAGAACCGATGCCATGCTACTTTGTATTCAACGCTCACTGTAATATCTACCCACGAATCTATTTCCAACAACTGCATTGAGATATATATTTAAAATATTTATAAAGAGAGATTGATAGCCGTGGTGCTCACAATTTTTCCCCTCTAACGAAAACTTTTCCTTTTACGAAATGAAAATGGAGTAAAATGACAGTCGTCGTCGTCGTTGGATGCGAGAGAAAGACTATTGATTTGTCGTATTTTCGCTAAGAGCTTTCTTTGCTCTTCAACCGAATCGCAGGGCCGCTGAGGAAAGTATCTTGGCCGTGTACCTACACCCAGTGGTGCAACATAATTCAGCGGTTAACTGTCTGGCTACTAACTCGAAATGACGTCCCAGCTACGGCTGTCATGACATAATTTCGAATGAGTTATCCAGACGATATCTAAGCTAACGCGCTCCGCCCAACGACGCGACTTATGGATGCTGGGAGAATGAAATGAACGCAACGAAGCAAGGCGCCAGTGGCGCTAACGAATGCAATGGTGCACGAAAATGTCACTGAGCTTTGTGGTATTTGGTAGAAAAAACGAACTAGGACGGCTTATGTAGTACCTAATTTCAGGCGTTCAATAAATAAACCTAGTCACTATATTGTTTGCAACAAACTACAGGACCAAAGAGATATTACGCCAAATTCAAATGTATGTCAAAAATTGATCTAATTGATGCCAAAATCTAAACTAGCTACTGTGAATGGTGAACGGCCGTGTCCACAGGCTGGAAAGTATACATATTACCGCATGTTAACAAGACGATAAAACATTGAAAAATGTAGTGACAATAGCCTCCTATCTTGGCCGAATATTGGCATTTATCTGAATCAAATGGTGGTCTCCTCTCATAATAAAATCAAAAAATACTCCAGAACTTGTATGGAGACTTTGTTGAGAAAACTTCAGGTCATTTGATACCCGACGCCACTGCGAGAATAATGCAAAAGTTAACATTATTATAACTTATTCAAATTGACGCTCAAGATGTGGAACACTTTAACAAAATATGCCACGGTAGACGCCGCGAGAATCTTTCCCTATTGAAATCAAATTCAATGCACTCTTACACAAGTAACAATAAAAGCAAAGAATCTATTAGCTTTGCAGTTCTACACTAGGTATACGATAAAGCAAGGCAGTTGCGATGAAAGTTTAGATTGAGAGCATTATTATACGGTATAAGTCAGAGACTGACTTCACTCGCAGTGTGCTATAACTGTAAATGATAGGTACACGTTATGAAACAATCGATCCGACATCATCGTGATATGTTCTTCAAACAATAGATAACAGCCGTGAGCTGGTGTGAAGGAAGCTGATGCTGCTGCCACTCTGCGAATAAATTACGAAATCAACAGTTGGCGGCAGCTATACAGGCGCTCCCTTGCAACCGATTCGAATCTGTCCCAACTGTTACGCTGTGATTCACTCGCCCCAATGGACGCTGCAACGTGTTGCAAAACCGCGATAACAATTGGAACAAACCACATAAAGTGTTATCAATAGAAAAATGAAATCCATAAAACTATCTCGTGTTGCACATATAACAGCGGTAAATCCGAACGAACGACCCGCATTCGGTGTCCAAACAGTTAAACTCCCAACTCTCACAGCAGTCGAGGGGATTTACAACATGCAACTTCATGGGAATGACCAGAGTTTCAATTAAAGCTTCGTTGTCTGTCATAAAGATTGTTTCGAGTGGCGTTAAAAATTCTGGAATACCGTGTGTAATGTACCGGAATTACAGAAGACTAAAATATGTTGCTAGTTTTCTTCCTTTTACTAATAAAAATACTGATCGCTGATCAAATCACCTTTAAATTGTTAGCTACTTAATGGTTCCACAAAAGAACTCCTAAATTTTAAGGGAAGGTCAATTCAGCTCATCTTCCCATTCAACCCCAGTCCATAATCAAAACATCTGTACAGAGAGTTGCCCCAATCCCACCCACTACCCAGCGCCCACGATTACACTGAAATACGATCGTACCTCTTCCAGGAAGATGATAAACGCGCTGCCCCTGTCTTGCCTCGTCGTCATTGTTCCCAGCTGCCGCCTGCACCCTTCTGTACCATCCCATCCACCGTTGATACATGAATCAGTGCCGCTGGCCCTCGCAACACACCCCTTCGCGAGCACACGTCAAGGCTAGCACTGCACCCGAGACTGGCCAACGACGCCGTTGTAGCGCGCCCCACGAAGTTCACGCACACGCATTCGCCGGGGACAAACGTCACACGCATTTCCTAGTCCCGGTGTCTCACTCGTCGTCATTCTGTGATTTTTTCAACAAAATTTCTAAAGAAAACTATTTGGTCTACACTACAGGTTGATGAAAACCAAGGCACTAATTACTAAGTAGTTGACAATTACAACACACTAAAATATGTGTACACTTGAGTATAATTTCTAAACCACTCGTTTTGAACTCCACCAGGGTTTTGCTATAATACGCCTATGACTATTACTTCTATTGATGTCAACCACGATGTGAGAGCACACACTAATAGCGATTAAATGTAACGTGATTAATCCACCCGCGCCTATTCCGCGCTCAACGCGGCACTAAATTATGAATCAAACAATCAAGGTAGCACGCATCAAATTCGGCCGCAACAAGCTGAAAACAGCTCGACACTTCGCCGGCGGTTGACCACGTCCCAACACGACCGTTTCCTAGTCCCTAGCGCTCACAGATTGATCCTAAACGATCCGAGAGTCTCTTATCCTGATCCCCTTGTGCCACTGTTCGCCGACTGGCGATTTTTCTATTGCGCGCGGCGGGGCGTTCGACGACGATCGTTGGGTGTCATCGTCGCTGGTCGGGTTGGTCGGGACGCTGTCGAACCAGGTCGGCAACTAGCAGATCGCGCTGCAGCGACCTGGCGGCGGCGGCGGGGCGCGAGGGCACGGGGCAGTGGGCGCGGGAGGCGGCGGGGGCGGCGGCGACGGCGCCGTCGGAACCACCCGGGAACGACGGCGGCGCCCAGCTTAGCTGTACACGGCTACGGGCAGCGGCGACGCGTCGAGAATCGTGCACATGAACGCGTAGAGCTTAAAGGATGTGGGTCCCCAAATGCTTTTATGACTTGTAGAGCGTTTTTTTCTTCTTGTTTTACTTTAAGTATTGTTATTATTATTTGCGGGTGGATGACTCGCTGTATTGGCAAGATCCTGCGAGTTTAGGTTAGGTTCAGGAATACCAAGAAATACTGTTTTTTTATCAGTGATTCCAAAATTTCCACGACAATTAACTGTATTTTTTGTAAATTTGTTCAAAGTTCATGTTTCGTAGATGTCTTGTAGTAGTCCATTCGATCGTCACTGCTATCAGATAAGCAACTCAGAATCAAGGAATTTCCTCGCTTCGCCCTCGTGCAGCTGTTCTGCCCAAGAGTGTGGTCTCTCCGGACGCCACTGCCTCTGCGGCGCCTACTTTGTATTAGCACCCTCTCTGTTACACCCATGTTTCGTGTGTACCTAGTCGTCCTGCGATCGATTACCATTCGCGACAAGCCAACATGTCTCACTCAATTTAAGTATCACGTTCGCCGACTTCCTTTATTGTGGAGAATAGGTAGGGAGCTGAGTTTATAATGTGGACATTCATGTGAGAGTATATTTGATGGGAAATCGGGATTTGGAGTTCAGTGATTCCCGCTCGACGCCACCCCGGATAGGCGCCTGGGGTGTGCGCCTGACCTTGACCTAATTACACTGATAATGGTATCTGACAGTGAACTGTTGCTGGTGAGTGGTGCAGGGTGGCGGGCTGGGAGGTATGGGGCCTGCTTTTAATTATGAGATGAAAGAGCGGCTCGATTTGCGCGGCTGCCTCGGCGTTATGCGGAGGGAGGTGGTTGTTTTGTCCTTGTCCATTTACAAGGGAGGTAATTAAAAATGTTCTCTTCCATGGAAATCGCAGCCCGGGTGTTTTTATGTGAGTTATCGTTAATTTATACCACGGAGACGATATGAAATGAAATGTTCTCGAACTAGAAACAAGTCCCCGTTGCAAGTGCACTCTTAGGTGCTTGAGCATCTCTTTTTTAGGGTCAGTTTTCAAATGCCCAGTTAAAAATTCATCTCTATGATCACAGCTAATCAGATACTTTTATTTTAGTCTTAACCCCCGGTTACTTATTGCTAGACATTGTAAAACACACACTCAACGGTAAAACTGATTGAATGCGCCATACGCGGTTTCGCCATGAGTGGGTGTCTTCGATCTATTTGATGCAAAATGAATGAAAGGTCAAGTGCATTGAGATATAAACGAACAGTGACCATCAATGCACGATCATACAATACAGAGTTTTGCAAGAACTGGCAAACCAGCATAATATTGCATTATGACTCATTTGCTAAGACCGACGCATAGGGGCTAGGCATAATAACAAACCGTCATGTCGCATTTTTGGTGTAGCGTTTCATTCACCTTGACCACTTTACTAAACTCAATCAATGGGCAAACTAATATGCACCTATACAGAGTTTCAATTGGAATTAACTAAAATCATTTTGGACCCATTAGTCACGTCAATTAATAGTACCCACTGTGTTTTACTTCGGGTTTTAAATTTTAACAAACTTTTAGATGCATACGAGCATTTCTGGAGGAGAGACATAATTTCACATCGATAACATGAAAAATATAGAAGCTGCGAATATTTTAAAAGATAGCGCTTAGCAGCTTCTTGCAGTCCGAACCATGCGTCCGAACAAGATGATATCTCGTGCCGGCGAGCCCTCTTTCACCCGCACTCATATTTTTCGGAAATTTAGGAAAAAATATCTATAAAAAGTTATTTTTACACAATCGTAAGGGCCCAAACCAAGTACTAGTCGTCTTTCAATAGCGAATTATCAACATACATCTATGTATCGCTTTTTGTACAAATACGCAGCTTTAGAGAAGCTCATGGCTGAATGAATCAAATTATTTCCATCTATTATCAGAAGCGACGCAAGAAAATTTTATGTGGTCAAGCCTATCAGGCCAACTCAATAACAACACTTCCAGTAAAACCTAACGTTGGCAAACGAATTCTGTAATTAATCTTTGGTTAGAACCTGGATTCAAAACGGGAATCCAATCATATCAATGAATTTACAAAAATCGCAAACACACGAGTGTTTATTTTTATTAGGTGATGTGATGTTGACTTAGCACGATTAGTTGTACAAGTTTTCCAGTTACTCCTAGTGATATTTTCCAGGATTGGGAATTTGTTATGGCTGGTTATGAATTTTTTCATTGGTAGGATAAAAGGATTTGAGAATCATTAAAGATTCCAGCTGCTCCACCCACAAAAAAAAAAAAAACGATTGGTAAAAACGACATCTCCCATCCCAAAATAACGCTGGCATATTAAAGTTGACAAAACCAAGGCATGTGCCATTCCCAGATTTGGATTCTCTCCTGTGCCAATAAAGTAAACACAAATGGCAATAAAGATAAGCAATACCACTGTAGCACGATTCAGCTGCATTGTTTACGCATTAAAGTAGAAGCTAGTCGAAAGGTGCATACGCGAAATGATTGAAAACAAAGTTGACAAAATACGAACAGCTATATAATTATTTAATTAAGCATGCAAAGTACACTTACACTAAATAACAAACAAGGGAATATTATGACATAATCACACAAGAAGTACACGTTTTCATTACCACATAAAATTAAAAAACAATTTGTTTTCGCAAGCATACCTGACGAGAATGGTGCGTTCATTCTGCCACTTTCGGGTTTAGCCATATGATGGTGCTCAAGCCAAATGCAAACACATCGCACTAGTGCAATTCTAAAAAACCAAATAAATACAAATCAATGCAGGGTTTGGATAAGTTATACAAGGGTTGTATCCAATTACAGGAAAAGCGAGTGACGTCTAAATTATCTAAAAGGACCGCAACTAAAGGGTCAAGCAAGTTTTATAGCAAGGTGGGGGTGGTGGTGGTGGTGGGGTGGTGGCGGCCCGCCCGCCCGCACAGTGCAATAACAAACATTCCATAGAACCAAATAAAACCGGGTTATTTTAAACAAGCCCTATGAACACTACGCTGAGAAAGCAAATAACAGGACTTCATTGTTCTACCAAGACATCTCATAAAATGAATGAAAACAATGGATCCACGTACCATACCTAAGGTACTTTGGCCCACGTAGGTGTATATCTGCATAGGTAGGTATGCCTAAAAATCCATCCTTCTGACAGCAACGATTATTTACAATCATGCGAATAACATGCAAAAAATAAAAGAAATCAACCAAGCCTACCATTTAAAGATTTACGTTGCAGCTGCCATAAGTGGTTCGACTTATAATTCTGGAGCACAGAGATAAAAATCGCACGATTTTAACACAATAATGCCGTTACACCTCCAACATGTACGAAACTACCATCTTGGATTATGTCTGTGAGCTGTCATGCCACCTGACGTCACACGAACAACAAGTTGTTGCACTCCACGGCGCTTAGAGCACACTCTAGCAGCTAAGTTGGAACTAATTACCGACAAACAACAGTTACCGACGCCTCGCTGCTATTGGCTCAGTCCAACCCTAACAGATAATGGATTTTCACAATTTTCACGATCTTTCCCTCTCCGTTGAAATAATTGAATGGGATGTTTAACGACGCACGGTTGCCATGCGGGTACATTGATCTTGAAGCGTCCGTAAATGATGGGACAGGTCACAGGGATGACCAGGGATATCTGAACATGACCAGTACATAACTACTAGAGAAATGGCATGCATTCAACAGCACAAAAGCATTATGCGAGACAAAAGTTATTTAATGATTGTTAAAACTTTTATAGAACAAAATTGCTCGTATAAATGATTTTTAGTTACGGAAGGCACAGCCAAAAGAGGCAACAAATGAGCAACACTGGTATAACGACTTGAAAATGTTTGTTATAAGTAATGATAAGAGGCTTATTTGCAATTATAAATGTACGATATTCACGATAATTTCAGTATTTATATTTTATCAATGGTTCGTGCTTATCTGACTAAAATGTATCCAGCCTAACTTGAATAAACAAATTAACAACTTAATCAGGAATTATGAACATAGAAAATAAATTTCAGAAAAACTTTAAAAGCACGTGTTCCAACCCGTTAATTTTAACGAAGCAAAAAAAACATACGCCCTGTAACATAACGGTCGAACTTTGCGCCCAAACACATCACTTGATATCTACAGACTTTTTCTTGATCGAAAACAAGCTCGACATCTTTTGCATGGCCGAAGAATCACTACGATCACTTTTCTCCATCGAGCTGGCAATATCCACGCTTTTCGCCGACAACGAGACGGTGCAAGAGTTATACTCAGAACCCGCCTCGTCGTTTTGACCAGTCTCCTGGTCATGATCTTCACCAACGCCACCCTCTGCCACCCCACGACCCGAAACGCTGCCTTCTTTAGACTTCATCTCTGATTTCCAGTCGACATCGTGGTCCTCAACCTCCGATATCGAGATCGTTGAAGAGTCGACGGAATCTTCGACCTCTTCCTCGATGATGTCAGCGTTAATGAGGGAGGTCGGCTGGGAGAGGCGTTTCACTTCGACGGAATGTGGTGGTTCGTTATCGCTGTCGTCGGAGCCGAGGGCGTCGGAGTCGGTGCTGTTCGCCTCCATCGAGGAATTCGGCTGAAATTATGAGAACGTTAGACTAACATTACAATGTTATGAGAATCTCGTATGCGTCTTGTTTAATACAGAAATGTATGACCGTGGCGATGTGGAGTTTTCCGGCTGCAGTGCCTTTTAGTAGAGTCTCTCTCTTGGCACACTGTTTTTATAACTTCATTTATCAGCAATGGATATGGTGTCCAACTGAGAGAAGATATTAATGGGAACGTATATGTGATGATCCTGATTCAGGAAGTAAAATATCCTTTATGCTAACTACACTGCGCTAAAATTAATTTATAGTTTGTTAAAACAAAAATCAGGATATCGCGTTGTAAAAATATTTTCCACACAGTTCATGTAGGGAAATATTTTTATAAACATCAACCCTATTTTGTTCGGTTGAGAGTATTTATCGATAAATTAGCGTTATGTAGTATCCCACTAAGCAGTAAGCACAGTAATCAAATCTGATATATGTGGTTTTACATGGTTTCCTCAACTAAAATCCTTTGGACTGAAATTCTGAGTTTCGATACTCCCTACATACACGTGATCGGTTCCGACATCATTTACTCACATGCCCATCCATGGCCTAGTTGTTGAACGCCCTAGTATATCTACTCGGTAAAACCGCCCCAAAACTTTAGTTATTCCCATGGTAGGAAAATGTGTCAAGTTTCTTGCAGTAGACACCAGACAAGACGTATCACGTGAGAATGCAAAACTGAACAGCTAAAATAAACATTGCACAGTATACCTTACATTCCACGTTCATATTTTAATAGCGATACCATTTGCAGCGAGGCAAAAAAACTGGAGCAAAGCTTTCTGTCGTAAGTCCCGAATGAATATTTATGGTTAACGGCATTTGATATGTGAAACACGTCATGTAGTTCAAGTTCAGCTTCTCAAACCTGGAAGTCTGGATCGTTGTCACTATCGGACGCCTCGGTCGCGTCGAGTAGCCGGTTCAGGTAACTCCCTTGGCGAGAAGGAGTCGCTTCGTTGTCCGCGGCGTCGTCCGCGGCGTCGTCGGCGTCGTTGGCGTCGTCGTCATCGGATGACGATTCATCGCGGTCCGAAAGCTTGCGTTTGTTCTAATAAAATTAAATTATGAGGAGTATATGACTACCAAGCTTTGAGAAATTCAGCTAAGGGGACAGTTAAGTCCTTTATTTGATTTTGTATACGGTGCTTATAAATTCGCCAAACATTTTGAAACACGCTTTAACTATCTTTTCTTCCTAACATTTTAACGGTCTCCTACAGCCAGTGGGTGTGGGGGCTTCAGACAGGACGTCAGTCAATTGACAGTTCAAGACATTTGATATTTTTTCATAGTGGGAATTGATTTTTATTACAAATGAGCCTACCCGCCTCGAGTACCAATACAAGAATAAGGATATTTTGCAACTTGGAGAAGGGACAGTATCACCGACTGCTCTATGTTGATGGGCTCAGCAGCAATTTAAATTCCTCGATTAATATATGGGTACATATTTGTAATTAATATTTAGGTATGTAGGCCCATGAATCGATACAGTACACACACGATGAGATCATGCAAGACATTTAATCAGAGCGCTATGCGCGATAATAAGTTTCCTGACCTTGCTCAACGGGTCTGAACCCAAGTTGGACTCGTCGCTCGGCTGCTTCGACTTGGATACCGACGGCGACGACGGCAACGAGGGCGTCGTGCTGGCGTGCGTTTTATTGGCGTCGCCTAGCGTCGCGACGCCGGTTCTTGCATTTCGCATCCCGCGGTATTTAATGGCACGCAGGCGGCGACGCACCCCCTGGATGTAGCGTATCTGTCGACGGAATTTGTTCACATTTTGTCACTTGAGCATCCACCGTGGGTGCACAGTGGCGGCTTGTGGGTTGTGCAAGGGCGAGGCATTTGTGATATGCACGAGCACAAAATTGTTACTTTGGGGACTGCGCTAGAGTATCTTCTATTTTTAAGTGTGTTTTATGTGTTCCGAACACTCATGTAGGTTAAACAAGTAATTTCATAATGGAGGACACATATAAAGAAATAAAGGCGCGTGTGGGTAGATCGGGTACGTTTATCTTTCGAAGGGTGAGATCGGGCGTTTACACAAGACAAATTCGCAAATCATTTCGAAGATCGTTTTCACTGAAATTTCCTCGCAAATGAATTTCCCAGCTGGCACAAAGTTCTTACGAAAGTGTTATTAGATGTTCGATGAACTTATGCAAAAACAGTTCTGCTCTTACGATGTGCTTCGGTGTGGCGACGTCCTTCTTCATAATCCGAGCTCGTACCTCGGCTCCTTTACGCACTATGCGTATTACAATAAGCAGAGGTATAAATAATATCCATGGCAACGGTCGAACCAATTCACCTGGGTACGTCTTCGACTTTTTCGACCCGTTAGTCATCAGACAATCATTGCTCTTTTTTTCTGAAGAAAAGCAGACAAATCATTATTGTTACTACCAACTAGAGAACATTTTCCGTTGCATGAAACAAGTAATCTTACCAGTATCGGTGGCTTCTAGTGGCGATGGATTGATTTGCGGTCGAACAGACCACTGCACAGATTTTTCCAAAACTCTCAACGCATCGTCAACCTTTCTGAACAAGAATTGACCGGCCCTGTTGCCAGCGATGCGCTCACCGAAGTCAGAAATGTGCCGAGTGCCAAAGTCGGAGACTCTTTGCCATAACTGTCAAATCAATAAATCGACATGGTAATCGTTACATCAAGGACCAAAAAAAGTGTATTTTTACTTTAAATGTGCATTAACGTTTAAATGTGTTTACCGGTTTGAGTGGAGAGGCAGCCAATTCGTTTGTGTCGGACGTAGCCATACTCTTCTATATTGTCTTTGCACGAATAATCAGCCTGAGAATCTTAAAAAATATATCTATTCTGAAAAATTATTTCCCGATACACAAAAAAGTCCATGGTTCAGGGTGATACATAGAAATGAGCTTTAATCCATTTAAATTTTACTATGCACTCATCGAATGATGGCAGACGAGGCCCCTTTTTATTACTAGTTCGTCAAACTTTGCAGTTTGTACTTGCGCCTCGGTCTTATCAAGAAATTATTATATTCTTGCATTCTTGTAATAAGTCTACTAGGCGTGTGATAGTTTCCTGATGAATCGAGGTGAATTACACTTACTTGATTGATTGAATGCGGGAAGATACCAGCTCTGCAGTACCGAACGTTCAAACGACGACTGACCACTGAAGGGATGCGAGTGATACTCGACCGCGAACGAAAAACGACTTGGATCGTTTCATGGATCGTGATAACAATTACCAATTCAATGATGACATTATGATCACCTGATCCCAATGAAATATTTGACAGAAAGTTTGACTTGCCCTCTTGTTTACAATCAGTCAGACATGCTTCAAATGGGCTTCCAACTCAACTGAACTTGAAATGTATCGGGCATCTTGTTGCACACAGATCGAAATGTTTATAATTAGGTTCAAATGATGGTTCAATGAAAAGAGAATACGAATATTATTTCAGATTAGAGTCATAGTTGACCCCTCAATGAGATAAACTGGTAATTAAAAAGATCAACGTACACTTTTGTAATGAGTTCTATTTTTGGGGCAGTACGATAGGTAGGTATATTTGAAACTTTGCCTCTTTTTAATTATACAACTATAAGAATAGTATGGTGGGTCGAATCACATGTATTGCTGTATTACCGTATATTTTATTGCAATGGTTTCCCTTGGTATGACTTTAAAACAACTGAGCTAGGAACAGAACTAAGGAAACATGACACATTTTTTGGCAAGAGCCAAACCCCTCAATGCCTTACCAGACAATGTAAAAGAAAGGAAAAGGTGGGGTGTTAATACGCTTCTAAAAATCCTAAATGAGTAATACTTTAATTACCTGAGAGCATTTTGGGACTTTCTTTAATTATTACTATTATCGTCTATTATACAACTTGATGAATTCAATATTGTGCAATTGATCAAATGACAAATAAACGCTTAACTTGTTTATTTATTTGGCAAGGTTCGAATCTACGCATAACTGAAAATATAATTTGACCCAGGGCTGTTTCTACTCGCGTTATTTTAGTAGTCAGATCTTGCAATTAGTACTTTGCTGCTGTTAATTAACGAGCAGGTTATACCAGAATAACCGAACGGGTCATGTAAGGCAGGATTTTTTGGCTCCATTTATGTTCTTTCGCTTTGTTTGTACCTAATTGCAACAAAGCCTCCTCATTAAAAATATAATTTCAGCGTCAACTTCCAGGAAATCTATGTACAACAGGATGAAAAGGATTGAATAAATATCACTTTTGTACAAAATGTTCGTTTATTTAGTTCAGAGAAGTAGCTGTATAATATTGTTCTTACAGCCGGCAGATGTTTTTATTAATTAGATTTAAAAGAGAAGTCTCATGATTGCTAGATCAAATATTATTGCTCATTTTGAACACAGCTGAAAGTATAAATTTTCTGGGCGTCACCAGTAAATCCCAATATTATCATAATGCAGGCAGAGCGACATTTGAAACGGAAATATATATATATATATATATATATATATATATACGGCAAAAAGTTTTACGTTTGAGACTTCATTAGTGATGGCTGCTTCCAAACTGATAATAATATACAGCCATTTTCATCGTAATTACACTAAAAACCAAAAATTATAATAGGCGACGTCGGCGCCGGTCGTCGAACTGCAGTGGCGGCGTTGGGATGCGGGAAGGGCGTCGTGACCAGTATATAAAGAGAGTGTTGACACTTTCGGTCATTACACCCTCGCGCCTCATCAAAGTCACTTTCCGAGAAATATTCACACAATAGATTGGAATTTCGTGAGCAAAAGCAGTCGTAAACCTAACGTGTTGGAAACATCTGTTCTCGTGAGATCATCGAGGTTAAGAAGTACCGTATTTTTCAGGTACTGGATAGGTGACCATCACACACATGTCCAGTCAGTTTAGGAGAGAGATGGGAGGGTTTGAAGTTCGTAACATGACTTCAATCGTCTTGCTTAACAACCTCTCGACATCATAGCGTAGTGGACAAGTCTTGTTGAGAGGAAGAGGTGTTTAGCCGGCGGTTTCCATGGTGATTTGGTAAGAGTGGGCTACTTGTCGGCACCGAGTTTCCCCTCCTCCCTCATATGTTGGGATAGGTTCATCATCATGCTCATCACCATCATTCCCTTATTATGCCGTTAGACTATGTCCCACATTATCAGTTATCAAAAACAGAGTGTCTTTAACCCAATTTATCAAATCAAGAAATATATTTTCTTCAACATCATCAATTCGACAGAGAAATCGCATCGCACCCCTGTCAAAACGTCGTCCAAGTTTTCTGCGAGGCTCGCCACTGGCAGACTGAAGTTTTCAATGCAAGGGTTTCATCGGGGCGATCCCTTGCGATTCAGCAAACTTTAACTGAAATAACAAAGATAAGGGATGATTAAAATGAGACATCCTGAAACATGATACACGTGGCATCGCGTGGTGAATCACTGTCTGCCAGTCTCCGTTCTGTAAATCTCTCTCTCTCTCTCTTTATATCTCTCTTGCTTTCTCTATATCGGTGTCTCTCATTTACAGGGTAGAAAAGGCACCGACGATTTACCGAGGCTTTTATTTGGTTCTCGTGGTAATTTATTCCACCCTGTTCATCAACTTTCTTCATGTGCATACGTTCGGGATCTCCAGGAACCAAAACAGGCAGCGCGGGATCCGACTGGAAGAAAAGAGAAGAAGAATGGTTCACTCTCTGGTAATCTGGTTTGGGTCTTTTCAAGATATATATTAGCTCACTGGTCGGGAGAATTCTTTCCAAGCTAGGCTGGGTTGTCTTTGTATGCATATAAGTTGTATCTTAACTAAATCGCTGGACTTATAGAGACTTAGGCCATGCTTAGAGCAACGATCTTCATAAGCCTACATGAGGACGCGGTAATTAACAGAAAATAGGTGGAGATTTCTTACCCTTGTTGATGGGGAACGCGGATGCAAGGGAATTGTTTACGAAAGAGAAAAGCATGTTCAGAAAGATTATTTTAGCTTCAGGGTTGAATATTATGACGGTCAAGTCAACCGATCCTTTCCCTCCATAAAGCCCATTTCTCCAACCCCTCCTTATGTATAGCGTAATTAATAAGCTTATATTTCACGCTAGGTATGGTGTAGGTAGCAAAATCACAGTTAAAATAAAGCGAAATTAGTGTTCAAATTTGACCCCTTAAATCAATAGCTGTTCCTACCGGGACCATTCCCCTCAAGTGGTCCATGAGGCTGCTCATGCGGTCCTCGAACCCGGGGGCGAAGCATCCAGGATCGATGGCCACAAAACACTGGCCAATGTCGGCTACGCACGGGTTAGGGTCCATCCACTTGCGAATGTTCGGGCCAAATTTCGCACCTGAAAGAAAGCAACAAAATTCGGCAATTAAAAATTATTTAAGTGCAAACACGAAACGAGAACTAAGCATGTGCTAAGAAAGATTGGCGTGCGGAGATAGATTAATTGATATTGATATTTTGAAAATATGCCCGTTGATAACGGTCAAAAATTTCGAACAGAGCCATTTCAGCAAGGTATGAATCCCTTCTCGAAATCACCGAACGGTTTGGCGTGTTGGAAACACCAGTTCTCATGAGATCACCGAAGTAAAGTAACACTGCGCTGAGTCAGGTATTGGATGGGTGACCATCATACACATGACCAGTTTTATTTGGGAGAGAGGTTGGAGGGATGTAAGTTAGTACAGCAACTTCATTCGCCTTGCTCATCAACCTCTCAACATCATGGATTTGTGGAGGAATCCTGCTGTTCGAGTTGTACTGTCCTTCGGAAGGGACGTTATGCCAGTGGTCCCCTTGGTGCCCTTCGACAGGAGTAGGCTACGTGTCGTCACCGATTTTCCCCTTTTACCTTCTAGGCTAGGTTAATCATCATCATCATCAATCATCATCCTCATCATCATCATTCTCTCATTCACCGACGCCATTAGACCAGTGCCGAAGGGCCAGATGTCAAAACAGTGCGGCACTAAACACCACAAATCAATAAATAAAAATCAATGTAAACCAAAAATCTGAAAATTAAGATCATTGGTTACAAAAATTTCGCAAATTTGGCTGAGAAAACGAAATAGAAAGTCACAAGAATATTTTTCCGAGTTTGAGGTTGAGTTGAGCTACACAGAAAAAAATGCACAGATATTTCTGAAAAACAATCCAATTACCTACCACGCTTCTTGTTTGTGGTGACTACTCACTAGTTTTTAGATGTAAGCTTGCAATGTTCAACAATCATTGTCAACAATAGATTTAACAAAATAAATTATCAATATAACTCACCTCCTAAAATACCACAAAATGTTTCCACCAGCAGCCCAAGACCGTATCCCTTGTACCCGGAAGTGATTTCCGTGCCGCCCAACGGCAAAAGACACCCGGTGTTGAAAGCGAGCTCTGCGTTGTTCGTGGTTTGACCATCAGGCCCCTGGGCCCACCCGTCCGGGATAGGTTCATCCTTGCGACGCTGGACCTCAATCTGGATCGGGCCCAAGCCAAACACGATCAGTTATAGGTTAGGGCACTTGGCAGTGACGTATAATTGTCCCTCGGGAAGAACGGGCCAGTCCGGCTACCGCGGTGTCCGATGTGACGTCACTGCACTCGAGAAGTCCGGCAGCTAGCCAATTGCCAAGATGACGCAACACAAACTTGGGTAGGTCGATTTGTCGAATGATTTCACTCGGAAAATCACGCTAATGAATCCAAGAAAGATGACGAAGTATCGACTGGTACTTATGTCTCGTATCTTTAATCGTGTCACTGATTTATTTCATACCAAAGAGTACGGGGTATCGCGTAACGACTCCAAAAGACGACGAGTTTCTTTTGGTGTACGGAATTATTTTCCATGCAAAATGGACCTCGAAAAATAATTATGTTTATCAGACTCATCATATCTGTTTTATTTCACCTCAGACACAAGATTTTGACACTCTGAAACCACCTTGACGATAGAAAGCCAATCTTTTTACACATTTTTCCGCCCCTAGTGTTTAAAATCCCCTAATGACCAGCATCGAAAGGAACGACGTGATCTTCGCTGGATGTACGGGCGAAATTTGCCAGCAGTTGTAGGGAGTCTAGGGTCTATAGCACGCCTCCAATGCTTGGTTCTTGGCCTCGGGCATAAGAAAACTCATTAGGGAAACTTTCGTCGCGACCCCTGGTGAGATAACATCGAACTGTTGAAAAGTGAACGCTCAAGAGTAAAGTGTATTAAATCTTCTAATCTAGTTATTAGATCGCAAGCACACGCTTTAAATCTCCTGGACGCGAACATGGGATGGGAAATGGGAAAGGTTAAGAAAGGTTGTTAAGTGGAAAATAAAGTGTAACAAGAAGAAGGTAACTGTTCTCATAATTAAAGGGACTTTCAGTTTCGATCGACAATTGACGTAAAAAATAACGAAGTTATATGATTAATTTAGAGTTGGTCCCGTGGGTTTCAAGTTTTTTTTAGAAAAAGAAGAATGCAGCTGGAAAAATGAGCTTAATTTACTCACCATCTAAGAGTTAATTAAAGACATTTAAATACCCCTTCTTGAAACAACATTAGCGAGAATTGTCGCTATAAAAAGGGGTCCAGCGTTTTTAGAGAACGAATATCTCACAAAACATATCTTAAAAATCTTGCTCTTCTATCGGCACAACAGAAATACATTTTAGAAGTGGAATTATAAAGGAACATGCATGTTTAAAACCAGAAACATTAAACAAAGTGAAAAATGAAGTGTGTTAGGTCAAGCTTGTAAATAAGAAATTCGAGGGTCAGAGGTTGAACGCTGACCGTAATGGCAAACCGCTCCAAGGGAGCGCACGTACTGCATAGTAATCATCCGCAGGGCGCAGGAGTTGTTTACCTTGCCCACTGCGACTGCTGTCGTTGCCATGTCCAGGACGAAGCTGTCACCGGCGTTGCCTGGCGCTGCCAGCGATAATGGGTTCGTGCCCAGAGCTGCCTGGATGCAGGGCAAAACCAGCCAATCAATCAGAGCGCATTTAGCACGCCCGATGCATTCACGAAGGGTAATTGAATGCAAAACTACGTTGAAACATGTGACAGCAAACAGTTCGCTTAAAATAGGATTAGTAAAAAAAAAAAAAAGCAGGAGCGTCGTGATATTTCTGTGACAAATCTGGGCCGGCTCGCTGAATAATGTCGCAAATTAACGTGGCAATTACAGTGTGTCTTATGGATTGTTAACTGAATTAGTAAAAGATATTAGTTAAGTGCTCGAATGCGGAGAATTACCAGCTATCTGTCAAAAGTTTCTAGCACCAACGCTGTTTGCGAATCATGATACAAACCCCAAATGAGCTTTCTCTACTAAGATATGATACAGATACATGTATTTGATAAGTTATGCAAACAATTTATCTGGACTGGACCAAAATAGTACCTGTGCAATTGATACCTCCGACTGTGGAGACAGATTTAATCATAGTGGTTTATGGAATAAATTCATATTAATAATTCTCTTCAAACTTTGCGACATTTTACACGACCACTTCACTTGTGGGTATATTGTTACCAGGAAAATGCATTGCTATTGCAATTTCACGTTGACAATAATTTAAATGAACATGTATATTTGATGGGACTGCCAGCTCGGCGCTGCAATTCAATACCGATATTCCAATTCCAATTATAATTGGCACGTGGCATACAATTAAATGACATATCCGCGTGAACGAAGAAATAAAATTGCATAGGTAGTCACCTGCTTTGCTCTAGTAGGGCTCATCAGGGGCGAAGTATTTGTAAAGGACATCCCCTGAAAGAAAATGCGAATACATAAAGATTGGTTTAAGCTTTCTTGACATTTTATGGCACTATACCTTATCCGTGAAAGTGTCATTTTAGTGTGAAAAAATAATAAAACTGAAAATGAATGTATAAAGAAAATGTTCACCAGCAAGCCTTTATCTAGAGCTTGAGTCGAGTACCAGCCGGCAATTCCGTAATGGTTCGAGCGTTTCGCGACCACCCATCCAATCCCACTTTCTTGGGCTTTTCTTATGGCGAGCTGCATGCAGAAGTTGCCCACGACTGGGCCCAGACCGTTCATGCCATCCACCCAAGCGGTCGCGGCCGATTCCTTCAGAACTTGGGGCTTGGCGTTCGGATCGCAAGTCTTTTTCTCCACGTCGCCCACATACATCTCTGGAGGAGACAGACCAAGTATTTTGAAAACTCCGTATACGATGATAGCACATTCGAGTGATTTATTTGATGGCTTGATGGCCTGTTATGTTCCTTGACAAATAGACGCTAGTCAACGGCTATCATATTATATTTGTAACGTCACGTCATATTTCATTTTTCACTTTTCTGAAGCGTTATTAATATCTAGCTGGTAAAGACTTCATAAGCAGGTTATTTTTTCGACCCCCCCCCCCCCACCCCCTCCCCACCCCACTGTACTAAGTGCGTAATTACTTTTGAAAGAGAAACGGTAATGAATGAAGCTTGAAGGAACGGTACGCAAATTGATGCATACGCCAAGGACTGTTTTTAGAACTTTTTGTCAGGCTTTGACGAGAAATCAAAATGCAATATTGAGAGCAAACCATGCATAACTATATCTAAACCAGCCGTGTGCTTTGAGTCGGCTTACATTAGCAGCTACATGGGTTCGTTTCGCCGAGCATCTCCAAATTCTATGGAGCTAATTTAAAGTAAAGGCACCTCCGTGAGACGAGGAGCGTTAATATTTTGAGATCAACACATTAAGCTGTAGACATTTTCACTGTTATGCTCTGGATTCTCATGCACTAGACTTTATTCGAAACATTTTCTATCAACGAGTAACGACAGATTGCTCATCATGAGAGGCACCAACAATGTATTTTTTAAACCTGTTAGCCTTCGATATTTCAAGTTCAACATCTGCGGAACAACACCTCTAAGAGTTTGGCAATTCCGTTCCGATGATATCCCAAGACTTTTGAAAACACGAAAACATCCTTGCTTTGACTGATTCGCCGTAACCTTTTCAAATTAAATTCAAACGCCATCTACCATGTTCAATTTATGCTTACAGTGTCAACGAACTGATTTGCATATTGCATTATAATATCGTAAAATGTTCCAGAAAATTATAAACTTCACGTGGTAAATGCGAGAAGTACAGAAAATATAAAAGTAATCCTTTTGCCTTTGTCCACACATGGTGACAAAATGCAAGAGCTAAAAAAGCACATGCATGTCACGCCATGCACTTCAGCGTCTATTCACGCTTAAAACGTTAGGGCACTGCACTAACGAGTCTTGCATGCAGCCTGCAGGTATAACAGACATGCCAAGGACTGAGGATAATTCCACATGCTTACCCAGTCTATTCAAACCGTGACTGAAGTGCCCTCTGTAATCAGCAGCCAGCAGCAATTCTGCCAAGTCGACTGCATGCTCCTTACATGTACCAACTGACAGCATAGATTCCATCATAAACCTCTTGGCTTCCTGCAAAGGTACAATTCCATTCTTCTGCTCGCTTGAGCTAGCACTAGTGGTCGCCATGCCTAGAGATGATCTACTGAAATTCTTTCGGCCTCGCCACCGAATCCAAGGTACACTCCTCGAAACACGAAGCATCAAAGGCGAACTCTTGGTGGCGGCGGCAGCAACTCGAGATAATTTCGAGCCCAGTGATAAGGAGACTCGTGTCACAAACATACTCATAGCATTTATAATGATATGGTTATGTGCCTTGCTAGCTCGAGATGATTCTATTAATAACTGGAAGGAGTTCAAACGAAACAACTCAGTTGTGTAAATTACAGTTTGCCCTAAGAGAACTCCAAGTCAACGCTGATTACACAATAGATCTGCTACCTAAGTCACTGTGTAACACTGTCTAGTTTCCGTCTAACTAGATCGGAAATTAAAGTTTTGTGATTAAGTACATAGTGCGGTTAGGGGAGAAAATCGCAGTTACTATTCATAATAAGACTTGCAAATCGGTGGAAATCATACGGCGCGGGGTTTAGGAGCGAGTCTTGTTAAAGTTGTGTTGAGAAAATGGCCAACTTAGCATGTGCACTTTAATTCAAAGCGCTCGCGCACTGCGGGCTAATTACGCAGAAACTCATTACAGTACACGTCAACGTCACGCGTTTAGCAACGGCAATTTCTAGTGTAATTCGCGTGTACTCGTACGACTCAAACGGTGTCCACCCGACAGCGTTCTGTAAGCGACTGCGTCGCGAACGCTGCACACACTTTCAGAGACATCGTTGAGGCTGGTGCTAGAACGAGATAGTGACATAACCTAGCTTTATGTGGGCCAAGGATGGTCAATGCACTCAAATTATTTATACGCACGAAATATGCCTGAGAGTGCCTTTCACAAACGAAATTGAAGCGTCTTAACTTTGATTCTCGTTCCCTTGGTGTTTGTAAATATTTTGGGACTCTTCAGTCAGTATCTACGTCCTACACTGATATCGTAATTGGTCGTAAAATTAATGTTTGGCATGAAAGGTCTGTTTTTATGGCGTTTGATGTTGAGAAGGTGATGGTATTTGCGAATGAGCGAACGAGACGGAAGAAAATGGGAAAATCCGCGCGGAAAAAATCAATCACGAAACTGATGTTTGTTTGTGTCCAAACTACCTTTTATCAGATCATGTTCATCTCTAGTGCTGTTCGACTCGGCTGATTTTGTGTACCGAATGTCAGATGAAAATAAATCATTCGCTTATTTTATTTCGTCAGTTATTTTATTTTTCAATTTACGTATTAGGCGAAGGGGTTTGCTGGAACTAATGCATATGTTATGAACTGCAATCATTTCAAGAAGCTGCATCTGTTTGAACGTTATCTATTATTTCATGTTAATGGTTGATGAATTAGTTGAGCTGCACACTTTCAAACAAAACTATGGTGATTTAGTTGCATTTAGTTGGGTCCTGGCTCTCAGCGATTGATCCTCTTATCTTTACATTGATAACCCTTTATAAAACATTGAAACATGCGTATCGAATTCAGAATCCGAGAGAATTTAATCTCAGTGTTATCGTTCTACTTGTTTTATGAATGATGCTGTCAGCAAGACATCATACCACCAATTGAAGAAAACTCTCATTTCACATTTCTTGACATTTTAGTAATTCGAATAGATTCGAATTTAAAAGCTGATTTTTACCGATGTTGAATCACACCAGTCGTCTGTGAAATACCGACTTTACGAGACTTTTAGTTTGCACCGATAGGCTCCACTTTTATTTCATTTTCAAGCCAGTGTAATGCGGCAAAAAGTTACGGATAAGAAATTGTTGTTAGCATATTCTGCGAGTAAAAGTGATGAGGTTAGCAAGCAGCAATAAAAGAAATCAATCGATATGTGTAAGAGGTTAATGTCATCGATAGTATTGGAACATTTGCAAAAATCCAAAGTGACGCTTTTCTTAAACGGTTGTTTCAAAAAGAGTTAAAATACACATATTTGAAGGCTTTGTGTAATGACACTATAAGTTCAATCGAAAAATTATCCGATAGCAATCCTCACAACATCCTTTCCCTACGCACTGTCTTTTTTCACATTTTTGCAAGCAAATTTAGACCCCAAAATGGCTTGAGAAAACGGGGTGCAAAACGCCAGATTTTAGTATGAAACTCTATCTTAATACCAAATATTTTAATCAAAAAGTTAATCATTTGTCGTGAAACTCTGCCAGTCGCGATAAGAAGGCAGTCGAGTTTGTGAACGAGGGGATTTATTTGAATAGCTTTTCGATGTCAACACTCTGTTTTCCTCAAAATTTGTAACTGAAGTTGCAATTTCTCGAGCAAATTATGACAACTTCAAGGTGCTTCAAGGGTGTCTAGGTGGTCCAGGCTGAAAGTGGGTGGGTGGGTACGGCTAATTAGGTTGGTGAGACGATACGTTGCTAAAAATGTGACAAACGGCTATGGAATATTGTGAGTGGAATCTGTGTCCCTGAAATACTGGTTCAGTTTGGTCGGCAGAAAGACATTCTCGTCAACAGTTGTACGCATAATTGTTATTTGTTTAGCAAATGCTGCAATGTCTACGTTTTCAAAATATCTTGATTTGATCTGATAGCACTTTTCCTTTAAACACTGTTTTATTTTCAGATCGTTTAGAGTAATTTTAGACCCCTAAAAGTCTTTAGACGTGGTCCTCAGTTCGCAAGAGGACGCTTAATAACTAAAAATACTTTTGTGAAAGTAAGATTGAAAACATAAATGTAATTATCACACAAACGTAATGATCACACAAACATGGAAGACTGATTTCAGTGTACATACCTACAAACTGTGAAGTACACCTTCTTCAAAGTGGTATCCAAGCTCATCAAAGTTTATCCACAAGTATACCAATTTCATTAGACCAACTATTCCTGATTAAACCTGTGTCAGTTTCCTCGCCCGCCGAATATTCAGTGAACTAGCAGGATTGAAAGGATATTCTTCCCGCATGAATATGACTCCAGTCAAAACATCCAGTGAAACATACAATACCAACCAAAAATCCAACAACTATGCGGCAAGTACTACAGTATTTATACAATCACATCACAACAGTGTGTTATGCACCTACTTTATTTTTCATTTACTTTGGAAGCACTTTTCAAAAATAAATATTCCATTCTTTCAGTAACAAAAAAAAAGTATTCATCATAGCGTTCAAACAGTAAAGTTTTCAATAATTTATGCCGTTGCTTTATGATATCTCTGGCTCTGGCAGAGGCCAGAATCTCGCGTGTCCGACAAAACTGACGGACAGTTCAACGCGAACAAACGCTTCGAAACTTAGTCGAGGGATCGATTGTTTTTAAGATCAGCTGACCTAACAAGAGACGACTACACGATTTACGGGGCACCGTTTTTAGACCACGTAATCCAGGGACCCAGTTTTCACTGCACTATTTGTTTCGTGACATGATATTGATTTACGATAAAAATTGATTCCTTGAATCGTGAAATGGTTTTCATTTGGGTTTTGGACGAGTAACTTTCAGATTTCCCAAATAATTGTGTACAGGTTACCGTTACATTTTTGCCAACTATTTTCTTAAAACTGGTTGTATTCTTACCTTTTTTTTATATCTCATAGAAAGCAAGAGACTTTTCTAGACACTGCATTTTTGTTTTGTTTTTTTGTATATTGATACAGTTAATTAGACTACATTTTCGTTCTAAACTGATGATTTTAAAGTCTCTCTTCTCTATCCTGCATTTTGAACGTACCAAACAGAATCGATGTTCAACGTTAAAATCCAATTGTTTAATCATTTCCGACCCATTTCCGTCCAATTCCCCAACAAAACTCGATGGAAATAAGTTTGCTTGCGGCGGTGTTATTATGGAATTGGTTGACCTATATTTCACTACCTCAGTTTTTCCAGGCACTCGTCAGAATGTTGCGATGAATCAAGTCTAGATTCGAACATGAGCTGTGAAAATCGTTTTGAATCTCAAAAATTCGCCGTACCCTGGTTTTGGTCAAACAAAAATCAAAGCGCACCATGTATTGTGCAGTGGCAGTGTGTTTGCACTTGCAAGCTATATATCTGATGAATTAATCATCAATCTGTTTTATCCATGTTAACATAACATAAGAGAAACAAGCGTAAAGTTGAATGCATTGGCAATTCAAACGATGGTAAATGCTCGTGCTATCAGTGTTAGATTGAAAATAACAGATTGCATCAAAAAGCATCGGATTTATCTAAAAACCAGGGCACCATCACACAAAATAAAACAAAAAATCACCCTTACAAGAAAAATTATACTCACCGTTAATACAGTCTAGCCCCTGAGAGAAGAAACCAGCACGAAGACTGACCCTCAGCATTGATACACACTCATTTATGAAGTTTCAGCACAGGTTTCAGGTATGATTTCAGTGGCGGAATTTCAAAGTATTTATTTAATCTGCAAAAGAATTTCCTATACTGTTAGAATTGGTAGAAAAATCGGGTAATAGCTCGAAAAACAATATATTTAAGAATGACAAAAGCTTCAGACCAAGACAAATGGTGGACATCAGCGGAGATTTCCTATAGTGTTTTAAAAAATGACAGTTGGTCTGCATTTCATCCCATGAAACAACTGGTGGCGCCTCTGCCGGAAAAGTATGTTCTCCCGCTGAACGAATATGGATATCACAATCATGAAATCATTATCAAAATAATGTATCATAGAATGGAAATAAACTGGGCGTATGGAGAAGTTAACAAATAAAATAAACATATTTCATAACTAGGAGTTTTGATTGCAGAACCAAAGACTGAAAAGATAATGAGCTGATATAAAAAAACCACTTTGAAATAGTTATGGTGTACTTCATTAAAAAAAAACGTACAAAATATCAAAGCCATGTTCGAAATTTTAAATCCAGATATGGTAACCATCTATAGATGAGTAAAAATAAAAGTGATCGTTATATACACATTTTTGCTATTTCCTAATAATTGTACAAATTTCCAGCTCGTACTTCTTCATTAACCTATTTATTCATACTATCGAGCTAATTATAAACTTTGTTCAAAGATCGAAACTAGCTGCAGAGGATTGGAGCCACGCAATGCATAGCTTGGCATGCAATTTAATCCACGAGCTAGAGTACAGCTATATCGATTCACCTGCTTAGGTGCACTTCAATTATTTGCTTTCCAAGTTATAGCATGTGACCATGGAACTCTGGCTAGAGACGGAAATTAAGCAGACTTTGATTTGCACAATTAAATTGAGCCAATGTGCACTCTACAACTTGCATGCAGCGCTTCCGCAAGTTTATTAGCGATTCTCATGAGAGTTATGATTGATAATCAACTTGGATGAGGAACACATGCTGAGAATTTATGTTCAGCTGTTAACTCGTAGAATGTCTTCGTCGGCTTCTTTGGGGTTTCTTGTTTTCCAGGTGCATTTCAGTGTCATTTCAATTTGAAATTTCTCTGTCGTGGGTTGGGTTTTCAAGACTCTCGTTCCTGAAACTACTGAGACCATAAAAATAAAAAAACAAATAAATGAGAGTACAAAATGAGTTGTAAAATTTTTTCTTTACCTGTGTTTTGATATCAAAATAAAAATGCCATAATTTTGAGTCGAACTACTGGGTTCAACTGGTCAAATCAGTTTAGATATCTACACGTTATTTTGTTGTTACTCGTAATAATCATCAATGAACTCTTGAAATAAATGAATTTTTGTGCAATTTTTACGCATTTAATGTGATGTCTAGACAGCGACTAGCAACGGAGAAAGTTACAATTGTGTTTAAAAGTGGGTATTTTTCCTTGTTTAGGGATTTATTTTGCTTAGAATTTTTTTTTTTTTTTTTTTGCAAATTCATATAAAGGTTCGTTAAAAATAGAAAAGCCTAGCGGGAAAAGTTTTTGTTACGGCAGCTTGATCGTGTCGACGAGAAAATCGTGAGAGTACAACCCTTTTTCCAGAAAGAAAATCCGTTTTAGTGGCAGTCTTTTTGTGGCTCAATTCAATTTGGAGAGCACGTGAAGCAGTGCTGCAACGCCACCTTAATAACATTCTTGCCTTGTTTGTGTTTTCTTTTAATTCATTTTAAAGCCCCTCCGAGGTCATAATATAATATTAAACTCGAGGTGATATAACCAAAGTGAAAAAATTAAGTTTGAACACAATGCTCTGAAAGAGAAATGAAATTTTTCTCGCCAAAATATTTTTTTGCCGAGAAGAATTTTATTTTAAGTCAGGTTCGCATAACCTCATTTTCAGTGCGTGGAATTACATGGCACTGGATATACATAATGCATAAAGGTAGATGTATAGCGGAGTCATTGGTACTTCGAGGAATCTGGAACCTCGTTTAAATGTTTTACAGAAAACATTCGGCCTCTACAGTCTATTTGTTCAACCCAAGTGATGTCTTGCAATGTATATATACAATGCATGCACCGTAATACAGCTGCTCTTTGATATTGCATTCGATTAGAAACGTCGACCTAAATTCTATGTAGATTTACAGAATATTAATTGTCACATGAATTGTTTTATTATAATTAATTCAGAATTAATTAGTTTGGGTAACGTCTAGGTGCACTAAGAGCTTTATAGAGCTGGTTTGTGATTGGTACCATACCACAGCGTGCGGCTCATCTATTTCGAGGAGTAAAGGAAACGGGAAAATACTGGCTTCAGGAAAATTGATTCGATACACAATTTATTTCGCACAGAATTTATGTTTTCTACTACGTGTACCTGACAGAATTGTTACGAAGCTTTCCTTATACATTTGAAAGTTTGTTATACTCGATTCTGGCGATTCTGATCGCCTCATGCTTATTTACCAACAATGATAAATTCTTCAAAGTTAACACTTAACGATATCATGAATATTCAATCAATTGCAAGAGATTCATTACTATAAGTGATTAACGGTAATGGCCGTCTGATTATTTCGTGGTGCTCTGTCAGATGCAATTTTTTTTTGCAATGCAAGTGCAACCATAATAGTTTGGTTCAAACCTGGGACTATGTTTACGATGTTAGGCCTCGTGGTCTCACAAGCTGCTGGCTGACAGATTTGGTCAATTACAGGCAATATAACCCAATTTAAACATCTTATATTTTAGTATCGATAAGAAAAAATATATTTTTAATCATTTCGTGTTGGTCTCTTTGTTGTCTTACCTTGAATATCCATTGATTTGGTAGGCTTTTCCTCCAAGCCGCATGATTTTTGGTAAATTAACTTCGAGCGTTACCATGAGTTGTTAGCAGTTGTCATTATTTACTAATTGGTGCGCCATTCATCGCACCAGACGTTTTGTTTACAAACGTAATCACTGAATCACTCAGTATTCTATATTTTCCACTTTTTAACAGATCCGAACTCTCAATTGAGTATGACCGGTACACTGAATCTAGCACTGGTTAAACATTATCAGAAAATACTTCATTCGATGAATTTTCTTCTGATTATTGAAGAAATTCTTTATTCCCCTCAAGAAGAGTAACGTAGCCCTCTGCTTCATTTGAATACCAGCCTTTTCAACATTATACCTTTTGAACACTCACTCATCTTCTTAACTCCGTCAAACGAACTCCCCTCACAAAAAAATCACCAGGATCACGAAGGTTAGATCGTAAAAATCGCAATCCATTTCACGACAAAAACGAACAACTTTGCTTCACCGTATATCAGTTCACTTCTGAAAAGTTAAATACTTTTCATGGGCCAAAGCTTTAAAAGAAAATCACTCTCGCGCAAATCACATCATGCATACAAAATGTTTGTAGAGATCTGCACAGCACACAACATCTTCTATCATAACGCCGAGTATTCTGCGAGTAATTGACTGAGAGATCGGCGAGGGCCCGCTCAGACATATCCGTGTGCCTCAAACCTCAACGCAGCCTCATAACTCGGCAGGCCAGAGTTCTCGTCGATCTTCTCTATCGTGACGTCGATCTTCTCAACGTCCACCTCGGCCTGCTTGCCCTTCGAGTCCTCGTTGACGACGATCTCGTACGCGGGGGGCGGACTCGGCGTCTCGGGGCACGTGAAAGTGTCGAAAGAAGCGCAGGACTCGGAGGAGAGGAAAACCCCGGCGACTTCGTAGCACTAGAAAGAAGTATCAGAACCAAAACGCCTCGAGTTATAACAAGTATATTCTTACGTCAAACGTTTATTAAGGTGAAAGCTTTACAGAATTGGATTACTAGCTAAACAATGGAATATTGGAAGGAGGAACGGTTTTTAGCTGGAAATAGAGTGCATGGAGTAGTCAACAGAATGGTCTGATGGTTATTTGAGAAAATTTTGTCTACAGGCTGAGACTTTAGTAAGGTTTCCTTCGGCTCAGGAAATATGACTGAAGAACGTACAGCGTCTATAAGAGAGAAGAGAATCGTCTGTATGTGCCAAAGAGCTGAATGTGGGTGGGATGAAAGGGAAGCAAAGCAAGGGGAAGTCAACTTTGAAACTAGATAGTAAAAGGGGATATTGGTCATGAGGTTACCCGGGTATGTCGTTCGTTGGTTGGAGCCAAACGAAAATAACTGTGTGTGTGTGTGTGTGTTTGTGTGTGAGAAAGAGAGAGAGAGAGTTGAAGTGAAGACAAGGGTGATATTGGCAAAGAAATTAAAGTCAGGTGGGTTGTCAGAGGAGGATTTTGTAGCAGGAGAGAGATAGCTGCCATTCGTTCGTTTAGAACAGACTCATAACCATCAAACTGCATAGCTATTGATTTCTTTATCTGACGCCTCCACCCAAGTTGGCCTGAGAAGCCTAGAGTTAATAAGGTGTTCCTATATTTCAAAGAGACTTGCTTTTAAAGGTTCTTTAAATCCCGTCAAGTAATTTTTATGGTTAATCCTTAACTTTTTAAGGTACTTTTTGCCAGAACAAAAATTACCCTAAAATGTGTTGAAAAAAAATCGGAAAGTTGGTGGTAAAAGAAAACTTGTTTGTCTGATTTTAAAATGCATTCAAAATTTGTTATTTTGATATATCTTTTTGCTTACTGTTTTTATGTTTTTTTTTTCAAATTTTTTAATATTAGAATCCACATTTTTTGTTTTTGACATGTAGTTAATGCTTAGAGTTATCAGGTTTTATCGAGATCGACACATGAAACAAATCAACATTCTAAGAAACAATGGTCAAAAAAGCGAAATTGCTATTAAACAACATTGCCAAAAAGTCTAGATGCATTTCATGGTATGCAATCGCAGTAACTGTTTAAACTGTACTGCAACAAATAGTGCATTTATAAAGAGGTATCAATTTAGGACCAAGATACGAGTTATTTGAGATGCATTGGACAGCCAGAGATGTGGACATGCTGCAAATACTACACAGGCAACAGCTTGATTGTCGCCAGCGGTGTACGGTCGTTTACTTGTGCTGTGGCATAATAACGAACGCAATTACGCGAGGACGACATTTGACATTTTGGCAGCCCTTTCGTGGAATTGACCCAGATGCGGGATGTGTCGAAAGTGCCCATCCAGGGACTTCTATATGAGCTGTGCAGAGAGATTGCTCTAAAGTTTGACGGGTGTTGGGAAATGAAAGATAAAGTTTTAATTGGGAACTACAACTATATTGTTAATGTCGTAAGTCAGTTTTAAAATGATATGAATTTGTGCTAGCAGGATGCAGCAAACGCATTGTGCTTTGTTTATCCCTATAACATTGATTTGATGGTATTTAGATTCGATACTCTGAAACAAGGTCCAACATCATTTTTGCCGCAGTGGCAAACATTGTGTGATTTCAACATTTTGTCTTCGTAAATATTTTTTGCAGATTTCACGCCAAAAAAAAAACACAGGCTACGACAGCTTTAAATGAACACCAAGATATTAATTAACTCAGAAATGAATCCCTGTTATTAATATCATGCATATAACAGCAAGTATGCAAAGTTTAGAATCATCAAGGATTGAACAGAGGTTCCTTTAATGAAATAAAGTTAGCTTAAAATTGGATTTAAGAGAGTGCACGCTCTTTCGTATCGTTTAAATGTAAATGGAATTCAGCAGGTTGTATCAAAGGCATTCAAAGCAGTTTGCACCTAACGATCATTAAAACGAATTGAAGGAAGACTTTCAAAAGTGGATAATGTGGATATGTAGAACATTACCTTTTTTCTATACTATGCATGGGGACACGAAATAATTTTCACATTAAAACTAGATTTCCATAACAGAACTTTTCTATCCATGTTTAGCTGAACGAATTGAAAAAGGTTAACAGAAAGAAATTCATTTTAATACAGCAATGCAACATCTCTATGAAAATAGAAATAAAAACCACCTGACTAACGCAAAACAATATAAGCGATGAAATACTGAGCCTTGAGTTTTATCCTGTATAAGCATAATTTTTAACCGCATTTTCATCCAGCTGGGTCGTCAAGAAAATTAATCTGCGAGAATATTTTTTGAAAAGAGTTTTTTCCGGGTTCTGTTTGAGTAGCGTTCTCAGTGATGGAGGTGCCCTTCACAATTTGGTGGAGGTGCCGTGCTCGATTTTTCTTGCCTTAAATGCCATAAATAATGTTTTCGCTCATTTGGTAAGTCTTCGTGTGCCATAGCAGCCTTTAATCAGGCCGGGGTTTCCATTCCCCAAATCCTCTTCTAAAATGACCGATACGATCGTTGTGAACAAATCGCAGACAATAAACTCCAGGGGGATTTGTAATTTGTTCAATACTTGATTCAATTTGGTCCGAAGGAAGATAATCTCTCGTCCCATAAGCTTTGTAAGAAAGTTTCCCTTCTCTGGTTCATGAAGAGAACGATGCTTTCTACAGACTACAAAGCGATATTTCAAACCGTATTATCGAGCGCGAGTCCCACAGAACCGCCAGCCTGAGTACGTGATGCAGCCTGCAACACATCGAAGACTGCCAACCGCACCACCCATTCTAGACTCGAGTATCGATGAGCATCGGCAGATGTGACATAAAGGAAAACTAATCATTGCTTCTTGAGGGAGGTGCTAAAAGGAACATGCCATTCTTTAGTAGCAACTAGTTGCTGTTTTCCCGGTGTTTCTTACCCATCTTACTCGTGTTATGGTTTATGAGTTCAGAGAATTAAGTTATTATTTCTTAGAGCTTGGAATAAAATATTAAAAACAATGAAAAACGAATAATAAAAGAACTTTTTTTACTACATCCTTAGGAATTTCACCTACCCAAAAACGATAATATACTAATTCGATTTTGCAGTTATTATATTTAAATTTTTTTATTCTTATGGGGGGAAAGGTGTAAGTGCAAAGTCTTGGCACTTAAACCCACTAACATATTTATGACTACAACACTGATCTTACTTGTCCGTCGACGGTGAATACTTCTAGCGGCACTTCCGGTTCGTCGTGCCAGTATTGCGCGTTCCTGTTGGCACTCTTCCGCATGTTCCGGTGGCAGCAATAGCAGATGAGGAACACGACCAGGATCACGCCGCTCAACATTGCTCTGCATCAATCAGGGAACAAAAGTTTTTTGCTATAAATCGAATATGCATGTGTGGCCTTATCTGCAATGTTCAGTTTAGTTGTTTTTTTTTTGCAAGAATGTTGGATTGAAAATTATTGACATGTAGAATAGACTGTAATGCTCGTCTCTTTTCATACCTATTTTATGGTTTTTAATAATCAAAATTACCTTTTTTGCCAGAATTTCAGGAAAAATTTGAATCGTTTACTAGAAACGCCCTGTGTTTCTTGTACAAATTCTTACAAAATATTTTCTTGCTGCGACCTAGAGGAAATTTAAGGGGTTTGCTTCACTTGAGATTTATAACTAAACGTTTATGTTTGACACTTTTAGATTTGGTATGTAGATGTTGAGTTGAAACTATGTATGTATTTCTGGTGGGCATATGGGAAGCAATTCAGAGTATTCCTAAAAAACTCATATGCAAGTAAGTGCCGCTGAAAAAATTGAACTTGAAGTAGAAGAGTCAATAGGGTCGTGCTCATTATTTTCAATTGACGCCGGATCACTTCGTCTCGTTGAAATATCAATAGAAATATTCATCGCAAGCACTGACGTGCCAACAACTGGTCTTGAAAGGACACGCTATATCTGTTAATGATTGACACAGTTTCTTCCATTGAATCAAAGGCCGGAGTGTCTCCGTTTTCTAAACTCAGCCAGGAATAGGAACGTTCAGTGACGAAGTACAGAGAAGTTCATTTGCGTCTTCTATTCCTGCGAATTGAGTTCCGAATCGTGTATCCAAAAGATGTCCGAGACATGCTAGAAAGAATTACAATGATAACGACCGCGATGCTCTGCCATAGGGATGCTGGTCGCATGAGGCACCGAAAAAATGGAACGTACTTCTTTAACTTTGATCTAATTTGAATTTGTATAAGAATTCGTTAAAGAACCAGATTCAGACTTAGAAATATTATTTGTTTCTTGATATAGAAAACTTTCGCCGAGTCAAAATTTAAATGCGAGCAACATTTGCAGAACTTTATCTGTGCGGGGTTTTGTCAATCTGGACGAATTCTCTCGTCACTTGCCGCGAGATTTCGAATCGAGCGAGAGAGAGGAAATTCCGCGTGGTTGATAATGCGCGCCCCAGTTTATCCAAGGGCGATTCACAAAGTGGAAGAGATTACAAAACTGATTGGTACAATCCGACGACGAGAATTCCCAGGATTTTGGTGAGCCCCAAGAATTTAGTTGGTAATTCCACCGAATCAACATCACACCCACGCACTTGATCAAAAGTTTCCTGGTGTGTGTTTAATTCAACTTTGGGTGGGTGAGGAAAAGGTTGAATTAATTCCATGTTATACCATTTCAAAGAAAACAATTAATAAAATCAATAGATTCGTTCTTAAATCAACAACTTTTAACGCGATGAAACTAATTTGCCTGGCTTGTTTTCACATTGAACGTGCTAGAAATTAAATTGATATAAGTTTATCCTAATTTTACGAAATACTGTACTTTAAAATTTGGCACGCTTCGCTCTGGTGGAGTGCGGAACATGGTTTCAAATGGCAAAGGGTGCGATCCTTCGAATGTTATTTTTAAAAGATTCCGTCGTTGAATTATATTCCGAAGGAAGTAAGAGTGCGAAATAAGATTTGAGAAGTAAAAACGGTAGGTACGGTGAAACGGTGCACAGCAATCAATTCAGTGCCGTTACATACATAGTTTCAGTCTTCCGAATATTATTCATTTCTTTGTACACTTGCGTTTAGAGGTTGCAATAGTGTTTTTTTTTTTTTTTTTTTTTACTCTCTTAAACCAAAAACTTAAGAACTATTCTCATCAAACCTAACAAATATGAAATGAAGTTTATCTGGTGGTTTTTCTCCATGCGACTGTTGCATTAATTTAAAGGTAATTTTAAGAAAGTTGTTTGGGAATTTTCTAAAATGATTAATTTTTTTCTTTCAAACTTTACATCGTGACACCCACCCCACTGCACTTTAGATTTACCACTAATAAAAAGCCATGTTAATTCGCCACAACACAACTAAAATTGCGTCTAGTTCTAATACAATCGATCCAAAATGAAGGGATCATAAAACAGCTTTGGTGTTGACCAAATGAACCCTCACCTTCCCCCCTTTTTTTCCTCACTTATCAGCGACACCACATGCACAGGTTCGTGCCCGTTCACAACTCAAGTATCGCATTTGAATTATCCCAGTTAAATCGCACCTCGCTTTGCATGAACCATGTCTTTTTACAACAGTAAATACGCTTTATCGATTCGAAACACAGTCGACAAATAAAACAATAAAAAATCTTCCCTCGACGACGGCCAATCGTCTGCTGTGAAAATCCCGTCCACGTGCGAAGATAGGAACGAAACTCAATTACGTGTGAGCTAAATCGCATCACACTCTCCGGAGCGACGTGTGAATCTTGATTTGATTCTGATGACATTTCATCATGAATTAATAGGCTGTGACATAGCAGCGCTGACGGCGGCCACCGCTAGCCTCGAATGCGAATTTGTCGGTAGGAATAACGTGGGACCGGCTATATATATGATGGTGACATTCAGGCCCGCCCGTGTCACACCATTAATTGGCATTAAGGCAGGGTATCTTGATGACTGGCGGTACTCACTGTACTGGTGGTGCTGCTGCTGCTGCTACATCTCTCGCTATAACTAACGCGATTACATAATTAACGCGTTTGTAGCGCAGTTAATTAAATGTACTACGAGCTGGTAAATTAAATCAAAACTGGGAATGTATTTCGTGTGTTTCATAACGATATTTCGTTGTTAATTGAAGAAAATTAGTGTAATTTGTCTACCAGGTGAAATATCAGTGTAGATCTACTTGTAGTTAACCGTGACTCTTTGATAAAATCACAGTCCAGTTCAACGACATTGTGATCAGATCGGAAGTGACTCAATTTTTATTGGACATAGTACCTATACCCACTCCCACCGGGTTAATTAAAACCTTTGGTATACTTTTAAATTACATCCTTTCAATTAGGATTACTGGAGGTAGGTGTACCAACATCATAAACAGTTTCCAATACTGCGTTGTTCACATATTCGCGCATGCCAATACATGGCATTTGCAGAGGAAATGCATTAAAGGCAGATGCTTCCGGTTGTATAATTTGTTTCTTTTCTAATCATCGACTCGCTATCAAAAGCCCTGTGACTGCTGCATAGTGCGGTGTGATTTAAATTGTGTGTCCGGATTTCGCAACCGAGGAGGTTTGAACTATTGTAGGAGCAACCAGTCTCGTGGTCGGTAAACACAGGCACACGACATGTCATTTTCTGCTCGTCATGGCGCGAATCAGTGTGACCTGGGGAAACATGGAGCCTAGTTGAGACTGAGACATTAGAGAATACGAGGCACACGACGAAGAACTGCTCTTGATTATGAAGAACAAGGTCTAGTGTGGTTGTGAACTTTGGAGAACTCAGACGAATTATGTAAGACATTTTATCTACTATAAAATTACTATTACAGCATGCACTGCTTTATAACATTTTCAAGGCATTCAAATAGAATGGTTAATCTTTGAATGATGAATAGGTAATGTTGTACGTAGTAAGTAACGTAAGAGGAAGTGACGTGATAAGCGTAAGGTATTATTCAATCCATTCTATTCGACAGATGATTGCAAGACGAGCAAGTGTCGCTCTGCCAGGTAACGATTATCTCCCTCATGACCATTCGCCGGTGGCATCGTGTGTAACGGAGTCTTAACTGTTAGTGGCATGCCATAGAACAAGGATCAGGCCGCATGCGTTGAAACGGCGTCGGGAAAACGCGACGCCTACAGCGTCGTTTATCTTTTCCTTTATATCGGTACGAACGCACACGCAATTTCAGGGAACATGGTCTAATGGCTTGTAATGGAATTACTACATCTGGTAAATAGTACCGAGTAGTTGCTTCAGGTGACAGATAAAAAAAGCTTAATGTTTGTAAGCTTTATGTATATGGAAAGGAAACAACACTTGAAACCAGTTTTCAACGAATTATTGCGCTCATTAGGCGTTCAGTAGATTCAAGCGCTATTCTGTTCTTGACACAGTATTTTTTTTTTTTTTTTTTTTTTATTAATTTTCGGGAATAAAAATATCTCACTTTTGGGGAAAGGGGTTAACGAAAAAATGCGTTTCTGCTATTTTAAAAATAAAGCTATATCTGTGTTAATAACTGCAGGCAGAAAAATATTCTTGCAATGTGCAAATCATTTGTAATTCGTTTAAAGTCCCCCGTTTACTTTTGCAAAGACAAAGGAAATAAAATGACCTTAAGGTTGAAAACGGAGCGTGTGGCTTGCATCAGTGGCGGCACCCAGATTGTCAGGGGTGCGCGGCATGGCTGCCAAGGTGTGTTCAAGGTGTAGCAGGGTGATCACACACAATGGTAATTATACCACTGAATTGGTGTCTCCTTTGCCATGCAAAGGAGACACTAGCTCAACACTTAGCACGCCATCGTATCGCGCAACGAGATCGCCGGATTACATTCATTTTTATGATACTGGCTTACACTTAGCATTCACGAATAGTAATTGCTACGTTAAAACTCCAAAGATCGCTGTAAAATGGACTGACGGCCACCATCTTGGCATTTTACTCCGACGCTTTTTTGCTGATCTTAAGACAGATACCGAACTGTTTGGCATACAGTTGTGTTAGCCTCACCTTACCACAACCTGGTGGACTCTGACTACACATTGCCAACTTTAGAATGCAAAATAAAGCCAGTCTTCACCGGGGAGTTTGAAAATTAATCAGAAAATTATGATCAAACAATGCATCATGCACTTAAATTCTTTGTGAATTTATCAGTTTATTTACGTGAAATTAATTCTATTAAAAAATAAGAACTTAAATGCAAAACTGAAAGTCCTAATGGCTTCTGCTAAATACCTACCGTACACTAGCGGAATCTAGCAATGGCTGCCAAAGCAGTTTGCAAGCTTGGTTCCCTGCCAAAACCTGATAAAAGTTAAAAGTAATCCAAACTATATTAATTTTTACTTTGGTTGATTAAAATGTATTGTTTTTCATTAAATCTTTTGTTTTCCTGAAATTATTAAATGTTTTAACCAAAGAAAAAGATTATTTTGTTGCTTTTAAATCGGATAGTTAACAGTAGCATCATGGTGTCATGTTTTCTAGGTTGGTACAAGCACTCCAGAAAGTGGCAAACTCAAATTAATCCTAGTGTAGGTTCTTGTGAAGCAACGCTGCAATGGATCATATTTTGGATGGGTAAAATTCATACGAGATCAGTTCTATACGATTGATTTATGGTGTTTAACGACGCAATTTTTGACATCTGACTATGCGGCATTGCTTTAATGGCGTCGGTGAATGAGTGGACGATAATGAATCTAACCTAGCCTAGAAGAAAGAAGGAAAAACCCGGTGCCGGCACGTAGCCTTCTCCTGTCGAAGAGCACTAAGGGGACCACCGGCTTAACGTCCCTTCCGAAGGACGGTACAAATCGAACAGCAGGATTCCTCCACTAATCCATGCTCGCGAAAGGTCGATAAGCAAGATTAGTGAAGTTTCTGTACTAACTTTCATCCCTCCAACCTTTCTCCAACTGGTCATGTGTATGATGGTCACCCATCCAATACCTGACTCAGCGCAGTGTTGCTTAACTTTGGTGATCTAACGAGAACCGTTGTTTCCAACATGCCATACCATTCGGTGTTCTTTTCGAGAGATTGAAGGGACAAAAGTTAGTACAGCAACTTCATTCGCCGTGCTTATCAACCTCTCAACAAGATGGATTTGTAAATCCTGTTGTTTGCGTTGTATCGTCCTTCGGAAGGGACGTTAAGCCGGTGGTCCCCTTGGTGCTCTTCGACAGGAGTAGGCTACGTGCCAGCACTGGGTTTCCCCTCCTTCGTTATCGTTCTCATCACCACTCACTCATTTACCGACTCCATTAGCCCAGTACCACAGGGCAAATTGTCACAACGGTGAGTCGTTGAACACAAAAAGTCAATCAATCATTTGAGGAAGAGACGGGAGAGAATTTCGGGTCGTAACATGTGGTATTAATAATCACTTTAATCCAGGTTATTGTCATCATGATCATTACAATGATAGTTTGAGAGACAGTTTGTCGGTAAATGACCAGAAAAAAGACATTATCATGAATGAACGCTCGCCGGGGCTTTAAAATATCAAATTTTCTGGTACCTACCAAGGTGCAAAGTTCCTCAACAAAATATTCGAAAATAACGGCGCTGAAAACTTTGAAAATGTAATCCACGATTCGGAAATTTTCTCATCCCAATTTCCATTTCCATCCTTGAATTGCCTGTCTATCTCAGTCTTGCAAATTGCTGAGCACTTTTCTAAAAATAAAAATAAAAGTCGTTGGCATAGAATGTCTACCCCCTATCCTTGTTTAGACCATCCCCGTGAGTCACATGGCAACCGCTTTTCAAGTGTTACAGAAGATAATTTGCACATCACGTAAGGTTACGTTGCTGGGGCAAAATGTTCGCCTGCTTTTTGCAGAATAACTTTCTGAACGTGCATGGAAAAATTTGTCAGTTTAACACGGTTGCACCCTGACAATCAACATTATTAAGTCAGGAACAGTTTAGCAGTTCCTTTTTTTTTTAGATCCGAAGTTCTAGTACCGTAGGTACTCGTACGATGCCATGACTCTGACGATTAATTTCGATATTAGCTATATCCAAACCGACAGCAGACAGTTTCACGAGAAGCTCATATTTCGTCCTTGTTTATCCTGACGGTGGCTTCTTATCGACGATAGAGACATCAGTGTAACATTACACGCCAGTAACTACCAATTTCAAAGTGCATTTCCCTTCGAAAATGCATTCGGAAACCAGATGTATAAATGTTTGCAGCGGGCAAGACGTGACCCATGTCTCGTCTCGGAGCAACACAGAGAATTCATTTTGATGAAATACTTTTCGAAATCGATATCAAACTGAACAGAAATAGTCTCCGGCCATCTGGAAACGGTTGAATAAATTACCCGTTCGAAAAGCAACGGCCTCTGCACGACGCCTCTTCCATGAAATTACTACAGCTTTTGGCATTTATAGTACCTACCTACCAGCATACAACAGTTTATTTATCCTTTATAGAACCAATACCTACATGCTATATCTAACGTGTGTCTTAAAAATATATGGATGTATACAAGAATTTTATTTCTTCATGGAAATGTGAACACCATATGAGAGAACCGTCTTTTATTCGCGATGTCTTTTTCTGTGTTCCCTCGCGATATGCCTTTTCTTATGTACTAGCATCGAGTTTATAGGTATAGTCAGAGGGCTAGCGTTATTTTTAAACTTCCTTCTGAGCATACGAGCCAGCAACACGTGGTAACGGTAGGTGCCAACCGATGGCGCTTGCGGCCGTCCTTTTAAAAAAACCACTACAATTAAAATTACTACACTTAATAGCAATGTATGTATGTTAACTAGCAGTACCCGCTGCCTACGGCCGCTTTATATTTTGAGAAAGTGGGCATTTTGGTTTCAAATGTAAAGCCTTTAATGGGACTACAACCAAAAGTACCCCCATTTATTGAATTTGAAATTTGCCGCTTATGTCACTCGGGGTCACTGCATTGTGGAAACTCTGTGAATTCCAAAGTGACCACGATGAAAATTTCAAAAACAAACGACGTTGGCTGTCAAAAGATTTCCGTGTATGATTTCTAGAAATATTTCTTAGAGAGTGAAACTTGTGAAATACCTTTTACAATCTGGGCTAGCCAATCTTGCTAGCCAAGACACCAACAATATTTCAGTTCTGTCATTTATTTCCCTTCAGTTCTAGAGATTTTGAAAAGAATTTGACATTGACGTTGACATTGACATTGACGTTTGAATATCCTGAATGCACTGCCACAAAGATAAGTTTAAGAATTCGTTCACCCTGCAGTGATCAAAAAACCAAACAAATGAATGCATCTGTCAAACTTTTTGCAAAATTATTTATATTTCACGTCAAACGCGCTTAAATAACAGCGTTTGGGCTCAATTTCTTCAACAACTTCCATGGGCATGCATGAACAGTATTACCGAGATTCTGCAGTTCATTTAAAGTCAAGTTTTGAATCGAATAAAAATCGAGCTGTAAGACATGGCTTTAAATCGCCTCGCCAGCCACGATGCAAACACAATTATCAATATTTCACCAAAAAAACACTTTCAAATCACCCTCAAAGTGTCACTTTAGGATTAAGATTTGAATTTTGAACAAATATAACCCAATTGCACACGTTTTTAACCAAATTTTATTGTGTTTTATTGGATCGATCAAACAAGTATATATTAATACTAATATAAATATAATATTATAAAATCTGTGTGGTTAGCAAATCTTTGTGTTTATCATTAATACAGATTATTCAGTCTTATCAGCTAAGTCTCAGTAAATCAGTCTCAAATGTGAGTAATCTGCAAGAAGTTACCAAATTATATTTCAAACCACAGTGCAACTAGTAGCATCGTCTATTTTTGTCGGTAAAGTATCTAGTAATTTGGCGGCCATTTTTCGCGAAAACAGTGTTTCAACTAACCTTTACTCCCGTACTAGCGCTTTGGGAGAGCGTTAATAACTAACTGTAATCAGGGCAATTGTTTCTGGGATGCGCACTTAAAAAAAACGCGGCGGAAAGACACTATATACATACTCACTCCTTGCAGTACTAGAGTATGTTTATTTACACACTTATTTCTCGAAGGTATGGCTCTAGTGTGACTCTTATCTTTACAAGGTAATCGTAACTTTTATCATCTTCTAATTTGGCGGAACTTAGTAGTAACAATTGGTTTTTTTTTTCACTACACTATATTTTTATCCTTCTAAATTTGGTGTTTCGTAACGCATTGCAATAGATAGCCAAAGTTTGGTGTATTTCAATGCAACTTCTTGACCGTATAGGCATACATAACGACGTAGCGCATTGTTTTGGTCTCAATTTTAGTTAGGTACTGATCGCTGAGGAAGGCACCTCTCCCCACAAGGTTCCTTGGCATTTTCTTTTGCACCTCTGCAAGGACGCACTTTATGTACACCTAAAGACGTAGTCCTTTAAAATAAAATAGGTAAATGAATAAGTAAAATAAATCTCATTAAACCAGACTAAATACGTGAGCTGAAAGATTTCAGAATCCTGAGCACTGATTGGAAAATTAATTTTGACCACGCAAAACGGAGCGTGCCGAGCACCCATTTTATTCGAGTGAACACGCGCAAAATAATCAGCGAATCGAAATATAATCCATTTTGTTGAATTTTCGGCATGAAATAGATCGCATGCTTTATGCTCTAGTCGACGGAACACTAACATAATGCACAAGAGTTCGATCGCATGAAGTTCTAGAAGAGTTCATTCTCTTTGAAATGAAAGAGCTTCGGACAACACAACACGAACTGTTGTGGGTATGTGCGTACCACCCTAAGACAACAGTTATTAATATGATAAAAAAAAAACCCGTGTAAGATCTAAAAATTGCAGAAAAAACTGGAATAATTATTTCATTTCCAGATATTCGGAAGTATAGAGCGGAAACAAACATCCCTTTTCATGTTATATACACTATTATCATTGCTATTATCAGGCAAATTGTATTTACTGAGGTATTTGCTATACCTAACCATTAAATTAGCGTCTTATGTATAATTACTTAATTATGCTCCGGAATGAGCAGAGGAAGTTAATTTGTTTTCACCCTTCCACCCCCGCTTTTTGTCTAATTAAAACGTTGTTTCCAGCTTTTCCATCTCAGAATTGATAGCACCTACAACTTTGAAGAGTTGGTTTAGGTTTTTTCAATCTTCACTTGATTTAATTTTGCCAGAAAAAGCCCTGCACTTTGATGTCCCTCCGTGCTGCAAAAGATTTCAGCCTAAAACATTCAAAACTTAGCCAAGCCTTGTCGCGCATCCTGGACAATGAATGCAGTTTTGAAACTATGACAGCGAAGAAATAAAAACCCAGTGGCGCATTACTTAGAATATGGCGGGATGGGCTTTAACGAAAACCGCCCATTACGCTGTCCAGCGTTGCGTCATTAATTAAATTTTCTTAAAAAAATCGAGCTTGAGAATAGTAATTTAAAGAAGACATATACCTAAAAGAGTATCTGCTTTTAATTATTCCTTGTTAACAGCAACACAAAACACCTGTTTTTCTGGTCGCAAGCGAGTAATCGGAACAAGACTTTACGGTTCGCTGACTTTGGCTGGTTAGACCGAAACCCAAGAGCCATGTCGCATGTAAAATTGAAATAAAATTGTATTATCAAAAAAATCCATCGAATGTATACCGGTCTGTTTATTCATGGATCCATCAGGTGTGCAGTTTACGAATAGTATTGTTGCGGTATCAATGACCTCCATGATAATGTTAATTGGTACCTTATTATAGTTTCTGTGAAGCGTATCACACCGTGATTAATAACATTCCCCCTCCCCCTCCCCTTCCATACACAAACGTAGGCAATTCAGCCAACTGTTTCAATCAGTATTGGCTAGACAGGCCACCACGTACCGACGTGTTTTAATTTCTATATCCGTCATATGTTGACAGTGTTCCGTGGGAAACCCTAGCCTAATCACTTCATAACAAAAAACGAAAACCTGAGCTAACCTCAGTCCGACAAGTACAATTTAGCCGATATTTCAGTGGCGCCAACGAGAAACGCGACATCATGCATTTTCCATGACGGAGGCGTTGGCGATCTCTGGACAGCGCGCGGCTCGGGGAGTGAACGGCGCCCCCACGCGACGAGAGACGCAGGTCAGTGCCGATGGTGCAATTCTCTAGGCAGCCCATCCCGTCGAAACGTTGCGGGACCGTGCTTGTTTTCTTGCCGTCGCCATAAATCCACTCGGACGCCAGGTTGCGCAGCCGACGCGACGAAGGGACTTACCCTCCGAGCAGTACGTTCACGTTCCCGTGCAGAGAGGAGCCGGCCCTCGCGGACGAAGTCGGCGTCGTTATGTTTTGGGTTGTCCCGAGGTTCGAAGATGAGACGGCCACCATCAGGCCCAAACGTTTCATCGACATAATCAATTGTTGTGACGTCGTGCTAGGACAGTATCGGGTGTCGTCGACGTCATTGTCTCAATGACACAATACACGCCCATTTGGTTAATTAACATTTTACATCACTCCAATTTGCGTTGTGCCTCCTAGCTCGTACGACATGGCGAATACACAGTTTTATTTTCACAGTCGAGCATTGTGTACGGCTGGTAATGCTTCGCCAATCCACATTATACGGATGAGGTTTTTCAAAAGCTATTTTTCAATAACGCGTTTTTAGGATCCGTTCATGCCTTTTTGCATAATGGTTTATTCAAACTCGAATGTTTAGCGGTGTTGATAGGACGATCGATGAAACATTATTTAATGGCCCATTAAAAGAATTAATGACACATTTACTGTCTTTTGGAAACAATTAAAGCTACATGACCCGTGCAGTAGCAAGCCCGTGTTGTAAAATCAGTGTTCCTCCACCACCACTATACCAACACCACCACCGATTTAATATCTGCTCTGAATCAAATCTGTCGCGTTCGCTTATTTATGTGCTACGTCATCGGTCAACGCGCGCCGCGGCGCGTGCCAGAAGGAAATGAAATGATTATTTTAGTATCACAAAGAAAACTAGTCCAGATAATAGAAAGATAAATAACCCCCTACGTATTCTTTGCTTCAGCCTGAAACCGATTGCTTCGTCGTGTAAACATTCGCAGCGTCGTTCTTGTCGTCGTCGTTGGCTTGAAGGGCGCCGATTAGCGTCGACTTTTCTCGACGCCGCGTTGCGAGCGTCGCTTGGCGTCGCGACGTAACGCGGTGTGAACGACGCTTGCCGACAGCGACTGGACACTAACCATGCTATGGACGGGGATCGAAGGGTACTGACGCCCTGCAAAGCCATGTGAGTTCGGGAACGTTGTAGGGCACCATGGCGGGTAGTTCGACTTCTAGCTACTCCTTCGAGTCACGCCACGGCAACGTCAGCACGCAAGTCGTGCCGCTATGGCGTCAGCAACGTCGGGGCGGGGCTTATTTACTTGGACCACGTGGTTGGTATAGGAAAATTATTTCCCTCGTTTTGCGTTTATGCTTTGTAAAGTTGATAAACGAGTTTTTTTTTTATCGGTTTGATTCCGAAAACATAACAAGATTGTTGCCTATAATTCAAATTTACTTATTATGATATGCGGTTTTAAATTGGTGTAATAACTTGGATATAAATCAGATTGTACCACATGCGCACGATGTTTTTGCAGTCACGTGCAAATAGTACAGATAACAGACTCCCAGTTTTACGTAGGTGTGGAGAAAAGAAAATGAAGTAAATTATCAAAATCACAATTGAATGATTAAACTCAACTGACCATAATAACAATATTAATTCTTTCACTGTCGTAATAACCTCAATTGGTGCATTCTATTGGAGTAATTATAATTATGATAATATCTCAAGTAGACTCGGCCAGTTCATTAGATTAGTGGTCTTGCGAATTATGCCATGTGCCCTGCAGCTGTCGTATTTTGCAACGAGAATTATAAATTTCAAGTGTAAATGCTTGCTGTGCATTATTAGTGGTGTGCTTACAGCTGCGTGGGCAGGTACTTGCTATACTTGCGTCGGTACTCACATGAATATGCTTAGCTCTCTGGGAGATGTGTCCATATCGAGCAGACGTCGATGCTGTGCAGCTGGGCAATCCACGTGGTGGTGATAGTCACCTGTGAATTCAAGACGAGAACACAAAGAAATTAACACCAAAAAAACACGTGTGACAAATATGTTTTGAGTTTGAAGCTAGCTCCGCTTTTGGCTTTGTTGCACCGTCAGAGAGTGACTAGGTTTTCTGCAAGTACTACTTACATTGAAGCATTTTAAAAACTAAATTAGATTGATAAATATTTTACGGTTTGGTAATTGGGATTGAATCACGTTAGGCATGCTACTTTTCTATGTAAGTGTGAAGTAAATTGTAGAGAAATCAATGTTAGTTTGACTCGGTCAGTGGTAGCACTAGTGTGGTGAGTCGATTTTCTTGAGCGATGCTCCATTGATTTGAACCGAGCCAACGGTTTTTGCTGTCGAAACTTGCTTGATAAAGGTTTTGGAATAACTTAACATTTCCGTTATTTTTCCTGATGTCATGAACAAAACGAGTGAGGCGTAGCTTCCAAATATCTTGGTCTACAGGTTAACATTTACAAATCTGTACAATTAATTCAAAGCTCAGTGGCCAAAGAAAAAAATGTAGCCGATCAACTTCCGTTCGCGACTTCCAACATCATTGACGTATCAACAAGTTGTAGTTAGCTCATTTGTAATCGAAAACGTTTAGGAATAACAAAACTGTTTTGACAGATCTGTTATGGTAAGTTTCTCTACGCTTTCGTATTGGAAGTTAACCTTGGCTAGTACTCTCTATGGGGCAAAGAGAAGCGACAATTGTAATACAGATCTGTAGTGAATATACTGGTTGTGTACTGGCTTGAAATTTTCTAATCTGTTCAACTTCCCTATCAAAAGTTGGTGGATACTAAAATATGGGCTCGTTGTAACGCAGTATCACCCGCGGCCCCTGCTAATCATGAAGATAACCAAATAGCAGGATTTCCTTTATTATTCATGGCCATTTCGAAACTTATATTATTTTTTAATGGAAAACACTTTCAACCAACTCTATTTTGCATCAGTACAACATAAACTTAATTAACATAAGTATCTCATTTTTACAGTGACTCGTGAACAATATTTGACTCGAAAAATGAAAGAATTGTAAGTGTCGGAAAATAGCTTAAACCATAATTTTGAGCACAGAATTAATAAAGAACATTCACTATAAAACTCTCGTCTTAGATTTCGAACTATCACAGCCACAATCCAAAATTAAATTTTAAACAAAATAAACTGAAAGAAATTGCTTTGCACTGTGACATATTCAAGCTACCTACCACAAGACCATACGAATACGACGACCATGCAAAATGCAGAAAGAGGAAACTAGATAACTACAATATATAACATCTTGAAGTTCAATTTTAGTTCTCTCTGCAGTGGAAGAATTGTAAAGTTACTGTGGTGCGGCATTCTTAATGTTATTAAAAAATTTTCCGTGTTTAATCTGTTGCTAATTAATGCATTTATGACTAGCAGTCCACGAGACCGAATTTCAATTTCCAGAATTTTTCTCAAGATTTCCTTTACTCCACCAATTCGAATTGTCTCATATTAATGCTTTCTTCTCCAGGGAGAGCAGAGCCTCGCTTGTGCATTCCATGGTAGAGAGGCTGTGCACTCTGCTGAGTTTCTGCAGACTGGGGATGGGGTCGACCAAGAAAATCCTCATCGGACTAATCTTCTCCACCCTCATCCTGGGAGGAGTCGTTCTCTCCGTGGGCATCTCTAACTTTCACGGGAAATACCGAAGGAACGCCAGGTATTTAGTTATAAACGCAAATATATTTTCATCTTTACGACTCGTGGTAGAATCATTTCTCGCCAATAATTGATTGAAAAATATTTAAAAAAAACTCAATTCTTAGCAAATACATACTGATAAACTACCAAACGACAACCACAATGAAAATAACTCCAATTTAAGGATTAATTGAATAATAATTTGGTATTTAGCCTCCACCCTTCAGGAGTACTGTCTGTAGGAGTATTTTTCTACAAAATTTGTTCGATAGCACAAGGCGACAACAAACTGGAAAACTGGTGACTCATAGAACAAAACTTTAGTTGTAAAACGCTGATTATGAATCTTAAACAAAACAAACAATAAGTTGAACTTTTAGTACTTAATGCTAACAGCTCAAAGACACCGCTCAGAAACTGTATCATTAGTTCAGAATTTAATTAGGTATCGAAACAATTTGAAAGGAATCGTCTCATGATTTTCAAATAATGGGACTGAAATTCTCGGCTTGAGGATGCCATTGCTCGTTATTTTCTTGTGAACCATTAAAAAGGCATTCGAGTTGAGCGTATTGTTTCATCAATTGGTCTGATTAAGACAAACATTCAAATGATATCAAACCCATACCTACTAATGGTTCTCTCAAATGGGAGACAAACAAATTGGATCATTGCTCATAAGATATTGAAGTAAAGTACGTTCTGTTCTATTGCACAACAAATTTTTGTCTCTCTGTTTAGCATTCGAACTGAAAATAGATCATAAACACAGAAATACCACGAACAATCGACCATATTGTTGTCAGTCGGCTAGCTTTGCGTACCAATGACACACTTTGTGCATTTACTCGCGTCATTAAAATGATTTCATCGCGCAGAATTGCAGCGCACCTATAACAACATAACACACGACTTGGTGCTTTGAAAATTATTTCGGAAATCAGGGATATTACTGTGAAATATATACTATTGGAGCATGTTTGAAGCATTCTATGTTCATGGAATGTGCCAGCAAGTTGGCACCGAGATCCACGGTCGGTAAAAGTATTATTTTTATCCCATGCCAAAACTGTTTTTATCAAATGATTGGTTGTATACATGTTACAAGGACAGTAATTCGCGTATCCACCAATCGAATAAAACGCTGTCTGTCACATCAGAATTATTTATTGAATTTCCTGTCTTTAGTAAGTTATTTATTTTACCGTTTTGTCACATTTGCTAAAAATAATGTATTATACACGTGTCGAAAAATGTGCCAATTGAAAAGACCCTTGCAGAAAGTTCTGTTTTATTCGACCCAGTTGTGAAACATCCTTCATGTATCCCTCATGGTTCCAGGCCTACCGAACAAACATGGACGTGGTCTTGTGAGAACCACCGGTGCGTCCGCTACGAGTGGCCCAACTCGGATCCCGTTCAATGGTCATCCCTTTCGCGATGTCGATCAACATGCGGCACATCCTCCATAGTGTGGCCGAAACCCACTGGTGCAATGATCTTGGGCTCTACAGCCAACGCCTTCAGCATCACGCAGACGACCTTCAAGATCGAGCGCGCTGTCAACTTCCGCAACAGCAGGATGCTGCGCGAGGCGTTCAACATTTTCAGGGACGACCTCTACGCGCTAATCCCCGACGAAACTGTGTCCGTTGCAGATGGACCTACTGATGTGGTGCTGCAGATAACAGTGTTTATTCGGTTTTACGAAGACTCTACCTTGACGCTAGATACGGACGAAGGGTATTCGTTGAACGTGGTGAAAAGTGAAGAAGGTGACGTGGTGACTGCATCTATCAATTCCGCCTCCTTCTACGGGGCGAGACACGCGTTGGAAACGTTGTCCCAGCTGATCTGGTGGGAGGTCAACGAAGTAGGCCTGGCGTCGTTCAACGTGCTTAACAACGCATCGATCGAAGACATGCCACGGTTTAAATATCGGGGTGTGATGATCGACACGTCGCGGAACTTCATGTCGCTGGAGGCGCTGCGTAGGACGATCGACGGGATGGCGGCTTCCAAGCTGAACACGCTCCACCTGCATCTGACTGACTCGCAGAGTTTCTCCTTCCAGTCGCTGCGTCACCCCCAGATGTCCCGCTACGGCGCCTACTCCCCGGACAAAGTCTACACGGCGGACAATCTAGTCGACCTGGCCAATTATGCGCGGGTCCGTGGCGTAAGATTGCTCCCGGAAGTGGACGCGCCCGCCCACGCGGCGGCCGGCTGGCAATGGGGGGAGAAAGAGCGTCTCGGCCCGTTGGCTGTTTGCATCAACAGCGAGCCCCACGATATGTACTGTGGAGAGCCACCTTGTGGACAGCTCAATCCCAGCAATAACAACACGTACATCATTCTCAGAGGCATTTACGAAGACTTGATCGACATGACGGGCACCAGGGACGTCTTTCATGTCGGCGGAGACGAGGTCAACATGAACTGCTGGGCGAGCAGTCCTGGCATATACACCGCCGAGGAGAAGCGCGACCCAATTAAAGCGTACAACAATAAAGTGACTGAATTTCACAATCGCGCGTACGTCATGTTGAAAGAAGCCAACGCTTGGGCTGAAACGAGAAACGTGATCGTCTGGTCGACGTCCATGAGACCCGACCAACTGCTTTTGACGTTTCCCCCCGATAAGTATATTATCCAGGAATGGGGAGGGAGCAATTGGGCAGAGACACGGCTTCACTTGTCGATGAACTACAGGATCATTATTTCCCACGTCGACGCGTGGTATCTGGATTGTGGCTTGGGGAAATGGATTTCGGGCCGTGAAGAACCGTGCTCCCCGCTAGCCTCATGGCAAAAAGTTTACACACATCGCCCGTGGTCAAATTTCAGGAGGGAAGCGCTGAAACTGACGATGGGCGGCGAGGTTTGTTTGTGGTCGGAAAAAGTGGATGACCACACCGTTGACGCCAGGGTCTGGCCCCGAGCGGCTGCCCTTGCGGAGAGACTTTGGACAGACCCTAGCTACGATTTCCGGGCCGCTTCCGGTAACGGGTCCCAGTTAATTACCGAAGAATCCCTGTTGAGGGACGCGACGACGAGATTGGCGATCCACAGGGAACGGCTAGTCGCGAGAGGGATCAACGCGGACGTCTTGTGGCCGGAGTGGTGCAACGCCAACCCGGAGGCGTGCTGACGATGTCACGTCTATCGTTTGGTAGCGACGGCGATGTGCATTTTATTTGACAGTTTTAATCTACATCGCATGTGTTATTATACTTTAAAGTTTAAGCAATAGACAGTGATGTACAAAGCTGTTATCAGCTATTTTATTAATTATTTTGACGTGATCATTCTGCGATTGAACTATTTTATGGTATTTTATCGTTTAATGTTTCAGTAGCCCTGATTTTAAGCTACAAACACAACATTTATGTGATTATTGATGGTTACCAATTACATGCAGATGTACTGCGTCTCGATTGACTTATTTAAAGCAGTTTTTCTAATCTTGATCTTACCGGACAAAAAGCGTGCGTTGGTCGGTGAACATGGGCCGCCATGGAAGCACGCCGTGAGGGCGACGCGTAGAGATGCACCCCGGATGCTGCGTCCAGAGCAACTGGTGTCCGCAACGTCGTCTGGACCAGGCGTCGCGACGCCGACGTGGTACGGGGCATGCGCGCTGTGGGGCGCGAACTCGTGCGTGGTTTGTTCGCGAGTTGGCGGAGAGAGGACGTTAGCTGATGCTCTGGGGTGGCTTGGTTCGGGTTGTGGCTCAGAGATGGGATTCATGGAACAAGAAACGGATTTAAATTCATCTTGAGGGGAGGTCGATTTCAGAGTCAGTTATTACATTGAAAATCAAATTCAATCAATTTTTACATGACGATATCACTTATTTCACCCAAATCAGTTTACCTAAACTGACTCTGAATGAATGAAAAAAATCAAAAAGTTTTGATTTTAAATTGTAAATATATTTGTTTATCTTAATTATCAAGCTCCGGCAAATAAATGGGTTGTGAGGCAAGAAAAGAAAACTGAGTACGGGTCGGCAACTTTTCACAACTTTTGCAAGCATGGATTAATTTGACCATTTCATATAAAACTACACTTGCTACCTCCATGCGCTCTTCAGAGAGACAGTTTGATTCAAATGATATATCTTCATGATTATTCATCTCTCAAAACATGCATTAAACTAATTTGTGCATTCAATTATTCGAGCAAGCTAATTAGTGCTCTGCAGTTCTCTGTGATCGAAAATTGATCCACGCCAAACGAAGCGTAAAGGCATCGAAAAGGGCCGTAAACGCACGAAGGAAGAGGTAGCTAGCTCGTCGTGCCCTTTTCTTCCCCGAGTGAATTTCCTCCAGTGAGCATTAGATTGCACATGTAGGTCAGAAGAATCTGCTGGGTGCATTGGAGCGCCAAAGGGCCGAGCCACAAGCAGCCAACCCTCACACTACGATGCTGAAAGCTTGCAACAGTCTCGAAAATTAGCAAGTCCTCCCAGTTGGTAATGAATTCCTTTTATGTGTTGTTTAAAAAGAACCGTGGTGGCAGTGTCCCACGTAAAGAGAGGAATAACACGACTTTGCATTCAAAACAAGAATACAGTCTTTTTTCCTCTGGAAACAAAGATGAAAGCTTCGTTGAACCTAAAAGGTGTATTCATCATTAAATTTTCATGAAAAAAAACATAATGAGCCTTAGTGTTATAATGCTTGATAAACACATCCATGTACTCTTAATACATATTTTACAATATGCTTTACTATTGTTTATAATCATTTGGTAATCAAGTTGGGGGATATCTTTTTCCAACACAGAAAGTCTGCAGCTTAGTCATTGGAGTTCTTTTACCACTGATAAATAGCTCCGCCTAACGCCATCACGGAGATTGATTGGACATGGACGTTATTTCGCCAAAATCCACCGAGATTCTAAAGCACACTACCCTTTTGTTGTCACAAACTGAAATGCGTTGTCTAAGTTTAGCCAATTAATCATTGGACCCTCCGAAACTTGTGGCCAAGTATTTCTTGTGGATTCGTTGACCCTAAAATAATGTAATTACGTCGTCCATCCAAAATGACAGGGGAATGCTCGATAATTCGAGCATTGAACCGTAATTACGACCATGTGGTAGTAGTTGTGACCATCATATCTTTGATGGAATGAGTCGAGATCTCCGGCAATTTTCCTTGATGGTGTTGCTCGCAAGCCAGACAAGACTCACGATCAACTATAAATTCCCAGCATTCTCTCTTTCTGTCGCTATTAAAAGAAGTGCTCACTCCCTCGTTTTCTTTTGTTTACTGTGATATTAAATGAAAATGTAATTGAGGAAATACAAAACAGGAAATGGTATCCTCAGCAGGAAGAGAAATCAGAGGGAAATGTCAATATCCACTATCCAGTTAGTCTTTGTTGGAGTAGCAAAGTATACAGTGTCTACCAATTGAAAGTTAAACGTAACTGTATTATTATTATTATTATTATTATTATTATTATTGTGGGGTTTTAGCGGCACTTCAGCTACTAGGCTATTTGTGCCGCGGAACTGTTGAAGTTAAAATGCAATAACGGTGAGATGTTCCACGGACCAGCCCCAAATAATATTTTAAACTTATTCCAACACGTGCGCGTTAAAGATCCATGTAGATTTTATTATTATCAACAATATAACCGTTTCAAAAATTGCTGCCAATTTTTGAAACGGTTATAGTGTTGATAATAATAAAATACCCCGCGCATTGCAAGCGTTTGCAATTTAAAGTGTCCAATTAGCTCAATGGTTTAGAGCAACACTCGCGATAGGTGGAGATCAGGGTTCAGGTTCCCGTTTTGGCATCAATTTTTGAGACGGTTATAGTATTGATAATAATAAAATACCCCGCGCATTGCAAGCGTTTGCAATTTAAATAAGATTTCATCCTAATCGATATCGATTTGCTTCAAACCTATGTGGAATTAAGCAAGAGCTAAGATACCACATTTCGCACCTCTTGGGGATGTTCAGCTTCAGAAAATGTCATCAGATCTACAAGGAACATAAGTGTATGATTTCAGTTTCACTCATTTATTTTAAAAAAGCAGAATATAAAATATAAATTAACATGATAATCAAAAGAAAGGTCGTGGAGGTCGGACCTTTGCGAATGGACCTTGTACTCAATTGTTCGAAACGTTTTCTAAGGCTGGCAGATGATAAGGAACGGGAAGTGGCAAGGCCAATATTGTTGAATAATTAAAACCTTTTAAGCGGCTGTGGTAACTGTAAAATTCAACCCACAAAATCTAGGAATTATTCGTTGTGACAAACAGCTGAATAGATTTTGGTAGATTTTGGTGTAGGGAGTCTAAGACGTAACATTTTTTAATGATGTACTGTGCATTTTTCTAAAAATCGATTTGCGTCAAACTGCAGAGAGCCCAAGAATACTTCATAAAAAAAAAATTAAAATCCGAGATGGAATTGTAAACATTGTGTTCATAAAATGAATTGAACCATTCTCCTGTCCCCCGTTATTAAATCTACACCTAGAAACGCCTAAAATTCACCCTGACGCTTTAACCCCAACGCAGGGTGTCAGCGTTGAGTCTGTGGTTGAGTGTTGTGTTATTATTTTCGTGTATTTCTAAGGCAAGAACATATTGTAGACTGTATATTGTTTGATAGCTGAGTCATGTTGCGTCTAAAGTTCATCCGTAGAGAAATAGATGGACGTGTTATGATTCGGTGGAGGTGCCATGATTTGGTAGAGGTGCCGTGATTTGGTCGAGGTGCCATGTTTTCGTGGAGGAATCAAGATTTGTTTGATGTGCTCTGAGTAGCCATATCTTCCAAACGTGATAATAAAAAGCAGGCCGTGTGGTAATACCACGTGGGAGGAAAACTTGCACGTGTCGTTCTTGGAAGCTAAGACCGCTGTCTGCGGCTCACTTATAGTTGGCTAATTTGGTTTTAACTTGGAAATTTAGTTAATTTCCAGCCCTGCACAAACAGCAGACGTTTAATTAGGTTAATTTCATTGGCTCGTGTCACGGAACATTCGTGGCTCCTATTCGAAGACTAATGAAACAAAGACGCAACATTATCCCTAATTTGAAACGACACGTGTGCAGGAATTATCCTGGACGTACTCTGACCCACGTGGAATCATTTGATTAAAGGACAATTAAATGAAGCAACCTCTCTGGAGAAATTAGTTTCTCATCGTTAATTTCCTTCCCAAAGTCCCCAGGTGAAAGAGCCTATAGGTAGAAGGAAATTATCTTATCTTTCGTGACAGTTTTTTGCTGCCTCCCAAAGTGTTAAGCAATATGTGGTAACTTATACGCAAACATTTGTTCATGTCATTTTAGAATCGATATCAATCCTTATCTCCTTTATTCCCGAAAGCAATCAATTCCTGTAATCAGAAGGGTGCTCATGAGATATCCAAGGTAGACTTAGCGTACTTGGCTATCAGTGGGGTGCTGTTAGGCGAACATCCGCGATTTTCACTAAAAAGTAAAAAGCAGCTTGAGCAGCCATATTCGTGCCACCCCGGAAATGATATTGAAAGTCATGAGATTGAACCCATTGGATGAACTTTAAAACTCGAGCGGCCATTCTACGCTTCATTTTTCATGGTGGAATTAAGCATTTACCGCCGCTGTTTTTATTAGGTTCGGCTTAAAACCATTCACGATGTTTTTGTAGCTAGCACGGGGTCTCGATTGCTTTGTGAACTGACGAACCGTTGAACTGATTAAACCTTAAGATCTGATGCTGTTAAGAAGCGGAAATGGTTTCACCTCAAACTCGTTGCTACTTAGAAACAGCACACCCCTTCTATGTAGCTAGCTCGGCTCATTTATGACGGTTCCCTCGCTAATGGAAAATGCGGAAAACGTGATATTTCTCTTTGAAATTGTCAACTGTGTGATTCGCGGGCGCAATGCAAATGTTAAGAGTGATTTGCAAAACGAAGCACTTTATTGGCGAGTTCACTAGTACTATTTTTTTGTCATATTAACACAAGTTTTAGAGAGCAGATATTTTCTGTCTCGCTCTTGCGTTTCTGGGTTGTTTCAGTTGTCTTTGTGTGAGAGAGAGAAAGAGAGAGTTTACCTTGATCGTGTTCAATCAATCTTGCATGGCTCGCTGATTTTCAGAGTAGCGAACCAGGGATAACTCTTTGACGCTTCGTGTAATCAATCAGACCAAAATAATCAAATTAGTCTGCTTTGAAAGATTTGCTTTAAAGAATAACTGTTAAGCGCACATTAACTGTAGGTTAATTGAGGTACTTGAGGTGCCTGCTATACAGGTACTTGTGAACAAAGAGCCAGTAAGTATTGGTAGATTGAAAAATATTGTTCGAACCCAACAAACATAACAATCAGCGCACATTTCATTCAATTTTCTGAATGTGTTTCTTTGTTTCTAGAAATCAATCACATGGTAGTGTGTGCGGCACACGTTCCGAATAGATTCACTACAATGTTGGCGCTTTAATGAGTGATAGACTCGGCAAGACATGTTTAGACAACTAACAACTAAGAAAACTAAAGCAGGTGTTTGCATGCCTGTTATAGACGAAACTGGGCCATGTTCCAGTGAGGTACATTTTGGATAGCGGCAAATACAAGAGACTGGAAAAAAAAAACACTGGCAAAAATTAATGCCCCAAAACGGTTAGATTTTATCGAAAAAAGAAACTTTGGTTTTTAATCACAACGTTCACTTTCACACAAAAATGATATTCATTGTATTTCTTGTCGCAGCCACGTATTAGGCCAATTGGTTTAATAGCTCCCTCGTACACCAATCTATATACTCAATAGGGGTTGGTTTGGGCTAACACATGGATGGGATTACAAACTAACTAGTATCGTTCGGATTTACTGTACGTTTCTTGAGGGATAAGAGACAAGAGATTTGGAGGAAAGATATAAAAGGTCATATTTCCCTATCTCAAACACAGAAAATATTACTTTGCTCCAAGCTTAAAAAAAAAACCGAAACGATGCTCACATGGTTTTGTTGGTGAGGGTACTATTGGAAGAGGGGATTGGGGGAGAGGAGTGGAAGTGGCATCATTTTCTTGGTCCATGGTATCAGGAATTCTAAATACTGCCCTGAGTGTATTAGGGAAAACTTTATATCAGTGATGTTTGGCATGTGGTCCTTTCAGATCCTTTTCTGTGTCCACTTTTCCTTTAGCAACTGTGTGTAGCGAAGTTATTTGAAATCGTACAGTTCACCCCCAAATCCCTATGAAAGAAAATGACGGCACCGGAAATTTTTCTGAATTAAAGGATTCCTCGCAGAAAGCTCGAGCTAATCAGGAGAGTGTTTTGCGGGAAGCGCCCGCCGCGGTAGATCGGAGCTCGGCTCAGCCGACGGAACGAACGAGAAGGGAAATAATTGCGCGATCTGGTCGGAACGATGCTTTCTCCGTCCTCTTAAGCCTTCCCGTTGCCTGAACGCAAGTCTCCCTTCGTTATTCTGCTCACTTTCTGTCACTTGTCACTTCTTCTTCATTTTCTTTTGAGCCTTCAGGTAATGCGATTGCCAACGGAGCATTGGCGTGTGCAGAAATCAACGTGCGGCGGGCGGCACCACAAAGAAGCGTGGATTTTTGATGCGCAACAATTGCAGGAGTGAATTTCATTTAGAAAAATGTTTTTGATGAAAAGAAGCATTCCAAACGCATCCCAAATAGACAGAAAATGTTCAAGTTCCGATATAAAAGGAACACGAAAGGGTTCGGGAAACGGTATTCTGATTTTCATTAAAGTTCATTTTTGTAACGGTTTTAAGCCCACGAACTAATTAGTAACTGTAGTTCGAGGAACATTATATTTTAAAATACATTTTACTAGACGCATTTTTTAGCGTTTGAACGGTTTAGACATCATTATTTGAAATGTTTTTGGGGGGACTAGAGGTAATTTACATTGCTCCCCACCCCCTTCGCTGTTTCTACAAGCACTCATGTGTCTCCCAGGCTACCTTAGCATATAATGAGACCAACGTGGACAACTTGGTTCGATTCTTTGCAATGCTGACATTTTTCCCTACCTTATTTGCATCTAGATGGTGCACCAAAAAGATCTATCCTTATTTGGGCCACCAGGTTAAAGATTTCGGTCCTCTCGACCTACAAATTATGTATCAGTCACACGAATCGCTCTCTTCGACGAGTGGTCGTTTTATTAAACGTGTATTCGTTCTCGATGTAAAGTTGACGTATGTATTCCATGTCTGCAAGGCTCATGTGCTGGGAATGTCAGGACCGGGGATTTGGGGAAAATATGGTTGGAATTTATTCAAGCAGTAACAGTTGGAATGCGTAATGGAAAGACATGAGCCCCCGTAGAATTAGCTATTTCCCACATACCTAATAGATATTTAGTGCCAGTAATACCTATTTCCACGGCTCTTTTATGAATGGCATGCATAAAACCATTTATTGTGTATTGACAATTTCGCGTTGTTCGGTGAACCAACTCTAAAAGAGGCCCCAATGTGAATGGTTGGACGTCCTGTCATATTTTCAGAAATCATACGAAGCATGTCAATGAGAGAAAGAGAAAAAAGAGCGAGATAGGGTGTAGTCGAATCGTCGGAAGAAGTCCAAAGACGCGGAAAAGTGGAATCATTCACAAGAGGAAATCGTCCACCGGAACACACCGAGCGTACAAAATGCCGTCACAAACATTGCCGAACCAAATCGAGCTTCGGCAAATGTCAAAAAAAAAAAAAACGCGTCACAGTTCTTAGAGCGCTTCAGTAGTCATCTTTTCGTACCGAGTTTGGCCCCTCTCATTGGTTTCCAAAAACTCTCCATTCCAAAGCGCGCCACTGGGCTTGGAAGAGGAGGGGAGGATCTCCGACACGTGTATTTTCCTTCCCTCTGACGTCATTGTGTGTTGGCACCCCCGAAATATTTCTGCCACGTGGAGGTCATTGATCCTTTAACCTAGTAAGGGCCGCGTGACGTCATAGTCTTGACGTCACTGGAAGGTGGCGTTGAGAGCCCTTCGGCGTTTGGATGGGATGCTGTTGGCTACGGAAGTGAGAGTAGTTACGATTTTCATGAGAAGAAAATAAGATATAAGCGTAATTTTTAATTGATTTTTAAGTAACGATTATCCTTATCATGCTGTCGTGGGATTAAAGGTGGGTGAGGGCTTGAAGCTTACAGCTAATCGGAGGTTCGGGTTCGTCGACATCTTGAACAAACATTAGATAACCCGGATGAACCCAAGTGAAAACGCAAAACCGAGATCAAATCTGACCAGTTGTGAGCTTTCCACGCTTCATTTTCCTGGCCGTTCCCGCGCTGGCCGAAGCCTGGTCTCAGTCCCGGGGGTCAATACAACAACGCGTTATTCGATTTCCAATTTCCACTTCCATCTCAGACGCAGCGACACTCATTCACACTGTGTATTGATCTAATTGTGAGAAGCTCTGTCTGATATGGTACGATGCCGTTGGGTATTAATATTATTATTGGAAAATTGGTACTTTGAAACGAGAGTACGTGGTTCGGCCGGTACTAGCCTGGTCAGCCGCGGTCGAGAGCTGCTCAGGACACTTCCCACTCTCCTCGGACGCGATCGGGCGAAAGAGCGAGGGAATCAATCAATTTGCCCCACTACGGCCCGGAAGACCACTTAACGACGACGGAGACTTAAGCGAAACCGGAAGTGTTCCATGTGTCCACAAGCTTTCATTCAAGACCGCGAGCTTTCATGGCACTGCGAAATTGCCCGCAAGGTTTTACTTTAGAACGAGTTTAACACGGTTCATTTTCTTGCAATTCACTCGCACGTGCTTTCTATACGGTTAGGTCTGTCTGCAAAGAGAGTTGTTCATTTAGAGTAAATATTCTTGTCGCAATTGCCACTTAAGATTCTTCTCTTCCCGGCTACGCACCTAACTGTTTACGTCAACAAACACCACCTTTCGATTCCATTTACAAAGCACCAGTTCCGCATTTATATCGAGCCAAAATAGGAACAGTGTAATTATTTTTGCTATGCCACTTCACTACAAAGGCGTATTTTTGTCGCTGTCAAATACGTAGCCCCGCTGAAAATTCATTCAAGTAATGCCCTATTTTCCATGCAAATGATCCCGCCTTTGTTATCTGGTTAATGCAGTACAAGAATACAAACAGGAAGCGGATATCAGGTTAATCATTTTCACATTTTCCAGGGAGCAAAATCTTACCTAAGAACCCGTCCATTTCCTGTGACTGTTGATGAATATGATTTTCTTTCGTCACCGTGGCGAGAGCGTATATAGCCCAAAATACAACTTTAGAAATTATGTGCCACCACGACGATCAATAATTCGGCGTCTGTTTTGAAAAAAAATATCACGCCTCCAATCCAGTGAAAGGCATAATTATTTAAGTCCCCGAATCTCAGTAATCGTCAATCGTAGAATAAGTCATTAGTAATTACATTTTGCCTGTCGCCTGCCTACCCACTCGTAAATCAACCCTTCTCTCAGCTAAGTATTTCGAAATGTCGCACTGCATGCTTTGAGATAAGAATGACAGGAATTGAGTTGTCATGGGCAACGATGTTATCCAGTAGAACACAGACAAAACAAATTAATGAGTTGCGATATCTAATAACTCGCTTAGCGTGTCTTACGCTTGCGCACTCGGCGACGCTTCTGCGCGTCGCGACGCCCTCTCGGTGAACGGAGAGAGAATCGGCGGCGGCGAGAGTGTTCGTCTGTGTGGTTTCAGAAGTGGAGGTGCCAGCGCTCCTCTATAAATCCTGTCGGTCTCCCGAGCGCTGCCAGTCGCTCAAGACTATTGCGGGCGCCTGCATCAGTCTCTTTTCATTCCCAAGAGACCATGCGGTTAACAGTCGGAGTCAGAGTGTAGTAAGTTTAGTCTACAGCCTGGGCAGAGAATAATTGGGACCATAAGTTTGTGCTGGTGTGTTTTTTTAATAATCTACTACGCGCGAAAGAAAAACTCTGCGTTTTTTAGAGGGAAAGTTCAAGACTCTTGACGCTTTCGCGAGTTTATAAGATAACATGGGGAGCGAGTAGACAGGCGGGTTTTTGTAAGAAACTTTCTTTGTCTAGAAACATCGGCATTATGATGTCTATTTCAACATTGAACAAGCAGACGATCGGTCTGAAGCCGCTAGCCAATTCCGAGACAACAAATATCACTAATTTTCCCGACACATTTCAAGACTTTTTCTCAAAGATCAGCGAAGACGAAGACAGCGACGACTTGATCGTGGCAATGCTCGAAGACAAGTTGATCCCTCGCAGCGCAGAGCTCGAACGAAAACGTCTCGAAGGACGCCGAGGTGGCGTTTACCGACGCTCGTTCAGCCGGAAGATCTCAGAGTACAACAACAATACTCGAGGCGCTTCGGAGTGCGAGGGTGAAGGCGTAGTGGCGGTCTCTCCGTCGACCGTGCGTCGGAGGGCGTCGTCCATCGCGGTAACGCGTCAGCCCCCGGACTTGCACCGCTTCCTGCAGGCGGAACAGCAGCGTCCGTGGGGACATATCTCGCCGCGATCGGCGTCCCCGTGCGGGGGATCGGCACCATGGCAGAGACCTGTCTCCCCGAGGGCACTTCCCAGACATCCACCAGTCTTGATGGCTGCTGACAAGCCGAGCTATCGGTCAAGGACAGCCTCCATGCCTGCAGTTCCCAGACACAGGGTAACTGAGCCTTGCACGTCTATAGTTGTCGTTGTTTGCGAACGTCTGAGCATGCAAACTTTCGATTTTCTTGGTGCTTTGCTTTATTTTGTCATCAAATGTATGCAATCTTTCTGGTAAGGACGTCATTGCCAGTAGTGGCACTTATTCAGATGACCAATAAGAAATAACAGGATAAGATTCGATATATTATGGATAAATGATGACCATAACAAATAATTTCGAATAGAGGCCAAACTGTAATGGTCCAGCAAAACTGAATAAAGTGTATGCTTTTCTTGCTGCCACAATGATTCATGGCAGCATCTTGCATGAAATTGTAGAAACCCCCATACGAAACAACTGTTCTAACTATGCTAAGATGTTGCGGAAGGTGGTAGGATTCCCTGTTGGTTAGCAATGATCGATGGTTATTCGATATCGATGAAAATAAATGCTGTGGAGAAAAAAGAAAAGTCGGGTCGAGCAGAACATGATCGATACTCGTAGTGGGCATGAATTGTCTTACAAACTCTGAGTTTCTTGGCGAAACTCGAAGTGCGTTAAGTAAAATATAATATACCATTAGTTGAGCTAGAGTGGACGATCGAGATCGACAAGCTCTTAGAAAGCTTCATTAAAAGTTTCCCCGAGTTCCGTGTGGTCAAGTGGTATAGCATTGTGTGTTCTTCCGCCTACCTCGGTCGCTTTCCCGATAGGTCCGATCTGGTCACCGATACACCCTTGTTTCATATCCTATATTTTACAATGTGGACGTTCGTTTCAAATAAAACGAAACTTATGTGTGTTCTCTATAGGGACCAACTTGTTGGTTGCACAACACATTGACGAATTCGGGATAAACTTAAATTCCAATTCACAGTTCACCCAGAATAGATTGCTTTATCATCCTAGTGCGTCGGTGAAAGCAGCAGACAGCAAAGTATTTTTAATCAGTAACATGGTGACTTCAGCATTTGATTAGTAGTCGTCCCTTTGTGACGGGAAAGTAAGTAAGACGAGTCAGTGCTCGAGAGAATATATTTGCTTATACCTTTCCTAATTTATGCATTGAGCAAAAGCACTTCGGTCACTTAGATCAACTTCAAAGCAACAATTTAAAACGAATGTAGATGTATTTTTTGGTATTTGCATTTTTTATTTGTCCTTATTAAAGATGGTTCTATTCTTAAAGGCATGTAATGTCTGGGGAAAACATTAATTGCAATCTAACAAAATAAAAGCTAGGTTTCACTCTGCCAAAAACTTCTCTCAAAATCGATGCAACGACGATGCATCGTCGTAGTCTCTAGCTTCATATCTCATAAACCAGGCACTAAAACGAAAACGAACACTGGTGTAAAATGTACCACCACAAAGGAAACTAAATGTATTGAAGCTGGTCACGACAGTCGCGTCGAGTACACGTGTGTTGTGTCCCGGGTCATTTATAGAGGAAATCTTCAAAGAGTGCTTTTCTTTGACCGCTACCACTTTGGTAAAAATAAATAGGGACACGAGTAAAACGTCAGATGAAAGGGTCTGGCGCATGATCCTGGATCGAAATGGGCTCGCCGTCCACATGAAGCCTCCTTTTGGTTTCATCAGGACGAAAGCCACACGAATAGCGATGACAGTGAGCCAGACACGACGGGGAAGCCATGATCAAGGAGGCGAATGAAACTCTATTGACAAGTAGAAAGGACGGGGACCCCGAGCAAGGAGCTAATTCAGAATTGGTGTGTGCTATTACTGGAGAATGAAGAGACAGTTGTGTGGATGCAAGAGTGTACGGTTATATAGAATCTCATTCTCAGTTTATCGAACACAGAACGTGTTCGATTCCCTCGGTCATTGTGAGAGCGTGTGAAAGGTCAAGAACATCTGCGACAATACTGTTAGAAAATTAGATTTGTTTTTTTAATGCACATATTGTTGAGAGTGTTCACTGAACGTATTTCTTGTTGTGAGGACAATGCGGAATAGAAGCGCTGAGTTTTTCATTCTAATTTGAAGCAAATTAATTTGTTTTCTCAAATAGAAAGCCCCCTGAATCCGTTCTCTCTCTACCCAATCATCCCTGTATTGGTAACTCGCTGGAATTACACTTACGTTTGTCTAAAATAGTCAATTTAGTTGCCAACTTCGAAGACAAAAAAACTGTCAAGTGGATAAGATTCAACTAAATATTCAACGTTTTGTAGCCATTGAGATGCTTGTCGGACCTAAAATCTGCTACTAAAATCTGCTTCCTTATGTTACCGCAGAAATAATGCACTATTTGTATGGTAATTGAATAGTTTCAATTATTATTCAGTTTAAGTGGTTAAATTATTCCAAGGTCACGTAAGTGAGGTTCAGAGATTGAGTTTTATTGCTACCCAAAGTAGTTATTGCTACACAAACAGATGACCCAGGTATTATTGTAAACGATCCATAGATCACGTTAGTGGATAGGTAGTGAGTGCTTTACTCACGCGTGTTCTTGAAATGGCGGCGTTTCTTTCAATCGTCTTCATAGTGTGTCAATACGCAGCAAAAATATTGTAAATATTTGATTACATAACCGAAAACAAAATACGTTGGGACACTAGTACCAGTTCAAGCTTTTAAATATCAAACGGTCATTTTGTGAGCTTCAATTACTTAATTCCTACTGCGAATTCGCTCATCAATCCCAGAGAATCTCATTTTTACGCCCTAGATTTGATTTGAATCCCTGTCAGTATTTAAAAAAACCAATTGTAATAAAATAAAAGATGCTGCCCCCCTTACTGAGTATTAAAAAAAAATCGTACATAGACACAACTGCGCATGGAAAATACTTCAAAAGTATTTCCTGCGTTTTTCTGTTGTCTGCTCTTCTATGCCTAAACTGTTGTTCCTTTGTTCCACCGAAACTTGAGATGGCTAAAATTTTGAATAGAATGTAGAAAGATTTTGCAATTAAAATGTCCTTTGAAGCATGCATCAGATACTGCTTTACATTTCATTGTAATGTAGGTGCTCCATTACATTTTCATGTAATTTTGCATCGCTCATGCCATTGAACAAAAGCGACGAGAGTTTGTCGATAGAGAGGAAAGCTTGTTACACACCTCGAATGATGTCTATATGCACGAGGGTTTTTATTGCAGTTGATCTTCAATACTCGTGCAATGTCGATCTGGCAACTATTAGAATACCTCGTTGTAGCCGACTGCTCAACGAGGGATGATAAAAACGCTTCGAAGAGACCAGTGGGAACAGGCACTCAACTCTATTGGAAATGCAAATTTTTTGCAAAGCACGTAGACCACTTTATAAGAACTTATTAAAAACGTGTTGTCAGATCACTAAAGAGTAATGCGGTATTAGTAGCGAAATGCGAATAAATCTTCGTGGTGAAAATCTCAACAGTGCGCATAGCCTAGATTCATTCAGCTAGAGTGCAGATCATTTTCGATAAAATTTAGTATAACCTAGTTCAATCGCAAAGTTTGAAATATATATTTTATTTCAATTCCCAAGCTCTGGCTGATTAAAAATGCACAGTCGAAGAGAATTAGAATTTCCTTCCAATCTACAATGGCATTCCATGTAAATTATTCTTCCCTCTCCTTGTATCGATCACAACGAGCATGAGACTATTTCATAGATTGGAATGGTTACCATAGGACAGGTATTGTTTCCACTTTTTTCACGTTCTATACTAGAGATACAACGTCCAAGAAATAAATATGCTTGCTACGTCGATAATTTTCATTTCCAATCCACGGGGTGATTGAGTGGCATATTGAAGCAACGTCTCCATCAAGAACATGTCGTCTCCTTGACTTACTGCAAAGGTTAATGAATTTGTCTCCGTGTCTTGAAAAGTGCCCATGCAGCAGTATTGTGTTCCAAGTCAGAGGCTACAGAAGTGTCTCTGAAGGAGCCGCTGAGGATTGTATCTCGAAGAAACGTCCAATTCAGCAGATATTGAAGAGAAAGAGACGGCAAAGAAGTGCTATGAAGTGGGGAGAGAGATTGATGCGTAGATTGCTGCTACCCTCCCAACTGTTCCAGTGATTTATCCGAGTAATTTATTCTCTATGTGGAGAGTGATTGCTGATGGAAGAACATGGTCAAGGGTCCTCATATTGTCTGCGAATAACCATCTTCTTTTACTTACCATGCCAAGAGGGTTGGTACTCCTGTCGTTTTGCTTTATCTTGTCTTTTTCGGTATCGAAAGCGACTGATTTTTCCGTGTAACTTCAGCTTTGCTGCTTGCATGCGCAGAAAGAGTCAGAGCCATGAGATGAGATGCCGGGTTCGACAAAAAATTCATATTCTGCGAAAAACAAAAGATGTTATTGAAGATGAGATCTCATTACAGAGTTAATTCAATCTGGAAGAAGACTTCGTCAACCTGGCTTAAAAGTCTGGGGAAAACTCATAAAAATAAAGCAAATCAATAATTCGAAACATAAAATAAAATTGCCGTAAAAAGAGAACCGTACAAGGGTCGTTCCATGTCAAATCAACCGACCAAAAAACCACCACCTCTCAGAAATCGATCACACTTGGTACGATCGGTGACCAGATCTTTTCTATTGTTAACTGATATTTTTGTTTGCCTTTAAGTCAAATGGTTCGCCTAGTACGGCCCCGAAACGGCGTGACGGTACTGAATTTTGGGGTGCACAAACCGCTTTTCTTTCTCAAATTGCGTCGGCTGTAGTTAAGATAGATCAATGAAAACAAATTTACTTGAAAGTTATTGAAATATTGTTTCATAAAACATAAATTTCATTATTAAAAAAATTAAAAAATCCCCCCCTTCCCCATTTGTATTTTTTCTATCCCTATTTTCTTTCAAAGTGGAATTTTTACTTTCTTACAAAATTCTATTTGATAGCTATAAGTATAAACTCCATTTTCTGAAAGTTTCAGAGTGGAACGGCTATGGAATTTTGAGATAAATATTCAAAAGTCTCGCCGTGTGTAAAATATCGAATGTTTTTACATGTGTTTACGCGTATATGGGATAGTCAACACAAACTCAACACATCATTAAACCTGGCTAACTTTTATGTGAAATAAAGGTATGCTTACGCATAAAGTAGGCTTAGAGCAGACTTTCACTAATTTTTTCAGAATTTTGTCCCGCACCGTTCATGCGCAGTAGCAGTCCGAACTTTAGCACTTTTCAGTGTTTTGGTTCGCCTTCCTCTACGTTTGGGCTCCTAGCTAACGACCCGCTAAAGGTAACGAAAAAATTAAAACACCAATAGAAAGCTGAGAAAATTTAGAAAGGGTAACATTGAAAAAAATATAATACAAAAAACTAACCTTGATGTACAAACATCCCCTAAATTGAGAAGAAAAACAATTATATCCTGCTTTTAACTTAACGAAAATGTAACGAAACATCACCAAATAACGGTTAAGCTTATCTGAGATTTTCTTGATGGAATTCGCAAAAGTTTTTGAGACATTTTTTTTCACGATTTCGGAATCGAATCGGAATATCATAATTTTATGAGATGTGCTGATTGACCTACTACACATATTTCATCGAAAAAAAATTTATCTCAAAAACTGGCGCGTACGTCATCATGAAAATGTCAGATAAGCTTGTTTGAATTTGAAACTATTGGTCTCAACTCCTCATAGATTCCCCTCAAATAAAGGGAACAACTCGAAATATTACCAAACAAACATGCATACATCAAAATGGAAATGATATCTCTACTATTTATATGTGAATGAGGGAATCCGATGGACTTTCCCGAAAGAAAGTGATCCAGAGTGGCAATACTATCGCATAAAATGTGTATAAGAAAAGCGGCCATTTCCCCTTAAAACTCCTCGTAGGCAAAGTCATTCCCGTTTCAGAGAAAAGCAAACATTCTAAGAAGTAGATTTGCATAACGCTTCACTTATGCTCGAGTTCGTTCGGAGCCTCCACCTCCCCCCGCATTGCACACTTGTCACATTTTGTAATAGAATGCTTGAAACATGTCTCCTCACTTTCTTCGCATATAAGTTACTTCGCCTAACATGATGACTGCTGTGAGGTCTTCCTATTTCAGTATCACTTAAATACATATGGTAAAGCACAGGCGGAACAGGCTGTACCCACGTAAAAATTAATACCAAAAAGTAACTTTTTGCAACAAAAAAAAATGCGATTTTTTCAGGGCACACGTTTGAAAATGTTTGTTTGGTGAACGGCATCGCAGTTTTACTTCCGGCATGTGGAGAATGAATTAATCTTAGAATTTTAGAGGAGATCTTGTCCGTTGGAAGGGAGGTTCTTTCTTCCGACTTCTTATCTCAGGACTCAACATTGAAAAATGGAACAAAAATGTTTGCAGAATCACAAGAAGTTCGCTGTGAAAAGATAAAATTCTCACTTACAGCCGAATTAATGGGATCTAATTGCATAAGATTGCATTTTTGGCACACAAAATATTTCTAATTGATTAGTGATTGACTAAGAATGAGACAATTGTTTCATGGCTACAGCCTGGCAGCATGACGGTAATTAAATTGTTGCTGTAAATCGACAGTTTGATAGCACATTTGTATTGATAGGAAATCAAATGATTACTTGTATTATAGATGGATTCATACTCATTTGGACCCCACTTGGGACCCAGCGGGGACAAACTGATGTACTACTGAGGGCGATGGAAGTACTTGTTGCAATGATTTTTTATTGCTAGCTCGAATTCTCGTGCATGTGATGCTTTTGTTATTTTTTTTCCTGTTTGTGTCCACGTGTGAGTTGAAATTGCGAGTATGCGCTGGGTGTTGGATTCAAATTAAGTTTACCAACCGAATGAACCGTTGACAATGTATTCCAACCCGTGATTGGAGGACATGTTTACATTATTTGTGAAGACTCCACCAACCCCTTCCATCAACTCCACTCTACCTTCTCCAATACCGCGATCTGCCCATTTTATATGATTGAAAACACTGCCTATAAATTGCAGAGAAGCGGGGAGCAAGGAAAATATTTATCAGGTCTCCTAAGGATTTTATTTTAAAGTGAGTTTTATTTTAATAAAGCATTTCTTTGTAAGGAAAACGTGGGTTCCCACACCAAATTTAAAGTTTTGATTAAATTTGGGTGATTAAGACGGCGAGTATATCCCTCGGGACTGGCCAAAAGCCAGGCGGCATCAAACTCAAATATCCAGAGAACCACTCCTGAAAAAATAAACTCACTGCGTGGCTGTATAAAGCATAATTAAGTTAGAACTCTTTAAAATAAACATTTAATTTAATTTAGATGTCAGGCGTTGATGAGCCATTCTCGATAAAAAAATAATGATATTCAGCATCTATGAAAAAAAAACGAAATTCCTTCGCGAGGGGCTCAAGTTAAATACATTTTAATTTGTAATGCAATAAGATGTTTTCTTTCGTTTGGATTCCGAGCGTTCGCTAGGGCGCTGACGCCGAATGAAAGCAGAAATCAGTACGCGGAAGGGAGACGTTTATTGGAAGGCAGCGATGTTACGAAAATGCAGAGACCAAGAGGCTGGTTTTTATTTCGAGAAACGTAGTAGTCCACTGGTCGGTCTATACAAAAGACAGTAAAAAGGATGAATATTTCTTCGGGGTGTTTCAAACATATTCATCAAAAGATTGCTTTTATTCGGGATTAGTTAATAATATTTACTTTTAAATAATGACCTACCATGTATCAGTATTTACCTTGAAATGTATTTGACAACAGCTTTGGCAGCAAAAATTACAGATACTGGTCAAATCAAATTGTTTCATTTCACTTTGATGTCTATCTCATTAAAAAACGAAAGCTAAAACTCAGGTTATAGTGTAAAAGCGACATGAGCAACCTTAATGGCATACCGATGGCATATGCTAAACCCAATTTTACATTAACACGAAAGGTTAGAGTGACATAATTACTTTTTTAATTACTTTTTTCAATCCCTTTCATTGACTAGAGATTAAAAAGCAAAGTGACAGCAACTAAATCATCAAGTCAGACGATTCTGCTGAAAGGTTAGGCTTTGAAAGTACAAGCTCCAATCCCCACAAGGCAAAATGCGCCGCCACTACCCGAAATAGGAGCTAGCATTTTGTAAACCCACGTTTACGAGCTTTACGACCACCCCAAACTCTACCCGAGAGTTATCCTTCCATGGCCTTTTACGATCCACCTGTTACTCGCAGCGTCGGCGTCGGCGGTGTGCGATTAGCAAGCTGCTTCGATGGCTCGAACGACCTGGCAGAAGCTCCCTCGTCAATTTTAGCTCAATCCACTTACTTTGAATTAAATTCGTAAGACCGCATCGGAAACTGCTCTAGAGCCTAAATCTCAGTAGCAGAGTTTCAAGCTTGAGGAAAATCTTGTTCAAGGCCTTCCACTTGTGCCCTTCGCATTTCACGTGCATTTCATATTTTCACTCTTTCCATATTGCAAAACTGATTGCTGCTGATTCATTGTTTGTTTTATGATGAATAATTCTAGTGGCTTCGTTCTGATTTCGGTACAAAAACAAACAGAAATACGGGTGAATACATGTGTATATTGTCCACGTGTTTACCCATTAATGGAGTAGCAAAGAGAGGATTTCAGTTAATGTAAGCGCAAATGGTAATTTCACTGAAACTATATTTGGTTGGTAAGCATAGTACATACACCTACATGTTCGTAAAATCGACGCTTTATTTTATGATCCTAAACAAAATTAACCAATGTGAACAACAAATTGGATCCCATATAAACTATCGCTATTGTGTATTTTTTAATTAATAATTTCGGGATTTGAAGTAAGCTTTTCGGCTTTATCTTTAATATGCATTACCTACGTAAATTGGTTGCTGGTCCATAGAAGAACTTTTTTGGAAAGGAGAAAGTAATATTTTATGTGCTTTTCTCTGCAATATGGAGTTGATTGTCAGGGGTAAGCCTTTGGGAACGCAGAATATAAGGTTGCCAGCTAACACAAGGTATTATAATAAAGCCTTTTGAAAATCATTAAAAGCCAAAGACCTAAAGTTAGATGCTTTTGTCCTCTCGAATACAAAATGCATTAGTCTTAAGAAATGTGAACATGACGCAATGCTACTATTGGACATTGTCCGCAGCTCACAGCCCACGCCAATACAAAACTGAAAAAGTTCAGTCCATAGATTTCGGATTCTGTATCACAAACACCAGAGATTTCCAATAAATTAGTCGAAATTTTCCTTGCATAATTTTAAATAATAAAAAGGGGTTATGCAGTCGAGGGTTTGGTTAGTGCTCGGATTACGCACATTAACTCCAAATGTTACCATGTCGCTTTTTCAGCACGAGTAGTTTTCAAAAGATCTTCTTCAACGTAAATCTCACGAATATCACTCGCTTTCGTTGCAGCCGATGCTGGGCCAAATCCGCAACAAAGCTGACAACTCCGACGTGGAGCCTGAGTACTACAGGGTTCGCAGCTTCTCAATCACACCTAACGGGATCTTCAACTTGGGTGACTCGTTTCGGTCGAGACGCTCGCGGTCCATCAACTCAGTTAGTTCGACGGGTTCCAGCGGAGGCGTCAGCGGAGCAAGCATCTCAAACCGGGACAGAGTACCCAGGTGAGGCTTCGTCACTCTCTAGTAGAACATTTATTAGATACAAACGGCTAGCAAATTTTACATTTCAGGCATGGTACTGTAGAAAATGTCAAATCAATTTCTTTGTCCTCCAACTCTCTTTCAAATATTAACTTTCTCATACTTCTTTTTCAATCCACCTTTCTTTCTATTTTCTTTCTCTCCATTTTCCTCCTCTTTCCTCCACATCATCTTGTAGTTTTTGTATCCATCTATCTCTTGGTCATCTCTTCTCGTTTTCTCTTGGTCGTCCCCTTTTCTCATATTGCAAATTTTAATTTTTTCTGCGCCAACTTTTTTTAATATTTCTCATAATTTTTCAAAATAATGTAAATCCTTCCCAATTTAAAACCTATTTTATCTATATGTCTTTGTTTTCTTAATACTTTACATTTTATCTTGTCCACCTTTGTCACTCCTTCAATTCTTCTTATAAACTTCAATAATAATAATAATCTGGTATTGTCACAGATCGATCATGTCACATTAATTTACGACAGTAAATTTAATATAATAATACAATATAATACCATAGAATACTTGCATTTATGATAGACGAGTTAAACATTGATGTTATTTGGCGATAACTTCATTTTAGTGTAGTCGGTCCGGGCCTAGTCTAGCATAGAAGATAAACCCGGTGTAGATCAACTGTAATTGCCTATGATTGGACCTAAATGGGCTTGAAATGTGTACAAATTTAGTTAGCACAACTAGTTGTTTATTGTTATTATTGATTATTAGTAATAATTTGACAAAGAGATATCGCAAGTTAACACAGATTATTGGTCGTTGATAAATACGTACCAGTTCAGAGGCAAATTATCAGCGAATAAATAATACATGGCCAGCAATTCACGTTATGGCTAGGCCATGAATCAGTCGTGCTAAATAAAGCAAGTCTTGTGCACGAAACACTGACGTTATGACAAGTCCCAACTATTACATTACAAGATGAAAGGATCTCCCACCGACGTTGCATCCCATGGCATTTGAATACAAGATTATTTTGACTTTAATTATACTATGTTACGTTCATCTAAACGTTACTCGATGGTATTAAAGTTATTGAACCTCGTTATAAATGCGGGCAATTATTTTAATTTTGACTCGCACGCGAAGAGCGTTTCCGCTCTCACACGGGTGGTGCCAGCATCCCTGTCTGTTTGAAACTTGTGTAACTTCTTGACTTTAATTAGTACTGCTCTCGGCCAATTGAGAAGCTCCTTTAAGCAACAACCTACCACTTTCGCTGTCCTCATTTGTGAACACCGTGAATACAAAATAAGGTGCGATATCTCAGTAAAAATAAACCAGAAATATATGGCAATTTGACTCGGGTGGTGTGACCAAAATATATCCGTTAAAATGTTTTTTTCTTCACTGCTATTACACTTTCCAAATGAAACTTGTTTTTCCCCTGGGAACCGGATCCCCAATTATTTTGAGGATGAAAATGTTATCACTATGGTAACAATCCCTGAAAATCTGTAAACGCCATTTGTGATTGACTGATCATTTTTAAACTCAATGGCTAAACTTAAACTCTGGTTTGTGGTTGCGGCAATTAGGTAGATCTTCCGACAGGTAGAAATCTGGTCGAACCACGCTAAGTATTCGTAACGATGGATGTACAGCTAGCATTTATCAACTAATTTTAACTTGTCGAAAGAAAAATAACGAGTGCCTTTTACACTTCAATGACGAATTGTGACCTTTTTATTTCCTCGAAAGCAACGCTATACCTGAAGTTTTGAATTTGATAAAAGTTTCCCGACGCTTTTAATATTAACCTGAGAGCGCTTCAGAATCGATAAAGTACAGGTTTGCGATACTGTAGGAAGAAATACATGGTTGAAAGTAGCGTACAATGCGGTCCCAAATCCCAGCAGAGTTCAGTCTGAGAACATGCGTTGACAGTGGAGTGAAAAGGAGTTTGGAGGGTTAAGAGTTATATATGTTGCTCTCTCTGCAAATAACTGAACGCAGTTATAGCATGGACATAAAATAGTTTGCATAGTTAATTGAATGTTTAATTGACTCATGCGCAGGATATATTTTAATTTCAAAGAAAATAGTTTGAGCAGAGTTTCTCACCAAGAAAACAATTATCTACCGGCATTTACTGTAATTTTACTAAACAACATCGCATTTTTTTTTCGTCAAACAAATGTTGGTTTAAAATTGTTTCAGGTTCGTACTTTGTAGATTTTAAAAGTACATAAAGAGCGTATTCGCTACTAGTTACAGGCTGCGCTAACAAAAGCTTCCAATTTTAACTTATTTAACTCGAGCGACCTGATATTTATTCAGCAGCAAGGCAGCACGTATTTCGATTGCATCGTGCAAAATGCCCCTTGAAAAAGAGAAAACAAGATGCAACAGAAATGAATAATTAAAGCTTTAATGCTCCGTCAATTTTGATCATACCGTTCTACTTCTCTAAGCGCTTAAATAATCTTTCAGAAGGGTACCAGCAGACAGAACTTCACTGAAACTGTTTTTTTGAGTGTTAGATAAGGGAATGTATGCCACTAAAATTAGCTGGCATATTCTCCTGTACAAAATAAGTATCTTTGTTTATTAGAAGAGGAAAAAAAGGGGGGAAAAGGCATTATGAGAAATGGCCTAATTACCAATGAGTACCTACCATCTTCAAGTCCAAGGCCCAGTTAGCGATACGTCTAATTACACAGCACGTATCGACTATAGCATTGTAGTGCTAAGCGACTCCCACAACCGGAGTCTTCATGCGTCAACGAATCATTAGAAATGCTGTTATGGAAATTCCATGGTACCAATGGAACTGTCAAGTTAGCAGAAGCTTGCTAACTCAGGATATCGATTTTTGACGGCCACAATCTCTCTCACAGATTTGAATAAAGCTTCTAAATAGTGTAAGCGTTTCGATTTCCTTTCTTAACACCATTTACAGAGTCATTGAGTAGTCAGGGAATTTGTCTGTCCACCACTTTTTTACAGTCACATTTATATCAAATTCATCAAATTCATTCGTACCCATTGTCATTATCAGTCTGAGCCGGAATAGGTTTTACTTTCATATTTCTTTACAAATGCGAGGACAGAACATGCGTAGTAGGTATGTCGATGTCGAACATGTCGTACGTAGTGAGGTAATTGCTTTAAATGTAACTCTAACGGTTTGTTTGTCGGTCACGGTTACAAGATAGCATTCAATTTTCTCCAAAAAGCCTATTATATAATCAAGGTGGAAGGTTGTGTACGAAATGCATCTTACTTTTCGACATCAGATTTGATTGATTGATTACTAAGAGGAGTTTAGCGAAGCACTGTTTTGACAACTTGCCATGTGGCACTGGAATGAGTGGATGATGATGATGAACCTTACCTAGCCTAGAAGGAAGGAGGGGAAGCCCGGTGCTGGCACGTAACCATACTCCTGTCGAAGAGCTCCTAGGGGGTCACCGGCTAAACGTCTCTTACGAAGGACGGTACAACTCGAACAATACGATTCTTCTACAAATCCATGTTGTCGAGAGGGTGATAAGGAAGGCGAGTGAAGTTTAATAACTTTCATCCCTTCCACCTCTCTCCCGAAGTCATGAATATGATGATCACCCATCCAATACCTAACCCAGCGCAGTGTTGCTTAACTTCGCTGATCTCACGAGAACCGGTGTTTCCAACATGCCAAACCGTTCGGTACCAACATGCGGTTTCCCTTGACCCTTGCAATATATAGGGTTGGATAGGATCATCTTCATGTTCACCCTCATCATTTTGTTTGACATATCTTATAACTTCCTTTCTCCCCAATTTGGATTGCTGCAGTACGTCTTCCCGCTGCAGCATCATGCCGTGGGACTCTGAAGAACCGGGGGCAGTTCCCAAGTTTAAGGTCGCCATGCTGGGTTCGTCAGGGGTCGGCAAAACGGCGCTCACGTGTCAGTTCACCACGTCCGAGTACATCTGTGCGTACGACACTTCTCTCGGTGAGTTATTTTAGTGTGTTATTTTATTAAGTGTGCCGGAATACTTGCTCCAGCTTGATGATTCAAGTAGAGAGATTCGATTACTTGGACCAACGTTATGAGTTATGGGTTGGATCACGCATTCAGAATGAGACAGAAACGTGACTGAAGAATGTATGTAAGAAAAGTCACTAAAAATATTATTTTTTGATACATGGTTATATAATAGTTATATAATAGTTACATAATAATTATATAAACAATTCGTTTTTTAAATGTCTGCCAAGAGATTTTTTTCCTGAATTGTTCAATAGCATGTTAATTTTTTAATTTTTTTTTAAAATTTTGGTTTATTGTCTTAAAAAACATTAAATGCTGTACAGACACATAAACACGTATAGAAGAGTGAAAACAAATTTAGATTGTACCCTGTCAGTTCTATAAAAATAATCTTTTATTTTGAAAGGACAGATACTTAAAAGGTGCACCTTCAGCCCATGTTTAAATTCAGGAATCCGAGCCCTTTTCATTTTGAGGTCGGCTGGTAGATGGTCAAAAAAGGTAGCGCTACTGTAGGCTGGATGTTTTCTTGAAACGTTCAACTTGAAGGCAGGAACTGCAAAGTCAGTGGCTTTTCTAGTGTCATGGTGATAATGAGTTCCCTGTGTCGTGTCAGTCCCATTTAAAAGAGCATATACAATCGTCTGGTTATTATTTTGATAGTGGTATTTGTGGACTAGTGAAGAAAATCAAGGACGCTCGTTAGGCTGTATAATCATAGAAATAGATGGGTATAATTAAGCATGAAAAAAATCGTATCTACGATTGAGAAGTTGACGTGCTCGTAGATTGTAAAGTTATAAAATATTATCATTAATTACTAGGTCCCATAACCCAACATATTGTTAGTGTTTTCTAATAGATAAGCTTCTTTAGGCATACTATCTTTTTTGGTAGTTTTAAGTGCTGTACATTGTCGCTTATCATCTCACGCAAAAATTCTAGAAAATATATTTAAAAGCATTTTAGTACGAACTTAAAAAACATTTTTTTTTACATTTTTCTATTGATAAATTATTACCTTGAGTCGGTGTGTATCGAATCCTACTAATAAATTCTCTTTAAAACTCATGTCTCTATTAGAAAGGATAAAAAATATTTTTCTCAAAACCTATTTGGTATTTGTAAAAGCAATGGTTGTATTTCCAACAACACAAAAGGCCAATAGGAATGTCAGTACGATAATAATAGAATAATACATTTGGTAACTGGAGACGAACGCACCCGAGACAAACGAGCAGCCCTTTCGCAGACTTCGAGAAAGATAAAGCAGCTACTAAAAAACAGATCACGTAGCATTCAACTAAAAGATTTGTGTGCAATTAACGCGTCACTTGCAAATATCCCAGCAAGTCAGTTTCCCGTAAGTGCAGCGGAAATGAACGTAGCTACTGCAGTGGCTCGGAAAACCGCTGATATTCTTGGTAAAATCTCCTTGACGCCCCAAGGTCAAATGAACGAGGCCAGAGATTAATCCGTGACAATAATCCAGTACAGCATTGACGACGCGATTAATAATTTTGAAGATTATTACGACGAGTCATACGTATTTTCGTCGAATACGTTTGAAATAACTACGAATTGTTTCTTCAACGGAGGAATCCGTGTAATGTTTATTATTTATTCCGGGGAACAGTTCGCCGCTAAGATAGCTGCCTGTTGTCGGCTATCCCCTAAAAAGGCTTCAATAGGGTTGATGTGGTTCGGGTGCCTCGAGAGGATAACTTTAACACAAGCGCAGTAGTGCACTGTGGGTATTTTAATTTCTTCGAAACACTGGCTTTACAAAGATTTCCCTCGCCAGACAAGTTTACTGTGAAATATGACAGTGCGCGATGGAGCATTATCGATAGCAACTGGCCAGAGAAAGATTTCTTTGTGCATAAATTATTCTTCGGTTTGGAGAGAAATACAACCATTTGCCACTTCGACACGAGACACTACCAGAAATTGGAAACTTATATTGTGTTTGATTATATCAAGGATGTGTATCAAGCTACAGAGTTCATTGGTGTAGTTATCGAGGCCAACAAAGTGTCCGACCTGGTTATAAACTACCTGATGATTCCGGTAATTTCTATACGGGGTACAAATCGCATGTGATAAGCGCAACATACCGACAACTCCACAACCAACCCACAACCCCCGTTGCATAAAAATGGCGTCACGAAATTTATGGCTTTCATAAAGGAGAATATTTTATCTAGGGCGATCCTTTATTTATGTCTCTCAGCGTGTATCACATATTATGAAACGGTTCGTTGACAATATCACCAAATAAATAGTGGTCATCTATCCCTCATTACGCATTAAAATGCGTAATGCCTTTTGTATACTTCCTAATGGAAAAGTTGTGTGGGACTTCAGTAATCCACACGCGCGTTCCTTCCTTGTTATCATGCTTTTTAAAAATTAAGGCCACTAAGCTACAACGCGTGCATCAATTATCAGAGAAATAATGGGTTGCGTCATTTCGTAAAAACACTTGATAAAATTAATCGGGTAGAGGTCTAGAGGACACATAGAGAGGAGGATCAACACCGTGAGTATGAATTTTTCATCTTACACGCCTGCTTTGACAAACTGTAACAACAACGATAACACCAACGGCCATGTGAAAGCCCGCTCAAAAAATAATTTTGTTTTTTTAATAGTCGTTGATAACAAAACCCGTACCCTCTTATTACTGATTATGTATCTGTTAAGTCACCAATTAGCGCAATGATAACAAAAAAAACTAGCATGTAGAGTCGAATATCAGCTACAACTGGCATTTAATCATAGTTTTAAAGCCAATGGCTTGAGGATGTACAGCGTATTCTGGGTCCTCATTCTGTTGCAAGTTATTTTTATAAAGTCTACTAAGATACCGCTGTCAACAAAGAAGAGCTTAGGAGATGATAGGTACCGTAAAGCCGCTGATGACAACTTTGACAGCGACAATCAATCAGTCCTTTCGCAGTCATCGAGAAAAATTCAACAGCTCCTAATAAACCAGTCAAGCAACACTACCCTCCAAGATTTGTGTGCAGTTTACGCTACACTAGGAAGTATCCCAGCAAGTCAGTTTCCGGTAAGTGCAGCGGAAATGCTAGTAGCTAATGCAGTGGCTCGGGACACCGCGGATCTCCTTGGAAACATATCCTTGACGGCTCAAGATCAAAGGAACGAGGTCACAGATTCATCCGTAACAATCATCATGTACTGTATTGACGATTCTGCCGATCAAGATGAAGAATTCCTAGACCCGCCTTTAAACATCACCAAGTTAATTGTATTTTCTTCGGCTGAGTTTGAAATAATGACGAATTGTTTCGTCAACGGAGGGGTCCGTGTAATGTTTATTATTTATTCCGACAACAGTTCGCCGCTAAGACCCCTGCCTGTTGTCGGCTATCCCCTGAGAGGCTTCAACGTGGTTGATGTGGTGCGGGTGCCTCGAGAGGATAACTTCAACACAAGCGCAGTAGTGCTCTGTGGGTATGAGGATTTCTTTGACACGTTGGCTCTAAAAAGACCCTTACCACGAGAAAAAATGACTGTCAAGCATGGCTGTGCTCGATGGAGTGATGCGGATGGCAACTGGACAGCTGAAGACTGTTTTGTGTTTAGATCACTCTTCAACAAAAGAGAAACGCTATGCCACTGTGACATGAATAATGATTTTAAATTGACAACATACGTCATGTTTGATTATGTCGAGGACGTTTACCTGGCTTCAGAGTTTACGGATGAAGTTCTCAATGCCAATAACAAGTCTGACCTGGTCGAACTACGACACTATGAAGGGTTAATCAAAGAACTTGCCATAGAAAGGGTGCCATCCTTGAACACTTTCACATCGAAATATTTACACGCCGTGGTGCAATTTGACTCAAAGTTGCTCCAAGAAAATTCAAGCGCGGTTCTTTTGGAGGATATCGGGAAGATTTTATCGAAGATCTTGCCAAATGAAGGAGAAAGCATCATCGGTCGTAGCAATAATCTGACTGCATCCTTTGTGATTCACCAGGAGACCTACCCGCGGGACCCGTTAATAGCATACGCTTTCACTGAAAGTAATGCAATAGAATACTTCAGGTCGTCCGAAAACATTGATTTGAATATTCTTTTTCACTTCATGATGGATTTCTCTTTTATGTTTTCACAATCGGTATCAGCTCAAAACGCATGGTATGGTTTTGTTCTATATCCTGTAGACAAGTTTTTTAAACCATCTGGTATCATCAATAGTCACAAAGTAAAAAATTTCAGAGTACTTGATATCGTGCTTGGTCCCCAAGAGAGTGAACGTCAATTTGCACAAGACCAACTAGTGCACTTGTATTCCATGCGAGACTTGATAGATTTGAAAGGTCTAGAATATGGCTGCGCATACTGGAGCGCAGCACTCAACAACTGGACGAGCGTCGGCTGCGCTCCTAACCCCACCCTCTACCGCAGCGTTTGCACTTGCAACATGTCAGCTCACTTCAACGAGTCAAGGACAAGAGGACAGTACGCTGTTTACAAATATCAGGATATGGTTGAACGCACTGTTGACCAAACCCTGGAACCGGAATTGGATTGCTCGTCACTGTACCAGAAAATATTCGATCTGCATCACTTGCGAAATTACATTACTAGACCGACGGTTGTTCAGAAAGGAATCTGGGTGTTAAGTGAAATTTTTAAAAAGGACTTTGAAAATACGTTACGATTAGACGAGACATTAAAGACACAAGTCTTGGATGACATCAGAGATATTGTTACCAATTATCAGTGCGAGACAACCAAACCTGAAGGCTACCAAAGCGACGGCTGCGAAGCCGTGTGCTACGACGAAAACAGCACGTACGGACTTGACCACGCCACTAACTTTTGGTATAGCATAAGTCTGTACCCCGCGGCGCTTTTCCTCGAAGGTCTCTTCGAACCGACAGAATTGTTCACTCCGAAAGCTTTGTTCGCTGTCCACATCTCAGATTCGGTGAAAGCTCAGAATGAAAAGTGTGTGTTTGTTGTATATCCTCTGAATACCTACTTCTTACGACCACTTCCTAATGTGGGCTACGATATCATAGCCAGTCGCATGGTCGACCTCGTCTTAGTGCCCAAAACGACCAGCGAAGAAGCCGAACAGTTCGTAGAAATCTACCTTGACCAAACGGCATTCACTTGCAAGCACGAATGTGCCAATTGGAATCTAGAACAAAATGCATGGACGACTAATGGCTGTAGCAGTTTTTTGGTCAACGGCTTGCACGTGTGTAATTGTAGTATTTCAGTCCATTTAAATCAGTCTAGGACGGGGGGACAGTACCTTGCGTACACCTACACCACGGTGGTCTTTGACAATGAAGTATATCTTCGCCTGGGCTCACAGTCGCTTTCAGAAGGTAGCAGCATTTTCAACCAAGGTGCGGCTCTCATACACAACGCCTCCCTGATTCCGGTCAACGAGAGTTTAATCTGCAAGACGCTAGGAGTTTATTTGCGTATAATGGCGGTTGATGAAAATCTCCTAGTTGAAAACCATATAGAAATCACTGAGATTTTAAATTGCCTTAAGAATATGTTTGACAGGTATCGTGTTAATAACCTTCATCCGCTCAATATTAACTACGGCATCCCAGGGTCGTGGAGTGCGAAGAGCACCGGTGTTGTTAAAGATCTGTTCTCCAACGCTGTTCTTTCCTCCAACGAGACTAATGACGTGTCATCGATATCCGACATGACTGTTGTCGTTCTTGGTTACTACATGTCTGATTTTCAATCAGAAGGAAATAACATGTCCATGGGTTTTGAGTTCTACGGTTACGAAAAAGAAATCCTAAAAATTTCGTCCCCACGCGATACAGCTAGGTTAATAGTGGAAAAGAATCCAACTTTTGCGTGCGTGCAATTTACACCAGAGGTTTTTTACAACCATCGTTTTATATTCACTATCTATCCCCTTAACACTTCTCCATTTCCGCGAACTATGACTTCTAACCCGATGTTTAACTTTCGCCAAATGGACGTTTACAAAAGCAATGACAGACTAGTATATGTCTTCTCATGGGATTACGAGAATATCAATAGTTCACTGATGGACCTCTACTTCCGACCATCGGAAAAACCTGCTAGCTACGTGAACATATCGTGCGCATCATGGAGTGACTCTTTGGACGGCTGGACCACCAACGTCTGCTCGATGGTCAGGTTGTACGGTACCGACATATGTCGCTGCGAGCTGATAAACCGCACTCTCACTCGCGTCGTAATGTATGAATACACTGAAATGCCCAATTTCTCGTTTGTGTCTGAGTACCGCGTGTCGTCCATTTTGTACCTCTTTGGAGCTTGTTTGTCACAGTTTGGCTTTATAGTCATTTTTCTGACTGCAATTTTGTTTTCAAAATGGCGCAAAGATCTTAGTAACAAGATATTAATGAATCTGTCACTATCTTCCTTTCTTTACCTTTCATTAGCAATGTACCGAGAGACCCACCTTATTTACGCCGACACCAATCAAACGAACAGACTATTAATTATTTTTACCGTGTGCGTTCAATACACCCGACTAGCGCATTTTTTCTGGGGACTTGCCATGTCTGTGCTTCAATACATGCGCTTCTCTGGAGTGGTAGGTGCTAATGTCATCCCACACTTATTGCTAAAGGTCTGTCTCATAACTTGGGGCCTCCCGTTTGTTCCACTGTTTGTTTTGCTCCTGTGGGATCAGAAGGTTCACTTCTGTAGCCCAGACAAACTCACCCACTACGTACTTTATTTGGTGCCTGGTGCTGTCATTACTGTTTTAAATATTGGCTTGCTCATTGCTATATTGGGTAAAATTACTAACAACTTCGGCTGTGGCAAAGAGGGAGATTTGCAGAGGCACAACGTAACTGACAAAGATTTGATAATAAGGCGACTGAAAACCGTGATTCTTATGTTTTTCTTATTCGGAATTCCGACCGTGTTCGAGATGTTTAATGACATCGGCGAACACAACGAAGCAGTGGGCTACATCACCAAATTACTCGATCCGATCCAAGGATTCGTGATGTTTCTATTCTTCATTGTGTTCGACAACAAAACCCGAGAGTACTGGGATAGGCATACCAACGGACTGACGGGTAGCACCAGCTCAAGGTCTGTTCGCAGTGTATCTAGGAGTGTGCCAACGATTTCAGTACAAAGAGGTGTTAAAAGTCATCGCATACCTAACGCCACGAGGACGATATCCATCAATAATCCCTCCAATGGTATTGAGCTACGTGAGATAGTCCCTGCGCGAGTTGAAGATGTAGATGTATGCCTCCGGGCTGATTCAGCACTTTGACAAAAAGACATTTCACGCGCTCGTGAAGATACTTTGCTCCGTCAAGAAGTTACACTAATCTGACTTTAATAAATATTTCAATCCACCATTTCGCGGAAGTTAAGTCTCACGCTGTCGTGAAATAAGTGACTAAATTAGCTGTAATTGTGTGGCATAGCTCTGAGTTCTGCGAATTGTCTTTGTCTCTGTTTTAATTTCACATACTGACCGAATGAAACTAATGCATGGACTGTGGTACAATTTTAAAATCGACAGAAAAAATCTAACGACTTTCAGTCAATCACTAGTTTTACTTTTAGTTGGGTTTATCACTTGTCTTTTTCTAGTCTAGTTTAAAACTAGTTTTAGTCTAGTCTAGTCTATTTCACTGTACTAGCATTTCATTATGCTATAATACTAAATACATATTCATTTCGTGGAGCTCATGGTAATTAGCAATTGTTTTAGATACACTGCAATCATTTAGTGTTAATTTATTATTGCGAACGGAATTACTTTGTAATTGCCGAGTTTTTTTTTGTAATCGATACATTTTTTGCCAGGTTATTGTCTCGAGCAAGATAACAGGTGAACCATCACAAAAAAACTTTTCGCGATTTTGGCGAAAAGTGTCAATTTTTTTTTAATTGTATATAATATAAATAATTACGTGGCTTAGACTAGTGGCATTGTAGCTAGCTGCAAGTAATTCTCAGTCCTGCACTACACACAGTAATCAATGTGATTAAAATCTACTCTTATGACTAATTGGACTTCATTAAAAATTCTAGTCCCTGAACGCATCCCGCAGAGCAAACTCGGCACTTCCACTTGTTGGTAAAATGTTTCCAACATTGTTCCAAAAATGTTCCAACAATGTTTTAAATGTTAAAATGTTGAAAGCGATACAATGAATCACGATAACTTCATGCTATTTTAGACCTCCTTGGAAGGCCTCGTCCTGAGACACTTTTTTTTTTTCAAAGGGAACGTTGGAATGAGCTCTTATAACTAAAGTAATCAGCCATTTCTACAAAATATTGTCCCCTTCCCTTATTATAACCTTTCCTTATACCTTCCAAGTTGCCCACGGGCAAAAAACGCCATCCACCGTGATTTTCTTAGAATAATTAAGACGCCACAGAGTATCACTTCCTTCTCCCCTCTTCTAAAGGTCACCAATCGAGGCCTGGGATCAATTTCAGTTCTCTACAATTTCTTTAGACAGCGAGTTTCAATATATTTTGATGCGGACATTTTTGAAACAGCGTAAAGCAGCGGTGAATATTTCTCAATTAACGGCTACGGCATCTTTTTTTCCGAGAATTCATTTCAGAAACTAGTAAATAAAAAAATTATACATCTCTCTGAGAATTGTCATTAGAACTTCAAAAGAGCACATCCACTTTATTTATTTTGTAACTTCATGGGCTTTATGGGAATACACTATCAGACCTGTATTCAGACCTGCGTATCTGTACCCGTGTATCTGTACCTGTGTATCTGTATCTGTGTATCTGTACCTGTGTATCTGTACTAGTCGTCATAACCAACTTCCAAATATTTAGATCCTGATTGGAACCTGATAGTATCTCAAATATTATCCACGTGCCTAAAGAAAATTGAAAACCTCTTCACATGGACTTGAGCAGTGATGACGAACCAATGACACGCGTTTCACGCAACGAGTGTTTGCGGTAGAATTTTCCGTTTCCCCAAAAAATAAACGGATCAGAAAGCTTCCCGCGGGATGACAATGGAGCGACGCGTCCCGTACAATCTGATGAATTCTTGTAGAAATACTCATGACATCCTGCTTTAAAAAGGATCGCCATCACTGGCTAGGGGGATCTTATTAACAACTATAGTTTCTATGCTAGCGAATTGTTCCGGTTTTTTATTATTGCGACAGCGAGGTAAATTTTTACCCATTCATGGGATACACTTTTAGAATTTTAGAATTTTTTTAGAATTTTAATTTTTAGAAAAAAAAAGACTGAAATGTAATTCGTGGTTTTGGTCAGTATGATTTTCTGTATAAAAAGGGAGGGGGGCGTGTTTTTTATTCTAGAGTACCAGGAATCCTACGTACGCCCCTGGCTACAGATTCTGCCTTCCTAAATCTATCATGTATCTCACTATGAGAAACGAAAAAATTATAGAGTTTTCACCTCCTCTGTTCAAACTGAGCTCCATCGTTACTCAATCTCTGAAAACCTTTCTCTTCAATCAAATCACCAGATTCCTCCCTAATCCCCAGCTCAACAGGGCGTTACCCCTTGGAAATTAAATTCCTCCCACTAAAACGCTGAAGACAAAGTAAGACGCTGTCACCTCCAAATAGCATAACCACAAGCCCATCTCCGAGGTGCCAGGAGGTGGCGACGTCCATTTGCATAACCCGGAAGTCCGGTGTAAGGAATTCGTAAAATTGGTAAGGGACCCGAGGCTCCCTGACGGTATTAGCACTGCCCGGCCGCAGGTTCCGTTGGATTCCGTTGATCAACGGAATCAACGGGATACGTTAGGTGACCAGGGACTGGTCTTCACGCCTTCTTGTTGTTGGGATAATCCCATGATAAGGCGTGACATAGCGCGCATATTAATACATTCCTTGATCACGACGCTTGATTTAAATTTAGATCTACTGTTTTTGATCTATGTACTATAGGATATTCAGATTAGACGTTATAGTGCTTGGGGATTTTGTGTGTAGCTTTGTCGTGCAATACTGTGATATAATTAGGATGAGTTATGTAATAGAGGTTTATGTAAGGTAGGCAGATCTGGTTTTCAATTTCCTAGAAAATCTATTCGTGGGAGTGTCTGTCAGGGTGGCCTGTGATTATGTAAGCGAGTCGTCCTACGTAAAGCGTACAATAATTGACGTTGTAAGTAAGTACGATAAATTCCTATTGGCACACCACTGTAATTTGCGTGCTGTCATCATCAGGCAGATTCCAGTTCAAGATAGCGTGAAAATAAAAGATAAAAAAAAAATAGAAAGACCTTCAATTTCAAATGGTTCGTGTGTTCGGTATATGCATGTTTGAAGGAACCGTATTCAAAAGACAGAGTTTACGCTAAGCCCCCATATATTTGATTGATTATTTGGGTTTAACGACGCACTGTTTTTACAACTGGGTCTGCGTCACTGATCTAATGGCGTCGGTGAATGAGTGGATGATGATGAGGATGATGATAACCCTAACCTAGCCTAAAAGGGAGGAGGGGAAACTCGGTGCCGGCACGTAGCTTACTCCTGTCGAAGAGCACTAAGGGGATCATCGACTTAACGTCCCTTCGGAAGGACGGTATAACGTAAAGCAGGATTCCTCCACAAATCCATGCCGTCGAGAGGTTGATAAGCAAGGCGAGTGAAGTTGCTGTGCTAACTTTCATTCCTCCAACCACTCTCCCGAACAGAACTGGTCATTTGTATGATACATGACTCAGAGCAGTGTTGCTTAACTTCGGTGATCCCACGAGAACCGGTGTTTCCAACACGCCAAACCGTTCAGTACCTCATATATTTGGAGGTTTAGTTGTTATCACCGTGGTAACAAGCCATGCAAATTATTAAAGCCATCTGTGAGAGTAGCTGATCATTTTTGAGCACCACGGTTAAAATTAGACTGGTCTTTGTGAATCCAGCCGAATGTGATGTATGTCCTGGATCCGTTAAGTGTTTTATTAGCTCCAATTTAGTTGAAACATGTTTCACGTTTCGCTCAGTGGCATTTCATTTCAGGATAGTCCTGTTGTCGTTTTCATTTTGTCTCATATTTTTGCAAAGCCTTTATTTGAACGGGCATTTCACTTCTTTAAATGTTTTATTATCATTTTTTTATCAAGTGTAGAGGTGTGCGTTCCAAAGCATGATAACAAACTAATTTCTGATAATCGTTTACTGGCCAATTTACATCAATTTCCTGCTATGATAATCAGTCATAGACTTCTACTTCCTTATCTTCTCTCTGTCATTACTCATTTCTCTTTCTTCTTTGTTTACGCAGCTTATTTCTAGTGTTTATATTACCTAGTCACAGCTTTGGCATCTTTCTGGTACTAAATTTACCTGATCAATTCATCGTTCTCATGGATTTATTGATTTGTGGGGTTTAGAGGCGCGTCGACAGAGAGGTCATTTTGCACCTGAATCTGCTTAGTCTTCAAACTCTACCTTTATTCAATTCAATTTCCAGCATTTTCTTTTGTAAACGATCATCGGCTATTCATAACTTTATGTCACAAACTTCAAACTTTCTTTCCCCTTTACTAATAAGTTCATACCTATCACTAAATAAATAACTTCACAATTAAATAAATAAGAAGCAACTATCAGTGCATCCCGCTGGAGGAAAATTCTCCAGTGAGAGATCAACATTGCTAAGCAACCGCCAGATGATACAGCGCACAGATGAAAGATTGGAACCCTTTGGATAACAAGAATAAAATCCTTTGAAACTCTGGCTTGCTTCGAAAATATAAAAATTTTAGGCAAAACAATTTTTTTTTTAATTTCCAATTACTTTCCAATTTTACATAAAAGGACCCTAAGAATAACAATGAGTGTTCGCAGTTTATTTGAATAGCACGGCTATGATAGCGCTTCGTGTTCGACATTACGAGACAAATAAATCGAAATTTTGACAAGAAGATTGTTACTTACCGAGGGGAAGGTTTCAAGAAGTCCGGACGACCGCAAAAGTTTCTCAAGGAATTTATAACGAAACTCCTCTCGATGCTTTGACGAGGTTAGGAAGGCAAAGCCGTGACATGCCTTGTCTTGACTTGTCTTCTCTCTGCGCAGGAATCTAACAAAGAAAACAATGATGCTTCAAGGTTATCTGCACGATGCTAAATCATATTATTGGGATTTACGTCCCCTAAAAATATTTTGCTGTCTAGCTTTGATGCTATTATAAGCATCTATGCTTTAAAAAAAAACATCATAAAACGGAACGCCTGCTACTTGGGTGTATTGTGATTTTTTTCAAACGTTTTTTTAGAGATTTAAAAAAAGATATGTGTAAATAAATGCCGTTGCGGGACAAATTCTCTCATTGAAGAAAGGAAATCGAACGATTTCTGTGTCCGCCTACAAGGGTGGATCTGACGTGTAACCCAAGGCGCTATATTCCTTTCTGAACGTGACTTTTTTCACTATCCTGCTGACTTGCTGCTGAAAATGCACGGATGGGATATGCAGAGGGCGGATATAAAACAACCCCTTAAAACGTACTCTGTATCACGAATATTATTTGCCTACGGACTAAAAATTCAGACCATTTGAAAAGGGGTTACAGGTATCAACACAAGACTAGATATTGAAAATGAACATCAATGCCATAGATACGCTTCAATTTTCAGGGAATGTTTCGCTCCTGAGACTTCCAGTAACCCGCACCGAAATACGTATAAAATAAAGGAAAATAGTGCACGTCCCTGCTTGACGTTGAGAAATAGCAGTCCATTCAAAAACCATTAAATCATTTTAATATATTGTGATAGCTCGCGTGAGTAAATCAAGTGTGTAGACATATTGAACGTGGGGTCACGCTCTAGCCGCACATTTCTCACACCCTAGGTGTGCACGTTGCTGTCGAGATGGATGGTTGAGACGGATCCTTCCATACAGCCTCAACCCAGACAGTCTACGTCACGCACGAATAATTTCATAGGTGGAAAAAACACCCTCGACACTTCTTATCTCAGCAAAATATTTCGTATCAATCCGATTCAACTGGTCGCCTGGCAACATAACAGTCCAGGTGGTTCAATTTGAGGCGACTAGGGATGATGCCATTTTCATTAACTGTACAAACACCGGTCGGGCGAGAAATCAGAAATGTACGCCCGTATCGATCTCCTCATCCTCCTCTATATCGCAATTTGTCGGGGTAATCTGTCAGTTAGGGAAACATGTGCTGTGATTTGCTCTAGTTTGCTTCAAGTTCGTTTTCATGTTTCGAGCATCCATGCTGTGTTTGTTGAATAGCAGTGCAAAGATCAGAGGTAGTGACATGAGGTTTACTTTGGAACCGGATTGAGGCGTCTGATTACATGGCAAATATACTTTGTGAATTTGTATATATTTTTTTTTTAATTGGAGATTTTATTGGAATGGCACCTCCGTTAGCGTGTCTTGATGAAGAGGCCAGATGTAGATGCCGCAGTGGAGGTGCCGAGATGGCTACACAACCAATCCAGAGTTTAGTTCATTGTAGTGTATTTATGAGTTATTAGTAACAACAATAAAACAAAAAACAAAGCATAACAAATTATGATCAAATAGCTAAGTAGTCTCTTTTTCTACGGCATTTCCAAGCTAATTCGATGCAACAGTAAGAAAAACCACGATGGTTTGATTATTCGTCCATGAAAAGTTCTCGTTGGTTTTTATATTTTCAGGTTTTTATAACTTGAATAGGAAATTATAACTTGAATAGGAAGTAAGGAATAGGCTTCAAACTAAATTACTCGCTGAGCGAACCGACCAATAAATACATTACAGTGTGCAACCCATTCGACATCTCTTTTCCCACGTTTTTCAAACACGAATCATAGATTCAGCCTGTAATTGACATGAAAAATCACATTCCGGAGCTATCTGTTATCAAACGTTTGTCTGAATCCATGTTTTGACTTCATTTTACAAACAGAAAAAATCATAAATTTATCTCAATCTAAACTCCGATGCGTGAATAATATCATCAAACTGTTATATGCACAATTTCGATTTCGTTTCCATGTAAAAGGCAATATAAAAGAAAATTGGATTCCTCCGTCTTCTTCGCGAGCTATCACGCGTCTTGTGCAGATCTCACAAAGAATCCGACGAGATACCCGTTCCCGTTCCAATGTTCCCGTTATCGTTCACGATCCCGATTTCCACCCTTAGCGTCAGAATAATACATTTCCCACGGTCACGACCTAGGATGCATTGTTTGCCAATCGTCTTTCGGTTTCGCTCGCGGATTGAATACCAATCAATTCTCGGTTGCGATGTAAAATTGAATCGTTGTATTTTTTCAACAGTGTTTTTAGTTCTGTTCACCTCCCAGGTGTAGACTGGGGTAGTAATTTGCTGGAAATACCTCAATATGTGCATAGGTTTATTATGAACTATGAAGTAGGTACACATAAAAAATAAAAATTTAAGAAATGTAAATTTCTAGCCAGCCGGAATTAGTAGTACTAATAATAGTAATAGTATATAATGTATAAAATAACATAAAATATAATATATTATTATATATTATTATATAAGTATTATTATTATTATTATATATACATATTAAATAGGTACTTGTTGATATATAGTTAATAGCCAAAGTAGGAGAAAACAGAAAAGGATATAAAGATGTAATGGGTACAGATGGACATGGAAGGCGTGATAAAGAAGGAGAATTACTTCTCAAGATGTGCTGGAGAAATGCCATGTATATATCTGTACTACAAATTTAAAAAAGAAGTCAAAGAAAAGATTACAGAAGTAAGTTGGGATGGCACGAATGAGACAGTCATAGATAACATTGTTGGAAATAAGATGGAAAAAAATGTAAGAGACACAAAGGTATTATAAGTGAATTTGGACACTGATCATAGAATGTTAGTGTCGTGGATCACGAAAAATAGAAAATAGTGTGAAGAAAGATTAACGAAATATTTGTGTAAAAGGGGTTCAAAGCTGAATCAAAGCATTTATGAGAAGAGTAGAAGAAAATCTTCCTAAAGAAAAAGAATTATTGACATAAGAAGAGAAATGGGATAGGTACAAAACAGAAATGGTTACAATAGCAGTTAAATATGTGGAAGAAAATGTGTCAAAAACAAAAGAAAATAAACTCCTTGGTGGAGTAGAGAAGTAAAGGAAATGGTTCAAAGAAAAAAGGAAAGCTGGAGAAATCTGATAAAAAATAGATCATATGAATTACATGTTGAATACCGAAAATTGAAGAACGAAATGAAGAAAGTGGTTGAAAAAGAAATGGTAAGAACAATGATGGAATGGTCTGCAAAATTGGAAAACGATTTTGAGGGAATTAAGAAGATGACTTATAGTATTATTAAAAATAAGAATACAGATAATACAATACAAAAATATATGAGATATTAAGAAAAACTTGTAAATGATCCAGATAAAATCAGACAAATGTGGGAGAAATATTTTGAAGAATTATACAAAGGAGAAATTAGAACAAATGAAGGATCAGGTGGAAACTGGGAAAGCAATTTAGAAGATAAAAGTGCAGATGATTCAGAAAAAAGAATGGGATCAAGAAATGAAGATTGTGTTTTCACAGGAACAGAAATTACTGAAGCTATTAGTAAAATGAAAACTAGAAGAGCATCAAGTTTAGATGATATAAGAGTAGAAATGATCAGCGCGAGGGGAATGGCTGGAACAGAATGGCTAGGAAGAGTAATAAGAGCGGCATGGAAAGAAAGTAAAGTACCGCAAGATTGGACAAAAGGCTAGATTGTAGTGATTTTCAAAAAAGGAGAACGAAAGGAATGCAAAAACTATCGAGAAATCACTCTTATTCGTCAGTGTGCAAAGGTAAATAAAAGAATGATGGAAAATAGCCTACGAAATATAATTAAACCAAATCTACGAGAAGAACGATATGGCTTTACAAACGAAAGATCGGCAATTGATTTGATCTTTACTCTAAGAAATCTAATGGAAAAGAATTGGGAAAAGAGAGAGGAGTTATGCATGATTTTTTTAGATTTAGAAAAGACACATGATAATGTACCCAGCGAGAAAGTATGGGAATATGATTAGAAAAGGAGTTGAAGAGGAGATATTGAAAAGGATTACAAGCTTTATGATGGTTTTTGGACTCATGTCTACTTGATTTATCCTTAGCACCAGTTTTAACAAAAATATTTGAAATGGGTTTTGAATGCTAAGTAAAGGACAGCTAAATTTCCTGACGTTTCGTAACATGTACTAGTTAATGTTAAAAAGTTAAATGTTAAATAGTTAATGTACTAGTTAATACTAGTAAACTAGTAGGTATATGCTACGAAACTTCAGGAAATTTAGTTGTCCTTTACTTAGCATTCAAAACCCATTTCAAATAGTTTTTGTTAAGATTACAAGCTTGTACAGGAATTGCCATAGAGTGAGAATTTTAGAAGGACATGCAGAAGTAGATACCAATAACTAAGGGATTAAGACAAGAAAGTGTTTTTTCATCTTTGTTATTCATAGTGGTAATGGATTTAGTTTTAAAAGAAATAGAAGGAGAAGAATAGGAAACAAATACATGCATTCAATACAGATATAAGCCGAGATAAGAGTGAGGTTTTGAAGGTTCTCTTCACTACGATGAAGAGAGGAAAAGAAAAGGTACTAAAGTGAAACTTCGAGATGGAGAAATAGAAGAAAAAGAAGAATTCAAATATTTGGGAAGCATGATCAATAAAGATGCGAGAATCGAAACAGAACTAAATAAACGTAAGTAAACTAATACATAAGATGTATTACGAACCCATTGTAATGGTTGGGTGTGGATCGTGGAGTTTAAATGGAACGGAGGCAAGAAGAATGGGAGCAGCGCAGATGAAGCTTACCTATAAGGAGTTTTGAAGGGGTGGCGAAATTAGACAAAATTAAAAACAAAATATTGAGAAAACGAATAAATATAGAAAGATTATGTTTTAAAATTGGGAAAGAAATATTGAAATTGTTTGGAAAAATTATGAGAATGGAGGAAGAAAGATTGCCAAGAAATATTTTAAGATTGAAATATGAGGGAAGGAGAAGAGGAAGACCAAGATAAAAATGGATACAATAAGTGCAAGCAGATGTGGAGGAAAGAGGTGGGAAATGGAATGAAGTAGAAGAGAAAGAAAGCTGGCTAGATAAGGAGATATGGAAGAAGTGGGTGAATGAAAGGAAATATGAAAAAGAGCAAGAAGAAGACGAAAAATTATTTGGCATAATCAAGTTACATGCCTTAAATTAAACATTTTCTACCTGTTGTAATAAATGGATGAAAAAAAAAATCGATTTAAAAAAAATGTAGACATAAATCATCTCCAAGACACATTTTGTCGTGAAAATGTGCATGACAAAAATAAAAAGAAAAGTAAATGTGATTGTCTTTCTACGACGGACATGCTAAAATTTATGTTTTTGTCGTTGTTTTAACATATGTCAGCTTCCACTGCTCTAGATCATCAAATTGCACCTCACGATCGTTTGCATTCACAGCGACGACGCAAGTTTTAGAGCCTCTCCAAGGAAATTAAATTCCAGACGGATTCCTTCAAAGCCATCTCTTATAAATTCGCCCTGTCAGCTTTAACTTATTTCATAATAAGTCGAAAAAATGTGTTTGAAGCGTTACAGAAGCCTTTGTCTTGTACGTAGGACCCTTTATGTTTTTTCTATACCTATATGTGCCTAAATATATATATATTTTTTTTTTGTCAAAAGGAGCGTAGAATTTTTCAAATAATTCCTCGGTCGTTGGAGAAATGGTTCATCAAGCCTAATTATGTGAAATTAGAAACAAAATAGCTAGCCGTAAATCGTAATTTCAACAGCTTTAAAGAGTATAACTCATTAGGCTACAACACGCTGTACGCTCTGTTTCGTTTCCTGAAAGGCATGCAACGATTTTCAACATAAAACTACCACTCGAGAGAATCGACACATCCTTTACACGTATGAAAGTGTAAAGCTGCTAACTAATTTAAGTCTAGAATGACACATTGTTGGAAGATAATCGTTTACAGCAGTTAATGCAGTGCTATAGGTGCTGATTCCCATACTAAACACTCGGCCCTGACCTAGAAATCAATAGAAAAAGTAATTGGTGTACACAAAATGATTAGTTTTAATTCTACAGTAATCTCTAATCGATACAAAACTGAAAATCACCAAAGGGTGTGGCGCTTTTCTGAGCAAAATGATAGACATGCTTCTAATGTATGTCTAGCCATGGTATACGACCAAAGAAAAAAATATAAATCACAATTCAACTTAGAGATTGGGTAGAAAATGTTTTTTCGTGTTCTTTCACTAGCTTATATTGAAAGATTAATACATCTCATTCGTTTCAGGGTATTTTATTATTTACGCTTCCTTGGTTAGATTGTATTGCTTGATTTTTTTATAGATAATTTGAGAAAATTCTGAGCAATGATAGATGTGACAATTAAAATTAATAATTGCCACAGATTGACACTGGAGGCCATTAAAGCTATCGCTTGCAAGTTAAAGCTTTAACTGAACTCAGTTTTATGTAAGCTTTCGTTCTAAGCTGACAGGGATAACAACGAATACCATCAGTTGTGCACCGAATTCAGATTATTTCCTTTGAAAGTTCGCCTTTAGTTCGCAGAGAAAACCACTCAAATTATTTTTTTATTCTGTGGTTCTCGTTTTTTACACGAGATTACTTTCATTATCATGGTATATCACAGTCGTGTTACTCGAAGAGTGTTTTTTTTTTTTGTTGGCATTCGTTGCCTGCACAGTCTGGCCGGTGAGAGAAGATACCAGTCCAAGAACTGCCCCCAGCATTGCTACCAACTCATAAATGAAATTTCAGCTACGATTTTAGTTGTGTGATTTCAAAATACTTGTTTTACCTGCAAAAACAAAGTCTTGAGATGTTATAATTGATAGATATTTTTTAAACAGCTTGGGAAACAAGGGTTCTTGGCACGGCAAACGCTTTAGAGAAAAAGGAAAATGCGGACGTTTGCAAGCTTTTTTTTAACGGCAGTTGGCCTGCATGTTACCCCAAAACGACTGGTGCCGCCTCTGCCGGAAAAATATGTCCTCACGCTGAACCGAATATATTTCTTGGAAAAGTTAACGGCATTATTTTTCTGGTCTGCAAAAATTTGGCTGAATCATAAAAAACAAAATTAAATTTCAGCGTAGCGCTATATGTCGGTTGCGTCGGCCCGGCACAACACATTTTCCGCAACACCTGAAACAATCTATATTTTAAAACTTTTTCCCTCTCGTTAGTTTCAAAGCTTTCATCACATCCGTCTGAAAATAAATCGGACAGGCAAACAAAAAATTGAAATGCAAACCTTCTCGCAGAAGTGTCAGACCTCGTCTACATTCTAAAAAAAAAACGAAAAACATAAAATCCGTTGTGTAAAAATAATAAAAACAATTTTACACGCTCGCCGAGTCGAACAACAATTCAGACAACTTTTTTCCCCACATGGCACCGTTTTCCAATAAGAGAAACGCATGGTTCACGCAACTGCGAGTTCGACTCCCGTAAATAAAAGAGTGGAGTTTGATTTTTTTCGCAGACGAGGAGTTTGGCCAAAAGACTGTATCCGTGATGCTGGACGGCCAGGAGGCTGACCTTGAGATTGTGGACCATCCCGCCTGCGAGATGTCGGTGAGTTGCAAATTATTTCACTTCTCTTTCGAATACATTTCTGTAAACTTGGTCAGACAGATACTAGCGGTCCCTTTTTTTTTAATCTTTGAGATACACTACATTGATCGGTAGGTGCATTTCTTATTCACAGAGATGACACGGAGCTCTACCGTAAAGTCCGTTCAGTATCGTGACCGGGTTAGGTTCTGTTCGCGGTTCGATTTGGTTTGGTCCCGATTAGGTTGCACATTTTTCCAACCTAACTTCTCTTCCCTTTATCGCTTGCTGGTTTCAGCTCCTGTAGGTATAGTTCCGGTAGAATAAAAGATAATTTTTAGGAGCTCTGTCAGGCGATCTCAGCATTTCCATGGCTACCAAAAGTTAAAACTACCATTGCATATCATATGCTTGAAAGATGTTTTGTTTTCAAAGTTGGCAACAAAAATTACATTCTTAGAAAAATTGAAGTATCTAGAAACATGAGGAAACCAAAAAATCCCGAAACTTACCATAATTCGCAATCAGTTTATGACTATTGTACTAGTAAATTGATAAAACTATGAAGTAAAACGGACTTTCTGTAGTTATTATAGTTTTCAAGCTTATGACTAGGAACTTTATGCAACCTTAGCACTATTTAAAGAAAAAAAAACTTTTTAAAACTAGGGTTTTTAATGATAAGTAAAACAACTTATTTTTCCAACGTTTCGCAACTATAGTCTTTTAAATTTTGTATCAGTTTGATAAACATTTGTTTAAACTCCACAACAATCGACTTATTTTAACAAAATGGTAAAGATGGTTCTTGAACATGAGGAGGCGTCGTAAGCCGTGGAGCAATGGATCCGTATGGCTAATAGATTCTCAGTCTTTCCCAGAATAGGGAGATATTCGCTGAGGTACGAAGAGGAGAGAGACACTTACTTGGAATTGTCCCTAGCGACGGGGGGTTGACGCAGTCACTCAAGTGTCAAAAAGGCTTAAGTAAGGTGGTGACCTTCACCTGTTCAGGGGTGGCTGAGCAGTGGGCAGGATGAGATTTTTTGGAGCTGTATTTTCAACCCCGCGTGGGAAACTTGCGTAATGTCATTGCTGTAACTCCATTCGAAAGCTCAAGGCCAAAACAATGTTATGATGACACAAATCAGTCCCTTTTGTTCCAAAACTGGCTGAAAATATCACGTAGACATGTCGTGTCTGATAAAAGAGTGGTCTGGTGCGTTGGAAAATATTTTCTTCACCCTTGCCTCTTTAATAAAATTTTGCAGCGTTTGATGATCACCTAAATTTAACTGTTCCCTCTCGTGAACACAAATTTACTTTCAATCCGTACTTTTTATTTCACAGTACCGACAAGTTACGTTCAAGCTCCAAGCATAAACCATTGCTTAGGCTGCATAAAATACACTCTTGAGCATGAAAATATGAAAATTCGTCAAATTCATTCAAATCGTTGCTTCACAAATGGTTTATAATGACACTTTTCCACGGTTAAAAACTTCTCAATTGTGTAAAAACAATTATCTTCGACTCTACGCCTAATTATATTTTGCTTTCCCTGTAGGGCGTCTAAAATAGCAGCCCCAGCTCACTGATTTGCTTTTTATTTTTATATTTATGGTTGTTTCTCCTTGATATTCGTCTATCGTTTGTAGATTGGGCTTTAGCACATCCACATTTAGCATCCCGCACATCCACATCCACATTTAGCGCGATCGTACCAGTACTTAGCATGATTATCATGAGACCTGTCACAAGCAGGATTCGGCCTCCAATAGCACAACAGAAAGCACTAACCCTGTGACCTCCAATCCCAGTCGAGGTCGAACCAATCGGCCCCCGGGAGTAATCTTGCGGACCTTTTTGACACTTTGACGAAGCTAGCTCCCAAAAGTCGCATGTTTCCGAGAATATTTGGCCTTAATTAGAAAAGAAAATTAGCAGTGAGCACACAAACGAGGTGGCTCACAAGGAAAAGCCACGTGGAAATTGCAATTAAAATGTCGCTGTCGACAACGCTTGATGCTACTGGAAAATGTTAATTGAAGAAAATTCGTCAAATAAAAAGACTAGTTTAGTGCTAAGATATTTTTATTATTCGCTTGCTTGTTTTGTGAACTTAATTTTTAACTTCAATCAAAACGAAATTGCTTTCCAGAACAGAATAGCGTGACTTATTTCAGTATTTTTTTTCGTGGTTAGGTTTTTTTTTGCAAAGCAAGATACTTACTGTAGAACTGGGGTTGTTCGCTTCTATTTTATTTAAATGCAGAATTATAGGTATCTGTAAAATATCGTCAGAGCATTTGTGTTGACCGCGTGATTGTTTGACCGCGTGATTCGCCCCCCCCCCCCCCTTCTCTTCATACCACACAAAACACCAGGATTAGTTCTGGGCAAAGTACGTCTAAAGAATCATTGCAGACTTAGCAGTATTTTCCAATTTAATTTCAAGCCAAAAAAAAAATCAACATTTATTTATTTTCTCCAGCGGGAAATAATCTCGTGATATACGCGTACTTTTTTCAAATACATTTGTACCTTGCAAATATATCTCGTAACTTGGGGATGAAGGAGATTTCTGGGTTCACGTTCACTTGATTAAAGCCCGGCTAATTTTAGATCGAAAGCGATCACGCCTATTTACATATTACAATTGAAATGTCCCACTTTAATCAATTTTTGGTAGCAACAATTATTTTTAAGCTCTGAAACATTAAATAGAAAATAGATTGGATTTCTAGTTCATGAGCCAATAATTGAACATGAATTTAATCTCGCCTAGATGCTGTTCGTGTGGTTTTGTTTGACAATTTCAGTGCGTTATTGGATTTCGTCACATGGTCATTTCCACGAATGCCTGTAAAGCTGACCAAAACTTGACAATTCTACAGCTACGCACTGTAGGTACGCGAAAATTCCGTCACGCAATACATGGTGGTGGCGCCCAATGTGGAAGCAGTAAACGAACAAATTGTGATTACAAATTTGCGATCTAGAATGTTCGGTTCGGTAGAACAGACCGTCGTTTTGTGTTGCGTTGAATGGTAGAAAATAATTGCACGCGGTAATAGTTTTCATGTTTAAAATTACCATTATACAGGCAAATCTCATAACTCATCAAATAGGTAACCACAGATATTAAAAAGGACCCAAATCTCTCAAGTTTTACATCAATGTTTTAAAAGTAACAATTTGTAAAAAAAAAACACCTTATTGGCTTTTAGCAAACAATAAATAAGTTAACGGGCCTGTGAGGTTTTTGGAGTGGCTGAAAATGGAGGCCATAAATTTTGTAAACGGTTTCTCGACGCATCTGGCTCATCTGGCACTTCGGCTCATTTTACTTATGTACGACTTTTTGACAAAGGGGAAAGAGGAAAAATGGAAAATTGAGTGCTAAAAGCGCCCATAGATTTTAAAACTTCAAACGAATATGTTAGATAAAAGAATGTATTCCTTAAAGGCAAATTACGTGTCTGCAATGAAAGGAATTTATATTATATCGTGTGGAATTGTAATTTTCTGTTCACGTTGTTTCGTTGTGTTGGCCTTGTGTTCGTTACAAGCCATTGCACAGCTATTTTAATCGAATTAACCCGGAATATACATTCATTGAGATAACTCCACGCTGTAAATGGTCCAACTGCACAATTTGCCATCATTTGATACTAATGGTCAAAGGTCCCCTAAAAGCAGCCCGCAGAACAAACCTGGCTCCTCCACCAAAAGCTGGGATGCTATGATTTCATCTTTGACAGAAATAAAATGGACAGTTTGCAACGGTACTTCCAGCGAAACACCTCATACAAATTAAAAATTCGTGTCTATACTGGTTAGAGAATGTTTCAAATTCATGTAGAAAGGTACTTCTAATTCCCCTTCTATTTTTGTTCCCAGAAACGCAGCCCGCAGAGCAGAGCAGACTTGGCTCCTCCACCTATTTTTAATTTTTTTGTTGTGATACAAGACCAAACTGATTATTTACAACAGTGTACAAGTAAAAACGTGTTGCGCAATTTAATGTAACGTTACAGGATAAATTATGAAATCAATTTGCTCCTGATCGAGGAATACCCTCTAAACGCAGTACGCAGAGCAAACTGAGCTTATTTGCAAACATTTTGGTTTGATTTCACGCACTTTTATGACAACATACTAATATTTCAATGTGATCTCATTTATTCTTATGAACGCTATAAAATACCCCGCGTATTGCAAGCGTTTGCAATTTAAATAAGATTTTGACTAATCTCATTTAGTTCAAACTCGCATCTTCTATTGTGCAACCCATACGGTTCACAAACAACTATCAAACACAAAACTCAACGTTTGCCACACAATATTTGCATTTGATTTCAAAATGTTACGTTAATATTTTGTATATTAAAATGTTGTTTACTGTCGTTTCCGTGATTTTTTTTTTTTGCTTTTTTTTTGCTTAGGTACACATGATTTAAAGCTACTAAATCAATGAGTATAATAATAAAATACTTTATCAAGATTCCTGATGGAAATAATAAATAAAGCTGGCACTTTGATCAGTCGATCAGTTCGATCAGCCGAAATAAAGACCAATTTCGAATGTTAAAGGACAAAAACCAAGAAGAAAAAAACGCGCTCAATATTTCAAAAGCAACGACTCTCGGCGAAAAAAAATGGTCAGGGAGATTTAAAGTATCTTTGTCAGGGCTCACGTCTGGCTTTCTTCTGTCCCACACAGGCTGAGAGTTTCTGCTCGACCTACAACCCCGACGTGTTCGTCGTCGTCTACTCCGTGGTGGACAGGAATAGTCTCAAGGCCGCTGAGGACATCCTCATGTTCCTGTGGAAGGAAGATTACGTGACTTCGCGGGGAGTAATCTTGGTCGGCAATAAAGCCGATCTCGAGAGAAAGCGAGAGGTGCCAATGGCAGGTAAGCCTTGTCGTTTACTTGGCCAAGAAAGAGCTTGGCGAATGTCAGAATAGGGATATCACATTGCTTGGGCTGATTGGGGAAGTGTGTTGTTATATTTTGGTTTCGTTTCCTGGGATCATTCGATTCTATTCTCAGCAACCCGATGAATTGGTTTAAGTGATTAATAATCCTAGCGTTTGTAGCTAGTGTGAATGGTTAGTTTCTTGATTTTCATTGTAGAATTTTGACGGTATTTCGATACTATCTCAGTTGTAGCGACAGCCATTAAACAGCACATACGAATACGTATTTATATAAACCTACCTTGTATTCCACAATTGTTTCATTGCAATCTATTTCTATCCACGTATGGCTCCTGTCAGCTACAGAATATCACAACAAGTCTCCAGGCTATATGGAGGTTTACATACAAAAAGTGCCTCATAGTGGAATCACCGAGAATGTGAATTAATAGCTGTCACCTATTACGACCAGTTGGGTAATTTCACGAATTTTAGCCAATAAAACGAATCGATTTCGTATCATAATCTCATATAATTCCGTGCCTTCAATTGGGGATCTGACTCAATCAATTGTGTCATTACTAGGTTTCATTTCGAGCGACGACCTGCCTGGAGCCATTCTTCGCCCACATCCTTCGTTTCAATTTCAATTTTGGTGGAAGCCTCCAGTGAATGTGAATGAAAGTGTGAACTGATGTTCTAACTGCCAACTGAAGGGAAACTCTGTATACAAAACTTTGTGTACTTGCGCAAGACTCTCAACTTTAAAGCTGCGAGTTTTCCCGCAACGGGTAGGGCGTTATCATTGAATAACACCTCTGAGATGGAAAAGTGTGATGCAAACTCGATTCAAACAGTATTTCTTTGTTGGGCCACTGAGTTTGAAACTATACGTTTCTTAACGCCAATAAAGCAGCCCATTGCCGGTCTCGGTCTTGGCAATTGGGCTTATTCAAAACTGGTGGAGAGGCTAGAAACCATTTCTAGGCACAAATTTCTTGAATGGGCATGACAGAGGAGTGACCATGTAGAACTCAATCATAGATCCTATTTGACAGTTTTCAAATTGCGTCTTTCTGAAATTAAACTTTCTGAAGTGTCTCGATGTGCCTCAAAATGAAATAGATTTTTAATTTCTTCCGGAGCCCACAAGCTTATGCTACAAATCTATGCCTGCCGGATCCCTTTTAATTTGTTTCAGCCTTGAGATTAAAATGTTTTTGAATAAAACCCCTGCTAATATAAGAATTAGAAGATTAGTCTGATAGCCAATGGTACGGAAAAGATGCACGTTTCAAATTCACTTAGGTTACCGTCTACTCGATTATATTTTACGCCCCCCCCCCCCCCCTTATTTGTTGGCCCCACAAACATAATGTAGCACCCAGAGCACACCTTTACACGGTAGTGTACATACCTATTTTGTTAATATCGCTAAAAAAGCCAGAAATATAAATGAATTATCAACCAACCCCGCACACAAACCTGAGCAACAACATCCGTTGTCAAAATATCATTTCGTTGAACTCTATGATCTCTGCAGCCCTACAGCTCAGTAATCAAATCATTCTATTTCCATGTTAAAAAAAAAACTCAAAATATCGTGATTAAAAGTTTGCAGTTTCCAGTTTTCAGCTCATCGAAATGAACCCCGTTTTGTTTTCTGTTGGCTCTTCAAAATATTATCATGGATTTTTAATATGCCATCTACATTCTTACTAAAAAATGTCCCAAAACAACACATTAACTTTTCCATGCAGCAGCTTTAAGTCTCACGGCCAAATACAGACGCCTTATTAGACTCACGTTTCACCCAAGTTATCCTTTGAGGACAAGTCATAAGCTAAATATACGCCTGTCATGTCCTTAAGGAACTCCGCGTGGCTTTTGACTCATAACGTAAAACAACCCAGAGGGTGAGTGGTATAAAGCTGCACGAGTCGAATGTCCCAAACTCCGAACAGGAGCGTGAGGGAGAGCGCGTTGAGCGAGGTCAAGGTCATGAGGAGCGAGGCTAGATCAAATGAGCTCAGAAGCGCCCTCTACGCTTATGCGATGTTCTACATTATTCAGACTTTTAACGAGTCCTCCGGGAACAATACTAGATTTGTCATCAAGTTGGCTATTAGTGTTAAAATCAGATATCTATAGAAAAAGATTCGGACACAGCAAAATATAATAGACTATTCAAATATATTGTGTATTACTATATTACACTACAGTGTAGTACAGTGCTATAGTATATTTTTTTATTGGATTGGTTGTCATTGTCAATGGATTTAAAATATGGTGCTATTTTTGTTGGAAACAATAACATAAAAAAAAAGCATCTTTGAAATAAGAGATAAACCCATGAAATAAGAGAGGGTACCACCATGCACTGAGAATTGCAAATAAGTCTCGTAACTGTACGTTGCGAGTGAAAATTGAGAACGGAACATGAGTTGATGCTTTTACATACTCGTGAACGCTGATAACAGAAAGCGGCGTAGGTATATAACGATCAATGTTTGCTAACGGCCAAACGTAACCCTATCCCGTTCGAAACGTGCAAGATATGATCGTTAGCTAGAGACGAGTCAATTTGCTACCATGTTTGTACTTAAACGTTACGTTTCATTTTGGACTATGACTAACATTCTCATTGTTAACACAGGTCTACACTAAGCATATTTTCCGCTCCTGAGTTCTATCATTGCTGTTTTGTTTGTACTGAGATTTAATATTCGCAAGGAGATAACAATAAGACTTCGAGCGTGATTGCCCCTTCATCTTTGTATAAAGTTGACCCAGTTTTCTACTGAAATGTTCTTGCCTCGATACCAACTCCTGATGAAACTGCTGACTGCAGACAATTTTACTATGTCTAGGATTATTGGTACCTCGTCAGTATGCATCACGCTAAAGAGCTAAGGTGTTCAGGTACTGGAGATGAAGATTCTGGCTAAGTATTCTATTCCGGAATGCTTGTCGCCTTAGAATTTAGACGCCCCAATAGCGTGTTTGACCGCAATCAGCTCTTCGCAAAATAAAGTAACCGCGCGAAACGTGATGCTCATTGAAATCCAAATGACGATCGATCGTGTCACATAACCCAGTCCAAAGACCCAGTCAATGTTAAATTACGATTTCAAGAATTGACAATACCGAGTTAATGAACAAATGCCAAGAACGTATCGCACGGATGTCAATTATAATAGCCTGGGGACACTGATTACTTTTTCATCATTGACATTGATGTCGGTAACGTCACAGTAATCGAGCGACGGAAGTAATTTCAGATAATGTCGCAGAGTTTTATCGCAATTTTTGTTCTACGAATGAGACGTCAGAGGCGCATAGAATAAAATATTGTCTTGCCCTGTTGAGAAAAAGAAAAGTAAGGAAACTTTTGCTCGCAAAGGTCAGCATCTCCATTGAACACACATCTTTGCTCAATTTCATCTGCGAGGCGAAATCTAGAGCCAGAGCCTCAAAATCGTAAAGTGCCTAATATTCTCTCAGTTAGCAACAAAAGCTCTTGTGTATTTTAATAAAGACTTTTGTTATTCGCGGTGCTCATGCCATTCTTTCGTATATATATATACCTACACTGTAGGTACAGCAAGCTTACTTCACCTGTGGCATTTGTTCAGCATTTAAATTGAAAAGGAAAGGATGGATTAGTAAACAAAGGTTTCTTCTTCGTGGGGTATTAAACGAACGAAGCACTCGTTCAGTTTAATTTGACATTTCAAGATATCGAGAAATGTGAACGGTCTTCCTGATTGCGCATAAATCAGTCTGTTTTCCCGGAAAATATTATTTTTAACGTCGCAATTTTATTTTCATCAACCCACATCTGAAAATTCAAACTTTTTGGGTGTAAGAGGTTGCTATTTGCTTCCATCTCAAATAATCAACCAACACGAATTTAATAATACTGAAGTTGACTTTTCACGAATTTATTATTACATGCATTATAATAAACTGTGAAGTTCCTATCGATCGATTCTGTTATACTGGGCTAATCAGACGAAATAAAAATATTCTATTGATACTAAACATTCATGACTTACGGGTATGTTTTGCAGCTGGTCGAAAGCTCGCCAACAGCTGTGGCTGCAAGTTCATCGAAACGTCCAGTGGCCTCGACCACAACGTGGACGAACTCTTGGTGGGGATCCTAGCCCAGGTTCAGCTGAACCCAAGGCGAAATAGAGAGATTTGCAAGAAGAAAAAGAAAAAGCAAAAGGTGCGAATCGGTAGTGGACAACGAATGTTGAGACAATTATTGGGAATTAAACGGAAATCAAGATCGTGTGAAAATTTGTTGATTTTGTAAAAGAATACTTGAAAGTGGGTACATTATCAGTGGGTGGCAAACATATTTTAATTGGAAGTGCAAACTGTTTATAAAGTGATGCTTAGAACTGTAATATCCTCTCCTGCATTCATGTGTAGTGGAGGCATTGACAGTAATTTAATTATGTATGATCCCAGTGATTTTATTAGCTGGAGCGGAAATCGAAAAGCACCAATACAGCAAGAAAATAGAATGCTGTCCTATGCTCGTCGTAACCTTCCTTTCTTTGATGTTGACCGCCAAAACCCAACAAACCAGTCGTATGGCTTACCCTGGAGTATAATATATATATATATATCTTTGCAAAATATATCTAGCAAACCACTCGTAGGCCAAACAAAAATAAATTCATATTTTGTAACACACCTGCATATTGCATTACCATGTAACTGGCCAAAAACCGTTATAACATTTCAGTGTGACCAACATTATAACACTTACGTTTTAAATATAGCTGTTGGTGTGTGGATCAAATAAGTGTTTATAAACAGGGTCATAGAATTCAAAAGTTTTACTCAACATACACATTCCGGAAGGGTTATAGGCCTGCAAAAGAAAAATAATAAAATAAAATATGTTTTTAGTTGATGATAATTTATTTCAAGTCCATAAAAAAATCCAGATTATATAATATTTCAGCATTAATATTATTATTTGTACCTACAATAAAATTACTAAGTCTTCAGGTGTTGCAAATTTCAGTTCTTACAGCTACAGGCAATCTTAATGAACTTAAAATAGCTGGGTATTTACACAGATTTTCATTTTTGTAACATTTTAACAACAAACTGTTGTTCTGCCTCTAAAAATGCAAAAGGGTGGGAAAAAACTGTAGATAAGGTGTATACATAAAATGGTCTGAGTAATACAAGTGTAGTACAGTTGAGTGTCCTACACGCTCAACGGTACATTACCCAAATGGCAGGCAGCTAAAAATATATTTTATCGATTAGAATGTTTATGGAAGTATTTGTTACTTCTGCTGGATAAAAACAATATTTGATATTTACCTTGATGTTTATACTAGATTCTAGAACTCAGTGGTTTGAAATATAATGCGATGCAATTAAGTGTTCTATCTCCTACCTACATTCATCCCATAGGCTAGATAAGAAATCTCTCGTCAATCAGCGTTTTCTTTGCCAAGTTTTTCTTCCCTCCAAACTGACGGATAATAACAAGAACCTGAAAATATACTTTATAGTTAATAATATGTATTTTCTTCAGTCTACGTACTACTTCAGGCAGATATAAAGGTTTCATAATCAGATAAAAAGATGTCAAGAGTACCTTGGCGATAAAAGCAGTCACGATGACAGCCAGAAGGAAATCTTGGAAAAGTATTTCCACAAAGGAGAACAATATAATATCAAACATTGCTAGAGTCATCTCATTTCCGTAGAATAGAACCTTGTCAAACGAATGTCCGTCATCTGAAATATGTGCATACAAAACAGTACTAATAATAAACACAGAAAATGTGTTACTAATTTTAAGTAACACATTATCAGACACCTCATCTTACCAATATAGAATACACCCCTTTCAGATGTCTCCGTGAAATCAATATCAAGTAACGACTCAACAAATAATTTATCTCTTACTTCATAATCAAGATCTTTCAATGCCTGAAACAAAAAACCAGTCATTTTGTTTGTGTGATATTGGAACTGACAGTTTAGCTGCTGTTTTCTTCAAGTTAAATATCTCACATGGTCTAAAAAGGCTGTCAAAAATTTGTTCATTGAATTGTATGCATGTAGACTTCGTTCCATCATCCCACTAGCCATCTTTGCTCGAAGTCCTCCCGATCCACCAAACGAGAGATGCTTGTTTGATTGCATAATCTGAAGCAAAGAATCAATTTACTCCAGTGGAGTGGCATGCCACAAATACCATTCAGAATATCGAAAACATTCATATCAAATAAATGAATCTCACAATTCCCATAGAAAAATTAATTAATCTTCTGCTCTAGCTAAACTGATAGAGCTAAATTTTTATCACCAATTTTAACCCTCTGAGTAATCGAATCTACCATCATAAAAAATATGTAACATGAAAATTAAACTATTTAAACAACACTGAAGCAACGGAGGGTTACCGAGGTTATTGGCGCCATGACTTGTCGGTAATACGCGCGCAGCTGATACGGAACAGACATCTGAAAAGTCTGTTGGTCCGTGCCTGGTAGAAGGCCACGATGTCCGCAGAGGTCGTCTTCTTCCCGCTGCAACTGACCAAGGATTGTCGGCATGTCTGTGTCGGCAAAACCGTGAGGTGATCTGAAATTACAATATTTGTTTTTTCACTGAATTGTATAACAATACTTCACAACCTGCTTGCTCTGGAATCTAGAAACTGTACCTTCCATGAATGTAGTACCCATAATTCTCTAGTGCGAGTATGAAAACACTTATGTTTGCTAGCGAGCAAATGTCCACAAATTCTTGGATACCATTCTTAATGTACCGTTCATAAATAGCGACCATAAAAGTCCACTGTAACAGACAATGTGCATTTACAAAATTAGACAATATGTTTTTTAACGAGCTTATAAATTATTCCGATTTTCATCTCCTGCAGACATGCCCTACCTGGAGTAAATAAACAAAAATATAAACCAGAACGCCAACCGCAAACCGACAAACCACGCTCGGCGGAGTTTTCTCCATATAATCCGGAACAGTAGTGTGCAGTTCTGGATCTGAAGTTGCCCAGTGCTCGACGCCGACAACTTTGAGCAGGAACACTGTGGCAAAAAGTTGGACCAGGACGCTGACACGCCGCTTGGTCTGTATCTCATTCCACTCGTTGGCGACAAAGTATGTTCGCCAGATGCTGACCGGCTGTTCACCCGTGTCAGACGCCGTACTGGTGAGATTTCCGCGGGGTTTCAAAGGAGCACTTCGAGCCCTCGGCCGCTCCCAGTCGATGAAGAATATGTCGATTGTTATTTGGTTCCAGATCAGATGTATTACTTCCACAATCTAGACCCAAATCATTGTTTTTAGAATCGAGACCCAGTTTAAGAAAGCAATTGTAAATGATATCTTTGATGATATGCTGTTTATGACTTGATATTCCAAGTCTAAGCCAGTCAAAATTGAATTAAAGTAGATTAGAGTGAAGGACGTTTCAAATTTTCACCTATTTAAAAATTATCTTAAAATTATGAAAGATGAAGTTACTAGGTTACTAGGAAGTTACTAGGATTAAAGGTGAGTTACTTTTAGTGAAAACGCAGCTATGATGTACGCTCGCAGCAAACTCTCATGTTCTTTGCTAGGAAGTAGAACTTGCACTATGCTCTGGCCCTTGTAAAATGTGAACAAGTGTATGCTGGCGCAGACAACGACAAAGAAGAAAGCATTGGCCAGGTTTCCGCAGGCAAATACCAGTAGGTGCCATACAGTGAGCAGGTCGATGGCCAATCTGCCGGATCGGCGTGAATGACTCCAGCTCTGTATGCCCGACCAGACAACGGCGAGGGCGCACATCACTCCCATCGAAACCTGGACAGGTGATTAATCATTTCAACAAGCAGTTGCCCTGATCGTTATCTATCAGCATGCAAATAATTGCTAAAAATGAGTATTGGTATAATGGTAATATTGGTACATGGAAGAAATTGTAATGGTAGAATAATGTATAAGCTACAAATCCTGTTTTGAGCACATAAACTTTAAAGATATCCTACCTCAATGGCATGGGGCATTGAACTTTCCATTTCATAATCCACAGAGAAATCAACATCGAGATTAATGTTTTGATTTAATTCCTCCTCAGTAAGCAAACCATACTCAACTATGAGTAATGGAGGATATATTTTACCCTCCTCTTCTCTTCCTTGAACTTTAATCCTAGAGAAATGAAATGTGTTTTATTATAATCAAGTGAAATTAATATAAAAAATTGTAAAGTTTAAATCAACTTAGGCTTAATCAATACCTGATTTTGCACGACTTGAGATATTGAATGACACCAACGTCTTCGTCTGCATTGGACCTCTCGTTGGAAGATACTCCAACTCCGCTCACCTTGTCGATCAGGAAAAACCTTCGTGTAAGTTGCCACTGAGAAATATCGCCTCCCTGAAAAATCAAGACAAAGAGGGGTTGCATTAAATGATGAGAAAGACACAGCTGCATCTGTTCTCCTTTCACTGTAAGTAATATCGGCAACATAGTATATCAAAAGTAAGAACTGGGTACAGAATTTTTCTTTCAAAATTTAACAGGTGGAACTTGGACAGAGTTCTAGGTACCATCCAAATAAACAAAGAAGAGACAATAAAACACAACAAAGACTATGATTCTATTTTCCTTATTGACCAATCCTTCTTACGTCCACAGCTAGAATGTGAATTAGTTGTTGAAGCAATTAATTTTTCAGTTATTTGAGCCATTGAATTGCTATTTCTTAAATGGAAAATGGTCCCTTTTAAATTTTAATTAAAGAATAGAATAGAATAGAATAGAATAGGAGTTTATTTACAACTTTGGAAAACATTAAATGGAATGAACACATTTTTCTTCCTGTTGGTTGCAATAAATTGTAGATTTAAAAACTAGATTAACTAGAAAACTAGATTAAGTAGTTTTGTAATACTCGTGGTATTACAACTAGTAGAGAACAGTAATTATGATTGAACTAGCGGAGCTTTTCTCTGCTCTGTGTTTCAATCAGGTAACCTTTACATGTGTGTAGTGAGTAGTTTAGGATGTCTTACAATTATGTGTCAATGATATCACTTGGTCCAATAACTGCTTTTAATTTGTTTCAAAATATTCCACATTTGACTACAATCAGCCAATCACTAAATGAGGCTCCCTTACCTGATTATTATGTGTGATTCCCGACTTCACATTCAGCACCAGCACGGGCACGGCATAGAGCAAGGACTCTGCTCCGTCAAAGTACTGCAGATAGAGATCAAAGAAGCGGGTGCTGGCGCTAGCGACAAGCTGTCGAGCGGGCAGGCGACAACTGCTGTGGTAGCGCACACCGACACGTAGTCCACTGTCCAGAGCAAGCCAAGAGTTGGGGCACAGGTGGAGAAAACTGCCTGCAGATGTTGAGACACCTTCGAACTTGCCGAGAGGGGAGAACTTTACCACAGTGAAGTTCAGGCGGCCCTTCTAAGGAAGCATTACAAGTTCTTGTTTCATACCATATCAAAAAGCTAAAATTAAGTTATAATCATACACTCATTTTGTGATATAACATTTCAAAAATCAACCAGTTATAAAATTATGTTAAATAAAAGGTTCTGCACGTACCTTGGAACCTGGATCCAAACTAAACTTAGTAGGTATTTTTTTTCTTGACAAGACCGATAGTGCATCACCCTCCCCATAGTAGATCCAAGGTAACGTATTGCTCTCCAAAGTAGGAATATGTTTTGAATTTTGAAACATTCTGCAAGGACTGCCCTTGTAGTTGTCTCGAAACATTACCATTGTACACATGTTTGCCAAAATTTGACACGCAGTACGATTTTTATTGAAGCACAAGTAGACAGATGATCTGAGATGGTTTTTCAGGAAGTTTGATTCAATTTTCTCACCGTTATCATATTCTATCAGAAATGTACGGCGATCGTCTGGCCAGTCGCCAAGCATAGAACCTCGAGGAATGCAAACTCCGTCAAGATACTCGTGGGTTTTGACTGGACACGTACATCTCCCACCTCCAGTGTACATTAAGTTGAAAGTGCATGGCAAACACTGTCCCACATTGGCACATGGTGCTGTGTTCTTGCTACATTCCAAACACTCCTGTGAAAACCGCAAGGTACCGTTGGTGTGACGCTCTAACGCCAACTTGTCTGACGGACATGGTTCACACAGTGTTACATTATTAGTGATTGTAACTTTAGCACATTTAATACAGTCCCTGCGGTCATGCGTAGCAACTTCACCAGTAGGGCAACTTTCACACTCTGGGAATCCATTTATATCTGTACTTATAATTTTACTCTGTGAATTGCATGTACATGATATCCCTGAAACGAAAATAAAGCTTTGAAATACGTGATTTCATGATACCAAAATAATGTCTGTGGTAAACCAAGAAATGCTAACCATCACTTGTTGGCTTCAAGTTTTTTGAGATACTGCAAAGCACACATTTGAAAAGATGCGCGTTAAAATATTCGCTGGCATTGCATTGGTTGGTGTCTGAAAAGGCGACTATTTCCCCAGAGAATCCATTGGCAAATATAAAGTTGAAGCTTAATAGTAAAATACCGATTGTCTCCATTTTCTTGTACATAAAACTCCGGAGACGTATTTTGACAGCTATCGAGCATGATGTAAACAAATTCTGTTGCCATGGCAACAGCAGAAAACAAAAACTAAACATCAATACGTGACCTTCGTAGTAGTTGTCAAAATGACCGTAATGGAGGAAGGATTTTGTCTGTCAGTAGTTTTAAAAAGTATTTAAGTTGAAAAACTCGCGGATTGCCAGCTGAATGACGAGTCGTGCTCGCATCTTCAACTTTTTTTATGTAATACCCACATAATCCTGTTGAACTCGAAATATTAAAGGTCATGGAGGAATCCAAAAAATTCGAGCTCACGCCAGAGGCTGTGGAAGGGGATCAAAATTTACGACACAGAAAACTCATGTCTTCAGCTAAAGAAAGTTTCGACAACGGTAATACCTCTTGATTTTCGTATTGTCATCGGCTAATAATTTATCTCCTTACTTACTTGGTTATTTTGTTAATACTATTTGGTTATCTCTTAGCCTCTCGGATGTTGCGGCGAAAGATACCATATACAGGACATCTCATGACACCGCGTAGACTTTGGATGAACGCAATTCCAACTCAAGTAAGTTAATAGAATTACCTGGTTTCCAAGCTCCAACAGACCTATTTCATGCAAGTTATCTAATTTGTGGTTCTTTTTTAGGAATGTGATGTCGTCCTCATGTTTCCCACGGGAACTCAGGACAACACTCTGATGTGGCTGCTTTCTCGACTCCGAGACGGTACACCGGGACTTGTCGTTCATGTCAGGCATCACGTTTCGTCAGATAGTTATGGTTTCTACCTTACAGCTCCATTTAATGTGTAAGTTTTTTTGAAGTTGAATTTGGAAAGGTTTTTATTGTTTTCTTAGTACCTACCTGCATTTAATATGTATATTTACTAGTTGTTTTATATTTGTTTTTTATTTATTTGTTGCTTGCAGCTCCCTGGCTTGGTTACGACATATTCATATTTTATAACTTTACCTAGCGTTAACATTTTTCACTAGAATTTATTCTAATTACTAAGATTAACTGTCAAAATTCCTTTGGGGAGAGATATGAACTTCTTAAATCAAGAAATAAGATAGAAGTTTGTTGATATCAATGCTCAATGCTTTACCTTTTTTTTAAGATATTTGGACTTAACAAAGTGGAAATGACAACAGTGCAGAGTACTGCACAATGTAAATTAAAATTGCATCAATTGATTAGTGCTCACATGGGTATCCGTGCCCTGCCACACTAAAAACTTATACTGGCTTCCAATTTTGTAATGTTTGGCTTTGATCAAGAACATGCCTATTGCTGACAATTTTATTTTTTAACCTATTCTAATCGAAAATTACAATGCCAAATTGTACAAAACGTAATCCTAGAGTAACCCTACCTTTTCCATCCATTATAATAATTATACTAGGATTTGTGATACTTAGTAAGATTATATACTTGCATGAGAAAGGAAATTCTAACTAATTCTAAAATTTATTCCAGTCTTTTGAAAGCATCAGAAGAACTGCACTTGCCTAAGGCTCTTAGTCCAGAATATGGAGGTGGCCTAAAAGAATTCGTCCAGCAAGAGGCATCTTGTTTCAAGGGTATCAAAGACGAAGCATCGTTTTTCACAACCCAAGAACGTCAATGGCTCGTTTTGCATCTGCTCCAAACACTTCGAGCAGGACCCGCCGATGACATTGGGGGCTTAAAACTAATCGAAGGTCAAGCAATAGGTAATCAAATTTCTGCAAATAGTTTTAAGCTTGTCCAAAAATGCTGGCTTTAAAGATGGACTTGTTATTACTCTTTACTGCCATCACTCTTGATGAAGTAACAGGCAAAAGTTACGAAACGTCAAGAAAATTAGTTGTTTTAAAATAGCATAAAAAAACAGTTTTTAATTTTTTTTTTTCGAAAACTAGTGCTAATGTTATATAGATGTAGTAGACATGAGTCCAAAAACTATTATTGTTTTTTTTTTCTAGAACACGTTATATTCTAGAAGATTAGGAGTCGCAGTATTCTTAAAAACCTAGTCATTTGGATGATTTAATTTTGAGCATTAATTTCCCTTTGTTTCAGTCCCCAAGTGTGTGGCAGCAGGTGTTATCTCTCAGCTGTTTCCACTGCACGACCCACCAGCCTTGGAGTATTTGCAAAAATCATGGGTTCAAGCTTTCTTTCATAAACAGCCCCTCGGTAAGTTGATACAACATATTTTCGATTAGTGCTGAGTATAAGTTGCCTTACAAATTTCAAACAAGTTAGTGTCTAATATTAACACGACTATGAGCATGATTCTTGTTGCATCATGATGTCTCTCTTTAACCGATGTGTGAACCAACTAACTGTTTACCCAACATTTATATCTAATTTTTAAATTTAGTAAAAGTTTTTGGTAACCAAAAACTTTTATGATTATGTGAATGCATTTACAGAAAATCTTAACCTGCTCTTCCTACGTGAGTCCTACTCTACCAACACCTATTTCCAACTAGGGAAATAGTTTTGAGACTAGGAGCTTTTAAATTTATTGACTGTATAAGAATAACAGATGTGGTGCCTTATTTTATCATCTGATTCGTAGATTTACCAACAGATAGATTTTCAGCTGTGGCATACCGTATGTAAGACTTACGATCAAAGCTAGCTTGGATTGAAATGAGGTACCTATCGAAATTATCATTGAAGTTCTCTTACTGTTCGGGAAGTAAATCTTATGGTGTATTCGACTGGCTCCCTTGATGCGCCCCGTACTGGTGGAAATCTGCGGGTTCGACTGGGCTTGTGACTCTGCCCCAGTGCAACTTTCCCGCATTCTACTGGCAGAGTTGCTCACTCCCAGTGCACTCTTCTTGCTCTGAGAAATTTTGACGTTGCGATTGGAAAACAAAGTAATACACTGACAGCTAGTGATCATGCATTAGGCTGGGAGTGCACTTGCTCAGAGCTGGTGCAAAGAGCAAGTTTGGTGGGAGCTAGTGGAAGAGTAAGTTTGAAACCTGCCCTGGTTCGGGCCTACCCAAAACGCCATACATTTTTAAATCAAGGCTAGCGGTGCAAAAAAATTTATTCTGTAACCATGTTCATGGTTTTTTTTTATTATTTTTTTAATAGGTATACATAAAATTTATAATTTCGTATATGTTGTTTTTTTATGTTTTAAATGAAGAAAATATCTACACAGCTACAAAAAAACTAAAACCACTTCCTCTCAGAAAGCCTCCAGAATACCGTGCCTACATAGCGTATTCCAACTTGGAGCAAATGTTGGTTTTTTAAAACATTAAATTGGATGTCTCTACTATTCTTCTTGTAGATTCAGTGTGTGGTTACTTTGGTGTGAAGATTGCAATGTATTTTGCCTGGTTGGGCCACTACACTACAGCTTTGATAATACCAGCTGTAGTCGGTTTTATTTTCTGGGTAAGACATCTTTACACCCAATCTTCTCTGCACGACGTCTCTTAGTCGCATTTCTCAATCTCTTTGCTCCCTACCTAGAGGGTCTTGAAACTTCCTTCGTTCATTATTTAGGAATGCATGAACTGGTTGTAGATAGTTACTGTTGGTTACTAACAACAACATTGTTTGTCAGTGTTGTCAGTGTATTTGTCGGAAATGGTCTTAACTTAATGGTGAATGCAATTTTGTTTTTCTCCAAAATATCCATAGTTATGTAAATATACTAAAGGAAATAAAAGGTAAATTTTCAATTGTACATCCCACACAATTTTTAGCTCTGGTTTGCTGACAGACCAATTTTTCAAGGCTGTTGCAAAGTTTATGTCTTTTACTGCAAGGAATGAGCCGCTGAATTGGTTTCACGCCACTCTCGCTTATTGCTTTGCATCCCAGGATTTAAACTACACTCAATCTACGCTTTGTAAAGTAAGCGTAATATGTACATTGCACTTTTGCAATCTTCCATTAGGTTGCAAGTCTATTTTTCTTGCCATTTCACGGTAGTTTTGGAAATTGTTTTATTTGTAGATTGGCTATCAAGCTTCTAAAAATCACATTATTTTAGGCACATGCCACATAATAAAATAATTTAAGACAAATCAGAGTAATACCTACATGGACACTTGAAATTTTAAGAGCATGCAAAGAAAAATATATTTGAGTTCTCCTCTGAGATTCATGATCCAATCATATTTTGAAATTTCTACAATTCTTGTGAGAGCAGTATGTTGGGTCCCGGCTCTCGAAACCCTTCCCTTCTCATTGTAGTGAAAACCTATCTGCAAATCAAGTAGCAAGTGTCCTTGGTAGGTAACTTTGTAAAATGTCAGTTTTCAGCTTGGGTGCAGGGAAAGAGAGATTAAATTTTATCATCTTAAGTTGAAAATGTTCCGTACATAACGTGTCGTTGTTATGTGGATAAATAACTAGTAGGTAAATCTAATCTTCTGACATTGCCTTAAAATAACAGTTCTTGTTTCTCTCGTTCCCAGCCCACGGCTTTTGGGCAATAGATCGCAAAAACTGCAGCATGTCTGAAAGTGAGAGATTGAATTTCTGTGCTGACAATTGAAATTAAATCTTAGATCGGATTCTGCGGAGGTAGCCAGGCGACTGAAGACGTCGGCTATGTCATCTTCTCGTTCTTCAATGTGCTCTGGGCCAGCGTTTACATGGAAGCATGGAAACGGTACAGTGCCGAATTGGCCTATCGTTGGGGCACACTGGACCAACGAGATGAGCTCTTAGTGGAGCCACGTCCGCTTTTCACGGTAAGGGACTGGAAAAATTGACTATTTTATTAAGTTTGACCTAGTAAAGAAATGATGATCTTGCATTTCATGTAAATTGTTCGAGTTGATATATTGGTACAGTAAAAATATTGGATTACATTTAGACATTTTTTTCATCCTAGGGGACCCTGGAAGTGAGTCCTGTAACTGGTCGGCTGGAAACAACCTATCCACTGTGGAAACGGAATGTGTTCCGCTACTTTGTCAGCATCCCGATCATCTTTCTGTGTCTTGCCGTTGTCTTTCTAAACATGATCTGCTTCCTCAAAATACAGGTAATGTAACGTAACTCTGAGTAACGTAACTCTAGGCTCTACTATTGAGTTTCTGTTTAGCTTAAAGATTATCATTTGTTGGTTCACAATTAGGCAGACCAATAAATTAGACCTATGCCAGTCTTTTTAGTTTCTACTGCTATAAAATTTTTCCAGAAGATTTATTGCGATTTTTGTTCCTTGGCTGTGTGCTTCTTGAAACTTTGATTCTCTATCACGCACCTTTCCATCTCCCTTGTTATGTGCCACTGAATGTTCTATATCATTAAACTTGTTTCTTTTTTACAGGAATGGTGGGATGAAAAGATTCTTGAAAAAGAGTACTGGCTTTTCTTGAGCTACATACCCAAGATACTTCTGGCCATCGTTATCACTCTAATGGACGAGGCATATTACAAAGTTGCCTGTTGGTTAAACGATCAAGGTAAAATTTTACGTTTTTCTACTAGTTCTACTTTGCAAACGTTTTACTCGATTTTACCTCACGTTACGCCCTACCGCAAAAAAAATGAATGTATTACTCCGTTTTAATTGCCGTTGTCCAAATAATACCTACTAATCATCTGGTTGTCAGCCGATGTAAATTTTGTAGTCCGCATGATGTTAGCGTAGCTCAATCTCACGGAATTTCCTAGTCTCTTTTTTGCTCAAATGAAGACTGACTTTGTAGGTGATAGAACTCACATAATCTTGCAACTCAAGTAACTCCATATCAATTACATTTTGCTAAATAATTTGAATTAAAATAATGAGCTATCCGCCTATTGTTCAGACGTTGATAAAATCTAGCAACAAAACCACTTAAATGTCTCTGTGTCCCTTTCACTTTAATTTTTGGCGATAAATTATTTTCTCCTTTGCTTACTGCTTACGCTCATGTAATCAACAAACTTACCCCTTCATTCTCAAATATGTTGCAAATTTACCTTCAATATCTACCATCAAAAACATTTCCAATATGAATAATGTCGCTTGCTGATTTTAAAGCAACACTTAATGCTTTGATGTGGAATCACTCGTCAGTAGGCAACTAATATTTTAACTTGTAAAAACCTAATCTTTGCACTACATAATTTAATACTTATATCAAAGGGTTCTTTCTTCTTTTCAAACCAGAAAACTACAGGCTTGAGACCAAGTATGAAAACCATCTAATCGTCAAAGTAGCATTGGTTTGTATCCAAAATGAGCTTGCTTGCTAACTATTACTACTCTGTTTCACTAAATATTGTTTGTTATTGAGCACTAGATGTTGCATAATAAGCCTGTACCCTTTCTTTTTCTGTAAAGACTTTTTTTTTCAGTGCATGGTTTTAGTGCAGTTTGTCCTTTTTACATTTGGTCGTAACTTTGGGAGTAGATAGGTAGAAGAAGTCTAATGTGGTGCTGCAGCCATTACATGTTGATGCTGTATTCCATGGTGTTGTCAGAGGTATTTTATCATATTAATAAACCTCTTGTGCCTCATTGATGTGTTAAAATTTGTGTGCCTTTAAAACAATATATACAAATTTGTTGTGTACCTATGTCTTGTTTTTAAGGTACTAAATGCTTTTAGGTAGATAATTGTCAGATAAAGGAGATGTTAAGTACCTTCTCTTAGGGCTGGTTTTTCAGTGGTCTAGTCCATTAATTTGTTATTTGCTTGGCAACAGCCAATCAGAAAAGGTTTTTTGTTTGTTAAACGTCTGTTAATTACGTAATGGCCCACTAAAAAAAAAATGCCCTTAGTTACTACTAATGTCCGATATAGACTTGTGGTTGGTTGATGTGATATGTAATTGATTGCCAATAGGAGCATACATTTAAATCAGTTTTTATATCAACGAGTACTAATTGAATGTGTACAGTTTTATTCAATGTTTCGCTTTGTTAACGTTGAAACTCTTTTGATCATTTTACAAGAGATAATTTTGTATGTTTTATTTTGTATGCAAGACTTCATTAATATTTTAGGCTTTTTTCTTGTAGTTAGCTATGTGAATTTTGAGTTTTGCCGCATGTTTTACAAATCGGCGCTGTTATGTTCGTTGTCACTCGTTACGGGTTATACGGGTATATTGCCACGATGAAAGAACGGCAACATTTAAAATATTTTCAGCTGTCAGAATCTCGTACTAAATCTGTTTTAATTACAGTTCCAGTTCGTGAATTCGTTTCTCTCGCTATTCTACATAGCATTTTATCTACAAGATCAAGAAAAACTAAAAGAGGTAAAACAGTTTAATTTTACTTTTAAAATTTAACCTGTATGGCTAGCATATGGTCTAACCTTCAAATTCATGGTTAACGCACAAGATGCCAAATTACTGGGCAATCGAAGAGGTTTATGTTATTCTGAAGTAGAATGATAGTGATAAATAATGATTGTTGTAAAGAACATCTAGCATTGCATTAAATGTCATACAAACCTCCCATTTGTGTGAATGAGATGTCACATATTCCTTGTCGTTCCCGCAGCAACTGGCAGTGCTTCTAATTGCCCGGCAAGTGATTGGCAACCTCAAGGAGTCAGCCCTGCCATACTTGCTCGAGCAGTTGCGGCTGGCTAAGATGAGCTTCGACATGTTTGGCGCTCTAAGTCCGTCAGAGGCCAAGAAATCACTGCCAGGAGAGGAACCGACCGCTGCAGATGATAAGAAGCCAAGCGTAGACCGGAATATCAGCCAAGCCGAGCTGGAGAGCTCATTGTTTAAAGTGAGAATACAGGTTTTCATGAACTAAATAGTATGGCTAGTCCCAGAATTAGCAAGGTAACAGTAATTACGTACCGATAAACCCGAGGGATACCTAACTCTGAGCGCCCTTCTCCACAGTACGACGGCACATTCGAAGACCACCTTGAAATCTTCATCCAGCTCGGCTATGTCGTTCTCTTCTCGTCGGCTTTCCCGATGGCGGCCGCGTGTGCGATGATCAACAATCTGATTGAGATCCGCAGCGATGCGTTCAAGCTGAGCTTTATCTTTCGCCGGCCGTTCGGTCAGCGCGTGTCCAGCATCGGAACCTGGCAGAACGCAATGGAAGTGATGGGACTGGCTGCCGTGCTTGTCAACTGCGCTCTCATTGGCCTATCAGGCCAGGTGCACCGCATGTTCCCTGAGATGTCCACCACGCAAACCATTCTTCTCATTGTCGCTCTCGAAGTAAGGATTCCGTTGTAAAGGACTTGATTTGTTTCTGAGGGGGCGTTGATCGAAACTCCAATTTTAAGGGTTTTTTTTTACAAGAAAGTTGCTGAAAGTTGTTGAATGCAAACATGCAATAATAAAATATATATAACTAACACTGGATTAAATACTTGATGACATCATGGATGTTTTTTAAGGCGGTAAGTGCGCTGTTTAATATTAATCGTTGGTTATATGGCACAATTATTTTAAGAAAAATAACATTTAATTGTGAGTATAATTTTCTTCCTCGAGATAATGATGCTCAGTGTGCAACAGTTTGACAAATGGTTACACCTGTCTAGTTATGGTTTCACACTCATTAGAGAAATGTATTATTTGAGTTCATTAATGTTTTGCTATGCTCACCTTTCATCTGCGACAGGCTTACGATATACCACAAGTTATGCAGCAGTTATGCACAACCCTAATGTCCATGTTGCAGCACATCATGCTGACGCTGCGGTTCATCATCTCGTGCGCAATACCAAATCTGCCAGAGTGGGTCGCTACGGAGATGGCCAAGATCGAATTTGCCCGGCGAGAGGCATGCCGCCGGCCATCGGCAACTGGCACACAACCGACGTCTGACTTTTCTACATCCTCGGGCTCAGGACTCACCATCGGCAGGTGCGTACTCTGACTCTCAACCAGACCATACTAGAGGCTAGCCTTGGCAACACATTCAACCCCTATTCCATGATTCACAACTTAGATTTTGAACTAGTTATGAAAAAAATACAATCTTGGTAAAGGAATTATTTCATAGCAGAAGTATAAATTAGAAAGTAAAATGATTCTGACCTAGTAACTATCTCTTTGTGGCATTCTGTTCGGTTCAAATTATCCCATGTGAACATGGTCCGACCTCAGGAAAATGAGTATTTCGTTCTGTCCCTTATGTTTTGGTCATTATCCTAGCCACTCTTGGTCAGTTGTCCATGCTGGGTTTGTGTATGAATCTAGTGCAAAAATTAATTTTCAGATTTGTGGTTTCTCCCACCAGCGAGGTATCAGAACCAGTTTTTGAGACTAAAGTGGAAGACGTCGCCGGCAGCAGTTCTTCTTTATCTGAGACACGCACGCCATCTCCTCCGAAGGAGGTTTCTAGGCCAGCCAGCGAAGAGACTCTCTTGGCAACAGAAGAAAATTCAGTCCAACCCTCCTCCACACTCCCCTCTCCCAACCTGCCATCTCCCGGGCTGCCTTCACCCGGACTGCCCTCGCCCGGACTTCCTCGTCCGCTCTCTAAACGCACCCGGGACTTCCTGGGGCCAGAGGGTGTAGAGAGTTACCACCTGACTATTGGGCCGCACGGGGTGGACTGGGTCAAGCGGCTGGAAGCTACCCGCAAGACCAGTGAGCCGCAGATTGGCAGTGGCTCAGGCGACGACCTGGCGTTGCACCGCAGCACTGACTGCATCGTGCCCAAGGAGCTGTCAGCGTCGTCGGATTCGGACTTGCTGCGCTCAGCCCCGCCCTGGGCCGCCGCTGCGCGCCAGAAGTTCCGCTTCTCGCCCGAGAAGGAGCCATCTCCATCCGACAGCTCACGCACACTCTCCAGTCAGGAGGAGGAGGCCAAGTCTGAGGAATGGGCCACAAAGAAGACTCGCGTTAAGCAGAGCTTAGTGAAGCGGGCACGATCTGTCGCAATTTTCTCATTGAAACTTAAAGAACGGCGAGCAAGGGAAGCTGCCAAAGAAGCAGAGAAGAAAGTCGAAGCCGAAAAAAAGGCAGAGGCAAAGACGAAAGAGAAGAAATGGGGAACGACTCCGCAGAATGTTGGCGGAGAACTGTCTTGTATACCAATCGAGAAGCTCATTTCCGTTGATGATGTTGCGATGGATTTACAACGTAGGAAGAATAACCATCACTGATCAGCACGCTGCTCTTTCGTACTGTGGTAGTCCTTCGCTAGGCTTACACTCACATTTCTTAGCAATACTTATCTATCTTCTCTAGTAAATGTATATTGATACATTAGCATTAGTCATATCTTATAGTACATGGAACTTATAACTAGTGCCCTCTGTATAAAAAAATATATCCACTTTTTTATCATATTCATTTGGATAGTCATTCATCTTCATTAAATATCTGCTGGCATTCATTTCAGTCTTGTAACTGCACGAACGCTGTAGGGTTGTATCGAATTGTAAACGGACTAGTAAGCGTAGGTGATTCGTAGATGTGAGAGATTGAATATACCTCCTGTTAGAGCAGTTTTAACAAGTTTAGATGCCTTTCTTTCATAGGTTGCCTAGAAGCTGTAGTGTTTAGATTCGCTATCAGTCATAATAGCGAACGATATCAGGTTGTAATACAGTCTAGAAATTATTTTCTATAGATAAGTTGTTACAGTTGCATTTAGATTACTGTCGTCCATATTATTGTATGTGTTGGAGAAATACTATTGATTCAAGCATTTCTGCTGGTCCAATGCCAAGTGAATATAATAGTGGGCACAAAAATATGTCGGTACTGAATTATTTTTTGTTGCGGCTGGTTGTTTGTCTGATGGCAGTCTGTGTGCTGGTTGTTGTTAAAAATTAGATTGTTTAAATCACTGCTGAAGAGTTAAGTAATTCAGTTCAAGATAGTGTGTTTGTTGATCGCATTCTATTTTTTGCCAAGTGCCTAATGCAATGTTTTAGTTATGTTACAAAATATAAATTGAAAGGATTAAATAAATGTTGTATAACAAATCGCAACGTTTTTTATTACTTAAAATCGCTGTCAAACTGACATATAAATAATTAAGCTTATTTTCTTGGATCTCCTTTTGATTCTCATAATTGCCAGCATGGTGCATCAGCATAGCAGGTGTATAGTGCCAGTATACTATATAAAAATGTTTGCTGATTTATTTTGTTGAAATAGTGTATTGGTGTCAATGCTGTATTCATGTATAAAGTGAAAATCTTCGAGTGTTTCGTCATAGTTATGATCAAAGCTACATTATGCAAAGAAATTGTTCAAATTTTACTGCAGGGCAGAACGGAATTTTTTTAGTAAAATATGCTATTTCTGCAATATTCATGTCAGTTGCCACTTGAACGTGGTCGCGTCAGCGTATAAGATCTTCGGTCAGTATGGGTGGGGATATGGCTTCTTGGATAAATGAAGAATTGTCGCGTTTGCTCGATTTTCCAGTCCCTGAAGATATGACAAAGTAATTATATTCTACTTTGGTAGAAAATTTCGTAAAATTGTATTATTTTCTTTAATTTTGCTTTTGATATAAAAGTGTTGCACAATCTGTCACAATCTGAGTTTTCATGTTAAGCTGGGTTCACATATATATAACATGTATGTTCTTGGATTTTATTTGATTGAGATCGAAGTATTATTTTACTATTTACTGCTATGTGTGATATTATCATTTCTGCATGTTAAAATGTAAATTCATGGACAAATGATTTTTCGATCTGTAAATTAATGTGCGGCAAAGTGAGGTTAGACAACAAAAAAATAAGCAACGAAATGCAGCTGTAACCAGCATTGAACTACAATAATAATAGAGTTCCTTATTCTGTTCTTCCCTGTTCCCTATTTTTATTCTATGGTTCAACATTCCAGTTAGCTTCTAATGAAACCACTCATTTGTTCTTAGATACATCATATCAATTGAAAACGTAAGGGATTTAGAAGAATATTTAAAGTCCCTGTTAGACTTTTCCAATAAACAACACCAACAATTCTTGAAGGAACTTCTCCAGAAACGGCAAGCTGGCTACGCAAAGAAATCAGTTGAGGAAAATCTGTTTGTTTTGGGTAAATCAAACGAAAAGAAGAATCCTAAGAACAGAGCTCAAGCTGCAGAGGTTGAAGAAATTATTTTGCCAAAGGTGATAAATGCAAACTTTGTCATTTTTGTACTTTAGCTAGTAAAATGTACAGGAAAGAAATGGTATGTATGTCTATTTTATCGATCTTCTTTCACAATCTCTTAAAACTGTTTTCTCAATTTTCTAGGAAGTTGCAAAAGACCCAAAGAAAAAAACACATTATGTCAATCTCTACTCCCCTGAAGGCATGACTAGGGATGTTGTCATTCTGAAGGGACGTCATCGCTGTGATTGTCAGGCCAGCAAGCACAGGCTTGTCAATAACTGTATGTCTTGTGGGCGAATTGTGTGCGAACAAGAAGGCTCTGGTCCTTGTCTTTATTGTAATACTCTGGTAATTTCACAGTATTTTAATTTTTTAAATGTTCTACATGTATATTCCCTACAGCCCAACAATAAATTAAAACATACTTACAGTCCCTATTAATTAACTTCATTTTCGTCATTTTGTGTCCTGGGACATGTGATAAAAGATCACTATTTGCTCACATTCACGTCTTTTTTAACCCTCGATTCTAGCGAGGCTTTGAAATAACGCCAACAATTGTTTTCACCTCGCTACTCAGGTGTGCTCACCCGTAGAACAAGAAATGTTGAATAAAGGAACAAAGAATTCTAATAAGCTCTACCAAAAGCTGTTAGATCAAAATCGGCCCCAAGGGTGGGAGGCTGCTATACAACAGCGAAATCGCTTACTGGAATATGATAAGACAAGGTACGCAGTATATGTCCCTTGAAACGGATCCATATTTTTGGTTTCGTCAATTTTGTAAGCTTTTTTTAGATTTAAACTAGTCTAATGTGCAATTTTTTTGCAGTCAAATTCGCACAAAGGTGATTGATGACGAAAGTGACTATTATGCAAGCAACTCGGTTTGGCTCTCAAAAGAGGAACGTGATAAGCTAAAACTTCGTGAAGATGAAGTTCGCAACAAACGCCACATGTCACGTCTGAACAAGAAGATAACATTCGATTTTGCTGGTCGGAAATTAGTAGAAGATGCTGATGACATGAATGAACTTTATCCAAAAGATGACGATATTCTCAGAGAAATAAGTCAGAGTCTGAATCGAGGTTCAGGACTGGGGCTAAACGAAAGCAGCATTCATCCAGGGCTCATGTGTGCTCAACCAATTGTAAGCAAACATGTTTATTATAAAGTACAGTTTACAGTAGTGTTTTAGAGTATACTAATATTTAAGGTGTAGGATAAATATGTTCTGATAAATATGTTTATTTTAGTATCAACCTACCATGAGAGGAGATGATCTTGCAATGAAGCCCAACATGCAAAAGCATGTTGAGAAAATGGCTACTAGTAGAGTCCAGGATCGGCAATTCCTTGAAATGTGCGACGATGGTTATTGTCTCAGCATGCACCAGCCATGGGCGTCTCTTCTTGTCGCTGGAATAAAAACGTAAGACGCTTACCTAATCCATCAGAAAAACTGTCATTTTCTAGTTGCATGCTATATAAAATAAAAATTGAAATACATTAAGCTGTGATAAAATAGTTAATACATCTCAATAAACAGTTCAGCATGCACACACATACACCCTGGGCCATTATTCTAAAGTATTTGTCAATTTGCTAAATATAACTGGCCAAGTGGACTAGAATGATTTTGGAATGCCATAAATGCAATACTTTATTTTAGACACGAGGGTCGCACTTGGTACTCTGCTCATCGAGGACGTCTCTGGATTGCTGCAACTGCAAAAGCTCCCGACCAGAAACAGATTATTGAAATGGAAAATTTCTACAAAAATGTTGCTGGTAAGATAAAATATTAATCATCTATTTCTGCCTTCGGGTCAACTTCAGTGCTGCTCCTTCATTTGCATGTATTCATATGTGCAATATTGTGTTTCTTTTAGGTGAGGAAGTGGAGTTTCCGACTCTCTACCCTGTCGGATGTCTGCTTGGCTGTGTAAACGTTTCTGACGTTCTGGCCCAAGAAGAGTACAATATGAAGTACCCAAGCGGTGAAAGCGACAGCCCATTTGTGTTTATTTGTGATGATCCGCAAGAGTTACCGATTCACTTCCCAATGAAAGGACAGTTCAAAATATGTAAGCACTGCAAACTGAAGTACTTTTATTTAAGTGTCTAATACCTATTTTTCAAAACTCAAAACTCAAAAAATCTATCGATGAATGCGTTGTAGTTATGAATTTTGAGAGTACAGAAAAAAATCTTGAGCCCCTGGCAAAAATACAAAAGACAGGGAATATCAATCATCTTTCCCCAAAAAAATCAATTACCTTACAAAATACAACTTTCTCTTCCCCCAACAATTAATTTCTTTTTAAGGCTTTTGCTACTTTACTATTTTAGAGATTTCTTATCTCTCCCTCAATATTTTGTTACCATTTCAGTCCTTATGCACTTATTGTCACACTCACGTTAGAGAAAATAAATGCCTATTAGTATACACATCACCATTGTAGTACTTCAATAACATGGGCATTTATTGTGAATGTATTTACTTCACAGATAAACTAGACAAGAAAATGAAGCAAGCTGCCCAAAAATCTTTGCAGAGAGTCGCTAAACTTCAAGCTGAGCATGCGTTATCACATCAGGTAATGTAGTATTTCACAAATTTATAATAACAACAGACTTTCAAGAAAAAGAGGCAGTTATGACATTTGGATGACTGCCACTCATTTAAAAATTGGTCAATTTTTTCAATCACAGACCAACTTTTTTTTTGGTAGAGATGCAGAAATATTGAAAAAAGGACAACTGTTAAACTGACATTTTTTCACCTGTTTTTGGGGCAAACTACTTGCAGTCTTTGTCCTAAATGTCAACCTCATGTAGTGCTGGTGATCAATGGTATTTATCTTTTCAACTCAGACAAGTCACACGTATTCTTCATAATTACTGTCTAAAGTAAACATTTGGTTCCAGTTCATTTTTGTTCAACTTCTTTGACTATAAATTAATTTGAATACGTATGTCTTTCCAGTTTATACTTTATTTATGTTAAAATAGTCAGTTTGTCATTTACTGTAATAAAGCATTGTGAATAATAACAAATCTTTGGTATACAATTTTTACTTTAGTAAAAACCTATAATTCCTCCAGGCAATTAATTTTTTCATTAAATTCAAACATTTTAACAAATGGTGCAATGATAGTGCAAATGGTGCATGAAACAAGAGGAGCAGGAAAACTGCAGATGGGATATCATCGGCTTAATATCATCGATTATGACCTGCTCAATGTTGGAGTGAAAATTATGAAAAACCTTCCACTACAACTTAAATGCATTACAAGCAGGGATGCTTTCAAGACAAACCTGAAGATCTTCATTCTCCAAGGAGAATTTTATAAATTTAGATGATTTTGATAATAAAGATTATTAAGTGAGAGATATATGTTATGTTTGAATACTAGATGACAATGTATACACGCTGAAAAATGTACTAGACTGCTAATTAAATACAAACCTTCACAATTTTGAAAAAAATCTGAATTTGTTAGTAGTTATGAACAAAATGTTCTGCACAAAGCTTATTTATTAGGACTCGTCCACTATTTAACTGGTTGAGACTTCTTTTAAATGCAACTATTTATTTCAGTTATTGATATATATTTTTGTTTTACTTTTATTTATTTCTATGCACATGCAAGCCCATGCTGTACAAATCTTTTGCTCCCAAGCATGAAGCATCAATACTGTGTCATTGAAAACATATGGGACTGATCTGCTAAAATGCAAATCATTTATTTTAAGAGATTGGATAAACCATTGTCTACTGTAATTTATTAGTGAATGCTTTCAATGACCTTAATGACCTCTAATCTGCTTAAAACCAATGTTAATCACTACCAGAGCAAAATTTGTCAAATGCATTGCAACAGGAACAATTCTGGTATGGTGTTGAATCTTGGGAAATGAAAAGCGGCCACTCCTCTGTACCAATGAAATTAAATCAATGAAATTTGAATACCCAAGGATTTGGTTTTTTAACATGCGGAAAGGAAAGAAAGAGGGAGAGCGCAACTTGACGGAAACTAACGGCAGTCAGCATGACTGAAAAAATGGTCACCTTTCAAGAAAGCCTTTAGAAAGTGTCTGGACGTCTTTGGTCTGGACTTCGACATTTTTTGATCAATTTAGACTGGTAACTGTCAATGGAAGTGCATTTTTATTTTTTATACAAGAAAAAAATATATTATTATTGATAAAATAATAGTTCGCTTATAATATATCTCTATTCATAATCGGAATTAACCAATATTGATAGATTAACGGTCATTCAGCAACAGTTCCAACTACTTGAAGCAACCTGCCTTTTCCCAGAAGAGATCAACACGTAACACCTGGACAAAATATTGTCGAAGGCATTGGTTACGTTAGATAATGGTGGCAAAATTGTAAGTAATATTTCATTCAGAAAAACTGAAGATGCATCTGCTTACCTTTGTGAGTTAAAATGGTTTTCTGGTGTCCATGGTTGTATTATTGCTACAGTTTACCATGTAGTAAAAAGAAAACCATCCAGCCTTTGTTGCGCAGCAACATACTTCTAATAGATGTCTGTCATTAATTTATTTGCCTGTGTCCCGCAGGCACTTACGTTATGGGGCCTTGCAAGCAAACTCTTTTGATTTGGTGACAATATTTTTTATATGTTTACTGACACAATGAATTGCAAAGACAACTGTTAAGGTTGATTAGTTCAAAGGTCATTTTGTTGTCCTAATCATGGTTCAGTGAATAAAAAATATATATATTTGTTTAATCTGCTGTATCATTCCACCTAATCAACAACTAGCTTATTCCATTTAAAGAAGCCTGTACCATTCGATTGTGTTTAGCCGTCATAGCTGTACGGCCCAAAGTTACATTGTTTTTTTATTGTTTATAATTTTCACCAAAATGTTCTTGTTTGGTGAACTTATGCTTTTACTCTCTGTCATAGTTGGTAAGTCCTTTTAGAAAGCTATTTCTTGTTATTTTGAGAGGAATTTGCATATTTCTTAATTTATGAGACTTATGTTCTAGCATCTGCAAATAAACCATGTGTACCAAAGTATTATGAAAATCGGGATGTCCCTACGTACCACCGCATGAACTGCGTATGCAATGCTACTTATTGTGATACAATTGAAGGAGTGCCCATGCTTGCACTTGGGGAATACGTACAGTACACCAGTAACATTGATGGACTGCGATTGCAGCAGACTAGAGGACTATTCAAAGAGGGGTCTCTGCATCATGGTAGGAACACGAATATGTCTGCAATTTTGTTGAATGTTCAATTTTATACTGTAGGTCCACTTAAATGTTGATATATGAACGAATTTTTGTAAGTGCTGGCTGGCATATTTATTCCAACATTTACTTTTCTCTCTTACTCTGACCTCAGCATTTGCTGTCCTATATGTAATCAAACCTATTTGCTCCTTTTTTTTAAGATCTTGAGATGACAATTGACTTGACCAAACGGTTCCAAACTATTCTGGGATTTGGAACAACATTCACTGATTCCTCCGGTATCAATATCAACTCTCTCTCTTCAGGAGCACAAACTAACTTACTAAAGTAAGTTTTCTCAGTATGTCAAATGTGTTACTAATATTTTATCGCTAGTTGCTTTTAACAAGATTTTTCTTCCAGGTCATACTTTTCATCGGACGGCATTGAAATAAATATGGCGCGCGTCACGATGGCCGGGACGGACTTCTCTACGCACGCTTATACGTACGATGATGTTGACAATGACATAGGGTTGGCTCATTACAACTTGACTTCGGAAGATTTTGAACTCAAGGTTCTTTTTTTTCTTTTTTTTTTTTTTGTTTCACTTGGTTTTATAGTTACAAGAAAGAAAACATATTTTAAACCCTTTTCCTTCAGCATGAAGATAAATTAATGAATGGTAGAATTTGTAAAAAGCAGTTTGCAAAAATAGGCTATCTTATTTATTTGCATGCAGATACAAGCAGTCAATATTCAATTAAGTGACAACTGATAAAGAAATCCAACAATTTTAACCAGACTTTGTCTGTGTTCCCATCTAGATTCCACAAATCAAACGTTCACTGGATATGAGCGACAGAAAAATTATCTTGATGGCTGCAACCTGGTCAGCACCAAAGTGGATGAAAACCATACAAAAATATGATGGAGGCTTCCTCCAAGAAAAGTTCTACTCAATTTGGGCAGATTACCACATGAAGTATGCAAACTCAGTCAATAATGAGCTCAGTGATATTTGCCAATATAATTTTGCTAGCACATCTCAATGAATTTGTGTAATTCATTTCTCAAATATTTTGATTGGTTGTGAATTGCATAGGTGTAAACCATTGTTTTTGAATGTCTGCATTGATTTATTTTATTATATTTTCTAAACTCACTTTTTTGCTAGATTTCTGGATGCATACCACGACGAAGGGATTGACTTCTGGGCAATCTCAACGGGCAACGAACCATTAAATGGAATGTGGCCTCTCTATGGGTTTAACGCTATGGCATGGCTTCCTTTTTCTCAATTCCAATGGGTTCGAGAAAATTTAGGCCCCGCCCTAAGAAAATCGCAACATCACAACACAAAAATTATTACGAGTGATGATCAGAGATTTATGGCTGCCCTTTGGTCATTTGCAGTAAGTAGATGGAATTCATACCAGCCTTGAGAGTGCATGCTTACCTACATGCACTCCATCATTTTATAAAGTAATAAAAAAAAATTCTTTCAGTTGAAACAGGATCAACTGGCAGCCAGTTATATTGACGGGTTTGCAGTCCATTGGTATTCGGACCTTGTGTTCCCTGCTTGGATGAACGGCTTGGTTCACTCGGATTTTCCAAACAAGTTCATTATTTATACTGAAGCTGCTGTAGGTGAGTGAAAGTTTATTTCATACATACAATTACAATGTACTTGTCAGTAGCCAATAAACAAATACAATACAATATTTCGAATGCAGTAAGAACAGGATACAACCGCAGGATGAAAACACGTTCCTCATACCCCTTTTGTTCCTCATGACCTTTTTCCACTCCCTACAGAGATTCTCCTTGTTAAAAATATGTGTTAGTGTTATTTTATATCTTTGAGAACAAATTTTGGAGATATCGTTACAGAAAAGGCAGTGTTTTATTCCTGTACAAAAGCATCAGCAAGATATTTCTAGCCTTAAGAGGGCTAGCTCCACTAAAATCCCCTGGGCTGTAACTTTAGAATTGACCGAGCTTGTTTTGGGGCATTCCTCACTTAAAAATATCTTGACATCTCCTGCCAACATGGCAACATGTCATGGTACCTGTGTAAGAATCCAATTTATAGGTCGAAAAGTTGTAAGCCGTCAAAGAAAAGATAAGATAAATATGCTCCCTCTAAATTAGGCCTACAATTGAGTGATATGGTTCTTCTTTTTGGAAATCCTTCTGTGGCCCTCAACAACCCTATGAGATTTTAGCTCTGCTCTACTTTGCTTCCAGGCTCAATGCCCTGGGAAGATTCCCTGCTTCCTGGTGCATGGGAACGGGGCGTGATGTATTTCAAGGATATTATGGAGGTATGGCGAGAGAATATGATATTGATATTACTTTTCTTGTGGGTTTTTTGTAATCTTTTGCCACATTCTAGCAGAAAGAACCGGGAGAAGAGTCATGTTAATCCAACTTCAATAATTTACTATTTACAGATCAATGTTTGCCATATATAATGGCCATGAGAGCACTATTTTAGATTTCAGTCCTTTTAAGTTAACATTTTTAACACCTTTATATTCCTGCAAGCTAGCTGGTCTTAAATTGCTGGCCAAGTCAAAAACTGTTGGTTTTTTTGTAGAACTTGGACAACTGGGTTGGAGGCTGGCTGGATTGGAACATGGCACTTTCACTTGAGGGTGGGCCAACATGGTCTGGAAATACTCTCGATGCCCCGATCATTGTCAATACCGATGAGAACACATTTTATAAGCAGCCGATGTTTTACGCGCTTGGACATTTCTCCAAGTTTATCTCCGAGGGCTCGATACGAGTTGGAATCTCGCAGCCAGCTGACAGCAAAGTGCGAAGCATAGCGTTCCAAACTCTTGATGACAAAGTTGTTGTCGTCATACTTAACGAGTAAGTACATTTTTTATGTTTTTGAATACTTTTTACTGCCCATTTTTGCCCATTTTTATACTATATTATTTTTATTTCAGAAACGACAAAACTATTCCAGTCGTACTAACTGATCGAAGCATTGGTCATATAAGATTAGAACTAACTGGTAATTCTTTTCAAACCATAGTTTACCCTTTGAAGAAAAGGTTTGCCAATTAGTAATCCTGCTACTGTCATAGATTACAAAATTGAGCGCTTTCCACTTTCTTCACTCCTGAAAAGAGTTCAAATCTGCTGTCGTATATAGATTTTTTTTTCTTGATATTCTACGTAGCTAGTTTTAAAAAAAGTTACGAAGCAAAAACTGCAAGGTATTGCACTGAAAAAGGTTGTTACAAAACCGCTCACAGGAAAAAAAGTCCTCTAATATCTCGTGAAGAAAACGGTGATGCAAACTGAATGCGTCTTTAAAAAGTCACTTCAAATTTACTAAAATTCACTACTTCACTACAATTATATAGGTGCACATATTGTGTCTTCATATTACTTATTGATAAACACTTTTATCATTTTTAATCTTTAGCTGCACACTTGAGTTTAAAAAGTAGCTCATTGGAGTGCCAAGTTCAAGATTGTAAACCACTCATTCATTGCGTGCAAAACACAATAAAAAGTTTTGAATTCCCAGTCATGTTTTTTTTTTGTATTTAGTCAGAAACCCAGGTGAACAAGATAACCAAGTCACATTCAGTACCATTGCTTGTGTATTGTTGGCTAATAAGTGAAGCTGTCTTGTTCTAGAGATAGCCACAAGATCACTGCAAAAATGTCAGTGAAAATTGGTGTGGTGATTGTGCTTTCTGTTTGTTTTGCACTGGGTAAGATTGTTTTATTTTCTCATACATATGTTGAGCACTTCACAAATAACTTACAGAAAAATCTCAAAACTTTGATTTATGTAGCTAATTTTTAAACATTTTTTTCTGAATTGTGAATTGAAATTTTATTTTATTAAATTTTCATTTTAGCATCTGCAAACATTCCATGTGCACCCAAGTACTACGATGATCCTGACGTTCCTGAGACTGGCCGAATGAACTGCGAATGTACCGCCACTTATTGCGACACTATTGACGAGCTCCCTACTCTTGCTGTTGGTGAATATGTTCACTACACCAGCAACATCGAAGGGTTGCGTTTTGACCAAACTATTAGCCTCTTCGATGCGGAACCGACAGCTGACAGTAAGAAACAAAAAAAACTTCCTATGCAAAACCCTGGGTGTTTGTTTTACTAAGACCACTGATATGTGTTTAACCTTTTAATACAGGCATTGTTATGGATCTGAACTTCAGAGAAACTTTCCAACCCGTTATTGGCTTTGGTGCAGCATTCACTGACTCGGCTGGAATAAACATAAATTCTCTTTCCCTGGGAGCGCAGGAGAATTTCTTGAAGTATGCAATGTCAACATTTTTATACCATCTGCTGTGTGTCTGATTGACAAGTTTCAACAAAATTTGCTTTTTAGGTCATACTTTTCCCCGGAGGGTATTGAACTGAACATGGCGCGAGTTCCAATAGCAGGATGCGATTTTTCAACAAAGCCTTATACTTACGACGATGTCACCAACGATACTACCCTAGCTTTCTTCAATTTGACATCGGAGGACTTTGAACTAAAGGTACTCAATAATGGTCCGTAAAAATGTTGTTTCTGTTTGGAACTCTAAAACAAAAAACTAAACTTCTTTTACTCTGTGTAGATTCCGCACATGAAACGAGCGATGGAGCTGAGTAGTAAGGCCATCAAATTTGTGACCGGAGCTTGGACTGCTCCCCCATGGATGAAAACCAGCCATGCATATCCCGGTGGATATCTTTATGACGAATATTACTCCATTTGGGCCGATTACCTTATTAAGTATGTTATTATCTATAGTTGCACGGATTTATTGGGTCATATAGTTCAATGTACTGAAAATAAACAGATAAATATGTTATCAAATTTAAGTAACATAGATATAGATCATAGATGTGATCGATAGATGTAGATCTAGATCTAGGTTTTGTTTATTTGCCAGCTTTTCATTCACATTGAGTTACCAGCCTTTGGTATTGTTAACATTTATCAAGGCACATATTGCCTTGACATACCTGCCAAGCCAAGAATTTCAGAAATGTTTTAAATTATCTCGGTTCTTGTCAAGAATTTGCAGCCTTGTTACATAGTTTGAACTTTGACAAAATCTTTCACAATTTTTATGGGAACCAACTATTTTTTCAGGTTTCTGGATGCATACCATGACGAAGGCATTGACTTCTGGGCCATGTCAACTGGCAACGAGCCGTTGGGTGGCCTAGCGCCAGTCTATGGATTCAACTCCATGGCTTGGACACCGCAAACACAGTTCAAATGGGTCAAAGAGAACCTGGGCCCAGCGCTCAGGAGTTCTTCACACAGCAATGTTAAGCTGATTACGAGCGACGACCAGAGATTCATGCTGTCTATATGGTCTTACGAAGTGAGCCAAAAAAATTGTAATAATTTATTGGACAATATGTACAGGGGCTCCCACTGCAATTAGTTGTCTGTTTAGCCACAAATAATTAAGGGGGTGCTTATTTTTTACAATTGACATCAACCAATTGATTTTATAGTAACTTGTGTTATTTATTTTCATACAAATCTGAAAATATCAGTGCATTAGATTTGGAATGCAGAAAAAGTAATTTTCATTAAATTTTCAATTTTATTCCGTTGTTGGTATAACCGTTGAGTGTAGGTTGTAGGTAGAGAAACAACATCAATGTTACAGTCTCTGCGGGAAGATGACCGTTAAATGACTACCTTACCGACAAAAATGCAGAGTACCGGAACGTCACGTTAAGTGGAGCCACTGTCGTATGAAATTTAATTTCGATATTTATCGTAGGTTACTCGCTTTTTAATATCGTTACGTGTATATCAATCGTTGAGGTAAACATTAATGGAGATTTTTTGAGCATGAAAAGTCTCAAAAGCGAGTTAACCTACGAGAAATATCGAAATTAAAATTCAGACGACAGTGGCTCCACTTAATGTGATGTTCCGGTACTCTGCATTTTTGTCGGTAAGGTAGTCATTTAACGGTCATCTTCACGCAGAGACTGTAACTTTGACGTTGTTTCTCTACCTACAACCTACACTCAACGGTTATAACTAAATTAATATTCAGACATATTTCTTTTCTTCCTCCTCCTTAGTTGACGCTGGACCTATTGGCCGCCGATTTCATCGATGGCTTTGGTGTCCATTGGTACTTGGATCAATACTTCCCCGCAACATTGTTAAACCTCGTTCACCAAGACTTCCCCAACAAGTTTATTCTTGGAACGGAAGCTTGTGTTGGCAAGTTTTTTTCATTCAATCTAGCATATCCACGTAGCTAAATAATAAATGTTTATGGTATGTGGTAAACCTAAACGATATTAACAGGTGACAAGCCATGGGAGCAACCAGTTCTCCCCGGGTCCTGGCACCGAGGAGTAATGTACGTGAAGAGCATCATGCAGGTACTATGCGGAAAAACCAGCAAGGAATCTTAAACGAGTTCTGCTTTTCCATCGTAATTTACGTTTTTGCACAAGTTATTAGCCTAGTTCTCTACTGTAAATGGGAAAAATTTTAGGGTGTAGCATAGTTTGATTTTTCTTAGAAAATGAGAGACAACTATATATGAAATAAAAATACACAATACATATCTTTATTGTACCCATTTGATGTGCATATTTTTTAGTTGGTTAGGAGGAGACTAACTGATAGATGATTCTGAATTGTATTCTGAAATTTGGCGCAGCAAACACAGTGTAAAATTTTTGCTTCTCTTTAGGATTTAGATCATTGGGTGGGAGGATGGATTGATTGGAACCTTGCCCTCACCCTGGAGGGAGGTCCCAACTGGGCCAACAACACGGTGGATGCAGCCATCCTGGTAGATGCAGCAGAAGACAAGTTTTACAAGCAGCCCATGTTTTATGCTCTTGGTCATTTCTCCAAGTTTGTCACAGAAGGCTCTACTCGTGTGGCCATCTCACAGACTCAAGGAAGCGGTGTGCAGAGTATTGCGTTCCAAACTCTTGACGATAAAGTTGTACTCGTCCTTCTTAACGAGTAAGTCTGGCTTTCTGTCTGGCATGGAACTTCATTTGAGTTATCATTGATAATCTTTTGATATTAATTTGTTTTATTATTTTTCAGAAACAATGCAACAGTTGCGGTGACGGTGACAGACCCAACTCGAGGATATTTGAATCTGTTTTTGACTGCGCATTCATTCCAAACTATTGTGTATCCTACTATATAAATTATTTATTTGGTTAAACTTTGGAAAATGTACAGCTGACCTTCTAGCATTGTCACTTTCATTTGAGTTGTAAATCATAAAACTGGAAAAATTCTCAAGCTTTGAGTTTGATTTTTATCAAGTGTTATGTGTCCAAAAATGTCTAGAGATTACCTGATTTCTTATGTGCTTAGACTATCAAATAGTTCATTTTGCAAAATAAATCAAATATACGATACAACAAAACATGAGATTTTACCATGTTACTCTTTATTTGAGGCTGGGTGGATTTTTAATACCTTACATACAGGCGTTGACTGTTATTGCTCCTTATTCTAGAAAATGTCCTTCCTTACTAATGTTTGCATGAAAGCAAAATTGCAGGAAAATTGTACATGGCAAGACATTTGAGTACAAGCTGTAATGCTTAAAATGTATTATCATCTTTGTTCAAATAGACATGTTAAAATAAAGTATTAATTGGCACACAGCTTGAAGGTCATAAATTATGAGTTTCCCCACAAAATTATCTCGATGATAAAAATGTTCTACAGTATCTACTCTGATCAATATCAGCACTTCTAATCAAAGCTAAACACCATTAATTATTTATTGTTTGTTACAATAAAATGTATCAAATTTTAATAAATGTTGTTTGCTTCAAAACGATAGACATTAATCAAATACCTGTACTGGAGAAATGCCCAACGAGACCTAGATATAGTTGTGCGCCCACATCGCATGCCACATGAGCACAGCAAAAATGCCTCTCAATTTGTGTGTGGTGATCCTCGTTTCTGTTTTTATCTCTTCTGGTGAGTTTTTTAGTTTTATTATTAGTCCTAAACGTTTTGATATTCTTTGGTCTGTTTTGTTTTGTCGATTAATAAATTACACTTCACAATCCAAATTATACTTACCATACCATACATGCTATAGTAACATAGGTCGCTTATTTCTTTACAACGTCCATTATTTTTTTGCCTGTTCTTCAGGTTAGCACTTTTGTTCCTTTTTTCTCAATTCTAATTCTCGGCATCTTTTAGCAACGGGAAATAATCCGTGCGTGCCTAAGTACTATGAGGATCCTGACGTTACTGAGACTGGTCGAATGAACTGTGAATGCACTGCTTTGTACTGTGACACCGTTGATGAAGTCCCATCTCTTGCACTTGGAGAATATGTGCTGTACACAAGCAACATCGAGGGCCTTCGGTTTGAACAGACTACGAGTCTCTTTGAGCCTGAACCCATTTCTGACAGTAATATGGCTGGTTACAAAAATAAATGCATAAGAAATATATTTTCCTACAACTTTCCAACAGATATTTTTTCAATTACCTTATTATTTTATTTACGTAGGCATTGTGATGACTATCAACTTAGAAGAAAAGTTTCAGTCCATTCTTGGCTTTGGTGGAGCATTTACCGATTCCGCTGGAATCAACATTAATTCACTTTCTCCTGGAGCCCAGGAAAATATACTGAAGTAAGATGCCTCTTATGGAACATTTTGGATCTTACCAAATACTGGTACCAAGATAGGACAAAGGGAATATAATCTATTTCAACATTACAAGTAAAATTTCATTTACGCAGGGCATACTTTTCGCCGGAGGGTATTGAATACAACATGGCTAGAGTTCCTATAGCAGGCAGCGATTTCTCAACGTGGCCATACACATACGACGATGTGGCCAATGACACTCAGCTGGCTTTTTTCAATTTGACATCAGAAGACTACGAGCTGAAGGTATTTTTTTTGTCTCTATTTTATAGTCATGTTTTTTTTTCTAATTGTGAAATCTGGGAATTCAGTTACGTCCAATTTGATTAGATCCCACACATGAAACGAGCGATGGAGCTGAGTAACAAGAACATCAACTTTATGACTGCAGCATGGACTGCACCCCCATGGATGAAGACCTCTAATTCATTCATTGGAGGCTTCCTCCACGAAGAATATAATGCACTTTGGACAGAATACCTTATCAAGTATGTTTGATTTGCTCCTTGTCTGTATACAAATTCCTTTTCAGCAATTAACAGTAATGTATTAAATAAAAATAAATAGTCTAGACTGTAAAAAACTTAAAAACTTCCAAAGAAAAAATGTAAATCCTTTGTTCCTTTATTTTGTGATTTGAAAATTGGCATCAATTTGCATTTTATTTTCATTACTTTCTTAATATATTCCTCCAACACTAAAATTATTTCTCTTCTCAGATTCCTAGATGCTTACCATGAGGAAGGAATAGACTTCTGGTCACTTTCGACTGGTAACGAGCCTCTAGGTGGAGCTATTCCTGTCTACGGAAATCCGTTTAATGCCATGGGCTGGATCCCTCAGACACAGTTCAAGTGGATTCGTGAGAATTTGGGCCCAGCTATTAAGAACTCCCAACACAATAAAACGAAGATAATGACAAGTGACGACCAACGTTTTATGGTGTCTTTCTGGTCATACGAGGTACCTTCTATCTTTGGACTACCTATCTATAAGGATATAACAATAATACCACGGTACCACACTAGTTTTAAAAAGTATTTGGATTAAAGTTCACATATTTATCAGTCCAAATGTTCTCTTTTCTGACTTGTAAAATTGTTTTACTTTTTTCATCTCTCGTAGCTCACTTTTGATGAGTTGGCTGCCAGTTACATTGATGGGTTTGGCGTCCACTGGTATTCTGATGACTTTACCCCTGCGATTGTGTTAAATCTCGTTCACCAAGAATTCCCCAACAAGTTTATTCTTGCTACTGAAGCTTGTGTGGGTATGTACAAAAATTCAAGACCATAGATAAATTTTTAATTTGCAGTACAATACAATTCGATATAATTTGATATTACAATTTTATTTTACACTATATTCTGCCGTGATTTCTTCACCAAAACTTTGTTTTCTGCAAGCCTAGTGACACCACATGCAGGTGCGTAAAACCCCAGTTGTTCTCAGGTGACAAGCCGTGGGATCTTGCTGTACTGCCTGGATCGTGGGAGCGTGGGGTTCGATATGTCAAGAGCATTATACAGGTACTCTCTTCCATTTCTACAGAGTATTACGAACACCAAGTATTTAGCTGAGCAAAGTAGGCAAGGAACAATTATCCCAGTGTTGCTTCCGTAATTCTGCATTAGTTCTGCATTATTCTGCATTACGTTAGTTCTTGATCATATCTTTGAGAAAATCATAATTACGATCAGATATTTTATTTTGTCTGTCTACGTTTGCACTGCCGTAAATGCTGCAATACTGAATAATATGTAATTAATAACAAAGTCTTTATGAGCAATGTTGCTAATTGTCATAATATTGAGGGGTGTGTATCTGAAATCTTGTAGGATTTGGAGCACTGGGTGGAAGGATGGATCGATTGGAACCTTGTGCTTGACTTTGAGGGAGGTCCCAACTGGGCTAACAACACGGTAGATGCCCCCATCCTGGTAGATGCAGCAGAAGACAAGTTTTACAAGCAACCCATGTTTTATGCCCTCGGACATTTCTCCAAGTTCGTAACGGAAGGCTCTACTCGCGTGCAAATCTCACAAAATCAAGGAAGTGGTGTGCAGAGTATTGCGTTCCAAACTCTCGATGATTCAGTTGTCATTGTTATTCTTAATGAGTAAGTCCAATCCGAGTCAACTAGTTTTTTAATTTACATTTTTTTCTCCAAAACTTTTAAATTTCTTGATTATTTAAAAATTTACTTTATTTTCAGAAACAATTCAACAATTTCTGTTACGGTGGCTGACCCTAATCGGGGTAATTTAAATTTGTATTTGTCTGGTAATTCATTTCAAACGGTTGTCTACCCTACAAGATGATTAAAAGAAGCTATGGATTATGTATGCATAGAATATGTATGATACGGGTCCATGTCAATGTATGCATGGATTATAATAAATTAATTTGTAAATCAAAATAATAAAAGACAAGCTGAAAATTTTGCTAATGAACGTGTTCCTGAGCTAGATTGTAATGTTAGAGAATTATTATTTGTCAACAGATGTGAATGACTTGTGTTAGTGACAGAGATTTGTAGATTTAAAGGTCATCACAGGTCAAACTCCAATTGAAACACAAAATAGCCACTGGCTATTTCTTAGTAGGTACCTACAGTTTTTCATGCATAGATTGTGCTTATAAAAAAGTGTCTCACCAGTGTTTTCTATTTAAACACTTTCTTTCATATTGATGAAAGTGAAATTGTTTTACTCTGAGTCTATTTGGCAAACCAGTTTGAAGCAAAAAGGAGGTCAGTGTATCCAAGTCTACTTAGCTGAATGCATAGAAGGTACCATTTTACTGGCTTTGAGCTTACAGTGCTGTCTTCGAAAGAAAGGATTTTGCATCATCGATCATCGTCTAACGATTTTCACTGACACATTATTACTATAGAGTATAGTATGATAATAAAAGCATACTCAAGTGGAGTTGCTCATGAATATTCTTAGGCTAGGTGTAATCTGCTTACTTTGATGAATAAGAAACTTCTCAAACCTGATAATAGTTATTTTTTATTTACCTAAACGATGTCATATAATTTAGCAAGCCAGTGAAAGAGATTTCAACTGTCTTAACTGCCATAGCCTCAAACTCATCAGTTCAAATCACTTCGAGTACTGGATTTAAAAAATAGATACTTATCTCATCATTTACTGATTAACTCCTAATAAAATTTACAAACATTTTTCTGTTTAAAGTGAACAGCCTATGACAGTAAAAAATGGGTATAGCTGACATCTTCTGGTAAATATTTTATAATATACTGTAAAATATACTATAAAGTTTACTATTTGAGCTTACTCTTGTGATGTTAAACTACCTATGTGTTTTATTTTGCATAGATTTCACCGATTTCAAGGAAGAAATTCAACTCATTGGCACAAAAGATGTCACATTGCTGTAATGCTTTTGCATACTTTGCATTACTTGTCTCATTATTATCAAGTAAGAAAAACAGATTGTTTGCAATTTAGTCTATGTTATAACATATACTTCATCAATCGATATTGTTTATTTTTTTCAGTATACGCTGACAAACCATGCATTCCTAAGAGCTTCGGTAGCAGTCGAATTGTGTGTGTTTGTAACAGCACTTACTGTGACACCATTGATAAAATCATTCCTTTACCAACTGGAAAATATTTACAGTACACAAGCAATAAAAATGGACTAAGATTTAAGAAAAGCACTGGGGATTTCCAAAATATGAAATTTTTGAAGCAGTCAGGTATAATTTGATTACATTGGAAGAGCAGTCTGGCACGGCATTCAGATTTCACTATATTTTTTTGTTTCTAGATGTTACTATTGATATTGAATCATCAGTGAACTATCAAACTATTGTCGGATTTGGAGCAGCTTTCACAGATTCTGCAGGAATAAACATCAAGTCACTCAGCCCTGGTACCCAAGAAAACCTTCTGAGGTGAGCAAAGAAAAAATCAAATAAACTGGAAGAAATTTGTATTTTAATGAACTGTGCAATTTTCAAATTCCTTCTAGATCATACTTTTCACCAGAGGGGATCGAGTATAATTTTGGTAGAGTTCCCATAGCGGGATGTGATTTCTCGAATCACAAATACACATATGATGATGTCCCAAATGATTCCCGGCTGGAGAAGTTTAATTTGACGTCTGAAGATTTTGAATATAAGGTGAGGAGATATTAACAGTTTAACAAGTAGCATGGATGCTTAAAAAGTGAAGATAATTGCTGCCACCAAGTAAAAAAATAACGCATGCTGTTTCAGATTCCATTGATTTTGCAAGCCAAGAAAATGAGCGAGAAAAATATTCATCTAGTTGGTGCCGCTTGGAGTGCCCCTCCGTGGATGAAAACAAACAACGACTATTCCGGGTTCGGTTTTTTAAAAGACGAGTACTACGAGGCATGGGCTCAATACCATATCAAGTATGCAAAACTTGCACAAAAAACTTTACAATAACTCAACTGTGTTCAAAACACCTCCGCGTACCTAAAAGTATCACGACTATTGTTTGACATGTATCCTGAGTGTGGTATAATCAAGAGAATAATATAATTAAATATTCAACTAGTATTCAACTGTCTTGTGTACTGAAGCAAAATAAAAGTAATTATTTTTTTTAAGATTTCTGGATGCCTACAAGAAAGAAGGTTTGGACTTTTGGTGTGTATCGACTGGCAATGAGCCATCTAACGGAGTACTACCAGTCAACAGATTCAATTCATTGGGATGGACCCCAATTTCTCAGTTTAAATGGGTGCGTGAAAATTTGGGCCCAGCAATAAGAAGCTCTCAGCACAATGCAACAAAAATAATTGCACTTGACGATCAGCGGTTTTCTCTGCCTTGGTGGTTTCACAGCGTAAGTTTGATTAAGTTTTGTAGCTGCAGAAGACAATAAAAAAAAAGCCACAGGTATTTTTAGGTAGGATTAATAACATGTTTTTACTAGCTGGAAACGGACCTTCAAGCATCAAAGTTTGTTGATGGTATTGGAGTTCATTGGTATTGGGATACTTTCTTCCCATCATCCATACTAGATACTACCCACAATCAGTTTCCCGACAAATTTATACTTGCCACTGAAGCTTGTGTAGGTAAGAACCAGTGAGATCTGATTTTTAAATAAACCTATCGATGTCTTTCATCAATTAAATTGGTGAAATTAGCAAAGCATTGATTTTCTTCTCTTTAAATAGGAGATAAACCGTGGGAATTTGAGAAAGTCATTCTTGGCTCGTGGAGTCGCGGAGAAGCATACATGAAAGACATCATTGAGGTACATTTGCATAATAAAACAATGCTGGTATCTTTACCGAACGCTAAATTTAATTAAAAATATTTTAGATTTCTACTTAGTTAGTACAACCTCGCTCTTATTTCTAGGACCTAAGCCATTGGGTAGTTGGCTGGATTGACTGGAATCTGGCTCTCAGTGTGACAGGCGGCCCGAATTGGGCAAAGAATTATGTTGATGCTGCTGTTATTGTCGACCCCATCGCTGACGAGTTTTACAAGCAGCCCATGTACTTTGCGTTGGGACACTTCTCGAAGTTCGTTCCCGAGGGCTCAATTCGTATTGGATTGAAGCCGCAGAAAAGCAGTGGTGTTGAAAGCATAGCCTTCAAGACTCCAGACAATGCCGTTGTAGTTGTCCTTCATAACACGTGAGTAATAAAAAATAATGAGGCATCACAGTCATAATAATTAACATGAAACGTATTTAATTTATTTTAAACCAATTGGAAACAAAATAGATCGTGATTTTCTGCAATCAACTGTTACGAAAATATGTTTTTCAGGAATCGAAGAGATATTTCAGTCTCGATAAGAGACGCTATAAAAGGAATCATTGCCATCGATTTGAGTGCAAACTCTTTTCAAACAATTGTTTACAAATAGACTAATAGAACATGCAAGGAGTGTGAAACAAGAAAATAGGAGCAAGTATAATGTGGCAAACTCAACTATACAATATTTTATGTTTTCTAATTGGAACCAATAAAACATACTTGTTTTTACCAAAATGAATTTTGCTGTCCGTTTCATGCTTTTTTGATTAGGTTTGTTTCAGTTATTTGTGTTTTTTGCTCCAAGCGTCTTTGAATCACATTCAAGAAGGTGTTATCTTTTCTGTGTTTCACACAAAATACTTACATGCCACACAAAAATAAACCTTAAGTAGCATATTTTTAGAATATTTAAAAGTTCAAAATCAGGGTATTGTCAATCAGCACATCTTGAACGCACTTTCTTTGCAATTTTTGTTTGACCTAATTAGGACAACCAGTTAAAAGAATCATTCTTTTGGCTGGAAATTATTTAAATTTCAAAGGTATGTTATGCATTGACATTGTAAGTGAAAATATAAGTTTTTGTTTTCAGAATGCTGTTCCTTGGAAGGTCTTAATTTAACTGGTATTTTGTTCTAACAGAAGTAAATATAATGTTTCCTGTTTCATTACTCAATCAATGCAATTTTTTGGCATGAAAGGTTATCCACAATTTAACTTATAAATAGAATTTAAAACATGTGTTATTGGTGGTCTTTACTCGTACACTCCATTATCATTTGGCTTTCTGAGCGCTTTCCGTATTATTGTTGGGTAAGTTTGCAGTCTCATTTGACACATTTTGGACACATCAAGGTGGGTAGGTGCACGATTTGCTAGCCATCAGCCATTAGTAATATTTCAAAATATCAGCTTTGGAGCTGGCATTCAAAAAAGCTTCTATTTGAAATCATGAACTTCTTAACCAACTCAAATACATTAACAATGTGAACTCAACCTTGGTTAATACAGGGATCGGGGAGTTTAGCCTGTTTCACTAACAGCCAACGTTCTATGCAATGAGATCATTCCTTAAAAGCAACTGAAGATTTCTACATTTTCGTTCTTCAAACCTCATATGTAAGCATCAATATTGATATATTTTATTTTGATTAACTGGAAGAGAATACTTGAAGAAAAATGAAGTAAGGGAGTAAATAAAATATATTATAAGTAGATAAACATTTTTATTTTTATTTTGGAAATGGGCATCAAACTCCAGGTTTCTTAAGACAAGAGTGTAAAATCATCTCAAACAGTACCCCAGCTACTTTAGTGTCATTGAGTAGTAAATCTACTATACAAAACATTATTTTTACTGACGCTATACATTTATTCAACAAAATAAATATCAATTTGTGAGACTTTAAACACAATCTACTAATATTCTGATCCCTTATCTTCTTTGTAGAGAAAATAGATGCAAACATGACCTTTAGGTGTCTGTACATATTCATGATGTTTTATTAAGAGCGTGGCGGCAGCTCCATACGCTAAGCATGGTATACCTGCAAGGAAAAAAGTAAGCAATTTATTTGTATCTTTACAAATAATAGATTTATTTTTTTTGTACCAAGATTTTTTAATGACAACATTTTATTCTTACCTAAATTCAGATTTTTTATTATCCTGAAAAATGTGTCTTCAGCGGTTAAATCCTGAAATGGCCTTCGTGAGCAATGATATTTTATAAATGGATAACAACCTACACGGAGAATATGGTAGTTACTTTTTCCTACACGCCAGTTAAAGTGTGACATTCCAAATTGATCGTTCTTTACGCTGCTATATTTCACGAAGTACGACGTCCAAGGCGGTTCCGAACATTGTTTTAAATAACAGGTAAGTACCTCTGATGCGGTGGGCTTTGTAAAGTTTCTCACACAGTGAAATACAATTTTGCTAAAAGTGCATTTTTTTGTTTGCATTATTTGTTTGTTTGAGAGCCACATTGCAGTTATTGATGTTATTCACTTGTTGATTCAAAATCCACTTTCAAAGCTGTTCATATTTAGTGGTTTTACCGCCTAAATTAACGTCAGTGTGGGCAACAAATTCCCAGTTGATTTCGTTGGGGGCGGATAGAGGTTTTGGTGATCCAATTCTGAAACAGCAAATTAATACTTCTGTGGTCTCATATCCGTTCGATTTAGTTTCGCTTAAGTGGTATACGTAGAAAACGTAAGCTGTAAGGTAATTTAATTCACATCAACTAATTAACACTGGTAGTATATCCAACAAATAATCAGCGTGATAGCCCCCTATCTTCAACCAAATTCTAGGGTTTACCAACGTAAACCTAGAAATGTCAGAGGTTATCTTTTTCATGACGAAGCCGGACGCACAGCACCTGACACCAAAAAATACACCCCCTATTCCCAAGTCCTTCTTAAAAATTACCCTAACCGCGTGATAGTTGTGGTCGCAAATTCATATTGCATATGAAGAAAGTAGTAAAAAAGTATCATGTCACTGTTAATTGCTGTGAGATAGTGGAGTTTACAAGTTGGCACTAAATAGGTATTTGTTGTGAAAACCGAAAGCTTTACCTCTAGAGCCATGAAGTCACGTACTATTTTCAGTTATGCTTTTCTGTTCAATAATAATTACAGAGAGATAATTAAGTGGACCTGACATATTTGTTAAGTGTGCGTAATCGGCAGTATCAACAGGTTGTCAGCCAGTGAAGTAATGGGCGGTTGGATTTTCAATTAACATGTATTAACTATCAAGTTGATTTGTTAATTTCTTATTTTACAGATGCTACAATGATTCCCTTAAAAGACAATCAGGATGTTGCCTGTTTCCTTGTTACAAAGCACTCATGGAAGGGGAAGTAAGTATTCTTTGTACGGTTTTGTATGGTTTGTATGGAAAGCTAACATGTTGCTGATTATGCAGTGACTGAAAAGTCTATTTTAAAAGTCTAATATAATTAGTCTAAAATAACTTGAACGTATTAAGATTTGATAAGTATTGTGTACAGGATTCTTGACAACTTTGTCGGTTTCCTGTACGTTAGGGCTCATGGTACTTTAAGTGTCAATTGGCATAGTTCGACCAATATTCCAAATGCAATGGTTTGGCAGAGTAGCTAGTGGGTATCAAAGATCATGATTAGCATCTGGCACATAATAGATGATGATTATTTAATCAAGTCCAAGAGGAGTCACCTGCAAATTAAGAAAAAATGCATGTAATTTAAAAATCTCAGGTTTGATGATCTGAATGATTCCACCAGTAGTGGGTACCAAAAATTGCAGGACCCCATCCCCCCCCCCCCCCCCCCCTATTCTAGTCCTTACTATAACGACAAAGGTTTAAATTGAATTTGTAGGGAGAACAGTACAATCCTTTACGATACCGCTATGTAACTTAAACCTATGTGCTATGCATGCGCCACAGGAAAGGGAGTGAGCTAGAAAAAGCCTTGACAAAAAGGAGCCAGATAATTAGCTAGAAAAATGGTTCAGAGCCGCAGTAGAATGTTAGTAAAGAGTCCAGTGATGGTCTGATTAGTAAGACTTTCGGTTTAGGACCGAAAGCAGAGAAGCACTGACTACAGTACATTGTAGTTACTACATACTATTTATTCAATTTCCATGTTTTTTATCATTCAGGAGAAGACTTCCCAATCACCCCCAAGTTTTAAAAAATAAAAATAAACTATCTGGTGTGTCATCTAGCCAACTGGCATTTAGCCCCATATTTACAATATAAGAGGTTATCGATGGTATCGCATGTCTCTGCATTCCATCACAAAAAAGCACCTGTAGGGTGATGTTAAGATTTTTTATTGATATCAACAACTACTTCTCATCAGTTCTTGCTATTGTTGCTAATCGTTGCAATGGAACAAATGCAAGTGTATCTATCAACAACTATAAAGCAAAGTCTCGTAGTCACTGACTGGTGTTTTCTCATAATTCATTAAAGATATTTACCTTCCTAAAAATAGGTTTGGTTGGGACTGGATGGTTCATGTACAAATTTTTCAACCTACCTACCAATCTAGCATTTGCATTTTTTTTAGGTACAAAAGAATATTTTCTATCGGAACTATGGGGATCACAACGTACAACCCCACATCGTTGGAAGTCACTAACAGGTGGATGTACAGCGACTTCCTCAGCATTCTGCCGAGTGCAAAAGTTGCTGGGACAAATAGCAACGAGTTCACCATAACCATGAAGAAAGAACGGAAAAACGAGTCGATGAGGTTCTCTTCCGACCATCGCTCAGAATTACTCACCGAGGCTCTAAGATTCCGTCACTATTTCATTGAGAAGCCAAAAGAGATCCTGGTTAGTATGTTTCAAATGAAGATTAAAATTAGTATTGTATTAATATTCTACTTCAAATAATTTTAAGCATGGGTTCTTTGTTTATCCTTGCCTACTCTCAAATTTAATTACTTGAACAAGTTGTTCTTGTTGTGTCTGAATGATTCATATACTGTTCTGACAGAAATATCAAGGCTACAAGCACCACTGGTCAGACACAAGACTTCCGATCACTCTGGAAGTAACACCATGCTCCTTGAACCAACTGGACGCAGCGACTGGACTGGTGCTGGCCTCGTACAACTACAAGGACATCGAGGGGATGCTGGAGGTGAAGGACTATCCTGGAGGATTCGTCATCATCTGCGGAGGATTCGGACGAATGGTAAAGCAAGCTCATTTTCAGAAATGTTTTTCCAAGTCCGAACAATACAATTTATAATTATTAAAGATCACATATGTTTAAATTTCTAATTGTCTTAATTTTTCAATGAATTTTTCTTTATTTTCAGCATTTATTTTCGTCGGGTAACTTTGGAGAAATTAGAAAGAAAATGGTTGAATCTGCAGGAAATTATTTAGGAATAGCAAACATTAAAACATTACCTGAACCTCTCACCTTGGAAGAATTCATCACCCAGCGATTAGGAAAATTTAGGTACGTTGCTTAGTAATAACGAGCAATTGCTGTCCGAAAATTTTACTGACTTACAAGCGTGCTGCTTTCATAAAAAATATTGTAAACAAAACACCTGATGTATTCTGTCTTAAATTTTCTAGTGGGGACGAACACGTCACGTCCGTTTCCGAGTTTCCAGTTCAAAAGATCCACGAAACCCGGCACCAAGATGCCCAACGCCGCACTCTTTGCCTTAGCGAGACTTGCCTGCTAGAGCGAGATCCGCAAACGTACAGTGTATGCACCCTTCGTCCGCTAGCCGACATTTTTGCCCTCGTGCGCAGCCGAGAAAATCCGCAACTGTTTGTGATCGAGTATGTGAATGGAGATACTAGGACATATACTGCAACGGATCGAGACTCTCTCCTTGCATCGCTGCTCGACGGAGTCCGGGCGTCCGGCAATCGAGACGTGCACATCAAGATGTGTCTCACACCTCGTGGGAAACGTCTTGGACCACTTTCCCAGCCAGTTGAGGAAGAAGCCGAATCGAATCACCTTAGATTCCTACATCAAAATCCAGGAAAACGATCATTCGCTGAAATCGTCGAAAGATTCAACGCCAACATTCCGTACAGTGGCCTACTGCATTCCGTCACCCAAGACGGCCTATTTTCTGAGAATAAAGACAAGCTAATTATGGGTGCTCTACAGTCATTGGTAGAAAGAGAAGGGGACCAATCAAGCATTACTCTTCCCGAACTCGAAGCGCAGTTTCAAGCGTTGAGACGGCTTGTTGCATCAAAGGTAGGCTTTGCTGCTTTCACTTCGCTGCCAAAATTTCGAGAGAGCGTTGGTTTGAAAGTGTCCAAGGCACTTAAGCGAGACGATGAGGGTGTCACGCATGCTGCCTTAGACATGGTCTGCGCCTTGATGCATCCGATGCACGACGATTACGACCTTCGGCAAGAACAACTCAACAAATCGTCCTTGCTCTCAAGCAAACCATTTTTGGAAAATCTATTGGAAATGTGGATCCAACATGTCAGTCGCAGTACCGGTGCTCTTGTCGTTTCTGCCATGCTCGACTTCATGACTTTTGCTCTCTGCGTCCCATACAGCGAGACGACAAGCGGTAATCACTTCGACAACTTGTTAGAAATGGTGGCGGATCGTGGGCGCTCATTGTTCCGGCTGTTTCAACACCCGTCGTTGGCCGTTGTAAAAGGGGCTGGTCTCGTTATGAGGGCCGTAATTGAAGAGGGAGAGGCAGAGGTAGCAGCTCGAATGCAGGACTTGGCTCTGGCGGAAGGTGCTTTGCCTCGACATCTCTTGACCGCGCTTTACACCCAGGGTGCTGACGGGAGACTCCTCACCCACAGGCAACTTTCTCGCCATCTCGTCGGGCTGTGGGTCACAGGTCATCCCACGGCTATGGGGCTGTTAAAAAGGATCATGCCTGCAGGACTACTTGCTAACTTGGACTCTGAAGACAAAGTCCCTGCTAATAACCTGGAACAGGAGCGATTAAACACGAGGGACAATTTACAAATGGCAAACGATCACGCAAGTAAAAACAGACGTGGCCCTCAGTGGATTGCGATTGAGCGGCAACTTCGAGTGGTGGAAAAAAACATGGAAAAAGCATTGCAGCATTGGGGAGCTAGGATGGGTATTGAAAGAAGAGACGAACGTATTCGCGAACATCCAATCGTCCTCCGGAAACGTAGAGAAAGAATTAAGAGCGAAGCAAACTGGTCTCTATTTTATTACAAATTCTTGCAGGACCATACTTTGCCAAATTTAATCTGGAACCACAAGACGAGAGAAGAGCTTCGCGATGGGCTAGAAAATGAAGTTCGCTCATTTTGTAGCGACAGAGAGCTTGCAGGCAGCGCTCTCATTGCGTGGAACCACCAAGAGTTTGAAGTTCAGTATCAGTGTCTTGCTGATGAGGTACGCATTGGGGACTACTACCTCCGACTTCTTTTGGAAATCGAAGACACACCCGATTCACCAATTCGTAAGTCGAATGAATTCTTCAATGACCTCTACCATCGTTTTCTCCTCAACACCAGATCGGAAATGAAGTGCATGTGTCTTCAAGCAATGGCGATTGTATACGGTCGACACCACGAGGAGATAGGACCTTTTAGCGATACAAAGTACATCGTCGGAATGCTAGAACGATGTTTGGATCGCACAGAGCGTGATAGATTGGTGCTGTTCATCAACAAATTGATATTTCATCGACGAAACGTTAAAGAGTTGCTGGCTGCAAATGGCGTGAAGATTTTAGTAGATTTGCTGACGCTAGCGCATCTGCACACATCAAGAGCTGTCGTTTTCACGCAGAGCAATGTTATCGAAGCGGGGCCGGACATGGAGGTCGAGAGCGAGAAGGAGTGGTACTATGGCAATGCGGGGGAGAAATCGGGACCAGTTAGTTTCAAAGAGGTAAGCAATTTTCACAATTCAAACAAGGAAAAAGATGGAATATTTTGTATTGTTTTTAGACTCATGTCTACTTTAGTTGATAATAAGAGACCACAAAACAAAGTTGGAGCATTCTCTCCTACAGATTTGTATGTCTCATATAATGTCTTAATTTTCTTTATTTTGATAATTGCGTTGTGAACGAATGACAAGTGAGAAAACACAAAACTATGTACTGAGAAATGAAAATTTTGATGCCAGTTAATACTTATAAAATAAAAAAGAATAACAGCTGGTTATACATAAATAGTTATCTATTTTAAATCGGTATATTTCTGAAATACTTATCTGACCGGTCAGCTGTGCTTCCAGCCATTCTTTCCTGGCTTCATAATGAATTGAGCGGTTATTTCTGTGCCCTTACAGATGCGTGGGCTGTGGGACAGCGGCGTACTGAACCAGAAGACAAAGTGCTGGGCTCAAGGAATGGATGGGTGGCGAACGCTGGCACAGGTGCCGCAACTTAAGTGGTTCATCCTGGCCAAAGGGGCAGCTGTTCTAAACGAGAGCGACCTTGCTACGCTGATTCTCAATATTCTTATCCAGATCTGCCAGTACTTTCCCAGCAGGTCAGTGTCAACAAGTGCTACTTTCTGTAATGTTTAAAGATGTGCAAGGATTTTACATTTTGAAAGTGAGCTATGGAGGGACGTCTACCAGCAAACGTGAATAAAAGGTTCATAGGTGAATAAAGGAAATTAAAAGGAATACCTTCATTTTATAATTTGGGGCATTATATTAGTAGTCAGCCGCAAAAGTGAAATGATTTTGGTCAAACTCAATTTAATTAATACTTTTCTTAACTCTGTTACCATATTCTGTAACTTGGAACATTCAAAAATGTTTATTTTCTTACTCCTTTGCAATTGATTCTTTTTTTTCACACTTACAATTTCACAACGTAGTGTTTCCTAACAACTAAGCTGCTAAAGATAGAGCCAAAATGGAAAATTATTATGTTGTGTCAGCTTGCTCTCCTATTTAATTTCACCATGGATAAAGAATGTAAATTAAACGGTATCATATTTGAAAAATAAAGCTACAGAAAGGGTATACAGAATGCACCGACAATTTTGTAAGTGGTGATACCGCGATGGTTGCAGAGACGTTGACGACGCCGTCATCCGTCCACTGCCGCGGGTCAAGCGACTCCTCTCCGACGCAGTTTGCTTGCCGCATGTCGTCCAGTTGTTGCTCACGTTCGACCCGGTGCTCGTGGAGAAAGTAGCTACGCTGCTGTGTGAGGTGATGCGGGATAACCCCGCCATGTCTACTGTCTACCTGACAGGCGTCTTTTACTTCATACTCATGTACACCGGCTCCAACGTGCTACCCATCGCGCGATTCCTGCAGCTCACGCACATCAAGCAGGCATGCAAAAACGAGGTGGGTGTGATGTATTGTTAAATTTTTATCGCTCATAGTAACTATTCTTAACTATTAACTGAAGGATCATCGATTAAAATATGTGGTCACAGATTGCAGAGAATCCCAATTTACCTCCACAGGCATACAAAATAAAGACCTCATTTGGATTAAGAATCTTTAATTTAAATTTACTCTGCCAACTGCCATATAGAGCAATGAAAGAGCAATCTCCAACTGCCAAGGAGATTGCTCTTTATTGTTATACAAGCATATTGGTTTATTTTTCCATTTTGGCCGAGGCATAATTTAGTGCGTATTTCTCTTTTAACTTCATAGCTATGAATGCTGTAAATATTTTATCATTTATATTTGCCGAGTTGTAAACCTTTTTTCTTCTAGGCGCAAATGTCGGAGATAATGCAACGCAGTATCTTGGGTCAGCTGTTGCCTGAGGCTATGGTCAATTACCTGGAGAACCACAGCGCAGAGAAGTTTGCGCAAATCTTTCTTGGCGAGTTCGACACTCCCGAGGCGATCTGGAACGCAGAAATGCGGCGCATGCTGATCGAGAAGGTGGCTGCACACATTGCCGAGTTCAGCCCGCGGCTGCGTAGCAACACACGTGCACTGTACACTCACTGCGCGATACCCGTCGTCCGGTTCCCACAGCTCGAGCACGAGCTTTTCTGCAACATATTCTATCTGCGGCATTTGTGCGATACTACCAAGTTCCCTGACTGGCCAATACCAGAACCGGTGAGTGGTTTATATTTTCTTTTGCTTGGCATTCTAGGGTTGTGTCTTAGAAATTAAGTCTACTTGTTACGCTCTTCCGTATTAGATACCTAAATTAATTTAATAATTTATAATTTGATAATTGTGGTTCAGTTCAAATTCTACTCAGCCAAGTAATTCTTAAATTGTTTTTTTCTTTCAACTTTTGCAATAATTGATTCATTTCTCCCTAGGTGAAACTTCTGAAAGAGGTGCTTGAGGCTTGGAAGAAGGAGGTAGAGAAGAAGCCCCCACAAATGTCTGTGGATGAAGCGTACGCAGTGCTGGGTCTGAAACGTGGCTCGGAACATGAAGAAGCCGATGCGCGCAAAGCGTACTACCGCCTGGCACAGAAGTACCACCCAGACAAGAACCCCGAGGGCCGGGAGAAGTTTGAGGCAGTCAGCAAAGCTTATGAGTTCCTATGCAGTCGAAGCCTATGGACTAGTCAGGGGCCAAACCCTGATAACATCGTTCTGATCCTACGAGCCCAAAGCATTCTGTTTCACCGGTACTCGGAAGAGCTCCAACCATACAAGTACGCCGGATATCCGCAACTTATCAAGACCATCGAGATGGAAACTGCTGACGATCGGCTGTTTTCAAAAGCTGCTCCCTTATTGGCCGCCGCTAGCGAGCTTGCATATCACACGGTGCACTGTTCTGCGCTAAATGCAGAAGAATTGCGCCGTGAACGAGGCTTGGATGTGTTGCAAGATGCCTATTCCCGTTGTGTGTCCGTACTGAATGCGTCGTCGAAACCCGTAGAGGTGTGCGTTCAAGTTTGCACCCATGTGACAAGGTGCTACGGAGTTTCCGCTCAATTCCAAGGGTGTCGTGACCGTATAGTCGAGTCGCCACAGCTTGTCAAGGATCTGTGCCGAATACTCTACTTTAAACACCTGACACGGCTTTGCTCTGTCGCTACCGAGTGCGTAGCGGCTTTTGCAATCGACGGCATCCTTCAGATGCAGCTGCTCAAAGCCGGTGCTCTATGGCACATGCTTTTGTTCATGTTTAGCTACGATTTCACGCTGGAGGAAGGAGGGGTTGAACGCAGTGAGGAAGCAAACCAACAAGAGGTTTCTAACAATCTTGCCAAGTTGGCGGTTCGGGCGTGTGCGAGGTTGGGTGGTTATTTGGAAGGAGAACTGGCCACTCCAAATAATCCGGTAGCAAAAGACTTGCTGACAAGGTTGCTGACACCATATCTGGCACGTCAGTTAACGTTAGATAAGCCAGCTGACATTCTTAAAACATTGAACAGCAACTGTGAAAACCCCTACCTCCTCTGGAACAATGGAACAAGAGCAGAGTTATGTGAATTCCTAGAGGAGCAAAGACAAGCTCGTCTCAATAACGATTCGGAGATGGATTCTTTGCTAGGAACTGACGAATTTGTCTTCTCATCTCATGGAAAAGAGCTTATTATTGGTGAAATATTTGTGCGCATTTACAATCAACAGCCCACTTTCCCCATCGAAAACCCGAAAGAGTTCACAATCGATTTGCTGGAATTCCTCACAGTTCAAACCAACCACCTCGCTGCTGTCGGGAAAGCTATGGCCACCAAAGAAACTAAAGAACGAATTGACAATGTTGTCAGTGCACTTGAAGCATTGTCAAATGTCATAAAAAATAACACAGGTGAGCAATTTTGGTTTTTTACACAGGAAACAATTTGTGAAGTTGCCAGGAAGTGTTTGGTTGCAGTGTGCATTGAATGTCAACTTTTTATCTGTGACTCAGGGGTGGAGATTCAGTGCATTGGGCACTTCCGATTGCTGTTTGGTTTGCTGAGTGCTGAGAGCTCTAAGGCCGTACAGAAAGGCGCACTAGAGCTGGTCTCATGCGTGACGAGGAACAAGGAGTGTGTCAACGACATTGCTGCCACGGACGTGCTGGTCCATCTGCTGCTAACATTAAACTCCCTTGTCGAATCCCAGTCAACGTCTCTCGATACTCTCTATGCCCTCATGTCCACCACCAAGATTGTCAAGGATGCACTTTCTAAAGGTAAGAGCTTACCATTGAAAAGGATAGCTTTTTTGCTTCAGCCCACGGTTACTTCAGCATAAGATTTTATTGAGAAACTTCAAAGCAGTGCAAACTAACAAATCAGCTAAGCTGCCTTGAAATGTTTTACAAACTTTTTGCCAATCCCTTTTGTTTGTTGTTTGTGGACAAGTGCAATCCCTACAATTTAGTAATTTCTTGAAGAAAAGTTATGTTATAGAAGCAAAATTAAGTTACAAATTTAAAAATGTATTTGGTTTTTCGTCGATGCTTAAACCTCTTGTGATCTCGGCGCTTTGAATTTCCAGGAGCCGTCATCTACCTACTAGACCTGTTCTGCAACTCGAGTACGCCAGCTGTGCGCGAGAAGAGCGCGGAACTGCTCGCGCGCATGGGGGCCGACAAGCTTGTAGGGCCACGCGTGCGTCTAGCACTGGTGCGGTTCCTGCCCGCCGTGTTTGCCGATGGCATGCGCGACAACCCACAGGCGTGCGTCCACACGTTCGAAGGCGTGCACGAGAACCCAGAACTAATCTGGGACACAGATGCTCGGGTCAGGGTGTCCAAGACCATTGCGGCGCTCAGGGAAGAGTGAGTTTCATTCTTATTTTGACAACGTCTTTTCTTTGGTCTGCTAAAGCTTTTCGTTTATGCATTCAATTCGCCTAACTGTTGTTAAAATTCCAAGCCTATCGTTGGAAAATCATTAGATTAGTTTGTTTATGCTTATCACATTCAACCTTACTCACATCAGCATGGTTTGCATTTTTGCAAGGCTTAAGTTTTGCGTAGGTAACTGAAGATCTTGTAAGTTTTTCTCTTTCGAATTAGTTACACAGCTTAAAGGTCACATAAAGCATGTCTGTCATTGTTGAGAAAGTTTGAGGGCCCAGGGGCCCTTTGGTGAATCAAGTTTATCTGCATTTGATTGGAATGATTGTGTGGAAACACAGAAACCTAAAACAAGAGCACCCAAAAGCCAGGAAAAAAAAATCTTCTTGGGGTATCAAACCCTTACTTTTGCAGCCAATGTTTGGATCATTGACCTTTAGAGATATGCATTTCCTAGAGGAACTTCTAACGCAGTCTTGCAACTCTGTAGGCACTACGCAGCCCAACGGCAGAACCCGCAGGTCTCGTGGAGTGTCCCAGAGGAGAACGTGATTGCGTCGTCAGCAGGGACGACCGAGCTGGTGATAGGCGGAGTCTACCTGCGCCTGTTTGTGGCCAATCCTGGCTGGGTGCTGCGACGGCCAAAGGAGTTCCTCTCGGAACTGATGGACTCGTGTCTTGGGATGATGGCCAAAGAGAAACCAGATGCAAGTGAACCACTTCAAACATTACCTACTTAATCATTTTCTATGACTTGTGTATCTGTAACCCATCAGTATTTTTCAACACAGGAATTAACTTCCAAACTTTCCAAATCCAGCTTCTAAAGCATCTGTGTGTACATTTGTGTAATGTTTTTGCTATGCAGGTGGATTCGTTGGAGCTTGCAACCGGCGCGCTGGTGTGCCTGCTGCAGGCGCAACCGGCACTGGCGGACCAGGTGCCGGCCCTGGGACACATACCCCGGCTGTGCCGGCAGATGGGTGTTGGCCAGTCACAACCGGACAACCCTACCCCCAAAGCTGCTATCCTCATTTTGCACCAGCTGGCCACCAGTGAGGTATGTCCCAAGCTACTAGGTCCCTTATTTTTGGAATTATAGGCATTTTTAATCTGTCTTGATAGGTGCAGTTGTCATTACAAGTTGCAGTGTAAAGATTCAATCCCCTTGTTGTCAATGTTTCATTGTAGGCTGCAAGACTTGTTTTAGTTTTTATTGAACATAGTACTAGTTAAAACTAGTGAATATCAAAAATACAGCTGGGAATTTACTTAGCAAACAAACCCAACTACAGAAAATAAATTATGTAACGGTATTACAAGGTTGCTCTGCTTTTCCGCAATTTGACATGGAGTTTCCAGTAAAAATAAAACAAATATAATATGCAACATGTAATATAGTTCCACAATGAGTGTTTGCCCCCCACTAACAATATATTCCGAGCATGTTTGCAGTGACGTTTTCAGGAAGGAAATAACGAGTTACCCTATTAATCTAGATTGTATCACGCCCCTTTGACGCAACACTAGGGATGACACGCAAATAGGTAGCCCCAACCATCTGTGTTATATAAACTGAATTTCCATTTGATTTCTAGGCATGCATCCAAACGCTTGGCCACACCGAATGCGTGAGCCCGTTGAAACGAGCAATGCAGGCCCGCAAGGACATGGTCGGAGTCGCTTGCGAAACACTCAACCGTATGTTTTCTGCAAACCAAGACCAGCTGATCAAGCAGGCGCTGGACTCAGACATGGTCTCGTATCTTCTCGGCCTGCTCGAGGGGCGGCTGGACGCGATTGCCAACCCGGCCATGACGAAGGCGCAGATCGTGAAGGCACTGAAGGCAATGAGTCGTAGTCTGCTGCTCGGAGAGAGGGTGACAGCGCTGTTGGATAAGTCGAGCGTCTGGGCCGAGTACCGTGACCAGAAGCATGACTTGTTCATAAGTACAACACAGCACGCTGGCTACCTTACAGGTACTTATTTTCGATACAGGGATGGAGTTTGGTCAGAGTTTGCGTGTGATAGAGGGTGCTGGTTACAATTAGCTGTCCTCCAAAGTCTGCTGAAAAAAGTTATGAGTATTGGAACTTTTTGAGATCGTTCTTTGAGCCAGATGGCTTATGATTTGCCCAAGACGTGGTTTTCAATTTATTTCATTTGCTGCCTCTATGTATCAGGAAACTTTTTATACCTTTTTAAAACCTTCAGACTTTGATAGCATCCATTTCTACCTTGATTGCTATCTGCTGTCATTTCAAGAGGTTGCTAACAAGCTTGCATCTGTTCCAGCGGGCACCCCTGCAACCGCTGGGTATCTCACTCAAGGTAACACAAAGAAGCTGCCAGATGCACCTCCACCACTGGAGGGTGATGACCTTTAGTAAGAGGTCCCAAAAAACCCAATGCACCATTTTTTTCAGAGCTTTAAAACACACATATTCCGTTCAATATAATGAATATTTAATACTAATGATTAGTTACTACATAATTTTAAGGAGAAATGTAAATTAAGTTGTGCTTCAATGTTACAACTACAAGGCATATGAACCCTTTGTGTTTATTGGCTGTTTACGACTAATGATGATAAAAGAAAAGCTGAGCTCAAAAGTGACGGAAACTGAATTTCCAGGCCAGGAATAGGGTGGCGCTGTGATAATGCGAGCTTTTTTGTTAAACAAAATAACGCTTGGCCCCACTATTAAGTTTGGATGTTGTCTTTTGAATTACCTGTGTATTACATTTGATTCTACATACTTGCCTTATCATATTATTTGCTTCGTTTTCACTGTTTTGTATGCGTAAATAGAAGCTTGCAATACCAACTATATGTCAATGTTCATATATTAGATAATTGAATACCTAAGTAAGGGAGATTCTTTACTATAAGAGCATGAGTATTGCATGCTGAAGTATTTTTGCCCTAAAAACAAGGTGGTAAAAATGCATTTAAATTATTTGAACCATTTGTTATCTATGAAATATAAATTGAACTGATTGAGCTTTGAGGAACAGCTCAAAATGAATAAGCAATAGGTGCACACCAATTAGCTATAACTGCACCAGTAATAATAAAATATCAAGTTGACATAGTAATTTAAATATAGTGTATTTAAATTGACTATAGCTTGCTATATATTTATATATATATACTGCAGAATAATGATTGGGAATCAATGCAGAATTAGTTCTACCATATTTAGTAGAATTCTGTAGATTTGTCATACTATCTAGATGTGATGCACAAATTAGGAATTTCGATTTTATAACAGTTCGCTTAGAAGTGATCTTCTGGTTTCGTTTCTTAATAACATGCACAATCAACCAGCAATTGCAGTGATTTTGTTGCAGTGTTTTGTGTTAACTCGAAGATGACTTCTTGGCCTGATATTATAAAATGAATTTCTTGAATATGCAATTACAAGACCACATTAGTAGGGCTTCATCCTACAATCATATGTTATGTCTTGTCTCAACTTTGTCATCGTTGTCATACAGATGACAAAGTGTCCTTATGTTTATATACTATGTATGTACCCACTTATGAAGACTATCAACACATTTATTTTTATAAGATAAGTGAAATATTAAATCTTATTATAACTCCAATTTACATTCATACTGGATTATTGTCTTCTCTTATGTCTAATTAATAAAATATCAATGCCATTGTTGTCTTATAATTACACAGTATTCCAAAAAGGTAACAGTGCCAAAAGTTTGGTAGGTGAATCAGGTAAGGAGAAAGTAGGAAACTATGCAACTTACCGAATTATAAATGGCCTATTGCAACTGAAAAAGAGTGGTTTGCAATTTATTTGCAATCTTATTTAAATTGCAAACGCTTGCAATGTGCAGGGTATTTTATTTTTATGAACACTACTACTGTCTCAAAAATCGATATCCAAATGGGGACTCGAACCACGATCTCTTGGATTTGTGCCATTCGAGAAATATATGCTAACACACAATACTAAAGCAATTTTCTCAAGAAGGGATTCTCATTCCTTGGGCTTTTCTCGTAATGCCATCTTCAGCAAATCTTCAGCTATTTTGTTGTGGCTAGAATTTTCTTCTTTCCATTTCAAACCCAACCGCCTCAAAATATTGCTCCGCGCAGGCGCTGTGAGAAGACTTTAATGGTGGATAGATTTGTATTTACAGTCCCCTCTTCACCACTGAATGTTTTACCGCATGATTATTTACTATAATGTAACGTTTCATAAATAGAGAATATTATCGAAGGGAGAAGTAACTTTGTTGTTCTCTTTTTTAAAGTGTCTTCGCTTACAAGGATCGCAGGACTACGAGTATACTTGGTAATCACCAAAATCATAACCAAAAAATATTTGCATCAACAATTGTCACCCTATCCTTCTCTGTTAGCAATTTAATCCATTGATTAACTACATATATCTTGGAAGTGTAAGTTCGTTCGTATTTTAACACCAAACTATTTCAGGCTGGTCGACCCTAAACAAAATTATGGCAGACGTTCGGGATATTCTCGACATCGAGGCAGCGCCCTCTACGCAAGAGCTGACACGAGAGACTATACTAGGAGATAGGCTAAAGAAGAAGCCTGTTCCTATTATAAAAGTTTCAAAGCGCCCTGAGGGCATGAATCGTGAGGTTTTTGCACTGTTGTATAATGACAATAAAGATGCACCACCGCTATTTCCGACAGACACTGGTAAAGGCTACAAACAAAAGGCCAAGCTCGGAATGCAACATGCTCGATCGTGGAAGTGGATGCCATTTACAAATCCAGCCAGGACTGACGGCGCTGTTTTCCATCATTGGAGGCGAACTGCCGATGAGGGGAAAGAATACCAGTTTGCCAAATTTAATAAACAAGTGCCGATACCTTCATACAACGATGTTGAATATGCACAGTGTCTGAATTCTGACACATGGACTCGGGAAGAAACTGATCATCTATTGGATCTCTGCAAAAGATTTGACTTGCGATTCATAATCGTACATGATCGCTGGGACAGAACCAAATTCAAAGACCGGTCTGTGGAACAGATAAAGGAGCGATATTATGGATTGAGTGGGTCATTAATTCAGGTAAATTATAGTTAATGTTAAATTTACTGAGGTAGTAATATGGGGTAATTTTAACTTCATTTTTTAGTTTCCTTCTTAAAATTAGTTCTTATTTATTCTGTATTTTGTTTAATCTCTGAGAACACCTGTTGGCATTCTTAATCATTCAGCTGCGTCAAGGGAAAGATGCGAAAGTCTACACTTTTGATGCTGATCATGAAACAAGGAGAAAAGAGCAACTGAAACGTTTGTACGAACGCACCGCAGAGCAAGTAGAAGAGGAACAAGTTCTTCAAGCTGAACTGAAAAAAATTGAGTTGCGAAAGAAGGACCGTGAGAAGAAGCAACAAGATCTTCAGAAGCTGATCTCTGCAGCTGAGAGTCAAGCAGAAACAAGAAAGACAGAGAAGAAAATTGCAAAACGGAGAAGTCTTCCTAACACTATTCGGCCTAGGCAAACTGAAACAGGAGTGAGTATAATGATCTCAATTTGTGAAGGAATTTTCCTTTACTTTCCTAAATGAAAATGAAATCTAAAAATTCAAAATTTCTCCACAGACAGTGGAGCTTACTGGAATCAAGTTCCCTGACCAGAGAAGTAGTGGAATATTTTTGCGCTCACACCGTATGAAATTGCCCGTTAGTGTCGGGCAAAAGAAATCAAAGGCCATTGAAAAATCCCTCGAAGAGCTGCACATAGGTAAGTATTATTTACTTTTTCTTCTTAGCATGTCCACAGTAAAAAGTGAGTAATAAAGTAGAAATAAAATGTATTGTACTATAATATAACCACAATGGTTTCTACTGTTATTCAAGTCTTGAAATACCTGCAACACCTAGCTTTTCTCAGGATAATCCAGTGTTGTTGGCAGACATTTGATATAATTATGTTGTCTTATGTGGAGAGGTAGTGGCAGTGGAAACTTTAACAATAAGTGTTTCTCTTCCAGACCCTAACCCTATCCCAACGGAGGAAATTGCGCAACACTTCAACGAGCTTCGTAATGATTTAGTCCTCAAACTCGAATGGAAAACTGCTGTGGAGCACAGCGATTTTGAGAATGAAGCACTTCGACTGCAGTTTGAAGCTCTTAGTCCCGGGAAGGTTAGTGAAATTGATACATTGATACTTGAAGCTTGTAGATCAAGGAGAATGGTATTAAGAAAAAATTGCCATTCTAATCTACAGGCTAGTAATTCATTGTGTGTATGACTAAAAATGTCAATTCCTAGGCACTTTCTATTACCAATCTACCTACCTACCTAAAAAAAATGTATGCAGGGTTCCCAATGCAATAACTCTCAAATTGAAGTTGTTATTTTTAACCATTTCAGACATTGGTGGTTACGAAAACAAATTTCAGCCAGCTCTACCAGCCCATAGAAAACAGAACGGCAAATGCAACAATAACAAGCGACCCAGCAGCCCACAAATCTACTGGAGAAATTATCGATGTTGTGGGGTCTCCCAGTAGCGTAATTTTCTAAAGTGCTACTCCGGTTGTTAAGAACAAAGTTGCAAGTGCAGTAAGATAGATATCTATGCCATATTTCAAATGCAATGCCCATTGTAAATAATCTATCTAGCATACGCAAGGCTGAATGGTTACACCTTTGAGAAACCCATTCTTTTCTCTAAGGTTACGCTCAATGATTATCAGCTCTAGGGCGTGATATAAACTTCATGAATGAGATTGAAACATCCCTGCATTAATTAAGCTTGTATAGTAGATGGAATGAGGCCAACAAAGGATTGAAAATTGAAATTGACACTGCTTCTATCAATTGACCAATTTATTAAAAAATAATTAACAACATCATGTAAAGGTGAAATGGTCTGGGAGAGCAATGGTTTAGTAAAAGTTGAAGCAATCGGTGGCAATATGCTGAATAAAGTCGATAATGTCTATATGGTTCTTCTTATTTTTTTGCAGGTTTAAACCAAAACCGTATGAGATCAACCTCAATATCTTTAGATTGTTTCTTATGAAACTTGTACGTTGCTGGAAGGTCGAACCGCAGCTCAGCCAGTACTTTAACTTCAACTCCCCATTCAGCTGCTTTCTTCAGTATGTGTGGTCGAGTTGATGATTTATGAAGCGAGTATACAGACGTCCTGGCCAGATTAAGTGCTACTTGCAAAAAATCCATATCAATTCCTTGGTTATGTTTCGTTCCAAATGGTGGGTTCATAATGACTGTGTCAAACTGCTTCTTCCAGCGTCCAAACTCTTTGTTCTGTAGGTTACACAACACCATGTCTACATTGGTCAGTTCCATTTCCTCTAAATTTGTTGCCATTATGGTCAGTGCATCTGGATCAATATCAAACCCAATGCACAATCCAGCACCTAACATAGCTGCACCGATGGATAAAGTTCCACACCCGCAACCTAAATCAGCGACTACTTTATCTTCAATGTCGTCATAGCTCGACTGAATGGTATGTAGCATTCTAGACGCAATGTGTGGCATTGTGGCATATTGCTCCAATAATATTTTTGGTTTCTCAAATATGTCCACTTGCTGTAAATTTTCTTCAAGTGTCTTGAGCTTAATGCAAGCCATGTTCAGTTTTATTTGCTAGGGACAGGGTTGGTGTCAAAGCGAGGCAGAACAGGTAAAATAAGGTTCCCAAAGGAAGAATCTTGACTAACGAAGGAGCCGAATGAGGTTGAAGTAGCGTGTTGAAGTGCTTGTCTTTGAACCGCTGACATGTGAACGTCAGTAGGGGCCACCTGCAAAATAGAATCTGATAGTTTAGTTGACAACGTTTTGTTTAACATAATATCAGGCACATAGAAAAAAAACAATCTAAAATACAACTTCTTTCAAATTTTGATTTCCCTCGATGACAATGCTTTACAAAATAAAACTATGCAGATTGGCTCAATCATCAGACTAGTCTACGATAGTATGGTATCATAGAAGAAGGATTTAGTATGAATGAATTTAGCTGCAAGTACTTGTTACGCACCGTATTCGTAGTTGGAAGTCGTAATGGTGCCGTAACTGTGGAATTGAGTGTTGGTGTTACACCCTGTTTCAGCAACAGCTGCTTTTTTAGCTGGAGATCTTCGAGGATTTTTAGGTTTGCAAGTTCTGAAAGACCAAGCACATACTTGTAACAGAGAACACGGATAACCTCAAACATGTTAAAGGTGGGGAAAGAATTTGGAGATGAGATGGATGACCTACCTTGTCTCGTACTCGGCGCTTGGAATGCCATTTATTGGGCACTACGCTTCTTGCAGTTTTATTCCTTTTTAATTGTGTTGAGTGTATAAAGAGAAATGTAACCAAATATTTACAATCCGAGACCCCACAGCCCTTTATAGCAAATTGTCTGTCTATGTTAACAATTTAGAAGGCCCTTCACTGACAGCTGACAATCGTGTCGCCATGGCCGCACGTGTTCAAAAGTTTGGCTACAAACCATTTAGTAATAATTTTTGCAACACGGCTAACAGGCGAGGAGCTTTTATTAGGCTGTATTCTCATGCAAATGTTGAACCTAAAACGAAGAAGTTTTCAGCTTCTTTGAATCTGCCCAGGACTAAATTTCCCAGTAAGCACGATGTTGGAAAGAGGAGAGCAACAGATGAACTTTTGTACGAGGTAATACAATTTTCAATGTATACGGCACGTGCAGTCTCCAAATATAAAATGCCAAGAATTACTGCTTTCCTATTTTTATCATTTTTATATAATTTTTATCAATTTCTCATTTTTTTCATTTCCATTGCTTCAATATACAGTTGGCTACTAGGTGCCTCATTGTCAGAAATTTGTAATATTTGTGCCTCGGTGTTAGAAATATTCCTTTACTTATTCATCTATTAAAACAGATTTGCACAACATATATACAGTGTCTGAGCTTCCTAACTAAACGTGACTAAATATTTTTAAGTCTTACCTTAAATTCTTCGATACTCGGGAGTGGTACACACTTAGCTGCAGATGGGAGTTTGTTAAAAGAGTTCAAGAAATTACAACTATTACAGACACCTTCAGCTTGCTTGGGGCTACATTTATTTTTTAATTTGCATTTGAATTTTCAGAAGTGCTCATTCTCTTCACTATATGCCTGGCAACGAGAACATTGTACTGGTCCAGATTTTGTTCTCCACGATGGTCCACCTTATGCTAATGGAACACCTCACATGGGCCATGCCATCAATAAAATTTTGAAGGATATCACAATACGACAAAAACTCCTGGCAGGATACAAAATTCATTTCGTTCCTGGCTGGGATTGTCATGGTCTTCCGATTGAACAAAAAGCTTTGGGTGGAACAACTAATTTGCCAAGCATGGAGATTCGTTCAAAAGGTTGGGTGGATGTTCCTGCGTAACTGTTTTTAACGTTTTCTCAAATATACTTACAAGTCTTTTTCTTCAACATTAAGATTTGTTTCTGTACTGGAGCCAATCCAGCATCTGACTGATTTGTATCCTTCAATTTCAGCTAGAGAATTTGCAAAGCAAGCCATTTCAAATCAACGAAACTCTTTTAGATCATGGGGCATAATGGCTGACTGGGATGATGACTGCTATTTCACATATAACAAAGTTTACATCAAGAACCAACTTCAACAGTTCTTAACCCTGTTTGAGAAAGGACTAGTGTATCGGGACGTGAAACCAGTCTTCTGGTCTCCCTCCTCGAGGACGGCTCTAGCGGAGGCAGAGCTTGAATACAATCCCACGCATCACAGTACGGCAGTCACTGTTCGGCTTTCCCTAGCTAATCGACCCTCTGGTACCGAATGGGTCGGCCAAGTGTTTGCCTTGATCTGGACTACCACACCGTGGACACTACCTGCAAACCAAGCAGTCTGTTACAACCCTGATTTAACATACAGCTTGGTGAAAATTAAAGGTTCTGACGAGAAATATATTGTTGCAAACAATCTCATTGACTCTCTACTGGAAAAGCTAGAAAAGAAGGTAACTTCCTAGTATCAACTATGTGTAGTAACTGTGCACAAAAAAAGAGAACTGGTTTTAACAATAGCATTCACAAAGAAAAAGAGAGAACAAAAATATAAACCTAGAATAAAAATTATTCTATGAATTTATTTTTGAAGCTTGCAGATTATTTGGCACCTCACTTTAATTGTAAATTTGTACCAAATTTGTTTTTCTACCACTCTGTTAACTAGTTAGAACACCAAATTACTGAGTTTAATGTGTAAATTTCAGGGCGTGAGGGTGACATCTTTCCCCGGGTCACTGCTGTCGGAGGCAAGTTACCACCACCCGCTGCACAAGGATCAAACATTGCCGTTCCTCCCTGCGAGTCATGTCACCACTGACAAGGGCACAGGGCTCGTACATACTGCGCCCGCCCATGGGCCGGATGACTTTCTTGTTGCCCTGCGAAACAACATCAAGGTTGAGTGCATCGTCGGTGAAGATGGCTGCTACACAGATCAGACGATAGACAGGTGAGGTTATTCTACAAAAGTTTGCCTTACATACTTAAACCTCAAAAAATCTTTGTATTTAAAAAGAAATCCTAGGCTATCTATAGCTTTGATGAACCCACCGTCATTTCAGAATAGGCTTGTTAACACCAACCGTAACATTCTTTACAGATTACGGGGTCTCTCAGTTCTTAGCGATGGAAGCAAAACTGTATTGGATTTGCTGGCAAAGGACATTCTTCATTCAGAAGACTACATCCACAGCTATCCATATGACTGGCGTACAAAGCAGCCAGTCATCCTGCGAGCTAGCAGGCAATGGTTCATCGACACTGCAGCCATCAAGAAAAATGCTATCGTATGTGTTTAAATAGTTATAATAGCAATAATAAAAATAGCAATAATAATTATTGCAAGATTTTCAGAGTCTTAGGTTCATGTTAGTGGTTAGTTTACGGTGCTAGCTCTTATTGGAAGGATTTTTGTCCTGAAAAGAATATTGTTTGATGTTTTGGCTGTGATCCTGACGTGGTGAAGCGATCTCCGCCAAAAAATCAGGCAATGTCTATTTTAGAAAAATAATTCTTCCAAAAATTAAAAAGGCTTTCTGTGTGAACCAATCACAAACTTTAAGTATATGCCTAATATTCTTGTCATTCATTTATTGGGCTGAGAATTCTCCAAAGATTGTCAAGTGCTTGCTAGAATTTGTTGAATTTTGCAGGCTGCACTGGCAAAGGTGCAGGTTTACCCAGAACGCAGTGCAAACGGCGCTGGCTTGACTGCGCAACTGCAGCGCCGTCCATACTGGTGCATCTCGCGCCAGCGCGTCTGGGGCGTTCCCATCCCGGTGCTATACCGCCGTGGAACGCAAGAGCCTGTTGTTTCTGCATTAACCATCCAGCACTACTGCGTTCTTCTCGATCGTCACGGCACAGACTTCTGGTGGGCCTTACCCATTGAGGAGCTAGTTAACGAAAAGATCCTTGCCGAAAGCCAGGTATTTTGACAAATTTTTTTGCTGTTTGTATTTAAACTATCAAGTAATCCATGCCCCAAAAGCTACGAGATTGCAAGGCGACATGATTTAGTTGCTTTGAGTAGGAACAGGATGGAAGCCTCTGTGAATATCTCTGTCTCATCATACCAATCATTGAAAAAATTATAATTTTTCTAACCTCATGGGCTGTTCATTACTCTGGCGGTGCCATTCCCGGATCCAGTGGTTACAGGAATTGAAAACGGCACAGGTTAAGTAATGTTATCACTTAAGTAATCACTCCACAGGTCCTGGAAGAAAACTAGCGCATGATGGCTAGGATATGGAAATAACACAAATTTTGGGAACAATTGACAACATATTAATCTTACTGGAGGAAACAAATGATATTTTGAACAAAAATAGCAATTGCTAGCAGCAAATGATTGATAAAAACTCTGTCAGACAACGGTTTCCGAGCTGGTTCGTGGTGACGACATCCTCGACATCTGGTTTGACAGCGGCATCTCATGGTCATCGGTACTCGATGGCGACCAAGTTGCCGATCTCTACTTGGAGGGAGTCGACCAATTCACCGGCTGGTTTCAGTCTTCGCTGATGACATCTGTGGCACTTCGGGGGAAAGCTCCTTACAAGGTGATGCACGGTTCTCTCTTTGATATTGCGTTACGAACGGCTGGTGGTGTTGGCATCGTTACTATCACAATACAATCAACTTCGAGGATTGCTATCTTATGGTATCAGTGACTTGGTGAGAGCGATTGCTAGCTGACAAAAAATAGGACAATAACTTTCAAACGTAGACCTGATGGAAATTACTAAGAGTAAGACACAAAAGTAAAGAATATAGAAGACAAATCAACATTGTATGGTTAAATGTTTCTATTCAGATTTTTGCTAGGACTTATTAGCTATTTATTTACTTAATACTAAATACTAAAGCATCTAGAATGGTAATGTGGTGCTGCAGAATCAGTCAGCTTTAAATTTGGTTTTTAATGGCAAGTGTGTAACCTTTGTTGCTAGGCGATACTCGTGCATGGGTTTGCTGTGGACGAGAACGGAAAGAAAATGTCAAAGTCGGAGGGGAATGTTGTTGATCCCGATGAGATTACGAGGGGCGGGAAGGACAAGGTCAAGACTCCAGCATTCGGTGTGGACACGCTCAGATGGTACGTCAAAGTTAACTTTAGTTCTAGTAGCATTTGATTAGTTGATTTTTTTACCAAAGACTAAGTTTCGGATTTGAATAGAAGTGGGCCAAAATTAATGTGTGATTTTTATTACATTGAATGTACATTTTACATCAAGCTCATGAAACATTTGTGTTCTTACATTCTAGTTTTGTGCATTTAAGATTGTTGAAATGGCTCTGATGATGATTGTGTTACATATTACAATAACTTTCAATTCAATTCAATAATATATTTATTTCATTGTACAATATACATAGATATTAGGTACACACTCCTTAGTTCAAGGTATAGTCTAAAAAATACACTGGTGAGTATAGAAATTCGTCTGTTTTGTTAAATGTACAGATTCCTTCTCTTTATATTATATACATTTTCTACAGTCACATTTTTTTCAGGCAAAGTTGTTTATAATTATTAATTTAAGCAAAGTCAAATTATTAAATCGTTTACCGAGTACATGATTTGCAGGTGGGTGGCAAGCCACGGTACGCAGCACGCGATGGTACCTGTCAGCCGGCCTGTCATCCAAGCGAGCGCCGATGCCGTGCACAAGATCCGCCTTGTCCTCCGATTTCTTCTCAGCGTGCTGGACAGCCAACCCATCCCATCTCAAACACGGCAGCATCCTCACATCCTAGATCACTACTTGTTGCATCTTCTCTACGATTTCCATCAGCAAGTTACAGCTGCGTATGACTCGTATCAATTCAACCGAGTTTGTACACTGATCACAAACTTTGTGACCAATGAGGTGTCAGCTTTATATTGTCATCTCGTCAAAGACCGACTTTACTGTGACAAAAAGGACGATCCTAGCCGTTTGGCGTGCCAACAAGTTGTTGGAGCGATCTTGAACACTGTTCTACTGGCTACGGGACCGATTCTACCATTTCTTGTGGAAGAAGCATTTCTTTACCATCCACTCATAGAGGGCAAGTAAAGTTTAAAAAACCAGAGATGTTGCTAGATTGATATTACCACACACACCACATAAATTTGCAACAGTTTTAATTTTCAACTTTCAGAGGGGAGTACGTTATTCCGTTCGGAGTTACCTGTCCCAAAAGAAGAGTGGCAACGGCCAGATATTGTTCGAATAATGGAAGTTTTGCTGCTTGCAAAGCGAGTGCTAAATAAAACAACTCAAAGTGTGAACACTTTAGAGCTGGCAGCCACATTTTTTGCTGGTGGTGAAGTATATCACACTATCAAAGTAAGTTACTGTAGCAAGTGCTAGTACATAATTTGCTTTGTTTGAACTGGGTGAACCAGTAAATAACACATTTCCTATGTAATCTCTTGAGAAAATTACTGTGTTATTGTTTCAGTTGGTACAAGAGTCTGAGAGTGGGGCCTCTGAACTAACAGAACTTCTTCAGGTTGCGTCTGTGGTTTTAGAAAAAAGCAATGATCCTGATTGTTTCCGTGTGGATACCACTAAATCTCATAACGTTGTGTGTGATAGATGTAGGAAATATACGGCAGTCATTCTTTCTGAGCCATGCTCACGATGCCAGACCGTTCTGAATGGGAACATTTGAAGTTATTTTTTATGTTAGGTTTGCCTTTTAATTTGTGCTACAATAAGCATAATTGCTTTACTGTGATGATTTATTTGCTGATTTATCATGCGATAGAATATGATCTAAATATTTAATTTAAATTTAATTGGCTAGTTTGAGTTAATTTTTTAGTTTGTTTGTGTGGAGTGGAAATAAGAAACGACTTGTTGATATTGTACTCTTTTTTTTTCCTTCAAAATCTTATAGATCAGATCAGATATAGGACTATATTACGTGTTAGTTTCTGGATTTTTGAGTTGAAACTTACCCTTGTCATATTATGTTTATTACTGTATGATCTGGAAAAAAAGTGTGTGGTGATAATGAAGTTCATTGGGTCTATGGCAGCGTGCATGCATTCGTAATCAATCGCAATTATGTATTTCGCGCTTTTTGGTAGTCAAGGACAAGAGTGAAGAGGTAGGGGAAAGGAAAGGTCATGCGTCACTCGAAATGGCTCGTGTCCCTGACAGAAGGAAGTAAAAAACTCAAGAACTCTCACAGGCAATAGCACCAAGAAACCAGGAAATAAGAGTTTAGAATTTCGAAATGGCATCAAGGAGCCGAACCAACGTTATGTATATTTACGATCTTCCTTACACCGAACGTGACAAAATTAACCGCATTTTGGATCAAGACAACAAGTGGGAGGAACTAGGTACTTTTGCAAAATCTTTCCACTTGTTGAATATCCAACTCAAGTGATATAATTTAATGGCATTACTGTTACACACACTCTATCAGTAAACTGTATGTCTTTCTTCTCAATATTGCTCTTTCTTCTATCTAGCTGGTAAATATATGAAGTATTCAATGATGGAAATCAGAACCCTGCGGCAGGAGTTCTTGCGTCGGGGGTCGCCCACTGATGAGCTTCTTACAAAATGGGGCCATAGCAATCACACTGTTGCAGAACTCTTCATTCTTCTCTCGAAAATGCACCATTACCAATCCATGCGTATTCTCAAACCGTTTGGTGAGTGCCTGCCTTTACATGGCCTGGAAACAGCAACATAACTCAACAATTAATTGCTCAGTGAAACTTCTATTTGACTTCCAGTATTTCAAACCTATTTTTTTAATTACAGTTGACCCTAAGTACTACCCTTTGATTCATGAAGGAGAGAAAAATTTGACCCGTCTATTCAACGCCCAGCTGGACAGAAAGGTAGCTCCTGGGGGAGTGAGTCCCACCAACAACAACAAGGGTTCACCCAACGGATCCGATGAAGAAGGTCTGATGAGCTTTGCTGGAGCATTGATTCCTGCTGTAGACCCTTCAAACAAGACCATGGGTTTTGGTCAGCACAATCTCAACGTCACTCAGTCATCTCCTCGCACACCAGCAGTCAACAAAGTTCTCTTACCAGAACCGGCACAGGAAGAAAAAATCATCAACGTGGCCAGGAACGCAGAAAATATGCGGGCGCAAATAAATCAGAACCAAATACCTACCAGAAAACTGTCAAGTAAATTCCATATTATTTTATTCATTATCTAGATCATCTTGCTATTGCTATTATTTAAAAAAAAGGTAAGTTTTTATTACTGGTGACCAAACTAAAACTAATTGAGAAAACAACAGCTTAGAAAGAGTAGTGCACCACTGTAAAACTAGAATTTATAATGCATGGTTTCGTTTTCAGATGCGTCAGATGCGTCAAACGCGGCAGAGTCTTGTGGTTCAATTCCTCACATCCCCTACAAAGAGCTTGAGGCAGCAACTCAAGGCTGGGACAAACAAAATATTCTCGGCAAAGGAGGCTTTGGTACCGTGTTCAAGGGGAACTGGAAACATACTCAGGTAAACATGATAAAAACCGTGATACTGCAGACATCATTATTGCTGGCATTCTAAAAATGTACTGCACAAAATTAAAATATTTTTATTTTTAAAATTTTATATTTTTGGATCTACACTACCCCAAAAATGAAGTATTTGCACTTGTACCTTTTTGGAAAATGACATTTTTGCCTGCATATGAGCACCCACAACTTAGTACAATCTGTGGTCAGGTGGCCATTAAGCGAATCGAGCAGCGCGGTGCTGAATCGGCAGAGAGCTACCGTGGCCTAGTGACACAGTCGCTGCGAGAGCTACGCATCCTTAACTCATGTCGCCACGATAACATTCTGCCGGTGTATGGATACAGCGTCAGCGGGGAGGAACCCTGTCTCGTCTACCAGTTTATGTCCAATGGAACTTTGGAAGACAGACTTCTTTGCCGAGTAAGAACTACTAACTTTGTTCTTCTTGTTATTCAACATACGAGGTTACTGTTATGAATAGTGACCGGCAAGGAGGCTGGAACCTCGTTTTTCTGTTTTGCTGTCGACAAAAGAGGCCGTCGTACAGGCCGTGCTGTCGTACAGCCGCGAACAGCACATCCCCGAGTCATTTTATCTTTCAGAAAGGACTAGTAATCGATTTACAGCTAATGAAGTTATCTGAAAGCTAGTGCTTATATAAAAGAAAGGGTCTAAATTCAGTTTTGATGATTATTCTTTTCTTTAACTTATAGAAACTTGCTTACGATGACAGTTCTGAAATGCAAACGAAAAAAAAATCCGACTTCAATTCAAAAACATGGCTCTCTAATAACCATGTTTGGTTCGATTGGTGGCCATTTGTGCAAGTGGCGCTACGGACGCGTAGTCATCACATGTGATTAACCCTGTCGCGAAAATTTAGTACAGAAAGCATAGGGAGCGTCCCCTCCTATGAAGGCAGCAAAACAAAAGAACGAGGTTCCAGCCTCCTTGGTGACCAGCTTTTCAAATGAAAGTGCCTTTTACATCAATTTTCTGGTTGCTGATTTTGCATCTCGTTACTAAGGTTCAATTTAATCGTTAAAAGAAGGTATCCCGAATGCTTTTAAGGTTTCATAATTTTTTATTTATTTATTATTATTATTTTTTGCTACCCATATCCTGTATATAAATATGTAAGTCTTGCAGCACTGGGCTTTCTTTGACCAGTAGCAAATTTCTCATCTCCCAGAAAGAATCGCGGCCAATCAGCTGGCTTCAGAGGCACAGCATTGCAGAGGGTACAGCACGAGGCCTACAGTTCTTGCACAACTATAGCCAAACACCTTTCATCCATGGCGATATCAAAAGGTGAGCAAGCTTCATCCACAAAGTTCAATTTACTTCCTTCCAAATGAGAAAAATCTTTCAAAAGCATGGAGCAATTGAAGATCATACAACAAGACAAATCAGTTGCTAACAATGACACTATTGTGTCAATTTCTACATTGACTGAAACCATCCAACTGTATAATTATTGTGATAAAACCTCTTTCCAAATTTTGTGGGTTTTGAGTTCAAGAAGTAAAACAAGTACAAGCACAGATTGTAAATAATTAATGCTAATTGGCAGTTCATATCATTAGAGTTGACAAGGGTTAGTGCATGCCTTCCTTTTTCTACAATCACAAGTGGTTTTGATCATATTTGTGTCTTAGACTTGAACACTTAATATTATCTAGTGCCAACATCCTTCTTGATGTGAACATGGAGCCTCGGATCGGGGACTTTGGACTGGCTCGGGAAGGGCCGCAGGGTCAGTACACGCACATCACAGTGAGCCGTATTCATGGCACCCGACCTTACTTGCCTGACGAGTTCATGCGCTCCAAGAAGCTCTCACCTGAAGTCGACACATTCAGCTTTGGTATCGTGCTCTTTGAGCTCGCGTCGGGACAACGGGCCTACGATGATAGACGACCAAAAAAATTCTTGGTAATTTGGACTGAGATTAAAAATAAATAACTTCTAAATGTTTGATTGGTTTGGGCTATCATTTTTGGTGGCTTTTAATTTCATTTTAACACCAGAATTGGGTATGAAATGGCCAATCAGTTGATAACCCACTCTGCCTTTTTGGACATTTCATCTTTTGACTACTGTTCTGCTATTGGGCTAAATTTGTATTTTGTTCATCAACTTCATCTCCTAGTTTAGATTCCTAGGTTAGTTTTCCTACAGCTGCTTTACATTATTGATTTATTTTTGTCATTTATGGGATGGAACTAATTTTAAAATAAGATCTCTCAACCAGCTCTCAACAGTTGGATGAAAAGTTACCTATTTTTCTTTTCTTCCGATTTCTCAACTTAGAAAGAGTATGTGGAATCACTGGAAGAAAACCAGCTGCACTTGCTCCTCGACCAGAAAGCAGGTTTTGACACCCTGCAGACTTTCAGTTACTTCATCAAGTTGGGAAAGCAATGCTCTACCCGGCTTGCCAAAGAACGACCCAAGATGGAAATGGTGCTCAGGGAGCTTGCAGCAATAACCGAGAAGCGGCTCATCATGGCAGGTTCTCAAGGTAGATACTTTATTCTTGGGAGTTTGCATTGTCCAATTCCCAAAGCATGCTTTGTTAACTCTCACCCAGCAGCAGTTTCCCTGCCTTTTCTTGTTGCTACCAATGGGCGAAGGTGTAAAAAGAATGCAGACAGGTTAAAATGTAATTAAATTTATTGCGATCAGTTTAAAAATTTATAATATCTCTACTAGTTAACACAAACCTTAGCAGATAACTTTATTTTGCCTTTTTCCTTTGAATTTCCTTTTTCCTTTCCTTTGATTTTTGCCTTTGAATTTCTGTTTATTTACATATTTGTTACAGGTCCACCTTCACTGACTACCCCATATGCAATGCAACTCTTTCACGACCAACGCAACAGCCAAATGAGGCAGCAACTGAGCCCAGGAATAGTTTTACAACCAGCTTCATACTCTAATGGAACGACACATCTGGGAATCCAGGGCGAGTCCAACGTCCACGTTCTGCCTAATGTGAATCACCTGAAGAATCCACTGGTCATGTATACACCTCCACAGGAGTCGATGGACCGCGATCTTGCTGCAAGCCGTATTCCGCTGAACATACCGATCGGCAGCAGGAATCTGACTCAAAGTCCCACGGCCAATTGGACTGCTGCCGCGCAGTCTCCCTCTCCACAACCTCCTTTGCTGCAACTGGCTTCTCCTCAGATAGCCCCCTCACCTACCGGCCCTGGCTCAGAGGTAGATACGGACAGCACGACATCTGACGAGGAATCACTGCCGCCGACGGCTAGCGATGTCGCCGAGCTGCCACAAGTTATGCCTGAAAATTCATTTCAAGTGAGTTACCTTTTTAAGGATTTGATAACAGGAGAAATCTCGATTAGCTGGCATTCAATATTGATGCATTGCAATTGTAACTTGTAAGAAAATAGATATTCTTGTGAAAGAAACATAATTAACTTGAACATAATTTTAACAAACATAATTTAACTTTAACCTTTCTCTTAACATTCATTTCTAGCTTTTAGATCGTCATCAGTCATCACAGAAGTCCATTTCATGTCTGTCTTATAAGATCATAGTACCTACTACCTCCAGGGAAAATTGAATAATTCTATCTCATGGCTTTTAATAATATTAATAAATATTATCAATTCAATAGATATTTATTAATTTATCATTATTATTCAAAATTAATAATATATCATTAATAATAATTAATAATATCTACATAATAATAACAATTTGGCAAATCTCCATTTTTAATTCGGAATATAGTAGGTTAACAAGTAATTTCAAATCCTGCCAATGAAATGTTGTAAGGGGCTGTCCGTGCATTGGCATTTTCTTTTAATGGCTAGAGTAGGCATTGAGAGCATATGAGAAGAAATTCCTTAAACCTCACTTAATTTAGCTAAAAGGCTTTGTCGGCCACTATTACTCTTAGTTTAAATCTTCGAGCAACATCTAACATGCTTGATTTGTAGGATGATGGAGACGCTTACATACCGATTCTGTCTGCGTTTAACCTGCAAGACAGCGACTACCTCCAATCCAGGCCAGTCCAGACATCTTCAGCTCTATCATCATCGCAGTCGTTCCCAGTGTCAATCAGCAGCGTGAATTCGTCCCTTTCTGAGCAACCAACTGCAAAGGGAAAGTCGCTTATCTTCGATTTAACAGTCACATGACCACCAAGGTAAGACCCAGCTGATTCTGCAGTGATTATTTTTGCTGACCTCAACCAGATACTCTTGGAATAAGTCACCTGTTTATTTTGACACAACTGTTACCTGATGCCTCAACAAGTGATGGCAAATGGTGCTATTGATAAGAAGTTGTCAGGATTCAGTAGTCCTGTGGTCTGTATTATCTTCACTGATTGCAATCTCCCAAAATGAAATTGGTAGGAAGATTTTTATTATATGATATTGGATTAAGGACATTTTATACAGATTATAATCTTTAAAACCTGATGGCATGATTGACAGTAGCTGAAAGTTTCAGCATGATAAACCTTAGACCACTTCTCATTTTAATCTGATTATGTCCTGTAAAATTGTGCTTGTGACAATAACTCCCAGATAATTTGTAATGCAAAATAACTTGGGAATTTGATTATGAAACTCCAAAATAAAAATAAAAATTATGTGTTGATGTTATAATGCTGTTAATTTTTTCCCGCACCTCCCCTCTAAACTAACCTACATCCTCGGAACGAGTGGCTGGATCCACAAAGCAGAGTTTGAGCACATAAATTTTTACCACATAAAATTGGGGGTGAAATTGTGATCACCATGGTGACAACCTCTGAAAATCTGGAAACAACTGCAATTAGCTGATCATATTTTAACTCAGCTTTGTGGAGCCAGCCCCAGTAGTGTTTAATTTTAATTTACTGGTAAAATTTCCAAACTCAAATTTACACTCATGCTGCATTTAATCATTATGTCAGCAAAATGGTTCTAGTCAATTTTTTTCCTTTTAACATTGAAGATTTCAACTGCCTAGTAGTTTGAGCCTAAAAGTACCAAGACATATGAGGATATTGCAGGGAGTATGAGCTATGGGGATACTGGCACCACCCCACCGTATTTCTTTACCAAAGAAAATTGCGACCCATTAAGCAATTCCAACAATTGCTTGCTGTTAAAAATACCATATGTGCTAATTTAAATTTTGAACCACCAAGAAAATACGAACAGTATATTTAAAGACACTGCATGGAACTGCACCCAAGCCATAAATGCATCAGAACCAGATAATTGCAGCACATCTAAGACACCTATATTTAATCAAAGTGACTTAAATTAGTTGCAATTGTCCAGAAACACACAGGGCTGCATAGTTTTTCTTCATTAGTCGATACTGTTTGTGATGGTCACTGATGTGGCGGCTTACTGTACCGATAGAGAATTGAACTGGCACCTAAAACACATTTTAAAATTACGTGTTTTAAGGCTAGTGCAATTAGCTACAAATACAAAATATCGAGGTTGGCAGCAAGACGTCGTGATTCATCCTTGTCGGATGACACCTTCTGATGTAATTTGGCAACAATGTTAAATACCCTGTCCACTAATGTCATACTTAATCAAGACAATTAGTAGCACACAAGGTATGTAACAATGAGGCCTGCTGTGATGGTGACACCACCAGAGGTGGAGCAGTGGAAAATCGAAGTGTCGGCCAGTTCTGCTTCAAGGCGAAATTTGATCTTGGCAATAGCAGAGCTAAAAACGACATGAAGCAGATAGAGAAACTTTTGTTATTTCAAACAGAAAACTGAAGTCAATCAATCTGCTTTTGTCGATTTTGATAATTGCTGGGATGTTACAAGGTCTTCACTTGCACATTATTTTGATCTAAAAATACCCTAAAAAGTAATTTACTATTGCTTCCAGGTTATTTTACTTTACTTTAAACAGTAGTATCAATGAAAGAAAAAGAAAATTGCTCTCGATTCCGTTCGATTCGGCATCTGATGGCTGACCCTGACACTGGAGTAATGTCAGATGGGTCATGAGTGTGGGACTGTTAGAGGGTCACTATTCAACTAAGAGCATCCCTTTTCAAACAAGAACTCCCTACCAAGAACCAAGTCAGTACCTACCCATTTTAAGACACATAAGTCAGTCAACCTGTTAGTGTTTAAATTGTTGATGTTAGCATGACAGTTGAAGACAAATACATAATTATTATCTAGATGAAGTGTCTATTCAGCATGTTTACAATCTAGGCTTTTAGTTATGTTACTGTGCATGTTTACAAGCTAGCTTGAATTAATTGCTTGCTTAGTTTTCGCTGGACCAGTTGGCATGACTTGGGGGAATGTGGATTTTGAATTATGGTGGGCACAGTTTAAAAGAGGGTCACACTCACACTTTACTGCTCTTAGACTGGTAGTTTGGGTTGTAGAAATGCGCCATACCCCAACATGACTTACAGCTGTATGGCCACTTATTTTTCCTGGCTTTATTGCATACTTTTGTGCTACCCTGATCAAGCAAATGTCTCTTCAAAACCCCAGCATTTTTACTATACGTCCATATTTCTAGGACAGGTTGCCACACATTCCGTGCTCAGCAGTTTTAGCGAAACAACCCAGCCCCACTTTCGAAAGCATAAAACCATATTCATAGATGGAGTCTTATGCAAAAGGAAGAAGGACCGTGTTGTAACATAAAATATCCCCTTTTTCCTGTTTTGTGATTTCACCATCACCGATTAAACTGCAAACTGAAGACGATATTATAACACACTTTTCATTGCAGCAGGCGGTAATCGGCGACTTGTTTACACAAGATGTGGGCAGCCAGGCACACACATACCTAACACAGTTGTAAATACGTGCTAGCCATGGATGCATGACAGCCTACCCTCGTGTGATAGCAACTCATCTTTCTGGTAAGCCTAGCAAATAGCGATAAATGTTTTATACAATTTGCACTGACTCTCAAAAGGCAAAACCGAGTCCCCCGTTGTCGAGTTTTTGCCAGACAGGCATTAGGAGGATAAAGCATTTTGCCAATTTAAAAACGACACAAATACCTTACCACCCCAAAGCCCTCCCAAGCAGTTTTCAGGTAGATCCGGGCAATGCTATAAGATGTTTTGGAATCATTGGCTTGTTTAAGGGTTTGGACGATCAAACAAACATGCTGGCCGAGTAATCTGTGGGTGCCAGCTACGCAGCACGCCATGACTCATTCATTCAAATTGTTTTCGAGCTGACGCGTATTTTTAATCACATTTTGTGACTTGAGGAAGTGTTCTTACATTTAAAGTGGTAATCCGCTCAGAGACTTCTCTATTCTTGCAAGAAATTTTGACGTATTCAGCATGCTTACTTGCAAATAAATCATAAGCCTAGATAGAATTTTACTTGAATTATTACACCATGTGTTGGTGGGCTGGAAGCAATTTTCAGAAATAGCGTCTCAATACGCTGATCGCAGAACCTCGATCATGCACTGATGCGGCATCCGGCTTAATAAGTCGCTAATTCGAAAAACCTGCCTCAGCAAGTAGGCATAACCCTAATCTACAGATTCATTCCATTATATTTAGATGGTCATATTCCAATACTCGTGAGCTGGCATTCTCTGGGAGCTTAGAAAATCAGCATGTTCGCAACGCTAAGAAAAACCATCATTACTTGAAAGAGGAGTTGCTCATTGTAGGAATGTCGCAATTCAGGCATGTCACTAGCAGGGAACACAGCGAGCACGCCAAATTACAACATTCTTAAACGAGGATTTTTGACAAAAATTTGTAGCGATAACCGAACAAAAACTCACTCATTCTTTTTAACTACATTGCTGCCTCCCGTCCCTTAGATATCCCTGGATTTCTTAGGATTTTCCTAGCTCAAAATTTACAGTGAAATTGAAACATGCTTAGGCAAGAAATACAAATTTATTCTTAATACTCGATTAGTAAAACTAATTGCAGAAAAACGTGTTAGGATAGCATGTAACAATTATGAATCCCAACTATGGCCATGGAAATTGTACTGCGTGGTAGTAGCTAACTTGTCATCAAAACGAAATATGGGATTTGCGACAGTCGAAGGGAAACGGAATGAAAGGAATAAAATGTTGCTACAAAATTGAGTGTGGGCTCGTTATGTATAAATGTGGCAGTTCTACGGTTGGTTTTAATTGCAGCGACTAACAAATTTGCAAATGTTATTTGCACTCTACATAGCCATGTAGCTCTTCACTCGTTTAAAACTATAGATATCTGGTGGGTTTTCCGGGAATCTAGTGTTCCTAAGTGAGACCATTCATTTAAACATTGAATTCGAAACGTTGGTTTGAAATCGCTTTTCTTGGAAAAATTGGCACAGCAAAAGCGGTCCGACACTTCGAAAAAAAAATCTTGTCCCCGGTCCGGCTCTGTAGCGCCACGACTTGAAAAATGAATACGTGTAGATAAAATAGGTATATTACTTTTCCAGGAATCGGGAATAAAATTGTTTTCCAGCAACTTGAAATTTTCTGGATATTTTCCACCATACCTACATAGGATTTGTAATTTGTTATTCGGAATATTCATATAATTTCGCGCTACTTTAATCGCAAATTTACTGAGAAAAACAATATGCCGAACATAAAACTGGGCCGTTAAAAATCGACGTTAGGTAAACCACAAAGTAAGTTTCATAGACAGGTCTCGATACCTCTATTGCCTTGTCGCGAAGATTAAAAACACAGTAAGGCATTAGCTGGGTTATGATTTTTTTCTGGCGATTCCACTAGGGAGCTGAAACTTCGACTGAAAACAGCTTGCGAAGGGTGTAAGGGGAGCTAGTCTGGAAATATGAGCGACCGAATCGGGATACGAACCCGGGACCTCCCAACTGCCGGTGACCCAACCGAGCTATTAACATTTAAGTATGTCTAGTTGAACATTGAACATAGATAAGGTTTTCCACAGAGAGTGACAATTCGCTCGAAATGTTGACGAGGTCGTTCTTAACTCTGACTTGATGTCGTAGTATTCCCATCGGCCTCAACCCTAGCCAATAGAAAATGGGGCTATAAACCGAAACATGCCACTCACCGATCAACGTGCCAAAGTCGTGGTGGGCAACCGCCGGATCGCCGTCGATGGCCGGTCACTGCCTCTTGAAACGGATGTTTCAAAGAATTCTCCTCGATATCAAAACACACTTCGTTGCTGGCAGCTGCCTCAAAATCCGTCCTAGTCCGACTGTCGGCTAGCTCCTAGTGAGCGGGCTAGGGGCTCGCGCTCTCGAGGACTGAAGGGAAGGAGGTCCTCTGCAGCCACCGACCGTTCGACGTCAACGCAACTGCAAGATGCGCAAGGGGCAGCGACCTGATTGGATGGTACAAAAACCTTTAAAATGCTGATTTGGCTGGAAATGGGCCTGTAGATTATAACTAAACAAATGCCTTCTATGCAGAACCAAGAGCACCCTCATGTCAAAGATTCTTGATTTACACTTGACAGGCATGAATGCGCTTTCCTTATTCAATCTTTGCCTAGTCTGTAGCTATTTGTTTACGATTGTGAAAACGTTCCAAAAAAACTGTCAAATGTTTCTATTTAGTTTTTATCAACTATTCCTGAGATCATAGTTGGGGAAAACCTCAAGATCGTCGTCAAAAAATGGGCTTTTAAAAAGATCGAAGTTCGCGATCGTTTTTTTTTCTACAAATTCAAATTTGTTTCAATAAAATATCAAGTTTATTTCAAAGATCGTGTTCGAAAAAAAATCATGTGATCTCTGGAAAAAACGTATATTTTAGCACCTATAGGTACTTGGAAATGCAATATTAATATAGAATTAGTAGGAACACAATGCGACGAGGACTATGACGTAAAGTCGAGAATACAAGAAGAAAATGAACGGAACAAAAATGCCTTGCATGTTGTCTACAACTGACAGTGGTCAGTGGAACATGGCAAAAAGGGGGCCTCAAATCTCGATAATCCAATTTGAGAAAAGCTGTGGTCGTGGACAGGCACGGCGGACAAACTACGGCATTTGCACGCATCAATAAAACTAATAACAGTAAAACTAATAGCCATTTGGAATCCTGGAAACGCTTTCAAGTCTTTGAAGGAAACTAAAAGCTATGGAAAATATATCCATTTGCCACATTCTCGTAGCGATTTGCTAGTTTTATATTGCAACGGGCAGACAAGAGATAGAGAAGAAAGACGTTTCCTGATATTTTTAGTTGAAAATTACCTTTTAGAGGGTTTACCTCAGATTTGTCGCTTATGTCGTTTAATTACACCACAATCCGCAACAAGTGCTTCAGTTGAGAGGTATTTCTCAGCACACGTCTCACCCGTCTATGTTCAATATTAGTAGTAGTCGAGAATCGTAAATTCAATATATCCGATTGTCGACCACAATTTACATGGAACGGTTCAGCGAGTTGAGGCTAGTGGGTTTCCAGTGTAAATTGTTGTCCAACAATGAACCCAGCAATACCATCGTTACTACGTTAGAACCGCACGTGATTTCCTATAATTTACCTTTAAATTTGATGCTATTGTTTTTTTCTGTAAATTTGGTCTGTTTCTTGATTTTTTCATAAAAAAATATGTATGTATATTCGTATAAATCAACTATACCCTGCTCTGTTAGCTACAGAATTTGAAGAAGACTGCGAACAGATTTGTCGAAGTGTATCCACTTGACATGTGTTTCGATGGCTTGCTGGGTTAGTTTCCTGGCTTGCCAGTTGGTTTGCTACCTACATTCAAAGCAGAATAACGAATATTATTGATAATTTTTGAAAATGTTTCAAATGTTAAGAATGTAAATGGCATCTAGATAAATAACATGTGCGTAAACTCACTTTTTTACTCACTAGCTCAGTAGTAACTCAGCAATTTTTTTGTTTATTTGTGCAAGTGAAATGATCGCCTACGAAACGAAATAACTAGCAATACAACATGGGTGTGACTCTGTGAGGTGCATGCTTTCTCATACCATAACCATGTTATCATGACAGCCAGTTGTATCGAAAGTTTTCACTTAGCAGATGAAACAGGAGATAGCTACGAGCCCTCCACCTCCAGAACAAAATCTAGAAAAATAATTTCCACCACAGATATTGGAAAGTGTTTCTTCTGTAAGTTAGCGTTTTTAACCAGAGAAAAGGATCCTAATATAACAGAAGAGGGCCAAATTACATTGATTGTAACGATTGACCGATTCTCTATGGGACTGATTGTTGTTAGCAGCTAGAAGCTGTACCTATCATATCATTGATGTAGCTGCTCTACTCTCAAAGTTCCCACGAATGAGACTTGTACGAACCTATAAACTCGATACTTGTACGGACTGAACTTTCATACCCGATACGTTTGCTTATGACAAATTAAATACCCATAACCCAATACCCATAGGAGGGTTGAAATGAATGTTGCGGCTTTCGCTCAAAGAACGGTGGATCGACGAACAGCGGCGCAAGCTCAGAGTTGTTGGTGTAGGCCTGTGAACTGCAAAGTAAAGTAGTCAAATAGTCAAGAGTACTCATATTGAATTAATATCTTTTGAAACACTTAAGCTGGCTCTTAGACTAGGAAAGTGCACCAAACGGTTAGGCTTGTTAGAAACACCTGTTCTTGTCACCATATTGAATGGGTGATCATCATGCACACACGTGTCTAGGATGAGAGGTTGGAGGATTAAAGTAGACACGGTTTTAGTCGCCTTGTTAATACATTTCTCAACATGCCACTGGTCCCCTAGACGCTCTTCGAAAGGAGTAGGTTATTTGCCGGCATCTTAGCTTATGCTTATTATGCCTTAGCTTATTTAGGTTCACCATCACCATCACCCTCATCATCACCCACTCATTTACCAACGCCACAAGGCCAGTGCCTCAGAGCCAGTTGCCAAAAATATAGTGCGTCGTTATACACAACAAATCAATCAGTACGCACAATCAATCGATCAAGCAATCAATCGGTATGTTTTTTTTACGTTCACGTTACTTTCTTTTTATTTCATGCCGGAACGAAGAAAACAGCGGTCATTAAACGAGTATTTTCTTCGGTTTCGTTACACGACTACGCATCCTAACATTCCTTGTCATATTTCTGCCGAAAACCAAAACCAAACCTGAAATCTGAATGATCATTTGCAATGCAGAAATGAATGTCTCGTTATGCTGTCACTAGGTCCAATTCCCATACACGAAGCCCATCCTAGTCTCGAAATCTAACGAAAAATATGTCACATAGCACAACATCGGCAACAACCAATTATCTTGGCGATGTAGCTTTAAGCAAAATACGTCCGGATAAAAGTGATTCTTGCATTGGAGTGAAATATAGTACATTTTCGTAGAAAATCGTTGGGTAGCTTCAACTAGTGCAGATACATAATAACTTCAATTAACAATCAAGAATGTAAATTAACTGTCAGATGGACTATTTTTGTCTACTTGTTTTACGCAATTTCTTTTGAGTAATACCAGAAAAAATACGTTGAGCACTTACCATCCTAATTAAATTTGTAAACAGCAAATCAAAGTTAAGCGGCACTGCGCTGGTTCAGGTATTGGACGGGTAACCACCATACACATGACCACTTTTGTTCTAGAAAGAGGTTCAAGGGATGAAAAAAATTAGAGCTAATTTATTCGCCTTGCTTATCAACCTCTCGACAGCATGGATTTGTGGGGGAATTCTGTGTCCTTCGGAAGGGAGTTAAGCCGGTGGTCCCCTTGTTGTTCTTCGGCAGGAGTAGGCTACTTGTAGGCACTGTAGTTTAGGTACTTCGGTGCTACCGGCGGTGCTTCTGCGAAAGATGAAGGACCAACATCAAAGATGACATACCTGATAAATATGATGAGAGCAGAAAGGATCAAGTGTTGCAAACATTAGAATTCGAGAACGCCGCGATAAACACGTGCGTAGCAGAAGATGACCACCTGCACCGCGCATTTGTGCAAACATTAACTGAGGTCCTTTTGTCCTACAGATTATTATTTACTATCAACCTAAAAGAGATTATGCAAACATTTTCTTTTCCAAATTCCAATGCCATTCTCCTATATACTAAGTTTTAGAATCTTTACTCGGAATCAAACTCTTCAAATTATTTATTTATAATTTGTCTTTATACTGAGAGTGTTGTCAGTTTAGCATAATAAGTTGTAGCTTAGTTCAAGATAACAGCACAAAGCAGCACATTCATCTTTTCTGACTTTTGGTAATTTTTGCTGACAATATGCAATAAAAAGAAGCATGCGACAATGTTTTAACGATTGACAGAATTCCTCGCCTTCTCATTTTCTGGAGGTAAGTTGGTGGTCCAGCCCAAAGGATTCATAAACTGTGTTGATTATTTAAAAACCGGACCTGCACTCAGTACCATTCCTTAACTAAGTGCACCTTCCTTGCGTAATACAACATTTGAGATCTCATATCTGCAATTTTTACGGTGGTTATACCTTCATAACGTCTTTTACGTATCACAATTTAAGCATGGCTCTAAATCGACATGAAAATTGTCTAACAAACACTTTTAACAGATCAGAAGCATATTTATATATTTTTATCTCAATGTTTGGTTGTTTATTTAATGTTATATTGTATAAAGCGGGCCCTCGATTAGCCAAATATGCGCCCGGATCTTCTCGGGGAGCAATATTGCCCACTGGTTACACCAGTAAAGATGTAATACTAGAAATACTATAAATAGGAAAAAAGTGCATTTACCTGATTTGAGGAAAAATACATTTCGATGGCTTGTTTTAGCAATTATGTAAAGCACTTACACATCGTTTTTTCTTTACAAAGCAAATTTTTTTTTTTTTTTTTTAACTTCGATCCGTTGAGATATATTACCCGTACATCTACCACATCTCCACATCTACATATCTACCCAGTCTATTCTGAACCAAGTTCACGCTTCAAAACCGTCGAAAACCAAACGTGAAATCGTCTTTTGGTACCAGGCGCTCAGCCGACAAAAGAATGCCGACCGAGCCCGGTGCATCACAGTGGTCTTGACGTCACACCACGTGCTCGACCGATCCCTCCCTAGAGTATCGATCGTCTGAAGCTTGGATCCCATTGGCTGACTGGTTTTTGACGTTTATGGATGTGACAAAGAGCGATGGCGGCCGCTGCTGCTGAGTGTTAGCCAGGTCAGGAGACACGGAAAATTTTCGCAATTTTATTATTATAACTGCGTATTTTTAAGTCACATCATCATAGCATACGATCCAAGTCGTACCATCTGATACCAAGTGATGCATATGTGAGTTTTACCACAAGCCCCTGGTCATTTGGATGCGTCGGGACTCGAGCACAATTTACCCGTAATATTCGAAGAAACTGTGCATAAACATAATTTTAAGGTTTTAAAAACGTTTATACAAAGTTTATTTACATATAACGGGTAAAGTGAGCTTAAAAATCGTGAATTTTGTGAAGAAATCGTAATTTGAAAGACGGATGTTTTTCTCTCAAACCGTAAAAGTTCCAAACATAAAATGTTTCATCAGCAACAATATATTCAAGAACTATATAACCTGAAAGTTTTAACTCATAATTTAAATATAGAGCGTAGTTACACGCTTGCAAAGTGCCAATTGTTTTATAATAACTGTTCAAAACTGGTCAAACGCATTGGAAAACGCAACTGCGATTTTTTTCAAACCTTGGAGAGTGCCAAAAATAAAATGTTGGACCAGCTAAGATTCAAAGAAGGAGGACTTCTTCTGAGAGTTAAGATTTTTATTTAAATATGGAGCATATATTGTATGCTCATGTTTGCTCATATATCGTTTAAGTCGGATACATTGATAAAGTGCGTACAAGTTGTATGTTAAGCACGCGAAGACGTAAAACGTTCGTTTCCTCAAAAACGTGAAAAGTGTCAAATATACAATTTTGCAGCAGATAAAATATATTTATGAAAATTTTCTCCTAAAAGTGTCAGCTAGTTATTAGAATATTGAGCATAGTAAATACTAAAGACGAAAGACACATGAATAGTGTCAATTGTGCATTTTTAACATCCTACATTTTTAACACATGGGCGAAAGATTTTTTTTTTTAAATGTGCCAAGAACCAAAGATACAATTTAGCTCTAGCAATTATTCAAACAAGAACAGCTCTTCCTGAAAGTTTTAGCTAATTATTTCATCATAGAGCGTAGTTATATCGCTTGCCATGGGCGTCCGGAGGGCGGGGGAGGGGGGAGGGGGGGGGGGGGGGGGTGGGGGGCTGCAAGGGGGTGCAAGGGGGTGCGCTTGCACCCCCCTGGAAATAACATTCGCCGTCGCCTCTGTGCAGGACATTTCGTAACAGGGTGCTTGTTTCGCTCCACGCAACGAAATCAATTTTTAATTTTTGCTGGCAGCGAACAAAGTATTGGTCCAGATTCCTTATTTCAAAAGAATCGGTAAGCTGGCATCTTGTTTTTGACGGCTATCTTGCAGAAAATCCGCGCCCATCCAGAGCAGAATTACTTATTTCGCTTTAGTGCTGGTCGCCGGGAAACAAGTCCACTGGTTAAAATTTAACTCGGCAGTCAAAAAAGCAGAAATATCTCTCTCCGTGTGAGAGACCAACCAACCCAACCCCATTGGCAATTTAAATCTGTGCTTTAAACCATTTCACATGGTTGTCAGCTTTTGGATTTGACTTCTGAAATATGGGTGACCATCATACACATGACCAGTTCTGTTCGGGAGAGAGGTTAGAGGGTTGAAAGTTAGTTCAGCAACTTGACTCGCCTTGCTTATCAACCTCTCGACAGCATGGATTTTTGGAGGAATCCTGTGGTTCGAGTTGTACCGTCCTTCAATTTTTTCAATTGCTGTAAATTGTTCAATTGTTCAATTGCGGAGGGGACGTTAAGCCAGTGGTCCCATTGGTGCTCGTCGACAGGAGTAGGCCACGTGCACCGGGTTTCCCCTCCTCCCTTCTTAATTAGGAAGGTAAATCATCATTCTCGTCATCACTCACTCATTTACCGGCACTATTAGACCAGTCCCACATTGTCCGTTGTCAAAACAGTGCGTCGTTAAACGTCACTAATCAATCAATCATTCAATCTATAAGATCTGTAAGATCACACTACAACGCAGAAAATATCATATCTTGTAAAGGTTTGCAACAAGCTTTGCAACAAAAGTCAGAATATCACATATTTTTATCTCCCGATCGGTCCTATTTTGAGGCGTTTGCCTATGCCTAAAATTCAAAGTTATATTTCATAAAATTGTGTCAAGTAGCTGGGAACGAATGACGTTGTCAAGAAATTTAGTTTGCCTGTGAAAGCTTTGAAGCAACTCGTGGTACGCGTGAGTGCCACGGGACTGCCTATACGTACGGTTAATCCAACCATGACAAGTTTCAACTGAAATAATCGTCTAAAACGAGGCGAAAAATTGTCTCTTCGTACCAGGCGAGTAGCCGACAGAAGAGTATCGCCTGAAACCTACTGCATCGCTGTGCAAGTGACGTCACAACACGTGCTCGATCGTCCCCGCCTCGTACTTTCGATCGACTGAAGCTCGGCTCCTATTGGCTGACCGGTTTTCGAAGTGGATCGAGGTGATAACAGCAATGGCGTCCTCAGCTGCTATCACAGACCAAATGTTTTCCAGGCATGCAGATGCTAAAGAACTGTAAATTCTCGTACTTTAATTGCGGATGTTTAATTAGATTCATTTTAACTATGTTAGCATTTGTTAGATGTGAGTGTTCTTGACCAAATCAAGTCACACAGCGGGTCCAATTGCTTGCGAGCCCTCCTCGAATCGTCACACCGGACGGTTTGGCGTGTTGGAAACACCGGTTCTTGTGAGATCACCGACGTTAAGCAACACTGCGCTGAGTTAGGTATTGGATGGGTGACCGTCATACACATGACTAATTGTCTTCGGGAGAGAGATCGGGGGGATGAAAGTAAATACAGTAACTTCAATCGCCTTGCTTATCAACCTCTCGACAGCATGGATTTGTGGTGGAATCCTGATGTTCGAGTTGTACCGTCCTTCGGAAGGGACGTTAAGCCGGTTGTCCCTTTGTTGCTCTTCGACATGAGTAGGCTACATGCCGGCACCGGGTTTCCCCTCTTTCCTTCTAGGCTAGGTTAGGTTTATCATCATTCTCAACATCATCCACTCATTCTCTTAAATGATGTTTTAAGCTTCTAATTTATAGCTGTTTTTAGCTGTTAAGCTGTTTTTACAAGCTAATATTTAATACTGAGTGGTTTGGCGTGCTGGAAACACCGGTTCTCGTGAGATCACCGACGTTAAGCAACACTGCGCTAGGTCAGGTATTGAATGGGTGACCATCATACACATGATCAGTTCGGGAGAGAGGTTGGAGGAATGAAAGGTCATTTTACCGCAACTTCATTAGCCTTGCTTATCAAACACTCGACTGCATGGATTTGTGGAGGAATCCTGCTGTTCGAGTTGCACCTTCCTAAAAGCCTTCCTGAAAAATACCTACATTTCAGCCGAACTTCTCCATTTCTATTCTCACCGTTTTCACAATGCTAAATGCCAGTTAAATAAGCAGGTTAAGATGAAAACAGAAGTATCTGATAAGGTGTAACCATGGGGATGAGTATCATGAATTAAGTTGGACATATTAAAACTGCCCGTTGGAAGAAATGTTGCCCAAAGTTGTATATGCACTCCCAAGTAAATGTCATAAAGGAAAGAAATTAGATTCACAGTTTTGTCAAAGGTTGACAAAAACAAAACCATTTCCAAACTTTTAACTCTTTTTTATTTTTATCTTTTAAAGTTGATGGGTTTAATGCTTATTGAATGGCAAACATTATAATACGTGAAGGCAATTTTTATCACCAACTCTCTTATCCCTATGGGGATGAGAGGGATTGCTACATGAATACTACCATGTAGAAAGCGTGTTTACCTTATTCAGTGCGAAAAGATAAGATATGCTTCAAAAATAATTAATGACAGAAAAATATAAGATACAATAATTTAAAATCAATATGAACATAATATAAAACTCATATAGACATAATTAAACAAAATAAAATAACGACGGTCGTCTTCTGGACGCTACGTCGTTATCATTGTGCCATTAAAGTGCTCAATTACACAAGTTTACCCCGAAGTTCTTAATTCACTGAGGTCTGCCACCCATTTCTCTTGTATTTATAGCAAAATTACATTGTTTCATCATCAAAAGTCACCTTTAAATTCACTGCCATCCAAAAATGAACCGTCGTCAAAATGAATTTCTGTTCATTTGGTTTTATCAAGTGTGGACTGACAGTCCCATTGGGTGATACATCTCAGTCACAAAGATCAAAATAATTCTCAAAATGCTTTACTTTTTAAAACAACTTTCAACCCTCGTATTAGATCATGCAGTACTCATACTGTATGCTGGTATAAGGGCAAATTACCACCCTTTTTTATGACTAGAACTCGTAATAATTATGAAAATACTGTTTGAAAGCTCAGAAATGGTAGTAGATATATCAGCTTAGCTAAAAATTCATTTGTATTCAAAAATTAAAGCGCGCATGCATTGGTATGCCCTCAAAGGCAGCGAGCGAGCGAACTGATTATTGTGGTGTAATAATATGTAGCTTCTTTTACCGCCAATCCACAAATCTAAGCGCAAGCGATTTGAGGTATGCGTAAATTTTACCGCCCTTGGAATCGGCAGAAAAAAAAATCAGAAATGGTGGTAATGGTGTCTTACCACCTGTGTTACCACCATGCCTCTTAGCGTTAACAAACAAAAAACATTTTCTTATTGGCCGTTGCCAAGCAAAAAAAAAATAAACACACACATACAATTTAAATGACTGTTAGGTTTGCAACGGAACACTGAAAAATCGGCTCTTATATTGAAGAGTCATAGGATATAATCATAAAGTAGATTCATATGATAGTATAGTTCTGCAGAGTCAGAGCCTTACTGTTGAACTGTCTGCTGAGCAAACGAGCCGGCAACACGTGGTAACGGCAGGTGCCACACGATAACACTTGCAGGGACAGTGGAATTCAAGAATTCAACAAACTAAAGCGAAAGCGACGCAACGACGACTTCGACAAGGATTTTGGGTCTTGATTTATGTTTAATTTAACAGTTTGTTAAATCAGGGGTGGGGCATCGACGCGTGTTTCTTTTCCTCTCAATTTGTAACTGAGTTATGCAAATTCAAAGTTTCAAGTCGTTCTAGCGGCTTATGTAGAATTTCAAGCAAAATTGAGTGTTAAAAGTGTAGGTTGATCTACTAAAACATAGGCCACATAGGCTTAAACGTGAAATTCATCTTGTGTTTTGTACCCGAGGGTGAGGACGACGATGGATTTAGTCAACCGTAGTCAACGCCGACTCTCAAGAAAGCCATGGCAGTAGTTGCAAATGATTTAGGATTTTTTTAAAGGTTTCATGATTTTTTGATCTCGTTAGTACGTTTTATTTGAAATTATGAAAATGGCATAAATATGATTGGTAAACACTTCTATATTTAATTGTAAAAAGTGAATGTGTTATAATATGATTATAGTTAAAGTAAAATATAAATATGCTTGTTAACAATTACCACGGAATAAAACCCATGGTACAAAACTATGGTAAAAACCCTGTTGTAAATAGTTTTTTTCAATAACCATGGTACTTTTCAATACTATTTTTACTATATGAAGGAGCAAGGCCAGACAAAATGCTATTTCAGGCGAGAGCGAGGTACATTTTGTCGCCCCTCTCCACCCTTTGCTGATAGTCGTAGTATGGAGCAGCAAGCGGAGCGAAATCTTCAATTTCACTTACCCAAACTAAAATCGCTTTTGTGTGCGTGTTTTGTTTGTTTGTTTGTTTGGATATTTGTACGCGCTCTAGCGGCCAAACGCTCCGATTTAAACAAAAAATGCAGAGCACATTTTTGTGTTCTTGTCGTAAATGTATGTATTACATAAAATAAAATAAATACTTTAAAGATTCCAGATATCTGCCAATCAAATAGTGCTGCTTGAAACCAATTGTTAGATTAATTACAGCTGGCGGCTCTGGGATATGAATTACACGTGGTAGAGCGGGTATACACCCAACGAATCCAACGAATTCTTAGATACCGACTTCGAATCTCGTCGACGCCATCAACGGCGATTGACAGATTTATGCCTTTTTGGCGTTTGATTTTGGTGGAAGGCAGATGTTTTTTAAGAGGAAAAATGTGGAAGCTATGATTAAACGGAAAGATGAATCTAGAAAAACGTCTTCGATGCTCCTGATTCGGATTCTGTACCCGAAGTAGCGAATTAAATGTAATTCTTTAATTTGTCAAAACAAGACTGCGAACGTAGCAGCTCTCGTGATGCTGTCCGATCCACGTGGGGGGTACATTGCGATCGAGTATAGTCCAGGGAATGTACTTTTACATATTTTTTAACATTAGGCGTCCGTACATTACGCGTTTCAACATCCTAGTTGGCCACAGCTGGCTAGTACTAATTAATGGATTACATTTGGTACCCAACAGAGTAACGACTATTTATGTGCACAAACGTGTGATACTGTATAGTTTTTTTATACATACAAAGTTGAAAATTCGACATAAACAATGTAAATAAACAAAATAAGCACTTAAAATACATACATATACAAATATACATATACACATAAACAAATACGGACATGAATACAAAATATGTTGACAGATAAATATCCGGGTTACCGACCGAAGTCCAGCATTGATTGATCGAGTACATTGGATATCCAACAGATTGCGCTGGGGGTCACTTTGCGTCTTAACACGACTGCGTGTTCGGTGAAACTTAACAAATACGAGTAAATTGGGGCACTATGATCGTGTATAGGGCTTGAACTGGCGTTCCTCTAGTTAGCCTCTAAAGCAAAAGGTGAAAGCCCATATTTTTGGGTTGTCGGGTACTTTTGCACTGCTTACTGTGGCGAACTAGTACCTCTGCTCTGCTAGGTGTGGTGGTAGCTCTTGCTTGCGAGGACGAATAATAATTTACCGTGATATTTTAATCATTTTAAGAGATAAATTCCCGGACTGCCCATTCTCAAACGAAGTAAATAGAGGGTGTGGTCAAAGTCATGTAGCGATCCAGTAAGCCGGGTTTTTTAAACATGAAATTCAAATAGGTTCATTTTTTTCTAAATTGTATGGCCGTCTGCGTGGCACATCGGTATTGTCGCTGCTTCAATAAGGCAATGGTATCCGATACCTGGATCGAATCCACTCGACGGAGGAACCTTTTTACCTTTGAAATACGACGTCTAACATCCTCACGTGGGAGCTGGAGTCGGGTGACTTAAATATCTCCAAAATGGAGAAAGAAGCACGTGTCCGCTGGGTCGTGCGGATAAAGGCATCGAATTCATCAGTCAAAGGATTGACGAAATACTGAGTTCGAAGCAAGTATGTGCCAAATCGCAGTTTCACACACGTGTCATTTTTTTTTGGGCGTATGATTTAGACAGTAGCAAAATTGCCGGGCGCTCCTGGCGCTTCGCGCCAGTCACGCCCGCCAATTTTGCGGGCCGTTCCCACGACCCCAAACCCCACCTATACCCCGTGTGCAGCTCCTACGTCTAGCATCAAGTATATAGGAACATGGGAACTAGAGTTAAGTACAAAACTAGCATTAGAGCTACCTGTTGGTAGAAATTGGTACTACACTCTGGACTTAAAATAATTTTTCATATTTGGTCAAGTTTAATCTAGTTCGATGGTTAGAAACCAAAAAGCAGCCACACCGGTAATCGAACGCTTTACCTCCGCGCCACGAAGCACAGCGATTACCACAGAGAATACGCTCTATAGCATAACTGCGGGTAATAAACCAACTAAACTGCTCACGGTATAATAGCACACGGGAATTATTTAAACTTTGTGAAAAATTTAAGTTCATTTATCGAGGATGATTAATAATTGTCCATGATATTTTAATAAATTTTAAGAGATAAATTATTAAACAGAGCCAAACCAAATGAACCAAACAGAGGGTGAGTTCGATGCCATGTAGCGACACCGTAAGCCTGGCTTCACTAAATTCACTAAATTAAAAGTTATTCAATCTTTTTAAACTATAACAACCCATCATAATTACACAAGAGAAAACCAGGAATGGACTACAACCGAGTAGGCAGGAGAGTACTGGACTTAAGGATAGAAAGGAATGCTACGCTTTTAATGGATCAAAAGCGAAGCTGATACATACAATTTCAAATAAATAACAGTATACTTAAAGGTGAATAATTATTTACAGGCACTGTGTTAGAGAGATTATTACTTGCGAAGTTTGTTTTCTTAAAGACGAACTAAACTTATTATCCACAGCTTAGTTTTAGAAGTTAATATATTATTATTTACGAGGTATAATACATATTGTATAACGGTAGGTGAATTGTTCATACTCTGAAGGCAAGTAACACAACTAACAAAAATAAAAGCAGTAAGTATGCCAGACAGTGTGTATATTTTCAATTATTATTATTAATTTTTTTTTATTTTGACAGAGTTTGATGTATTACAATCTGTAGGAGCATAATATGATGATCAAAGATCGATTGCAAAAAGAATTCAATGGTATGGATGGTTACACCATTTAATTGTTTTCAGAGCTGCATAGTATTCCCAACGGCTTCACCAAAATAACGTAAGATTAACTTGGTGATCAAGATATTAGGATACATATTTTTATTGCATATATTATAGAAGTCAAGGAAGTAAAAGACTGGGTATGGTGCATTGGTTTCATCACCAGCATGCCCAATATTGCAAAGTTTAAATATTAGGTAGGTAAAGCCTACCTATGGATCATCAGTCATTCAGTAGTTTAATTATTGGTTTCTCAAGATTATTTACCCACGTTACAGTTCATTTCATGTTGTATCTTAGCCGTCACCCCAATTCACAATCAACCTGTCTATTAAAATAGTTATATTCATGTAAAATATCTAACATTTAATATACAGGACTCTTTGCCAAGAGGCTATTTTGATAGATCAGTGTGGACCTTTGCTAGGTAGGGTAAGAGTGATCATTGCTGAATGGAGATTGAAGATATTACAAATACTGTCATGATTGACATATTTGTAAAAACAATAAGGAAAAATATCTTTAAAGTGCACTAACAATATGCCAGACAAAATTCCATTCTTCTGAAGGATTTAGAATCTAACAAAGAAAGTATTGCCTGACTTCCAAAGAGAGATATTTTTAAAATATCTGTTTTTTAATAACAATCATAAGACTATGGCATAAGGTTGATACAATTGCATAAGGTGACATAACAAAGCCATAACTATTTGCTATATTTGATGAGTAACAAGATAAATAGGACTACCTACAACCTAGGCCTTTGTGATTAATCAGTAGAAGGAAACCAACTAAACTGAAGAGAAAGTGGAAAAAATATAAGTGAAATTTAATCTCAAAAGGAATCTTGAACCAAAACAAAATAATATTGGTCCTTGCATGAAAAAATCTCATGCAAGAACATGGCAATAATATTATAAATAAAAAATAATCTTAGAGCATTATTGCTCCTTAACAGTGGCTGCCACCCTATGCATTACAAACACTTATGAGTATTTTGTAACGTCAGCTACATATACAGATCACAACAAAACTCAAAAGGCATTAGAGAATATCTCTACAGACAGACCATTTGATTTGACATTGCAGCAGGAAAAGAGAGTGGGTAATGTTAGTTTATATAGATATTACTTTTACTTTTAACCTCGAGAAGAAAGCTATAAGGAGATTATTAGAATGCATTTATATTTGTCTAGCTTTGCTCATCTCAATTAGATAGATAGTAATCGGTGATTCACTCTAGAAGGGTAACACGTCTAACTTTTTCTGACACAATGTAAAATTCCCTCCAGCTAATGTCAAACAGTAGAACTTTGTTCTGAAACACGCTGTGCTATTTTCCTGAGTCTATGGTATCCAGACTCGGGTTCCGCAGCTTGGCGCAGAACAGTCTTCGGCTGCATGCCTTCGACCTTGTTGCTGTGCCTACGGCGTAATCTTTAACACTGAACCGACGTGCCACCCTCAATGTGGGCTCTTCTGATTTGTTTTCCCCATTCGAGTCACTAATGGAGTTTTGTACACCCAATTTTCACCAGCTTCTTCAAAAACCTACAACATCCAAGATACTTATTGTAAGATATTCCATAAATTGTAGAGATCCAAGAAAGATCAAACAATACATTTGCTTGAAGAAAGAGTAAGAAGAGTAAGCAAAAGAGTAAAAGAGTAAGCAAATCATACGTACCCTTGTTTCCCAAGTAATACCATTTTCTTTACGTTCGAGAGCCTCTGCTCGTTGAAGTTGCTCGAGTTCGAACTTAGCACCAGTGGCCCGGTCAATATCATTAAACCTGAAGAGCACAGAGCGCACATTTGTAGAAATCAGTTCTTATTGGGTTTTTAGCTTTTGGCACATATTTTCACTAATTTCAAGTTCACTTACCTAAGCCCGGCAGTCACTTCTTTCCACAGTCTTCGAGATTCGTGCTCTTCTTGCTCTGCAATTGGACGCACCCTTTTTGGAATGATTTCTATGCTGTTGACGTCCACAAACATTTCCGATCTCTGAGAAAAAAATGGATGTGATTTACATTAATTTTATGTAGCAGCAGCTGAAGAGCAGTCTATACCACTTCACACTTGACGTTTCTGGAATTCTTTGATAATCTATGTTTAGAACTGAGTCACAGTATTTTTGTGCCACATTTACAATAGGATCCTGCATCATTGAATATATTATTCACAATTTAAAATATGTCTCTTTGGTTGAACTTATTTTCACAAATATGAGTGATACTATTTTTCTAGTGGCTTGTTATTTCTTGTAAATTACCAAGCAAGAAATCTTGAGAAGACCCTATTTTTTTTTTAAATATAATTTGGGATTCAGCGAGCCCATAAGATGTGGCACTGAGACAGATTGCAGTTGCCGGGCCCTTCAACGAGCTAGGGTGAGTATTTAATACTTGGTGCTGCATCAAACTATGTTAAATAAATACTTAAAGGTCTGTTCAAAGTTTCTCCTTCTGTATATGAGCTGACTGCACAACGATTTAATATGAAGCAAACATACCCCATCGGCCCACTTGGCCTCCATAGCCCCGTTCCACTCGCCATTGACGCTCAGGAAAGGCTTCTTCTCGTTGGGCTGGAACACTTCCGCCGTGATGCGGTGCTTCTTGCCTCCGTAGAACGGTTTCGTGAGAAACTCGACGTTCGCGTTGTAGCCGGTTTTGGCACACGTTATTGTAACCGAGCCCCCAAGCTCGATCCAAGGAACAGTCAAAATGGATCTGCAAAAGTGAGGTGCAGAAAAAGAGGTTTAAAATATTTGCATTGCTATGGTAATTAATCCATATTTAACAAAATAAATACAGGATATTTCCAGCTCCTAATTCCTCACATAGCATCACTTTTTTGTGCCACTTGCACAATTATTAATTCTGTAGAGTTCTGTTTTGATTGACTTGTTATTACTTCTTTGGTTATTCTTTTCCCCTGTGAAATTTGTGAAGCAACAATATATACAATCAATACTATGAATATATATATTTTTTAACAATGCTCATATACACTGTAGTTTTACAAACTGATAAATGAATACAAAAAATATATGAATATAAACTGGCCTTTCAATGCTAAAATTTGAGTACAGAACTACTTTGCTAGAAATAATTCTTTGCAGGGTTCTTCTTACCTGCCATATCCATTGGGGAATGTAACAATATACTCTTCGTCGTAGTCCAGCACCGACACACACCCTTGGCCGATGTTATGTACACCAATTGATAGACCAAGAAACTTCGACTTGGTCCACACATGTGCACAGAAGCTGATCCGTTTGTTGTACTGTTCTGCGTAGAACGCGGAAACTGGAACAAAGCAAGATGGCAATGGTCAGTATACCTTTATTTTAAAACCAAAAATTGGTAACGATATAGATTTAAAGCAAAATTGAAGCATTTTCATGAAACTCACATACCACTGCAAGTGGTATTTAATTACTGGTGCATTTTCTAACAGAGATTTTTCCACAACATCTGGCCTATAAATGGTATGATTAGGTTGGTTAGGGGATACCTGGTCTAACTGGGAATGTGATACTGACTGTGCTAAGTGTTCGAGTCTTTCTAAAACTGTTGACTGTTTTGCTGACGTTTTAAGCTTTGGTGCACTCACTTGGCGGATGATGCGACACCTGCTCGGCGATGAACGTGAGCTGGTTGCGCGAACACCACGGAATGGGCCCGTCGGGGACGGCCGGGGCAGGGCCCGTGCTGAGGCCAGGGACGTCCCAGTGGCATTGGAACACCTCACCAATGATCGGGTTGTATGGCTTCTTAGCCACCGCGGACTTGCGGCCGGCGTGGTACGCGGACATGTACCATCGAACCACCTGCACCATCCGGTCCTTTGGGTCCGCAAAGTCAGCGATGCTGCAATCAACAAGCGTAGAATACGTCAGAGTCAAGATATCTATCATCACGCTTCATTGTACTAAGCTTTATTACTCAGTTGCTTATGACCTATTCCTTCCTCTAATATTTGTATCAAAGTTTCTTAAAGATGCAAATACTAATAAACCCTGATATCAAGTTGAAAAGATAAGAAAAGTTCAAGGAAAGTTTTAGTAAGAAAATATCTCTGACTGCAAAAGCAAATTTCAATTCCACCTTTAAGAAATGCACTTACGAACCAACCGGATGACTCAGTTACTCACCTTACGAAAATGTCTGGGTGAGCAAAGTAGTCCGCATACATTTCTAGCAGAGACCGCCGCTCGAGGATGAAAGTTGGGAGCACAACTTTGGTCAGATCCATGCCGATCTTCACTTGGGAGAGGAGGTGAGTCACTACGGAACCTTGGCTTTCCATAAAGCCCACTGAAAGTAACAAATCTGCTGGTTTGTAACAAGTATCTAAATTACATGTTGAAGGTTCTGTAGAAACAAAGGATAGCAAAGCATAGCATAGCATAGCTGTGCAGGAAGAAAGTCAATCCATGGCATCATGTTTTGCGTTTAACTTGAAGGCTGGGAATATCCTCGCGCTCCTTCCAACAGTGTAATAGAACTTTTCCTTTTTGGACTTATACTAGGCTACTAGACTACTTGGTGCTTGGCCAAGAAAAACATCATATTTAGATGAAAGATACATAACATCTAGAAGAGATAGGATGACCAATCAATGTGAAAAATAATTATTATTGGTAAACATTAGTTTAGTCATTGAATTTTGTTTGAAACAAGAGTAAGTAGCTTACGGTCAATGTCGGACTCGTCTTCATACAGCGCTGAAAATAAACAAGTAGAATTAATAATTTTGCAAAATATTGAACCATATTAAAGAAAGATCACATTACAGTGCCTAATCCCACTAGTCAATAATAAGCAGCAACATTTTTAGAAGAGAGACCAGCCAACTTGCATTTGAAAACCCATAAGGTTAGGTCAGATATTTATAGATCACAGAAATGGTGCAAAACCGTACCATCGTAGTCCAAGGAGCCGTCGGCTTTGACTGTCGGAGGGCGGGGGTGGCCGGGCACCCTGGCTTCGACAGTTTCATTATGGGTGTCAACGGAATCAGTCTCTGGTGCAGGCTCGGCAAATGGTCTCAGCCCACTGAAATAAATATCAACACAATGAGTCTTCGATGGACGATGATGAGAAAGACACACAGTTTTTTGATCCTAGAGATAAAGTAAATTCTCAAGTAATTTGGTACAGTGAAAGTTCTAAAACCAAAAAAAAAAAAAAATCGTAGGTGACATAGCTGGATTTCTATAATTCATTAATTTCACTCGGAAAATTAGATTTTCAAATAATGCTTAGGTATCAAAGAAGGTCTCTATCATTATTTACCTGCTGATGTTATTGATAGTGAAATGTTACTGAACTCCATTAAATGGTAGGAGGCTGAATATACCTAGTGCTAGCCTCCCCATTATCATCATCCGGTTTCTTTTCGTGAGCCATCAACCGTCAGTGATTACCTTGTGAAACAAGCATTTTTGAAAAGAATTTAGGTTTTTGTCACATTTTATTGCTAACTATTAACCCACGATTTAAGCGGGCAAAATTTTCTGTCAAAACATGTTAACTTAATTTGTTTTCAAACTCTTGTTTAAGTATCAATAAAGCCGTGACGCATAAAAATAAAACATCCCGAACAAGAGGCAACCTTGCAAAAGGACACAAATATACATGTAACAAATCAATCTAATTCCTTCCCAACTTCGACAGAACCGAGATACGAAAACCAACCGAAAAATCTCAACGCGTCCGTCCTCACACTTCACTGTGTATGCCCCCCCCATGTTCCTCATCGCCCAAAACGGTACCAAAAATCAATACTCTTAACTTTCCTCGTTGCATCGTTTATTATCACACGAGTTACGAAACACAATCCATAATCTGGGCCCATGCACTTCAATAGGAAATTGCATAGCACGCAGCCAGCGCATTGCCCCTCTGATTTCTGACTTGTGTACCATCTTTATATCACTTTCTACGCACTGTCTCAGGCGAAACTCGCGCAAATATCGACCGACCAAAGTTAAAGCCAGACAAACTGCATACAACTGTTTGAAAATGTGGACATTGAATTTAAACAATGGGCATCGCCAAACAAAGGCGTGCATATAAATTACTGTCCTGGCCAAGCTCATTATGCTAAGTGTGAAGAAAATGAATCTTCACTTTTGCTCTCTCTCTCTCTCTCTCTCTCTCTCTAGGAAGAAAAACTATAATTAAAATCTCGTCGACTTGTACTACCTCGAGCTTTCCCGGCGGGAAAAAGGCCAGCGGTTGGAAAGTACGCGCATCATATTGTCGGCTTGTTGATAAACGACCCTTCGCAATCGCTCGGTATTTCGTTGTCGGAAAAAACGGACGAATTAAAAGTCAGTCTAGAATCGCTCGATGCATCGAACAGTCCAAATCGTTTCGGTTTCGATGAAAATAAGAAAACGTCCAATCACAAAACGATCACAAGACGTGGTTGACATTTATTGAGCTTTTTCACATCACGGAAGGCCGAACGAAAGAATTATTTTGTTATTACACTCGGACTGTTTTAGCCGCTGAGCACATTGAAACCGTCAACGCTGAAACTGTGCAAATCTGTCGAAACGGCCACATGGGCAGTAATTCCATCATCTTATTCTTACTTCACAACACGTATAAATATCTATGCGGAAGCGTAACTTAGAGGTTACATGAAAGTCACCAAATCGATTTAACACCCTCGCAGCAAAATCTCAAATCCCTCCGAAGCCAACGCAAGTACAGTAAGAAAAAATATTTCGCGTGACGAACAACTAACTCAGCAAATAAATTTTATAAATCGAACACCCGTCTACGGCGATCTATCGCCGCCCCCTGACACACAACATCGATACCGGCGCCGGCACGGATCACGAGGTGAGCGTCTGCTGGCGTCGCGACGCGTACTGAGTCACGTGAGAACGTATAGCAGCGTCGTCGACCGCTACCGACGCCGACGCCGTCGCTTCGATGCTGTGCGGTCGATCGGGTCGATCGGCCGACGAAAACGACACGCGTCGACTTACACCCCCGAACGCCCTTTCAATGACTAAAACACGCCTACCGTCGCGTCGCTGCACACACGGCATTCCACGCTCGTTGCGGAGGTGCACACTTGGGCTAGAACGTGCATATAACTGGCGTGTGTGAGTTATCTGGTATTACCTGTCGTTACCACTTCTAATTATCGCACGGCTGATAACCAAGTGCATAGAGTTTAGCACGAGGTTGTAGGTAAACGTATATCACCGAGAGCACGTGCTAGAAGATGCGTGGACTTGACTGCTTTTGAGAAGGGAGAGGCACGCTTTTTTTTTCTGTCGGCCATGTTGCACATGATTTAAAAGTGGTATTTAGTGAGTGAATTCAATTTGCTATTTAGCGAAGGCTGAAGGTATTACTGGGCATGTTTAGCACTGTTTGCTTTCGTGACGTATGTAAATCGAATTTATAACGTGCGCGGTTTTAACTGAGAGTGAGAGTGGAGATAGGAACTGCTGTTTGGTTAAAAATCACGATAAATGAGATAATAAATGCGTAGCTATGTTTTATGTTATGTTTTGATCAAAGGATGGACATTCTATGTGACTGTCGGGAATTTTAGATCCTTTGACAGCTTACCCGACGACATATAGGGTCTGCGGGGCAAATTACCCGCAGCGAAACTTGGTAAAACGCGCTAAATATTTATTTGAAACTAGATCCAAGCATTAAGTTACAGTAGAAATGAAATTCAGTAACAAATAATTCAGACAGATAAAGTAGATTTCAAAAGTCTTCCAACTATTGTCGATCCCTCTCTGGCGTTTTCAATTAATATTTCAGAAGCAAAGGTAAGAGAGGAAAACAACTAACGGAATAGGGGAACATTTTCCACCGCAAATGGCATGGCGCTGGCATCGATTTAGAAACGAAATAAAATATGCAAGAATTTATTTGGAAACTCGGGCACATCATTGTGGTTAACGCATACACGTCTGTATCGATTAATTTGGTCGTGGCCTTTCAGCTTGATTCAATGTCGCCGTCTCGAAAAGTCCACATAAAGACGAGCACACGACCGCAATGCGCATTCGTCGTGGCATTCCCATCGAATAGAGAGTCTTCACGTCGCTAACTAGACCAGAGTATTTGCTAAGTCCTGAAACCTCAATTAGTCGGACCCGGGAAATCCATTTCCATATTACTAGCTGAAGCCTGAGGAGCAAAGAATACATCAGTGGAATGAAAAACGTTTTATATAACACCAGGAGGCGTGCTTTCACCACATAGCTCAACATAATCGCAAAGCGTTACTTGGAAATGCTAATAATGGTTGATTTCGGTAGCTAGGTGTATAGGCACCTTCGAATGGAAACTAAAGAAAATAAAAATTAAATGCAGTCCTCATAATTTTGAGCAACGTTGGTCATACATTTTAACGTTGATACAATATTTGTATTCTGGCACACATGGCACTTTAAGCTGTGAGCGAATTGGGAGTTTAGATGTTTTACCTGAAATTGCAGCCATTCATTATAAACCACGGGCATAGTGTGCCACCATGTAGTTTATGTGTTTTCAGTTGCGTTTTCATAGGTGTCCACACATGCGCTCGACCAAAAGATTGAAATGTGTATCCCAAAGCATGCATTCACCACTGGGTAGGTACTCTTTAAAATCCGTCAAAACCTTCTAAAACCACATGACCGAACCGGGACATTTACATAATTAAAGCAAGTAGTAGTCAAATTTGTTTGTATTTTCTTAGATAATCGTACACTCGACTCACAGAGTTTTAGGTAAAGACGCCACTTCGACCAAGTGCAACCACCTCTAAACTACAAATTATTTCACTGACAGAGCTGCAGAAATTCACTAGCACAACGCAGCTCGGCTGTGATTTGATATTACAGTTCAAAGTAGTGAAATGCATGCTCAGCTAGGTACAGGAAGACACCGGCGTGGTCCTATAAAGGAACAGAGCGTACGACGTCTATCGACGCGGCTTGCTATTGGTCGGGCGCATGTTTGCTGGATGCAAGTGCTTTTGTTGGGTCGGCCCTGCACTTGGGGCCGAATAAAGTCTGTGAGCGGCTAAATTATTGTCAGAAAACTCGTTTTTATTTTATTTTTTTTTTTTTTAACAAAATAATCGATGCTATCCTAGGTCGAGCTTAAATAGTGACAGCCACGGCAGTGGATTTTTTGGAACAACGGCCATGACCCAGACTTGCAAATGTTTCCAGGAACATTCAATTTTTAGAATTGCTTTGCGATGATTGATTTTAAATTACACTTGAATTCTGCAAGCATTTGTAAAAATGTATCATAAATAAAATAACCTCCAAAGGTAACTTCAAACGATTTTGATTCCGAAAAGAGCGAAGAAACTTCACTCCAGACAGAAGGTTTGGATTATGAAACGTTCAAGGTCAAGTGTTGAGCCTGGCACCTCCACTTCGGGCATTGCTTTTCCTCGCTTTGTTGGCCTATCCCGCCACAGGTCAGGATTCGATACGAGAGACACGCGAAGATTATTTGTCTCGTAATAAAAGTGGCCGGTGGGAACATAAAATGCCAATCCAGCTGTAAAATGTGTAAATATTTCAAATATATTCAGTAGCTGTACAGAGACTACAGCGGCATCTAGAGTACAGAAGCACCGTAATCATGGTTCAACAATCCAAGGTCGTGCCGTGGTAGTTTATAGTCTTTCCCGAAGTGTGTGATTATCTGGATTTTGTCGTTTATGTGTTGCGGAAGTGGTACCCAAAGTTAAAGAAGGGTTTCAAACCAAAACGTGATAGTCAAAGGTATCGACGAACAATTTAATCCTCGTTGTCGCATGCAGAGTTGTCGCATGCAGAACAGCGACCACGCACTCGTGTACGCACAAGGAACGCACGGCAATTTAAATGTTACAGTTTATTGGAAAGAACCACGAAATGTACCAGGTGATGCAATCTGAAAACCTGCTGGTATCGTGAATGTCGTGAGATCTTAGATCCGGATAAAAGAGGGAAACTTTTTTGAGGCACGAAGAATTTAAAATTCACCCAGCCTCAAGGAAACGGGCCGAAAACGCCCTTACTTGCATGCGGATGTCCGCATAGCAAACCCCAGATAGACCACAGATTAACTGCACGGCAACGCTGACTCATGAAGGAAACCTATAGGGAGGTTGTGGTCAATGCAGACGTCGCCGGATATTTGATAGTTGTCTATAACGACGCCATTTGGCAGTTGCCACGGGGAACGCCTGGTGTAGCGATTGACGATAATAGACCGGGAAATTGAGCGCAAACTGCTCCATATGTATCATCCTCTTGCAGAAAGCGAGTAAAATTTTATTAGGTCAGATATAGAAAACTGACATACAAAGTGTGACGTCCAAACGGCTGAGTACATCCGCTCGCAAAGTTCGTACTGCAGAGTCCAGCACATGGTCTCTGAATTGCAGAGGAGGAAAGTGTGGGGAAACATCTGTGGCAAAACTGGGAGAATCGAACGATTTTCATGGCACGAATGTAGCATTAACGCTCAAGGTAACTTGTACTTTTAAGTTTTAACTGGTATTGAATGAATGAATTAATCATGTCCTGTCGAGCTCATTATCCAGCTATCTATTTATTTGTAATGAACACGGGCAAAAAACAAATACAATTTAAATTGAAAAGGATGTATAATTCTAAAACGAGGAAGTTGCCAGACAGGTGAAGGTTACTCACTCAGGAGGGCTAATGAGTTCTCTGCAAGTCATTTGAAGGTGCTGCAGTTCGTGTAAAAAGTTGGAAGAAAACTCATTAAATGTCACTTGTATGTACCAGGCAAGACAATTGACTCACCCTATGGGACTGTGGGTGCTACTGGGCGTCTCGTTGTACTCGTTGGCATCGTAGAAGTCCTCCTCCTCGGAGCTGGAGTACGAGGTCTCCGGTACAATCAACGTCATACTTGGCCGGTGATGGCTGGAGCCCGGCGAACTCAGGCCTGTGGGCAAGGACATCACAGGGTTGACATCAGGACATTGCCACGCTATCAGGAGACGCCTGTATCGACGAATGCACGGGGAATTCACACCTTGCCTGGACATGAGATGAGTGTGGAGCATGCTATTGTTTACTGATGTCGATATGGTGTTATCGTTGAGTTTATAATAGTCAGAGGGTCAGGTCAGCGTTAATGTATTCTACCGAGCAAACCAGCTGGTAACACGTGGTAATGGTATGTGCCACCCGATGGCGTTTGCGGCCGTGCTTTACAAAATAAAAACACTATCATGAAATTATTACAACTAAAAATATCGATTTATGTGTATCAATTGTTTAGGTTAGCAGCAGTAAAGATTAATTGACCGTAAACCAGTTTCAAATGCGAGTAATCTGCGAGAAATAACGAAATGTTCAACACTCGAAACGACGGTGACCCCACCTAGCAGCATTCTCCATTTTTGTCGGTAAAGTAGTCATTTGGCGGTAGTTTTTCGCGAAGACAGTTAAACATTAGCACCAATGTGTGAATGTGCCTGCGGGATCGTTGGTGAAAGAAGTGAATTTTTCGGTTGTAACATTAGCGACGGCATCGAGAAAACTTTTTTATTATTTTATTTTCTGTAACCTTCTGGGGGTATAACAGAAAAAAATCTGAATGAGTCCCTAATTTTACGAATACATTTTATATAATTGTTATTGGTTGCTTAAAAAAAAGATAAAGAAAATGGTAAAAATGTTCCAGGCTACTCATAATTTGATATGTCAATGGTATATTTCAGTCTGCGGTGGTTCTTGGTCTTTGCCGTTATTGGTTTTATTTTGAGTAATGATCGCTAATGATTCTAACGAGGGTACAAGTCACAACCTCGATCTTGTGTTTGCTTTGTGCTTTGTGTAAGTGCTGGACGGAGAGAAGTTTCTTATTTCCGGGCTTAGGTACTTCATTACTAGAAGAAAATTACCATCCGTCAAGTTTGATTTTAGCACGAGTTGCTTTAAGTTAAACAGAAACACGCGATCTTCGAATATCAATGTTGTTCGCGAAGTAATTTCGCAAGTAACCCAGATGTGGTCATTGACTCCACACCTGACCTGGAATGACCTTGACCTCATCCTTTGCGAATGCGCCAGTCACAAGCCTTCTAAAACTAGGGGCCACTTTCAACTTGCACGAACACTTTTTTGTCCCCCAGCTAACTTTTTGCAGGTTGGTATAACGAGCATTATGCAAGCGTTTGCAGGGGCATTGATTTTCGGTTTTGCAATGTGTACTCGGTTAAGTCTTCCTTTAAAAGTTGGTAAGCAAGAACAAACATCTTGCGGTAAACGATAAGAACTTGAGCACGGACAGTTATCTTATTTCAAAAGTTGACTGCTGAGAGCTGAGTTAGTTGACTAAAATATCGCACAAAGTTTCGAAAACTTTGTCGACTTATTAATGACGTTTGCATCGCTGAGAGAAGTGTAGTAACGATTTCCAATAGCAAAAAACATTACATTTTTCGTTAAAAACCAACAATGTCTGATGAGTTTCGATACTCTGACAAACTAATACATGCCCCGTGTCTAAAAAGTCAATTTGGCATTCGAGTCAAAATTTGAAAACACGTCTGTCATTGGAATGCCTGCCGCTTTTCGCTTCAAATGTCTTTATTATTTTTATGAAAAACTCAGAAACTGGTCGCACACATTCTAGCTAATGATCCAGAACTCAGAAGAATGAGTTACGGGTGTAGCGGTTGAACGACACAGCTTTGAAATACACCACTTCTTATCAAAGGGCCAATAGTGGCGGTCTCCTAGCATCTTACACGCCTTGAACTCATGAGCAGCAATCGCATATGTTTTAGCTAACTTACCTCGTTCACTCAAATACTCGAATGTGAAATATAAAAGTTCCTCTCAGAAATAAAGTAATATTGGCCGAAAACAGTTTGAAACAAAATTATTATCGCATCACTATTTTTTTATTTTTTTGTAACTATTCTGTGAAACAGCAAACACACTTGGAATGCTGCAGAAAAGCAAATTTGACTTCAAGAAAAATGAAAGTAATATTAATAAATTGGTGTATTAATCGCGGTGTTCCTACATCATATTTCTACGATTCTGAAGCCAAGTGTTTCGCAATTGCTGCTTTGATTGCACAAAGGCATGATATTGGTGCGAAAAATAGTGGACAAGACCCCCACGTGACGCGCTTAAGTTGAAAATGCATAAGAAAAGAGATTGCAATGAGCGGTCATACCTTTTTTCCCTCGAAATCGCGGCCAAAACCGATGTTTCTTCATCGAAATATACCAAACCCACACCATAAACCGTTTGAGAAAATATATCAGTGAGTAAATAGGAAAAACAAGTTGCGTGGCATGAGATGCAATACGACAGGCAAATGACGGGTAGTCAATAGGCTTCATTCACCCCTAACTGGGCCCTCTCACAAGGCGATATTATCCCTAAAATGTATATAAAAAACAAAAGTTGTAACGCACTAAACGGTTTTTGTCATGTCATGTCACTGTGAACACAATTTCTATGATTTATGAAAATATTTCGTAAAAACCCAAACGAATCGTCGTTCGCGTATGAATTCGGTAAAGCCATTTATGAAGCCACGTCTACGTCACCAAGAGAACGAAAAAACCACCAACACTGTCGAATTTGAATAGTAGATACCTAACTGAGCGTTATTTGGCGCCATCCCCAGTTTCGCAAGATGCACTGTTTCACCTGCATTGCACAATTCCAAGCCAGCAGTAGCATCTGCATTCTGGGCGCGAGTCTCTTCGACTGTCGTGTTTCGCGCCGACGGACCTCCCCGGGACACGAACGTGGAACACCCAACCGACCCTCGGCATGCCAAGCCAGACTGTTCAAACATTTATTACATCTACACTCAATGCATCAAACAATATAGATTATACCCATCGGATCGGCCGAACCCCTTTCTCAAGTCATGTCCGAAAAACTCTATTGCATTTCTGTCTTCATTTTTTTCTATACCATACGTTACTTAGGAAGGAAAACTCGCCGTATCGATTTTATGTAACTCTTGCTTTAGAATTAGATTGCTAGCATAGATATATGAAAAGCACTCAAAATTAACGAGTTAGCCATCGGAAGGTTACGAAGCAATGTTTGCTAGTAAACTAGCCAGCACGCGACACAACATTTATAACGGTGTTGAAAAATTAAAAAAAATTGTCATTGCGTTGAATTATTTGGCTATTTTCAATGAGACCTGATGACACCAAACTTTGCTTGAAAATATTGCGGTACAGGCAAAGACAGAGGGGGGTATGGGACGACAATTTGGTAGGAAAATAGAAGACACAAAATGATGGTTTCCAACCCACCCGACAGCGAGAAGTTTCGGAAAGATGCCAAGGTACCGAGTTGTCTCGCCTCCAAACATTCAGCCCCCACTTCGATGCCCGGGTGTACATCTTGGAGGAAGCCCGGGCTAGAGAGGCTAAGCACTTCGACTCGGCCTGCACACAAGCTAGAGTTAAGCCAGAGTTGTGACGAACGACTGCATTGAAACGTATGCGAAATTTAGGATCAAATTAAGCCCTGGGTTGTAAAAGACCCATGAAATTCGGAATTTGATAAAACTTCGTCAGTTCAATTTTCAAACTGGTACAAAGTATGTTATCCGTCACAGGAACGCAAAGACCATCGATTAATTCGCGATGAGGGAAAAGCCTACAATTAGCGCATTTACCGAATGACCAATTTTGGCATGATCTCACCGAAGAAGATTGGGAAAGTAGCAAAAGAAAGTGAATTTAAAGAACAAAAAATAACTCTAACCGCAGTCCCTAATTTCGTGCTGTAAATAGCAAACCACCAGTTCCAAAGTCTGATAGAAAGATGGGTTTATTAGATCGCTTAATAAGGCCTACAACCTGCAGTGAGTCAAGGTGAGTATTCACTATCGTCAGTCAATAAAATTATAGTATCCGCACCTTAATGCGGCTTGCGCATTGCCTAAAAACAAGTAGCTCGTGCCAAAGGTGTCGTGTGAAATGTTATTTTGACAGGCAAGAGATAACAATCTCGGGTATCTGCAATACAGTTAGACAATGGAGTGGTGCGATATGCAACGTGCTAGGTGGTTAGCGAAGTAATAAGCTAATTAAATTGCTTTGTGCACAGCGAGCGAACGATGCCTTAATCACGGGGCATTGGCATTACAGTAATTGAAGTTAGCATGAAAATTTCTATTTTTAAATTGCACTGATAGAAAGAAATACATGCTGTCATTCAAATACTGTTCAATACTGTCATTCATTTGTCAAAATCGTGTAAAGACAATTAAAATTGTATACGTAGTTAACTCTAGTCTTCACATGCCTAACAGAAATCCATATTTTCTAATATATTTTGGGAAATGTAATTTCAATGATTAGTGAAAAGGACTTACCGCCAGTCAGAGAGGATCTTTTCGACAGTGGCTGAGTGCTATCCAGGGAAAACGAAGCACTTGTTGTCGGTTGATAGATTCCATTCACAGGATGAGCAGTGTTCTGGAAAGGTGGAATTCGAAACTCATCTCACTGTCCTATCGCCACAACTACCCAAACCCTCAGACCGATCGTTTAATGAGCACAATTTGAATTGCTCCGACATTTTACTCAACATCACACGTGGGTAATCCGACAAACTAATAAATTACTGATTAAAAACAACAACTGGAGCTTGTCGCAGAGCGGTACAAAAGCTACTTCTGCACGATCCGATAAGTGAATTGATTAAAAAAGCGCAAAGCAATCAATTGCAGCGGTGTTGAATAGCGCGGAGATTCACACATGGCGAGAGCGAAATACCGCGAGTAGGTATGCTCCGTGGGCGATCGCGCTGCGAGTGCCCCAGAGCACGCCGTCTCGCGCAAGTCTGCCTTCTGTGCGCCTGCTGAGACCGACTAGACCGCCCGCAACACAGGCAAGTACGTTGGGCTGAGAGTGAATCAGGGTGGGCATTTCCCACGGTCGCTACGTACCGGAAAGTCTTACCTTGGCAATTTGTAGCAACACGATCGAGTGTTTTATTGACTCCAGCATGTCCTGTAAGAAATTTAAAAGAGTCAATGTCGGCGAATTTGGCCCGAGAATGATGTACATGTTATACGGGGGCTGTGGACGTCGCCGCACTGGCATCATAGCACGGTGGGGTACGGCGGTAGGGCGGCCGTAGATTCGCACTGATATCGATTCAATGGCCAAGGTATACTCAGGGAAACTGAAAATAGCACGATGGCAGCAGTCGGCGTAAGAATCTCTTGCATCTCATTCAAGTTTGAGAAAACGTGATAGAGAAATAGTTTGCGGTGGTTGTGGTGGTGGGTGGCCGCAACTAAAATCACACTAGTTACACAATTAATTGTCAAATCCCTTGAGTGACAATAATTGGCTTGTACAATGTAGTAATTAATGGCACAATGGCTAGCTGCGGTTTCTGTTAAGGTACGAAGCATGGGTAGAGTTTACAGAGAGATTTACTAGGATGAATATGATATTGAGATCAGAAGCCCGATTTGTCGCTCGAGGCAAGATGTATTATTGTATTTATTCGGTACTTTGAACAAGAGAGTTCAGCAATATCGTACGGTGCTCTTGAATAGGTTTCTGCGTCGTTGAATGATTCTACATGTGAGTTGTTTCAGAACAAGTTCGCATCGTCGCATGGCTTTACACCAGTAATGTTGATGTCACTGATCAATTAATGGTGGCAAAAATAATAGCGACGTCTCACCAAATCATGTCGATTTAATAACGATTGCTTCAGAACAACGAATTTATGTAACACGTGTATCTCTTATTGATTTAAGAGTGTGTAGTGTGGGAGTTGGTATGAGTAACTAAATAAAATTCAGGAGCGGTATTTGCGGCGAATCGTAAACGTCTTTGCACTAGAACATTCGAGTCCACTTACGTCCCCATGCTCCTTGATGACCTGGCAGCGGGCTTTGTCCATTTCGTCAGTCATGTTATCCATTCGCGCTTCTAATGCCTGGAAAGCAATTAACCATTGTTATTGCAAGCGAGATTGCGTTGAAGCGGAGTCTACTCGCCGGTTGCCCACACCTCGACATTGCAGCTGTCATTTCATTGCATCTCTATTGCCGGACGCACATACAGTTCATTTGCAATGGTTTCGGTCGTTAGTTAATTATTTTATTAAATATTTGCTAATGAAATTACTACACCATATTGGCCTACTTTGAAGCATTTAGCTATTCGCAAACCACAAGCAAAAAGGTGAGTAAAATTATGATTGATGTAATTACAAAACGAATTGTTTTGATGCACCTTGTCAAACATTACGACGTTGTGTCATTTTCTGTGCTTTTGTCATAGCGTTGAATTCAATGCTTAAAAGGTGGTGTTAGCAAATCACTGTGTGTACAAGCTTCATTAGCAATTAGACACGCAATTAAACGTAATACCTGAGGTAATAAGCTATTTGTAGAATGGTTTGTAGCTGGCAAGAGGGTGGCTGAGCAGGGATTCGCAGGAAAGCAATTAGTTCACAGAAAAGGAGGCAGACGCTGACTCAAGTTTCTACAGACGCAGAAAACCGACCCCGACAGCTCAGTCTGGTGATTCGGGGAAATGAAACGGCTGCTTGAAGGTTAGGAACAAAATCCTTTCAACTACAAATGGGGGCGAATTTGATTTGCCAATAACGGAGCGCTAACTTACTTTAGTTTGATCGATGAGTATTTGTAGATAAGCGTCAGCCTCGGACAGTTTCTTCTCAAACTCTTGGATGCTGGGTGTGGGTTTACTTGGGTCCCAACGCATCTGAAAATACAATATTTTGTTTTGCTCACTCTCACACAGTGACGATTGGTCACCCTGTGTCCACTTCACAAGCCCCTCACCCCTTCCCACACTTGGACAGGGCCCCATCTACAGGCGGTAAGGGACTCTCTGAGTGCTGAAAGATAGCTTGCTGGAAACAATCTTACTTGTTACATATTGACAGAATAACATGTAGCTGCTGTAGCTAGAAAATTCGTAAAATCTTTTGCCGGTGGTCCATCACTTGAGCCAAGTGGTGGATGCGCTAGCAAGGGGATAAGAATCCAAGGACTTCTCAGCAGCTGGGTGACCGCTTAGAAAATACCTAGCCTACGCCACTGCCTTGCGACGCTTGCTCGCGCGTATACCGGCGACTGGCGATGCGAGCCGCACTTTTTTGACATTTCAATATAACACGAGCCATGTTTGCGGATGAGTGACGATTAACCGACGCTTTTCGGGCGCCCTCTGGGGTTCATCAAAATTATACGACGCACCAAAACCCGTGACGCGCGTCACTAAATCTGCGTGCTAAGCCTGTAATCAATTCATAAACAAGCCACCAGGAAAAAAGCAGCGCAGAAAAATGCAGAAGCCACACAAGCTACAGCAAAAAACAACACCCTTTGACATTTAATTTTCTTAATTAAATGGATAAAGAAAATATTCCCAGATATTCCTTGAAGTAAGAAACCGCGCATGTGGTGTTCTATAGCAAACATACAAGTTCTTGAAACTTTAGTGGCGACTGGCTGCGACCCAAAGCACACAAGACGCTCGAAAATCCGCGCACATAGGAAGCAAAGGACGGGTAACCCGAAGACTTACCCTCTTCGCGTGTCTGAGAATGGTGTCTTCAAGGCCGCGGACCCATTTCTCGCGTTCGTCGGCGTCGCGGGCCTGGAAGTGAAACGTCTTGGAGTCGACGGTGATGGTGAACGTGCTGTCGTCTTCGTCGTCGATGCCGATGACGGCGCCCTTGAGGCGGACGCACCCCCGACGCACCCCGCGCATCATCTTCTCGCGGGACTGCCAAGAAAGAAGCGGGAAGTGTCAGCTGGTTTGATCTTGAGCAATCGGGGTCGTTTATACAAGATTTTGTAGCAAAACGTCGTTTACAGTTTTTAACTTTGCATGCTATTTTACGAAATATTAATAAAATAGCAGCATGGATCCAGGGGTAGAGAGCGCACCTATTTTCTAAGGAAAATAGATTATAATTAAATATTTCAATTAGCAACTTGCAAGCAGAGTAACCTCATCGCTAAAATGTTATAGACTATAGAATGATTTTCGTGAAATTGCCCGTTCAAGGCACCAACACCCATTTATAAACCGTTGAGGCCGTTGTTAATCATCCTACGTCATATAAATTATTTAGTAGCATATGTTTAGCAATTTTTTTGCATGCATAATCATTTATTGTAGCCTAAATTCAAATAGCATCGAAGACATTTGTACACAGTTGAACACTCGTTACATTGGCTGCATGCAATCACAAAATATTAATTACTTTTACATTAGCAATTTCTGTGCCCGTTTATTTTTGTCAAATATCAAATCTCAGTGTGTTATTAGATTATATGCATGAGCCGTGCATAAAACCACTCTGAACTTTGGTGGATTTTTTCAGTACTTGCATGGAAGCTATAAATTTAGAGGTCATTGGTCTGTTGGTCATTGGTACAATGATTGGTACACCCACATGACAATTACACCCATGTGAGAAATATGATGACAAAATCTATTCTTATTAAACGTAGGTAGGTTAAGTGCCGAATTTAAATTGAATGCTTAAAAATTAATCGTTATATGGAATTTAATTAATAGCTAGAAGAGGAAGTGTAAAAATTACAAATATAAGGCTGATAACTCACTTCTAGCCGCTAGTTGAAATCGTTAATCTCCAATGAAAGTTCAATAAAAGTGCTTGATCACCGTCGCTTTATGCGAGCTTTACTCGCTCGTTTGTCGTAAAAAGCATCAAGATTAAACAACAATTGCAATCAATATCATAGGTCGAATCATTATTGTAACTTAAATTTTGAACAAGTGATTCAGTTGATGGGAAACAACGATGCAAACTAGAAATTCAGTGGTGTAGCGGAAACTGCCACGAGGCAAGTCGAGCATCACTGTCTCATTGACCAATGTCCACGCAAGTCTTCGTGTCATAGTTGCCGGTTCTAGCGCAAAAACAAAATTCAGTGATATTATCCAGGGGAAATCAAAACGGGGAGTTCACCACTACTAATTAGAAATGAATGACAAATTGCATCACTTTGCATCATTATCTCTTTCCCCCTTCGACACGAGAGCAAGGAGCCACAAAGCGTTGCACTGCCGCCGCCTCTAGTACATCTCGTGGTATCGCAAAGTGCATGTGTGTAAATTCTGTGCACAGGCACACAGAATCAATTTCTCGTCTCGTTGCCGACAACATTTTTAATTTATTAAACGAGACTTTAAAATTGCTTGTTTAATTTCACGCTGCACACTATAGAACCTGGGATGGACGCCCTGGCGCACAACTTGACGCACACGTTTGACGTATTCATCAACGAATTCAGTGGTAAGTCACGTACTCGCACGAACTAGTCGTTACCTGCCGGTTTAATCGTTGGTTAGAGTAATATCAAGGTTTGAGGAAAATTTTCCAGTCTCAAAACACTGTTGATTGTCTAAACATTCGTGAAAATAACATAAACCATTTATAGTGGTAGTCAATAGCTAGGTTAATTTTAGTAAAAATTTGTGTTTCTGGTTTGATGCATCAGTCAAAGCTCAATTTAGGTGCTGTACTTAAAAAAGAAGTTGTGAGTTGATCCTCTGGCTTAAATATGCTTGGAATTGTTACAGATCCTCGTGTGAAAGAATGGCCCCTGATGGAGAGTCCCCTGCCCGTGATGGCGATCACCACTATCTACTTGTATGTGGTGCTTGTGTGGGGCCGTCGCTTCATGGCCCAAAGGGACCCCCTCAATCTCAGGAGACCGATACAGCTGCTGAACATGCTTCAGATAGTCATCAATACTTGGATTGTATACGAGGTGACCTTTTAAATAATTAAATTATTATCTGTTTCTTCTTCGGAAAGAGTTAAACAATTTAAACGATTTTGTACATTGCTGATGCTTGTGTTTGCGAAAAATGCATCAGCGTTTCTGTGCATAGATGAGCATGGCAGGATGGAGAGCGCAGGACGAGTCGTATTGGTGCCCCATCATGGATTACTCTCACGATCCGATTGCCATGAGGGTAAATACGTCATGAGTAGTTACATCAATGAATCAGTCGGTTTTCGATTGATGGTCGGTTTCAAATGTGGTGACTATTTTTTTCAGATGGCGCGAGCGAGCTGGGTTTTCTTCATTATGAAAATCGTTGACTTAATAGACACGGTACGTATACAATCATAATGTCTTTGCCGGCAGTCATGGGGACTATTTTTATATTAGTATGTAGGTACATATATTTAAAAAAACGGACAAAGATCTTCCCATCCCCTTATTTTCTTTTAGCTGCCAAAGTAAAAAAAAACCGAAACGTATAAGTACCTCATATGATCTTGAACAAATTCGTTAAAGGGTGACTTTTACATGGTGAATGTCGGTTGGATCGGCTAAAATCAAATTTGATACTGGAACGATCGTTCTGCACTACGGTGGAAATGAAGCAACAAAAAAAAGCGGCCGAACAAAATCCCTCGAATTTCGTTTCAGCTCATGTTCGTGCTGAGGAAAAAGGAGAGCCAGATATCAGTGCTGCACTTGTATCACCACGTCTCGACTCTCGCATTGGGATGGGTCACCGTCAAGTATGCGCCAGGTGATGACTTTTTTTATTTTGAATCACACTCAAAGAGCATCTTGTACCCCACTTAATTTTGGAAAACATCGAGGGACTTTGTACACTTGATTGAGTGCCCAATGCTGCTAACAATTCTAAAAGGTGACCCGCGCAATAAAGAGAGTTTTTTACTAGTACGCTGTAAATGAAGAAGTACCGAAAAGTGATAATGGGACATGAAATCAATTATATTGCAGTTTTGTTACTTATACGGCCAAATCTATTTCAATTATCTACATTAGTTACGAAAGCTTGTTACTCACAGGGGTGGGTCGCGTAACTAGAAAAAGTTCAGTACTTTTGTACGAGATTTTAAAGCAGAATTTTCATCAAAAACACTTTTAGTTAATGTATACAATATTCAGAACCTCGTCCGAGATTTTCTTTTTACAGACTATGAAAGCTTCACGATGAGAAAAGCAGATATCGCTTTGGGCTGTGATTGCATGTGTCGCACTGAGCTGGCAACTGATGTGTGTGCCCGTTTACAGGGGGTGCCGGGACGTACATTATGTTCATTAACGCCGTCGTGCACATCTTGATGTACGCGTATTACTTCTTGACGGCGCTCGGGCCACACGTGCGGAAGTATCTCTGGTGGAAGAAATACCTGACTACCATCCAAATGGTAAATTAGCCTCATGCACTTAATTAAAGGGCCGACATTTTGGCACTTGGCTCGGCTAGATGTGTAGGCTCTTTAAGAAGGAGAAAACCTTGGCTGAATCTTCTGTAATTTATTGCTCCCTATAAGAGACGCAATACGGAATGTCTGTTTTATGGAATCGATTCGTTCAGAGCGCTTCGTAAATTAATTTTGACACTCATTCCTCCTATACCAAAGCCATTAATTTTATCGCCGTTGTTTTAGTTATTGTTCTTGGTCATTGAAATTGCTAAAAAAGATAGATCTATTATCAAAATCGTCTCATAGTTGAACCTTGAGAATTGTAAACGCGGTTGTTCTGTTTTCAGTTGCAGTTCTGCTTAGGTTTGATGATCAACGTGAAGAATTTGGATGCTGACTGCAAGTACCCGAAGCCTCTGTTGATTGGATTTGCACCTTTAGTTTCCATGAACTTCATGCTTTTCATCCACTTTTATTTGAACTCGTACACGTTTAAAAAGAAGGACCAATGAAGGAATTGATTAGAAAATAAAGTTAGTTTACGTCTGTATACATTTTTAGCTAGATTAGACAAGGACAATACAGTAATGTCGACCAAAATATGATTGAAAAATATGTGAAACAAATTATTGTGTAACAATAAAATGCTTTATTCTGTGTATCTTGTTGATCGCGTCAGTTTATTGCAGTGGTTGTACGAGTAACAACTTATTGAATAACAAAATCAGAAAAATTATTGAAATAAATAAATACAAATGACGACCTACCTGAACTTATCTTAAAACGAAATACTGCGAAAAATATGATACTTGACATGAATTGAAAAGCCCGGAATCAACTTTTGAAAAAATTAAGTTTCATATGAGGAGAATGGCGAGGGATTACCACCCTTTCGGCAATTTACATGAAAAGTCCATGTGCGTGTCATCTACAGTGATATGCTTGAATTAACGACCTCTTTTTATGTGAGCCGAAACCTACGATTACATGCTTACTCAAGAAGAACGTGGCTTACGCCCTTTCTGCAACTCGTGATTCAATTCCGAACAGTCGTTCTTGTTAGAGAGCAAAAAACCAGGAAACACTAAAAACATACGGAGCTAGTGATTTAATGTGAAATACAAAATTGCATCGAGTTCATTTCGGTAATCAATAACTTGGCATGCTTACTCGAATAAATGCAGGCTCACAGTACAATTAAGTATAATCAAAAAGAATCGATTAATCAATTAATGACATGAAAACAGTGATGGCCACCAACTAGAAAATTGCTTTAACAAACAATTGTACTTAACATAGAGCTTCTCATAAGGTATTCAACCATCTACTCCAAATATAAGGACCAAAATCTGCAATCGAGTCTGCATTAAAGTTCATCTGCAAAATGACGACGGGGTGGGTGAGTGACAGGAAGACCGTGCCTAATGTCTGTTGGCTAGCATCCAGGAAGGTAAGGAAGGTTATACGAAAATATCCAATTGCCTATTGTTTTTCATGTCAAATAGAAAGATTGAGCATGTTTTAATAGAATGGGATTTATTTTTATAATTTCTCCTAATTAATATGAGCCAGCATCCAAAGAAATAGTTTCACATCGTCTGTAACATTAGTTTATGATTGAAACATCGCTGCAAGCACGAACGCGACTGCAATTACTCGTGGGTAATTACTCATTATACTAGTTGCATATATACCATGGCACATCGAAGTGAACCCGCAAATGGCAAGAGACGTGTATTGTGCACTGAACGCTGTATTTATTCTCGAAGGATATAAAATTAAACCAGTTTCATTTAAAACATGTGTTTACTAAAATCAACGGAAGTGAACGTACTATTAAATTGTTTCTTCTTTTTCTCATAGCACCCACATTACAAGAGAATTTAGATCTCGGTGCGCGAAATCATGGAAACGTCGGTATAACTGTCAACGATTGTGAGTTGCGAGTGCAGTCAGTATCAATAACTATCGCTCCGTGTCGATATCTACGCCAAGAAATTACTTCGACAGCTCCACATCGAACGGGTTGATTATTTTCCTTTGAGACGCAGCGTTCAAAGTTAGGAAAATGTTGGAAATGGATACGGATCTGTCTCTCAATTCTATTATCGACAAGTACGGAGGTAAGTGGTCTCAATTTCTTCCTATCGCGTGTTTGTTTTTGTCGAAATCGACGAATTCTTGACTGACTCGAATTGAGAGTAACTGAGTCCGGTACCTACAAACGCCATCTCTACTACACACACTGAACTGTTTGGTTAGACTAAGCGACGTAAGCACAAGGAACAAACTATTTGAATCGAATATCTTGGAAATCAGGAGAAAATAGGTCATATTTTAGTGTATTCGAATTCGAATTGATCTTTACGAAGATCTCATATGATACACCTAGTTACACGTAGTTGTAACCACGTCTCTTTGCCGTAACTTAGAAACATTGTTCTCCAGATCGGAGAGTACAAAGCTGGTTGCTAATGGAGAGTCCCTGGATCTTTCCCGGGATTTCTCTGGTGTACCTGGTGCTCGTCTTGAGTCTGGTACCGCGATTCATGGAGTCGCGAGAACCCTACAACCTCAAGAAGGTCATCTTCTTCATGAACTTTGCACAGGTTTTCGTCAACATGTGGATTGTGAAAGAGGTGCGTCCGTGATATAACAAAAACAAACTTTATATAACCGTATACTAGTATGACCTAGCATACGAAATTTAAAATAATTTTCTTTCATTTGACTGTTTTTTATGGAGATTGCATATCTATACATTTTTCACACTATCCTAAAAAATTCAAGGAAAGTTTCATAAGGTATGAAGATCCAGTCTTACACTAGGTGGTATCTGTTGTCAGAAAAAGGCAAGAGACGTTGCCCATTTGGTGGTAGATCTATACAAATAAAACACTTCACCGGCTTATTTAGAAATCCCTTAAACTCCGGTGCTCGCTATTGATATCTCACCCCCTGGCCAATAGATGTACGTTGCCGGGTGGGGCACCCACTACAAAGTGCTCTGCCAGCCTGTCGACTTCTCCAACAGCCCAGACGCAATTCGGGTAGGTGCCGTGCACCGGCGACATTAACACTCGCAACGGTCGAGTCTCGTTCATTCGCACTCCCTTGATTAAATTCACTAAATCAACCCTTGTATTTGCATTTAATTAGATGGCGCGCGCCGTTTGGGTCTACGCGCTGGCCAAAGTACTTGACCTGCTGGACACGGTAAGTTGACGCCCATATCCTCCCTCGGTACATTATTAACCCCTGGACAATTAACATTCAGCCTTTCCATTGTGTTAATTGGGTTAAATATTTCGCATTACGTGGCTCTCATGTATGCTTTGCATTATGGGTTTGCTCTAAATGCATATCGCTCATAAACGAGCGTTAGTTTAGTTGTACAGAATTGCGATCGGAGCTCCGCGGGCCTCGAGGTATAACACTATGTCGACGACCATGAAGGAAATTGTTCAAATTTCAGGGTTTTAAAACTCAAGTCTACCTTATTTTAATGTTTGCACTAGCTTTCAAAATAAAAAATGGGATTTGAAAACCACTCATTTAGAACAACAACAAAAATTAGTTGTTTGATTATCTTTCAAAACCAAAGCTTAATATCTATTTTTTTTAATTGTCTGAAGGTTTCCAGGAAGTTTGAAGATAAAGCTTTCATGTTACTTTTAACAAGATGTTTATAGCAAATTTAAAAACAGTCTCCGCAAATAAATTTGCGTGACGTTGAAATTGCGTATAAACGCACTAACGAGGTCACGTTTGATTTCCTCACAGATTGTTTTCGTGCTGCGCAAGAAACAGAGCCAAGTGACGTTTCTTCATCTGTACCATCACGTGACCACTCTTTGCTTCACGTGGTTCGTCGTGCGATTCGCGGCAGGTACGTAAGCACCTACCCCTCGCCCAACGGGCTAATGATTGTAGAGATTTTAAGCGGTTAAATAGACTGCAAAAAAAAATATTTCAGGAAGTTTAGAGTTTCATTCCAAAAAAAAATATCAATCAACAGTACAACTTTGACCACATTTTGTCAAGCGGCCAATTCCGTTCAAGTTGGCTTTAATATTCAGGAGGATCTGGAACTCTGATCCTGATTCTGAACTCGAGCGTGCACGTCCTGATGTATACCTACTACCTGCTGGCGGCTCTAGGACCACATTTGCAGAAGTACCTTTGGTGGAAGAAGTACCTCACCACGCTACAGATGGTAACATAACCTGTAATCAATTGAATAGCCAGATGCAAATTGTCGGCCATTAAGATTTCATAGGATTTTTATTGGTTATAAAAAGCCATAAATTTATAAAAAAGCACCAATAGTAAAATTAATATATAATGATACGCGTGCCTCATGCAATCAGATTGCATTTTGCAACGCGTTGCAGTTTGTTAAAACATAGCTGTTAAAAATGCATTTACGTACCATGAACCATTTTCCTAACCGTTCACTTATAATCTAACCGCATCGGTACCCTGATTTCTGGTTGTTTATGGTTGTACATCTTATCGTGGTTGTATTTTTGCTACAGATTCAGTTCATCGTGGCGTTTTTCCTGAACCTGAATGCCCTACGCATCGGATGTCCATACAACAAACCGCTGATGATTCTGTTCATTCCGATGATCGCCCTCAACTTTGTAATGTTCTTTAACTTCTATCGCAAGACGTACAAGCAGAAAAGTCAGTGACTGCCAGCCGATTTCAGAGTCTCAAACCAGTATGATTAGTATAGCAATATTGCGCAAGGTTTTTTTTTTTACAATTGTATGTACATCATATAATACCACAAAAATAAAATATATGTTGTTTTTGTACATATACTAAATATGAGGTAAGATTTTCTTTTTGGTTAATCAATTTGTAGACACGGTTCATGATGGAGGGTCAGTAAAAAAAATAACGAAGACACCTGAGACGAATCATTCCCAGAAGATGTGAGAAATAAGGGAGTTTGGTATTAAATTGCTGGTAGGCAGAAGCAACTGTTTCAAATTAATCAGAAAACTGAATGGTTTCGAGAAGGTTTCATTTTTGTTTCAGCTATCCTACCATATTTACAGTGTGCGAGTGTACGTATGTGTGGAAATCAGGGGTAGAAATACGTAGGAAGGTAATTGAGTAACATTTTGCCACAATTGTTACAGTTTATTTTTAATTCTAACTACTCGCACATTAGTACATGTTTTCATGGGAAGACTGCCAAATGCAGTTTACGAGGATAGATAGTGGTATAGGCCACAATACTTTCAAAATTTTGTTATAAAAATAAAAATATAAATCCTATGTTCATAGAACGTCGAGTGTATTTAAAAACCGTTAACATTTCTCGATATTCCACAGATACATGAAGTGAGAAACCCTTGATTTAGACACTATCGGTAGATGCCACCCGTGTTTGATACGTGCTGTGCCTATTTGATATCGATTTTCTGCCTATTACTAATTAAACCCGATAAGATTTCATGTCGATATTCCACTCCACTAGCGCTGCACAATGCACACGAGCAGATGGCAGGTTTGCATCCCGACTTGCATCACTGCTTGCCTGTTGCTTACCATCCGGGCCCGAGTGGGTCACCGTGCTCGTAGACAATGGCCGCTCGAGTTCTGTCAAGATTATCAGCCGAGCAAACAACAGGCCGCATTTGTCACACGTAATCGTAACGTGATACCATAGAAAATCGAAACGCGTGTAGTAGAATGCGTACAGTTGACGTTGACGTTTGTCATATTGTGTTACCTGTTCCTGTTAGTACTAATGACGCACATGGTAGGTGAAGTGAACACGTGAACGACATTGTAAGCGGTCCAAGCGTTATCAATCCCGTTGTAAAAGATGCGTCATTTTGTTTAATTTTAAAAATGGTATAAGATTATCTTTATTTTTAACTATTTGATTGGTGTCGTACGACAAAAAGACACATATTTACTTATAGTTTTTTTTTTAATTATAGACAGACCTTCCGGCTATTTCCGAGCGAAGAGTATTGCGTTTTAAATTTTTTCTTTTAAACTTCAGATCGATCTTTGCGATAGAATTGAGAAGCCTCAGTTTATTTTAAACATATTTTAATCGTAATTTACGAACATTATCCCCAAAATAAAAAAAATTAAAAAGGGAACGCAAGGCTAGAAATATCTTATCGTCCGTTTTTGCGCAGGGGATCATCACATGTGTCATCACAATTTTTGCAAGCAGGAAGTAGGAACGTTACTCATATGAAGCGTAACAAGTCCAATTTTCAAGCCGAAAATTACCGTTAGGAACGAAAGAGTGGTTGCTAAGGATTTTAATGTATACTCAAAAATGTTATGTGTGAGTTGTGTTTTGCCTCCCCTGTAGAAAATACTAGTTTGAAAGCAACTAAAATTAATGTTGAAAACAGCGGCGAACTTTGTTAAGAGATCATGAGATGGCTTCAGCAAACAACCTCTGTGGAACTTTAATGATTGCATTTTTCCAATTATGCAAAAAAATGCAGTAAACGTATGCTGCAGAACTGTTATATTTCTTAGGATTAAAAAGACCGCACTGGCCTTGCATAATTGCTTGCAGCGTACAAAATTTCGGCACCTGAAGAATTTTGTCAATATTTACTCAATTATCCAGCATCAACACGGGTGTTAATTAATTAATACCTTCATTAATAAATAAACATTCTTAAAGCTAATGTGTATCTTTTCAAAGCTTTTGTTGCCTTATTGTCTAACAAAGCATAATTCGCATGCTTAACTTATTCGTTCGTGTAATGTAAGTACACACTTGCTCGATATGTTATTTTGAATTTAAAATTATATATATAGGCACCACAAGAAGGCACAAAGAGTACTGCTACAATATAACGTACAAATGTTTGTAAAATATAATTCTGTCCATTGAAATGTGACAAACTAAATGTCCGTTACTATCATATTATCCGAAAAAATGACTGGCTACTTGCACCACAAAATGTAACGTCGCCCAACAGGATGGGCCAATTGAAAGTCTCCTCCACAACAATTGGACGAATAAACCGTATAATTTGTCCGAAACGAATGCATACTTATTCTCAAGGTTGGAGTTTCACACGATAATTTGAGGAAACGTTGAACCCCAATCGAAATCGAGTTTATTTACCCGACGAAACAGTACAAATATCAACCGTACAAAATATCCATTTTAAACAGAATATTTTCTTTGCTGCTTAAAAAGATTGGTACATTTACACTGAATATATTAACATATGCACTTCTTTATCAATTATCCCCGATTTATTTTTCTATTTTCATTTCATTTCATTCCATTCTTTCGTTCACTCTTCCAAATCCTTCAAGCCCGAACATTTATCATGCAGTTGTCTGGCATTTCAGTTTGCACCAATGCCAATTTTTGACTACAAAACTTACTTCTTCCAGCTTATTGCCAGATTCCGTCCACGCCTTTTCTTCTACAAAAGCCAAGCTTTTGCTTCTTACAAGCTACTTACAAATTCCCGATTGACCTTGCAATTTACCTAATTTTTTTAACTCTTTCCATTTCAATCATTTTATCAATTTCTACGCTCTTCTGTATTTATTACAGATATGTAATATGTAAATATAGAATATGTAAATACCAAAATACATTGTCATCGAGGACTAGGAGGGCATAGAATCGGCAGGAAATATAAGACCAGCAGAATAAACACATAACGCTGGGTCATTCGTTGGAATCTGCATACAATTCAGGTTGATCCCACGAGTCACTTAATTCCAACAATTTTACCCGCAAGTATGTAGCTAATAACGATGTACTCTTGTCGACCGAGGTTTAAAACAAGTGTGGACATCATTGACCAATCTCAGGTCAGTGGCAAGGGGTGGTACCCAACAGGAAATAAGTTAGAGCTTGAGGTAAGTTCTGTAATCTGTAATCTCAAAGATGCTGCCTCTGCCTTGTAAGGGATTTAAGAAAGTAGCAAGATCTGTTTACACGATAGGTTATAATTTTCACATACAAGTTCAATTTTGTCGCAGTTTCTGACTTGGGCTGTGAGTATTTTTGTCCTCAATAGAGTTCTGCTTGAAATCCGGTGAATAAAATCTCGCTCTGAACCATAGATTATTTTTGTAAAATCGGAACATGGCAAATGTGCTACTCTGTATAGGTATGTGTTTGCATGAGAATGTACGGCTAAATATCGTACAAATCCGCTATTTTTAGTCTAAATATAACTGTAGCAAAATGTCGGCCAAGTAGACACCTCGTAAATATTCTTCGACTGTTTATTGTCAACACCCAGAGGGGAATAAAGTGAACGTGGACAATAATCGCTGCCAACGTTTAATTCGCACAATTCGCATTGATTGGGAAAATGTTTACACGAAAACATCTATAAAAAGACGACGGGAAATCGATTAGCGCAACAATTTCGCGAATTGATCGGCGCGTTCGGAAATTAGGGAAATACAACAATATCGAAATGCTTGTATGACCTCAATTGAAAATAAGGCTTATAAACCAACTTAAATATAAAGTTGACCACGATGCTCTCAGACATTTGTCAAGTGAAATTCGATTGTCAGCCCCCTCCCACCAGGCACTGACGGTTATGTAGTTCGGGGCGCTGGTCTCTTCCCCAAAAGAGTATTCGATATTTGACCGTGGTGGCGATAGCACCACCTTTTAAGAGAGGCTGAAAATCGACAGTGACAGCACACGCCCGTGGATATTCACATGCACCAGTGAACGAACGACTTACATTTGCCGGTACACAGGTAAACGAAATTTTTACTGATTTTCTGCAGTTTAAGAAATCAGTAAAGAAACCGAGTTTTGAATTGTAACGTTTTATGGTTGTCGTTAGAAAAATGTAAAAACCGAATATTCTTAATTCGAATTTTGAACTTATAGATATGTTGAGCTCACAGAGAAAATAGAGACGTATATCAATGAAATCTAAACCACCCCGCAATGGGAAAAAACAATCACAGGAGTTGACAAACAAATTAACAGTGGGTTTATTTCAAAAGCTATTAACAAAATTTAAAAGGCGACTTGCTCTTGCATTTCCGTGTCGGTGTCGTGTGATAAGTCGCGTGCAGCGTGTTGAAGCGCAGAAACGATTAGTACGGGAAGTTTTTCTTCTAGGAAAGTATTATTGACAAAGGTTTAATTGTATGATTTGCCTAATTAACTATATTAGCACGCGGTATAAATTGTTATTTCCAATTACGATAACTGATTGGACGATCTGAACGCGGGGATCTAGCAACAGTCGGGATTCAGAGCGGTGTGCCTCGGTGGCACGAGTTATATTTTCATCTCACCCCATCCTGCGATTGCATCTCAAAACGCATTTCATGGAAACATCGTGACTGGTCATCGCTGTTTAACTGACAGTAAGTACCTTATCTTGGCAGAGCGGCTAAATAATAAGGTAGCACCGACAGCTACAGAAAATGAGCTGCAAGTTTCTCCTAGGATATTATTTTTAAAAAGCTAGTGATACCTTTTACTTTGAGGACTAATTGGTAACTTGGTACACATTTTTCCAGGGTTGCACTCTAGAACGGAGCCATCATGACGACGTACGGCGAGAGGTTCCTGTCCGGCTACAGCTACCTAATGCACGAAGCCTCAGGTAGGCACGCTCTTTTGTCATTTCAAACCAATAAAACGCATGACTTGATCGTGCTCTTGTAATAGTACCCGGTACCCGAGTACTATTACCCGGTATAGTAATCTGACTCAAGCCAACTGATTTCTTAGTGGCAGATGCTGGAAAGGGCACGTTTTTGTAAAATCATGGAAACAGGTTTTAAAATAGTGATATGCTTAACATAAACACAATTTCTTTAATACTTATCAGAATACCCAAGCCAATATACATTTCTCACTGTGAAAAATGATTATCTTTGTTCAGCACGTCATATAATTTTTATAGTCCTAAAATTCGCGCGCGAAATAATTCCACTTACACTAAAAAAAAAAAAACTGAAAAACCGAATTGTATACTGGAGTGTTGAAATTGTCAAGTTTTTCTTAGATTGAAGAGAAAAAATAGCAACTAAGTATGTTAATTTGTGTTTTATAAGTAGGTACTGTTTTTTTTAACCTTGTGGAAATAATAAGTTAATTTTTTGTCCAGAATTCAGTAAGCATGATATATTGAAAACATGCAGTTTTTTTAGTTCCCTGGCATTCCCTTACGCAGTGGAAGTAAGGGAACGACCAGATATTAAATAAGTAGTGGGTAGACTCCGTACACCACAACATCGAATCGTCAATATCTGACCAAAAAATCACCGCGCCTTTCATAAAGACGACACCGAGACGGTTTCCCAAATTGGGGAGGGGGTCAATGTCGCGAGTGTTTCCTTCTCAAGCTAAGGATTGCGTGAGATAGTCGTGCATTTGACAACTAGCACGTAGTGCATGTACTGCAAACGAGCGCCGCGTTGTGCCAAAACAAGTACACACTTGGCACACTTGCAAACTGAAATTAAATTCACTCACAAATCAGCTAAGATGTTGCCATCTTGCGGAATAAAATCATGCTCGGGAATAAGATAAATGAACCATCTTGAATATTACAAAATCTTTCCATTAGCGCGTCACAGCTGTTTTATAATTATTATAACAATTTCAATCTAACTAAAGTAATATTTACACCTGACGATGTTTCGAGACGCTGCTTCCTTACGCTCTTTGATATAGAATGCTCTAAAAATTATCATTTTCATTACCGGGTGAGAGTATTAATAATAATTATGAAAGCAATTAAGCTTCGTGAGTGCTCACAAAGAAGACGCTCGTGCATGTAAATGAAGCACGTTGCAGATGTACACGGCAATTACCTAATTACTTGGGGCATAGTAATCATTGATAAGACTCTGTACTTGCGCATTCCACATTGCATATTTCCCTAGCTAAAGGTACACAGTAAGCAAGCAGAAGTTAAATATTGGGAGTTGAATATTTTAAATTACATATTTGTCACTGCTTTTTCGTTGAAACGCAGAATTAATTATGTTGTGTTGTTATTACCCGTACTGAGGCTACGCCGCTTCTGTGAAATGTATAGCCACAAAATTGATTTCACAATACCTAGCAGTGGCGGATTCAATGTGGTGTGGGAGGATGGAGGGAGGGAGGGAGGGGGGGGGGGGAGGGAGGGGGGGGGGGGTGTTTCTACCACCGGAAGGCGCCTGAAATGGGAAAGGAAGTTGGTGAGAAGACAGCAGTGTCATTTCCCAGCATAAGTTATGAGGAAATGGTTTTAGGAAAAGGGAAATTCCGGACGCCTCAATTTTGAATTCCCCACGAATCAATCATTTTTACCATATTTGTCTTAATGCCATATTGTTTTCTTTTTTTTCATTTGGCTGAAACTTGCAGATATGCTGCATGCAACAAACAATTCTACAATTTTTAATTTTCATTCCATTTCCCCACTTTTTTAATTTATATAATTTCACAGATAAAACTAGTTACTTCAAGTTCAATTAAATGCGCTTAAATGACCAAACTTATGGACGTTGAGGCGAATCTTAAAATTAACAACAGGCATGATCTATCAAAAACTGCCTTTAAAACATACAACACTTTTCTGTGCACGGGTAGTTATGAATCTCCCGGCAAACAATAAAGGGCCCCTGTCAAAGTGAGTGACGCCATTCGATTATGTTTCTTGCAGATCCCCGGGTTAAAGACTGGCCCATGATGAGCACGCCCTGGCCCATAGTGGCAATTCTGGCCGGGTACCTCTACTTCGTACTATCGTTCGGACCGAGCTATATGCGGCACCGGAAGCCGTACGATCTCAAACGCATTATCGCACTCTACAATGTGGGCCAAGTCGTCTCTTGCATCTTCCTCTTCTACCAAGTAAGCGAATCGAAGGGTATGAAAAGGGGAAGGACCTCCTAGAGATAACAGACACATTTTTGCAGATATATTTTTGCCGTCACGCGGGAGATAGATAGAATGCTACAAACGAGAACATTGTAGACAAAGGCAATTTTTTTTTCTCCACTTACGAAAACAAATCACCAAAAATGCACTTTAAGGTAAAAAAAAAAAAAAAAAAAAAAAAAAAAAAACAAGTTCGATCAAATTGCAATTCTTTGAATGCAACATACTCGATTTATAGCTTTTAATGCTTTCTACATGACCCGATATTGTTAGCAGAATTTGGTATGTTTCTTAAATAAAAATAAAAAAAACATTCTCTGCTCTTTCTACAACCTCAGGCAAAAGGAAAATTAAAATTTGATGAATCTACAGAATCTGAGTTAATAACTTTTGTCTGACGACGATTTTAGCTAGGATAATGTTATTATTTGTGAATACAGGATGTGGACCTCACGTGACACAGTGAAGTGGCCGTCGTAACGTGACATTCACTTCCTTGTTGGTGGTTACCTTAAATTGTGATCGTACAGTGTGATTGTCATGGAAATTTGCTAGGAAGCGAAAAAGCCAACACATTTATTTTTGACAATCTTTTTGAAAAAATCTTATGTTGAACAGAATATTTATTTTCATAACACTATAAACTGAACCAGCAACCCTTTAAGTTCAATGTTATTTTTGTAATAAGTTCCTCACATTTCAAAAGTATTCTTTTAGTAAGTGATGCTGCCCTAAAATTACTAATTTAACGCAGTCAAGCCTTAATCTATTGACTTCTTGATTATCTCCTAGATCCTGACCTCAGGTTGGACGACTACTTATAGTTTAGGGTGCCAGCCCGTAGACTATTCTGATGACAAACTTGCAGTCAAGGTATTTACAACCTCTGATTAAAGAGTATAGCAAAAAGTTTGTACTGTAACTTTATTTGCCTATGATTTATCTGTAGTGACTAACTACAGATCAGAATACAACATACATTTATATTTCTTATATTTTAGATGGCTGGCCTTGTTTGGTGGACTATGCTGCTCAAGATATCAGAGCTCATCGAAACGGTACGGAATTACGTAATATTCTAGGTAGTTAGAAAAAAGCAAGAAGTCAACCATTAAAAAATTATTTTACAGCCAAGGACTCCCAGTAGCATAGCATGCCAGATGATTTTTAATTAAAATTCTCCATGGGGAACTGGGGAATTGTCTCCATGGGGAATTGTCTCAGCTAACTACTTTAATTGGTAAAATAAATTAAGAACAGGTGATTTTTCCTTCTCAGGTATTCTTTGTGTTGAGGAAGAAAGACAACCAGGTGTCATTTCTACATTTGTATCATCACACGTCAACGCTGTCTCTGGGATGGATTGGCACGAAATTTGTTGCCGGTATGTTTTTAGTTTTGCACCTCCGCTTGTTCTGACGACACTACAAATAGTGTGCACTTTACGGTCTTATATTTTTCTAGGTGGGATGGCAACTTTCCCCATTATGCCCAACAGTTTGGTCCACATTCTGATGTACACGTACTACCTCCTTGCGTTATTTGGACCCAACATGCAAAAGCGGCTGAACAAGTGGAAGCGCTATTTGACGATACTACAAATGGTAATTTAGTCAAATATTAATCTTAACAGTCAATAGGTAACCAATATTTGATTGGAATATAAGATATGTCTTGCATGTGAGGTTCCAAACAGAGAAATTTAAGTGATTTGCAGCAGTTCTCCATGGTCTCAAATTTTTTTTTTTAAATTCACTAACATTGAACAAAATAATAATTAAAACGTTTATTTCAGGTTCAGTTCTGCATATTAGTTGGTCATTCATTCCAAGCGCTGAGCCCGAATTGTGACGTTCCAAAGTTCTTGGCTTATATTTACATTCCCAACGTTTTCCTCGTCTTTTACTTATTCTATGATTTCTATACAAAAACCTACACGACTAAATCTTCGAAGACGGCGTAAAACTACGAGCTTCTACGAATCTATGCAATAAGTGCAAGTAAAGTGCAGAGATATAGGTACCAGCTACTAAATTGATCTCACACAAAATAAAATAGGGAAGTGTGAGTGATGGAGACTGTGCATATGACAACAACCACAACCACTCTCCTAGAGCTACCTTGTAGTACTCTCTAAGCTCGAACCAAACTAATCTTAATTGTGAATATACTCTACTAGTACTAAAATATACTTTGAAAAATCTACCTGCATTCAATTATTTCCTTACACTCATACTCTGGCTGGGAACTACCAACGATTCATTTAAACAACATGCAACGAGAAAATGGTCAACAAGTTGTAAAGTTTGTTCGCGACAAGCAGAGAGAATCTGTCACTGTACGTTTGACAATAGGTGAATCAAAATTAAATGAAACTACAGATTTTTACTCAATCTTAAATTTAGTTGATAAAGTTTGCTTACCAAACAAAAATTACATTAATTACTTTAGCTTGGGGTAAAGGTGGGCGGTGGCTCATTGAACACTTTCCATGGTCATTTTACTTACAGGTGTAAACAAACTCAATATTACAGCTACCTTCAGAATAAGAAGATATCAAAATAGCTTTGAATAATAGTTTAAATATAAGTACGAAGCAACAGTTACGAGCTCCAGGCTAACATTTGTTTACGAACTGACATTTTAGCTAGCTGTCAGTGGGCTACCATAACCAAGATATCTAACCTCTAAAATGTCGCACAGCACAAACGTCACTTACTAAAGAGAAAATATCAAACTCACTGTGTAATACGAGAGTAATCCAGCGTTGTCGTCAAGCACAAACCACCGAAATTGCCAGCCTTTCATCACATTTGTCCACTTGCTGAGAGAGCCTTCCATCGTAGCCATCTTCATCGGTAAATGCTGCGTGTTTGAGGCAGTCGGACTCACCCGACGAGAGCGCCGCGATCCCCGGGACTTCGTCTTACTTCGTGGATAGCTCATGGCATACTGCCGAGCGGGAGCGCTATGTTTGAATCTGGCCTTTGAATGCAACCTCGACGGCCGTGAGCTAACGTCAACTGGAAAATTAAAGATGGCAATAAAAATCTAGCTGAAGCCGGTTATTGCTTCGTTATGGTACATCCCTCTACTGACGTTGTAAAGAGGAGTAAATACGTTTTATTGGTGTGATTGCTCCCACAACGTTGTCGACACACAAATATGATAGAACGAATGCGATCACAATGGCACCAGAGATTGAAAAACGCGTTATTGATCTTAGATAATTTTAAGTTATTGATGACATGACTGACATGTGACCTTTTCGAGGCAAACCGAAGAGGCAAACTAGAATATGTTTGACATTAGTCCAATTATTTTTTTAATCTCATGTAGGTCACGCAATGTCGGCAATGACACGACCTCATCGTTCTTTATACGATGAATTCTAAAGTGGTGGTGCCAGGTCAAGATTTCATTGAACAGCTGATAATCTTGTAGAACGAAAAGCATAGTAAATAATTGCTAAGACCTTTGACCAAAATGAAACGAATGCATCTCCCTCTCTCCCTACTGATTCGGGTACGATGGCATGATATTTAGGATTTCAGATAGCATGGCTGACTTCAGACATCCTTGACCTGCTCAGATTGATTGGTCTCAGCTGATTCCGTCTCATAAACCCATAATGAGGATAACCGTTAAGTGAGGGGTGGTTCACAATCAATTTGCGAACGATCGCAAGTCATGACTCATAACTGTTTACATTTTAAACAATTTTAGTTTTTAGTTTCCTAAAACGCATGGTCGTTAGAGATTCAGTAACGATATTACCATGATTGAGGCTCAAGTCTCTTTTTAGAGAACAGGAGAGAGACCATTTATTCAGGTTGTCACAGCAGTACACTGCTTTGCGATGATTTGATCAAGAAATATAGGAAGCTACACAAGTTTCCATGTACTACACTTGACACCAATACCTCCAGAATAGAGGAAGGAAATAAATACTTCTTACGACGGAGAAATCAACACAATTATTCCTCGTGAAACTAGATAATTCACGATCAATTCAGTTGTTTAGACCGCAACAAGCAGCAGGGCGTTGTAGACGCTCGGCTTTACAAGATGCACCTTCACGTAATCTAGTGGAGCATTCCAATTAATCTCTACAGAGAATAGAGACCACGCCATCTGTTCGTGGATGTCTACCGCATTCAAACTCATCATTGTGAATATTTCACAACTGGCCCAACAAATAAAACCGAACTAAACACGTAAGATTGGACAACATAACGAGTTATACGTGATATTCCGGCTTCGATATCGACAGATTGAATTACTGTCGATAGCTATCAGTGAGTTCATCTATACAGAGGGAGGATTCGACCTTTGTGGCGAGATGGCCTGAAATTTCTAAATTTTGTTACGAGGCAGCCCTAACAAATAGTTGTACACTTACTTGTAAGTTTCGTGGCGTAGTATTGCGCCTTGTCGTTGAGTCAGGAGTGATAATATAAAGCGGTCTTCACCGATGAGTGGGCTGGGTTGCATTTGAATAACAGGAAATGGAGTGACTATGGAAGGTTTGAAAGTGGTCAGAATTTAGAAGGTGTTGTTACTCATTTACAATTGGCGTTTCGTGAATGCTTTGAGAATGTGCACATGCACGTTTAGAGCTAAAAAAAGTAGTATGTTGTTCCACGAAGCAAAAAGTGTATCAGAAAAAACTACCAACAACGGACAACGATATGATGATTTTTCTCTTTATGTATAAAAAGCATCTTTACAAAATATATTATTAAAAATAAAAAATTCACACATACATACTCTGTACAAAGGAATATCGCGTTGCAGAAAATTCCAGTGTGTAATCTTAATTAATGCTTTTTCTTTACACACTGAAAATTCCAACGAGTTGCGATAAAGGTTTTCTTCACTCGTTGAATCTGCATTTCCGGATGTCGAACAATTTGCTACCACAGTAAGAGGCTGAGTCGATCCAAGTTGAAGACATTGCGTCTCGATGACCCACAATCTATCGGCTAAATCGTACATCAATGGAATATATCAATTCTCTCCTCTGATCATGTACTATGCCTAACCTATGTATATCTCTCTCTCTTCTCTCTGCAAAACAGTGATCAATACATACGCATACAAGACGACGGAAACGCGTTCAGAATCACATTAGACACGTGGTACAGGTTTTCGGTGCTTGGTACTCCAGAGAGTTACTTTTTGGCATGAGAGGTTTTCGTTGACTTGCTATAACTCGAGCTAATGAGCACCCTATTGACGGGCGCTGAGACGTCCTGCAGTTCCGACGCGGCTACCGAAAGGTCCTCGACGCCAGTGGGAGTGTCGACGAACCCTGGCCTGTACTCGGGCCCGGGAAACTTGACCCTCTGTTCGGCCACCTCAGAGGCGGCGGTCTCCTCGCCCTGGCCAGTGATCGTCCCTGGAGGTATCGAGATGTTGTCCAGGTCTTGGCTTCCCGCATTGGCTTCGGCGACGTCGACGAACGCGGAGCTCAGCTCACCGCGGAGTTTACTCACTTTCTGCGTGCTTACATCGTACATGAAGATCTCCTTGGTACTCGGGTCCTCGCCAGCTGCCGGGCTGCGCGGGCGCAGGAACAGAAAAAAAATCAGTACGTGAGAAGTTAATCTAGGTGGCATTTTGGGCGAGCAATGTCGTCCAGCAGGTTGCTGTATGGGAGAATCGTGTTTGATATCTCAGAGGAAATCCTGTCCAAGCTATTGGTTATGAAATAAGAGCTAGATGTTTAGGGATATGTCGTCCACATATATGGTTTGATTAAACTCCTCTTCCTTCCCGTGCCCTTCTCCTTAGCTGCCCAAAGCTGTATTTAATTGAGTTCATTGAGGCATGAGAAAAAGAATAACAAAGAGCTGCCGGAACTCACCCAGCCACCAGCAGGACGATAGATTGCCGATCGGAAGGCGTCGCCTGCTCCTGTTGAAGCCATCGCTGATAGTTATCTCTCGTCGGGTTCTTGACCAGCTCCTTCAAGATTTCCCCCGCCACAAATCGAACACCCTGCACCTCGACGGGAGCTGCTCGTCCAAGTCGATCCAGATCTGCTGCCGATGCTCCGTCGTCCTGCGCTTTCTGCAGGAAGTCGTAGTCTACCGGGGCTAACACGACGACACTGGTGACATTGCGTCCCCTAAGCTCGGGGACATCAGGCAGCGGAAACTGTGTGCCGACCACTTTCAGAGGTAGGTATCGGTTATATCGTGAATCGTTCAGAACGACGGGGTCAACGTGTGTAGCGTCGTCGCGGACGTATTGGTCGGCAACTTGTTTGCCCTCCGCAGTCGACGGGTCATATCGCACGACTTTCATCTCGACTGGCTTTTGCGTCGGCGTCTGAGTCGAAACGGGTGACGCTCTGGGCGCGTCTGCCCTGAGCACCGACGGCACAGGGGCACTTCCAGCCGCCTGTCCACCTCCCGCACTGTAGAAGTTTTCGAGCGCGTGTGGAGGCAGCTTATCAATCGGGATGTCTCCGACCTTGTCGTAGTCCAAGATCTGGATGTCGGCATTACCTAGGATGCCGGCGGAGATTAGCTGTTGACGGATCTCTTCGGGTACCTCGTCGGGGAATGCGGCCAATGATGATGCGATCTTGGCGTCTTTTTCCTTCTGCAGGGCTTTCTCCTTCTCCTCGTCGATGTCGACCTGAGAGTCTTGGACGACGATCGGCTTGGTGGTGGTCACTGGCTCTGCCTTAGGTGTGCTGAACGAGTACTTGGGCGACACTTTGAGTGCGTGGTTTTGTGATGGAAGCTTCGGCAGCGAGGACTGCACTTTGAAGGGAGACGCGGGCTGTGGATGGAATAATGGCTGGGAGAGTTTAGGGGGTTGAACCGTGTTCTGAGTGGGTGACCTAGCGGTTTGGGTGGCGAACGTCTGAGCCGGGGACGTCAAGTGCAGGTGGTGCAAAGGGTTCTGTTGCAGTTGCTGATTGATGATTTGAATTTGTTGCTGGACTTGTTGAGTCTGTTGACCGTGGTTGTTGCCGAACTGTTGTTGCTGATGTTGTTGTTGCTGCTGGGGAGGCTTTGGAAAGTTTTTCTGCTGCTGCTGATGTTGTTGCTGCTGTTGCTGTTGCTGTTGCTGTTGCTGTTGTTGTTGCTGTTGCTGCTGCTGCTGCTGCTGTTGCTGGAAGAACTGCTGGTTATGCTGTTGCGGTGGCTGCTGGAATGGTTGCCGTTGCTGTTGGGGCTGGGGTTGGTTTTGATGAGGGGCAGCATTACGAGAAGAAGTTTGTGGGAACTGTGGGTGATTCTCTTGCGTATGAAGTTCTAAGACTGGCTCCAAAGATTTGATTATCTCCCCGTTGAATTTGGGCCCTCCCAAGATGTCTAGATGTTGGTGTTTATTGGCTTGCTGATGTTGCTGTTGTTGTTGCTGTTGTTGCTGCTGCTGCCTTTGGTGTTGCAATTGTTGTTGTTGCTGTTGCTGTTGGTGCTGCTGCTGTTGATTCAATTGCTGTTGACTGTTGATGGATGGTTGTGGGTGATGATGCTGGATCTGGGGTTGAAGCTGTTGATTATTCGTGTGCTGCTGCTGCTGGTGCTGCTGCGGATTGCTTCTCAAGATGTTGTCTGGGATGGTCTGATAGGCCGGCTGTGTCGGGAACTGTGGTGGCCGTTGGTGGTGCTCTTGAGGAGGCGCGTTTTGGAAGTTGGGGCGCTGATTTTGTGCGTTCAGTTGTGGAGGCCCAGGTTGCTGGAAAGGTTGAGGAGGCTGAGGTTGGAACTGGTGCTGCGGCCGCTGGTTGAACTGTGGAGCCTGCTGGAACTGGCTGTGTCGTGGTGGCGGGGGTGGCTGGTCGAATTCCAAGGGTGTCGGGCTCGGGAAGAGCTGCTGCTGTTGCTGTTGTGGTGGCTGTTGCTGTTGGTTCTGTCTGAACAACGCCGGTTGGTTGTTGAAAGGTAGCTGCTGAGAGAACCCGGGGTGCGGTGGCTGGAACTGCTGCTGCTTGCTGTGGAACGGGTGTTGCTGCGCCGGCTGATTGTTGCTGCGCGGGAACGAGACCGCGTTCTGCGGCTGGAACGGCTGCGGAGGAAGCTGCTGGAACGGGTGTTGTCCTCGGCCCTGTTGGAACGGCTCGGGATGCCTCTTCTGTGGATGTGTCGGGAAACCGGCGAACTGCTCAAGCCCTTGGCGCTGCTGGGCTACAGGTACGGGCGCAGGCGCGTGCTTCGGATGGAGAACGGCCGGCTGCGGCGCGGACTGCTGCACCGACTCGCCATGCGCAGTATCGGCAAGGTCACCGTGGGGGTCGCCAAACGTCACGTGGATGCCCGCGCCCCCGTGGAACGTTTCCGAGTCGGGTCGTATGATGGTACGCAGAGTAGTGCGAGGCGTCGGCAGCACCGTCGTGTGCTCTACATGATGTTCGACGTCCGCCGAATGGCGCTCGTGGTGGTCGTCGTGGTCCGCGTTGTTGCTGGCCGGTGTCACGGCTGCCACGGGCTTGTCGTAAATCACATCGTCCTTGCCGTATCCGTTCGGGTTCTTCTTGTACTTGACGTAGAACACTTGCACCGGCTCTTTCTTGCGCTGAGATACGGTTTGGATGGGTTGGGCTGGAGGCGGCGGCAGCGTAACGTTAGACTCTTGGATAATGATCTCGATGATCGGCTCCGGCTCCCGCGAGTAGTACTGACCGTGATCGTAGTGCGGCGAGGGTCCCTCGTGATGATGCTGGTTTTGATTTAGGTAGATGTGTTGGTGATGGGATCCGGAGATGTCTTGGTAGATCGGCTGATCGGGGCTGAGATACACGGGGGAACGGGGAAGCTGGAGGCTCTCTGACGCCGTCGTGTCTTTCACGGAGTCAGAGAGTTTCCGTTCGATGGGCAGAGCGTTTGCCGGCGCAGACGTCGTTTTCTTCGCGTGCTCGGCGCTGGTCTTTTCGACTTGCTTGCCCTTATCTTGGTCAAATAGGGGGTCGGGCTGAGAGTATTGCACAAGCGGCTCCATCTGAACCGCGTAGGGGGGGATCGAATGTGGACGCTGTCGACGGTTTTGCGAGGAAGGTCGCGGATGACGGATTGTCAGCGGCGGCGTTCCGCGACCAAAGTACTGTGTTGACGTGGGGGCGTCGGAATTTGACAGAGGGCCATTATTAGGTCGGCGCTCTGAGCCGAAGGATCTGGAGTCTGGCGATGACTCGTACGATCTTCGGTTGACGGGTTTCGAGTCTCGAGGGCTTGTCTCTGAGGCTGCTACCGATGCAGCCAAGAACAGCACCTGTGGAATAACAATCAGTCGGTGTCGTGAGTTAACGGCATCTGTTGTGGGTACAGAGAGAAATGAGTCTGATCGCCAGCACCAAGGACGAGAATGTGTCTAACAAGGTCACGTAATACTTTTTTAAGTCACAGCTTTAGCCGCGCGATATGAAAATAGTTCAGACGATAATTAAAGGTGATAAGTTACCACAAAATTGCCGCGGTAAGTGTCGATGGACGTGGGCAGAGATTTCTAAAAGGCGTCATTATCGAGGATGACACGCAGAATAATGGTGACTACTTTATGGACATTTTTGAAGTAGCATATTTATGTCTTTAGGTGAATCTGTTACAAGTTTTAACGCGCAAATGCTCACTTGCTTCAGCAAATAAGCCTGCGCTAATTTAAGGACATGTCCATAGAATTTGGTAACTTAATTACAGACAAGCTGTGAAAATAAGTGATCTTAGGATTAGAATATTTTATCATGTGCAATATTAATCTTGTTAAAATGTATGACTATACACCAGCATTTCTCATCTTATGTAATGGTTTTTATGACAATAAACAAATTATTATTTTCATTATTATTATAAATCTTGGAAGATTTGGTTCAAAGATCTAGCGATAAACGAATAATATAAAAATACTTTTTATAAAAAGTGTATCACTTGTACTTTTCATGTTTTTTTTTTTTTTAATAATGATTCTATCAAAACTAAACTACTTTATTGTCACTGAAATTTACCACCAATTACACACAAACAAAAATAACGCTCAACTCACCGTTAAAATCACTCGCATGATGCGCATCCACAAGGAACAGTTTTGCGCACAAATTTTCACCGCAAATCCTCTATAATTTCCTATCGCTCACGCACGTGTGTAAACCGCGTCGGCACTTTTTCGTGAGCACATGCGTTTGACGAGACCGCCGCACGCACAATTGGCTGGCTACCTCGGTGCGTCGAGGAGCGATCTCTGCCGACACTCAAGAAGAACTGGCCGACTGTGTGGCTGAACCTCTCTTCGCCGTCCCCGCGTATCACCGCAGCAAGGAACAACCAAGAGCTTACAGGTCAAATCAACTTTCTCACCAACCACCACCACCACCACCTTCACCTCCTCCTCCTCAGCCGAAGACTCCGTCTTGCAGCGAGCACATGAAAAATACCCCGTGTCGTTTATCTCTCTCTCCATCGCGTTCATTTTTTTTCGTGGATTAAAGTGTTTTTTAATGAGGGTGCTGCAATACAACATTCCATCTTACCTTTCACGCGATTTCAGATCGTTTTCAAAATTTTGGTAATTATATTATGAGGAAAAAACTTGGGGTTAATAAAATCATCGATGAAAGGGTCGATTCCGATGAAAGGGTCGACTCTGTGTTATTCCTACTCAAGAGTTTTACAGAATCGAATCCCAGCTCATAAAATGATGCGACAAATTTCCTTTGATGCCGCCCTATGTTGTTTCCTATAAATATTAAGAAGTAATGACGATTAATAGCGTTTGAGAGTAGATGCTAATTCGTCTATAGTTTCATTTTTTTATGATGGAGTATTTAAAAAGTCGTCAAATAAAAGTAAAAAAATATTGTGAACACACATACGCAAACACACACACGAAATTTAATGCGTTGTTGAATTAAGAACTGTAGTTTTCTAATCATCAACAACGGGAGGCCAAGACAATACATAATTCTCTAACAGTTTAATGGGTGATTAGGCTGATGCCATGGGCGCGATGGAACCAAGAAATGCCCAAGCCTCCGTCTCCTGCACCTTGTTCACCCAGTTTGAGTAACGAGTGAAGATGAGAAGCAACTATGGAAACGTAAAGCATCGTACAACAGGTGACAAGTGCGCCACTAACCTCAAACGATCAAAACTCTTCGAACCAATAAAGGAATTCAATTGAATTCAATAACATGCCATTGTCGAGGAATTTTACTGCATGCGTCTTACACAGATGGAACAAGAGGTAATTGCAGATCTTGGGTGAAGTTCCCGTCGCTGGAGATCAGCAATTTGACACTCACAATGTAATTAGAGCGAAGAAAATGACTCGAACCCACCCTTATGGTAGCAAGTAGCAGCAAGTGAATGTTTTTGTACTGCTGCAAGTTTAATATGGCAATAAAAGGTGCACGGCATATCAGAAATGTCTCGACTTCATTAAATATATAAACCTGCACCTGCTTTGAGCCCGTATTTTGACAAAGAAATTCATGACTTGAATTCTGAGAACAAATTTCTTCAATAATGTAACATGATGCACCTGAGTGAAAATTCAAAATTCTGAAATATTCAAATTCAATATAGCTAATGTAGCATTAGCGTGATTGAAAATGATATCACAATTTAATGATAATACACCATAATAATAGAGTAATTGCAGCATGATCATTTATTTCTTGAATAATATGTACTTAGGGTAATAACCGTCTCCAGTTTCGAGTCAAACTTTCCGAATGTTATATATTTAATTAATTTTGTTAATTTAATTAATTTGTTTATTCCATGCAGAGTCACGTCTCTATGACTTTTCAATCAAGACGAAGTTTTGATTTGCATCTAAGTGAATTAACAGTTTCTATGTATAATAAGGAAGAAGTTTAATCGAAGTCTGCAATCCGGAAGTATTTCCTTTGTCGGACTTGGAAAATGCTTGAAGCCATCTCGTTTTAGAAAATGAAGAGAACCCACAATAGCGTTCATTATCATCACGGACTATGACTACAATCACAGTCTGTGGCTCGAACTAATGATCGGTTTAAAACATGTAGACTCAATGTGAAAAGAATGTCATCATTACGATATCATTTCCCACAAATTTACACACAGTTTTAATGTGTGGTTGCAATTTTAAAGATAATTTCGCCGATAATATACATTACTTTGGCGATGTATCCCGTATAGAAACTTGAGAAAGAGTAATTAAGATGCAAGATGCCTTTCTAAAAAGATGTGGTCGGGAAGATGAAAAAAAGTGTGTTTCTTTTATGGAAGCATATAATAACTGAAAGACGATGATTCAAAGGATGGCCGAATGTGAGTCAAGATAATTATCGTTTTACCGTCAGCTTCCGCACTTTATTGATCGACGAACATGGATGGGAAATATTATGAAATATCCATTAGTCCTTTTCTGTTTTGAATCCATCTGAATTTGTCGTGGGACCCAAATAATTATTAGTTTCCGCGGTCATTTTGCTAGTGCATAAGAGCGACAGCTGTGGAGTATTGTGATGAAAACTAACAGAAGCTACTCAATCTTCTGAGTCTGTATTGCATCCTCTTATATAATAGCTCGTTCTAGCTGACCAATCTTTAACAATCTTGATGCAATTAACTACTTTATATTAAGGGCTTTAAATTCATTACGATCATGAGAAATTTCGTGAGCTATCCCAAGCGAGTAAATGCAAGAACTATTGGAAAGGCTAACCATGCAATCTTCATAAATGGCCTCATACCTCCAGAAACATGATAATTGCAACGATCTAGAAAAGATAGTAATAAAGCAGTCTTCTTTCAGTCCACTCTAACGGGGTAGCGAATTTCAAAGAAATTTATTGATGACATTACAGAGAAATTTTAAGTGATATTGGCACACGTACAAACGGGAGGTTTTGCGTTTCGGTATTTCAATACTTTCTTTTGAGAGATATACGCTTCCACTTTCAAGCACCCGGAATTACCATGATGTTCATCATCGCACTCGGTCACCGTGACAGTGTCAACGCCATTTTAGGCTCGTGGACCCATCACTCATTTGTTCGGGTCACCCATTGACACGTTTGGATGATGGGCGACTGAATAATACGGGTCGTTTAGTCCCACGATATACAACACAAACGGCTGCTACCATAAACGCAACTATTCATTATGATAATTTGATCGCGCGTGCTGACGTGCGCGGGGTGCATCAGAGAAACTTGCCTCGGCAACAATACCTTTGAGGTTTTGTGCCCAACCCACATGGGAGCGATGAGATGGTGCGAGATGCCGTGCGTACAGCATCCGCGCGATAAAAGGCAAAGGTAGCTGGCACCAGGCCGAGTAACGCACGTAGGTAAACGACCCACTTTAGCGACCAAGACTCATCTTGCACCTTTACTTTCTCTGTGGTCGATGAATCTTCAAACCCTCTAACGAACCACCGTCTGTTTGTTGTGTAGAAATCGCTTTGCAAATATCAGATGCGCAATTCTTATTTATAGGTTAGGTTAGGGTATCGGCGGTGACCGTTTTTATCTTGTGACTGACGGGACATGGTACGTCTGCCGATATGCACTAACGATGGTATAACGGATTTATTCTAAACGAAAGTAAATTGTGCAAGAGATGTTAATTGATAAAAGAAACGGAATGATTCAGGGAAAATGTGCTTGCATCACGTTAGCGCGTATTAACTATAGTGTTTTCGTTTTTTGTTTAAAGATTGTTATAAATTAGAGATGAAGAATACCTAGCTCTGTGTAAGTAATGTTTTTTTTTGGGTATAAGGTTTGTACAAACAAATAACCTCAAAAAATCAACTCATACCTCAAACAATTATAATGACTAATTATGCTTGTTAAGACAAAGTGTGGTCTAAAAGAATTTTCTCTACAGTTGGTATTTAAAGGGATCAGTTTAAAGATAAACCTAGATACGTTACGACAACTCTCGTGCTTTGAACCAGAAATTGTCAGAAAATCTTTGAACGAAAGTCAAATATGGTAAAAGTGCAGTAAAAGTTAGTCCCATGGTTTTTCTTGCTGCAAAATTATTTTATAGGTAATTATAGCCTTTAACTCTTGTTCCGTTGTTGTTTCGATACACTTTTCGTTTTTCATGGGAATATTGAAAGCTTGGCAAGAAACCAAATTCAAAGGATAATTGCACCTCTTGCAGCAAACTAGATTGGTAACGACCATGCACCATGGCTCATTTTCATATCACAATGTTAGGCAAGGTACAATGCAGTTTCAAAAATAGTCATCGTGCGATAATCATATAATAGTCATAGTTAGTTTTTTTTTAAAAAGAGAAGTGACAGTACAGTCGAATATAATTATCATTGTTGTCTTTCGCCGACTAGAAAGTATAAAAGCCATGAAACAGTTTTATGGTGTAATTATCATCAACACTGTATACATGGTATATGGTAGATCCTTCTTCTTCTTCGAATAAATCTCGTGAGATAAAAGCTTTTTGCGGTTAGTAAAGTTATGAAATCAAATATCCATAATGGGATCAAACATCATGAGAATTAGATTCGTTTACTGCAGTACAGGTGTTCTCATTACTTCTCGTTCACCCTGGCCATCTTTCTCATCTGACCATTGTCCTCATTACACAATACCAATTAACCAATTGCAAGCCGCATTTTGACCACTTCATATCCGTGCGTGAACATAGATTTTATTTCGTCACATTGGTCGATGTTAAATTCAGGTTGTGCGATTACTGAAAGTGAAACTCGGATGGCTAATGCGCTGCAGGTCAGAGCTGAACTTTGCTGCATCAAATAAGAGCGAAGATTAACGGTGTTAGATCATACGACCGTACAAGGGTTTTAAATGCAAGTTGACAACTTGTAGGCAAATGACGGGGATATGCAAAACTGGAGTAACGACTATGTTTGCACCGCCAGAAAAAAGTGGAAGTTTTGACTTGATTATAATGTTGTACTTGTTGTGCACTTATTCAACGTAGTATGGTACGTCCTAAAAACACAGGAGAATTGGGTGTTAGAGTTTCCAAGTGGAAATAAAGAGGATCTTTTTTCGATTCGTGTTGATCTTGTCAGGTGTCAACATTTCAGTCCGTCTTGACTCAATCATCTAAAATGCTGGGTTGCTATGTGTCACCTTTTCCCAACAGGTGACAACCAGAAATAGAATTGCAATGCAAAGCAATAAATTTTACAAGTCCTAATAAATCGTTTTTAGCAGCTAAAATTTGTCAGAGGTAAAAATTTACCATTACAGGTGCGTGTACATAGACCCATTGTTAGATCTCGATGTATCTGAGTTTTTGAGATACACCATCCTCTAGATTTGCGCACTGTACCTATTCACGAGAGCAAACGACACTGTTCTGTTGTACATTTCTCTATCTCATGCAAACAGGTTCAATTATCAGGATTTTTATTGCAATCAATAAAGTTGCACATTCAAATAAAAAATTGCAAGCTCTATATACCTTTCTAGTCCAAAAGAATTCTAATGATCGCAGCTAGGACGCACTGCGAATAAACCCATTCAATTGGTCACAATTGATGTAATCACAACAACGATTCAATTCGACATCAAGCTCACGTATTTCTGTTTTGTCACACACGACTGAATTGGCCAAGAAATTTCCTACCGAGTGTATACGTCCGTGTCTTGGCAGACGACAGATGATCTTGCAAGACGTTCACCATGGTCAGTCGGTGCGGTCCGCTGATGTTCACAACCAAAAGGTCTGTCATCTTCTTGTCTAACGTTGCCTTTGTCATTCAGAGAGGAAACTGCATATGCAATCGATATAACCTGCAATGCAAATCTGCCACAAAGCAGACCGCTGGTCGTTTATGTGCGAACAGGATTTCGCATATCTCTTGGCTATAAACGTAATGTAAGTGGTTCATCTTTTCTGCACCGCGCTAAATCTAAGTCAATTGATGTTAAACAAGTCTACAAAAGTTTTACTGTTACGTGGTTTAGCTCTAGGCTACTGTGAAACAACTAAAATTGGTATTTTTCAGTCCCACATAAATTAAATAAATGCAAGAAACTAGATAAGATCAAATGGCTAATGGCTAGTATAGCATTTTGATGAAAACTGGTCCTTTCGTCGCTACTTTCACCCTGCAGAAGACGAACTGGGCAATGCCTTTTGATTAAAACTTCTTTGCATCTGGAACTTCGAACCTTCGGGCCTGTGCAATCGTTGGCCAATAGACTGCACATGCATATAAATGCATTCCCTTTTTCGAAACACAATCAGCAACCGTTCATAATCCAGCTTATGAGATTCCTGATCGTGTAAAAACATTTCTTGGCAAACTGGATGCAAATGAAAAGTAATTATTTGTCAAACTTAATTGTTATTAACTGAGAAGTGAAGAGAGCATAATAATTATTAATTAGCTCTGTGACATGTGACAAATATGCAAGCGGGGACTTTCACTATGAGTACTCGTGAAGGCTCACGCCAGTGCTTACTGCGACAGTCGCACGAGTACCTTAGCGAGTACGCGACTCATCGACGCATACAGGGATAGTTGCCGCTATCGAAAGTTTGATCGAGCTTTGGCAAACTGTCACAAATTCTCAGACGTGGCTTCCTCCTCGTGGCTCGTGTCACCGTCAACGATTCGTATTCAGAATAACGATTTGATTGCCTTGTAACTTAATCAATCGTGAATAAATCACAAAGCTCTCTTAGGAATTTTAATCGGGAATCTGATGCAGGTGTTTAGTTTCATGGTTAAAATTTTACGGATATTTATTTAAAAATACGGATTGTTCCATGTAAAAAAAAAGGAAACGACGTTGTTTTAACGTCGAAATTTAAAACCGAAATCGAGTTAAACAGAAAGCTTGAGCCACGCATTCTTTTAGAATGCTCAGCGAAAAATCGTGAAAACTATTTAACTAAATGAGATGGTAGGTACGAAACCAAAACAATCAGAACAATGGACCGTGATTAAATGTAGGAATAATAATGGTGTGAATCTGTATTGGAGAGTATACTTCCTCACAGCCCGCCCAATAGAGAACCTGTGCTGTGTTAGTGTCTAGCACGGGCAGATAATTTAAAGCATTCAGACCAATTTAAAACAAGCCCGAGCCACGACAGTCTATTCGCAAACCGCAGAATGAAAGACCTCAATGCACGACTACTGCCGGAAACTATTTTTGATCTACCATGCGCTCGTTACTTGTACTTGTTATCGCTCAATTGCAGCTAATGCAGTTCGATGCGTGTTATTGTTATGCATTGTTTGTTACCTGTAAACATAAGATGTTTTCAGCAAAATAATGATTAAATATAAACTTCCGGAAGGCAGAATTTGATTGCTTGGAATACAATATTCAATGCAGGTTACTTTTACTGGCGGATGTCGAGGATCGATTTTTTTCTGAGGATGCGCTTTCTCTAGAAGGTATCGGTTTAAGAAGGTCGAGGTCAGCCGCGATGCCGCGAGGAAGATGGTCCCGAACCTGACCTCCCGAATGAAGATGCTGCTCAGAGATCAGCTGACATAGAGGTCGGGTCAAAACACCAAATTTCAGTTTGCGCTCCTTGCAGTTTTTATTAACTGTTCGTGCAAACATCAAAAGGTCATTCTACGTCTAGTAACAAAATTAAGTATGTGGTGCAGTGTTGATACATATAAGCTGCAACGACGATAAAAATAAGTAAGGTACTGTTGGAATATTTACTTTCCAATCGCGCCTGGAGATGAAAGCTACGTTTATTACTAATTACTATACACGAAAAATTAATTAGTGTCTGGTAATGAAGTCGTAGTTTATGTTGATGCACTAACGCCTAACCTGCGGTTGTTCAAATCCAGTTCTAATGACAACAGAACTTGTTTAAATTACTCTTTTTACCCTCAGAGCAGGATAATTATCACGATTAATATGCATCACTCAACATGCGATGTAGGACCTACATCAATAGCCAACGCACGACGCAGGTAAACTGAAAATAAACCATAAAAATGTCCCTCACGAGACGAATTATAGTTCCTTCGGCTATGAGATGAGGACGTTGATTTTCAAACGAGAGATCGGTAGGTGAATCTCACTAATATTGTACACAATGCACGTGGTTCGAGTCCTACTTCTATGCTAATATTTTGCAATATTAATTGTTAACACAAACATACTTTACCAGGGATACAACCGAAAACCAGTGTTCTCACATCAGAAAGCGTTTGACATGAAGATTCTACGTTCATGGCAAACAAATGGATGTTCTAGTTTGGTGACGGTGGCAAACTCGTTCGTCTTCACCGACTGTACATTCAGAAAGTGAGAGTGGATCACCGAGTGCGACGACGCGAACGAACAATTAAGAAATAATGTGTACCATTATGTGAAGTTAGCTTAGAACCAAGATGTGTATTATTATTATTTATTTATCGGCAACAGAGGCGAGTCTACAAGTGCGATTTAATACAAATACAAATATGCGATACAAATACAATTTGTACAACACGTGGACAACACAAACAGAACAAGACATAAAGACAGAGTGACGTATAATATAAAACATGGATAACACCTAACATGTAAACTTGATAAATAAAACTTAATTATAAGCTATGAAGAAATTCAATAATTTGGACAGTAAGTGGAACGTTACAAGCAGAGTGGAGACTTAAAACTAAAACTTAGAACAATTGTAAACTTAAAGAACTAGAGATCTAGAGAGCTATAGAGAACTAGAGAACTTAGAGAACTAGATACTTGTGACTCGAATACTTATGGTAAAATGCTGTGTACTCGTTTTTACGTTTTGGTGATCAGCTATTTATTAAATTATTTACGCGTTTTAGTCGGGATTTGTTATATGTTCAGAAAATCAGAACACGTTTATTACAGGTGGTAAGAAAATCACCGTAGGTCGTTTATATATGACGATGTGTGTAGTCATTTATTGTTATTAAGTGTATACATATTTTTTGTCCTGCTTTTGTTTAAATTTGATATTTATGGATGCAAAACGTTTTAAAATTAGAAATGTTGTGTAGGTAAATGGGTCTAATTGCTTGCAAATTGCGTGTTCTTGAATGCGAAATGTGATTGTTACAGCACAAATGTGCCCAGTACCATTCTGCTCGAAGGGTAAGTAAGTTTTGGCAAAATTGCTCTCGAGTGAGTTACGAAAGATCCAGCAACTACGTTTAAAAGCATTCAGAATATATTGTTGTCTGTTTCAGCGCGTTTTAATAAGCTTCTTCTTAGTTTCCCGGTTTCATGATTCTAAATAAGAGAACGTGTACTTAAGTTTCAAAAATCAAAACTCTCACCAAATAAATTGTAATAGACATAACTATCATTTTTTCGATAAATGTATATTGTGATTATTTTCCAAACAAAATTTCATCTTGATTAATATCAAGGCGTTGACATGACAAGCATAACCATAGTTTTCAAGCCAAACCATTAAGCTGTCAATGTTTTATACGCGTACAGCTTTGATGCATTGATTGTCACACATAATTTAGGAACATCGCTTTTAATGACATGTCGATTTTATCATTGTGAAAGAAACTGTGGTCGAAACGAGTTGAATTTTGCTGAGCAGAAGATTTGTCCACGGACCTAAAGGTGCTCCGGATCTATAGGGTCTGTGATTTGTCAGTGAGTTTTCGCTTAGAAAATGGAGGATTTTTACTCAGCCATTTCCTCAACGATTTCTGTGTCTTCTTGGTGTGGATTGTGCCCCTTGCAGCTTAAAGGCAAAGTTGGTCAGAGAAACCTCCGCTTTTCAACTTCTGGCGTCTTTTACAACGTTGCACTGATTATATATTTTGTTTGTTTGTATTGCACCTTGGCGTATGTGAAATGGTGGTCATTTACGACTTTAACTGTCGCCAAGATGCTACACATTTTCCACACCAACATCGATATACTGATCTGCATCACGACCATTTCGTTAAGTTGCACGAATGGAAGGAAAGCGATCCGCGTTTTGAAAAGTATGGCTATAATCGACAAAGAGTTTGCCTCCAGTGGAGAAGAAATACCGTACAAACGATCAAAAAGATTTGCGATAAATCAGTTATTTTTGTTTTTTGTTTTCTTGGGGTCAAAACTCATTGTCTGTTTGTATAGATTAGCACGGCACAAAAATGCAGATTATTCAAATTTCTACTTGTCATGGACAGTCTACCTGTCACATCAAATTCCTATTTTCTTTATGGTGATTCACTATATAGACTTCCTATTGCTTTTAAAGCAGAGATTTGAATTAATCAACAAGAAGTTCGTGACCATTATGGATGACATGAACGTCAGCTTCATAAGAAAGAAGATGTTTGTAAATAACAAAGACAAAACAGAGTCTGGACTACTCTTAAAAAGAGTGGCTGCACTTCACGACACACTTTCCGACTGTGCCGTCGATGTCAACTCCATGTTCGCGGTACAAATACTCTTATTCACCGTCTCAGCGCTCATGAACGTCTTAGGGGAAACGACTTACTTCATTTCGTGGATAAATAAAATGCCCAAGCTGGACGACTTTATCATCTCCAGTGTATTAATCGCAACTATAATTTATCAATTTCTCTCCGTCGTGCGAGCAAGCATAATCACATCAACAGAGGTGAGATAATCATCTCGTTTACAACGGTTGAGTTTCTTGTTTATTGTTCCTAAACGCTATCTAGACACTCGGACGTGAGATTTTATTGTCATAGTGAACCATCTTTTAAGTTGTGCTTAAATTTTAGGCAAATTATACTGCAGTCGTGCTTCACAAATTGATGCTGTGCCCGTCCAGCAGTTATGATTACACCACGATGAGACAAGTAACATGCGAACCGCTCAATTATAGGTGCTATACTGTTACCAACCACTAGGCCACTCTTCGCTAGATAATTCCTCATTTTCTTTTCTAGCTCGAAGTGTTTTCAAGACAGCTTCTTCATCGGAAGCTGCACTTCAGCGCCTGGGGGTTTTTCAGGCTTGACGCAACGTTATTCTGTTCGGTAGGTGGTATCCATTTATAAACAAATTAAATATGTTCTTGACTAATATGGAGCAAGATATTCAATGTTTCGTCGGCAGACAAGAAGGCGAGAGTAGTTTCAAGGCCAAACAGTGGACTGATAGATTTTCTTGACGCCAAAACCGTAATTCTGGGATCCACTTTGAAAGTAACGAATCATCCTCTCGGCTCGGCGGCTCTCGCTACTGAGGAACAAGAGTTAAGGAAGAAAGCACCGTCTTGTCGGAAGAAACACATGTTTCTTTTCAGCCTTGATAAGCAGTGCCTCTATGTTTTTTTTTTTTAATGATAATGACAACTAACCATTACAATGAAACGGGTTCTATTATAACAGAAAATGTTTTCACTCGTTGACGATAAATTTAATGTGCGTGAGTCAAAGTTATTTTATTCCAATCCCTTTTTTTAAGTTGATCCTTTGTTTTGTTGTGAATTTAACGTTATGCACGTATAGCTCCGACAGAGCAGTATGTTCCAATCAAATGAGGCAAGAGTTTTGAATCCTCTTTTCCTGTCTGACAGCTGACATATCCTTCCATAAGATTTATTTGTTTCAGATGATTGGAGGCGTGTTCACGTACATGGTGATCCTGATCCAATTCCGGATGATTTCTATCCAGGTTCATTCAGCAAAGGGTTAAGGGAACACGCTCCGACTAATTGGGTAACAACAGCGGCCAATCATCAATATCCACCGACCAGTTCGAGTTACAAAAACAAGAGTATCACATGACGTCGACGTGCGAAAAACTCAAAGAACCCGAATGTAATTTTTTGTGGACTCGCCGACGTGCCTGCAGTAATGCTGTAATGTGTGTTTTATTTACAGGGGTACCAATCTAAACCACCACTTTTTCACATTACACAAGAATAACTGCTAATTGTAGTATATCCATAGAAAAATGTTGTCCACCGACTTTTATAATGCATCTCGCCATTTGCAAAGCACTCATAATGAAACTTGAAAATGTTTAATGCGACAAACACAGCCAAATTGTCTATGCTATTTTAGATTATAAACGGTTTTATATCCCAAATAAGGTGGGAAAGTGACCGTCATGTCATTGGTAGCTTTTGGGAGAATATATATGATATCACAGAGCAGTTATTCGTACAAGCACATGGTCATTTATCAGGAAGTAATTCGAAAAAACACTTCACCATTTTTTACATTGGTACAATACCAAAACAAATATGTTTGGTAGTTTGCTAAAGTGGAACGGTGTTTGTTCAGCCAGTGCGTTAATAGATGCATTTAATTCGTGAATAACGAACGTTCTCTAAGGTTTTGTCGCTTTCCAATATGGAATTCCATCTAATCATGTTTTATCAAGTAAGACGCAACTAGGAACTGAGACGGGGGAGTAACGTTCAATTAGTTTTATGTTCAATATCTGATCGTACATGTAATTCCTGCTGTACTTTTACCTTTCTTATTACGTTATTCGGTAACTAATGATTTTTATTTGGCTTGATAGCATTCCCAAGCCTTTCAGCGTTTACCGTGATTGATGTTCAGAACCGTTGGTCACCGAGGTTACACTGAAAAACAATTTATTGTAGTACATCTTCAACTCGAGTTTCCGAGCCGGACAACATGTATCCCAGCGATGATGAGCACAGACCGTGTTCTCCGCATGCTATTTTCGCTCTCACTCTATTAGCTACGGTCTGTGGAATTCGGTTAATCTGATCCATTAGTACAACACAGGTCAAGAGCCATGCAAATAATTAAGTAAACATCGTTTACCTATTACCATTCAAATTCTCCACTATTTTTGGGTTAATCAAAACAGCGACGTCTCATTGGTCGCTGTTTTCACGAATTTAAGCAGACTAATGAAATGCATTGCTTGTAATAAAACTTTCGTCAAAAATTAAATGAAACATGTTTTTGTAATAAAGGAAACATGGCTCGTGAGCCATTCATTTCGAACTACGATAAAACACTCGAAGCGATTACAATTTCTGTGATATCTGGGGAAACTGTTAGCGCTCATCTCCCTCGATGTGATCTATTGCGTTAGAAACGAGACAAATTACAGACGCGTCCATTCAAATTTTGACGTGACTAACCACGCTCTATTGGACATATCGTTTATTTTTGGTCGACCTGTGAGACAATTGTGTGTTCTTTTCTCATGAAAAACCTACTCTCTACTATTAAAAATACAACATGGCTCAAGTTCACCAGAATGGCATAAAAAACTTTAAAAAGAAGACGCATCATGTATTTCAGTGATTATAACCGAGAGTACCTAGCTTCTTTCACTTCGCTATTCGTAACGCATATCTAAACTATTAAATTCACGCAAATTACCATCGAGGACATACAACACAGCTCCGCTCAGAGAGACCCGGACAAGAAGAAATCTTCTCTCTTTTTTATATCATCCTCAAAATAATTGATGGTCAGTGGGAAAATAAAGAGTCGGCGTTCGTGTTCTGTCGATAAAACCGGAACTACACAATAAGGATGGAAAGTTACATCGGGACGAATAAAATCGCACGAGGGTCATGAAGGTCGGCGTAATCGAAGTAAATGGGGCGTACCATGCCGGTCTGATTGGCCACAAATTCGGTGATTATCGACGATCGGATAGCATTCCGATTGTTTTTAGTTAAAATGAGCAAAATTGGCGATTTATTTGAATTACTCGTTTAGTGGAAAGTGCGTCATAAGGTTGAGGAATGCAGAGTTCAGATCAGAGGTCAGACTTGCGAAATGGGCCGAACGATTGGTTAAAATTAAAGAGAAATGGAAAGAAGTGTCTGGAAAGAATTCATTGCCACGAAATTCGAAAGAAGCCCCACAGTCATGGTATTCTTGACAGTGGCTCACGTAGGTCGCAGAAGTGGCCACTATCAGAATTGCATGGTACAGAAGTAGAATAAACACAAAAAAAACTCGGGGTTTGAAAAAAGCACTTCTTACAGCTTCACTACTTCACCACGGCTAATTGGAGGAGCCAGATTGAATTGCCAGCGCCCCAAATCCATTAGGTAAGTCAGATCGACAAGAATTTTCAAAAGTCTACCGCAATGCTCCATTAAGAAAGCATTTGGGGGACATAGAAACTTTCCTGTAAGACTAATGGCATTGGAAGTAGATGCCCGTAAAGAAACGTACCTAACCAAACGCATTAAAGCGTAGACGCCATAATAAAGCTTAAAAGCAAAAAGCAAAACTTGGACGACCATTTAACAAGAATGTCAACGACGCATTTCCCAGACCGGCTCATCAATGCAGCAATAAAATTCCAGGTAAATTGAGCGCGATGTAATTCTTGGACACAGTCGAGTGACTTGTTCGCGCGGTGGTGGTAAGAAGATGCCCGAGATAATGAGTGGTGAGGAAGACGAGACAGACGCAGGCAGGTAAGGCGACTCAACGCGGGCAGCCAGTGAAGAGGAGACCCACGCTTGACGAGTTAACCGCCGAGAAAGTGAGAGGATTTCACACACATATCACTGCGCCGGCGACAGTGAAAGCAAAAGCAGTCGAGCCATCCTCATGTCCCCTTCACTGGCCGAAGAACTTCGAACTATTGCCCTTCTTTATGTCCATGCAGGCACCCAATCAAAAGATTGAGAGAACAGGTTAACCGCTATCTTGTCGATCAATTAACGCCTTTTATAGGTAAGTATATCTGACATGTAATTATGAATAAGAGCCGGAAGGCTAGCTCTAGCAGAGTGATGGGATTTATTGGCTTGGCTTCTTATGTGTAAGCTTGGGTTCTTACTGTAAGAAACCTTACGGCATGGTTCTATAAACAAATTTAAATAACGTGAGCCTGAGCAAGCAGTTACGATAGTTGACAGTGCGAAGTTCGGCTTTTATTCTAGTCACAGTGCCCGTTCAGGAACGGTGCGGCGTATTGGATACACCGCTCTCCTGAGGTCACTGAAGATAAGCATCAATACGATGAGACACACATTGAATGGGGGTAGGAAGGATTTCACATACATGGACTACAACAAGTTTTGCAGGTGACCACTGGTCGGTAATCGGGAAAGGTCCTTGAATGACATTGAACAAGGAATTTTACTTGGTATTCTCCATGGTTCAATTACATTGGTTAACAACCTCTCGACACAATGGATCAGTGAATGTATCACGTTGGTTGCTCTAGTTACGTCTTTCTTTGGAGGTGACAACGAGTCGTTGGTCCCCTAGGTGACCTTGGTAAGATACGATGCGGCACCGGGGCAACTAGGTGAGGCTAGGTTCGTCACCAACAAATTATTCACTTACGTAATTAAACCAGCACCCATTGTTAACAATCTGTTGTTAACGTGCTCGTATTGGGGCTATGTATCACATCTATTAAGAAGTACTGTTATATTATTGTGATCAAGATGTTTTCTCAGTACCACACACTTTTATTGGCTGACAACAACAAGGAAATAATACTTGAATGGAAACTTAACTAAACTTACTAGTAACCATAACCAGGTATTAATTTTATTATGTATTAGTATTAGGTATTAATTGCATGGCCATAATAATAAAAAGTCGCTCATAATTGCTGTAAGACTAGCTTCAAAAATGTTCCAGCATACAAGTAAATAATTGCTTTCTAGTCAGGCACAGTCAATAAACTTTCAATTGGGAAAATAAGATTTGTAATAGATGCTAGGTATTTTTGATTTTTTAGGGGAGGTAACAAAAAAAAGGATTTGAATACTTAAATAGAGGGGGTTCCACAGGCAGTGATGAAGAATAGCAATTGGCTATATGAGTGGTTTCTAGTTTACTTTGACAGGAAAAATGCTAGCATCTTTATGAAAGAGGTTAAGAAAAAGGTACATCAAATTTGGAATAAATTTGAAATTTTTTGACTAGATATGAAATGTTTACCAGGAGCAGAGAGACGGAGCATTCATAGATGGTTGGGCTTAGGAAGATCTTTAGTTTTGAAACCCTCAGTTTTTTCTATGTCAAGAATCAGGTGACATTTTTTTCAGGTTGCCTCTTCTTCTCAAGATGGAATGGTGGGTGTTTATAAAAGTTACTTTTCACTCTTCAAAATGCAATTTAGTGGTGTAATCGACACCACTCGCCACTCCTAAACACCTTCAGTTAATGTATTCATTTGTAAAACCCACTCCGGTACATTCAATAATATTTGATCCCAAACTTTCTTCTGTGATCTTGAATTTTGCCTGAAAACCAATTCAACACATTTTTTCATTGAGAAATTGTCAAGTGCTGAATTTAATTCCAAGCAAAGACTTAATGAAACATTTAGTTGATTTGGGCATACTTGGGGGTGATTGTGTAAAATTGTGAAATTAAATATCGCTCACTATTTTAGCGTGGCATAATTAAAAACCTAAGCCTGATCAGGACAAAAAAAAGCCTGGCAAGTGACAACTCATTTGATAACTTCAACGTTACACAATTACCATAATTTATTTGAAATATTTTCTTATTTGATGACTACAACATAAAAAAATAATTTTCAAACCATAAGGGTCTTCAAGCAAAAATACTGAATCGATAAGATAATTAAACATCAGACCTTGGTCAACAGCTCCGTGGTAGCAATCGCAGTTTTCGTGTGCAGCGAAATAGGGCCGCACTTGATCCTTGACGTGCCATTTGCTAAGCCCATGAGGATAATGACCTGGTCCTGTGCATACTGATCCACGCACGCACCGCTCCTAAGGTCTTCAGCCAACTGTCGAGCCGCCTTTGCACCGACTTCAGCATCAGTCGCGCCGCGAGAAGCAAGACCTGAGCTTCCGTAGATGCAGCCCGTGCTCGTACGAGCAAACAGGCTGTGTAAAGACGAACAAACATTTAGTTGCCGTATTGCATTGTCTAGACAATCAGGGTCAACTATCTTAAGTGGTTAGGGTGCCAAAAGGCTGAATAATGGAGGCGGGAACTGGAAGGAAAAGAAAAAAGGACCACTTTCTACCAGAGTAATTAAAATTGTCGTCGCATAGTGTTCTTAAAGGTTGAAAGTTTAGCTTACTAGCATTTGTAGATATATTATATTTAAGTGACAAAGACTAGCTAGTGGGTAGTCGAATATCTGGTCATAGAAATAGTTGAGTCAAAGAAAGATTTTATTTCAAGAAGTTCATATTTCTATGGTCTAGTACAAAGGTTAGTACGCAACAACTTAAACTGATTGTGGTGAAGAAAGAACGAGAGAAGGAACGCCAACTTACCATAGAAGAAAATTGGTCTCACATGGTGCACTTGTCAATAATTTGTGGAGATACCAATAATATCTCGACAATTGCACTACGCGACGCAAATTATCCTCTCTGGCAAGTTCACTACAATCAACTCCCAGGTTTTTGCCAACCTATTTGCATTACAACTTTAATACTTATTTATTTCTTTTCATTCCCATCCCAATCAACCAGGGGCATGCAGTCCATTGAATCAAGGGAATCATTGATTTCCCTAGACTTAAGAATAAAATTATATGATAATAAATATATGATATTTTTCTTTTGTATTGTTCACAATTATGTAATTGACTATTTGTTTTTGTTGATCAACAATCTATTTGTGTGAATTGGTAATTTGTAATAACCCAAATTCCTTTCTTCAATCTTAACTCGACGCGAAAATATCCCACTTCCAAGCGCGGCAGGCAGCCTGCCTCGCTTCGGTAGCTCTGCCTTGCAAAGGAATTACTTCCGAAATTTGTCACGCAGCCTTCATACTGCCCATGCTAGCCGCCCTATGATGCAACGAGCCGGCCGCGCGGCAAGCGTTGCGGGAGAGTCCGACGTGTAAATAAATGGCAAAAACGTGCATTTAAATTGCAGAGAAGAGGGGTTTATACCCATAATATGAGTTGCTACATTCACTGCATCAATTACATACATTATGTGTAACGGTATCAGCCAAATAGGGCGTATAAATCGCATTTTATTCTCAAGAATTTAAAAAAATGCTTCTCTCAAGTTCGGTCTTTTGTTCGACATCGGTTATGTTCTTACGTACTCCTGTTGCAACGAGCCTTGCCTTAGAGTGAACTGACAGCCTAGCTTTGCCTGCCAGCAATCATAATCACTACAATAAAATTGATGATCAAAGGTCATCATGTATTCAACAATGGATGAATGCTGTGTGATAGACGGATTGAAGAGAGAAAATTTCGGCTCTCTGTTTTAACTCAAAACTAAACATCATAACTGCAGGTCAACCAGAGCTCCCAGAGCTGAAAACAAAAACTAAGCATTGTGTGAGGCACTTCTCCACAAATTACTATTTATCGACGCCATGCCTCAATTCACGAAGAAGCTTTTCAGGGGCACAATGAAAGCAGCCACTCCGATCATAGGTTTAGCATGAGCGTTCTTACTATGCGTTCACATTTTTTTAGTGACCAGTGAAATTTTTAGTCCCAATTGATTCCCCTGTTGGTTTTTCCACAGCGTGCCACTGCCATAAACTATTTAAAGGATAAGTATAGGTTTGTCCTAGCAATTTATTTTACCTATTTCAGTTGTTGATTGCTAATATAAATTAATAGCTATTAGATCCTTGAAGCTTCCTCTGTGATGTGGATGATACAGATGTGTGAAGTAAATTATGTAGGCTCAAAAGCCACTGACATTTCTTCCAGGGTGAAGGACCAAATTATTCAAGAAAAACAACTCTTGGGTTGCCAATCTTGTACTTATTTTCATCTCTGGTTCATGTCATTTATAAGTTCCTATTTGATTTTCAATTTCCATGTCATATTTTGGGAATAATTTGTAAAAGAAATAGATTATCCTAAAAATATTAACACAAGCAATTTCTGTCACCAATGGTTACTCACTTTATTCCAGCTTGCGACCCAAAAGCTGCTTGTGGTGTTTCCTTGTAAGCAATAATTTTTACGGATGTTTTGCTAAACGCTGCAAGAAGTACTTTAGAAGCAGCACTGGCGATTTCTTGCGCTTTGCTCAGATGCAAGTTGCCGGCCACAAATGCTCGTCCCCAGATCTCATCTATTGAGCCTTGTTCAATCATTTCAACAGCGTGGAGCTGAACTGTCGGCTGTACGGTGACATTTACAACTCCTTGGCCTCGTGGAAAGTAGCCTCTATTGAAAAGAAGTAAAATTTATTCAAGAATTGAATAAAAACTTACAAAGGTAATTAATGGTTATTCCTCATAAAAGAAAAAGAAAAAAAAGAAGAAAACGGTATACCTTGTCTCTTGACAAAAATTTTTTGAACTGAGTTTTGAATGCTAAGTGAAGAACAACTAAATAATAAAATAAAAACCTTTTCTCTATTTCTGCCTCAAATGTTCCCCCAAACTTTTCTAGAATGGGTTTGAAAACTTCGATTGTGTAGTCAATTTGAGGTGCCATGTCGGCGTTTGTTCCTCCACGGAGATTTAATCGAGTCGGTCCATTACTGAAGAGAGCGCACGGTAGCGCCACTTGAATCAGAAGTCCAACGCTCCTTTAGAAACAAGATGAAAAACAATGAGTAGGACAGTTTTTAAGGAAAGCACGCTTATTTTCTACCGTTTTGTTGTAGATAAATTCAAAGGCATTTAAGTTTGTTATAAATATTGTGGAGCACATGTTATAATGTATTACCCGGCTGTTTTTGTATCTGCACAGAAATTTCCACATTGTAAATTTCCAGGGTTCAGTGAAATTTCTGTTGAACCAATGTGAGCACCAAGCAATTTCCCATCACAAATTTGCTGACCAATTTCTACACCTACATTGCGAGATAATTATGATACTTTTCAATATTTTTCAATTGGAACACAGAATACAAATCATACCAGCACCATCCAGCAATAATTACAGAGTGGTTCATTCAACATTATTGGTACAGCTAAATACTTGTCACCTTTCAGATGCTGAGGTCGTAGACCAGGTTTATCACGGCCCGCTCTTATGTTGTGAACCCGGACAGCTACTTTCTGTATTATACTTAAAGCTAATGCTATCCTCAGAGTCTGGCCACCCTAAAAAAATCAAATGTTACCAGTTATTGGATATTACTGCATCATATAAACTTTAAGTTGTGATAATATATATTTTACACTCGTTTAGTGCTTACTCCTTCCATGTATCCACCATCGACATCCGCAATTTGTTCGCGATGAGTCCTGCTGGACATGGTGTGCCTTGAAGGTTAGTGGCTTCCTATTCTACAGCGATTGGTCCCTTGAAACAAATTTTTTCATTAGAAATTAAGAAATAATATTAAAATGAGCGATTAATTGAAAATTGTACAAAAACAAGTACTTTTACTACTTATCAACAGGTAGAATTGACAGCTGTTCTCACCCGTCAAAATTTAAAAGGTTGCCAATAATTCCCACCGCCTTTGTGCTGCCGCTTGACCGATTTCGTTCTGTTCTTTGGTCTCAGCTGTAGACCGCGGTTCGTTTCCTGACACTTTTGTCACGTAATGACATCACAGTAAAATTCTAGTTAGTTATGGCTTCAAATTCACATTCTCCTGATGATGCCAAGATGAGTGGTGACAATTTTGAAGCTCTTGAGCCTACTTTACAGAACGTTGTCGAACAAAAGTCACTTCGATGGATATTTGTTGGTGGAAAGGGTGGAGTTGGTAAAACAACTTGCAGGTTAGAACTTACCAGATGGACCTAGGTCCTGCGTAAATTCTTTAACTTATTACGCTCTGCTTGACTAGTATATTAATTTTGCTGTTGGTTTTTACTGTCATTCTCACAAACAACAAGTAGATATCTTTCTTTGGTCTTTATATGTTAACATTCTGGTTTTTATGTTCAGTTGCAGTTTGGCAGTCCAATTATCCAAGGTACGAGAGAGTGTTCTCATCATTTCAACAGATCCAGCCCACAACATTTCAGATGCGTTTGATCAAAAGTTTTCGAAAGTTCCAACTAAAGTAAAAGGGTTTGACAACCTCTTTGCAATGGAAATTGACCCAAACGTCGGCTTTAATGAGTTGCCTGAAGAATATTTTGAGGGTGAGAGCGAAGCCATGAAATTAAGTAAAGGCGTTATGCAAGAGATCGTTGGTGCGTTCCCTGGAATCGACGAAGCAATGAGCTATGCGGAGGTCATGAAGTAAGTATCATCTAGTTTCTAGGTAGATTATTGTGTTTTCTACCCTAACCAAGGAATTCACATATTCAATGATGCTCATCAAACTAACATTTTTCATGTTTTTTTTTTGCAGGCTTGTCAAAGGAATGAACTTCTCAGTGGTTGTGTTTGACACCGCTCCGACGGGACACACTCTTCGCCTTCTCTCGTTTCCCCAAGTGGTCGAGAAGGGTCTCGGAAAACTGATGCGACTCAAGATGAAAATCAGTCCGTTCATATCCCAAATGGGATCAATCATGGGGATAACTGACTTCAATCCAGATTCATTCTCAAACAAGATGGAAGAAATGCTAGGAATAATACAACAAGTCAACGAACAGTTTCGTGATCCTGTAAGTCTAATTATCTTATTTTGATAGCATAGCATTGCATGGCATGTACAATTTCAAGCAATAAGACATATTCTTCTACTTACAATGTTAACAATGGTAGAACTTCGTCACCGGGGCCCATGCGCTAAAATGTCTACATGCTTTTAAAAATGTCTTGAAACAAGTTATGTGGCTTGATCAGGACAAACATATCACTAAAAAAATACATATTTCCCCCGTGTCCAGTTATGACGTTCTGGTCTCTTGTGACCCGCTGCCCACTTGAGGGCAAGTGATAATTCACAAGAAATAATAACAGGATGTCAGATAATAATATTGTCACAAAATCTGGCAATGTCAATTATACAAACACCAATTGCTTCCAAAATATAAATTCTAGCTTATAGTAATACATTTTTCCCCGTAATCTAGCTCATTTGCAAAGCATGTGCTATTTATCTTACTAAATTCACCATTGTTCTGCATTTTTTAGAACCAGACAACGTTTGTCTGCGTGTGCATAGCCGAGTTCCTGTCGCTGTACGAAACTGAGCGGCTTGTGCAGGAGCTGACCAAGTGTGGGATTGACACTCACAACATTATCGTCAACCAGCTTCTACTGCCGGCTGAGGGTGAACTGCCTTGCAAGCTCTGTGCGGCCAGGCATACAACTCAACAGAAATACCTTGATCAGGCAAGAAGCTCTGATAGTTCATGGTTCGATGATGGTTTAGCTCAACTTCCGGAGCCAATCTTGCCTGGAAAGGGGTTCGAACGTCTTAAAGATAGTTGTTAATTCCTCAATTAAATTCACTGTAAACACTTGCATCTCTACTAAATTTCCTTTGTTTATAATTATTTTCAGCAAAAAGGCAAGATTAAAAAAAAAATGCTCTCTATGAATGTAACTTACGTTAACAAATACTTACTTGCAAGCAAACGATGTGTTAACTTTGACATGAATATGAATCGCACCACTCGTTTGTTTGTCATTCCCTTTGTCTGAGAGTTAAGTGTTTAAATCCAATAATACCAGTATCTTTACCTGCTCAATTTGTAATCTCATCTTTTTTCTCATTTTAGATTAATGATCTCTATGAAGACTTCCACGTTACCAAGCTTCCACTGTTGGACAAAGAAGTTCGAGGCTCAGAACAGGTCAAGGAGTTCTCCAGCAACCTTTTACACCCTTACGTACCGGTTTTAAAGTAACCATAGAATGTAATGTAACTTTCGCTTGCTATATGATGTCTTTACACAGCAAAATTCTTTAACGGCATATTCATTGTAGCTATTTTTATTATGGGTTTATATCGGTTAGTTTATGAAAATTTACCAAATTTCTTTGGAGACATGTACATAGTGTATCTATTATTAATATTAAAACTTCTGAAATAATTGATGGCAATAACACGTACCTGGCAATTTACAGTACATATTTCTTACTCAGCTTTGCCTGTATTCTGCTTTTCTCTGCTCAAGTGGCTACACTTTTTTATATCTACGAGCGGGGTGGATGAGCATGTTGAGCGGCTGTATTGATTTTTTTGGGAATTCTGTGATCATTCTTGCAAAGACGTGCACTGGAAGCTAAATGTCCTCAAACAAGGGTCTGAAATTATAATTAAAAAGTTTGAAATTCCTAAAAATAAAATTGTCTAAAATTGAAGATTGGCTTAAAAAAAAACATTTTAATTTCTTTCTGGCACAAGCCCCATCTGATGTAAGGCTCTGCCTCTTGAATTTATTTGGGGGTAGAATTACAAAGCTTTGTCTTTACATCCACCCTACTCCTGGCAAATCTGCAAGTTTTAAATTTACCTGAGTTACCATCCACTTTGATATCTCCACTTTGATATCTTATTACCTCCTCACCCCTGGCGACTTGTTTATCCAGCGTAATTTGGCACCCTTAGCACGCCTATGCATTTTTTGATTGTATCCCGTTCAACTTAATTGAGGGGACACTCGCTGAGACGAGGTGACCTGAATGTAGGTATTTTTTGCTCTGAAAAATCTCCAAATATTGATTACCATGCAGACTAAGACTGTTTTGTGTTTTAAATTATACCAATCAAGCTATTTCAGTTCTAAAATAAACGAGTCTTTTCTAGCGTTGAACCCTCTCTAGGCTAAAGAGGCTTTAGAATCATTTCTTTGCTTATTTAACAATGAGCACCATCGAAACCTGGCACCGTTATCTAGAATGGGTTTAAGCTTGGACAACAAAGTGAGTTATCGGCTCCAGTGGCCTTATGTCTAGATTGCTTTGCATTATGCATTCAACTATTTATTTTTGGTGCATTTCAACTTCAATTGAAAAGACTTGTTACATAGTTATGCCAATTTAATGAAAAATATATTATTACAAATATTATCTACAATTGAAAATAAATATATGAAGTACAGACAGCAAGCAACAATGTGCAGTTCATACGTATTTTTTGACGAGAGAAAGCACACGATGCTCATTTAGTGAGAGATTAAAACGGGTTTCTTGTTTTATGTGAAAATAGGCTAAACAATTGAAAATAACACGTTGGTTAAAATTTTACTGTGAGGCTGCATCAGTTACGTTACTAATTATTTCTTTATTGCAATAAGATGATTTTTGTGCACTTATGTTAGCAAATACTTAATATAGTGTTCAAGTTGTATTTTCTTAAAAGGAATTAAATATAGGTAATGCCTAAAGCTTAATAAATCATCTCTGAGAATACATTACTGAAAAATAAATTGAGAAATAGGACAACCAAAAGTGACTTATTATTTGAAGCAATCCCTGGTGGTGGCTCAAAACTGAAAATACTTCCTGATCAGTATTTTGAAAGTCATGCTCCTACCAAATTAAATTATGCTAATAATACGATTATTTTCCCCTGTAATTTATTAAAGGTACAATATGTTGACAGCCAGAAAGAGTCAAGTCTTTATATAATACTCAATAATAATTAGGCCTCTAAACACGGACGTCTCGTCCAGATAGTTCCAATTATAAATTAGCTCGTTACTAGTAATGATATCTGATCAAAGATCATAAAGATAAATTGTCATGATCACTCAGTAGTCAGAATATTAGGTTTAGCTGGAATAAAATTGCACTTGCACTTTAATTGTAAACGTCATATCCTGTTTGCACTTGTGCATTTGCTTCTGGATCGGGTTTTTCCTCTTTGGTCGTATTGTATCCGATCTCGTGATATCTGATCGGATATGTCAACTGATTGCCTTTATCCCACGTGTAGAGTTCCTGTTGAAATAAAACACATTTATAACGATGATAAAAATTGCTAAATTTAGTTTTGCTTTCAATGGAAATTATTTTCTCTAGATAACAGATCAGTAGCCATCATTAATGGTTGCTTTGCCTATGCATCAGCAGCGAAATGTTAATAATGATTGAAGTATGCATACCATAATGCATAATTTACGGCATGCTCTGTCAGTCAAAGCCCTGTGCCGCGAGTGCGACCAACTTATGGTGGGTTTAATGGAAATGCGGCTAGTGCGTGTTTTGATGTACTACTTCGTTAGGTACAGGAGCCATTACAGTGCTCCGCATTTGGTGAGGGCTGTCCACCGTTTTCCAGCCCGTATTGAAGTTACGATCTCCATAAACATTTCAATGTGTTATTCTAGTCTTTAACGATGTAAATGTTTGAAGGGAAAGTGAAAACATGATAATATCTAAAGCTTTTGTTTATCAGTGCGCTGCTCATCGATTATAAAGAAGTTATTTAAAAAATCACATCTATGATATATATTTTTTTGAACCACCAATTTCGAAACCACCTTTTGCCACAAAAGTTCTACAGCAAAATTTTTTGAAATTTGTGGTTCTAATGAGACATAGTTTAGGCTTTTATCCAGTCAAAATCTACTTCGGGGACCGATCGAAAAAATTAATTTACCTGAACCAGGTTTATTATGCATGGACATTTCAACACATGGCAGACACATTCTAATCGAAAGGAAAATTTGTTATATTCCTTTCCCCTACACCCGCGAGTGTGGTCTAATCTCGCGATTCCCAAATGTCAATACACGTCCCACGCACGCTAGTGCCAAGAGCCAGCCAGTGTCTAGCAAGTTCGATTCGAACGTGTCTCCGGGAAATGCTAAGAGCTCGCCGAGCAAGTGCAAAGAAAATGACATTGATTGATAGTTTCAGCTAGGGCGCGCGAGAATCGCGGGAATACGTAACGCTGTTTGGTTCGCAAGTATTTATTTGTATTGGCACCGCAAGGAGAGCAAGACAAATAGAGGTTTTAGCCGAATAGGCGAGCTTGAAGTGAACGTCAATTACGCTGAGCAGGCGAGTGACGTTCGCGGTAGCGCTGGATGGTGCGTGAAATCATCAAGTTTTAGAGGGCCCAGGGGATGGCCTGTGTTTGTAGGACTTTGGGTGCAACGCTGATCTCTACGGCCCTATTGCACGAACAACGGCCCCATGGGCATAGACGCCGAACCAGGCTATCCCAGCATTCGTTTTCACGTTGTTGGTACGAAATATTTTATTGCGCTACGAAAGGTTGAATTATTCCGTGTAATTTCACGTTTTTTTACATATCCTAAATAGGTTGTTATATCCAAGTCACGCATTTTAACTCTAAATTCAACTGAAATACATTTTTTTTGCTGTAGAAAATCATGGCAAACGCGAAACATGGTAAATTTGCAAACTTATTTTAGAATGACTTTTCCCATGACGTGACTTTGCACGTGGTAACGCATTATATACCGCCGGGCGTCTGCTTCAACAGCGTACGTGCGTGCTAGTGAAAGGGGGTTGATTGAAGGAAGGGTGCTATCCCACAACCAACATCACCACCGCCGGCCCCAAACCCCAAAACAGGCACTAGAACAACAAATGGGCGCGAGCAAACAGCCGAAACTTTGATTTGCATGAAGCAGGCAGGTAGTGTATACACATACCTTATTTCGGTGGTTGTATCCAATCATTGTGGTCTTCCTGAACGGATTAGTGAAAGCTAGATTCACGTCCAGTAACTGATTCTTGTACAAATCGAGAGCGAATCTGTAATCGAGAAACACGGAGAGCGAACAATTTAGTAAATTGGTTAGGGGGGGTCCCGAGCTACTAGCGTTGAATTTGGCTAGCGCTCGATCCAGTTTTCATGCAAACATGATTTCACATGCTAATCAAACCGGAAAATCCATCATACGAGAACGTAAAACTCTCCAGCTTTTGTGTAATCGAAAACAATCGCATCAGATAACACTCGAATTTTCGTTCCCTTCTCACCTTATCTTTGTATTTCTCTCTGTACAACTGTCAACTGCATACAAAACTCCGCACACGACGAACATTTCACCAACTTTGTGATGATTTACACTTATGTTCCACATGAACTGTTTCTGCATTGTGTAGGCATCCACCTAAAACCAACAAACAACACACAGTTTCATCTATTGCATTCACTTTGATTCATACGACACCATTAAAAACTCTACATAAACAACAACTCATGCCAAAACCAATTTATACGGGCCATTGAGACAGTTTTATTTTCTCCATGACGATCTCGTAAAGCTACAAAATCCAGCAAAAATGCAATAATATACCTTCATGACAACTGTGTTATTCAAATTGGGTAATCCGTAAATGACCCATAGGCCGTTATCGTCGACGGAAAAGTCCATGTAGTTGTGCTCTGTGGTGTACAAGAAGTTGGTGCCGTTGGTAGCTACTTGAGGCACGTCCAGTTGGTGGTAGTTGTCGGTAGCGAGATCGTATCTCAGCACCCGCGGCTGGTCGCGCTCGTTGTAGTAGAACGACCCGTTGTACACCACATGAGCATTGCCCTGGGGGGTCACAAAGTACTATATGACGAAAGCTCGGCTCAGCTAAGTTGCAGCTTTCTGAACTTTGTTGCAGCTCGGTACCAGATTTTCTCAAGAGAGTGCCGACAGATACGATATAATGGCTTAAAAAATCTCCAACTGATCCATAGATGTTATGTGAGGGCGTATCCTGTTTGTTTATTTTTTAATTTGAATCGAGCCGTGTATTCTACTACGCCCCCTCCCCCGTGGCGCTTTCCAAATTTAATTTATATCCTGTTATTGTACCTGAGATAAACGTTAAAGGAGCAGGCGGATAGCGTTTGAAGTGCTCACTTTCTCTTTTATGTGATCAACAGAATCGTGTGTATTAATATTTGAAACAAAAATATAAACAACAAAAGCCTCTGTCAACACTCTTCAATCAAAAAAGCGCTTAGCCCATCCGAAATCTAATAACATCTCCTTCTGGAATCTGCTTTGCCACAATATACATACAAAAATATATACCTTAAACGGATGGTCAAGTTTGTATTTCTTCGTGTGGGTGTTTTTCCTGTAATAAGTTTTGTTCGCAAATTCAAACAAGTGGTAGGCATCATCCTCGTTGGTCACCCAGAACTTCTCGCTGCTGACTTCGTTTCTGGGCAGGGGGTCCCGCATCCAGCTGCCGTAGTTGGCGTCCGTGAACCGATGATAGACGGGCTTGCCGACCGCATACAGCTGGCAGTCTGCGCGAACAATCAATCGGACATTTCACACCACCGAGTCTCTCAGAGTTCCAACTAAGCACTTATTTCCACCGGCAGTCGGGCGCGCAACTTTCTGGGAACGTGACCGAGTTTTTAATGTAATTATCGTGGTGTCATGTTAATTTTGCAGACGTCAAGTAGATGACTGTCAACACATTTGCGTTAAAATTTGAATCCCGGGTATCTGTTTTGCTGCAGAGTGGTTTCTGACTACCCCACAAAATACAGAGTCTTCCTGTTTGTTAGAAAACAAGCGAAACAAGGGAAGGAAGCTATATGGCCACATTAGCGAGAGCGGTGAGATACTCCGACGTGTTGATACAGTTGAAACTCTTGGTCACAACAGTGACATAATCATTTGTTTAAGGCGAGTTTGAAGCCATTATTGGTCTACCCAATGGTTTGATGTGTCAGCTTGTATTAACAAGAATAAGTACGTTCGTACGCTCACCCGAACTCACTTTGCGACCAGTCTTGTTATCGGACTATTTAACAACTCGGTTGCATTATTTATACATTCTGTACATGAACGAACGATTCACGTATATTTTTGTAATTTAATACCCACGTACAACTTATTTTAACTATGGGTTAAGTAAACTTCAAGTGCTTACTCGGAGTTAAGGAAATTAAGGAAGTTCAGGAAGTTCGTTCAACAAGGAGCACGGAATCCAGAAAGAAGTTATAAATTTACCAAACTATGCAACCAGTAGCTTTCCTGCTTTAGCCTATTGCTCCATGACAGCATGTAAAGTATCCTTACCGAGGGTCCTGTTCGGAAGTCCTGGATATGTGTCGTTGTCGAACGCTCGTATTTCCATTCCCTTGACCAAGTTGAAGAGCGATATGCCGCCGTCTTGGCATTTGAACTCCTTGGCGTCCGGACACTCGGGACAGGAGACCGGCGGCGGGCATAAGTCATCGACGTCTACGTAGTCCGGCGGGGGGTGGCCGAAGACGGAGAGCCCCTGGCCCCGTGAACCCATCGTGGGGGGTAGTCGGAGCCGAGGGTCACTCTCTGAAACCATAGCAAACGCTTGGTCATATTTCTTTGCGATGTTTACTTGTGGGGGGCAGTTGGTGCTCTGTTTTGAATCTCTGGGGCGGTGACGAGCGGTGTATTATCGAAGGCGATGCAATTATTTCGTATCTAGACTGTTTTACTGGAGTTTGATATTGACCAATTTTCTCGTTATTGTTGCGCTGTAATTTTATTTCCTTGACACCGGGGAAAAAAAATAATTAAAATTGTCAGCAGTTTTTTGACGCAATGTCGATCGTCGAAATAACTGAGCACAATGAATGCATTTTCGATTTGAAGAAGAGAGAATCTCCTCAAATAGGCAAACCGATTTCGTACCAGTCGAAATTTCGCAAGAAGATCGAGGAGGACTCGAAAGCAAGTAAAACTGGACAACGCCGCACGTTTGGATATGCCGAGGTGCCATTGGCCAAACCGACCGAGTTCCTGAAGAAGCATCAGAATAAGCCAGTCATACTCCCATTCAAGTAGGTTTATTATTAAAGCCAACGGCGAACTTGTTCAATTTTGAACGGGATTGATTAGTTTCAAAATGAATCCTCGTAGTTAGGGGACTACTTCTATAGAATTCAATTCCCGGCTGCATTCTGGCGAAATAGATTAAATTCCATACCACAGCACTGATGAGGTACGAACAGTTACAGAGGTGTGTAACAAATCACTCGGTACGTCACAATAAATATTGATCACTGTATTTGTTATTGATGACTTTCCCTGCAGACGAGAGCCTCCGCCCAAGGCGAAAGACCGGCAGCCAGCGCGCACAAGGTTTCCTGCTGCTCAACCAGACGCGCCAAAGAAGAACTTCCTTCGAGAGAACATCCAGAACGCAGTGCATCTAATTCCTCCGCAGCCGAAGAAGCTGGAGGTGTTCACTCGATTCGGGGCGAAGCGCCGGGTGGAGCCGGTGCTTGTCACGGAAACCCGCTATGCCAAGATGCCCAGCTTTCTGGACGAATTCAAGCCGCCCCCGCCTCCAGACATCGAGGGCCGCTTCGGCGACCCCTGCGAAGGCCTCCAGATCAACTCGGGACCGCAGTTCGTCAGCGACGTCGAGCGACGTGAGTTGCTGGCTGGACTCAAGAGGAACTGGGACCTCAAGATGAAAGACTACAATCTGTTGCCCGTGATCACAGACACCCTTCGTAAGATACAGAACAAGATTGATCTTGAGATGGAATTGAAGCAGTTGGAGAAAGATATCGCCACGATTGAGAAGCACCCGGTGCTCTATGTTTTGGACGAGCGGCGAGAGTTCCGTTCCGCTTGAAATGCGCTCCAGACGGCGATTTAGCGGAATGCAGCTTTTTAACCGCCATTTTTGTAATTGTACCATGATTGTTGACATGCTTGAAAGCACCAAAATCTGATTTAATAAAGTGCTTCTCTTGCCAGTTGCCCGTGGGAAAAAAAACTTACGTTCTGCTTTCAAATTTAATTTAAATTCGTCCAAGTGGATTTGAGACAGGTTTGAGTAATTTCTTTTGAAATTCCTAAAAAAATACCATGGATGTTTGATACAAGCAAAAATCCTCGGACATTTTTTGTACGTTCACACAATTGTCATATTTTTACAATGCTCGCAGATATAAATTAGGCTCTTAATTTGATTGACAGTCCAGCCATTAAAATTTTCCTTCACATGACGCCCAGAAAAAAAAAAAAAACATACAATTTGAATGAGTTGTATCTGCTGGAAGGGTATAGTTCGGGTGGTTGGGTGGCTATCGATTATTTATTTTAATGGTGGTTTTAAAGGCACCTCCGAGGATTCGGAATTCGAGAAGCGAGTGGCATAAAGTAACTACCTAACACAAGGAAAACGCCAAACAAAACTTCCGCGGGTAGCAGCCGTCAGTGGCACGGTTGAAATTGTTACACGCCGCGCGTCACTTGCACGTTGGGAAACGCGTTCGAAAATCCCTCTCTTTGCCTTCTAGTGACGGCGAGTGAAACATTCCCATCCTTCAGACGCTCCGCTTCTGCTGACTATGCATCGATTCTTTATTGCATTTTTAAAAGGCCTGTGTTTTTTTTTTCTTAAACTGCCTTGTTTTCCCAACAGACTTGGGGTGGTTTTCCGGTAGCGGTCCTTCCCATGGCGCGACCAATCCGTCATTGTCAGCTGACTCGAGCACGCACATGTCCCTGAGGACCTTCTGGTCGGACACACGTGAGACTCGGAACAATTCTTGCAATGCATCTCCATCGAAGTAGAACGGTTATCGAATCCCAGGACGTGCTTGATAAATGCCGTCTCAAAAACAGGCAAGTATATCGTGCCGATAAGATCGTTCCAGAGTCCTCTCACGTCATGGAGACCGTATATTTGTCGCACATATGATGAGAACTTTTGATTTTTCCCGTACACGACAAAAAGGATATGTTTTATAGTGGAGGACATAAAAAAAAAACTTGTCATGAACTTTGAACTATGAAGTTTCTTCGCTCAAGATTTATGAAAAGTTCAATCCTTGCCGGAAATTATATCGTCGAGTCACAGCGAATCGCATTTGTATTGCAAAGCGCATCCGCTTTAAAAGAATGAAAAAAAAAATCGTACAGATATCTCCAAATTGATATCTATTTAAGGAGCTCTACGTGACTTGTGGCGCTCATAGCAAACTTTCGAGAAGACAACAAACACGTCCTTCGTTGACAGTAAATGCCACACAGCAACATGAAATTAAACTGTGCATTTGACGGAACGTCAATATTTTGAATTTCATCTACAGACAATACAAATGATTTGCGACGACCTCACTACTGTCTGAACCTTGTTCCGAAGACGATCCTCGTTCGTCGCTAGTCACGTCAAGCACATGCAATTGCGTGCACGTTTTGAATTAGGTTAGTTACAGAACAGCATGTGCAGCGCCGAGTGCTTCAGTTGATGCACATGCACCTCGGAAGCCCTCGACCTCTTCGTTCAAGAATCCAGCGTCGGCGGCTTTGAGACGAGGCGGAAATATATTACACCGCCCGAACGGACGCTCGTATATCATACAATTTCTGAGACTAGAAATAGTCTCTTGGAATTAATTTCAAATAATAAAAAGAAAATAGAACGTAGATCACGCCTGTAAATCAGTGTTATTGCTATTCTACAGCACATCCATATCGCCACATCCGCCTTTTTTTTGTGTAATAAAATTCGGCATCTTCGCGGAATCGGCTTACCGAAGAGCGTGAAAATCCCTCTCGTTATGCCGAGCTCGTTCTTGCAGACGCATCGGTAGACACCAAAGTCTGCTGTACCAATCCTGGTGACGTTCAGCTGCATCTTCGCCTTGTAGCGTCCCTGTTCCCTGTAATCCATGCGATACTTGTCGCTGGGTTCCAGAAGACGGTCTTCCCCGCGGTCCGGCGAGTCGTCGGCTTTTTCCCAATATCGGACCGCTTCTGGGTACGCCTCCACCTCACACTCCATCACTGCCGTCGAGCCGTTCGCCACCCCCAGCATCTGGTTCTGGATGCGAATCAGCGGCGAGACTGTCGACAAATCGGTAAAAGGGGGGGGGGGGGAGGGGGGGGGGGATCTCGTTACAGTTTCATATGAGACGCCATAAGACAAGTTGCATCTGGTGGCTAAAAGCATGGTCATTATCGTCCTTTCAAATAAGATTAAAATAATGCAGCAAAGTGCTTTTTTATTGTTGGGGGGTGGGGGTTAACGTTGACATGCTTTCATGAATTTCTACTGGAAAAAATATAAAATTGGAGAAGCTTTCTGCTTTTTCCAGATCACAGCTGAAGCCAAACAAATTCGCTTAATGTTCATACGTTATACGTGAACTCAAAGTTGCGCCTAACATTTTTTTAGCTTCCGTGCAATTCGAACGAGTCTCTTATTTGTTTCGTTTGCGAATGGCTAGCGCAGGCTGGCGTAGCCACCTTCCTATCTGATTCAGACAAGTTGAATAATTCCCGAAAGAGATGTGCAAATTAATTGGTTCCTCGCGACCGCCGGAGCAGGTGACGGAGCGGAGTCAGTGAAACAAGCTACGCGACAAGGGAACTGGGAAGGAGAGTTTCCTTCCTTGTCGTGGACATAATTATACCGGGTCGAACTGCGGAGATTATCTCATCTATGAGAGTGGTGTTTATATTAAGGGGATCAACGGGTGACTGAGGGTGGAGGGTGGAGTGTTGTAACTAACATCATACTCACAGTGTACTTCCAGTTTGAAAGTTTGATTGGCTTGTGGCGGGACCCCGTTGTCTGCGATGCACAGGTACGAGCCCATGTGTCCCCTGTTGATGCGGGTGATGTTGAGTGTATGTCCCGACACGGACACAGCTGCAACGCAAGGCGATAGGAAATGGATTCGGTGACAAACGGCCATGTAAACTGATCGGCTTCGATTGGGTGTCCATTGATAAATTCGTCATCCGACAAATTGACTCTAATTTGTAAACCAAAAACGTAACGGCTGATAAAATGCAATTTTTTTTTATTTACTTTCGTGCCAGATACAGTATAGCTAGAGGTAAGAGTGATCGACCGAAGCCAAAGAAATCCTAGCACCTCAGAATGGATTGGAAAATCACGGTCATTATTCTTGACTCGCACTATATCCAATGGCAGCTAGCCAATATCCACTAGACGTCCAACGTAATGAAATATGGAGAGATCATTGAGAGCAATTTATCTCCCTAGAATGGAATGGCACACAGAGAGGAATAGAGAGAGAGAAAGGGAGTTGGAAGGAGAGACGAAAGTGCAGCTCCACCGCCAAACTAAAACAGGTACGTCAGCCATCGATAGACATGTTTACTGTGTTTTCTGAGGGTATAATGTACATCGAGTACAAATTAGAGGGGATTACAGCGAACAAGGATCCGGCAAGGGAAATGTGGCGCTGATGGTACGCGAAATATTTACAACTTAGGAGAAATTTTAATTAATTTGGCAGGTGCACTCAGTCTGTGGCATAGTTGTGTATTTGATTATCTTGGATATCCATTTATTATATTCTTCGAAGGAAAAGTAAACATGGAAACTGAGAAGATATTTTAAAATTAATTCGTCAATTTTTAAAATCACTGATAGCACTAGTTTATTTCTAAAAATAAAGCCATTGGGTATTGCTTGAGGTTTTGAAGCGACTTGCATTCCTCTCTTGTGCATTCTGGTCTAAAGATTTCAAGTCGGTGCGTAACATCATTACAAATCGCACGCAATGAAACGCACAGCGCGAACATCAGCTGAACGACATAAAAGCCCGGAGAGTCCAACCCTTACCTTGCCACGCTCCCATCGGGATCGGCGATCCGTCCATTTTCCTCCACTCGACGTTGGGATGAGGCGTTCCCGACGCGGCACAACGCATCCTCACGTTGTCTCCCTCGTGCACGGTTATCAATTGGGGTAGTTGCGGATACATGGGTATTGCACCTAGCGCGAAAACACACACACACACACACTAGAGTTATAAATCATTGCCACTTCGCTTTTCCACGATCCAGCATTGTCGGTCCAGTCCCCGGTTAATACGGGTAATAACACGGGGGAGGCGACGTGAAGTATCACGGACATAAGCTGTCGGATGTCGGATGAGTCCGCCGTCGCACGGTCGTAATCAGTAATCAGTGTTAGCTATCTCGCGATTTATGACTACGGTCACTCATTATGAGTAATAAACGATGTTTTGGTCGAATGTGAAATTCGGGTTTTTGGGCGGTTAGAGAGATGTTATAATTGGGGATTGCAAGTTTTTTTTTAGGATTCTAGTATGGGAATGATCTAATCAGAGACCCGGTACCGTAGAAAAGCCAGAAAGTAATTATCCTAAAAAGTTAAATTACCTATATTTAATTTTATTCTAGCTTCGTTTTTAGAAGTTCATTATCTTACCGCCGTGTTTCTCAGAATTTACCATTAAGCCAAATAAGTAGTAGACCACTTGGTTTCGAGGCGCAGTAATTCAGCGAGAAGTGCACTTATTTCTTTCACAGAACGTCTGTTACTTTTACCGTGTCTGCAATAACAAGTTTAATGAAACCACGGACCGTTTGAAAGTAGCAATAAGTTAAGTGGAAAGCGCAATAAATAAAAGTATACCATCTCTTACATGCACCATGGTTACAAAAAAGATTCACGTATTTATTCGGTAATTTCGGAGCAGTTTGCGTTTAGCACTGCTCGTTGCTGCTGACAGAAAAGCCCCTGTAAATTCTTCAGACTCCTGACAGATTAATAGGCTGTGTTATTGCGAAGAATTTAAATGGAACAGAGAAGCCACCTGAATCTGAAATGCCTTGCAAGTCGGCGCATTCATCGGATATAATACCTTTGTTCTGATGGATAACTCTACCAAGTGGTTTGTTAATATTCTCGCTATCTAATAAAACACTAGCAAGGTATTAACATCCAGGTCGATAACGATAGCACCAGGGAATGAATTAAACATGTCTAAAGTTTAATGTTTCCTTCGACAAAGAAAGAGAGAACGCAAAAAAAAAAATAACTTTTATATCTGTGTTGAGTTTTATTTTGCGATTCCTCAACGGAGTTTTCCCACAGGGATTTTCATTAGCTTTTTCTCTCCATTCTCCGACCGCAACATTTCCGTTACATCCTACCGTGATCCTACATCCTACACCACCATTTCAGCTAGTGTTGACTTCCACAGAAATCTTTCACGCACCAGCGATTGATGGCGGGATGAGCAGTTCATTGCTGATCGTTCCATTCTTCTTGACCGTCCAAGCGTTGATTCCAGGTATTCCAGGCTCCCCGTTTGTTCCAGACTTGCCCGGGCGTCCACGAGGTCCGGTCAGACCTAAAACAGTAACAGTGTTTATTCTTTCCATCTGTACCCTGTGTCCGGAAAGGCGGAAAAGTCCAGTCAGTTGTCTTTACATTAGCTATGCCTCTTTCGCTAAGGCTCGATGCTTGAATGAACAGTGGTCCAGTTTCCATGCAAATGCTGTTATAAGGATTTTAGAATACAATAGCGGAACTTTCCCGATTTTATCAAATTTCATTGTTTTGTTTTGAGATAAGCAATCCGTTTCTATAGTGTGAAAGTATATTGTATACTTAAAAATAAAATTTTCTACACCAATAATTCACGGTTTTCCCAGCGTTGCGCTGTATTATTTCTCAAAAGAATAATGTTTTGAATCGGGTGTGGTGTAAATCCCCTTTAAGCACCACCTAGCAAAAAAATCTAATATCTATTCTTTCGAAAACGCGAATTCACCACCGCATTACTTAACGGTGTGACAATCCAAACGATCTCTCGTTTTTTGCCAATATTTAATACACTCAGTTGCTGCAAGCGTCGGTGCCACGTATCGCTACCGCCTTTCGTATTTGGTCCCATTTTAGGTAACTATCGCTGTGCGATCGGTCCGTGAACTTGTTACGGGCGGTTTTAAAATCTGAAAATTCACAAGGGCATTCAATTTACGGCCTGTTTTTGTTCAGAGTGACTGGTCCTTCTGAACAGTGCTCCAAACCTTTAAAGCTATAATAACTGGCTTTCAATGGAGGGGTTTTAAATCGCTTGAAACGCAGTCCGCCTGGGACAGCTTGCAGTATTAAAGGGGTTATCTCCTAATCCTTGATCATTTAGCGTTGTGACGTGCATTCTGCAGGGATTATGAAAACTGAAAACAATGATAACCGTAATGCCGGCGGAATAATTCAGGCAAAAGGGATATTATTCCATCTTTTTGAAAAAGCCTTACGAGCTTATGACTTAGCAGCAACTGGGAGAATGCAGAGATCTACCAGCGGCAAAACTTTATCCTTAAAAGATATCTCGACGTGCAAGGGATTGAAACATAGGGAGTTCTGCTCAGAGATTTTGATGGCTGGAATTTAGGTGCGTCAGATCTGAGTTTTATTTTTATTTTTTTATTTTAACAGGACTGATGTTTATCGAGACACACGAGATCGACGAGCCCATGTTTTTACAGCAATTTAGAATGTGATTATCGAGTATCCTTTACTAGGAAGGCTAATAGATATCTCACAAAAACCTTCCCTGCTCAGCATTAATATTATTCCAGGCCAGCGTTTTCCGTGGTCGATATCAACAATCTCGCTACTTTTATAAAATAGAACAAAGAAAATTTAATAGACGTGGCCACAAATACGCTCAATTTTCTGACGGAAATAATTTATAATGTTCTCTTTTACCATATTCAAACAGTTGGCGGAATCGAGGATATATCGTCAACTTCTGACAGTTTCATTATGTCAATTTCAGGTCGTTTGGCATAATAGCCACATAAATATAGTTTATTTGATCAAGAAGCAGCAATTCTGACTGAGAAATAATACCGCGGGCACGAAGTATTTGCTTACTTTTATTCGTGGTAACGCCGAGTGGAATTGGTTCCACGAGGTAGTTAGTACACGAACAAAAACCTACAGAACTTTACTAGGGAAAAATAAAGGTATTTCACGAAAATTAATTATTCGGCGAAGCATTTGCAACATTTATTGGCTGTTTTGATATCCGAAAAAAAGCTGAAACATTCCTCGTTTTCATCACCGTCGGATAAAATTTCGAAGTTTTCCGTCGAGACTTACAAGCGAGTACGATCCACGCGGGCGTGAAATAAACTGGTATCAAAACAACTACACTGCAAGGAGTATGAACAAAAAGCAGGCTCGCGTTTTAAATAAGAATGTAAATTACATACAAATTATGCGCCACTCATCTCTCATATTTAATTATTTATATTATAATTAGGTAGAAAACTTAATGAAAAACTAAGCCATTCTTCAGCATTAATTAAGTGGGTAGAAAGCAGGAGTAAAATTTCTCTTTACTTAAGAGTCAATTATGAACAAGAATTTTGGATTATAAGACATTTTTCTTTGGGGAAAAAACTACTCGCACTCTGTAAATATACAATTTGAATGTATATAATTAAATTCATCAACGAATAACACTTCGTTAAAATCATGTCTACAGAGAGAAATAATGTGGCAGCCCAAGGTCTTCAGATAAACCTGAATAAACCTGAATAATCCATAGAATAAGTCCATAGAAAATCTTATAAGGATTGTAAAAAACCAAGCAAAAGTTCCTTCGTTAAGGAATGCTTCAACATTTACAACGCGTTTGATATGGTGCTGGGCCGAGTTAAAACAAATTGCATGACATTAATGATGGACTATGGGATCTTCTAAGACAACCAACATCAAAACTGAAGAAATATAAACACACCAAGGCAGTAAATATGATTCGGGGTTATAAGATATGATGGTAAACCAGAAATAAAATTGTAAGAGACACTGCGTATACATTTTTCAAGTCATAACTCACTGCATTCAATGAAAATAAATAAAATAATATTATTTTTGGAGATAAAAATGTCTTACCTCTGGGTCCTTTGGGTCCCAACGGGCCCTGGGGCCCCAACAGTCCTGGACTACCTGCAAAATATCCGTTTGCGATAAGATCAGAACGCTGAAATGTCAAATTCCTTCCTAAGCATTACATTTTTATGATATCTCACTCACCATCAACACCGTTCGTTCCCGGAGTGCCTGGAATTCCATCCCTTCCTGGCAATCCATCCATTCCTGGAATGCCGTCTAGCCCATTCCTACCAGGTATGCCGTCCAGGCCTGGCTCTCCCGGGACGCCGTCTCGTCCATCAAGACCGGGAAACCCAGGTGATCCTGATTCCCCCTCAGGACCTCTTGGTCCTTGCTCCCCATGGACGCCTGGAGATCCGCGCTTTCCTTCTTCTCCAGGAAATCCACGATCGCCACGGTCACCTTTGTTGCCGTCACCGCCACGTAGTCCTGCCGATCCTGGGAGTCCTGGAGAGCCAGGAGGACCTGGAGGGCAGTAGTCTCTGGTCGCCGAGCAGAATCCTTGGATAGCCACGAGCTGCAAGTAAAATTACAAAGTAAATACATTTAAAAACTAGATCGTGAACGACGACCATTCATTTTAATTCAATTACAGTGAATTCGTTTAGATTTTCACAATTGCATCACAATTAGCTGCAAAATATGCCTGCACCGTATAATAATTGTATGAAAAATAATTGTACAGCTAAAACATTGCTTGTTTGAAATTTGAATTCCAACTAAATAAAAAAGTGATGGTGTTATTATATTTGACACTGACAGATGGAAACTGCATAACTGCATTGGTATTTAATTATAAACTAATTCGAATACTTTGATGAATTTTAATGATTGATATCAATAGAATTTGCATTATTTAAAGTAGACAGAGTTGTGATCAAAAACTCATTAAAACTTTTTTTTTTCATACAATAAAACAAAACAAATAAAACAATAAAAATGCTAGATACCTTTGAAATCAATTGTATTTGTTTGCCATTACATGATTGCATAAGTTACAACTTACTTTATTTCTTAATATTGCAAATAAGCTAAGATACTGAAGCTCGTATTGTTTGCTGTATCAAAGAGAATCTAGTACCCAAGTCATCGTCAGTCACGGATAACGAACAATTCCACCCTCGGGATGTAGAAGACTCCTTTTGTATCTAATAAGCTAATGATATTTTCTCATACGTATCGAAACTCGATCTCATTTTGTTTCGCCAGTGTGATATTACTTTATTCAGTCTGCCTCCTTCATTATACTGCAATGCTGTGACCCTAAGTTTATATCATTCGCATAGCTCGAAAGTTTGCCGGAGAAACTTGGCATAATAATCTGACTTGTTATAATAAGTTAGAAAGCGTTTGTCTTGTAAGCTCATAGAAAGTTGGCGTAAGGAACAGAAAGGCTGACTAAGAAGCTGACTCCTAGAATCATGATTTCGCGACGGACAGCCGCCTTGCATTTGATTGCATGTAGCTTGAAGCCCCGGGAGGGCGAAGGGGGGGGGGGGGGGGGGGGCGAAAACAACGTGAACATTTCCATCACCTGTCAAATGAGATTGAGCAAAGAAATTTCCATCAACGGGAATTGGCCGGAAAAACAAATAGGTGGAGGTGCCGAGTTGTGTACTGCGGGATGCGTTCAGGAGTGAATACCTCTGTATTCAGTGGTTCTTTTTTTATGATATTGTGGAGTTGATTCTTTTAAAAAAGCTTTTTTTTAAGACAAATTTTTTACAGAAGCATAGGAAAAAAAATCATAAGTAATTACGTGGAGGAGCCAGGCTTGCTCTGCGGGCTGCGTTCAGGGGCGACTATAATTAAAGTATGTTATTTGACAATACAGCAGTTTCTTTGAACAAGAATTTGTGTGAATGACAATGACTGCTAAACGGGCAAGTTTTGAATGCATGTTTATGCATATCATATGTGGGAGACTGTCTTGCTCAGCGCGCTGCTTTGACAAGCGTGCCCGGGTGTACGCCAGTTGAATTGAGTTAAAATGGAAAATAGCAGGAAAGTGAAAACGTTATCTCTGCTCTTGAAGTTCAACGGTTGAACTCTTTAAGTTTTAAAGTAAATTCTCCTTTTCGTCGTGCCGAATCTGCTTTGCGGGCTGCGTTCAGGGGTGTAGAATAAGGGATGTCGCTAAATCTGTTTACACGTCGCCAAAATGTCGCATAAATGCCACTGAAATACGTTTCGCGGTTTCAGCATGTTACACACGTTATCAGTGACAAGAAAATTGATCAAATTTGCAGTGAACTTAGGCATAATGATCGTGTTATTTCCTAGTTAATGTGTCACATTTCTAAATCTTAATTACAATCTTTGAAATATTGTTAAAGAGATAGTGCTTTCAGGACCTGGTTATTTGCTAAAAGTGGCTTTTCTCCATGAGTTTTCATCTTCATTTTGTTAAGTAACTGGTAGATAAGGTTAGATAAAAGACAGTGCACAGCAATGTCGAGATAACCGGCTGGTTTTCGCGGCGAGATAAAAGTCTATGCAACAAACGTTTCAGAATTTTTCTAAAGACACGGGCCAATTATGTGTAGGGGATCAAGAGTGGATTTTCCCGCGATAAAGGGGTGGAAATATTGCTGATGTGTTCATCATAAGGATGGAAACTCTTTAATCCATGGCGTGCCTTTTAAACACTTTCTAAAGAACTCTATAAGGCGATTTGATATTGGAAGAGAAGAAGTTATTTTCTTGCTCAGGTATTAGCTATAAAAGCGAGCACGCAGGTAGGTTTTGCAAAGGTTTCCGATTCTTGGCAAACTATGCTCAGTTATTTACGCTCAACGTCAGCTGCGGATAATAATCAAATTTCGTATCGAACAATACCGTCATTGTCTGCACTCGGGACGAATACAATTGAAAAGTTTTTCAATTTTACAATCGATGTGATCTTTTGTGTAGCATCATCAACTTCGTGAAATGCATTTAACCACGAACTTATCGAGCACTTGGAGCATTACAATTTCAATATCTTCAAGTGCACTCTCTGATGATAGGCGATAGAAACAGCTGAGCCACGATTTCCCAGCGCGATGCATTCATCCTTCCATTGATTCGCGTACAATTCACTGTGTAAGTTCTGTTCCAGCGCGTACGCCGGGTATATCTTCATTTCTCGGCGCCCTTACCCTTTTCGCTTCTCCCTTCCCCACGCCATTCACAGCGACCAATCTCGACGAACAATGCGTTAAAAATGCATGCATTGCAATACACGTCATATGATACTTTCTGTGTCCTTTCTATAGGGATATAGGAGAGTAAATCGCATGTGCACGAAGTAATATTTCCTCGGTGCAATTCTTGGTTTATGTGAGGCACCACATGATCAACTACTTAGGTATGTTTTGAACACATTTTTTGAATTGAGAAGCGGCCGGTCTCATTTCTGGGGTAAAAAGAAAATTAATTTCTTCCACAAATAACTGACACGTAGCATGAATGGCAAGCACATTATGTAACTTAGAGCACAGATTTAAATCCAAATGTATGCAACTAATAAAATACCCCGCGCATTGCAAGCGCTTGCAATTGAACTCATGCAATTCAAATACTTTTTACAGTTGTTTTGATTTACTTGAATTAATTCACTGTTCATATTATTATACCGTTATACGATTTCTGAAATACAGTCAAAGTAGAAGCCATTAATTAGGTTTTAACTGGAACCAATTGAAGTTAGAAGCTATCGGCTTCAGTAGAAACTATCGACGGAAATGCCTATAACGCGGCAGTATTGGCAGGCATACATTGTTCCGCACGCAAGCACTCAAGAATGTGCACGGCGACCAGGGACGCCTGGAGATAATCTAAAAGACAAACAGGGAGCCGATAATCGAAATGGATGACGACGTCAGAAGCAATTCGAGAAGGTGTAATTCGAGAGAAAGATTCGTGGGCGGAAGCAATGGGATGAAAGAAAAATATTGAGATAATCTTCGAGAACTGGGAAAGATCATGCAATGCAGGAAGAGTTGAAGAAACTTTCGATATAAAGAAAATTAATTGAATTTCAGAAAAATCGATTATACACCTAGATGCATAGTAGTTGACGATTCCCATCTGCGGATACCATTTCTTGAAAGTTCTTGAATGAGGAGCTTTAAGTGGATTTCGCGATTTGTCGTGCATCTTTCAGTGAGCAGCGTCCGTCATACTTTGAAAATTACTGCCGCGATTTTCATTCCAGTCTGGAACTTTGTAATGAGATGAGGCATTTTTCATCAAAATCAGTCAGACGAGATAAGATGGCCAAAATTGGTTTGGTAACAGACAGAATGTTATATATCTATGATAGAAATATGTATACTATCTCAACTATCTCAACTATTAACCACTAGGACACTTTTCCTATAGACATGTGAATACATAGAATGAAAAACTTTGAAAACTGAAATCATACTAGTCACCGACAATAGAATGATTGTGTAGTGGGGATTTAACAACGTACTGTTTTGACCACTAGCCCTGTGGCATTGGTCTAATTGCGTCGGTGAATGAGTGGATGATAACGACGATAACCCACCCCAGAACAGAGGAGGGGAAACTTGGTGCCTGCACGTAGCCTACACTTATCGAAGTGCACCACTGGCCCAACGTCCCTTCCGAAGGAAGGTTTAACGCGAATGACAGGATTTTTCATCAAATCCATGCTGTCAAAAAGATGTCAAGTTTTTGTACTAAATTGTATCCCTCCAGCGTCTCTTTGGAATAGAACTGGATATGTGCATGATGGTCACCCATCCAAATCCTAACCCAGTGGAGTATTGCTGATAACGCTAATAATTAAAAGACACATACAAGTGTAACACTTAAAAAAAAGCACAAAACGAAGAGTGGCAGGAAATTTCGTAAGTCCAAACACAAAAGCCAAACGAATAAAAAATGTTCAGTAAGCAAATGTGCTTATGTCGACACCTGAAGGTAAATTTGAAACTCGTATTCGAGCTTGTAGATTGATTTCGTCGCGGCAATCGCGAAGCATAGTGCAGGTGTATTATTTGTTATATCGGCAGCACGTCAAACGGGACACTTGATACGTTGATTGACAAACTTGTGAATTCCCATTCGCGACGCGGGTAGGGGGCCCTTCCCCCCTGGCCACCCGACGCCGCGACGTTCGCATTTCGGCGTCGACCGGTGCATTAGAATCCTTTCACACATCCCTCGAGATGGATCCGTACCTCCCAGCACCCCATGGTACCGGCCACAATGCCAGGGATCGACCGGCTAGGCGGAGGTTCGATTGAAATCCAATTCTTAGCGACGATATTTCTATGATCACAGTTTGACGAACTGACAGCACCAAACTCTCCAGATTCAAGATTGGTTCGAGAGAGCAATTGGGAATGCTTGGGGAACTGAGGCTGGTATATTTACTCTGAGAATGCTTCGGGGTGCTGTTTTCCCATTTTTTCCGACTTTATACCTACTTCTTAGTTTTATTTGGTTTGATTCTCTAATTGATATTGGTGTGTTCGAGTGACAGAAATTAAAAGACAAAAGTTTATATTTGTAGGACACTCGAAACCAGCCTCGGTTTAATTTAGAATTTAATTGTGACCGAGTTATTCCCAAAAAAACGAGGAACTTATTACGTCTCAGACTTGAGCTACGTCACCCATACGATGTTCATTTAAAAGTAAGTGCGCCATTAATACATTTTGTAAATCGCTGCTAAACATCTCCCTACCACCCCTGAAATGATTAACGACACGCAAATTGTTATTTTACAATTGCCGTGCATAAATAGACGTGTCACGCTAGCGCGCAGGAATGCGCAGCAACGAACTCGGAGCAGTGCAGCATCTGCAATTCACGCCAGAGTTAATACTCTGGGAGAATGGAAATAACGATGAGCATACCCACAACGGACAAAATTCGCGACATAACGTGTCGCCTGAAACACATTCGTGCCTTTTAGAAACGCCCGTGATTCAGTTACACGCTTGTACGAGATTTAATAGAGCAGAGCGTACTACGTTCCGGCGTGCAAATCGACTGGTCATGTTAATTGATAATTAGTTAAATGGTTGTGAATCTCAAGGGGAATATTCCATTTAAAACACGTTTTAAATAAATTATTGAAACGACTGCCGTAAAACGTGAATAGGTGTGACGCAAGCGCGATTGGCACGTAGCCTCTAATTGACTAAGTATCATTGGCTCACGCTACGGACGACGTCGGCGTCGGCGTCGGCGGCTGCCTCACTCGTGCCGTCACTCGAAAGGACTACAGGACGATAATTAACGGCGGGAGCTCTTTTCGCGTGGCATTGAATTTAATCATGCGAGTTCCAGCGAGGACAGTTAATGATGAATTTGATCATTCAATCGTCCTCACGGTCGCCATGGCTATGATGAAAATGAAAAATACCACTGCAGCATTGAAGCAGATGGAACTTTTCAAGAGCGTGAAATATTTTCCTCCGTTCGGTCCGTTGCACCGGCTATTTGAATTTGCTCTCATGGTGAAGATATATCTTATTAAAAAATATGGCGAATGCAGATACAATTTCTTTTTGCACTTAAGATTTCCACAAACATAACATTCTTCTGTTTTAGTTTCGTGAACTAACAAGTGCAACCTGCACTCTGCAATTTATCATATCTTCCATGAGAAAATATTTGTGAAATATCTTTATATGCACCATTTCAGTAAAAAATAAAACAGATCCAATTTAGCGATGCATGTGGAGAAATAAAACAATCAGAATCAGGTACGGTCATGTAACATGAGAGGGAGATGTCCTTGGGGTTCATGCCTATGTACTTTGGCAGCAAGTTTGTTGCATACCATGCATTCATGGCACGGTAGTCTCTTGGTTGTAGTACCTGGGCGCTTTGTATGGGGCCAAGGAGATGCGCGAAATCCCTCCACAGCATTCGTTAAACTTACCACCACAGAATAATAAAGCGCGCTTCGTGTTTACTGGGATTTGATGCAATGGAACTCGGCACTAAACTTTTATAGGTACACACGGATATGCAAGAACGTGAGCACGTTCGTTTTATATGCCATAAAAATACAAACCAGACAAGACAAGAAGAGAACCACCAGAGCTGCAATACGAGAATTTGCAATTTATCTCTCAGTCTAACTGTTTACCATCGGTTTGAACAACTAGGCAAATAAATTTAGTGGCTTGCTCATTCTTAGTTTTCCCTCTTCGACTCCTTTTCGCCGGCAGCGCAGGAATGAATCGGGCGACGTCCATCCATTCGCCAACTAGAGTCTGGAGTGAGTTCTGGACCACTCGAGATGAAATGAGAGAAATCTCGGCTTGGGTAATATTGACAATCGATGCTACGTAATTCGCAGCCAGCGAAGCGGTCCTCCTAATGATGGATGTGCATCGACGAAGAATATATTCTATCCTAGCGAAACGTGAATCCTCTTCCGTGGTTTAGTTGCAATGTTGATGTTCTCTCTGTTGCGCCGCTTTGCTTCTCCGCAAGTTCACTCCTTATTCAAAGAGAGATTTTCGTGCGTTCGTAAAACTTTCGAGTCATCGCAATTATCAATTAATGCCTTTTATAGTGCTCGCTACTCGAGGGGCAGACCAATAATTAGCAAGCCTCCCCCCCCCCACCCAATTTCACTGCCCTTAGTGGTTCCAAAACGCGGTATTCTCGTATTGTTTAAGCATGGGGAAAGCGTGCTTCCCTTGCAGTCGACTTGCAGTCACAGTTTGGGTACGTACCGCCTTGACAATAGCTCACCGAGTGGAGAGGTACTAGAATTGATTTTCAGTAATTGGCTGCAGCGTGCAATTTTGGGAATTCAACACGCTTGGATTAGCAATTTTCTCAAAAGTGTGTCGGTTTATATATATATAAATCAGCACTTTTTGGCTGTCGGGTCTAGAAAAAATAACTAGCTTCTTATAGGCTCAGAATTGAAGACGTTGACAATGGTATAATACAACAGCTGACATGTCGAGCGAAGAAAATGTCATTTTGCCAGTGCCAAAATACTACATTGTTACGATAAGTATCTCAAGGAAGTGAGGAGGAAAGAAATATTGCGAGTCGAGTCGAGCGAGAAGCCTGATGAAGATGAACAATAGCTGGTAATAGAAAATTGTACAGGATTTTTTCTTAGAGGATTCAGCGCGTATAGCGGCAAGATGCGGACTAAGAAGTTCGCGGGTGAAATCAGCGACGCGTGAATGCGAGCTCGTTTCTGAAGAGTTACACGAAATATAGCGAACTAAGTTTTCATATAATGACCCGACAGGACATGTTAAGGCTTATGATGCGAGGCGCTGTGAAATCGTGGAGGTAATGGACCATGTTTGGTTAGATTTATCATTTTAAGCCAAGTCTGTGGCGATAGAATCTATAGAAGCGTACACAAACGTTCGATCGCCTGCCAAATTTTCGCTGGCCCGACCAATTATTGCGGTGCAAATTTCCTCGTATCAATTCTACACTCCGCATGCTACGACTTCGATAATTATAAAATATTGACGTGGTCCGAGCACTGTCTGAGATTGGAAATTTAAATAATAATGTGCATAAAGTATAAATCAAAACTCGGGTGCGCTGAGTTCTGGAAATGGGCCTTCCTTCACAGATTTATAGAAGTCAATACTTGGCTCTGAAAAATGTTTGTTGTCAAAATTGATTAATTGGGCAGTGTTTTCGAATGTTTCCATTATTGAAGAATTGTTTGAATTCTTTCGTGTGGAATTGTTTCTTTAGGGTAGGTATTGAAGAACCCGTTTTGGGTTTTGAATAGGTCACTGATTCACCTGATGGTAAGAAGTGGGGGTAGGCACGTGAGTTGGCAACACAGCTTAGATGGTCGAGTCAAGACGGGTTGAAATGTTGACACCTGACAAGATGAACATGAATCGAACAAAAACAATCCTCTTTACCAATTGAAAATTGTAAAACCTAATACACCTGAGTTTTTGAGATTTGCTATACGCACGTAGGCTGAACACAGCAGAAAAAAACATGGGTGGCACTGTTATGAGTGTTATGAGTTTTCTGTGTTCTGTGTTCTGTGTATGGACTCTAGAATGTTGTGATCTGAAACACACGTATTGCAGATGCTCTTTTTCCAATTACCTTTCGGAATATCGCATCAGAACTGAGCTTGATCTAAGAATGAGACGAGAAAATTACACGTGTACGCAGTGCAATTCAACTCGACCCCAATATCTAAAAAATGTCGTGCACAGTGAACTTGAAAATAATTCCTGCGGCTCGCGACATTAAAGCCATGGTAAACAAAACGAAACTAACATTAAACGAGCAACTGTAAAGCAGAGGCTTTAGCACACCTTCCCAACTAGCCTCGCTAACGCAGTGAAACCGAGCGTAGTACCTGTGGTATAGTGTGTGTACGACTGCGGGCTGCAGCAGTGAACTATGATGTGAACACGGTGGCTAATCGTCGTTCAGCGCAGCAATAGCCAGCCATTACTCAGATGTCTGGAACCCATTTGCATCCTGCGCTTCAGCCAACCGCTTGACGCTTTTGTGCGGAATTCCCGTAATCAGGATCATGGACACTTGCATGTACACTCAGGATCACCGCAATCAGGATACTGATTTCTATACCAAATCACGAGGCAGATAGGATAACTTCGTATGAGATGTGGAAGGGTACATAATCAACCATCCCTTTCTGCTATGCCGATCTGCTAATTTGTTTGAACACTGTTGAGACCTCATAGAGTCCTCAGTAAACATCTCCAGTTTGATTACGAGTTAGCAACACATCATCGTATATCTGCTATAGAAACTAGTTATATGCGTGACAATAATTAATCTCCGAGTGCGCCAAGTGATCCGATTCGCTAATCGATTTTCGCCCACTAGGTGGCGATGTTTGAAAAGCTTTCTCCGCTCAGAGCGCGGAAGATTTGTGTGGTTAAAGCCGTTAAGACGCGCGTCGCGACGTCGCCTGTGTGGGGACCACTTATCAAGACTAATGTGCCCACGTTTGCAGCGAGCGCCACGACTATGTAGTCCCGAGTTCATGCTACATAGTGGGTGTACCAACCCTTACTGGTGTACCGCTGAGCAGCGAGGTCTAATTACACTCTTATCGGGCTGGCAGATGCATCTTAGTTGCTCTATACTCATTTGCTAGCTAAGATTCTCGAATGCCATTATACGATTAAGCAGACTTCTGGCAAATCACCAGATTCTCGTGTATTGTATCTCATTACCAACCCTCGTGCCACCCGTTGGCGCAGCCGGTTTAAACGGACATTTTTGTAAAGTGCACATTTTCAGGATAGCCTTGTGCGGTGTTCATTTTAAGTGGGGCAGGATAGGGAGCTCGGTGACATTGTGTATTAAAAGCTTTATTCGGCTGTATGAGGCTAATTTCTGAAGTAAGCCGAGGTACACAGCATGGTACATGCGAATAACTATTATCTTTAATACCATGAGGGTCTTCTCGTTATTGCTGTGGTTTTAGAATGAGGGAATCCAGATGAAATTAACAGTATCATGGAAGAAATTCAATGTTATGTGAAACTATGATTAAGTTGGATAAGCGTAGCGAGCAAGAAATACGACATTAATTTAACCAACGAAGGTGAAAATATTTCCAATGTTCGTTCTTTTTCTTGTTTTCATGCAGACTCACTGATCTTTGTTAAAAATTACATCGATCCATTCATTTGTTGTATTTTTTTATTGGCTGCATTACCTACAATTATTCTTCCGCGTGTCAAAGATTCCTCCAATCATTTAATATTTACTGTGCTTTTAAAAGGTTTGGCGATATGAAAAGAGTGCTCAGGAAGCCTTGGTGTTATCACATAAAAAACCTTTCGAAGGGATAGGGGCACGTTAAAGAAAAAAAGCACAGCGATTTTGTTTTCAACTTGAGAGATCAACTTGTTGGAGATCTTCAGGCTCATTCTTTTTTCTCAGCTTCAGGGAAGCAGAGCGTCAGACCCCTAACCATGATGTGTCAAAAATCGAGGACTTCCGTAAACTTTCAGAGTTTATCACACGAATTGTAGCTACTTTATCACACTTTCTATGAATTACAGCGTGTGACACAAGATGAAAAGTGAATGACGTGCTAGTTCATAAGTTCATGGCACTGTTTGTCTGGTAAAATATTCATGGATTTCAATGCCAGAACGTCGAATGGCAAGGAAGGGAAGGGATGTGCCAACACCACTACAACAGAAACCATATTGGGCATAATATTCTGTCATGAGCTTGGATTGATTAAGCAGCAGATCACTCATCAATGACCAGAACAGATATTGAGTTGACCCCAATCCTCCTCGACAACAATGTTCGGCCGCTGGTTGCTGGCGAAATTCCACATCCATTCCTTCCGGCAGATTTTGATACAATTGGTAATTAATGGTACTGCATGCAGCTGGCTTCAGTTGCAAGTTGCTAGCATGGAAATAATTGATTAACCTCTAGTGTAGTCTAATCTAGACTAATATTAATTAATAATGATGTCACAGTTTTTAAAACCAAACGCATGCAGCTGTCGGTAGACTCTGGGCGGCAAAGTTATCTACACCAATAGCGCGAGTTATTCGACCAAAAACAGTAGAGATTAGGCCGCTACATTGCATTCACTGGCTTGGAATAAAATCGGAATTCAACCTAAACTTGGCAAGTATTCATGAATACTGATATATATTATTTCCTAAAGTACATATTCTATGTATAAACCATGAAAATCGTTGCGGGCTGAGAATATTATTTCCCTGAAATATAAAAGCTCTTTGGTACATTACGCCCGAAACCTGCACTTGATTCGGATGGAATATAACTGAGCAAAATTTCGTATATCACATATTTTACGAGCGCTGGTATACCGACACGTTTGTTTAAAAGTTTACAAAGGTAACATACAAGCTCATTTGTTACACAGTACATTACAAAACTTCCTCCTCGAATAATCATTACTTTCAATTAGGAAGAATGGGGAAAAAAAAACAGATAAAAGCTTACCTCCCGAGACAAAAATATGGATCTTATATAGTTAGTTTTGTATTATTTTCCGCGTAAGTTTTCGCCTGAAAGAAAATTGCCTTCACTTATTTACACCTGACACATCTTGGACTCGATCTTCGCACCTGGTAACCGAACGGTTTTGCTTGCTGGAAACACCGGTTCTCGTGCGATCACCGGAGGTAAGCAAAACTACCCTGGGTCATGAAGTAGATAGATGACCATCATACACATGCGAGAGATGTTCGGGAGAGAGGTCGGAGGGATGAAAGTTAGTATAGCAACTTCATTCGTCTTGCTCATGAACCTCTCGATTGCTTGGATCAGTGGAGGAATTCTGTTGTTCTTGTTATACGTCCTACAGAAGGGACGTTAAGTCGGTAATCATTTTGGTGCTCTTCGACAGTAGTAAGCTACGTGCCGGCACCGTGATTCCCCTTCTCCCTTCTAGACTAGGTTAAGTTCATCATCATCCTCATCCTCATCATCATCCATTTATTTACCTACGCCATTATTTCAGTGCCACAGGGGCCGTTGTCTTTACAGTGCGTCGTTAAAACCCCACAAATCAATCAATCAAATCTTAAAATCGATAATTGTTGCGGACGCTTATAAACTACAAGTCCCGCACAGCTAATCACAAAGCTGTCATGTTTCTGTCGTTCTGTATTTGATTTCTTACTTCTAGTTGTACTCGTTATTTCCCGTGTTGACGATGGCAGCTCTAATAAATACACCGTACCGGGTCGTGGCTCGTCGAAAAAACCTAATGACGTTTTCTCACCAACAGATGAACTTTACGACGGCTCCACAGCTGCAGGTGGCGATCGAGTTTGTCCCGACAGCACGCACAACTCAGACGAAACTAACGCACAACTCAGACGAAACTCACAAGCAACTCGTTACTTCCTTTCGGAAGACGGTCATGTCATCAAGAAGGAAATCCGCCAATCGCAAGACGACGCGACAATATCATTGTACGCGACTACGACGGTAGCAACAGGAAGGACATTTCAAGCAGCTTTTCACGGATGAGAAAACTAGGAAAACTTCAGGAATACATTTTCTTTGAACTTTACGCTGCAAAATGTGCAGACGTTTTCAATTTTATTATTTTTCGTGAATGAAAAATGTTCAAATCCCCTTTAATTTCAATTAAACTTTACGCAATCCTTTGATTAATTCAGAGCGCTATTACTCTTTCTTCCTTTCTTTCTTCTCACGTGAACTGTTTTCAATTAGCTATCCAATTAGGCTAGTTAGCAATTTTGCCCCCCGGTGGCGGCTGGGTTTAACCATGGAAACCCTTGAATATAACCGAGAAAATTGTCGTCTTTCCATCCTTTACGAAGTCCCAAAAACAACTAGAATCAATTTTCTCCGCGCGCCGAGGATAGGAAACACGCAATGACAAGAACAAAATATTTTCCGCCTTGCGTTAGTGGTCCAAAGCTAGTAAATAAGTAAAGGATGTGTATACGTCAAAGAAAACTCTCCTTGCACATTGCATCTTACGTTAATGCTTCGTAAGCCATGCCAGAAGCCTATTATTTTCCCACAAAGCATATCCGAAATGATTCATCTTACTCTCCACCCCACCATACCGGTAATATTTCATTTTATGTCTTCAGAGAATCTTTCTGTTAGTTCAGATCTTAAGAACGAGCCAGGAAAGGTCCTCGAAAAGATTGAGAGAAACTCTAGTTCAAACAGAGGAGCATTACGCAGTCGCTCTCCTCGCTTCTAACGAGGGAAGAATGACGACTTGTCTCACTTTTATGTCATTTTTCTTTTACACGGCGAACAATGAGGTCGTTTCATTCGCCGAATAATTGCCCAGTGAAATAGAAAGCATACCGACCACTACTCGAAGCTCAAAATTAAATGGGCCCGTAAAGTGTATACATTGCTGTACCGACACTAATTGAGAGATTGTGTCACAAAAACGTCGTGGTAGTCAAAAAAGAGAGTAAAGGAGGTGACCAATGGCAAGTCTGTGGCAGTTAATACCGTGGTAGCTAAATTTTTCTGGACCACTAAAAACAGACGGTTCATGACATAAGACTCCGATATCAGCTCAATTCAAAGCTTGAACTGCCAAATAACTATTCTATGGTGTTACGTGCTACACTTTATCTAACCAAATTGTTGTGCTATTTTGTTTTGTGAATTCATTGATGTTCATAGCTCGAGAGTCATAAAACGTGCTTTCAGAAACCAGAGACACTCTGACCCTTTGTGGCTCAAAAACGAATTTGCCAGGAAGTTCAGGAATGTACATTGTTCTGTCTCTTTCTTCTTTCTCGTGAATCTATCTCATTGTTCTGACAATGAGACCAAGTAAAAGTGCATGTATGTTACCTATCTCACCTGAAACGTTGACGACTATCAGGAAATGTAGTACATTCCACGTGTGCTTGCCGTATACATGCGAGCACTGAAATATTGTTGTAACCTGGAATATCCGAAATTCCGATGCCACCAAAGTGGCTCTGCGTGTGTAAACATCTGAACGAAATACCAGCGATGGGTCAAACGGCTTCACCACGCTATGTAATGTTGTCGAGGGTGTTGCGCTGGGTGCTCTGTCACTTGACACTCATTGAAATTTTGGTAACACGAGCACGTACCTAGGGTGGTGTCCGGTTACTTGTGTTCGCACATGTATTCGCAGCATGAACGAGATGTGAAATAATTAATTAAGGGTGTGACAATGTGATTTTGTAATGCGTGTGTTTTTTTTTTTAAGTGTTAAGTTACGCTATATTGAAGAACGATGTGCCCTGGAATTAGTGTATTTTTTTGTGAAAATGAGTAAAACCTGTAGTAAAACCTATAGATAGTACATGATTGAAATCTTTAAAATCTAAAAGTTTAGTACGTGTCACGAATATTGAACTAAAAATAATGTATGTCTTTCGGCAAAATGTGTACCTTTCTTTTGCCGCAAATTTGCGCACGAAAAACTTTAGCCCAACATTTACAAGCATCCACCAACGCTCGCTCTTGCAGCAGTATTAGCTCGAGTTTTTCAGCCAGAAGGTTATTTACAAACTAAACTAAATGCGCAAACTTCGTGTAAATATCCCTTAAAATCAGCATATAATGTATAAAAAATCACCTCAACCTTCACCTACACCTTCAACGAGTAATCCATTCCTCAAACACTTTTTCTAATGTGGTCATGAATATGATCACAAGGCAAGAAAGCACCTCATTTGCTCTCGGGTACCACGCGAGCCAACCTGTCTGCAGGCAGGACCAGATTTACACATCCAGCTTTTCATTTCCTCATCTTGTAATTCTCACATTCCTTTGATTGCTTATTGTTCGTTAACTTCGAAAAATACTTTTCAGTGACGTGACAATGTAATTTACTCATTGTAATTTACCCCGTGTTAATAATTCATTTTTATGTCAATTTCCTAGATGAAGATATGTTTACAAACTGTGTTGACAAGAGAAGTGTGGGCTGGAGATCCAATGTCGTGCACTTTCGCGGAAGTTTTCCCAGGAATTTGTTCACTTTTCTCAAGACAAGATGACACAACGATCAAGGTCATCCTGCTACTCAGCTGCCAAGATTTGAACAAATAACTTGTAAAATCCATCAACTAGAAGGATCCTGGTTACATTGAAAAGTAGCTCTGACCTTGGTCATCTTTGCTCACGTTATTTGATTTTCGCTTGTTTTAATTGTATAATTAAATTACCGATTTGCCAGTCGTTAATGACACCTGCTGAAGCGTCAGAACTCTAAAAATGACGTAACATTTTTAGTTGGTTTAAATTCGAGAAGTACCTTCGTCTTTTAAAAGAACATTTAACGAGATCACGAATCACTTTTTTTCTTAATGTTATATTTAAATCGAATTCTATCTACCCATAACACGTCGGAAAATCGCGAGGCATTTAATGAAATTACACTTCACACTAAAATATCACGAGTGGAACTAAAACGCGACTCGTTCTCATTTATCGGGTGATAAAAAAAGGGAGGGTTTCATAATAAATCAAAATTAATGCATAAACGAACGAATTCGGTTGATACAGCCATCAAAGAAATTAGTATTACACTGGAGTTATGTCTGGGTGACCCACAAAGCATCACGAGTGTATATTTTGAATAAAAAATAACAAAAAAAATACCACATAGCTAGGAGTTTAGCGTTCATACACTCAGCTTAGCGGGCGTTTTATTCTAAGCCACCCACGAGGGTGTCCACATAGAACGAACGCATCTTCTTACCAAAGCCCTTTCATAACCAAATCCTAAGCCAATAGCTGTTCGTTTTTCACCAAAGCATATTTCAAAAGAAGGATTTGTGCTAAGGATGAAGAAAGTGCCGACAGGAAACCGGTATGCGCGGGGTAAAGTGCTGAAGATAGCTCTATTTTCTTTTTTCCCTGCTGACAATGTATTGACAAGCACAAGCATGTGATTACTTGGAGTAACAATTGCCTCCAAAGTTTTTGACATATTAAAGTCTTGAAACGCTGGTGGAATAACGCATAAAGCAAGGGGACGTTTTGTGAGTTTTTGATTCGCAAAGTTTCCCATATTCAAATTTTTCGTTGCCCTTCATATTTTGTTCGTCGAAATTCGCTAATGCTTTCAAATTTACTGACATAATGTATCAATTAGCGCTCTAACTTTTGGAAAGTGGTTTCATATGTAAGGAATGTAAGATCTCTAAGTCTTAATTCCTTCATAAACGTCGCATCGTCTATTGAAGCCGTTTTAGCAATTCCACTATTGCAGGCCCTTTCCTCAACGACATTAAATTGAAAAGTTAATCAGAGAAATTCCATGAAACTTACGTCTCTGTACACATCCTGTCACACAAAATAAGTGACTAAATCCGTGAACACAACATCAAAGATGGATGTCCGTCCGAATGGATCAAATCAAAGCCATTGACTCGTGTACATTGAGCTCCTTCATTTTCGGCTAAAGCTCCTTCATTTATGTCCGAATAACTCGCGGCCTACGATGATATTTACATGCTTCGTCGCATCTTGTTGGACGCGTGGTGCTTGAAGTTAGCCGGACCCAAGTTTTGTGTCTGACAGCCCTTTGCGTGGCCAAGAAAACTTGCTACTAAACTGAAGACACTTTCCCTCTGCGCACAAGAAGTTGATTAGAATTTAGAATACTGCTTTGAACGGTGGAGTCTGGAAGGGTTTCCTGAATTGGATGTGTCTAAGACGAGATCGTTAGTGTTTAACAATTACAAGGCCTGTCACATTTTGAGACGCTTACTATGCTTACTTCAGAGAAACAATACCCGGTTTGTTTGAAGCAAAGACTCTGTTTGAAGCTTACAGATTCTTTGCTCTTTTGTTTATTAACTGAATTCAATCGATATGCCGTGAAACGACTTGCTCTCTCAAAACGAGACTTTTGTTTATTTTAGAAAACTTTTCTTGACCCACATTTGAACCCTCTTTTATGTTCGAGAACGTTTGGAAATGGAGTTATGTCAAAGTGTATAACATACCTCATTTTTGTGTCATTGTTTCAAGGAACTTTTAATACTATGTAAAGACAACCCCATTCAACCAAAATTTCGCTTTTGTCTCTTGCTTTTCATCTTTCTTCGGAAGTAGGAAGCATTGGTGTGCAAAGCAATTAAATTTGAGAACAATCTCTCTTCCATTTTTCTCGGTTGGTATTCTTTAACATCTTTTCAGCGCTATGTACACGTCAAAGGGGTAGAGTGTTTTTTTTTTTAGCTAAAAAATCTCTTTCCAGCGAATTTTCACCCACTGTACATGATGGGAACGAAACGCAAATTAGTTTAAACTGCCTACATTTCCTGCAATTTTTCAACGATCTCTTAATTATCTCTCGAAAACACCAATCACATGTGCTGCTTTAATTGAATAAAATGCTGGAATTCTGTTCGTGAAGGCTAAGTGGTCAAACTAAAAATGTCTGGAATAAATTTTAAATTTCACTGAATGATAATGAAGCATTCGCAGAATTTGCTGTAATTTTTTAAAAAGTTTACGAGCATCATACGTTGATATTTGTTCTGTAAATCTCAATTCGGCGACCGCTTTTTCAGAATCCGAAATTCGCTAAGACCACTATTTCCCAATGTAAACGCCGCGTTCCAGTTTTCTAAGCTTTCCTCTGAATCCGCTTTAAGCGGGAAAACGACAAAGATCCGAAACTGGCTAGTAGCAGAACCCGGTGACGTGAAATGACTGTGCAACCGCCTTGTCCATAAAGGTGGTGTAACCTAACTCTTTCTCATTGTCTCCTCAAGTCATACGGGCGTAGTAGTGGACACTTGCTGGAGATTCATTGGGGCTAAAGGTGGCAGTAAGCCAATGCTCGACGCGCGTAAAGTACACTATATCCATCCCTTAGATCTCGTGGAGTTAGCCGAATAAATCGATCAGCGGAGCAGTTTACGGCAAGTACCCGGTGAACCGTAACTAAAATATAGCCATAGAAAAGCTACGCCTGCACTGTCGCAATGGTGTGCTTGATAAAATCTAAACGTTTCTGTCGTTAAAGGTGTAAGATTTTCAGATAAAACATGTAAGGAACATGGAAATTAATAGTATAGTACTGATAGGGGGTTGTAAAGCCACATGTAATGTATTATTGTGTATCTTGTTGTATTGTATCTATTCATATTATGGAATTGCACTTACGAATGCATTGCAACAGTTCTATACGAACAACAAGCGAATACAAATTACAATACAAAATATAAATACAAAATACAAAGGCTAATGGTCACCACATTTCTTATGACAAACCACGTGTTTTAAATTATTAAAGTGTGATTAGTTATAATTTAGAATTAACCTTGCCACTAGTGAAGTAATCCATTTAGTTCCATGACAACCTTTCACTGTGTCACTGAACTGAAATGCGCGCATTTGACTCCATTATCAAGTTTAGCGTATGGGACCATGCTAAAGATGCGTGTTCCCATTTTAGTCAATTGATGCCACTTTGATGGGAACTTTGTTACATTTGCTATACGTTTTAAACGATCTGACACATGAAGAAGTTGAGGAGTTTTTTGCATGATGCCAATGGGAACGCATGTTGACGAAACGATAGGCGTGGGAATAGGAATCAAACAGAAATCAAAATTTTAGCAGTCAGAATATTCCTGTCAACTTCTAACATCCATTTTTTCTTGGTTTTTTGATAAGATTTAATATAAAATAGGTTTTTATTGACAGTTTATTTTGAGCAGGGCCAATAATCCAAAATAAATTTGATTTGAAAGCGCCCTCTTAATGAATAAGTTTGCAGACAATATTCATAACCAGCTACCAGGTTCGATATATTAGTAAACCACCCGTGGGATAATTTTCACATCTTGTCCATGATAACAAGGTTATAATTTTCCCCATTTCTCTATGAACCGTTGCACTATACACCCGATGGCTGTGTTAAGACAGCTGGACCGTGGCATGCAATTCCGTCCGGCGCCCCTGCATTTAGCCTATACCTGTAACATGTGTGCATCGCCAGGCATTCTGGGCTCTAAATCGACTATCCGTTTAGAGCTGGCCTGGTCGAATAACTAACTTTAGGGTTGCTCGTATTTACTCAACCGAACTGGAAGCTCAGCGGTGCCACAAAAACATTCACATGGGAGCAAAGCAATTTAGTCTCACATTGTACTGCCTCACAGCCGCAATACGTGCTAGAATTACGTGAAATGCAAATTGCGATGCCGAACTAATAGTTTTTTTTTCGCCCTTAGCTATTGAGTTTCACACATGTTCACCAGCTGATTGTTTTTTTCTAGAAATATACTTTATAGCCATTTCGTTTGTGTATTTGGTAGGTTTCGTGGTTTCATTGTATTTAATTATGCTTTGATATTTTTATCAGAAGTTTGATTTTGATCTGTTGGGAGAAAACCACTGACTGGGGCTGAATTAGTGATGTATGATGTATCCCAAAAATGAGCGTCTGCTCTGTTGGTCAGCGAGCTGCATTCTCGTTTAAAAGCTGGCTGTAGCTGCGTGCAGTTGCAATCAGGGTATGCCCTCGGTTTGAAATTACAGAAGCGCTTCCAGCATTTCCCGGCCTTGTTTTGAAAGTAGTTTCATACGGCGATAAGCTGTTGAGCCCTTTCAACACGTGTTTGTTCTGATTCAAAAATCGCAGCCCATCACACTTAGTAAAGTTTCGCGAAAGCAGATTTGCATGAAATTCGGTCGATCTGTCAAATTGCTTTAAATTACTAGCATCTTTCATGGCAAAGTAGCGCCATGAAAGCATTTTCATAGCTAATTACAGATAATTAACTCGTTATTTCGAAAAGGAGGAGCGAAGGAGAAGAGCAACCATAATATAGTATCTCAGTTCAGCACCTTGAGCATCCTATCTCAAAAATGAGTTAGCGATTTCGAAAAATCGATCAGGATAAACATCTTTAAAAAAGTGTTGAGCTGACTTCTCTACCTGGCAATAGTTCCCTGATGTACTTTTCTTGCTCTCTTTCTTTTTTAAGTAAAGGAAATGACGTTGCTTGCTAGGAATCACATTACCCCTTGAACGAGTGTAACTATACGCAGGACCACGTTGAAGAGATCAGCTGCAACGGCAAGACCTATTGATGAAAAGATTAAATCTTGTTCGAATTGCCCCACCGAACCCTCACATAGCCTGTAAACATAATTTCCAATACATAAATAAACCACCTCGTAATAAGCCATCAAAAGATGCAAATACCATTCCACCATAACCCAACTTATCATTTTCATTTTTCTGATTCCTTCTTAAATATTCTGTTTCAGATCGCGCTGACGCAAGCAGGTCTCTCCACTCTGTCGTCCACAGGCCACATAAATTCGCCGCTTGACGTCCCGTGCAACGTAAGCCTCGGCTCAGATCACTTTGATCTGGCGTCGCGACGCGCTGAAAGATACGTCGGATCCTTGAAGGGCTAAGCCATGCTCCTCTCCCTCCCACCCCCAGGTCCTTCTGAGCCCTCCCTTAGGCTACATGCGTACACAAGTCCCGAAGAGCTCAAGAGAGTGTTTTCAGCTTTAAATGTATCAAGACATCTTACTACCAGAAATGTATATGTATTCATGTATTTATTTGGCGAGATGTGGGAAAGCGGCGTGCCGTTCTGACATCTGAGCGTATCGAGTGAAAGGTAGGTTGGCCAGGCAATCTACTTTGATGTGAATTCATGAAAGTTAAACAGAATGCCGCAATTGATACGCCTGGGGCATGGATTTTATGAATAAAAAACCGTAAGTATGTAAATCATGTTTTTCGATAACATTTACTTGTATTTTATTGCGTAAAAATGTACGTGTGTGTGGATGAGTTTGTGTGTTCCCTCGGGAAAAAATAAAGCAGGCTCTATGTTTGTTAAAAAGGGCGGTTGGAGTCTAGTGTGCAGACAAATACGGACGTTGCTAAATCCAATTAAAATGCGATGGCGCATCGAATCAGCCTGTGAAGTGATACAATGTCAAATAATTGCATTAATCCCCGATGATCTTGTTTGCATGCTAAAAGGCAGAACTGTTTGCAAATGGTTATTGGAAACGCGGCAGGCAGGCGAGATGAAAGTGGAAAAAGTGGTACCCGTAGCAGCTTTGGCAAATCAGATTATTGTCAATGATATGCTGTTAATTGCATTATGAGGCGTACTTTTTTTTATTTGAACGCCTTTAGATACTCGACTGGTGATTAGTGGACCAAGTGTATGCTACCTCTGTTGAACCTGGTGGGTTGTTGTAATAATATCTCGGTGCAAGACCCTTGGCTGGACAATGCACTGGCCGCTGGCCGCTGGCGGTGAACTCAATGGACAATTACATGCGCTCGTACGTTGTTTGCCTCCGATTTACAATGCCGCCATGTTAAACAATGTGCTACGATTTAAACGAATTAATCTCGATGTTCATCCATTAATGAAGGGAAGATAGGTGGGTACGCATGGTTTCGTGACTAATTAAGTTAATTTCTTATTGGCAACAATCACATGAACTGCATTGTGCATGTCATATATTTCTAGTCATTTTTCTAAGGGGAGATTCAGTAGATCTATTTTAATAAAGTAAGTATTGGGAAAGACTGCGTTGCAGTTTTAACAGATAGGGATGAAATTTTCCATGATTTCTCCCACCTAACCGTGCACTATGCATAATCGCAGCATGATAAAAGGCAGCAGTTCTGTCCCACAGGCTTACAGGAATTTCGAAATTATCCTAAATTCCGTTCGTGGCTCAATACTTTATGAAATCATCTTGTCACCGAATGTGAAGCTAAAAGATCAGCGATTAAAGCACATTCCACTTTCAAAAGCCTCTTTTTCGTATTTTTATTTCACTAGCTATGAACGAAATGTTGCACCTTATGCGTCACTTTTCGGTCGGACAATCCACATTTACGGTCCATTGTTCTTGACGCCCATATCTGATGTTTTACGATGGCCATACCGTATGTATTGGCCTCTCTTGATTGCAGTTCATTATTAGTCCGAGCTACAAAGATCAAAGGTTGGTCTGAACCATGGTCTGGACATCCACCACGGTGCGCTACGCGATGCAGCTCTCTCCATACGGGATTTTCAATCAATTGGACGGAACGAATCATTAATCAACTGCGATCGTAAGTGATTCGACGTGCATCGAATGAGAAGCGACCGCATACATGGAATAAAATACATCGTTAATGCAGGAGCATGCAATCGCGAAAAGCTTCAGCCTAAAAAGGGGATGTTTGACGTCATTTTTGATCGTGATTTATAAAACAGTTCGCTGTTGTCGAAAATACTATTTTAATTGAAATAATTTGATACAGATGTAGTTGCTCAGTCAAAATATCGTGTGAATGACCAGCTGGGTTGAATGTGATGTTCGTATGCGGTGGGCTGGGGATGTTCTGCTCCTTTTTTTAGTGGCTGGCATGATGGTTTAATGATATCGCTCTGAATATTATGTTCTGCTCGTGTTCAACATTCAGTCTGATAAAAACAAACAATACTACGGGATTACTGCAAATGAGGCCGTGTGCTAATTGTTCCCTGAGGACCCTGCAGTAAAACCAAATAAATATCTCGATATCTCGAGGATCGCGAGCGTTGTCCAAAGTGTATGGCTGGCGCTTTTAATTAGTTGTCTGACAGTTTTAAAATGGACCCTCGACCGCGCGTAAGGTTTATTTTTCTCACAGATGAAAAGCAAACATTTTTGAGTGTTTAGCCGCAGTAGGTACTATATATTTAAAGAAAAAATCTCAGCATAAACTTGAACAGCAGCTCTTTTCGCCCTGAGCACGGAAAAATGTTGGCTTGTTTATATTTTCTTCGCCTGTCTGCTTCTTTTGTTGTCTTTTCTGAAACCACATCCTTCCTCCGTTTTCTTTATTGCCAGAGCTTAAGTTTGCTATTCAAGCGACAGGTTTCCGCGCGGTCACATAATATATATATACAAAAAGCCACGTCGTATCCTATTTAATGGTCAAAGTTTCTTATTTCCCCACTTTCAATGCATTAAACACCCATGAACACTGTTTCTACCTGCTAACTTCTTCCTTGGATTTTACTGGAAATCATCGCACGTACGCACCACTAACATTCGAGTGACTATACAAGCGAACTTTACAGTCAATAGCGAAATTGTGTTACAGAGTACTTCAAAATTGTCTACTTCATTCACAATCTAAACTTATTTACCATTACACTCGCAACATACAATACATGCCTCTACAAAATGTTTACTGCATTATGGATAGGTTTATGCTTCAAATATAAAAACCGAGTTTTACTTCCTCCACAGAGGCAGGTTTCCATAAACTTGAGAAAAAGTAAAAACATTCTGGATTGAACTATTATTGCATCCCATGCTTTTCCCATGTCGTCCATCAAACGTATTTGCTATTTATATAATATTCACTTTCGAAAACTGTAAAAGCGTTCCAGAGTTCTCGGCCGTTTACACATTTAGATGGTTTATAAACTTCAGTTATGTATTATACATCAGGTTACAATATATCTGCTTTGCCTGAGGCAAATTTTTACCACATTTACCTCATGCCACAGTTTCTTGAAACAAAAATCGTTTTCCTCGGTGATAGAAAGAGAGATCACAAGCAGGACACGAGAGGAAAAGTGAGCAGCGCTAGGAAATGTCATTTTCATGTTTCATCGCGTTCCTTTTTCTCGGAAAATATTTCCGTCGAGAAACCGATGAACTTTTCTTGTGTATTGGCAGTCCTAATTAAGATCATTTATAAAAATACCGAGTCTATCGCTTGTAAAACAAGAAAATATATAGCCTTTAAAAAGCGATGAAATTCCATCCTTTTACGATTTTTATGGACGTATACTCTGACTTGCTCTAACCCATTAGCTGCTAATTAAATAAAAGCGTTCTTCATGACGAAATGACAGTTTATTCTGAGAGAAAGGTGTGATAGATATACTCTTACTTGAATGAAGCGCACACTTTCGTCATCGCAGCCAATTAGTATTACCTCGACGTCGGCGTCGGCGTCGGCGTCATATTCTAGGCGCACGCTGTGGCGTCGCGACGTCACTTCCGAGTAACAACATCTGCGTCGTAAGTGTATTACCGCGTCTTCGCAGTAAACTTATTATTAACTTGCTGGCGATATGTCATATCATGTTTGTGCATGCCAGTAACATTTATTTGAGAACATTCTTAGAAGTGCCCGGAATTCTAAATTCAGTCTGTTTTGCAACTTAAGCCTTATATTACAAGACTGTTCAGTGTTTAAGGGATGAAATGCAACTTTAAATTCCATCTGTTCTGATACAGAATCCGGTTTCACGCGGCTCTCCAGTGCAACTTAAATTAGATTGAGAAGAAAAGCGTGGGATCACTTAATTCAACTTCTAATCTGAGTGTAAGTGTAAAACTAACTATTTCTGCGCAGAGTTAGTTCCATCGTGCACCATTTTCCGTTCTCTCAAAGTTTTACGCTTTCTTGCAGCAGCAGCAGTACAACTCGAGTATAATATAAGTTACAGGGAAAGTTCAAATGACGTATGCTTTGTAAAATAAGATGCCAATTAGACTTGGATTAAAGCAATTTTAAACTTCCCTCATCCTGATGTTTTTTGGACGATCTCCGAAAACGGCTTGTAAAAACCAGTTTTCATTACTACTTGCCACCATACACACCAATAAATTCGAAGATCCACTTCTATTGCATGTACCCCCATACGTTTTTCCGAACAAAATTACATCAAATATTCAGGCATATTTTCATTTAAAAGTACCTCGATGAGCTAGACGCACGAATTGCACGTAGCGGTCTTTAATGAAGGCATTCTCAACCTTTTTTTTTCAATTATCTGTAAATTATGTGGCATAATCCTTCCATACTAGAGCAAGCTCCTCGTCTATCCAGCTAAGTGCATTAGTGATCACACGGGAGAACCGTAACTAACTTGAACGTAAGCGAGGCGGGGCTTAATTCGGCAGGCAGGAGCATCATAATTGAAGTTTAGCCGACCAAGGGGTGGGTTTCGGTGGCCTATTGCCCCCACACTCCAGCCAACCTGTGACCACCACTTTGTCGTCAGCATAGACTAATAATGACGACACGTTCACCCGAATAGATGTGCATGTGAGTGTATATAGACCACAATACAACACCTACGGTTTAATTTGGAATCATCAATAAGTCGGCCCGCTAGCCCCACGTATAGTTTGGAGTTGCCAACTACTAATTAGATTTCGGCATGCACGGCACACACCGTATGTTTTGCTGCTCTAATTGGTAAGGAGAGCATGGCAAAATTTGGATTCGTGGAGGAGCCGAATCTTGCCTGATCTCGCGCGATGGAGGTGCCGGGTGGTGTGTTTCATTGATTTGTTGTTTTTTACGACGCACTGGTCTAATGGTAACGGTAAATGAGTGTGTGATGATGAGGATGTACCTTATCCTAGTCTAGAAGGAAGATGGGGAAAATGGCAACAACCCGGTCGAAGATCACCAAGAGGACCCCTCGGTTAACGTCCTTGCCAAAGTGGAGGTTTAACTCGAAAACAGGATTCCTCACTGATCCATTCTGTAGAGAGTTTTATAAGCAAGGTGAATGAAGTTGTACTAAGTTAATAATTAGTAAATTTCATTCCTCCAACGTCTCTCTCGAACAGAACTGGTAATGTGTATGATGATCACCCATCCAATACCTGACCCAGCGCAGTGTTCGGGGATGTCACGAAAGTTTGTGTTTACAGCACGTGGAACCGTTTGGTGGCACAACTTTTCTTTGCCATTTTATTTTTGATAGTTGGTGGAACGTGAGCATATGAGTAATCGTGCTTTTTTGCGAGCTCCCGTCGAGGTGTCGAATCTTTCGATCGACAAAATTCAATTTTAAATTCAGAGCACGGAACCAATTATTATAGAAAATTGGTCTGCATTTAAAAATATTCTTGTGAATACTTTCTTTGATGTCATGTGTTGATAAAAATGAGTGTCGGAAAATTTGTGTAAAATCTGTTGTCGTGGTTTTTTCCCTACTCGACATTACCGAAGTAATTTCACGCTCCCAGTAGATTGAAAAAAAACGGGGGTAGCTGTATCTTATCGATACGGCCGATATTTAAGCGTGACTACGTTCAACTACCGCGTAGGTACGTAGGTCAACTACCGTACTGACCATACTTCACATGCAAGTTTTACATCTCTCTTTATTTGGGTTGTGTTTTCATATCTAATTTACAAGCTGAAGGACTTTACAGATTGGGATGGAAGTGTCATCTTGCGATATATATATTATTTTTTTCCATTAGTCTAATGACGAGTGCCAAAAACGCCGCCTCCTCTCACGCCTCCAATATTTATTTTATCGAAAATAAAAAAAAAGTACTTTAAAGAATTTTCTGAACTATTGAATGATAATAAGTTGCATTCTGTCCTTTGTTTCCTGCAGCCTGTAGGGGTTGTTATACTTTTGCCATGTTGCGTAATTTAACATTGGTCTTATGGAGAGCATTAAAAACGCCAACCCCTCTAACGCCTCCAATATTTATTTTATCGAAAATAAAAAAAAAGTACTTTTAGAGAATTGTCTGAACTACTGAATAATAATAAGTCGCATTCTGTCTTTTGTTTCCTGTAGGCTGTAGGGGTTGTTACACATTTGCCATTTTGCGTAATTTAACATTGATCTTATGGAGAGCATTAAAAACGCCAACCCCTCTAACGCCTCCAATATTTATTTTATCGAAAATAAAAAAAAAGTACTTTTAGAGAATTGTCTGAACTATTGAATGATAATAAGTCGCATTCTGTCCTTAGCTTCCTGTAGGCTGTAGGGGTTGTTACACATTTGCCATTTTGCGTAATTTAACATTGGTCTTATGGAGAGAATTAAAAACGCCAACCCCTCTAACGCCTCCAATATTAATTTTATCGAAAATAAAAAAAAGGTACTTTTAGAGAATTGTCTGAACTATTGAATGATAATAAGTCGCATTCTCTCCTTTGTTTTCTGTAGGCTGTAGGGGTTGTTACACATTTGCCATTTTGCGTAATTTAACATTGGTCTTATGGAGAGCATTAAAAACGCCAACCTCTCTAACGCCTCCAATATTTATTTTATCGAAAATAAAAAAAAAGTACTTTTAGAGAATTGTCTGAACTTTTGAATGATAATAAGTCGCACTCTATACTTAGCTTCCTGTAGGCTGTAGAGCTTGTTACACATTGGCTATTTTGGAGAGCAAATCCGTACATGCCTCCCTATATAATGCGCTTTAAGACGTAGTCACGTCAAAAAAACTTTTACGAGGCAACAAGTAAAATTTATAGCGTTTACGCAAATCGCTAACAAAAATGCAGAGTTTTTTAAATATTGTTTCAGGATTATTACTCCGGGAATTAGCATTTGGATTCTGAACAATCCCGGATGGGAAGTCAGATCGCGGGCCTTCCGAATTCCATGAAATAATCTAGGAGATCCCACAGGAAAGGAGCAGGACTTGGGGAATACACGTGAAACGTTTTACGATGAAGTGGACCCAAAATCCTGATTGTCGAAGAGAAGAGGATTTGTCGTAAACACGTGACAAGATTGGATCTGACGCCAACAGAGTCCTAGTAAATCCTACTCCTGCTCATGGCTAAGTCGTTAGAGTGATGCGGTCCTCTCTGGTGCCATTACACCGTCACCATGAGCTGGCCATGACATGGGGGCCTTCTGGAGGAAATGAGTTTTGTGTCTTCTGGTAAGATGAGTACATGACTTACCACTCGCGTAGAAATACAATTGCTGTTGCAAAATTGTCTTGATATATCAGACCTATGCAGGGTTTGATGTGGTTCGACCAAATGTTTGCTAATCACTGGCATGTTTTCAAGAATTTGTTGACTATCCGGTCTCCTCGGATCAAACCATATACATTCAACCATAACGATGGGTTGGTTATGTGAAAGTTTATGACCTGAGTCTACTAAAATCTAGAAACTAGCAATTATAATAAAAGTAGAATGGAATGTTGAATGACATGTAGGGTTGAGTGTGTTGTGATAATTTGTAGTTATATTATGTAAGTAATTAATACACTCGATGAATGAAACAGTGCAATTTTTATGTTCTGCGAATTTAAATTTGACTGAAGTATTGTAAATGTAAACATTACCTTTAATTAATTCGAAGCTTGTTGGATACTGTGTAAATAACATTCACATTTAATTTCGTTTTACATAAAAATACTGTGGTTGTAGGCGATGTTTTTTTTTAATCGCAACAAGAGATGAAACCGTTGTTTATGACTGGAGTAGGTACACAACATTAACGTAACATGCATATTTCATAAGTTTTGTGAACTCTAACATCACTATAGCTGTCGTTCATTTGCAAACACAATTCAAGTCTGTGCTGATGTACTAAACTTATGCAAAACCTTTATGCCAAAAATAGAGAAGTAATGTCGTGGTAACAGGTCGTGACATAAAACAATTTGCAGTATAGGGTATGACAATGACAAGGTTGGATTTTTTTTTTTAATTTGACCTCTTGTAGTGATTTTCTTAAGTTGCTTTTAAAATGTCACTGCTGGGGTCCCAGTGAGCAGAAACTTAGAAATAGGTAAAGGCTTAGAGAAAAGGTATGGGTAACATCTAAGTTCCCTCCGTGGAGACTTATAGTTTACGTACTTACTGTTTTCGAGCAAATCGTTGGATAGGCAATAAGGACAGACAAATGGGAAGACGACGCAGTTAAATAGTTTGATGGAAGTTTATAATGAAATTTGTTTGAGTTATTATGAGAGTTGCGTATATGTACTAAAACAAAATGGAGCCTCGTGTAATGAAACAATTATAAAAAAATCGCCAAGCTGATTTTTTCTATGTGCAAAATTCTCGCTCTTGGTTATTGAGTTGATCGTGAGATTGATTAAATTGTTACTTTATCCACATTCCGAGAGCAGTCGCGCGACAACGCCTCGATAGCTCGCCTTAAAGTCTTGATCTTTTAAACAAATACCTACATTGTCCACAACTGACACACATTTTATTACTACAACGCGAAAACAGGTCATACTCAATGTAATAAAATCCTCAACGCAATGCGCTCAAATAAATCGGGGCACACGAATTGAAAACAATTGTTGCAAGTGCAATTTGTTTGACACTCGCTCTCGCATGGTGAGTCCCGAGTGTTGCTCAGTTCTACGTCAATTAATTTCAATTACGGAAGACAAGACACGAATCTTGTTTCCGAGCCCGTAAATTAATAACGCTTCGAAGTCTAGCATTCGAAGCGCAGCACGTGACAAAAATTAGAAATGGAAGATGTTTGAATAATGAAACGCAGACTGGAAAAACTATGATTGCCAGTAGATGTTCTCTGAAACAACCACCTACAATCTTATGTTTGGCAAAGATAGAGGATCTTTGAGAGGCATAAGCTTTCTTTTCTCAAAACAGTATCTGATTTGTTCCACCGATTTCAAGGCCATCTAGACCAATTTTAAGCTACTGCAACCAAATTCAAACATATGGCATTAAAACTGGTAGTTCTCATAAAATATTGACTATATACACAAAATGATAACTATTTTTGATGTAATAACCAACTATGTATGGTTTAAAAATAACTTTCTGGGAAACCAGTTATATTTGTTTTTATTTTTTGAAGACGTTTTACAAGAGAATGCTCGATGCTAGCAATACATATCTGAGAAAACACTGTCTAAAGAAACCTCGTGCAAAAGAAGTAAAAGCGGTAAAAGCAAAAAGTATGATATCTTCATAAAAGTGATGGATGGGTATCCACTGCAAAGATTCTCCAACAAATCTGAAGGCATCGGTGCTATAGGTATGTGTTTGGAAAGGAGAATAAGATCGTCGATAAAACCGTCAGCAGACTGCTGTATGATTGTGACACAAAATACGATCATAAACTTGTTTCCGGAAATAAGATCTCAGGGAGAACCAAGGTTCGCGGGAATGAAATAAGAAAGGGCAAAATTCAGAATGAAGTAATGTCGTAAAAATTGGTTTACTGGCTGAAGATTGCTGTCATGAACATACCAATAGGGCAAACGCGTTTTTCTCTCATGTCGAAAAGCCATGATCTTTACAACACAGCTCGTCAGAATTTTATTAGCTGAAAATAGTTCGGATAGAATCAACGCTATTGCTTTGGATAAGAAATTCTGACTGTGGCCCTTACCCTAGGTTTTCCAGTAGATCGTTTGGATGCATTTTTAATACGACTTTATGCCAACTTAATTTCGTACTTTGCTGTTCCATCCGTCCCTGAGATTTAAAAGACTAAAAACTTGAATTATATTGGAGTTTCAAAGTAGAATTAACTTTTTGTCATAACATAGGCACAAATTAAAACAAAGACTTGAAGCCATTATTTTATACCTCGAGGGTTATTACAAACTGACTGAACTTTGTAGACATTTCTCCGAGCGAATTAATTAAATGGGGCGATTACAGGTGTGGTTTGGGTAGATAGAGACGGCGCACTTCGCGCGTTTAACTGCTCGCGGCTTAATCCGAATAGAAAAGCGAAGATTTTAACTGCTACTTTTCACACAATTGTCACTGTAGCTTGATTTATGTTTACTAGAAATATGTAATCAATGTTATCAAATAGCTCAATGGAGCCTGCTGAAATATTTCCAATCTAGATGGCGAATAATTTAAATCCTTCTACTCGCGTGAAAGACACGCCACAAAATGATTGATCCTGGTGACACGATGACCGTCATCATTGGATTTATTCCATTCGTACATGTATCAACGCCAGTTTTACAGCAAATACACATTGCCAATAAATTCAATAATTATTACCGGTATTCTCGAGTATGACGTCAGCCAGACCCACGGATTGTTTGCCGATTCTCCTTCGCCTGCCGCTCCTGCTGCCTTCTTCTTGGACACATCTTTATCCTCCAGCTCCTGCCTTAACTTGGGGTTGAAGAATTCCACATTGGCATCGACTCCCGACGACGCCGCCGGGTTAACGGTATTGTCTTCAACCACTGCGCTTCGTCTTTTGCGATTCAAAAAGTCTTGGCCGTAATTCGAAGCACTTTGCCGGATTATCGCCGAGCATTTATCGTCCACGTCCGAAATATACAAGTAAAGTCCAAGCGAGATAGTCAACTCGGTGGCCAGAAGCAATATCAGGCAGACATAAACAGATCCCAATCTATACTCATGTTTAAACACGTGCGATTTTTTAAATTTTGTGTCACTGTCAGACGAGGGAGAATTTAGCCGTTTGTGTTCACTGCTGGTTTCGTTGTCTGCGTCGTCTGAAGCCATCTTACGATGTGAATTCGTTTGTCACATGTGTGGAGCCCGCGATCGTACGTCCGCGTGACGACGCTCTGCGATGCTTCGCTTGCTACCGGCGTCGTGCTACACCGACGCCAACCACGCGATAACTGGCTCCTGGTGGCCGACGTCGTCGTCTTTATACTACCCGAACAATAAAATAATGCTCGGCCAACGCATGCGTTCATCTGGCTGGCGGTGGCATCTCCTATCAAAGTATTATGCACTGAGGTCGTACTATCGAACCAATGAGACTTGTTGAGAAAATTGAGATAACTTAACGTGAATCGAAACTAAACCACCGATGAATTACATTTACGGATCATTTATCCATGACGTTTCTACTCTCTGCCCTTATGTTTTGAGTTCAGAAAATCAGATTGAAGTTAAGTTAGGAGGCTCCAAACCCAACTTGTGCACAGACGGTGTCCGTGATTGTTTATTCGAATATAAAGAGTTAGCAAGGTCCCCCAGAAAACACTTGTTGCATTGCCAAAGAATTGAAATTGGTGGCAGCATTTTCCTGATTTCCATGAGTAGAAGCGGTTAAGTCATTTCAACGGATATTTTGCTAATACCGAAGCAAACTTGAAGTTCAAGTAAAAATTGGTTCCATAGCCGGACTGGGCGTTGAAAATGCGCCGGTTAAAGCCTCAAATTGGCGGCTTACAGTCGAATGGTAGCCCACGAGGGTGTGTGGCAGGGGTAGGGGTTGACAAACTTCTGTCAAAATTTATGATAAGAACTTACCATTTAAAAATAATACAATTTGGTTAATTAAATTAAATTTATTTCTGCAGAATTAAATCTGCTCACATATAAATGCAAACAATATCTTCTAATTAAGATAGGTGGCTTTCCAGGTGACTCTCTTAGACATAATTTTTTTTCCCTAAAAAAAAAAAAAATCTTTGTCTTTCGAGCAAACTGATACATTACTTTACTTTGGACTTGACTTGTATATTTCGGAGGTGGACGATAAATGCTCGTCGATAATTCGGCAAAGTGCTTCGAATTACGGCCAAGACTTTTTGAATCGCAAAAGACAAAGCGCAGTGGTCGAGCAAATTAAACAGAAAAAAAACGAACGCAAGAATTATGAGGTTGGTAGTGGAGGCATAACACAACCACGAATAAATGGAGGGTTTGAAGACGCAGCCCTCTAGAAAATTTTCCGTCGAGGTAATATTTTGAAGCTCACCTACGTGTTTCAAGTTACAATTTTAAACTCTGTTTGCTCTATAAACTCTTCTGATCTAAACCGTTGTAACTGTAAACTAAATGCTTGTTTCAAAACATGTAGCCTTTACTGTTTGTATAAAATGCTGAAGGGGTTTTATATGTGGGCCCTTGCAATAAAGAGTTTGGGGCCCTGTACAGGCTGAATAGACTTGTAATATCTCCATGTGAATGTCAAGCTCATGCAGCAAGTATATCGCGACAGCCTTATGGCCACTTCCGGCGGCATTTGCTCGCTTGCCTGAAAGTCGAGTCCGGCCTTCATAGATTCGTTCAAGACAGTTTTTTTTTCTCTTGCATTTGACATTAATTTTATTACGATATATGAAGGAAATTAAAATACCAAAGTGAAAAAAAACCGGTAGGCACACAAACCAGATGATAATAGCAGACTTTTGCTCAAGATGGGGAAAAAATTCATCGCCACCAGCAATTTCTATTTAGCGAGAGTGGGCACGCCCGACGTCAAAAAGGGACATATTCAGGTTTATGATGTATTTTCTAGAGCCACATTATAGTCACATACAATTATTAAATTTCCAAATTCAAATTTACTTACATTTGATTATTAACGGTCAACATGTACATTCCACACAAATGTAACACACCCTCCAACAGTAACCGATTCAGCATAAGACCAAACATCAAAGTAAATACGTTCAACTAGAACGCTTCACTTAGTCAATTCAACAAGATTGTGGAAAATAATGGAATGGGAACCACGCTTGGTTCAACGTAGAGCCGCCTTTGCTATATAAAGAAGAAAATTGGTACCAATTTGTGATTGGAGTGGGAGAAACAGGAAAAATTAGGCCTAAATTTTAAGTATGGTGACACATTATGAAAGCCAGTATTTGATGTAAAGTATTGGATAAATTAGTTTGTAATTAGTTGTGTACTGTCTGTTCTTTTATTAGATATCATTAACCACATCATGGATTAGCAAACATTTACCAATAGACCATTTGTATGCATTGACTACAAAGAATCCTTGTACAGTAGCAAGACAAGTGAACTATCTTTATTAAATCTAGAAATAATTGGTAATGGACATGGTCAAACTACAATGGTGCACACAGATTCATGAGCTTGTACGGATTGTGTCCACTAAGAAACGCAAGCTCCTTGTGCCCCTCCTCCGTCCGACCTTTGACGCTTTGCAGCCAGTGCCGATCTGCGTAATATTGCAGGCAACTTTCAAGCTCCTTAGGGCTGTAACCTGGCACTAGCACAGGCACAAATGGGTCTAGGTGTTCAAACCCAGTCTGACCCAGCTGGTAGAGCGGGAGGTCAGATGCCTGGCGGTCAGCAGGGACAGCGTTACGGTCCACAGTAACCACGACAGCTCCATTGCACTGAAAACAACACCTTTGTTATCGCTGCTGCTCCTCATAAGTAGTGTGTGTGTGTGTGTGTGTGTGTGTGTGTGTGTGTGTGGGGGGGGGGGGGGGGGGGGGGGGGGAAGAGAGCTGGACATTGTTTTTCTACCTAATCTGTTGTATAGATGGTGCTTGAAACAGAACACTAGGGCCTTACTTGCTGAAGTGGCCATTTCCATAACAAATAGTTTTGCCAGGAATGGGTATTGAAAAATGTTCTACTTGACTATTTGGTATCTGCAAGAGTTGAATTTGTTCATATTCTGATCAGGAAATCACCTATCTTAATAAAGCTGGAAATCCAACAAATGTAATTGAGATGATTAAGGAACTCAATGCCTTTTATTAGGTGGGTATACCAGAATTAAATCATTCAACTGTTTTGTGGTTGTGTTGCCAAGGTTGTGGGTAAACATAAAGCCTAGTTTCAGGTGAAGCAGGAATTGCAAAAAAATCACAAAAATAAAAATATTCAATATTTACCCAGTCAAATTTGGTTATTTCTATAAACGCTTCGGTAATTGATATTTTTGTGGGTGGTACAACGACCTTTTCTTCTGTCAGAACTCGTGTTTGAGAATGGAAAAAAGCATTGAATCCATCTATGACTACCAGCGTTTTACACTTCCCTTGAGTAGAATAATGTTTCAAATCGTCTATAATAGCTATCACACATTCAGAAGCGTATTTCATCCGGTTTATTCCTAGTTCGATGAGGTCGACCAAAGGAGCACCCGCATTTGTAGATTCTCGTTTGCTCCAAACATGTTCTTTGGTCACACGAAGCTGCAAGAAACAACATTTTAGACGTTTTTAGACACAGAAATATCATTCAGAGCAACTTGAGCATTCATCTTACGTCCAGCTGCGATAATAGCGTTGAATTCTGAGATTTGAAATGAACAAGCCAGGCTGCAGCATCCAGCGGAAGATCCACAAAACCTGCTTTTGTAGAAGAATTTGCCACTTCTTTGCACCTGCGCATCCAGTTTGGAACTACGGAAATAATTAAATGATATTGGCAGAATCATAAGTATTAATACATATTTATCTGACCACTATTTCAGTTACATATTTAACAAACATATGCCCTTACCCCAGGGAACATGAACCAGTAAAAAACCAGAGTTGGCACCGTAGTGCAAAATGTGTGACAGTGCTAGACTCTTTCCGCAACCCAGCGGGCCATCTGACATAATTGGTTAAAGATCCTTTTAATGTCGTTTTATGAGCAAAAGAAAGTCAAGAAAGCTGGATTAAAGTCAAAATTTTAAACACTGTAGAAACTGTCAGTACTTTGTACAGTTTGTAGTTAATTAATTGAAAAAATGTAGGTTTTTCAAAAACATTGAAACAAGAGAGGCTGTAAGTAACTATAGGATGTTTCTACTTTGAGCACACGAGCCACTGCCGACTCACATTGTCGTTTGAACAACATCTAATAGAATTTACTTCACTGTTAACTTCACAAATATTAGCTCAATGGGTTTTTGAAAGCTATGTTTCAAAAACATAGCCCCTACTTTCGAAATATTGAAGGCTAAGGAAATTTCCTGTCGGAATTCAAGTTAACCTAACAAAAAAAATCTGTAAACCATTCCATCCAGACCACGCTAAAAATACAACGCTAGTAACGGTAAAATTGCATTACTCCAGGCCATTGTTCATTTTTGTTGCATTTTGATTTTGATGGTAGTTTTATATTCCTCTCTGGATTCCAGAGCTGTTAGACTTGAGAAACCTTGGTTTTTTAAGGTTTTGTGGTTGTGGCGTGAGTTTGAAAATTCTCGGAATTGCAGTGTTGATGGTTAGCAGTTGTGGCCATGTCAGAATTCCAAAATGGAGTTGCAAAATTTGAATCGGCTTAATCTAGTGGGAATGCATGTTAATTTTAGGTTTTCCGTGAATTTTCGTCGGCTATTCAACGTTCATCGTTTGTCAAACTCCTTGGCCGTCCCAACTTTGCAATTTCAGGGGGCCGCCAATGCATGCCAGCACTCACTGAACCGTGCCTGGAGTAATGCAATTTTACCCTAGTAACTAATAAAGTGCCAATATATAAGAAGTTGATGAAAAGGATACACAGTACATATCGAATTGTGGGCCGAGAGTAATCGGCTGCTTTCAGGTAATTAATAACTTCCAGCGCTGGTTCTCGAACCATAAGACATGATTCAGCAAATGTCTTAACTTGCTTTTCAAAGGAAGTAGGAAATCCTCCGTGCTGGAACAGCTGTTTCTTTAATTCTGGATTGACAGTGTAAAATCTAGATAAATGTTGAGCGTTGTGGTTCACCTTGAGAGAATATCGGTTTGTAGGTTAGAAACTATCATCAAGCTGTTACCCTTACACAACTAAACAAATCAATTTTTATGGATTTAAATAGTTACAGGATTGGTTTCAGTAGTGCGAAAATCAGATGTTTGCACTCCTTCATCCGATACAGCCGGAGAAGCAGAGTGTAATGCACGGGAAAATATCCTTCGTGATACTCGAACTGCCATTGTAAAGTTAAAGACTCTCGGGATTGGTTAGGTTCGAGCGCACATGGGATTTTTCACCAATCCGAACGAAGCACGAAGTTGAAAATGGAGGAAGATTTGGAAGAGTTTGTGAAAAGATTGCCAAAAATCGTAATGAAATGAGTTTAGGAAACTGGTTTACGATAAGCTGACACAATATTTTCAAAGAATTATTATCAGTACTCTTTTTCACTTTCAGGAGTTGCACGCTCATCTCAATGGGTCATTAAGCGAACAAACTTTAGAGGCCTTGCATGGAATGTGCAAAGTTGGCGATGGGACTTGGGAGAAATGTCAATATGTGATAAACCACCGAGAAAATCGAACACTAGACGAGTAAGTAGGCTTTAATACTTGGACGCTTTATTTTGGGAATTTTACCCGGTTCTGGTGTTGTAAGTATAGTACTTGCCCTGGTACCTAATTGCAACAGGTAGGCACCGTGCCGGACTGGGCTATCAAACAACTGGGCAAATGCCGGGTGTGCCTAGGGCCACGCTCACTGGCATGTGAATCTGTTTGCTTGATTCTGACATAAATTTGATGTGTGCTGGATAATCATGATATAGTTAGTTTATTTTCCAGTCGGACCCCAAGAACTTGAATTGCTACATTGCGGTTTAAGCTCACTTTAAAGCAGATGTTCATACGAGAGTGACTCGAAAGTGATTTTTTTTGTTTCTTAACTGTTGATTACATAAATGTTGCATCACAGAAACATTTTGGAAAAACATATGTTTTAGGCTTTATCAAAACAAATCATGACTTGGATAATCTAGAAAATTCCTCACATTTTTTTTCAGATGCTTCAAAATGTTTGATGTAGCACATGCGGTAACAGAAAATACCACTGCTGTGCGCAGGGCAACGCTAGATGTGATAAAGGATTTTGCAGATGACGGTGTTGTGTATCTCGAGCTAAGAAGTACACCAAGAGATGTGCAAGGAGGGATGACTAAATCCCAATATGTACAAGCTATCATTGGAGCCATTCGGTATTAACTTAAAATCTCTTAAAGTCTAGTGAGTGTCTTTATTTTAATAATTTATTTACTCATTGCAATTATGTTATTTACAGGGAATTTGCAAGTCTGCACCCAATTATCGTTAAGCTTTTAATATCATTTAATCGATGTCATGGTAAAGTAGCCGCTGAAGAAACGCTAAGAATTGTGTTAGAGGAGCATCGCTTACATCCTGATGTAATAGTTGGATTAGATTTGAGTGGCAATCCGGAGACAGGCAATATTGACGACTATTTGCCGTTAATGGCTCAAGCCAGAGAGGAAGGCTTAAAGATTGCTGTGCATGTTGCAGAGGTTCCTAACACAACAGAAGTGCAGAAAATCTTGGACTTTCAACCAGATCGTTTAGGTCATTGCACTTGCATTCATCCTCAGTTTGGTGGCTCTGAAGAAATTTGGCAATCATTGCTGGTTAGCAAAATACCAATCGGTTTGTCTTCCACGTAAAGATTTTGATGTTAATAATATTTTCATTTTTAAATGTTATTTATTACTATTGCTTTGCAGAAATTTGTCTTACCTCTAATGTCAAGACAAAAACAGTGGACTCTTATGAGAATCATCATTTTAAGTACCTGTATGCCAAGAAACACCCGATAACACTTGGGGTAGTTATGTGTTATTTTTTTATTGGAATATTTGTTTGCAAATTTTGTTGAATATTAATACCACTGATCTTGTCCCTCAGACCGACGATAAAGGAGTATTTACCACAACACTCTCTCAAGAATACGGCCATGCCGCCTCCAGCTTTCGTTTGTCCAGACACCAACTGTGGGAATTGAGCATCGCTTCAATCAACATTTCTTTTGCTTCCGAGACCGAGAAAAAGAAAATGTTTGATTTATTTCACAGTCAGAAAAACAGCGTTTTCCAAAAGTAGATGTGCAGCATTTGCAAAGTGTATGGATGGGCTTAGCAAAAAAATTGTTTCATTACTCGGATTATACATTTTTTACATTTTTTTATTGCTTAGAATAAAAATGATGCATGGAAATACCTTCCAGAAGCACACAGATTTTAAACATATTTTACGGGGTCTTGCCATAGATTAGTCTTGTAGGACAACCTTATAGAAATAGTGGTTTGTGGTATAACTAAATAAGTGGTAATCAATGTTACCCCCCCCCCCCCCCCCCCCCCCCTCTAGCATTTGTCCTACAGTGAACAAATACTGTACAGTCATCACTTTATGGGACCCCTCCAAGTCAACAAAATACCCCTGGGAAATTATGTCTAAAGGAAGAAAGAAAGAACCTAGAACAAGATAAATGTAAATCTGAAACTCCTGACTGTAGACTTTGAAATAAAATACATATTATGTTTTAAACATTGAACATTAGTAATTTATTTTAGCTTATTTCAAGAGTATCAATAAAATTAAAATAACATCCACTATAACTATTTATTAAGTAACAACTAGCTATTACAGTGGTATATTTAATCTAAGACTTTGCTCTACTCGGCCGATTCGGAGTCCAGGCACGACTCAGGCTTCAAACCAAAATTAGGGACTTCAATATTTTGCAAGCAACAATACACCGATCAAATGTTTCTCTGCCAAAAAGCAAAGACAGGTAAAAAAGCAGGTCATTGTATTTTTTTTAACTCCTTGTATTAAATCCAACTTAGAATTCATTTCATGTGAGTAAGTTTTGCAGTCAGCCTAACTCCGGAATTAAAACTTTGATATGATAGAGCAAAGTCTTAGCAGACCAAACAGTAGAAATCAATGTTTAATGTTTAGGTATCTTACAATAGCACTAGAGTCAAATCACCTTGTTGGCTGATTGAAGAAGACACCTGTAGGCCTTCAAATTAGGTTCCAATTACACTCTGAGTACATTAAAAAAATGCAACACCAATATGAAAGGTAGTTGACCAATACCAAAGGCCAAACATTAGACTTGTCAACTGCAAAATGTCGGGGCCAGCTCTCGATAGCTCAGAAGAAAGTGAGCATATGAGTTTTAGCCAATAGCTGCAGGGATGAATCACTGACAAGCCAGACATTTTTCAGTTGATTACCATTGACATTTACGACCATACAACATCAACTCTAGCTTGATAACATCGTAAAATAACTTATCACTAGTAACATTAAACCTCTCCAAAAACATCAACTTTACCAGACCCGTATGTGGTATGAATTTCTTTGTTATTATTTACAATCATATTATAATATTTGGTTAATTTTTGGTAGATCATTGTTATTACATTTTGTTTATAATATTATAAAATATTAAAGTAATACCAATTTAATATAGACTAGTATTGTTAGAATTTTAAAAATTAATACTGGTAGTTAAAAATTATTTCTTGGGCAAGTAGGCAACAAAATAATTATAAGTTAAACAGATAGTAAAAAAATTAAACACTTATACATTGTGAATTGTATATAACTTTCGGCAAAAAAATATAACTGCTACTTCTTGAACATGTAGGTACAATTTATTGTTGATATTTTATCATAATTCAAGAGCCAGATGTAACTAAATTAAGGAAATCTTCTAGATACTGATTCTAAAAACGCACCTGACTAGGAGTTTAACTTTCATAACACATCCCCAAACCATACTCTGTGAAACTACATGGTACATTATAATTGGTGGCTACCACCACATATGTATGGTTCCACATGCAACCCAGTGAGATCTCCGTTTGGTTAGGAAACCGTTTGGTCATGGGAAATATGTGGTTATCGTGTAAATGACTATGTAATAATAACGGATTACAAAATATGATGCTAACACAACCTCTTCTTAGCCCTATTATAGCCTTACTGGCTAATATGAAAATAAATGCAGTGATATTGTAAAAACTGGCTAAAAAGTTTACTGGCAGCTGGTTACGTCTCCAGCTTTTCAATCACAATGGAAAGTATTCAAAGTGCAGTCACATTAAATAATTACCCATATATTAATTAAAGGTATACCTATGATAGGTATAGTAACGTTATGGCTTGTCCACATTACCACACCAAATTAGTTCATATATGATATTATTTTGAGAAATATAAGCATTTAAAAATCTCGTAAATAATTGCTCAACAAAGTATTGACATGAATCAGTACTTGTCTCTATGTGATGATGAAAAATATTGTTCGTTAATACTTAATTAGCACCACAAAATATCCTACACAGTAACCATGGGCTTGATTATTCCACCTTGCATATCATTACACAATGCACATACTATTTATACCAGTTTCTGAATTGGTGGGTTACAGCCACGAGTTTGTTTTTAGTGCCTACAAATGACAACAAAGAATAGGTTCTACATTAAAATTCTATCTGACATCAGAAATTGCTAGTACGACAATGCATTTAGGCCTAACATATAATAATCTACCACCAATTGAAAATGTCATACTCATACCCAGTCACCCTCCTTCATAAAATCGAAGATTTTTATTTCAAAGTTGGTACAAAAGTTAGAAGCAATAAAATTTCTAACTAAATGGCTGTTAGGAAATTCTTGTTATTTCACATTTTGCACAAATCCCCGTTTAGGCATTATTTCAAAACCAGATGCACTCTAGGTAATGTATAAAGCAATATATTTAAATTGTAACATGCATACATTGATAATTTGGTATAAGTTAGTAATTTTATTTGTAGTGAGTTGAACTTTGTGTGACCAGCAATGTAACGTTCTTTTCACTTCCAAATTGAAGTTTTTGCTTTTATTTATAAATGCAGAAATAAAATTACTGAAAATCCTGTGCTCAACGTTAATAGCGATGAGCATGTCACCTAAGAGAGTTATTTCTTGATAGGCTATTTTAAAAGAAGTTAATTGATAAGCATGGTACGTGGTACACCACTCCAAAATCTGAGTTTTTGGCAAAAAGGGCAGAAAATAATTCATACTGAACTTGAGGTCAGCTAAAATTAAATGTCAGTACCAAGGAATACAAAATGTAAAAACGTCTGATTCAGGGAACCCTAACAACTACAGATTTCTGTCACTGCCTTTGAAGTAATTGCAAAAATCTATTCGAATTGCAAAGTTTATTGCTGAACATGATAATTAATTTTTTTGATAGATTGATGGGCCATCTTCAGAAGAATCCCATGTTTACCAATTCATTTGCAATGAGCATTCAATGGAGCAACACAGAAGAAATTATATAGCAAAAATGATTGGAAAAATTGCAAGATATTATGACTAAGCCAAGAGGGTCTTCTGAAGACAGATTGATTTGAGATTCAGACCCAGTGAGCTTGCACCTAGGATGGCAAAGCAAGCCAGGTATATTTATATCGTCTGCCTATACAAATGGTAACATTTTCAGATATTTTTTTAAATATTAACTAACACAAGTCGATATTGATTATATTTCAGAAAACATCTATAGAATTTTAAAATTAGATTTGATTTGTTACATGTATGTACCCTTTTTACATTTAATCCAACAATTTAAGATGAATAGTGCTGTCGCCGTTTGAACACTACCGTGAAAATTGACCGCAATCGGCGCCACCTGCTGTGTTTGTGAAGTTTGTTGGATGTTTGACTGCGGTCACGCTCTTTTAGGCGAATCTCACGGACTAGCGTATGAAACGCGTCGTCAACAAAGTGCCGCAGAGCTGCGGAAGTTTCGTAGAATGGGCAACCAAACTGTGTGGCCAGAGCACGGCCCTCGTCTTGAGATACCTGCGAAGATAATCAACGTCTCTGTCAGTATATGAAGCACCAATGTGTCAGCTGGTATTAAAACCACAAACAAGCATTGTGCTCATTGATATCTGACAAAAAAAGTAGTAGAGCCAGGTATGTAAAACAAGGGATGTAAACAAGGGATGAAAACAACGTACCTAACAAAATAATCAAGATTGCATATAAAGCACATTTACGGATCAAAATTTTCTCTAAAATGTTATACATTTTCTTCAAAATCAAGAAAATCTAGATAGGAGTTCAAATAAAGCAATATTTCTAAGTAGCAAAGTATTAATCAATCGATTGATTGGATGAGCAAAGGGAGCAAAGCAAAAACTCAGCTTGACTGCCCAAATAAAAAAGATAAACTTGTTTTTTGTTTTTGAGTGAGTTTGTTCACTCTATTTGGCCAAATGGGTGGACCGATTTCGATGAAATTTGCAGGACACCTTTGCAATTCCCGAACCTAGATTTGCTAAAATTTTTAAAACAATAGGCTTGATTAGTTTTTTTTTTTACTGTGTGAATTTCACAGAGCCTAGTTCTTACCCCAAGTGTCATACCGTCATACGTATCGAAAAAACAAAGTTCAAAAGAAAATGCGCTCATATATAAAGGAACTCAAATAACGTTTTCCAAGCCCTAATATTAAAAGTAATTAAAATTTCTATTCCTTAAAAGCCTTAAAAAATGTAGGATACATTATCAGTGGTACCTCGAGTTGGCAGCACCACTAATTTCAACTCCGCTTAGTATTAATATCAGTCTGGGAGATAGTGGAATTGGTGGTTATAAATATGATCAGCTTAAATGGTCTTGTATCATTACAATTCACAATGCATAGGTAGTTGTACCATCGCACCCTAAGCGCTGCCTTTTGACTACCGTACAGAGATAAATAGTCGGGGAAGAGAAGGCTGGACTAGACTAGATCTAGACTAAATTTCTTGTAACCAGCAGACCTTATATGACTGCCATGGGAACTGCTGTTTTACCCACAACTATAGTTAAAGCCTGATGCCAGATCATTTGATTTTGGACCCTTATGAGTGTGTCTTTAAAGATTTAATGATTTCCTTGTGATCCTAGACTTTGACTAAAAAAAGGTGAAATAAAATACCATACACATTTATAAAATACCTTTCTTTGATGTTGAAGGTCAAATTTGTTTCCTATTAAAACCAGTGGTATATCTTCAGTTGCACGAACTCTATTAATTAGCTTGCGGTACTCAACCGCTTCCTGGAAACTATGACGGTCGGTGACGGAGTAGCAGATCATGAAGCCTTCACCACAACGCATGTATTGGTCCCGCATGGCAGTAAACTCTACCTGTCCCGCCGTGTCTAATATATCTAATTGTGAAGCCTCTCCGTCAATAACTGCTTGTTGTTGGTATGCATCCTCTGGAAAAGGAAAAATAATAATATTAGAATAGATGTGGGTGGAATTTTCAGAATGTTATGTTTACGGTGGAAGTAAAATAATGCCCTGTCCACAGTTAAGTGAGATTTTACAATGAGTCGTAATTGATTCTATGCCCATTAGAAGCAAAGTCAAAGATCATATTATTAGTGGGTATTGAGCCACACACACACTTCCTTGATGAATATTCAAGATTTCAAAGTGTGCCGGCAAAATGCAACCCCAAAATTCAAATTTGCACAGTTCTAAACCTAGGAACACTTGATTGTTTACACTTAAATTTACCTAAAAAGGCAGGTAGGTGTTCCCAAAAGCTAATGAAGTTGGTACCTTAACAGGTATGTGCAGACAGGAAGGTACTAAAAGTTGAAATTTGTATCCACTCTTCATTGGTATTCCTGTAGCTCAAGCGTAAGTGGTGAGGATCGGTTATGAAATTCTTTCTACGGTTAATTTTGGCAAACCGAAAATACATATTGTGCAATGTCAGGCTCACCTATTGTAGGATCATGATATTCGAGGAATCGGTGCTTGACAAACTGAAGTGTCAACGCAGACTTTCCAACACCTCCATCTCCTAAAACTACAATTTTGTACACCCGCAAGCCTCCTCGGGTAGTTTGACTTGTGATAGGTGGTCCAGGTGTTCCTCCACGTTTATCACTGACATCTCCTACCATTTTTGAATTTTTCGAAGACTTTTTGCTAGGTGTGCAATGCATCCCAGACCCAGATGGGCCTGCTAGCTCCGCCGCCAGCGTTATAGTAAATACTAAACGACCACCACCTAATTTCGTTATTGACCTCAATAATCTCACTGCTTTTTAAAATATTAGTAACAAAGTTTAACATGAAAGTAAGAGAATAACAGCTCTGCTTAGGGGTGTTTAATTTTCCCTAGACCATTGAGTATGGCCTAGGGCTCGTCAACTCCCTAAAATCCTGCACCGTACGCCCCCACCCCACCCCTAAATTCACAACAGTTCGCTGATTCAGTGTTGCCACACTGAATATTAGACTAGCCTGTTTCGTGCTGTTAATTTGATATTTTCCCCATACATTGGAATTTGGGAAAATGTATCAAAATTAATTTTTTCTAAAGTTAACTTCTAGGATCAAATGATATTTACAAACTAGTATTGTATCAGTAAATAAGAGCTTACTGTTTTCAGAATTCTTAGCATATGCTAAGTTTGGCAACGCTTGGTGAAAATTATCTCACTGCTAGTTGTCCGTCCTTCTTGTTTGAGTTGTTACATGTTAGTGAGTCTGTCGAGTTGTCGGATATACTCAGGCATATTTAGTTTGGAAACACCAATATTTTAATATACTTAAATATTGACTACAAAATAACTTAGGCTAATAGCATTATACTGCAATGTCGTTGGTAGCATATGGATCTGGAAGTAGCGACGAAAGTGAAAATGAAACTGAAGACAGCACCATCACCACCAATAACCTACAAAATGCAAACATAAAGAAAGGCAATTTTGTATCGTCTGAAACAACACTAAGAACTGGGATAAATCTTCCATCACCCAAAACTTCGTTTTACGTAGAATCACTTACAGCAGAAAACAATGCAGACATCTCATCAAGCCTGTTTTCTTCCCTTCCGTCACCTAAGAAAACACTAGTTGAAGACTTGGTATTGGATTCAAATGAGAGTATTTTCCCCGGAACAATCAAGAAAATTGTGAAAATAACTGTACCGCCTTTAGCTCAGTTTAAAGAAGCTAGTGATGAACCATTAATGAAGAAAATAAAGCCCACTCCTAAAGGTTCTGGTTTGTTTTCCTTACTACCAGCTCCAAAAAATGTGACAGTAAAGGAAACAAGGAGAGCTTTTGTACCTCACGTCTTAACAAAAAAACAGCCTGCACCACCAATCAAGGTAAACTCTACTCCAAGCGTTAGTAAGAAACCTTCAATGGGACTAATTTCATATGCAGATTCAGGGGACGATTCAGATAACTCAGATGGATTACCTGATTTTTTCTCACTGACATCCGAAAATCAAGAAAACAAAGACAACGTTGAAATGCTTTCTGACGTAGACTTACTAGATAAAACGGCTCTGGCAAATTTACCTCCTGTGGCACAAGAAAACTTTGACGATGCTGTGGAGCAACCTTTAGCATTCGTCCCTGGGTTCCATCCAACGCCTTGGGCAAGTAATCAGTCAACACAGCCGGGACCAAGTTGGCAAAACACTGCAGAGCAGACCACGTCGTTGGAAGAACCATTCGGCACAGACGACTACTTGGCTGAAGTTGAGGAAGAGGATCTGAAACTGGATGATGAAGCTGTAATAATATTGAAAATTAAAAACTTCTTCTGTATCTTATTTATGTCCATTTATTTTATTCATAATATTAGTTTTACTATTTTATGTCAATTTTAAAAGTATATCTATAATAATGATACATCAATTCAGGAAAATCTTTTCACTAATTAATAAGTTAAAGCCTATTTTTCTTTTAAACATTTTCATATTACTAATTTTAGCTCAAATATAGTCATTCATCTTTACTGCTTGTTTTGTAACTTGTAATTTGTATTTTACAGTTGGAACGTTTATGCGGGCGTCGAGCAAAAAAGCAACGCACGCCTATGGAGTTCATCGATGTAAAAGGATCCGAGCTCTTGCCTGACCCTAAGGAGTGGCTTGTCAAACAACTTAGTGAAGAGCAGCCGAAGATGCGTAGCCACAGCCATAAGAAAAATGACGGCCCAACCACGCAACAGCGGCGCAAACATCAGATTACTTACTTAGCATTTCAGGCCAAAGAAAGTGAATTGGAACTGAAAAATCAGTGGGCACAAAACAGGACGTCAAGAAAGCAAACTCAATCCAAGTATGGATTTTAAGATGATTGCAGACTTCTGCTGGCATTTGATATTTGTCGTCTTAATAGATTAATTCAAGTCTGGCATACATAACTTAAGAATATGTGTTAAATATTTGTTATAGGTAAATGTCACAAGTATTCAACCAGAATTATCATGTGTATTGTTTTCTGTGACCTAGAGGGTAAAGTTTTTGACCAAGAACGATATCTGCTTAATAGGCCAAACTTGCTCATTGAAAGTAAACTGCATTGGTCTCATAGGGAGGTTGTTAATGAGATCATGATTTTGCTAAAAAATGTACTTCAATAAAATTGGAAACTTGAATAAAATGAGATTCTCTGAAGATTTTTAAACATTGCAAACTCGCTTTATTTTTCAGATATCTGCCACTATTTTTTGGTACAGTTTTTGATCAAGCTCTTTAAAATTTTCTTTTGCTTCAGTCAATTTTAATTTAGCTCCCTGAATATTAGGTGGCAAGTTAGCATATTTTGTTAACATCTTGGATACCTCTCTTAGCTGAGCTTGAGATCTGCTAACATTTTTTGAATGGTCAATTACTGACTGGTACTGTCCAATATCTGTAATTCCATTGCTGATAATTTTTTCTTTTAAAACAACTGCTCGTCTAACATATTCATCTTGCTTCATTACAAAGTACTTCAGCTGTTTTTTATCATTTTCATCGAGTTCTTTCTGTATGGACCAATATTCTTTTTTTGCACATTCCAGTTCTTGTCTAAGAAGAGAAACATTGACTCTGCTTGCAGCATTGGATTCTTTTAGACACTGAGTCGCGCATTTGACAAAGACCATTTCTTTCTCCACAATTGCTTTTTTTAAAGTCAAATCCTCTGGAATTCCAATGCCATCGAGAACAAACTCTGCCTTGGCGGCTGCAAGACTGCTTTTCTGACAGTTCAATGATAACAGCTCTGGTGTGATGATTAGTTGATTCAAGCTGTGCTGACAGACACCAACTACAAAAATAGGAAAAGAACAAGTGTCACAATCACTAGGTACATCAAATGGTGGAACTAGGTGCTACTGCCGCCACTAAGATTTGTAAATTGTAACTGACATTTTGCTGATAATGAGTATAGCATTTACACGATGATAATGTTAATGGATATCCCACTAGCTCCCCAAAATTAACTTCAGACTTGTGGGTTATTTAACACGATCTCATGATTTAACTACCTTTAAGAACCTAATCATAATTCTATGCTATAAGCATAGATTTTTAAATACACAGTGGTTCTGAATCAATTGGCGGCACCAGGCACAAAAGTGGTCTGGAATATCACAATGAATGAAGAGGAGCCCTGAGGTGCATTCAGCCCAGTCATTGAAATTGAAAACGGCATGCGGGAAGGACTATCAACCGGAATTAAAAGATAAACCCTGACCATAATTGTATCGATGGTCTCGCAAGCGTCCACTACATTGAATGCATTTTTTTTTACTAAATAATAAAAGTGAACAATTACAATAAATCTAATAATAAATTGCTTACTGGCGTCTGTGATTTCGTTGCTAAACTGAAGTAAGATGTCTGATGTGTTATTGCTGCCGGGAGTACTCATATTGCCAATCGGTTTGTTTTTTTCTTTTTAATTGACAGTTAATAGAGGTTAGGTTGGAGCGGACATTCGTTTAAGTGAATCACGGTCTCTTGCAAACAAAACTATAAACACTTCAGTTGATAATCTGGTGGCTCTTGAAGTGCAAACATGCTAATTCGTTGATAAGCAAATACTTCCAATACCGAAGCCGAAATTTGAATTTTCAACGACAGCCAGCGCAACTAGCCGCCTTTTTCACAGACAGTAGTGTGTGTGACGTCACACACTGGTCATAATAGACTTTCCGTCAAAGATCGTTGGTCGTTGTGTGTATAATCATCTGCACTGGTAAGTCGCTTTTAAATAACTTTCCAAAAAACAAATATTTTTCATTAAGTATGTCACGGCTATGAAAAAGAGCGATTCTATACGGTAGGATAAAATCCGAAATTATTTGATACCACACTGAGCTCTCGAACGTTCAAATTTGGCATGGCTCTCCCAACCTCAATCCGCCAAATTGGATCTCGAGAAACTAAGACCTAAGACTAATATTATAACCAAATATTTCTTATAGTTTAGTTTGATAATCTCACTTACAATATCATATATTAAAGATAGGTGTTTTACCAACTTGTAAGATTTGCTCCACTTAACATAGCTTAAATTCAGTTGTGCAATGGCCAAAATGAATTCTTCTGAGTGTAGAATTGTTCAGTGACTTTCACTTTGATTTCGTGTCTTAGTTTCTGGATAATCATGTCTGAGCAAGAGGAAATTGTAGACACTACTTCTGGGGAACAGGAAGACGAGGCTGCAGACAACGACGAAAACAGCATGAGCCAGGAGAATGCTGCTCCAGAGGTAACACATTTTGCTTGTTATCGGATAATGTAAAGCATGCTGGCGACTTTGATAATTTGAAAAGTAGTTTGTTAAAATAATCAATTACTAAACACATTTAAATAACAATAAATATTTTTTTTTTCAGATTTCATCAAAAGAAATTGAAAAGCTTGAGGAGGAAAAGTTGAGAGCAAAGATGCCAATGACTGGACGCCCTGTCAGTGGTCACTCTGCATTTTTGCAAAAGAGACTAGCAAATAGGGCAAGTCTTTCACTCTATAATAATTTTTGTTTGTAGGTACCTATACCGAGCAGCCTGTTGATCATTTAGTAAATTTAATATTTTCTTCTCTTTTTAGCAAAAGTATTTTGACTCGGGTGACTACCAAATGGCCAAACAAAAACCATCAGCCAAATCTCGCCAAGCACCAACTGGACTGCCAGGCTACGCCACCGGGGATTGCATTCCAACACCTGAAACGGTTCCTGTCCGGAAGACATCAATTATCCAGACATCTAAGTTCTCTCCCAACCAATAACAGCTAAATTCAGTTATGCCCAAAGCAAGGAGCTTGCAATGATTCTAATTTTTTTTAATGATAATTACTGATCACAAGAAAGCTAGGTTTCCATAGTCGTACTACTTGATTATTTTATTAATAATGCAATGGGTGATCTGTTATTCTTTTGTTACAATACAATTAGTGAAGTGCGAGATGATACGAGTGTTTGCGAGTTGTGACTGAAATGCGTGTCTCGGATATATATTTTAATCTACTTGTTTAAAAGCGTACCATGCAGTGGCTGAAATCTGTGGTTTTCTATGTATGTCATTTCAATTTTATCTGACCTAGAATGCCAAGAAATGGGAATTTTGGCTGTCGATGAAGCTTGTTAGGAAAATATATAGCCGAGAAGAAGGCAGGACCCGTCAGCAGTATAGTCAAACTTTTTTCTTTGTAGACCTATGCCAATTGTTTCTCCTTCCCATTGTTTAGCTATGAAACTGGAATGTACTAATATTCTATAGTATTTAGATTTTCATGAATCAAAAAATCAAATGAATGATTTTTAGTTGTATTATCATAACTGTTACTCTGTTATGTCAGGTAACTACTCTGTGTCTTCACCAATCATTTATTCACCAAAAAAACTGCAAGAAAATAAACATTGATATTGATTAACTAACTTTAAGTGTTTGACTATTCTTTAGATGCTTTATGACCAGTACCTTCCTAGGATACTTGTACAGTGCTTTCTACCATCGGTCAGCACATTGCAACAGCCAACACATGGGCATTTTGTTATGGCTCATCTCCATGTTGATAAATAAGGATGTAGGTGGTGTGAATAACACAATTCAATTTATCATCCCATCTATAAAATTGTGAGCTAAAGTTTTCACAAATGCGAAGCTCTGTTTGTTTCATCACCAGGAAAGCTTTGTCAACAACAACATGTGACAGTATGGTCGCTTGCTGAGACAGCTTATTCGCGTGTTCTTACGCTTGAATTTTTTTGTCTCAAATGGGAGAGCTAAATGTCATTTGAATATAAAGTTATCATAAAACAAATAAGCAGCAGTCTCAGCACACAATTCAGTGCATGCTGTCTCTGCTGACATCCCTCGTAGCCAGGATATGAACGGAGCTTCACTCCACATTTTCGTTACATTTTTTCAAATGGGATTTTTGATGGATAGGTAATTGAAACTAACAATTCTGATCATAATATCAAATATACCTTTAATGCTCAGTTTCTTTGTAAAAGGTGTCGATAATATCCTTGTACTTTTCAAGAACAACTTTGCGTTTTACCTTCATTGTTGGCCCTGGAAAATAACAATCAACCATTATCTTATGCTGTAAAAAATTTGGAAATAAACACTTGAAACATTCTATGTACAATAAGGAAACCTACTACAACATCTTTCTTGGTACTGATATTGGAACTCGATATTAATCTGATCAAGAGTTAAGTACGTTAAATGATCTGTGAAAGTTTCCACATTTTCAATGGACTCAGCGATGTAACAATGGTGATTTTTCTATCTGAAACTGAAACATGGAAGTTTTGATACATACCCATTTCGCCCGTGGATATAGAAAAGTCCTTTGGCAGGATTGCAAATTTCTGGATCCGTTGCGCGCGACTTAAAACTTTTTCGTTTGCTCGGTCAATCCCGTCTTGTAAGCCCATAATTACTCTTTCGTCATTCAAAGCCTGTGACACCTTAGTGGCATTGGAGCCCATTTCTTCGCACCATTGCAGTGCAACAAAATCAAGATTATCCAACGCATCTCCTTCTGCATCTCGCTCGCATTTCATTGTAACCAGGATACTTAAGAACTTTCTAAAATCTCCGACCAATATCACTTGGCTTAGGCACCCTAATTCGGCCTTGATATTATTTTCAATTGGTACTGGAGGTATATTTTCTCCTCCTGCCGTTATGACCACTTCTTTTGCTCTTCCTGTGATGTACACATATCCCTCTTTATCGATTGTTCCAAGGTCTCCAGAAAGAAACCATCCATCGGCATTGAAAGAACTTTCTGTGCTTGGTAAATCATTCAAGTAGCCCATGAAAATGTTGCGCCCTTTAAACAAAAGCTGTGGAAAGATTACTGTAAGTTTGATTGAAAAATGTATGTATTCATTGTTTATTTGATGACTATTTCCTCGATGACGTACCTCGCCAGTTCCGTTCTCATCAGGCTTGTCCACTTTAGTGTTGCATCCTGGCAATGTTGGACCTACGCTCTCAAGTCGAAACACATTTTCCTTGCATATGGCTTGACAGCCAGAAGTTTCCGACATGCCAAATCCCTTGACATAAAAGGAAAGACAACAGATCAAAAAAAAAAAGAATAATAATAAAAATTAAAAAATGACCAAAAAATATTTTTACGCGTCAGATTGATAGTCCGTTATAATCAAATTGTTGCATGGCATGCAAATACAGCCAAGTAAATAACAAATGAATAACAAATAACAGCCATCGTTTATGGTTTCTGGTCCACAAAAAAAAAAACATATATATAAATAGATGTGCAAAATCTGATTAAATTGCAAGCGCTTTCAATGCTCGGGGTATTTTATTATTAGGAACACTAATAACCTCTCAAAAATTAATGCCCATACTATTTTCAAGAAAAATTTTGAGAGGTTATTAGTATTTCTAATAATAAAATACCCCGTGCATTGCAAGCGTTCGCAATTTAAATCAGATTTTGCATATTTAAACGCATCTAACGTTAAATTTGAGTTACTGAAGATTAAATGGTTGTGACGTGGTATAGCATCACTAGAATCAGAGTGACTGTGAGTACTCACAGCCTCTTGGTTCTACTCCTTGGAGATACGTCATTCTCATCAAATACACTAAAATCCTCTCAAAAATTATGTGTACACGTAGCTCAATTGGTTAGAGCAATACCAGCAACAGATGGAGATCGGGGTTAGATATGCAATAACTTCCTGATTATTTTCATTTTTAAAACCTTAAAAGTATACTAACCGTGGAAGCATTTGCCAATACTTGCATTTTAATTTTAATAAAAAAAAAAGGTAATTTCGAAGGCAACATAGGAACACAGATTGATAAGACCTTCGACAATAAAATTGAAGCCGAATGAGATTTAACATAAGATCGGAAAGGGTTAACAGTATGTTAATAACTTAACGTGCTACTAAAACACCGGTAATTATTTTCTTCTTAAATCACGTCTTCAAACTCTTGCCTGCCTGCTTTTTTTGTGCAATTTAAAATAAGTCTTTATTTTGGTATCAATTTTTAATTTTACCTCTTCAAACTCACCAATCTAGGATTATTTCATAACTGGTAAATTATTGAATTCTGTCCATTCACATTCCAGCATTCAGACAGTTAAGTAAACAATTGCATATTTTGGTATGAACCTACCTCCATCACCAATAAATCAATGCTCCAACAGTCGAGTTTGACAGATGTAGACAGGGGTGCTGCTCCATTGAGAAGAAAACTGCATCTATCGAACCCAAGGCGTTTCTTAATCTTGCTGAAGATAATTGCGTTGGCCAGAGTATAATCCAGAGAAAAGTGTCTGTTTCTGAATGGAAAATATCTCATTTCATTTAAGCACTTGATTGAATATATTAAGAAACAAGAAATCCTTTATTAAAAAATTAGATGTATAGTTACCCTTCCATTATATCCATACAATGTTTAAGACCAACTCTTTGTGCCCAAATCACGAGGGTCTTTTTCAAACCAGTAGCGTTATTCATCTCAAAAAAGATTTTTTCACTTATTTTTTCCCATACTCGAGGAACAGCGAGGAACACCGTTGGTTTTGCTACTAGCAGAGTGTGAACCAAGGATCCCTGGGGACAAGTTGATGAGGATATTTAATTGGAAGTCAGTAAAAAAGATTTCACACATTTTTTGAGAAACCAAAAGTTCTTACTTTTAATGCATCTTTATCTCCAAAGTACAATGTTGCCCCTATTGCAATTGCAGTAAAAATATCCAGAACCTAAATCATAAGAAAAATATGTTTTGGTTAGAAATCATCAGCTTCTACAAACTTTTTGTTGCACCTAAGCTATAAGAAGCTTAAAATAAGCTATAAGAAGCTGATGTGGAGTGGTAGTTTCTGTACGGCAATCTGCATTAGCCTGCAAATTACAATGTCAATTTGATTATGCCCAACGTAAATGTCTCCCCGGGATTGCGCATGCTGTCCAAATGAACACTGACATCGAGAAATTTGGTTGCAGGATAAAGGAAAAAAAATTTATTATATTTCAGTCTAAAAATGTAACATGGACCGCTCATAATGGTTGTCCAGCCCCTTAACTGTCACGTTTCAACGCAAAACTGCTAGTCAAGCACTCTCCTAAAATTTAGGCAAACATCTGATAGAGACATTTGAGGTATTTGGATTGTTTATGGATTTGGCCCTAAAAAAGCTTGAGAATTAATTTTGCCTGACCGCTCGAAAACAAGTTTCAGTATAACCACGGACCTATAGGCTCATGAACCTATATGAAAGGATCATTGTTTAACAGCCAACAGCTCTGTTGTTCAAGCTAAGATAATACTAGTGACAACTGACAATATATTATTTCTTCACACAATTCTCAACTACCTACCCAAAACCCAAAGACCAAAATTGCTCTCAATGAGTTGAAAGTTGAACCCCTCACGCGTGGCTTGTTACTTAAGTTTTCCAAAACTATATCAAGACTGGAGAAATGTATGTGATAAGATTATGATGAAATTATGATCAACGATCAAATGTTCCTGTTATTTTTGGACAGGAAACACATCAGCTCAGCTAAACAAATGTGGGGAAGAAGAGAGATGAATATAGTATATGCTTATGAGTATAGAGTATAGAGTAAGCGTACCTGTGCTGCAATGTGGCTCAGTGGCAAGTAGCTAACAATAATCTCCATGCCTTCTTTAGCTCCCACATAAATGCCAATCATGCGTCCGTTCCATGTCAGGTTATCGTGGCTCAACATAACTGCCTTTGGCTTTCCAGTTGTACCAGACTGCAGATGGTTCCCATTAGATTAAGAAACACCAGCAGTAAAAAAAAATATTTATATTAGTGGCACATTCAAATGTATTTTAAAAAAGGTACGTAATTCAATGACATCATTTTTACTTACAGTATAAACCAGGGTGCAACATTCATTTACACTCATTGTTCTTAGTATTCTATCTAGAGCAGCATCGCTTTGTTCGCGGCCCAATTTCAACACCTCATCCCACTGAATAAATAATGTCAAAATTAACAATACAATTAATTAGTAATACTACTGGCGATACTATTTTAATACTAATAATAATTAGAAATACTAATTAATGAACTATTAATAATATAAATAATTTCAGCACTGCACTGCTGTGACATGCTAGTTTCAACAAATAAAAAAATTCAATATTTTTTAATATAGACTAAGGGCCATTCTTTCAGTGGTCCCTTAAGAACCTAATAGTCTGCTAGTTTGTTATTTGCTTGGCAACAGCCTATCAGAATATATTTTTTTGTTTGTTTTTTAATGGTCTTTTTATTACTTAACGTGCCACTGAGAAACTGGCACTAATGTTTCGTTTTCCTTACACACATTGCATATGCTTTCCAGTAGTATTTTTAATGACACACTTGTTTTGTAGCCATTCTAAAAGCTCTGTTTTACAGCAAGAATGACTCTTATCCGTGTCACTCTATCATTGATTCAAAATGGCACACTTAAAATTAAAGCAAACAGATTGGCCTGTAGGTACAGAGATTCAAGATTATAATTTTTTGTGGTTTTTCGTCAATGCTTTTTTTATGTGTTTTTAGTCCTAAAAAGTACTGTTGACTTTCAGAAGAAGGGTGAGACTATTGGATCAGGGTTGGTCAGTCAAACCATAAAGATGGCAGAGCGAATCTGCCAAAACTGGAGAAGTCCTTTTAAGACTAGAAACCCATACAAAATTAATTAACCGAAAAACCATCAAAATCACACACCAACGACCCTCAATACGTCAAGGAAATCATTAGCATTTTAAATCATGTCTGACTGTCGTACCTACCTATAAAGTAATTGAAAATATTTATTCATTCTACACTTTTAGATCTTGATATAATTGCATTACTTACGCTTAATACTCCTGGAACAGTTGGTATTCCTTCATATTGAATTATAGTTTTTATAAGAGGAAGTTTGTCTTTTATTGCCAATATCTTATTTAACTGCTCTTGATCTTGGACTACGAAAATATTTGCTTGACTACTCTCGGCATAAAGGAAACATGCCATTGGAGTGCTTGTGGTGTACATTCCTGTTGCAAAACCCCTGAAAGTCAACACATAACTTAACATATCATATTGTTCTTGCCAAAAAAAAAACTTATTAAATAAAGGAAGCTGCAAAAAGGAAAATTAAGAGTTCTCAAAAATGAATACGATATTTGCGAAGAAATATATTTCAATATGGGAAATTGAGGATTTTGTTTTCTTACCCAGCGTAAATAGCAGCCAAATCAGAGATAATCCACCCACGGGCATTGTATCCGATTATGCAAACTGATTTAAATCTCTCCAGACCCAGTTTGATAAATGCTTTAGCACAAATTCGCACCTCTTCCTCATACTCTCGATATGTTGTGCCTTTGAATTCTCCAGGATTAATTTCTGAAACGAGGGCTATTGTGTCTGGGAATTTCACTGATGCTAGATGTAGTAAGCCAGGCACAGATATTGCTGGCAAAGCTGCAACACCATCTGCGTCTCTTTGAATTTTTACATAGCCATCAGGCTTTGTCGTGTACGAATCTTTTGAGGGAATAATTTGATCAGGACCTGAAAGAAATGAATAAATAATTTTGATTTGATTCTGATGTTAAATACACATTTTCTGAACTTTTTATTGAAAGTCTCGTGATAGTTCGTAAAATTTGTGGCGCACCACTTTGAAAATAGTAAAATATTTTAAACATATTTACAGCCATTCAGGCTCTTTGGAGAAAGGTATCGAACAAACCTAACCATACAACAAGTGGGAGAATCTGTGCGGAAATAACCAATTGGGTGAAGCAGCACAAGGTTTCAGACAGAACCACGAAGATTTCTTGCGGAGCAGAACGTGCAGCACTCGATTCATGGCTGAAAACTTGTCGAACGAGTTTCAGGAATCCTCAGGATTTCCCCAATCCACTCATCCCGACAACCAAATCCAGGAATCTAGTAAGTCTAGATACATTACAATGCAATACTTGCTGTTTCACGAATATTCATTTGGATTACTTTGACGGATTGGAATAAGACAAAAGAAGAATTGCATTGCATAATATTTGCGTGGTTGTCTCAGTGGGAGTGCCAGGACAATTGTGAAGATTATACAAAACCATGGTGGTGGTGCATTACTCGATTCACTCTTTGACCAATCAATTGCCAATTACCAATCGGAAGAATGGATCCAATGTTTTGGATCCAGTTTTCTCCTCAAATAGGCGAGAACACTATAAGGTAGAAAATAAAATAAAGTTCAAAAATAAAATTGAATCAAAGCAGATGAAAGTACTTACCCCCCCCCCCCCCCCCCCCCCCCCAATACCTTTGCTATTCTTAATTTTTAACTAACAATTAATAAAACTAATCACGATAGGCAAGTTTAATACTTTTAGGACGGCAGTGAGCAAAGTAAAATATTTAATTTTGCTATCCCAAAGAGAAATACTCATTTCTTTACGGTGATAGCAAAAATACTTCTTTTGTCAATTTTTTTATCGTGTGTGTCTGTTTGTTTGCAATCATCAGAAAGAACAACTGTGCCGATTTTAATACAATTTTCAATTGACCTTTCTACGTTTTCATCGTCATACCCCTGTTTTTCAGAAAAACCCCAAAATGAGTGACAAAAAAAATGTGCTTATTCTAAGAAAAGGCTTGGCAGTTCACTCGATAAGCTCATCCTTTGACACGAATCTGCTTGCATAGCATCTGCCGGAGCTAGGTCCCAATAAAAAATATATATAGTTAAGTGGTTGTTTTCAGAGCCATGGTTTGATGTTCTGATGTGTTCTTCGGATTTGCTTTGCATTGGTAAGGTTTGCGGCCCTCGAAAGGGTCTCACGTCTCGACGCTTTGACGAGGCACGGCTCGTCATCTCCAGGAGAATGATGTTGTTTTCAACAACAGCCGTGCCTCGTTGAAACGTGGAGACACGAGACCCTTTCGAGGGCCGCAAACCTCTTCAATGCAGAGAAAATCCAAAAAACACATCATAACACATATATATATATATATATATATACACACAGGTTCGCTTCTGAATGGTTGAATTCAATGGTTGAGCTCGATCAATGAGCATTGGTAATTATTGTAAAACATTGTTGTAAATGCAGCATCACCGACATAGCATACTAACGAGTTAAATTAGCCCACTCGTAATATACTCACTAAATTTGATTTTCAAGAGGCAGATTGCAACTGACACGACACGTATAAAATTTAAGAAAAATACCTAAAAATGAACGATGGGACCCCAGAGTTGGAAAAAGGGAGGGTTTTAGAACAATACAATTACACAATTTAATTCATTCTATATTTACTTGATAGAAAAATAGTAACACCTAAGGTAACACACCTTTAACAATTTTAACTCTTATTATATCGAAGTCTTTGATTATTATTTTAGGGAAGCTCCCACAAAGTATGACTGTACTTGTTTGCACCGTTAAGTAATGGTAACTATCTCAAGTCTTCATCAATCTTAGGGACATAATTTTACAAGTTACATTGAACCGTTTATTGATCTGTTATACTAATCTGAATCAGGTTCCTCATTAGCCAGTTTTGGCCCCAACTGATGCATTACAACTGCCACTTTACCCCTGCTGTTGAATATGATATGCTACAAATCATTGATTATTTTCCATGCTTAAGTCAATGTGTAATTAGATGTTAAATTCATTGAAATCTTTTAATGCCTCAAGTTTTTAGAAAATATTTACTGGCCATAGAACAAACACTGCTAGTTTAATTGCTTACTCATTTATCATCTTAAAGTAACTGATACATTCACTAACATACCACAAATACATAAAAAAAAACAGTCTTTACGGCCCAAGTGTTTAGAATAAATACCCAATAATATCAAATCATGATTCAGCTCATGATTCGTAGAATGACTCGACTATGTTCATATTATTCTTGACGACGACATTTCGTTTCACTTTCATTGTGGGTCCTGCAAGAAAATTATTAAAATTATTCAGATAATTATACTAGTTGTAGGCATTTGTCCTAATGTGATTCTTGAATAAAAGGTGGCGCTTTTGTTATTCCCGTGACCAAAAGTGCAAAGAGAAAGAATTTAGATGATTAATACAAAACTGGTAAAATAGCAATACAAAGTCCAGTACGCAAATTTCAAATTCTCTCTTGTCAAAGTTTTCTATGCTTAACAGGAAACTTTGCCAACTTACCCAATTCTCCAGATCCAATCGAAAAGTCTTGTGGCAAAATAGCAAACTTCTGGATTCGCTGAGCATTCGAGATAGCCCTTGCATTCGCTCTGTCAATGCCCGCCTGGATGGCGGCATAGACCCTCTCGTTTTTGGTAGCCACGATTTCGTTGACAGTGCCAGCCGGACATCCCACATCCCGGCACCATCTCTTTGTGCTATCTGTCAGGTCGTCCAGGGGCTCACCACTTTCTTGGGACACTTCAGTCTTTAGAGTGAGAAGGACGCTGAGAAACTTTTTGTGGTCCCCGATGACTACAGCTTGACTGATGCACGGCAGTTCTTCCTTGATGTTATCTTCGATGAGGACTGGCGCTACGTTTTCACCGCCAGCCGTGATGAGAATTTCCTTGATTCTGCCAGTAATGTAGACAAAACCTTCACTGTCGATGGTCCCGACGTCACCGGAACGGAACCAGCCATTTTCATCGAACGTCTCTTCCGTCTTAGGAAGGTCGTTGAGGTATCCCATAAAGATGTTGCGTCCGTTCATCAAAATCTGCGAGATGAAACAAGGAAAATTTAATAAAGCTTTAGATTAATTATTTCGTTGTCCATTGAAAGTGAGGATGTGGAAACTCACCTCGCCCTGGTAGTTTGCGTCAGGATTATCGATTTTTGTGCAACATCCAGGAACGGTCTTGCCGATGCTTTCTAGTCGGAAAGCGCTGCCAATGTTTGTAGTGTGACATCCAGAAGATTCTGACATTCCAAAGCCCTGCGTAAAATGTGAGGATGGTTATTCTCAGAGTTCTGATACTTTCCTCGAACGAAGCAAGTTGTCAAGATTTTCACAGTGCCGAGGCCTCAACTATCTTACCTCCATCAGGGCAAGGTCAATGCTCCAAAAGTACTTCTTGATTTCAGTTGAAAGTGGGGCAGCCCCAGAAATCATTAGTTTGCACCGATCCAAGCCAAGAGATTTCCTGATCCTCTTGAATAACAGCCGATTAGCCAAAGCATATTGCAAGGAAAAACCATTTTCTCTGCAAATAATTTATATTTGATTAGCTATTAAGTTTGAATCCAAGTTTAAATTGACTGTTACATGTTATTCTAGAATAATGCTTCTCTTTCTACAACAGATCATATTGAAAAGCTTAACTCTGATAATCCAAGATGTTTAAACTCGATGAAGATTGCAGAAATGCTGCATTCCATATAATTAAAACCACAAGACACCCTCAATATTTAAACCAGGTAATAGTTTTTACCCATTCATTAGGTCGATGTTGTGCTGGAAACCAACCCCTTTGGCCCAACTTGCTATAGCTTTCTTCACCCCAGTCACCTGGCTGCCTATCGCCATCATTTTTTCGCTGATTTTCTCCCAGACACGCGGAACTCCCAGGATGTACGTTGGTCGAGCGTCAGTCAGTGTGGTGATCAGACTGCCCTGAAATGAACACAACCATATCTCATTTTGTTGGCCATTTCAATTTTATAACAGTGCCTTTAAAACAGAATCCATGTATCACCGAGAATTGATTATGTAAAGAACTTACTTTTAGTGCATTATTGTCTGCAAAGTACACTGTAGCAGCAGCAGTCATTCCCAAGTAAAGGTCAACAATCTGGAAAAAATTAAAATAGTAAGTCAATAAATACCCTGCATCAAAATGACAACACACAAGTTAATGATTTACAACCACTCTAACCTGGGCAGCTACGTGGCTGACCGGCAAGTAGCTGACGATTATTTCTTCCCCTCGAATGACACCCAAGTATTCTGCCACCACATAGCCGGTCCAAGTAAGATTGTCGTGACTTAACATCGCTGCTTTTGGATTGCCCACCGTCCCGGACTAAAACGGATGTTAATTAGCTGTTAGTGATTGCTGCCAATAATCAATTTTTATAAGGAATATTAATCAATTCATTTTGCTAAATTATTTTAAAATAATATAATATAAATTAATAATAATAAATTAATGTAGTAATAAATAACAATAACTTAATAAATTAATAAATTAATTAGTATTAAAAATAAATTCTCATGCATAATTTAAATGAACCTACTATATGTTCCTATCTGATAGGAATACTATCACTGATAGCTATTGATAGCCAAGTAAATAAATTAATTTGCAATTTGGGGAATTATGGTAGAATATGGAGAATATGGTTTGAGCTTACAGTATAGACCAGGGTGCAGCATTCATTGACACCAATAGCTTTTAAAACCATTTCAAGCTTTTCATCAGATTCATTACTGCCAATCGTCATCATTTCTTCCCACTGGAAAAAAAATGATATTCAAAATTCACAGTTATACACCATATAGGAAGACATTAAATTAGTGTGTGTCACAAAACACAGATCTGTGTTATTTGCGTTTATGCAAAAGCAAATCCAGAGAGTATTTGCTCTGCATGATTTCAAAACTTGAAGAGAGATAAAATTCACTAAAACTCCCAAATAAATAACAACATTTCTGTACATACCGATATAACGCCCTCTGTAGTAGGCTTTCCATCATACTGAATGATGGCCTTAAGTTTTGGCAATCTGTCTCTCACTTCCAGGATTTTGTCGAGCTGCTTTTGATCTTGAACGACTATGATGTTAGCATTGCTGCTGTCTGCACAGTAGAAGCATGCCTCAGCCGAGTTTGTAGTGTAGATTCCTGCTGCAAACCCTCTGCAAAGAAAGATGTCGTTAGACGGACAAAATTGGTGGGTAGTACACATATTAAAACCTCCCGGAACACCACAAATACAAAAACAAAACATCAGTAATAATTAAACAAATATACAAGATTTCGGTCGAGTTTTTCCGTCTATTCACGATGCAAATCATACTTTTAATGATGCTTTGAATTAGAATTTAATGATAATTCTCAGTGGTACCTATATGAGGACGTAGCTGATTTTCCGACCTTTTCTGGGGGAGAATTCTTATGAGCCGACTCAAGACCATCGCGTGATGCGTTTCAGACCGGATTGCTTAGGTGTGTTAGTTTTTTTTCCAGGCGGCTTGTTGCAACCCCACGGCCAACAAATACCGATTGAATGATTTGTCAAGTAATAAACCGAGCAAAATAATGAAGGTGAACAAGCTTACCCAGCGTAAATAGCAGCGAGGTCGGAAATAAACCACTCAGGACTATTGAATCCCAAGATGCACACCGAGCGGTATCTCTGCAGCCCGAGTTTGATGAATGCTTTAGCGCACGTCCGCACCAAGGCCTCGTACTCCCGATAGGACGTCTTGATCCACTCGCCGTTTAGCCCTTTGGTAGCCAGGGCGGCGTGGTCGGGGTATTGCTGAGCAGTCCGATGCAAGAGGCTGGGTACCGAGATGGGAGGTATTGAAGCCATCCCCTGTCCCGTGATCTCGACCTTGACACATCCGTCGGCTCGAACGGTGTATTTTTTGTCGGAAGGAAGAACCTGATCGGGACCTAAACATCAAGGACGGGCAATTAGGTGCGTTCGGGTTCAAGTATCGGTTGATAAAACATCAGAGTTCACGACCTTTCTGGATTTCAGACTGTATAATCTGAAGGTTGCTTGGCTTCAGTCAAGACAATTTTTTGAAATAAATTAAATTGAGTTAAACCGAACGCATGATCCTCCTACCCCCGTTTCGTTATCGACGATACATAACGTATGAAAGGTCACGAGAGAATATCGTTATCCGGTGTAGAACGTGGTAGCCGATACAGCGGAGGAAGTTACTTGCTGCCATTAGAAAGATGGGGTAATTTGAAATTATTCTGCGTCACGATAGTATTAGAACGGAATTCTTCAATGTGGAGAGATCTGGTAGAAAAAAAACACGACTCCCCTGTTATTCAAAACACGGACTACATTTTTGATTGTGCTTAGTCTTCGCCATTGCAACTCGTGAAAAAGCGACTACGAATGCCGTTAATGTACCAGCGTAATTACGAATTAAAATTATATTAATTATTGGTCTCGCCGTGCATATATATTTTAAGGACGACATCGAACACTAATTGAATACATTTGTCAGACCTCTTTTTACTGTTGAATAATTTGTAGGTGCTAAATTACGCATGCACATATCATTCAAGGACTGAGCACTTTTTTAACTATTCTGTTTTAGCAATAGGTAACCCGTATTGAGAAATCCAATATTCATACATTTTTTCCATCATTACCTTCCTCAAATTTCTTTATTTGAATTTCTGATGTTGCTGGTGGTACGTTTTCTTTGGTCTCCATCTTTGGTTGTATGTTGATCTTCTTCGTTTCTACATGTCTTGTCGAACTTTTCAATGGGGCCTTTTCGTTTTGAATGTCTTTCATCTCCTGAATCTAAAACCATCACAAACGCTAAATTATCATGTGAAATATTATTTAAATTCCAAATACTCGAAACGGGCAAAGCATTATACTATATTGTATTATAATATAATATAATGAACACTAACAACCTCTCAAATATGTGTGCCTAGTTGGGGTCTCGAACCCTGTGCTGAATTATTCATTTGAGCACCATTTTGAGCACCAAGGACCTAGTTTCGAGGAGTGTATTGCATTTGATACATGAATCAAGAACATGAATTTGATCCAAGTAGTAGGACACGACTATCCTATAGAAATCCTCCAAAATCCTCTCAAAAAGGCCATGATAAATTAGCTCAAATGGTTAGAGCAACACCCTCCGCAGGTAGAGATCAGGGTTTAAGTCCCCGATTGAGCATCAATTTGTGAGAAGGTATTAGGGTTTGTAATACAAGCCAAATTGGTTAGTCACCAAAACATAGTTTCCAAACTGAAAATCTTGCCTCTCTTCAGTATCCCGTTTTTTAAACTAATTTATTGCCGCATGCATAAATCTATCCTTATTCAGCGACATTACCTTAGTGATTTTGATGAATTCGTTCGTCTTTTGCGTGAGAGTAGCGTCGTAATACTGGTCATCTAGCCGATGGTCATTGCCGTTGGTGATGACTGGTAGGGTACCGTTGGTGCCGTTGGTGCCGTTGGTGCCGTTGGTGCCGTTGGTGCCATTGGTGCCGTTGGTGCCGTTCACTTTGCTCTCGTGGGTGATGATCGTTGTCGATGTGATTTTCAGGTTCGACTTCGCCGGGGTACCTTCGACAATGAGATGGTCGAAATCTTCCATGTTGTCTGTCCGTACATAAAATTTCATTATGAGCGTTAACTACTATAACAGCTGTAGTGACAACAACCCGATCTTTAAATCGAATAGAACACTTCTGAACATCACTGGCAGCAATAACTAAAACCACTAGTCGAGGGTTTAGCTTCTTTTAGTTGACCATCACTGAGAAGAATGAAGGTAGAGCATGGTACAAACCCGAAACGGTTGCGTGTTGAATGAATATTGCATTAAAATTAAAAATCAATCACAAATCGTCATATTGCGTTATTCCTATTGAACAGAAAATGGTCAATAAAGCACTGTATGATTGATGATAACGCCATCATCATGATAACGTGCTCGTCGAACTAAACCATCGCGTTCACATTTCATTTCCAAAAGTTTCGTGTTAAATACGAGCAAAGATGTCCTCATTTTTGTTCTATTTTCGTCAACATTTTCAGGCTTTTTTTATTTTGTGACATTGACGATGTTACCCATAAATTATTTCACGGACAAGTCAATAAATTATTTATGTACAAAAACCCTAGTTGCGCACTGCAAGGTTCTAGCTACAGGTATCTTGATCAGCTGGTGTAGTTTATAGTCGGAGCTAATTTGTTATTCGGCTTGGTTGACAATAGCTCATTGGGCATTGTCTCAGTTGCGTAAGTCGCGTAAGCAAAGCGAAATGCAAAGTGCATGCGAATGCTAGTCTATCGAACGAGGGTAAATGATCATCCTCGGGTAACCTTCGCGTCGTTTTAATGGCCTTTACTTCCCAGTACATTTTGTATTAATACGGATAACCCGTGTCGTATGCCGCCTCTCCTGCCTAAGTAAATACATCTGGATGATCGTTTCATATCTACACCGAGTTCGATTGCGGTAAATATTTATGACATATCATTTCGAAAAATAACGATTAAGACTTTTATTAACAAAATAAATTGATAAATGCTTGTCTATGCTTGGAGACCGTCGTAAATAAGCTCAAGATATTTTATTGAAAGATTTTTTAAGCAGGTACGGTAACGATTTAATTTGTGTAATAATCATCTCGGCAATTTTTTAAGTGACCGTCAGAATCCCTCCATATGACTTGTCTATAGAATTTGAGTGCGTCGTTAAACACCACACATCAATCAATGAAATAATAATGCCTTAGCATTTTCTTCCTTTTGAGTTTTGACATTGAATGCGGCACGTTTCATAATAGACACGCATGCACGAGACGCTTTTTTAAACTATCCCTTGCAACGTCATACCTAGATACCTTCAACTTTGCCTTCAACTAAAAAATTCGAATGTCAAATGGTATCTAAATAAAATATTTATCACAATGTACTTACAGTGAACGTGGAGCACGATTTACGCGACAGAAACTTTAGAGCCGCTCCGAGCTACGTACAGCGAAGCAATGAGCAGTTTCGGTAGTACCGCTAATGTTAATTGCACTGACGTACCAAGACTGGCGTAACCAGGAGCAGCGGAACGTGCTATCGCGGAGGCTCGAGTTGGAGGACTGACACACGAAGAAGCATTTAGACCCAGTCCCGATCATCAGTCTCACGGCCGTTTTATCAATTTGCTGGAGCTCAGTATGTGGTTGATAACCGAAACCCGTAAGCCTTTACTGCCTGGAAATTGTCCCATGCTTGACTGTGCGTGCTTTGATTTTTGTGTCTTGTAACAATTGTTTTGGTGTAATTGGATGTCATTGACTGACCCGAGTGAGCATAGTAAAATGTACCTGCTGTGCTTTTATTTCGTCAATGCAACGACTTCCAAGCATATGTATAGATAAAGTAACCACGAGTAGTTACGATTCTTAGATTTTTGTGATTAGGATGCTAGAAGTGTCTTCTTTTCGTGAGAATATAATATAGTTTTGGGAGTAAGAACTTTTGAAAGTAATTCATCTCTATGTAGTTGTACACTGGCTTAGAAAATTCAGTAAATCCTATCTACCACTAAAACAACTGGACAAACATTTTTTCCTACCTTTTTTGTGAGATCCTGTAATCATACTCTCATCTGCTGGCGGCAGAGATGTTTTTGGTTGTGTCATATACGTCACGTTAAGCCTGAAATCGCCTCAAGGCTCAAACTTCGTTTTAAAACCAACCGTTTTTTCTCTTTGACTCGTAAAAGTCATACGCAGCCGATAACCGGCTCTGTAAAATATTCTACGTTCTTGATATGCAATATTCAGATTTCACGCTTAAGGGGAACGATCCCTGCATTTCTATTTATTTTTTTATTATTTTTTTTTTTGACACAAACCTTGTACAGCCATAATTTGCATCACAATTGTTGCAGATAATGAACCTCCTTTGTTTATAAAAGTTCTATGTGAGAGCACTCAACTCGACGTAATCTGCTTTCCAAGGAAATGCTGAGTGGCAAAAGTTCTAGTGAATTACAATTAGATACCCGATTGATTATTTATCGAATTAACCTGATACATTTGAATTCGTCTGACCAAATAAATGACCCATTTCTGCTTCCACTGAGAAAATGTCGAGACAAATTTCATTATCGTAATTACATACTGTCAACAAACTATCTGAGCGGGTTACTTACGAACACATTGGCTCACGCTTATCGGCGACGTGAATTTCAGGGAGAACAAAGTCGCGTTATGAGAGTGCAAATGTCAATACACATATACCTATCTTTCGACAGGTTTCCTGGCCGCACCGTTCAAGTAAAAATTCTAAAAATCGAGTATGTTGTAGACAAAGAATGAAACTTATGAACACCAGGTTTCATTTTTCGAAAGTGTGTTTTGTTTGCCTTGTGCGCTCTCCTGACCTTGGTTAATAAGTGCAGTCTTGGGAGTCACTTTTGGCAAAAGAAAAAATTAATTTCGAAAAAAAAGCTGTTGTTCGTAAGGTTAATCCTTTATCGACACCATACTCGGTTTTTTAAATTCTAACTTGAACGCTGCTGCCAGGAAACGTGTCGAAAGATTGGTCTGCAATCGGTAGAGATCTTTCCCCATAATATACCTCAGTGCAGATAGGGCAGAAGTTTCAATAGTTAATTAGTTGAAGCAGAAATAATTTTTTCGTTTTAGCTTTTCTTAAAATAAATTGTAAATCACACAAACATATGCATGTTCGCCCAATGAAAAGGTATAAAGCGCAAAATATTCTCTGGTATGACAGGTCGACAGTAAATATAGCGGCGGTGAAGGACACTTGTTGGAGATTGCTCGTTGCATGACTTTTGATGATTGAATTATAAAAACCATAATTAGCGTTCATACTATATTTATTTATTTATTTTATTTATTTTTCCACAACTTTGACAAGCATTTTGTTCACACAAAAAAGACAGCTAGTTTTGCAGTATATCAAACTATACATTACAGGATATATTATAGTGTGTCAATGATGGTGCCACAAACTGGAATTATACTCAAATTGATGAACCTACCAAGAAACGTGCCGCATTCAATGTCAAAACTCAAAAGGAAGAAAATGCTAAGGCATTATTATTTCATTGATTGATGTGTGGTGTTTAACGACGCACTGTTTTGACAAGTGGCCCTGCGACACTGGTCTAATGGCGTCGGTAAATGAGTGGATGATGATGATGAGGATGATGATGAACCTAACATAGCCTAGAAGGGAGGAGGGGAAACCCGGTGCCGGCACGTAGCCTACTCCTGACGAAGAGCACCAAGGGGACCACCAGCTTAACGTCCCTTCCGAAGGACGGTACAACTCGAACAACAGGATTCCTCCACAAATCCATGCTGCCGAGAGGTTGATTAGCAAGACGAATGAAGTTGCTAAACTAACTCTCATCCCTCCAGCCTTTCTCCCGAATAAACTGATCATGTGTGTGATGGTCACCCATCCAATACCTGACTCAGCGTTGTGTTCCTAAACTTAGGTGACATCACGAGAACCGGAGTTTCCAACACGCCAAACCATTCGGTTCATGATCATTCGTTTTATCTAGGTATTTCTACGCAATTATACGATGCAAGTCGAGTAAGGTCGGGGATTTTCTACCTGGAACCGGCCTCAACATCCGCACCAGTCCGAAATTATAGGCGCGACAGATTAAAGTAACCACAGCCATTACTATTCCAGAAATTTCGGTAATTTCGTCATCCAAGCTAAAATGTATTCCTGGGACCATGCAACCATGCACCATGCATTCATTACAAGACATAATAATAATAAAAATAATACTAATATTTTATTTATTCTTAATTGACCATTTACATAGTATTGGAATCGTCTTTTTTTTTTTTTTTTTTTAATGCTAGCATATAAGACAATAATAGTAGAAATACACCTAGGCAACTGTACATATAAAAATCAATACATACTAAGCCTTAAAACTAAGAAATTCATTAACATTATAAAAAGCATTTACCAAGAGAAGTTGCTTGATTTTGGTTTTAAATGAAAGGTAATTTGCATATGAAAGGAGGTGCATTTTTTAAATTTTCACCCTCTAAGAAAGTCCAGTTTCTTCATTGCCCAACGGCCACTAACTCATAGTCGCAGTATGAGCCTGTATCCTATATCCTTCAACATGAGAAAAATTAATTGATTTGTTTGGGACATCATATGTACAAGAAATAAAAAAATAATGACATTCACTAGTCAAAACAAATTCGACATTCGTTAATAAAAAAAAAACATTGCAAGGCAACTGAACATTGCAATAATGCCTAATCACATATACCTATATGAGGCCTAAAGTTTAATTTAATTTGATTTCATTGTCTTCGTGCAATACATGTATTAAATACTTATCGAATTACTGGCATGACAAGTCAATAAGGCCATATCTCCGATCTCATCGGTGAACTATGAGCTGGCCAGGGCAATGTCAAGGGACATTGAGTTCTGGAGGTGAAGGTTGCTAGTGTAAGGAAGGATTTTAAGTAAAGATTTAGTGATTAACATTTGTTATGTGTCAGTCGGATATACGGCGATGTAGTACATCTGTACGCATATTGCCACGGTGTATAATATTTATATCATTCGTTATTCTTCGCATTCGTTCTTGGGGCTGCGCCCCCAAACCACTGAGTTTTTTCGGTTGCCAAATGTCGTTTCCAAAATTAAAAATAATCAGAAATTTCATACCAAAGACCATGGGCCAAATCAGATTTCAGACTTAACTGTATTGATTATCGAATCATAGATTGATGAGTTCATTAATCTATGCTCGAAGCCTCCCAGGCCAAGAAAATTGATATGGAATCTGAAATCGACCGAAATCAAGGCGAAAGCTGATCTAGTTTAGCAGTTATTTAAAAAGCACATAATAAAAATGTGCCTTTCCCCTAGGTAATAAACTCCCCGGAGAAGTAAACAAGGGAAAGGTTTCAGATATGGTTTCACTGGTCTATCTAATTAAAAGAAAACTTTAAGCCAACTTTTGGTTTGGTAAAAGAAGTATATCCCAAGACGTAACCTGTTTTCTTTTTAAAGCTCATTCCTGTGTTAATTTGCGTGTGTCAAGTTACTATTTCCGCTCCGGACAAAATCCAAAATATTTTCTAAAACAATCATAGACTGACTTTCAGTTGCAAAGTTTTCGTCTACAAAAAAAAATCATTTTTGTTTGTCAGATTCTTCAAAAGCGTCTGCATTGATTGCCCATCTCTGATGACACTATGATAAGCTCCTAAAGCATTTGTCTTTTGGTTCTTTAAGATATGTAGTTATGTAGATTTCATGATGGGTGAACCCGATCATGCTGACACAAAATTGTGACTGTTCTCAAAGATACCAAAAGGCTCAAGATACCAAGTTGGTTTCAGTCCTGCCAAATTTTTGTGTAAATGCAACTAAAACTTGATTCTACTGCTTTCAAGATGTTAATTTGCAGGGTCTAGATGTAATCGCAATTTCTTCAATCCGTCCAACCCGTTCAGCCAGGTCCTCAGCATGTGATATAATATCTATCACCACTTCCTACAAGTAAACCCGCCTAAAGACACATATTAAAGCCTAAATGAATATGGCTAGGGAATGTTTAAGAATCACACATTTGGTACTGTTCACACATAAATTACATGCTTGTGACAAATCACATCACTCTGTTCATTAAAAAAATATTGTCTCCAAAAACCTCTTTAGTACGTTTTCGGGCAAGTCTTTAAAAAACTTGTAGTGATGATAGTAGGCCCTTGTCACTACAAAACAACTGGTGGCAACTTTGCCGGAAAAGATCTCACCGAGGTCCCAAAAGCGGTGTTTCCCTGAAAAAAAAGAGCTATTCAATGCTGCAACAAATAGTCATTTTTTTTCTGTAACTGTGTCACTTGCTTTATTATGCCAAGATCATTGAAAGAAGCAAATACATGGAATCCTTCTCAGCTTAACTAAGACTTAATGGCAATTAACAGTAAATAAACATCTCTCATTTCTCCATCACTTTATGTACACACTGACAATCTCCCATTCACACCAGTCATTATCGGTGTTAAATGTATCATCCAAAGATAATATCAAATGAATGCTAACAAATTTAGGGTAAAAGCTTAAGCTAGTTACATACTGTGAAGAATGTTCTCTTATTACTAATTCTAGTTTACCTCGACGGGCTAGAACCAAAGAACATGACATCTTGTTCTTATATTATTAGCTCCCTTCGCCTTGGCAAACAGTAATATGCTATACGAATCAAATATGATTAAAAATAAAACCACTCTTGCCCAGTTCCATTATCACTTTCAAAAATGCTACCCATACACAGCACTTACGTACATTTCTGGGGAAACAATTGCCCATCATTCGGTTAACACTTCCTAGAAGCAGGACAACATAACGCAAATAAACCTAAGAATAATTAATAAAAAGCCAAATGATCGGTACCTCTGGCCTTTTCATAATAAGGGTGACATTAAATGGTCGTGTAGTGAAACAGAATTGTCGCTATCAAGGATCTAGTGAAAATTCTTCCTAGCTCAACATTTAAGTAAATAGGTATGTTTATCTTACAGGGAAGAACACGATAGATAGGTAATGAGCAGATTCTAGATTATGTTAACCAAATCTACCACTACAGCTAGATCCTTGATCATTTTCAAAGGCATGTTATGAAGGTACGCACTCGTAGCAATGTTCAGTGATGTGCTCTAAAAATATTCCAATCGATACAAAATAGTCTCGCTCGTGTGTATCAGATTTGCCAGCCCAACAACTCTGTAGAGTCAGTTGACTTAAAAATCCACTGGAATAGTTTTTGAGCATAAAACAACAAAGGTTCTTACATATCTTTCCTATGCCAGTATGTACATAATAAAGGGTTTTCCAGAAAGAACATTTTGGTACCTGCTTCCGATTGGGTCATGACTGACATGCTCACTGGTATTGAGCATGTTTATAAACATTGAAATTGCACACTGGAAACTTTTTTTTCAGTGACATAGTTTTGTTATCTTTTGGGTCTAATTTGTCTATGGACAAAAATGTTTCATTTTTTCAGGAACTACCAAAAATTGGAACTACAGCACGTTCTCTGTATCAATCGACAAAGGATTTAATTTGTGCATACAATCCAGGTTTAACTTTTTTCTTGTATGAATGAGTAGAAGTATCTACCCTTTTTCTAATACTTTACATTAAGTTATCTTTCTTATAAAAAAAGTAACACAAGGTGTACACTGTGAAAACCACTGTCAGCGGATCATACATTGATTCCTTGCTATCTTTTTCTTCTTGCTTGCAAGTCTTTAGATAATTATTAAATATAATGATCTGATTTAAATTCTCTTATTTTGTAAATGCAGAGAAGACAGCCCAGACAATTTCATTGGTGTTGGGTTTCATACTCTCGGCTTCAAAGTCGAGGTCAAGGAGTTCACGAACTCGCTTCATTGCTAGCTCGTAGTCGTCATCGTTTAAAGGTGCAAAGGCGTTCTCGAGCACGTCCGAAGCGTGGGCCAGGAAGATAAGAGCGATTAGCCTCTTGTCCATTCTGTGTGGGTCGTTTACCCACTTGGCAAGAACAGCATCTTGCACCTAAAATTTGAAACAATTAGATAATACAATTAAATTTTAGAGTAGGGTAGAATAACATTTTACCTCTTCTCACTTTAATTTTAAGGTCGATCACTCTGCCGACCATAAAAGTACTCAACCACTATCCAATCATCCAACAGAAAGGCCAAAGCTTATCACTACAGGGTACTTAGCTTCACTGATAGTTGTGCATCTTGCCATTAAAGTAGGAACATTTGGTAATTCTGAGTTATCCCGCCACACTGTTCATACAGTAACCAGACCTTGTTATAAATGGTATATTTGGCTTTCTTACAAAATTCCAAGTCGATTTGGGTTGCAGGACAAACATTTTATAAAATATTTTGAAAATACCAAGTTCCACGATGTTCCATGATTTCCGAGACCCAACGAAAAATTAGTCAAGCAGTCGCCATGACAGTCTATCGTAACAGAATCAACACACAGTAATCGCTAAGTTTCAATATACATGCCCACAACCTCTATTGACTCGGAACTTCTCAAGGAATCCAAGAATACTAATTATTAAGCGATCCAAGCAGTAATAATGGTGCCGTGGTGTGCCTAGTTACCTGTTGCCTTTAAAAGTATGGCGGCATAACCACAGTTTCATAGCCAAGGTTTATGCCAATAGAATGCTACGATTGCACTCAATTTCCAAAAAATATTGCTCTTTAGTAAGTTCCGGTACGATGAGGACAAGTAATTGGAAATGCAAAAGGTGAAATAGCAAAATGTGAAAGGGATTATTTTTTAACCAATATTACAATATGTGCTTTATCATTGACAGTTGACAACAGCAAATATCTTGACATGTGACCTGAAAACTTTGTCTAGAGTTGAAATTTGAGGCTTTTTCAATTTCAATAGGTTTGGAAAATAACTAAAATGAATAAATAACATGCAGTTTTACCTTTTTTACTAATCTTGACTTTGAAACGTTGTCGGTAAGCGGATGAGTCGTCATATCAAAGAGAAGGAAGTTTTGTTTTTCTGTCGTCAGCACTCCCTTCTCTACCAGGTTTTTAGCCAGTCGTTCACGGACGTTCTTCAATTGATATCGCAGTTTCAGAGGATTCCACGTTTCACCTGAAACATGTGTGCATTTTAGTTGCTAGTTTGTTTTAAGCCTACATAGAAGCGAATTGTGCAGCTTATTTCACAATAAACAACAAATAAATTAGTTTTTCTAGCTGCATTTTTTTTTTGTTGTGCAACTCAAAAGCAATATTTTGTTTTGCTAAAATTTGTTTACAACCCAACCATATTTCTAACACTTAGGAATGAAAAAACAACACGCCTGTTGCTCGTTGTCTAGAAAAGTATATCCAATTTGCTGTGAAGAGGGCAAAGCCTTCTTAACCGTTCATCTTTGTCTGTTATTACTTATTATAGATCAAGGAAGCATTGGTAACCTGTTTCATGTCACAAAATTATCTTGTCTCAAAAGTATCCATTCAAAAATGTCAGTTAATAGCACAATAGGTATTAAGAATTGGGATAAATTGATGACATTTGTATGATGTAATACAATACAAAGCAATGCAGAAAATTTGCAGCTTACCACTAAGATACTCAATCCAGCTTTGAACAGTCTCTGGAGGGTCTGTTTCCTTCATGTGCTTCAAGGCTTCGTCAAGTAAGACGTCTCCTGTTGGAGTTTCACTCTTCAGAAGAATTTTCCGATTAAGCAAACTTTTCCGACGCATGCCAGCCTTTTCAATCTCTATGCGCCCCCGAATCCCCAGCTCAATAAGAATGCATCCTCGTAGGCCGCTAGATATGCAATCATTCCAAAATGATGTGTATCCCTGAAAATCAAGAAATAGGTAATTAAAAGGAAACAATGTATGGAGGGCTTTTAAGAAATCGTTTGATACATGGGCTTTGAAATAATCCATTTAAACTGGAATGTAGTGAAAGGAAGGTTCGACTGGCCCATACTGCCCGAGGGCCAAAGCCTATATTTTTGACAGTTCAGTCAGGGTCTTTCACCCTGCTTTGGGGCTTTTACGTACCTCTTTATCTTTCAGTCCCAAAAGAAGGACTTCTTCCATCAACGTTAACCTAGTTTCCTTTGAATCCCCATCGTCTATATCGTCATCCTGTTCAGTGGATTTCTTATCATTCGTATCCTGTGAATCTTTCGACACTCCTTCCCCATTTTCTCTTGACACGTTACGTCTTTGCACTAGTCCGTCAGTTCGATTCATTTTATTTGACAACGCCAAGAAATGAACTACTGAAATAACTAGTATGCCATGCAAGCTTATTTCAGTGGCAACAAATCTACATTAATATATCGTTGTCACAGGCCCTATCTAATTAGTACGTTGATAACAACAAAGATTGGTATTATGACACAGTCCTGCAAAATTGCAACTATGGCGTCCGCACACTGCTGATGATCAGTTCAGCTTTTGCACCAATGGGATCGCTAGTCTCGAACCCAAGGGTCTTCTGTCACGTTACCAAACGCGGGATTGTTTAAAATGCATTTAGAATCGCTGTGAGTACACGATTAATGTTTACACACCGTTAATAGGACACTAAATAAAAAATATCCAAGCTCTGGGGAGTGTAATCTATTTAAGGGCTTATATTTGACATTAATTTAGTAGGCAGTTATTTTGAGAATGAACACGGACCATGCAGGAGGAAAATAAATTTATAAAACAATCGACAGCTATCCAAATATATGGTTGACCATTAAGGTCTAGCTTACTGATAAACATTATAAATACAATTTCTTATTAATAATGTTTATGATTATGGTTATGGTAATTATGAAGTGTCGTAATACAAATGGTTGGGCAAGATGCAAATTGATTCTTTAAGAACGACAGGAACTATAGAGCCTAATATTGAGAGCGAGATGATGAATCGCTTGAGGAAGTCAGTGAAAAACGTCGGTATTCCTGCCCGAGCACCGACCAGCAGGCCCACTACCTCCCATTTTCCGACAGGGATCTGATCTGATCTGATCTAAACTAGTATCATGATCGTTTCAGGACTTTCTTCAAGACAATAATTTTGATATATTAACCTGGGATAACGAATATTATACTGCAGAAAAATGCTAGTGCCTTTATTGTGGCTGCAATAATTGTTGAAGGTGCATTTGCGATGGTCATTGGACACCAGTCAGGCGTAACCGCAGTACGAGACTGACGTTCTTTTGAGGATACGCGGGGGCCGGGGAAGTGAACGTGATGTGGAAGGGAGACCGCGTTGTTCCCCACGAGGCATGCCACGGTCCGCGACTTAGATCGGACTTTTCTCTTCGGCGGGGAAGACTGACTCGGAGCACCTCGGTTTGATTCAGACAAACAGGTAAGCAACAAATCCTGTACAATTTTGTACAATTTCTGATTTTTTTGTTTGATACTCAAGTGATTGTCACTCGTACAGTACGTTGGTAGCAATTGCTCCGTAATGGGTTTAAGTCAAAAACGACAAATACGCTCAAAATCGAGCATTCCAATATTAAGATATTTATGACTTATTTTGTATTTATTGTACGTTTTCCCTGGAACATTTGAAGACAGAAAATTTCAACTCTGAGTCGGGTTTGTTTTAAATCATGCGTTTGGAACAAAAATGAATTCCGCAAACAAAAACAAAAAAAAAAAAACGAAAAACGAGAAACGAGAAACGAGAAACGAGGAAAGTTAATTAAAAAAAATCAACGACGCTCGATAACGACGACGCTCTCACATTGCCAGTCGCAACTCCTGCTAAAAAGTTTTTTGCCAAGAATTCTGCAAAAATATAAACGCACAAAGACTCAACGGAGCAATTAAAATGCCTAAGGACCATAATATCAACAGCATTGGACCTCAATTTTGAATCTTAGAAAAGGGAAAAATCCTACTTGACTGTCTTGGCAAAATAGCAAAGTTGAAGATAAAATTCTATAAAGATTAACTGATCAGTTGAAACTATCTACAATTTATAGTGACTTCGACCACACCTTACACAATTTGGCAGCCCTTGTAAAAACAAAAATGCGATTTTCCGTTTGCCACTCTCCGGTGCGCATTGGCGACGCTAGAAGTGGAAGGACCCGAGTGGTCTTGCGCCCAACATCAACCAATCACCCGGTGTCACCACTCGCCGCAGCGGCTGCAGGTGAAAGACCTGCGTAGGCCTATAAAACGCGTCGTCCTTGACTATTTGCCTGGTTTGCTCATGTAGTTGTTGGTAGATGGTGGGTATAAGCACGATGGCGCGTCTTACGAGGACTTAATCGCAATCCGATCATGCGCATCATATTACCTATGTCTAGGATTGCGCGCGGAATTAGCAACCTGAGGAGAGGAGACAGATCTAGGATGTATCTGGTATTTAGGGCCAACGAGCGCAGCGTGTAGCGATTATGTACCCGTAATTTAGAAGAATCGATATTAGTGAACAGAAGAAGGCTTGAATCATCTACATTTGTTTTTTCCGTACCAAAATCATTTAGTACTACATGCAAGGTGGATTTTAATGTAGTCAAGTAATTTATTGTTGGTTCCCGACAAACATTCTAAGTACTCTATGAGATAGTTGCATTGCGTCCATATTTCATTACTGGGGTAAGAGTAAAATTACCGTAATACCAAATTGCCATGTGATCTGAATCAAGTGATCGTATCTCGGGTCCACAGCGAAGTCGATCTCAAATTTCTTTCCACAGAATAAGTGTGAAATTTTGTCGTCACAGAAGATTGCTAAATATTTCATTACACAGGTTCGTTGACTCGACTAGATTGGAGCTAGTAAAGCTGTAGTCCACGTTAATTCTATGCTGGATTCGACCACCTGTTCAATTAAAGGCCATCCATCAAGCAAGCTAAGCTAGATCCAACTCACAGATGGTCTCATGCGCATCTGCAAATTCTTTTCACCTGAGCATGATAAATTGTAGAGTCACTCACTCCTCATGAAGATTGGTGTAAAGGTATCTCACGACTTCAACTACAACAGTTATTTTCAAAAGGAAGAGCACAATTATGAATTACATGATTACTGCTAATTTACATACAATGCCATTTTTTTTAATAATTTGAAAAACACCGTCGTTATTTTCGTCGTGGGAGCTTAGATGTCCATATAATCATGAATTTGAATCAAGAATCGTCCCACTGTGTGATGTCTTCACATTCGTCTCATGATATATTTTTATTTGGACATAGAAGCTACATTTTCTTTTGTTTACATCAAACTGGAACCGACACCAAATCGAAAAAAAATTCATTTCCTTTTGAGAGGACATAACATAGCATAACCTAACTTTTTGATTACAAATCGTCTGTTAGCGTTGTAAGAGTTCCTCGTGTAAAGGGCCGTAGGTTGCTTTCAGATTTGATTGGGCAAGGAATTGATTCTAACGTGCAATCGAATCGGAATCGGCAACGAATCGGACTCACCATAAAATAAGAGAATAAAAAGTTGAATTGCATGTATGCACACAACGAATAAAGAAAATACTGATGCTATACCTGTCATACCTGACTCGATGACCAAGATTTGTTTGCAAGCACCAATTTGTGGTAGGCTATGCTTTCTGAAGCACATAATGTGCCATTGATGAGAAACCCTCGCAAGATGTTCACAGTTTTTGAATTGCAGTTGAATAGGAATAAAAGTAACACGAACTTGAGGAGAAACTGGCGTGTAATTGTAGTAAACATTTGCACTTGTCCTGCACGCAGGATACCGATCTGTACTGTATGTTAATTGTAAGACATTGCCATTGTTGCAGAGCCATTAGGCAAATTGCAACGCGGATGGGTGGAGTAATTAGCTTTCAAGAGGATGGGAAAATCTCAGCGAAGGAAAGATCTAATTTTCACGGTCTGTCTGACACCGTCGCCTTCGCTGCCGTCGGACCCTGAACAATGACTTACCTGCGCAGGGATCCTCGGTGGAATGTGTAAGTAAATGTGCAATGCATGACCCATATGGTTTAAGTTGCTTTCATCACCTAGGTTCTTGCTTAGTATAATCCGATAATTAGAAAATCCTGAGCTATTTGTGGAACGTAGCCGTGTTTTTTAGTCTCAGGGACGATCTGAAAACACGATAAATGATCTTGAAATAATCTTACTTCGCAGGTTCGATGTTTTAAACACGTTGAGGGATGTGCGCATCTTTTGGTGGTTGTTAATGACAGAGTACATACAGACTCAATTGCGTAACTCACTTACTCAAACATACTGAGACAATATTGGAAAGATACACATAGATAGACAAACGTTAAGAGCCGGAAAGTGCTTACAAAGGTACTGGGGTCCTAGGGTATTAGGGTACTATATAGGTACAGAAAACACCCAGTACTATGAGAAGCATCTAAAGAGACTTTTGGCATTTGGCATCGAAGATTCAATTCTGAAAAAAAAAACGTAGGGAAATATTTACCTTCTAAGGTTAAAAATTAATCGAAATCTTAATTAAAAGCAACCGTTTAGTCTGTTATGAATCAGAAGCCAAGATGTCGCGTCGGTCGTTTTCATGCTCCAGCTCACCCAACCGGAACTAAACAAATCATGCACACGAGTAAAAAAATGTAAAAATATATGCCACTGTTTCCTAACCACGATTTTCACAAACGTGATTTTCATATTGCCTTTGGTGGCATGCATCTCTTTCTATTTTTTCCCTGAATTTCTTAGAGTTAAAACCACGGCAGACGTACATGAAGCTCAAAAAGATTCAGTCTAGAATGCTTTAGAATTAAGCTAGGCATTGATTGCCATTACAAACCTTTAAAAGGTACTGTGCGTCATGCCGATAACTCACTTGGGCCTAATTACCTGCTTCTATTGTTTCACAAAGTCGCTTGCGTGACATATGTGTAAGCCTTTTGTTCCGACTAGAAAAACTGAGACTTGATTCATATTTGTCTTGGCTACAGCCGGTGATCCCATTGGTCTGCTTCGTAATGCAGGAGAATAAAACGTGCCGGCACCGTGTTACATTCTTTCCCTCTAAGCTAGGTTAGGTTCATCCTCGTTCTCATCATCATTCACTCATTCAAAAAGTCATTAGACCAGTGCCACATGGCCCGTTGTCGAAACAGTGCGTCGCTATCAATCAATCTGAAATGGAATTGGAAAACGGAGTGATAGTACATTTTTAGATCGCAAATTAACTTGTGGTTTAATTTTCAGTAGCTGGAATTGGAAAAGGTAGTTTGTAGGCACTGTAAAATCTATCTAAGTACAGAGGTAACATAAATTTTATTTAATATAATAATGTTTATCAAACCTTCATGGATGCCATGCTGATGATCCAATATAAAATCAAATAAGTACAATAATATTTATTATGAACATTATTTTCAACCCTACATAAATATTCTACAAAATGCGAATGTTGGCACAACTTTGGAACCTTTGTATTGTAACGTCAGAGACAGAACGCAAAGTAATCCTTTTATATGCCACCACCATTTCTTTTGACTTAATGAGTATGGAATATATTATTTAGAAATCATATAAGTTTTGTTTTTGGGTTTCACACAGTTATTACAGCTGACTTCAAGATTTACCCGGATAGGCACGCGAAGTTACTTGATAAAATCACGGTTTCATGACATGCAAAAAGAGAGCAATATGTACAAAAATATTTTACAATTTATAAAAAGCCTAGAGCCTAAGAAAGTGATGTATAAATAATTGTGCAATGTAGAAAACACAGAGATAGAAGTGTAATGATTGGCTATTCGTTCCTAAAGAATGATGGAGGTATAATACAAGGCAGATGAGAATTAGAAGTTATGGCGACTTGAAACCGGTAGGCTTCGAAATTATATTCACAACAGATGACATTTCGGAGATGTTTCTCCAGTATGTATCCAAACGACGAATAATCTTATCACGGAAAAACATCTAATATTTCAGTATACATAACAATAACACATGACAGGTCTGACAGTAATATAAATAATACGTTTAATAATACGTTCTAGTTGGAGTACTAACATAAAAAAGAGTATTATTTTTGGCAGTGTGACGAACAGTTTAGAGTCTGGCTTGTTTTTTCTTTAAAAAAAACTGGCATAATTGTGGACGTTATAACTCAGTGCTCATTTCATGAGTTATTTCTTGATTACTGTTGACTTTCTTTGCCGTAGCGTGGTGGATCGGCTTGTTGGGTGGACGGCCGCTTACGACTCCGTTGACTACGCCGTTACTGACGCTGTTACCGTTGCCGACGCCGTTGGTGCGGTACAGGGTCTCTTGGGGGTTGCCCGTCAGCTCGGCACTCTCCTCGTCGACCTCTCTGATGACGTCGCTGTCACTGATCCAGCTGCCTGGGCTCATCATTGCACTTGCCTGCAAAGAAATTAAAACGCTCCTTAGCATGGCAAGTTTGCGTGGACAGTGCGTGGGCAATTGCGTGGACAGAAAAAGCTCTTCGCGAAAGTTAACAAATTTTTCCTTTAACGCGATTACTTTGAAGTTTAACTGGAGACTCAATTTTACCTCGTAACACAAAATCCACAAAAAGTAAACTAGAACGAAAAATGCAACGTCAAATTCCACCCCTGCAGGCATTCCAATACATCTAGTATCTACTTACGCACTTCTAGGAATAGAGGTGCTACCGTTCTGACTCAGCTTACAATGAGACTAATTAACTAGATGCAATTACATGTTAGCTTGCGTTAAATGTAGGTTAGCAATTAAATAAAATTAGCTAATTAGCTCTGAGGACGAATGATGCATGGCATAGCAGGCAGCGCGACGTGCGGGATAAATACTCACTGATAAGTGCTTTGAATGATAGGCGAGAGAATAAGCTCTAAGCTGGCCGAGCGGGAACGCCTCAATTCCGAGTCCCTGGCCGTAAGTCCTGGCTCGTTTCTTCGTTGTAGTCTTGCGTCTGTACCACCTCCTTCGGTCTGCATCACCATACAATAAGCCATTCTTTAGAAATAGTGCTTCCAAATCGCTATGAGGCGGCTGTCCTTTGCAAAATCAGGCAGTGTGCTGTGGTAGTCGTGCTGTCGTAAGTGTTCTTGGTGCTGTTTGGTCATTCCTGTTGTCTGGTGTCAGTCGATTTTACATGTGATCTTTGATTTTTGCAGTCAACTAAACAGTCTGAATTTACATGAATGAAACAAATAGTTTGCTTTGGATAACATCCAAGTTCTTACAAGCGTTGCAGGTAAAAGAAGATGCAGGATAATCTACAAAACTACAACTCTACTCAGCATAATGCAATGTACATAACAAAACACATATCCCAAAAGCACGAAAGCACAGCATTCAAATTTCGATCTCGAATTCAATACTCACATTAAACTTATTGGAGTCTCTGAGAATAGACGAATTTGAGTTAACAGTCGTTTGCTGTTGGTAATAAATCGGTGCTCGACGATAGTCATCCGCCCCGCTACGAGTGCTGCGTACGCTCCCGTTCCACTCCCTGGTCCAGCTGTTATTGTTATTCGAAGCAGGAGATGAAGCCGCAGCCCCGTTAGCTACCGGACGGTAGGCGCCGGCCTGCGGGGCGCCAGGGGACGAATAGACGCCCTCGACGCCAGTGAAGGACAAGCCACCCGAAGCACCATTACCCATGTTACGGCCGCTCTTCCTCGCTTCCCAATGACGGTTGAGCATTTCCAAGGAGGGGGTTTTCCGGTGGGTTACAGGCTGTTGGCTGTCGGAGGATTGGGACCGCGTGGAACCGTACTGGTGAGATCGGGATGTGTTTTGGGACGTATTGTGAGCGTTATTGTTGACTGTGGCTGACGATGCAGAAGTGTTTTGGCGGTAGCTGTTGTTTTGGTAGGCGCTTCTGCCGTTGTTAGCGTTAGGTGTACTCACTAATGGTGGCAGGGAAGATGGAGGTGTCACCGCTGATGTTTTTGTGGTTTGAGCGTATTTGGGGATACCCTCAACGATTGGCCTGCAAAAAAGAAGGACGACAATTAAAAAATGTTAGTAGCAATACGAAAATAAAGAGATGCCATACTGTTTTGAGTTTTTTTGCCCGAATGTCTTGTGTGTACTCACCTGCCACCAATGTAGGGGTTGTATTCGTGCGACTCCGCGCTGAGACCTGAGTCGGAGTGCTCGTGGCTGATGGTCTGCGCCTTGATGTTGTTGATGTTCTGCCAGTGAGACTGTAGCATGTGCGGAGTGGGCGTGTGTCCGTTGATCTTTCCCAGCATCGAGTGCGGGTTCTCGTATAGGGCGGACCCGTAGCTGCGGATCGCTGGGCTTGGATGCTGGGTCCTGGGCATCCCTCCGACACTAGTTGGCAGTCTGTACAAACATCTTGCTGGTTACCCACTTTGTTGGCTGAGCATCGCATGCAACTGTATATTTCGTTGATCAGGTAAGTGGCTTGTTTATAGAACAACAGATGGAAATATGAATTGCAGTTGTACTTGTGTGCTGAAATATGTACCATAATAAATTAACAAATAAAGTCACAAATTGAATCATAAAATGTCAATTATTAGCGTTTATTACATCAATTATAATGGAATAAAGTACAAAATAAAACCAAACATACGACAAGTAAACACGAATGAAAATGAGATCATTATATTTTACTGATAGTGCCTTGTAAAGTTGGCATCAAGAAGAAATTCAGGCATGTTCACCAAAGAATGTAACATGCGTGAAGAGTAAAGATCATAATTACGAGGAAACAAGCATTCAAAAAGAGTTCTACCATACCCACAAACATTCTGGGCCAGGATCCACAAAGCAGAGTTAAAGCTTAACTATGATAACAACCACCAAAAATCTGGAAACACCTTTCGTGATTGGCTGCTCATCTTTTGGCTTTCTGCTTTGTGTATCCAGGCCCTGGATTTTTGTATCATGCAATACACAATTAAAGCTGGTAATAATTTTGTCACATCCTTTTCATATGCAATAGCTATGCAATGGAGCAATAAAAAACCCAGAAATTCCGCCTTCTACTCATTTCAATTACTCAGGTATGTATTTACCATATTTTGGTGCAGTACTGATAATTTTTATTGAAGAAAATGTCATGCCAGGTGCAAAATTACATGTAAAGGTAATAAGTAATAAAATTAATATGTTCTACGTTCTAAGTATAGGCAATACAAACAAGGAAGAAATTTTCATTTTCCAAATTCCACAAACATAAACATTCAATCATAAACATAATTATTCAAATAATATAAACCAACAATCACGACCGAATATAGGCGAACCATCTCGGTGTTTCATTTCATATGAGTATTTCAGAGCAACCACATTATAAAAAACTAATATCTAAATGTTATCTAAACCACAGACTTGTTAATTTAACTGTGTCAGCTTAAACTACAAACTACAAAACTACAGTGCAGACATTTACTGTCAAATAAAAAACCCAGGAGGTGTAGGTGGTGGCGGTGGCAGGTCCTCATACCTTGGCAATTGACTATTGTTGTTGTTGATGCTATTGTTGTTGGCGTTTCTAGCTCGCATGGATCCCGAAGGACTGTGGCTTCCAGAACTCGATCCCGAGTTCTTGTTGACAAAGTCGGAGAGACCGTTCGGCGTCGCGGTGCGGGGCGACGCCTCACCTGTGTTGCCGTTCAAATTGGCCAGCGAAGACGTCGACTTGTGCAGAGACATCGACTCTGACGGTGCAGAGCCGCCTTTCTGCGGTGGGGAGTACGGGGGTGGGGGGCTGTCTCCAGTGCTGGGAGGCTTGTTCCTCTCTTCCAGTGTGGAGCTGGAAAAAAACGTTTTTATTAGTTACCTGTTAGTTTTTAGAACCTTTCGCAATTGAGAAGGAAAATACCGCAAGGTCATGTTTATTTCTCCGAAGATGGAGGCGGGTAGCTTGCCCAAAATCCAATAAGTTTTCAGAACCGCTGTTTGCTTGGGTACCATGCTTACCTCTTTGCCCTTCTCGGAGATCTGTGACTACGTTTGGCGTTTGGAGATTGCTGCTTGCCTCTCCCATTTTTACCCGCGGTTTCGACAACTTTGTACGGTATCTCCCTCAACTGGGCTTCACTCATGCCCTCGGTGTCTATCAAATCGTACTCCAGATGCCTCTTCAACTCGTGTGGAAGCCTCGCTTTGCCATCTGACGGTGATCTAGACCTGGATCGATGTTTCTTCTTGTTTCTCTTCGGCAGATAGGAGAGCTCGGACTCTGTCTCCATGCCGCTGTTCATGTACCCCGACCTCCTGGCGCTAGGAGTTACGGTGGCTTGGTGAATGCCCGTACCGCCCTCGGCCTGGCGTCTCTGCACCTCCTTCCACTGACTTTCAGACTCGACCAGCTCGTAGTGGCTTCCATGCCGGTGACGGCCGGAGCCCTTGTGCCTGTGTCGGTGATGCTGGTCTTGCTCGCTGCCGGAGTCGCGACGGTTACCGTGTGATCGACGGCGATGTCGACGGTTGCTGTGGGATTTGTTGGACGACTTGGAAAGCTCGCTCTCGTTGTCGGAGCCTCGCCGGCTGCGATGCCGGTGTCTGTAAAAATTACTTCATTAATGAGCAGGCATGAGCAGATGTGAGAGAGGAATATTTTGGAAACTTCCAGTTGCATAGACCTGGCTCTGGATTCAACGACAGAGTTTTCATGAAATAAACAGACTTTAAACTCTCTTCAAATTTGGTGCATACATGTTTTCAATACTACCTGTAGCGACTCACGATCCTTTTTTATGTGTAGTGGGGAGTTTCTGCTCGTTTAACGACCTGTACGACCGTTTTTGGCTCTAAACGGACTAGACACACATGAGACGAGGGCAATGATAATCCCTGGTCCATCCATCCTACACCCACCGTTTGTGCGAGCGTGAGTCGTTGGAGCTCTGACTCTCGACACTGGACGACCTCCTCGTTAGTCGACTCAGGAGTTGGCTGTTGTTGCCCGCAGAGCGCACGGATCGCGGGCTGGCGCTGGTGTAGAGACCGCGCACTTGCGGCTGCGCAGTCCAGGGCGCGCTGCGCGTGCTGCGTGGTGAATCTGAGCGGCCCAGCACGGGCGCAGCCGCAGGAATGCTGCACGTAGAACGGTACACGCTACTCCTGGGCAGATGGGATATTCTGTCAGTTTAAGTGGCTGGTGGCTGGTTGATGATTTGGCCTTGGACCAGAATAAGGCGTCAGGGTGGTTGGATGGTGTGGTCTTGGGCTTCATCATGTTAAGTGGGAAGGGGTGGGGGCTGGTTCCCTGCCAAAATTTGTCGTCAGGGTATGGAAGGGCACGCATGAGTACGAGAGCGCAAGGAAAATTTTTGGAGAATGTTTAAGTGATACTGAGAAACAAACTATTTTGGGCATGTTGAGATCCGGTCTCCTCGAGTTATTTTCTTTGAAAAAAAAATCGACGGACCCAAATCACAGCTGTCATTTAATTATAGGAACGTATCATTTGCAGATCGAGTTCTGATCATAAGACCGGAAAAACAAAGGATAGAAAAACTTACGAATGAATGGATTGATGAATGGACCCCGATTTTTCGTGAGGCGGAACATTTTCTCCGTTCTCATACTCGTCCACTTTCGGAGCTGCAAAGAAAATGAGTGTTTTCAAGCGTCCACATGCCAGCACTACGACTTGAGCGCCACGCGAGCACGCGCAGAGAGCGCAAACGATTTCAGGGAGCTTGGCACACTTACAATCCAGGGCTCCCTCGACTATCCGACGCTGGTATCTTCGGCTCGGCGTTCGCGTGAACTGCGGAGGACTCCGTACTCGCAGAGACACGTCTTTCTGGGCCTGCTTCTCCGTCCGACCACTGCGAACAAACGGAAAAAAAAACTGTCACGGGGATGTCTTGTCATGGTTGTTAGTTTTGGGTGATTGTTATTTCATTCGTGGTGGCTTTTACAATCAATGCATACAATTACTATTATGATGCTATGATTGTATTTCGCCGCATTGTCATTCAATTGTAAATGATCGGATAAAAACTTGCGTTCCAAATTGACGTAATAAAACAATTGCATTGTTTACAACGCGCAACCAAGGGCGCAGTAATAAGCACTGCGTCACCATGGCAACGGCCAATAACAAGGTTTGAAAATTCGGTGTTTATTTGCCGTTATTTCGTCGGGGGTTCCGTCAAGTAAATGGAACGGTGCAATGCACTAAAATTGGCATTTTTGTGAGGTATCCAAGCCCGAATATGATTGGAGAGGTGTACCGATGGTTGAACGTGCGTATTACTGCCTCATCATCGGCGGCATTCAATTGGAAGTAGGTGAGGTCGAAGAGTTACTTTTTTTTATCGAATTGCGATACCGCTTGTCAGGCTCAGGCACTTTTATTTAGCAATAATATGTAGGTAACTTAGGTTTTTAATGTGATAATATCACGTAACATTCATAATATATGAGTGTACAAGTACCTATACTATCTGAAGTATGAACTTAAATGCTGGAAGATTCAGGGACGACTTCGCATGCAATTTTAGTGATCATTTAAATGGTAATTGCCAATTAAAGTTATAGGACGTTATAGCCTATCCGCAGTTTACACCTACTCTTAAAATGTCGTAAGAAAATCTGTATTTAAAAAGTACTCCCTATGATTTCGAAGAGATAAAAGACATAATAGTACGCAGAAAAAAGAACGCACATGGTATTCATTCGAGACCCTGTAGTAGTAACGGAATATTATCATATATAAGGAATGCACACTTATGCCATCTTTTGTTGCATTAATCCACGCCACATTAAAGGCATTGCAAATAATATTTATAATGTCATAGCCAACAGTGCTGATGTCATATTAATTCATGCTACCTACGTTAGTAATTATCACTGTACCTATTATTGTTTTGTTATAGCTCGCCATATGCACATTCCTCTGCAAGTCTTACTACTACGATTTAACGACTGGACATGGCGAGTGGAGGGGAGTGTCGAAGAGGTCAATCCAATCCAACTACATTGACGCTTCCTCTGTCCAATGTCAACAACAATAATCGCTTTGCGAATCTCTATTAATGATCACAGTGACAGTGATGAAGGTAAAAACTACAGATGTTGCTACTCCATTGACCCCGGCAATACTATTTAGACAGAAGCACTGGTAATGGGATCGGCGATTAGAAACCTAGCCTAGGTATAAGGAAGAAATACAATCCGGTACGGTAATTACTACTGCCTAGGAACTTTGAGCAGTACAACTCGAAAATAATTAATATACTAATTAATGCAGTTGAGGGGTGCATTACCATTGTTAACGAAGCTTTTGTATTAATTTCAAACCCTCTCCCTCTATACGATGGTCACTATTCCAAAAAATTGATCCAGCTTAGTGTTGCTCAACTTTTTTGATCTCATGAGACAGTACCTCTAGCAAGCAAAACCGAACCATTTAGTAGATTAGTCGCTTGCCCACTCACCTGTACCTGAATCGCGACCCCAGAGCGAAGATGTCGGGGGAGGTTGGCGACACCTGGACCAATCGGAAGAAGGCGTGGTGCTCCACACAGCACTTCCACAGGTGCTTGCAAGCCGGCTTCGAAGGCGTCTCGAAGCCATACGTGTTCTCGTCATTCTGCAAGGAGGTGCCCAGTGAGCTTTTAACTCGTGTGATATCGCGTTTAACATTGGTGCATGGCAGTGAGGGTTGAGATTTTTATGACAATATTGTTGCATGTAACATCGCTTAGATTTCTTGAGGTGTGGATGGATTCGTGCTTATCACCTTTATATGTGTAATTCACAATATGAGATGTAAATGAGAAGTGCACCGAGTTGAAAGTGGTTGATTGTGGGTGTTTAGGTGGACTGGAGTCAATGTAATGAGGACGTGCCCTAATTTTGGTGTATTGCTGTTGATCATTTGGCTACCCTAACAAATGATACCTATGTATTTTTAAATGGTACGAATTGAGATTTCTCCGAAATCCGAGAGGTGCAGCTTGTATTATTGGGTAGGAAATACGGGCGATTGATTTCCATAGCCAATTAGTAGAAGTTATTTTTAGGAGAGTAACAAAACTGAAAGTTACGGGGAACATTTTGTGGCCGTGGCCATTCGCCCCTTTGGAGCATTGCGCAATATTTCCTAAGTCAATCGCTTTGCAAACAATCAAAATCAGTCTTCAAAATTCCTCAATGGTCCAAAACTTGAACGCAATATATAAAGGTTTTTGTCATACAAAACTTTTTTTATATTAAATCCAGCAACCTCCAACTTTTTCGATACACCACCTTATCACGCTGTTACACAAGTAAAATCACATCCATTCGCGACCGAAAAAAAAGTTTACCGCGATTTGTTATCTGGCCGTTGTTTTGTTTTTTTTTTCCCCCGGGTTGGTCATTGTGTGTGGCGAGCTCGTTTCGGGCGCACAATGTTTTGCCATCGGCACGGACCTCTGCAATTACATTTGTCACATACGGACGCCAATTTACGGAATCGACCGCACTGCATTTGCCGACAGTTCAATTTAAGTGCGTTGTGGTTACAACTGATATTAAAGACAGTTAAATTAAAGCTGCTGTCTGCGAAATAATGACCTTTTGCAGATCAATATTTGTTGAACTGGTTGCAATATGATTTTATATTTTATTAGAACCACCAAATTAAAGGGATCTAGATCCATATTTGCCATAAGAGGCAATAGAATTTATACAGAGGGCGTAAACAAGGTAGATTTAATAAAACAAGCAGATAGCAAGTTTTCATGTCTATTCAACAAATTTTGAAAAGGAAGAAATTAATCAAAGTACTTCATATTTCCGCCGTACCTACAAAGATCTGACCAATCGTGATAGTGCTTCAAAGGCCGCATACTTGTGTATATTTAATTTTTATAGCTCGATTCCGAATCATGCACGGTCGGTGCGTTCGTTTTCGTCGAAGAACTCTTTTTGAAAGCGTGTAATTATTTACAGTTGGTAAAGAAGGATGTGATATATAAATACCAGCGTTATAACTTTGAGCTTTTTTCCCTCCTTCACGTCTAACTACACTATTCAGTTGGAAAACACGCGCATCCAGAAAATTAATTACCGGCAAGGTGTATCAAGAATTATTCAACTCACATTTTTATCACAGACCCTCAGCATGAAATATCTCCCTTTGAAGTAGATTTTTGATATCCTAGGCCTGCGAAACAAAGAATTAATTAGAATTTCGATTCATCGACAAATCAATTGCGTAATGAATTCGCTAACAAATCCAATTATCATGTTGTAAATTAACAAAACCGAATAAAATAATTACGAGCGTGAAATGTATAATATCACCTCTGCACTCACCAATAATAGTTGCCAACTTTACTCTTGTTGCGTAACACGATTATTCCACTTGGCGTCAAACCCAAAAAATACTCCACGTTATCTTCACCCTGGAAAAGAAGAGAGGAATTCCATTAAAACCGCATAATGAAGCGAGAAGCCCTCAGGGAGTGCTCGACGTCTCAGTCCGCCCTTCTATTTAAAGGGTGAATTATTAAAATAGACTGCATTGCAAGGGTGTTTGACAAGAGTGCGCCTAACTGGAGGGCGTTTAGCCAGCTATGTGTGCGAAGTAGGTAACCTAGTCAAGATAGCCTCTAATGGCGGCGACTGGGGGGACATACGCCGAAGAAATGGAACAAAGAATGCACAAAGAAGTGTGTCTAGTTATTCATCTGGCTGGACCAACGCGAATTTCAGTATCTGAATTGAGTGCGTCAATACGAAGTAACAGGAGATGTGCTCGGTATATACCCTATCTAATCGCTAATCCACGATTAGGCATGTTTATATCCAATTAGCGATAATGAAGTAATCTATCAGAATTGCGGTAGTCTCCCAAAGACCACAAGTACTGAGAGTAATACACTCAAAGCTTGAAGTACTTTCTATGCTCGCGGCATAGCGCAGCTATATTATTGCTTTGCCTTTGCTTGCACAAACTTTTTTTTTGTCGCAAATAAATTTCATTTTCTTTAAAAAAATATACGAAAAGCATACGAGGTGGAAAAAAATAGGCAATTTTTTAGAGTAGTTCTTATATTTTGAAAGTACAACAGGTAAACAAAAAAAAAATAACTTTTTTTCTTGCGCATCCCCTCGAACTTCTTTTCTTTCAATGTGAAAAATATTCCTCCGCAAATATTCCGACACAGTTTTCTACGAGTCCCCAGCGAGCTGTGATATTTAGTATAATGCTTTTGTTTGCCGAAGAGAAGCTTCAAGTTTGCAAGTTATGGCTCGGTTCGCTGCGTACTCGCGGTTTATTACTAGTTAGTACTGCCTCGGTACCAGATTGTTGGTTGCTTCTAGACATGAGACTCCTTGCATGAGAAGCCCCAATAACCAGCATGGACGAGTGAGCGGGGGTGGATAGTGGAAAGTGAACAAAATAACGGCAAATCTCAACTGGGAAAACACACTAAAGGTCTGAACACCCTTCCCAGCAGCGTGCCAAAAGAGCTAGATTGATATTCTTCGTTAAAAGCTTGCCAGCTAATTAGAACAGGCAGCCAGTTGTCAGGAATTTTATAGAAATTTGTAAAACAAGGGCTGTGATTGTGATGGAATTTCCTTCAAAGCAGGTAAAGGGAATTTTTGAATAATTTATGAGAGCTTTTCGACACCACCTGATACTTGAGATTGAGAGTGAAAAGTGAAAGAAGCAATTTCTTCTCCTTACGTTGTAAAATTCAAAGAAAGATCAGAGGGGGAAGAAGGTCCACTCAATTTATGGAATAAAGTCTACATTAGTTATTTATCTCTTTTGTGATATACGTAGTAAGCGAGGCATCTTTAAAATACAGCAGTACGCACTCGCGATATTGATGCTCTCAAAATTGTCTGCTTTTTATATACAGATAGAAAGAAAGAAACATTTTGTTTTTTATCGAAAGTTTACGCTTTTGTTCGGTCAACTGTGTAATGTTGACTTGCTCTTGCTTGCTATCCACAAGATGTATCCGAGGACAAAGATCAAAGGAGAACTTTCATGGGAAATGAATATTTTAAATTGAAAAAAAAAGAGTAACATACCTACTTTGTGTCTTTTTATCGTGTTGGTTTAAATATAGTGAGGCTATTGTTCAGCGAATAAATTCCGCCGAAACCACCACACGCGAAATCAGACCAAAGTGGCACATGCCCTTTGAGTTTCTACACTCATGAATGGCTTTTCGTTCAAGTCTCGCGTAGTAATTGTAATTGGATGGATGGCGACGAGGCAACTTCATCATGGAATCTATTAGGCCTGTGTTTTCATTTTACAACTCAAAACATATCGCAGGCCGCAGCTTCTGTGCGCCTAAGTACATTCAGCACTGCCAGTCTACAAAGTCAATGGCGGAGAAGTACGAGGAAATCATTTGTTTCATATTTAACGCATTTCTAATACCAGTATTGAATTCTACTTGCGATTCCGCTTGCATAAGCTATCTATCTTAATTTATATGTACACATACGCCTTTTGAAGAACAAGTGATGCAGTACCAATACATTACATCTTCGATAGGTAATTAATCAAATAATCTCGATATATCTTATTCTCGCCGAATGCAGGCGGCAATTGTTCGAATAAAAAACGGTGCACAATTTTCACTGTCATTCGACGTCCCCGACACCATCAACGTGGGACGATCAAACCGGTCTCTTGATATCTCTTAGTAGGTATGAAGGGGGGGGACGCGCGAGAGACGACGTGGTTTGATTTTTAGACATTTACTATCGATGAATGTCTTCATCTGCACGTGATCCCGACACGTTGTCAGGTGTTTGCAGTTAGTAAAGTCGCTATTCACAGATGGTGATTTGATGGAATGGGAGATGCAGTGCGGAGATATGCTTTTTTTTTTCTGAGCGCAGCGTGTCGCGTCTGTGTGATTTTGAGTGGAAAATCCGTGCAAAGCTTCCTTTTCAAACGATGCTGCGATGCTCTTTTTCTGGATAATAAGTAGGATACATCCAGCCAACGCCTTGCTTACATAATACATGCGAGCACTTTCCAACTTTCATTGACGATTTGAGATTACTTTTTTTTTAAGCATGGGTTGGTTATTCCGCAGGGACAAAAATTCCAAGCATGATATTAAAAAAAAAAATGTCGTGAAAAAGTTTGCCATTGGATTGATTGGCGAGAAGCAATATCTTGCGAGAAAAATAATTTAAAGAAAAGGGCTGGGGCAACTCATAATTATTTCTCTAAGCGTGATGAAAACCCTACCCCATAACAAGCAGCCCAACTCCATGTTCAGGCAGTACCATTGAGTTTATAAATATAGTCAGAGGACCAGCGTTAATATCTGCTGAGCAAAAGAGCCGGTAACACGTGGTAACCTCTAAAATTAAATAATTACGTCTTGAAATATCGATACTCGTAAAAATCGTTGGGGTTAGCATAATTAAAGATTACTTGAATGTATCCAGTACTATATGCGAGTAATCTGCGAGAAATAACGAAATGCAATTTCTTAACACTCGAAGATTAGCATCTTCCATTTATGTCGGCAAAGAAGTCATTTGATGGCCGTTTTTCGCGAAGACATTTTAATAATAGAGCTGACCCTCTGACTGCACGATACAAAAACTCAATTTTCATTGGACACTGTTTGGCCCGTATAAAATGACGTCACTGTACAAGAAAACCCGTGCTATGACCATACCCAGTCGTACCAGACATTGTCTGAGCTTGTAACGCGTATACAGCGGCTTGGCGATGACGGTCCACGGTATTATGCATGCACCGGTCGTCCCAAGCCGCGGCTGATAGAGGGCCAGTGACCCTTCCTGCTCGCCAGCCCAGCCATTGTACTCCATGCGATTGCCCGCCGAAGACGACACAAGTGCACGCTACCTTCTTCCTCCTCCTCCTCCTCCGAGACCGCAGTCTACCTATCTGGACACACGCCGACACTGAGTCGTCTGCTCTATAAGCACTCACACACTCAGTACTATTCGCGGTATGGGGAGAGGTAGTTCTGCACAGCTACTAGAAGTCAATACTCGTCAGAGAATGCGACCCCTTAGTGGGAGTACCCAAAATGGGCCATCGTCATCGACGTCAGGATTAGAAACTCGGTGGATTCAAACGTCAATCAAATCGTTGGCATGAGCAAATAAAATCGGTGGAGTGAATGCGAGCAGAAATCTGCCCTTCCCATCTGTGGACGGACAAGTTACAAGACAAAGTTTGCAGCCATAAGTTAGTTGTTTAATGAAGGTGCTTTAAAATCCTGACAAATGACCCTGTGACCTAGCGCACGACATCGTGTGGACATAACGAGTCAACTTTTCGCCCATAGAAACCCAAATTACGATGCACTTCGAAAATCAGCGTCTACATTACTGTGACCAGCGTCTGGAGCTCAAACTTTCATCGTAGAAGTTACCTAACTTCGGCAAATGGCTCAACTCGCAATTTAAATTGATTTTGACTTTAGGTCAAGATAGCCATCTCGTTCTAAAATATGTGCGTGCAGACTGGTGACCTTTAAAGTGGCCTAATGTATGTTCACTTGACTGCAACTCTCGAGACTGGAGGAAATCAAAAGATCGACTCCTTAATCACGCTCCTTTAAAAGGTCCTTGGCAATAAAAGTTGCCGTAAAATCTTAGTTCGGCACATAGCCATGCTTTTTGTTTTATAGCGTCTATTTTATGCGGCATCAAGTACTGCTTTAAACAATTTATGCATTTTTTACAATCTCATATGATTAAGAAGGAGTCATTGCCGATCGTGAAACGGTTATCTTAATTATCTGTAACTCTATTAACGCGCTGGATTATAAAGACAATAAAGACACGTGAATGCAAATGATTGTATAATTTAGGAATTAAATAGCCATGGAATTATCTATTACTTTCGGAATTCACACGTGTTCACGACTAGTAGACAATAAAACATACTTATGGTTTATTCGTGACGGAAACAATACCCATTCCTTACACATTGACCATTTATATATTCCACGAGAATGCACAACGAACGAAAGAAAGCAAGAAAGGAAGAGAACGAGTGTTTACTGCGAATCAATCCGATGTCTTACCAGTACAGGATGTAGGTCCACGCCGTACATTTCCAGCCATTTCACTTTGTCGAGGTAGCTCTGCTCCGCCACCGACGGGAGTTGACCTCTGTAATTACAGACATTGCGATTGTAACGAGTAATTAGCACCACAGCACAATGTGCATTTACTCTGATAGTGAGAAGTATAATGGAAAGAGGCGTTAAGTCTGTAGGTGTGGGAGTGAGTGCTCTGTCTGTAAAGCACTGGAGGTAATCGTAATATACTTTGATTAGTTTTGGCTGCCACTTGATGGATTTAATCAAGAGTTACCTTGGAGCTAAATTGCGTTCATTAAAGTGTACCTACTACTTTTGATATTCTGGAGCTGAAATTAAGCAGTTACGTTATATGGTATGGTGTATCCCAAAACCGCATGTTAATTAAGATTTCAATCAAAAGGCAATAAGGAGCGTCTCTGTTCGATTCGTGTTTATCTCGTCGAGACTCAACTTTTCAAACTGACTCGACTTGACCATCTTAGTTAATAATAATAATAATAATGTCTTTATTCCGTGAACAAATATGTACATTGTAATAGAATGCGTCATGCTAAATTTAAACATTTACATTAAAACACTTACATAGGCGAGCAATTGTCTAGGATAACATAAAATTCTTAATTGTGTATGGGCAGGTTGAAATTAGGTACTTTTTTAGAACGGTCTTGAATCCCTGTCTGTCTCGTTGTGATTTAAATGTTTTCTGGCAGATTGTTGAAAAGAATTTTACTGTGATATGCTGGATTTTTCTTGTATAGGGTTAACCTATGGTTGCCATCAGGTTAATTAGTGATCTTATCAAAAATCCAAACGCAATGGGGTTACCCTCGTTACGAGATACATTTGACAAAACAGCTCAATCAACTGATTCTGTCAACTCAGAGAACATGTTACGGCTGGTAAATAATAACATAACCGAACGGTTTGGCGTGTTGGAAACACCGGTTCTCGTGAGATCACCGAATTTAAGCAATACCTCGCTAAGTCAGGTATGGATGGGTGACCATTATACACATGCTCAGTTCTGTTCGGGAGAGAGGTTGGAGGGATTAAAGTTAGTACAGCAACTTATGATGGTTTTTAGACTCATGTCTATTTATTTATCCTTAGCACAAGTTTTTATAAAAACTATTTGAACTGGGTTTTGAATGCTAAGTAAAGGGCTACTAAATTTCCCGACGTTTCGCAACATATACTAGTTACTTCTTCAGAGGTAACTGAAGAGGACTGCTCAAACCTCTGAAGAAGTAACTAGTATATGTTGCGAAACGTCGGGAAATTTAGTAGCCCTTTACTTAGCATTCAAAACCCAGTTCAAATAGTTTTTCTAAAAAGTACAGCAACTTCATTCGCCTTGCTTATCAACCTATCGGCAGCATGGATTTGTGGAGGAATCCTGCTGTTTGCGTTGTACTCTCCTTCGGAAGAGACGTTAAGCCGGTGGTCCCCTCGGTACTCTTTGACAGGAGTAGGCTACGTACCAGCACCGGGTTTCTCAACCTCCCTTCTAGGCTAGATTAGGTTCATCCTCATTAACATCCACTCATTCATCGACGCCATTAGACAAGTTCGCAGGGCCAGTTGTCAAAACAGTGCATGAACTAAGTTTCATTGTTAGAAATGGTTTCACATGCGTTTTTGGGACACATTATAGGACGACTTGGTATAACCGTACGCATGTCTAGTTAGTTAGATTGCAAACTCGGCGCCTCAACCATGAACAAAGTTAATTCCGAAATTGAAGTGGTGCTTCACGGTGTTGTTATTGCTGTGATTTAATTTCCGGTAATGTGACATTGGCAAGTGTACTTACATGAGTCCTTTGTGGAGCTCGCCTATCCGGGACTCAAGTTCAACGGTCTGATTTGAGAGGAAACGGAACTCGCTAACGTATCCCGGAGAGTTGCGTCGTGGGTCGTAGTCGCCAAGCTCGGCTGCAAAAAAATAAAAAATAAAATAATGAGAAACAACGTTATTACCGATATTATCGTAAAGCATATTATTATTATTATAATACGAAGAAGGGCCATAACATTAGAAAAGTTGTTCATGTATATACGAAAAAAACTTTTCAGAAGAAATATTTTTTAATTAAATCTTCTATTTTTTTTTTATGTGCTTGAACTTTCCACGCAATACCAAATTAGCAATACAAGCGTTTTTTTTCAGGAGTGCTCATGGATTTCACGTTTTAAAAATAAAGTCGTGTTGAAGCAGAATAGCCACAACGTTTACCACCCTTTGCCTTTTGTAGGCCAAGTCGGGAAGTGTGCCCTTTTGGCGCAAAACGACCACGCCGTTAAAGGGCTTACCGCCACCATACCTACCAACAACATGAAATTACATTTAGATTATTTATTCATCGTTCTATTTTGATATGCACGATTCTAGAGATAAAATTAATCTCCGGATAAAATATGATATCATGGCGTTTACGCAGCCATCGGCTACTTGCAAACCTATTAATCCGTAGTAATAATAATAAATCAGTGAAAACACCCGCAGTGTGATTTATAATGCCTTCGCCATTTGCTCCACGGAGTTTGCGCACTGATCAGGGCTGTACCAACAAATTTGAGCACCTTACCAACAGGCTTACAATTGTCTGTATGATATCCTACCAGACTTACCTATCAAGGTACTAGGTGCCAGGATAATACGAACGTTCCACGAAGCATAATCTTTGCGCTAATCGCAGCAACTTTGTGTTTGAAACAAGAAGCTGGACAATTAGTGATCATGCCGACGATGGATTTCGCTCCTAAAAAGGGACAAATATCGTGGGCCGCGATAATATGGCGGAGCAAATTTCACGGTGCTGGCCCACAGGTTTCTCTCAGTTTGATTTATTGTAATTATAATAATAAAGATATTGTGTCTCTGACACATGAGATATTATTAGCACCAAAACATTACTGTGGCTTCGAAGAATGAATTGAATTTATGCTTGAGCATCGCATGGAACTTGGATTCTCCTCTTCTGTTTTTTCCCTCTCAAATTCGCTAGCAGAGTTGGTGCGTTCACGCTGTCAACCCCTATATTTCAACAAGAGGGTAACAAATGCGCTTGGCGTCACTATTGTGGGTGAACATTGCTTCTTACAAGCACAAAATAATAAATGTTAGTGCGCTGCCATGATTTACTTGACAGGAATAATACGTTTATTCTTTGTCGTAATATGAATGTGATTCATTCGTGACTATAAAGATCAAGTCAGGGTTGGGTTGTGTCAAAATTAGGCGCATCGTACTTGTCATATCTTGCTCCAGGAGAAGAATACATTAGCTGCCATGATGAACACATAGCGAATCGCACTGTGTGCCAATTTAGCAGTAGCTAAATGAAAATTTTAGCGAGGATTCTGTAGGCAAAGATGAGTTGAGAATGTGGAAGACGTTAAAAGTTAGGACGACACTTCATAAATCTAGAAGCGACGCATCGCGGGCATGCCATAATCAGAAATATGTTTTCAAAATTACATACGGGAAAAATATAATCACCTAAGTTCACCGAGCTACCATGTGCATGTCTTTGACATATTTTATAATAACGCTTTTGTCTGGCCTTTGGACGCAGCGCGGGCGAGGGCGAGTTTTCGCCCCGACTCCGTGCCTTTAAAACAATTATCTGCAAAGTTGATCGTCCGTTCGCCTGGCAATCCAGACGTGGTGTGGGGATAGACAGCATTGTGCCCTTCGCCGTATTCCATGCATACGTGCGCCTGGTTTCAGAGGTTCCTCAGCCGTTGAGGGCAATGAATTAAATTTCGCTCGATTCGAAGCCTTATTATGCTTAATTAAAAGCACAGGACAAAGGGAAAAAGCATGTTTTTCACATGATTTCCAACAGAATGCTAGACGTGAGTGATTGGATAAGCCAATGGCGAGTGTGTGTCACCGAGTTTCCGGCACGACAGCTTGTTTCGTGAATTTTTCCGCATGGGAATTGCAGACGAGCCAGCTCAGGTTGATGTAGAGTGACCTGTTACAGACAACTATCTCGCCAGACCAACCTTTCGAGCCAGTCGTCGACAAAACTCCAATAAAGTGTGAAGTTATCAGTAATTTGAGAAAAAAAGAAAACGTAAACCTGATATATTGTGGAATTTACGACGGAAACTACCGGTTAAAATGCTTTTTTTTTACATTTATTGGTTGTCATTCAAGCTATACTGTATTTTATCATGAGAAGGTGAAGGAATTTATACGTTCAAAAATTCCCTCCACACACGCTGGAGGTTGGTTCTGGGATATGCGGTCCGTTTTGGAACTTTCGGCTCACAGTTTTAGCAGCACCCAGCACCTTGACCTTGCAAACCCCTTCGTCTTCTCAAGATGAAAAGAAGTATAACGCTCGTAAACTGGCATGGAACAGATTACCAGTTATAAAACAATAAAAAAAAAGAAAAAATGAAACAAGGAAATGTGTGATCGACTTTTTGGAAGCAGCTCGTTTTTCGCGCGTCACTGACCGGAGATGTTCGATCTCCTGAGGCGATTTTATTATGAAAACATAATTCAAGTCGATTCTTTTAATTGGCAATCTTATCAGTCTACCGCGTACTTGTTTGCAGCTTCTACGACCTAATAGTTTGTCAGCTCCTAACGACCGGAAACTCTGGAGCTATCTAGATTGAACTCGATGATGGAAGATACCTGGATGTCGAGGATGCTACGTGTCCTCGGGCGACTCTCCGCGGCTGTCCTCTGGTTTAATTAAACCTAGATGTTTTAAAACTACTGCATCTTTCAGTACCTTTATATATACATATATATATATATACAAAGATCATTCTTTATAATGAGCAATTAGAGGGCGATGCGATATCAGCAAATAGACTAAGAAATGATCCGGCTAACGGAAAATCAATTGGTTTTTTCTCTCACTCTCGGCTCGACGATCAGCAAGGAAGTCAGTTATTAAAACCAAAAACACGCTTGGCGCGGTGTGAAATATCGTCAAGTCACAATGTAGCTCGTTTCTCATAAACGTAAGAAGCTCTTAGGCTAGAAGCTTCTCAGAAGCAATACGACGGCGTGGGCGAGTGGAGGCGACGCGATATTGACTTACGACTTATACATCGAAACCCTTCACGGGGAAAGCGTATTTGGATTCGTACTTAGCAAGGGAGCTATGGTTTTGTTCACAGCGTGGCAGAGTCGTATTTCAAGATTTTCTCAGATCATTGAACTTCGAAAATTAACATTTTACAAACATTTCCCTAAACGCTAGGTTTAACAAAAAATAAATAAAGTTGAAAATTTTATGTTTCTATTCTTTCTTTCCCATGGCTTTGATCATTTTATGGAAGAAAGTCGCGGTTGGCGCAGTTTTGACAAGAAACTAAAAAGAGCCACCGAGATAATTATTATGAGTGATGGTTTGGAATGTAATTGGTCGTAGGTGAATTGACCTACACGGTCGTGACTGCTGGACGTCATCCCGGCGGCGTCGTCCACAGCGTCGCCTTCGTCGAGACACACGGCATACAGGTAAGACAAGACATCGCCTTTCTCATGCGATGATGGCATGCAATCACGCACAGAGCTGACCGACGTCCGCGCCGCACGCAATGCGTACGCCCATCACGCGTACTTCCATACCAGTATCTCCATATCATCTCATCTCCCGTCGATGATAGCCATGCAGCAGCGGCACACAAGAGAGGCTACATCCTCCCACTACCGAGATAAACCACGCCCTTTTGTTTTTATCTATTATTATATGTACAACTATTATATGCAGAGTAATGGACCAAAAATGTAGTACTCATGTGTGCTGAGAATTATTACTCATGCCATACACTGGGAGGGTCTGATGTTGGATGGTGACATATAGCTAGAGCACGTCCCCCCACGTTCGGAATAGAAAGTGAAGTGGAAAACTCGAGGAAAATCCTCGACGACGATGGTGGGGCAGGGATTGAAACTCTTGGCTGATTTCATACGACCCACCTAGCAATCGGGTGTGTTCGTCCTCTATCAATCCGAGTGATCAGGAGTGTAATAACAGGGATAACTTTATCGGCTTTTGATCAGATGGGGCGATGCAGGAGCTCGTCTCTATAGATGGGGGTGACTGCTAAGGGTCTTTCAACTTTCCCGAGCATCGTTGTGAGCTAAACGATATCTTAATTTAGAAAATTGATGGAGGGAAGATGAATCAATCCATCGATGCACACTCAAAATGATACTCTTGGCGGAATTTCTGAACAACTTCAATTCTGTCTGGGTACTGACGGCAATGTTGGGGTTGTTAATAATCTAATAACACGAATATCTAATAATCGAATCATTAAATAGGATTTCCGTGGTTTGGGTGGGTTTAATTTGACGCTAAAACCGAGTGGCTTTAACATTGTGGAAAATACTGTACTGTTCGATATTTCAGCCATTATTTTTAAGTGTGATGGATGACAATTGATTTGCTTTGATCGGTAATACTTCGTGATAATTTAAGAAACGGTAAGTGTCAGGAAGCATGGGACTTCGACGTTCGAACACAGTGCATGGGTCTCGGTTCGGTGCGTGGTTCGGTTTTGCGGAATTTAATTGTGTCCATCTCTCAGCAGCATGCCATCATCAACATCAATCATTCACAAGCTCGAGACTGTCGTAAAAAGCAACCATCGCTGCGTCGTTAAACGTCGCAACAGTAAACGATGAATAAGAGTCAGTGACAATAAAACTCTTCCTTCAAGCTTCCAATAAAACATTTAAATTTAATTCCTGAAGAGAGTTTGCGAGAATGAAAAAAAAAGGAACGAAAGAGAGGAAAGAAAGACAGATCGTTTCAATCTAACTGCAAAACATCCTATTGCGTCCTATTGAATGTAATGGCAGTTCCTGAAATTGGACTGACATTTTACTTTTGATGAACGAACTCAATACACTTTAACATGCTTTAGCATAGTACAGTTAATTAGATCTACAACTAAAAATGATAATCGGTTTTATAGCTAATGGAAATCAGTTCAATTAAAGAGATTTAGTCGGAATTTTAATTCCGAATGAATGCATTCCGGGAAACGTGGATGTGACTTGCGTTTGACCACAGAAAGGATACGAAACACGCCGACAGATGGACAAAACGCCTCGTGAAAAGGTCACAGCGTTAGCTGTCATACTTGAAAAACAGTTTACGTTCATCCCATGTGAATGAACGTTACTCCCTTGTAGCTTTTCCAGCCCCGCAGCTTTTCGGGCTCGAAGGGAGAAGAGAATTGCAAACAAGGAAAGACATAAAGCAAGGTGGGCGTCGGGCACGGGTACACTCCACTTGGAACAGTGTAAATAAATAATAATTTCATTGACGGCCTCGCCAGCCCGGCATCCCTGATGTCTGCACCCAAAGCGTCATCAACGGTATTGACTTGGACCTCGCAGAGCTATTCTTTGTATTCCACCCCCCCTATATGTGACGTCGTTAATCAAGCTGATGCACCATCAAAAGGATACCAAGTCTGATACTCGCTGATAACAGCGTGGCGAGGTACAATGTGTGGCCGCAAAAGGTTCCAGACTGTGGGCAAGTTTTCCAGCACAATCATGCAGACATGCCATGCGAGATAGGTCTCTGATTTTATAGCTTTCCGTATTAAAATGAATTATTTTACTTTACGACGTCATATAACGTTGATCGCTTGCTCAATGTTACTCTGCTTTTGGAAAAATATGGCAGATCGAGAGAATTATACAAAAACACTTTCCCATCTCATTTATATCTATGCTTTATGCGCGAGCTTTGGAAAAGGGTTCGAGCGGACGGGTTTTTACGTTTCAGAAAAGTTAACGTCGTAATTTTTAAGTGGAGTTGACGCTGAAAAAGGCTAACAAAAAAAAGGAAAGAGGTAAAGTCTAAAATTTGTAAAGACATTTTCCTTTCAAATATTGTTTCGTGAAAACATTCGTGCTCAGCTTTCACAATGCGTAGCTAAGTGGCGAGGCGAAATGGACGAGTTTTTAATAAAAAAAAAGCTGTGTTCTGCTTTAAAGCGTTAATTTCGAAGAAACATCGCTCGCTCGCGGTTTTCACCAGCTTTATATTCGAATACCTATCAATAAAATGTCACACTCATTTTTCCAAACAAACCCAGGATTTCCGTAAAACAGCCGTGGGAATTTTCACGACTAAAATTAATACAAACTGATATTGAGAATTGAAATATTTTGTCGATACACCCACGATAGCACGCCGCGCGCTGTCCAATACTGTGATGTGTTTCATTAATTTTGCTTTGGGCGATTACTGCTGATCCAATGTTGCGTACAATGATCACTCTTTCGTATCGTCGATATTAATTTCGCTGTGTCAATTTGTGCAACAAACAACTCCACCCTCTGTCGCCGGGGACAATTAAAAAATGCTAAACCAGCAATTGGACTCCCAACCCGGCACCTCCACGAGCAGCTTTATCCCCAAGCGTATCTTGGCAAGCAAGCATGCACGCCGCATTACCGCAACAAATTAAAGCGTAGACTCCTTAAAGAATATAATATTCCGTCGCTGTTTCTGCTTTGTTTGGTGGGTGTATGCCATATAGAGCTCGGCCATGAGCAAAGCAATATCTGCATGCGTGGTGTGGGCACAACGCGGTCCTTGTGAACGGCTTGGAACTGTCTCGCAGTTGTAGCTTGGTATCATAAACATGCGACAGCCCACTAAAGCGTTTGTCTCTCAGAAGGTGACAGTAGACAAGAACTAAACGATCTCAATATCATCGTCACTCGTAACTTAGACTCGAAGAAAATTATAGGCGATATTCAATTTTATTGGCTTATGCAAAGTAACTTCTGTAATTTGCATTAAATGAGCACGGAAAGTGATTATCATTATAGTATGAACGGAAGTTAATTTTATACTGCTAGGATAATGTTGAATTTAAAATATGCAGCTTGATATGAATGTGCGCTAATGTGGGCTTGCAGGTAAAGCTAGTATAGGTTTAAACGAAAGTACTTTTATTTTTTATGTATATGTAATGATGAGCAGCATACGTTATAAAAATAAAAAAATATCAGTTCCAATTTAAACTTAGAAATACCCAATTATATATACAGGCTTCCAAAGTAGTCTAGAAAGGCATAAATATATAAATATATATATATAAACAATGTGATATGTCGTTATTTCCGATTCACTTACATTGTACTACGTAGGATCCGAGTTCGGCGGCGAGATCGAATGTGACGGGAAGTCTTCCTTGCAAAATGTCCTGCTTCACTTGAAGGAAGAACTGATATCTGGAAGCACACAGGTAAGAAAGATTTATTAATATCGCCACGTGTCCTTCTGTCTCGAGCCCTCTGCTCTGTAGAGGCACCCTTGCACTGGACACATCCTTGACTGGAACCTTCTCTGATTTATTTCTGTGCGGGATATTGGACGGGAAAATATACTGCTGGAGGTAAAAGAAAAGAAGCCCGGAGATGGCTCTCTAAAGGATAAACTTTGACAAAATGCTAGGTTGTCTGTAGGCTTGGAAAATGTCAAAGAAAAACTGGATTTTTATTGCTTTCATTTTCAATTCTAATAATGGTGCTCTCTCTCTATCTCTGTAAAAGTTGAGGAGACTTTTTATTATTTTAGATTTTACGACGAGCATTATATAAAGGAACTTGCGTGGTTCGCGACACAATATATTATGATAATATTGAAATGACAAATGTCAACCACTGGAGCTCATTTTAAACTTATGGTTTTAGACCATTTTTAGAGCTACAGAGATCACCAAATGGAGTTGTTTCAATACATAGCTAGCGGTGCACAGGCAATAACAGTTAGTACCAATATCGTTGTACAGTAACATTCTGAATACTCCTTTAAGAAAAGACATCTGAAAGAAATGCGGATGCCCCAGTTCAAAATAATATGACCTCTTAAATAGTCAATGCACCCAACAAGAAACCGGTAATTTTTTGCACTTCAACACAAACAAATCAACTCCCCTTCAGCGTGATTCAATTTTGAAATTATATTTAACTAGTCGTTAGAGCGCAAACTACGGTAATAGCGGTAGAACTTGTTCGAGAACGCTTTGGTTTTAATAGCTCTGTAATGGTTCAGAAAGGAAATCTCATTACTTTATGTCCACTGCAGAGTGATTAACGCTTTCATCCGCCACCAGAGATTGCTCAGGTATTTTGAACATTCTAGTAATCTTCTGCTTCTCTATCCACTTCTCCGCAAAAAAAATGTGTTAAAAACTATATCTGATTCTTAAGTTAACAATGAGTCTGGCAAATCAGGAATATTAATTTTAAATAATTTTAAAAAGGTTTTTTTAAGTAACAGTGAATGTATTACAAGTACTGTAGCAGTTTTTGAATTAACTAGAAATTCATGCTACATATCAATGCTGTTGCATGTGCTATGAGAACAAACGTTTGGTGAGCCTCAGTTCTAATTCTAGTTCGCAGCAGAACAGCATCGCTAGATGGATCGGAATCCGATAATCACTGTGATTCTCGCTCTGGAGATATAATTTTGATGTAAACCACTTATATTTAAGCTGCTACGGATGTGATGGAAAACGCCAAAAAGATAATTAAAGTGCCTTTTTCTCCACATAAGGGTTGAGTAAAAAATGCTCGCTACTTTCATAAACCGCGGAGATGTTGCAGCGGCATTTTATATAAGCTTGCTCGTTTGATCTTCCAAAGCATCTAAATATTATGCCGCGAAATGTGCCTGCATTTTTTGTGCAAATATTTCGTTTACAGAGTACAAAATCATTTTTAGACACGCCATACACTTCTCTGGATTGGTATGTTCTCCTTTCATTGTTACTTTACCACGGGTATTTTGAGGCAATAATAAAAAAAAAAACACTGCGCAGTTGCAAAAACTAAAATAATGGTACTACCATCCGAAAACAAGTATTCTCTAATGTATCTGTATTTACAATCTTGTTTCATCCTTCGTAAATCGCTGATGAAGAACATTAGTTAAGTCAAACTGTGAAGATGACAGAAGAAATATGAACCAAGAAAAATGCTCGTGGCTTTTCGGATTAATTCCATTTCGTGAGACAATGAATCATTTTGCACCATTTATTTGATGTCCGATAGTCTGAACTCATGGTGGGAAGCCCTTTGAGGAAGGTTGCAAATCAGTAATTTCCAAGATATTTTTTCGTTGATTGCTTCTTGCTACTCGGAAAATATCAGGCAAAACTAGCCGCAACGATTTTGGCCCCTCTTAATTGAGAGGCTACCACCAAAAACTCTATCCGACTATCTCAGTTATGTCTCATCGGTTCGCGAGAGTCAAAAATGAATCGAGTATTTTTGGTAAAAATCTGATGTCGATTTTTTTTTTAAGTACCGTGTTGCTCGCGTATAACGTTCGCTTATGAACCAAAAAGTAATTAATTGCTGTAGCGTGCTGATGCACAATGATTAAGACGCGGAGCCCCACGATCTATCCATGCGCCAAGAGTAATTCCTTCGCTTCACCTCCTCCACTTCCACTTCTTCGCTCACGTACATGGCAGGTAGCCTACGCCAGAAAATACACTGCGAGAGGTTAAAATAGAAGTTATGACCCGCGCCCACTAATTTTCAATAATTTGACAATAGATTTTCTATAGTTTGCACTTTGATCATTAATTCAGTGTTCAATCGAAATAGACAGGCAAACTACAGGTTTACAGGCACGCAGCAGCAGTGTAGACAGACTATTGGCGAAATTGACTGCCCACTTTTGCTCTGCCCATGCGGCATTTCGTACCTTCGCGTGTTTCCATGGAAATTGAGGGGAGTTCGGTACAGGGACAATGGGAGGAATTTCTGTGTTCATTTGATATCAAATTCAATCCCTGTGATCCAGGTAATACTCTTAACAAATCGATATAAAGCATGTTGCAGGGGGAGAAGGTGAGATTAATAGAGAGCCGGAGCTCAAAATGATGACAATAATAAGATTTAAAAAAAAAAATCTTTGACATGTATTTAACATCAACACGTTGGCTGGCTTACCTGGTGATTTCTTCCAGCAATTTACAGGGGTCCGCTGCGTAGAATTTTACACCGAAGTACAGCGTGAATGGGTCGGTTCCTGTAAAAACAGATACGCACAAATTTGTAAATTACGGTTTGTTAATAACTAAATATAGGAGAAGAGCTGTTTTCTCAGACGGGATATCCTTGTCCAGCGTTTTAATTCATACTTCGTAGGTATAGTTATAAGAAGTCAAAGAAATACGCTGTCTTACAAACATATAATTTAAGAAATTACACCCAGAGAACTGATTTTCTGAGAAGTTGGACGGGTGCTTTCTGAAAGACACGCAATTAAAAAAGCCGAGGAAAAGTGATTTGTTGAAGTAGAGCCATCCTAAATGAAAATATAATCTTGTATGCACCATTGTTTGGTAAACTTGATGGCAGATAACTGAATTAATTGAATTTCCATATTGCCCCAGATCTTTATAATCTTCCATTGACATTTGTTCCAGACTTTACTAATGAGAGTCTAGGGTTAAATGAGATTTTATTTTGTGAGTTATTAAATGAATTCATGGTAAAAGCAATTAATTTGATAACCTAAGAATTAGTAAGCCAGTCAAAACGCTTGGAGGACAATCGGAATTGTAGAATCAATCGACAGCATCATGACAAAGATATCAAGACATGCAATTGAGTTGTTGAAAAAATGTTATCTGTTAAGATCCATGACCGCGTATCCGATAAGGATATATATTTCAAAAGCTGGTTCGGTAGGTTTCAAGCTGAAAAATGCGATGTTAAAATACGTCTCGGTCCTAGGTTCAGAGGGTGGAGGTGCTCATCACACTTTTCATCCGTTAAGGTGCCTGGGTGTATAATCATTAGTAAATTTGGTGTAAAGTGGCATAAAGAGGGACTTAAGACGATGCCGACCGTTGGATGCGCCTTGCTACCATCATAACGGTGCAGCCAATGGTCTAACGTAACCTGTGGTTAGTGATTTGTCTCCAGACGGTGTGATCTATTAGGAGGATGTGCGGTATCTTCGAGATCAAGTTCGGGGTTGAAAATATAAAATTGTTAAAACAAAATAACAAAACGTTCTTACCTTTTAACTGCTTTGCAATCTTTTTCGATGGATCCAGCCAATGCTGAAACAGAAAGAAATGTTGGTATAAGGAATTATACATTTTCAGTTTCTGTATATCCAGGCTAAGGACCACGAACAAAAATAGCCGACACCTGAATATCAGCTGTGTTTTGGTGGTTCTTATCCTGAATAGACTATATAAAGTGACTCAACGAGAAATTTAATGTCTATATGGACTTGATTTCTCAAGAAGTAAATGCCACTGCATTTCGGTTTTATTGGGTTGATTTGATCCGTTATTTTTACGAACAAAATAAAAGTTTAAGCATCTCGCCGATTCTGCATACATTATATTTAGAAAAAAAAAACTGGGTTAACTCAGTGACGCGTTGCGAGTTAAGAAAAAGACGTTAGATTTTTGCCGAGTTTCTGCCTAATTATTATCAATTTAAATCCCCGACTTCCTATGCGTAACAGGTGTACGACCGGACGCAATGTTCTGTTAATAGCTTTACCATTCCACCTGATCCTCGATCCAAACAATAATTAGCCAGAAGGGTGCATACACGCCGAAGACTATATCCTGCCCGGCGTGTAAGCGCAGCTGACTGTCCATGCGGCCAATGAATTTAATCTCGTAACGGTCTTTCCAAGGCGCGAATTCAAATTCCAAAATCGGAAATTGAATCGAAATATAATGTCCTGTTGGCCAAGCGCGCATTCGATGATTTACTACCAAAACGTAAGTCATTTTAATAGATTCAATCGGTTCGATGAGAATCGTGCCAATATTTGGTAGATTAGGTTCTCGCGTGGCTAATGCAATGCATCCCAGTTCCCGTTTGTGCCGCAGGCAGCTTGAACAGTCTAGCTCCGACGACCGTCGTTCGGTCGTTACGATCCACAGGCCACCAATTTGCATGTCAACCGTGAAGTTAAGATGACCAATGGTCCATTCCACTAGTCACGTCAGATTCACCGAATGCCATAAAGAGAGCCAGCGGGATCTGACTTGGTGTCGCCGTGAGATTTAGTTCCGTTTGCTATCCTCTCGGCGAGTAAGACTGGCTCGCAAGGGCGGATATTTCCAATTATCCACGCTCTCCGTATAGCATTCGACAAATTTTCCGAATAATCATTGTCTACGTTTAGTTTAAAAACTTGCGTCTCGGTCGAGCAAAAACGTACCCTCGACGCGGGTGTGTTTCAATCCGAATGAACGTCCTCCTAAGGCAAGCGGTTTCGGTTGCACCTGTTGGAGCTGGCTTCTGCCATGCATCGTGTCAGGTGTTGGAAGCTAATTTAAATTCCCTTCCGGAAGTCGAATGGCGCTGGCTGGTATATCGACACGGCGCAAAGCGCACTCTACAAGTGGCCATCGTGGAGGGCCAAACTGGGCCAAACAAGCCGGCACTTGACTCGTGCGCCAATCGACGGCCAGAGATGCGGGCGACGCCGTATTGGCAGGTCCCGTATGAAAGCGAACCCTCTTGTCGGTATCCCCAGGGAAATTCAGCTCTGCAGGCGCAGTTTAGTCAAATTACCACGTGCCCGTTGGAAAACATGCCGTTTCGAACAAAAAGAAACATGAAAGCATTACTTTGAAAGGGCCACTAGAGGAAAACTCTACGTGTGTGTATACGTTGGCGTTCTGTGATGGGGTTTTATTGATTATTTCTGTAAAAAAGGTAGAAGTTTTGACTTACCGTTTGATTGGAAGAGTCGAGAAATCGTAGGCCGAAATAAGCCGTTTCCAGCAGATTCAGGTGACGAAAAACTGTGTCGAGAATCTCCTGGCCGGGACTCGTGTCCTGAAAGCACAGAAAATCCATAAATTATGAATAATATTCGCAAGACGTCTAGGAACACACACCTTATGTTTATGCTAATTCTGGTAAAAGCGTTTTAATTGTTTAAAGGCCCACAACGCGAGCGCGATCGCGGCTTGCAAGCGCTGCCTCTGCACGTAAATCATCATTACCAGCTAGCTGTGGTGTCGATTCGGTTGTTCTTACCTCCCACACAAGTCGTCTCCCTCACCTGAACCGGCAGCCAGATAGCTACAATTCACCGTAAATTACGTTCCGTCTCCTACATTGTCTGGACAACGATATTTAATCTAGAAAACTTTGCATAGCTGCTCTGCCTTTGGCACTTGCAGACACTCACTCTCGGCGCTGCACTGCTGCACTTATTATTCAATAAGTATAATATCGGACCTCGTGCACAACATTTCAATTCTGAACCATTATTTTCATAGCAGCAACCTCTGCAGCGAAACGCTTCTTAGGAATGCGAAATGGAACGACGGTACCTATTCTTTAGCCGAGAGTAATTCCTTCACGCGATCGTCCATTTCGGCACGATTCTCCAGCTTGTACCCCTCGCGGTTAGACTCAAGGGGGTTTGCTTAATTATTCGCTACCGAGCTACGCAGGAGCTGCTAGGATTCCCACACTGGAGTAGAATAAATACTTGCTTTTTACGACTCCCAGCTCGAGATGTTACACCCAAAAGCAGCTCCTCCCTACCAGAGGCGCTTGGCCTCACTTTTTATCATCTCTCAAGAAATATTGATAGAAAACACGGCAGCCCGCCAAACCTTCGCAGGCTACGACCAGCGTCCCCTCTCCCCCCTTGTGCGGCCGCAGACAAATATTTATATCAAGTACCCGTATAAAATGCCGCAGGACACCACTTTTATTCGGTTTCTTATAGTTATAGGTAGTCATTCTTAATTGGGATTGATCTATAAGTATAAAAACTTCGAACTCCCACGGTATGAGTGGGTCCTGTTCGGAGCGTGTGAGTGTGAGTGTGTGTGTGTGTGTTTTTTTAGTTAAACGCATTGTCGCACGCAATAATGAGAGCATGCGTAGACCTCTTAAATGCATTCAACAATTTTCCAGTAGCTTTTGGGCGTGAAACACGTTTCCTGGATTGCTCGAACCAAACCACCTTCATTTTCAAGCCAGAAATTACGAAAATGTTCAATAACTTATTTAAGCTGAACCCATTTGAATACGTTAATGGATTGGCAAGCTATTTGTGCTGAATTGTCATTGAAAATATAATAAGGATTGATTTACTCGTGGCGTCGTTTCCCTTGTACCTGCTAGCTTAACTATTCCTAACTACACCACTGTATCACATTTCACGCACCATAAATCCTTACGCGTAGAGTTCCAATCATTTATTATTTTTTATATTATGAGAAATGTATTCCATTGTGTGCGCCTTTTCTTCATATAATTAATATCTTCTTGAATCCCGGGTAATGCAATAAAATACAACCGGTTAGCAAGTGAGTACTTGTAGCGAATCCTCATCTTATGTGTTATTATGACTTCTGTGTTAAACATTGCTATAATAAATTAAGTGAATTTCGCACCTGGCTCGAATTGAACGCCATGCAAAGTTGACAGCAATTTCTAAGTTTAATACTGGTTTACCGCGTAGTAAACGATGACAGATCACAATGATTGACCAACTGGACGATCACGGCCAGTACACGCTATGCTTGTTTTTGGCGGCCAGAGCAAAGCGCGTGCTATTGTTTTTCCCCGCGGAAATCTCGGAATACGCAACGCTTTTAGTAATTAACTCCAGAAGCCGTAGACCAATTAAGAGTTATGCTAATCAAGGCGTGATCGCGATTCGTTATTGACAACACGCCGCATTCGGTGGCAAAAGTGATTGGCAGGTTGGCACTGATCAACATTAATAAACGTTTCGAAAGAGTGTCTTGTTTTTGTGTCACACTAAAAAAATAAAAAAATAAAAACATTTTCTTTACAGCAATTACAGAAGTCTAATAGTAATATTGCATTAATTTAAAACAGATATAGGTGCCCTCAAGGCGATTTAGGCGATGCTATAGTTATGCTTCGACTCATGAATATTTATAAATACAATTATTTATTAACCCAATTATACAAATTGTTTCACCGAAAAGTCGTTGCATGTTGAGTCGATAACTGCACAACAAACACTGTTGGCAACTGCTGTGTGTTCCGAGCCACATGGCTACTGTGTGCATAGCCTACACCGTTACCTATATTTGGTAACACCGCTTCGAGTTCGCGAACATAAGGGCAATTGCTATAATTAGCATTGACGTTATCAGTCGCAGGTACACCCACCCTTTTGTTACACCGGGCAGCGAACCAAAAGACACAGCATCCCAAAGTCAACCCAGCATTTATAAAGGTGTCACAACATTTCACACTGATCGAGACTGCTGATAAACAGGTTCAATTGTCTTTATATACATACAGAGTATATTATAACACCAGATCGAAAGTGTACTCTTTTGTTCGAAAGCAGGTGGAACAATAGAGCAAGTAGGTGGACGGTACGCTGCATGGCCATTTTTTTTAACAATCAAATGGCTAATAATTATTGCGTAAATAATGCGGCGCTTTCAATTTCTAGGCTGGCGTATGTGTTGAACGCGCGGGTCTTCTTTAGTTAAATGAGAAAATCGTGCGGTGCGGGCCCAGCTTTTCGAGATGACCTTACTCAGCCAGCCCGGGATGATTTAATCGGAGTGTAATCCTGTCCGATTTGTCCCGTGGGCAGGACCATTCGATGTCGAAACGCAATGTTCGAAGAACGCGACGATTGTAAACTATCTGTCTTGATTAGCTTTCTGTATCTCCCCTGAAACAAGCTTATGTTAACTCCCGGACACCGTAAATTATCATTCCGAAATAAATCACGAGCGCCTTTTAATTGAAAGATCTTAATTCATTGGGATATAAATTGGCTTCGAAATGAGGTGTGTGTGAAGCTAATTATTGCAGAAGAAATTGAAGAGGGACCAATTTGTCAATAGCGTTAATTGATCCATTAGCAGTTGCATAAAAAGTGTATAAATACACATTCTCTTTTCTTGCGACAAGGCTTTTTGAAAGGCCAGACGCACTTGCAAAATGCAATAGATCAGTCTGTGTGTGCACAAGACTTTTCTGGGAAGCAACTCACGCCGTTTTGATTATGTGTAAGAGACGATGTGTTTATCGTCTGGACTTGCCATAATATTCAGGATTCGTCCCACGACGGTGCCTATTGGGTGTAGGTAAAATTTGCATCTCGGCTGGGGGAACGAGCAAAAGCATTTTAATTTCCGTCCTGTGCAAACCAATGTCCACACGTGGTCTTCCTTTATGCGACGACCAGGCCCGAAACCATGGCACCTTGGGTCTTGACCGAGACGCCCTGGCTCCGAGGCTGTCACGTTTACTTAGCGTTATTTTCGCTCGTGTGGGATTTTACTCTGACATATACATATGGGGCTAAGTCTTCGCTTAACTCGGAAAAATTTGTTCGAGCCCAAATATTTTTGATGTAAGCTTATAACCATAATATAGGTGGCTTTCAGTCTGACATAACTTTTCATGATTAAAAGTACAAAGATCCGTGTATAAAGATGTAAGACTAATGAAGATTGCAGGTAAAACTGACTACCGCTAACAATTTGTCAGATGCCAATGTTTGAGTCCGAGCATTGGATGGACTTGGAATAGTGATTGATTAAGAAAACCATGGCAATGACTTAATAAGTGACAAATTGGTAGCTAGATCCAGAACATTAATCTAGGTTTCATGCAATGCCATAATTTATTCTAATTTCCTCTACGTGCTTGCGCCTTGAGAGTTGCTTCAGATAAATTGTTCCGCCCTCCCACTAATTACCTAAAGACCACCCCTGCATTTAAATTCGCGTAGTAGCAAACTGCAAAAATAAATGTATTCCATTTTCGCACTTCGTTTATCCTCATTCTTATTTACGAGGACGATAAAATTCAAGGACCCTAATGTGGGTAAGGTCCCAATAAATAATCTAATGTAAAATATCTTAAAATAAAACTGACGTTGGCATTAATAGCAACATAAAAATTTAATTAACTCTTGCCAATCACATTGTTTCTCAAAACTGTAATTTTCTTCTTTACGAAACGGCAATCGGCAATAATGGACTTCTAATTGACTTTACAGCCCACGCGGTGGTAGGTTCCTGCCGTACTACCTACGCTAATGCGGAGCCAGACGCCAAATTCACTCGCGGTACCTGTGGGCATTTTACGCGAGCATAATAGCTCCTCGATTAACTCTCCAGTCATGCTGCCGAAGGATTTTGAACTGGCTCGATCACGCCGCGTTTTATTTTGACATGACAGCCAGGGATTAGCTGGTGAATGCAATATTAAATTTGTATGCTTACAGGTTCAGTCGAACGCCATTATTCAGCGCAAATAGAGTCAAGACATGGGTGATATCGGAGTTCCATGCAAGAGATGCTCATTCGTGTTATGAGGGAATCAGAAATTAATGCAACCGTGCGATACTGTTTCACTTGATCGTGTCAAATGAAATCAATTTGCGTTACAAACTGGCAACTTTGACGTTTTTCATACATGAAAAATAGTTACAGAATTGACTAGCGGCTCATATATGTAAAATTGGCATCAGAGAGAAATCTGCTTCGATTCCACGGCCCTGAGTTTGATTCTGATCGAATTGCGTCCCCTCCAGTCGATATTGCTGAAATTAAATTGCGAATATGGGACATAGTAGGTACGACACACAATGCGCGAACAAAGTTGAGGAGTCTCAAATAGGATGAAAATAATTTCCAGTTTGATATTTGTGCGCCTATTTCTTCTCGGAAAAGTGTGCTACACTCTCAGACTGATTAGATTGATTTACAGGGGCCCCAGGAAGATCCGAACTTGAGAAAGAAACCATATATTTATAGAATGTAAAAGTGGTTTCGCTGGAAGCTGGAGGCACATAACACTTTTTAACAAAATTGAATGCTGTCAAACTATCAGAAAGCCTTGATGAAATAGAGAGGCCTACAAACTTTGACCAATCGCCGGTATTTTCCTTGTGTCTAGTGTCAATTTGATTGATTTTTAATTGAAATTTGAGCACCTTACAGCCAAACTTAATTAAGAATAATGGAAGTGAAGAAATGAGCATGGTTTGTGTATTTCAAAATGTATTTTTTAATTGGATTTTGTACGCTAGGTAGGGCCCCCCCTGCCATATATACTTCTACTATGCTCCGAAAGGTCGGCCAGCAAAACCCTGCGCACTTTTTTAATATCCCATTAAAGCATGCTCGTTTCATTCCGTTCGCTTCCTTGAACGTTCGAAAGAAACGACCAAGGAAATAATAATTCTAGACATTTAACGCGAAAAATGAACAATTACGAAAACTTCAAGCCCCTTCCGTCCACGTGAAAAGCAGAACAGGGAGAGGATTACTCAAAGCAAAAGCGAATCTATTAGGCTATGATTATCGCCTATAGATCAACGACGATAAATTTATTTACCAATGGCGTGCCACCATTTTAATGATAATTTTGTAAAACTAAGCATGCCATCGAAGCCGAAACGCTCGAGTCTATCTGAAGAGAACACACAGGTAACATCGAGTACCAAATCAAGGTTATTAAAACAGACAATTTTAAAAGGTCGAACGTTTTTTTTAAGTTACTAAACACATGTTTTAATCGATCACTTTTATATATTACTGGAGAAAAAAATCCCTTTTCACTGTAACACACTAGCTTCTTGCTTAGCGCTACGAAACACTCGATGCAGCGAGCGACAACGTCGCCGGCGCGTGATTTAATTCTTTTCACACCGTAGATGCAATTGTATTTGCACGTAGTAGGTACACAGTAGTACTTAGTATAAATACAGAACATTTTAGTTGGCGCAGTGAAATCCAATTACTCGTCTCAGATGTAATGAGTTGTGTGTGGGTGCGTGTGTGTGTGTGAGTGTAAATGAAGGCGCAGTGCCCGGTGCTTCGTTAAAACTTAAAACCACTAACATTGCGTGACGGCGTAAAACGGTTCCGCCACTTTTATCTCGTCTCTTTTATATAATTCGTATAACGATGCAATAAACTAATGGAAAAAAAGAGTATGGTTGGGCGGCTATTAAAAAAGTTTAAATACAAGCAGTCAGGTGAATTGTCGACGGTTTTGGGGTTTTTACTTTTCAACAACGCGAAAGCAATGCTGGCGAGCAGCATGGGTTGTAATTCGTTCATCGTAGAAATTTTAAAAGCATTTCTTTTGATATTTTTATCAATCTATCAGTTGAGTTTTCGATCTCGTGATCGGAATGAAAGGGTAAACAATTGGCGCGGTGCCTGTCTTGACAAAGCGATATTTAAAGTGTGCCAATCTCCTCACGGCATAAACTAATTATGCATTACATTTGCGCGCCGTGCCACAAAAGGAATGAGGAAGAATGGTTCTAGTTCGAGCAGATAGCGCCGTGCTTTGGCGTCAAAGAAACACTGCAAAACAAAACTAAATGGGTTCATTTTGTCCATTAAGATCATTGATTATAGCCAGAATGCGCCATTGTTTGTGTGCCATACAGTTTCCTTCTAACAGATACTAGGTTATATCTTATTGGCTGTAGACCAAATTGGATGCGAAATGCAAGAAATGCACCAGTTAGAACATTTTGTAAATTACACTTTTTTTTATTTATTTTTTCTTTAGCAAATTCTAAACCCATTTCAAAACTGTTTGAACGTTCATATCATTTATCATGACTATAGGTGATGAATCTTTATTAAAAATTGTTCACAAGGAATAGGGCCACTTTCAAGCGTTTAGTGGGCCACACATACAACAAATTAGTTTTCTTCCCATTGAAAGACCTTTGCTTTGCAACTCCGATGCTTCGAAACAAATAATCGTATCTTCTTATGCTCTTTGTTTTCTTATCCTTGTGAGTCATCAAAGAAAGTCGCTATGATTCAATGACCGCAAGCACACCGATGGACACGACGATATGAAATTACCAATCTGGCTTCATTCTGAACTGTATCACATTTTTCGTTGAAAGTTTTCCAAAACCAGCCACCAGCCAGCCATGCTGTGATTTTCACATTTTTGGAGGAAAAACACTCTTGGCAAATTCTATTTTGAAATTTCCGTGTCCTAAACGTGATTAAATCCGGTAACGAGCGTACCTTGAACGATCTCATTTAAAATGAGAATCAATCCTTTCAGCTTTGCCTTGAATTCATTAATGCAGCATTGATTATCATTCACCTGTGAACTGCCAGCTTTCGATGATTGCTCTCTAGCCATCAAAGGTGCACTCGTGGTCCCCTCCAAGTCTCGTATTACTTGACATTCATCTTTATGCATGCAGGAATAGGTAGATACTCGAAACTGCTAACGTGAAACATGAAGTCGTCGGTAGATCGACGCCGGAACAGCGACGCCAGTACAGCGACGCCACTCGCAGGTGCACCAAAGCTGAAAGCTCAAGCGGTTCTGCATCATGCGCTTTCTGATCCAGAAGAGACCAAACCGCCATCATTATTTGATAACGCTCAATGAGATTCAAAGTGTACGGCTTGCAGAATATTTCAATTGCAAAGCTTCTAACTTATAGCGCAAAAGTTTTAGTTTAAAATAACATTGATATAGGTATACAAAATATATATTCAGCGTTCAAAAAGTTATGGTAAATATCTATATTTTTCAAATACCGTCATCATTAATTTTCGACGTAGACGAACGTTATGTTGCAGAGAAACTTTATCGGAAAATCGCAGACATGATTTTGTTCTTAGAAATCACCAGGAAAGTTTGCTCCTTGGAAGTTTTCGCTTGTTACGAGTCAAGCGGTATGAATAGCTCCGACCCTATTAGTGTTATATCTGTATCGTGGAATCGATATCAGATAACAATATGTCCCGTTTTTTTGAGAATCATTCATGCTGGATCGACCTGTAATTTGATACGATGCTTGACCGTGTGTGAAGGGATCTAATTGGATACGTGCCTTCGCTCGCGCGATACCATGCCACCGTATAGGTTGTAGGTTCATGCTCCTTTATAGAGGGAAAATGTTAGCAAACTGCATAACAGCTCTCTATACGACACAAATGTTGCCATTTGGCTAATGCTTCACTATCTTTACACTGGATGGGCACTTAGTGGTGCTGATAATGATGCGACCCACTCCCCTAACGTTATCTCAGAGGGAGGGATCTGGTGCCAGCAAAACATCCCCTAACAACAAGAAACAAGGGTTAACTTCTATGTTTAGAACATGGAGTTCAGTGCTACGGCGCGTTCTCTTCTGTAAGGTTTCAAACTGAAAAACTATCACACGCGGACTAAAAAACAACCACTCCACTTTCTAGAGCAAAACTCATTAAACTAAGGCCAACCATATATATATTTGCATAAAAGTATTTGGAAATTCTAAGACATTTGAGGTTTCATTATAATATTGTATCACGCCGTGATTTCAATCTGTTGAATAATTTAAGTTGAATAAAGAATGAAAACATTGTTTGATAAAGAAGATCATAACTCATTTTAGCCTACGATATGTTCGGAGGTGGAAAAGTTAAAAAGATGACCCTGTGACCCACAGAATGTGCTTGTCTTACTCATGTTGGGCAGCCCCAGCACTCTGCGGGTTCCGATCAAGCATGGCGCTTCCACTGCGTGATCTTCTGACTCACTGCGGTACAAAAGCAGAGTCAGTCCTCCGCAGGACACGTCTAGATACTTTTCAAACTGGGCTCGTCTTTAACGCGACCCGCGAGAGTCGAATGAGGGGAATAAAATAGAGATCTCCGTGCAAGTTTCTTGATCGATTTACTACGTTCGCATTAGATCCTGTTCCGGTGAATCTGCTTGAATTTAAGAATTATTTCGCTTCGAAATAGTTCCAAAGGACCTCTCTTGTTTCTGCTGACCCGCACGAAAACTGCATGCTCTTTAGTGATATAAAGCGGTGAACTTCTCTATACGTTCAGCAATGTAGGAACAATGAAGATAAAAGTCACAATATCTTGTAGTTTTCTTACAAAGCCATTGAGAAAGATACTTAAACTCTTAACTTTAGTGCAGTGGTGAGCTTCTGGATATGTGATAATTTTCATAAATGTGAAAAGTTTCTACATTTTTTTCTCCGATTTATTGTAATCAAGATAATATCCACTGCCAAGATGGCTTTTCCTAAGAAACTAGACCGCCGTTCGAACACAGGAAATGCTGTTAATGTTCGATAAGTTATTCTTGGGTTTCATCGGCTGCTTTTGACATCGCTGGAGCCAGGGCTGTTTATCCAAATCAGGCGTTGAAGTCCGAACGTTGGACGGCCATTCCGGCCCACCATGCGGTTTTAGTCGAAGCCGCGACCGCCGAGAAATAAATCACACCGCGTTTGGATACGCTGGAAGTGTTTACGAGTAGAATATATCATATCCGAATCGAGTACCACGCCCGTGGTTTGCTGCAATATCATCAACGAATACTTTTGCCTAAGGGAGCATACCTAGACGTTTTTGGTTCACCAATCTTTTCGAAAATTGAAGAAACAAATTGGAAATCTTTTAACACCATACGATGTTGTGATATAATAAACGCTTTGGTTTACCACAGAGAATTTTACAAAGAATACACGCATCTACGTGTGGGTTTAAAGTAAAAGAATTTCGAATGCTATTGGCATATCCTAAAGAAATGAAAAGATATTTGATACGCAATCATTACAGTTGTATCATGCTCTGCGCTTGTGTGAATATCAAACACAAAACATATTTCTATCCTTGTAGTATTGCCGACAGGCAGTTTGACAAATCGTTACGACTAATGATACAATGCAATATCTTCAAGATCACAGTTTTAAAGCATTAATCTACATAACATTTGCAATATGTGCAGCTGAGAAGGCGTGCTCGGAATACAATTTGCACTCGTTAGTGCATTTTTAAATGTGAGTTTCCTATTTGTATGTAGGCGATGCATGTCATGTCGTATCCAATTGCACGCCATGGAAAATTAAAGAAAATGCAAGAGTAATTATTTACACATGTAAACAACTCTGCCAATTTCTTTAGAAAAGTGAAGCTAAATACGTACATGGCACTCTGTTCATATGTAAGTAGAGTGAAGTATCTCGGTGCTTATTGTTTCAGAATGTGAATTCATACAAACGTGAAGGTACCTATAATGGGATCCTTTTCGTTCCCGTTTAAGAAACGCATAATAGGCGCCCGAGATGTTTGGTGTAATGCATAAGAATGGTAGGGGGAGTTAGTGTAATTCAGGGGTGAGGAACTCGCTCAAAATGGGATATTTCATGAATATGTAATTTTAAGAAGTGTTTCTGAAATTTCACGTTGTCGCCGTATTCGTGTGAGTCGACGAGAGAAATAATTTTCTGAAACGGAATTGAAATTAAACGCACACTCTGAGCGCGATGATTCATTTGAAAGTGCGTGTGTATGAATATTTCGAAGGCGCGAGGGAAACAGCGTACGTTCTACGTCTACTTTGTTCGCTCAGATCTCTTGCTAGCGCTCTAACCATCAAGGGTTTAGCACTCTTTGAATTTATGTTCCACACTCGCCAGAATTTCATAATAAGTTATTCGCCCACAAAAGAAACAATGTGTGCGAATACTTTTTTGTATTTTTTTATTTTTAATATGCTATGAGATGCGCGATTTTGTTTTCGCTTTTCTTCTTTCTTAGAAAGATTTTAGGCGCGCTCAAACAAGGAGGGTGCAATTTTGCCTGAAGGCTGCTCGCACCCCTAGGCTAAGTCAGCATATATTTATTTGCACTTAGCAGGTGAGGATGACCTTCAAGGTTCATCTTTCGGTCTACAATGCTATTTTAATAATTGTTTGTATCTAAGTGAACTCATATTATATGATTATGTAATTATATAGCAGTTATTTTCACTTGAAGTAATAAGATGTAAGTAAGCGTGTAATCATTTTAGACGAACTCAGTGCAAAGCAACGCATATACCTTCCAGACAACAATTATTTTCCTTCTTTAAATTGAAAACAACGACTTTAGAAAACACAGTATGAGCCCCATTCGCACAAGAGATGCTTGTGTACAAAATGATATTGATGTATAGACGTACGAAACTGCCGCGAGGTAAACGTTTCAGATGGATGGTGTATAATTATGATCGGTCAGGTACCTATGGATGTGTATAGACTTAGTTCTACTGACCATCGCATAGCGAAGCAGGTCATCATTTGGTCTCCCGCAGTTTCTAGGCCGGCCTGTCAGCCCGCAATTTAGCCACCCGTAAATTATAAATCCTTCGGCCTGCAGCGTTTAGGAAATGTGTGCCTGGTAATCACTGCACACAAGTTGATATACTTCATCATCATCATCATCATCATCATCACCATCATCATCATCATCATCATCGGAGTCGTCGTCGTCGTCGTCATCGGTTTCGTTGTTAGGTTGGAAAAGTTTCCCATCGTGTGCCGCTCCCACTCCTTAAGCACAAAGAGTCTAAAATTTCTATGTGTGTTTCTGTTTGATATGGAGCGATCTTGGAGTGAAGCATTGAAAATTAGATCGCTTCTCGGCTCTTTGTACAAACACCTTCTTCATGTTTGATGATAAAACGCTCGAGTTTTATTCAACATAAATATGAAGAGAACATTCACGCTCAAAACATGTTAGGGTTTATAGTATCCATAATATGCGAAATACGAGCTTTCAGAACATTATCTCAATTTTCAATTAACCTCCATCGTGAACCCCTTATGGAAAGAGGTAAAGATGATGTTCATATGTGCCATAAAGTGGTGTAGCTTGTTTCCGATCTCGTGCAACAAATTCTTCCCCCGCTAGCAATCGAGGTTCTCATCTCTCCACTGCGCGGGGCGCGGTCGGGACTCTCCTTCACTCCACCGAGGAGAGACCCAAGCTGACCGTACGATGTCGAGGTATCTCACGCAACTTGCAACGCAGTGCATGGGTTATGATGGGTGCCCGCCCGCTTGCGCCCTCCAGGGCATTCCGTCGAGAGGTGCATATGATTAGGGTGTCTTTCGGTTTATGGCGGCCTCGGTTTAATGGTCTAAGCGTAGGCGGAATGTTTTGCCGACAACAAAGTGTTGCTTTAGGGGGAGGTTGAAAGCGCGGGTCAAAAAGGGAAGGTTAAAATTGGATGAAGATTTAAAGGTTTCTAAAATTTCGTGGTTCTGAAATCGTTTGCCGATATGGTGTTTGAATTCCAAGTGAATGCGAAGATGAACATTCTTTTGAGGGGTTGATGATGGATGGCATTTTTCTTAGTTTTAAATACGGAGGAAATAATTACAAAATAACTGAACGCTTACTAAAAATTGAAGTATCTATTTTTTTTCCGAAGCACGCTTACTATAATAAATATAAAACACCAAATTGATTGGACCAATTTGTTACGGTTCATGAAACAATCGGACCTTTATTTTCTCACAGAGAATAAAAAAAATTAGCATAATTTTCGGGAGGTCTACATTATATTTCGATCTGGATTGTTAAAACCTGTAGCTTCACTTAATTATATGAAAAAAAAACCGCTGCTCGAGACCAGTGATGAGGCCGGCTAAAATACTACTTGAGAGAATAATCCGGCAGAGGAATTTTCGACATTGTTTCACTAATCGAATGAAGATTATCTGTGGTGGTTATCCACGTGATGGTATATGGTTGTGGGCGGAGATCGGGATCCGGTTATCGCATACCTACCTGTAGATTGTAGCCTTTACTCTCTTATGGATTGCTCATTCAGAAGTAGTCGAAATTGTTCGGTTCTTTTCTCAGGCACGCCTATGTTTCGTTTTAACCACAGGGGGGGCACACCATCTCCCTGGCGTTAGGTCGTCTTCTGCTTTAATTAGACCTGGAGGCATTTCACGTTTTACGGCTACAGGGACTAGCTGTAATTGCACCTTTTCGATCTTATTATTATACACCACTGTTTTGTCGTTCTGTAAAAAGATATAAGTTAGGTTGTAATTCAAGATTTTAACCTCGGATTTGGAGGAATAATAACGTTGGAGTTTATTTGCAGACGCCAATCACCAGTAAAAAAAACGAGAAATAAAAAAAATGACAAGAGAAACTAATAAATGCGAATTGCGGTCGTCTTGTGCGAATAACACAGTGAACAGTGAATCGATTTTTTTTTTTTGCCTACCAGTTACAGGTATGGTACTAGCTATGTGTAGAAACTCAATGTTAGAAAATCTTTAGAGAAAGCCGCGTGCCTCCAGATTTGATAAATTGTCAGCATATAATCGTCGGCGAGTGATTTGACACAATCGGCGTCCCGCCAAAACTATTCCAACGCGGAAATAATTATCGCAATTAAAATGTTATTACTATAATTGCTATAGTAAAACGTTACACTAAGATTGCCGATAGCTTTTGATGAACATCTCTCTGTTTGATTCATAGCTTCGTGTCCGATATAATGTATTATTAATAACTTGTTTTAATTTCAAGTAGCACGTTTACAATTTTTGTCCATGGCGTCTGGTATAGGTAGGTTTATAAAGGTATGTAGGTACTGGAATAAATATACGCGTGTGTACGATCACGACTTGGTATCACGACCAAAACTTTACCAATCTGAATCCAATCATGCAACTTTAAGTAGCTGTATTATGTTTCTTATTAAGAATGTACCATACCTGTGCCCGTTGTAGACATTAATTGACCAATTCCTTGGGGTACGCCAGCCTGGATTTCAACGAACTGCAAGTAATTATGCGACACAGCGCATTGTCTTCACGATCAATTGAATTCACAACATCATCATCGACTAGTTTATGTATTTATCGGTCAGATCACAAGCGAATGATCGATCGACAACAGCTAAACAAATAAGCAGATTATGCAAATGAATAGCCTCAAGAGTTCTCGTTGTTTCTAGTTATCGTGCTAATTGGCGTAAAATACAGTGAAAAATTGAAAACAAAAGGTATACGCATAACTCGACGATGAATAATGCATTATTTACATTACATTCATCGATGCATGAAAAACAGTGTGCAAGTATTGATAATCGGTACTAAACCTGGCATGAGCACATTAATGTGGTTAGAGTACCGAGTCCAATCATTCGACTTCAATCGCTTGCACATGCAGCTGCGATACTGCATCAGACACCTTTACAGGGATCTCGGCTCGATGCAGCTGTCAATGCAATCGACTCGCCAAGCAATTGCATTCTAATCACTAGGCGACATGCATCCAGTACCTATCTCTGTAGATGGCTCGCGGTCGAGGTGGTCGAGAGACAAAACGATGCGGCCAGATTTCATGACAGAGTTCATTTATAGGTACGTAATGCCACTCAATAGGTTCTAGTTGCTATTGCAGAAGTGTTCATTAAATCATGCGGATTTTATAAAAGGATTTTTGTAATGGACGTTAGACGCATTTGAAAATGAGATCGCGGTGTGTTTCTCAACGCATTAGGGTCTTTGTAGCGTTCTGAATCGAAGAGATTGAAACACGAACGAAGGAAGTACTGACATCGTTTTAGGCTTAAAATATTTTTAAGCAGAACGAAAAAGAGTTTCATTTTTTCGGTTATGATTCGTAAACCCGGACAGGTTATCCCTAGAAAAAACGGATCCAAAAATGTTTTACTGGCTTTCACTGGAATACATTTGAATTAGATTAAACTGTACCTTTGCACTTCGGCCATAACGGTTATGGGAGACTAAAGAAACGCCTTCTAAATTAGAAAAACGATATCAATTTCTTAATCTTGGAAATTTACATCGCACAATAGCTCTGAATCAAGGCGCACACGGAATTAAATCAAATCATTTTTACATTAACTTTTTTTTTCCCAAAGTAAAAGCTAACGTCATACCTATGGTCTTGTAATAAAGGAACGTGTCCCATTAATTCTTGATTCACATCTTTTCCGGCAGTGAATCAAGTTATCTTTGTACGTGTTGCTCGATATTCGATTGAAAACCAGCGCGGTGATGCGTCTTGCCCGCGCAGACCTGTCGATCTACAATTCGTTTTGGTATGCTTTCAATTCGTTTCATTCAAAACACCGAACATTGAAATTAGTGGCATGCTAAAAATAATTTAGAGTTCATTAAACCATCATTACTCATTAGTTTGTAACGTTTCACACAAGCTCGAAACTCGCTTGCATTTAAATGCAATCACATGCAGTTTGGAAACGAGATTCCAATTAACCCATCCAATTTTGTTATCCTCATTAGTCATTCTATAAAATGTAGACTACGGTAAATGCCTCTATTTAAACAGAAGATGTAAGCAGTGTAGACTGAAGCGTGAGTTTGCTCTTGTACGATATTTATAACAGCTTCAATTATTAAATGTGCACGAAGATGTGTTTCTCTGAATGCTTTTGTGAAATGCCATTCAAGTCTAAGGGAATATCCTTCAGAATCAACAGCAATGATACTTTTTCATTAACTTGAACTTGTCATTCACATTCAGTAGGTAGCGTTATTATTTTTCCAGCATTCTCATATACATGAACGCTACAGGGGAAATATGGAAGCTCATGGTTTTCAACACGACTACACTTTTTGACTGTGAAAACCGAGAATATTTAATCAGACTACGAAAATTCAAAAGCAATACTGGATTTATAAAAGCATATGTCTGACGCAGTCCCGTCTTCCCACGTGCGACAGTGAACGATACGATTAATATGATACCAAGGGTATACCAGAGTCATCCCGCAAAGAATTGATTCAAATGAGTAGGTATATTTTATGATAAAAGTAGGTCCACTGATTCTAAGGTGTCTTTCTTTTGTCTTTACCCGGGGTATTGTGTTTCAAAGGTTGCGAATCACCAAGTCGAACGCATTGCAGACGAAGGAGGAGGCAGCTGAAAGGCCACAGCACAGGAAAACTTCCTTTAACACTCATTTTACAGGTTTTAGTCGTGACCTATGAAGAGGGGTCACCTTCGGGTCAAATCGTGGTCCAATGTTTTGTTCTTTCATCGACCTAACCTAACTATGAATGAATATTACTCCACACGCTGGATAGTAAAAGTTTTCAATTGTTTTATATGTCGACACGATTAACGGAATTCAGCGTAAGATCTTAGGTACTAAACGTTATATTTTCCCAGATAGAATACAGCCAAAATTGTACACACAAAAGTCACTGGCAAGATTCAGTAAATGTCGAATTCTGCAAGCATAGAGGAAAATTAAACGAAGCGCCCTGTGAACGAAAGAACAAACTAGGAAACGAACTAGGAAAATTGCTCCATGCTTATTATCTAAAACTATTTAAAAGTGGTATTAAAGTACCCAACAAGGCACACACACCTCCCCATTCCCGAGAGGTTGCAAACCACGTAGTCATCAAGTTATAATTAGCTGCAAATCCCCGTATGTGCCTTAAGCATTCCCGTCCTCACATTCAGAACGTCCCCCCAACCCTTGAAATGTCGCTAAGCACGTTTATAACGCAGCACGCATCGAGCGCCGATCCCGCGACAACGCATTGTTGACAATCTGCTGAAAGCTGGAAGCTGAAGATTGTGTTAGTTGCTCTCTCCAGCCACCTTTATGTACTTTAGCAAGTTCTCAGCGTACACTAAGAGTGCAATGTGCATGTCAGCCACCCCAAACCAATAGTCTTTTGTCTCAACGGTTGATATGACAGCGTGCATGATGATGATGAACAAAGCAAATGTAATGCTTAGTGAATGAGAGAAGCAACGGCCGTGACGTGTAGACTGTGGAGTCGGCATCGGTGTCCGTGGGAGACTTCGAGGGAAGACCGAGTTGCACACCTTTACGCATTCGGCTACGTGATTCACACTAGACTGCCACTTACCTCGGCATTACCAACACCAACAACACAGGTAGACGGGATAGTTTGGCCTACCGCAACCACTGAAGCTTACCCATAATGGACTCTGGGAAATTCATTTGGATCTCGAACGGATCTCTTGCAGCTTTTATTCGCTTTGTAAAGAATTTGTTTTGGGTTATGTTACTACTCGTTGGAACGAAATTGAATCGATATTTACTGATTTTTTGTTTAAAAAAATAACCACATTCTACTCTCGGTATGGTGTCTTTGAAAGCAGCTTTGAAGTTAATAGAAATATTACTTTACATGCTTAAAACTAACGTGGCACCTCCACTACAAACTGGAGAAATATCACAGCAAGTCTTGATCGCCAACCGCAAGGTAATCTCGGCTGAACTTTACAATAGAAGGGGGAGTGCTAGTATTATTCAACCCAGGTCCTGTGTTCTAGCAGGTAAGCATTGTCTCGATCGATGGCACGAAAATGGGAATGATGACAGCGTTCCACTGCGCGGGTACGCACTTTACCGTCACTAACTACATCCGTACTTCCTTTGGACAAACTTGGTATTTTATGTTAATCAATCAGTCGTGTGAATTTTTCCTCGGACGATGGGATACAATTGTAAATGTAATGCATGCCGTTTGATGGAAGGGAGTGAAAGAGCACTCGCATTTATACACTGGATGCAAATCCGAGCGTCGATAATCGTTTGAATGGTATTGATATGTGTACCTCCATTTCCCAACAAAAGCATGAGGCATATTATAAAACTAAGTCTGCACGGTCAGTGTAATGACTTGGATGCATACGTTTGATTTTTTTTGTGATATTAAAAAAACCTGCGCATGCGCCAACAAAAACAAACGGACATAAAAGTTATTTCAGCTAGGGTTGGATGACAATATCACATTGGATATACTGCTAAGGTATATCAAACAGAAATGACAATAGCACCATGTTGGCGTTGTACAAATCATTGCTACAAATCCTCCTAGTCTTGATTTCCATTTGAAGTTTTGTGTTATCACAAGAGAATATACGGTTCCCGTACACGCGTGACGATGCGCACAAAGGAAATGAAAAATATCGATGCGATCGTGCAATGAATTTGAATCCATCGATGTTGAACTTGAAGCATTAGAGACAATATACTTTCGTTTTTCTTCTACGATTTTGTGAGCATTAGAACGAGCAACTTGTTTTTCTCTACTCGCTGCGAGCTCTGACTGCGAGCAACGTAACGTAGCCCGAACGGACGAGGATATACGGATGGGGCAGAAAAAAAGCAGTGATGTGGCCAATTTTCTCCTTGGCTAGTCAAGCCGTCAAGCGTTACGCGGCCGGTTATTTGAATATATATTCGGTTCGGAATCAGAGCTACTGGCAGCAGTTTACTTAATCTGTTGGATTACAATCTGACATAAAGTGACGGAGAAAATCAAATTGATTTTTGAAAACATTTGCTACTTGATAATTAAAAGTCAAATAAGTAAGCATGTGTTTATTTATAAATGTGTGTGTAGGTATTTTAATATTGCACTGTCATTTTGAGTGTTTTTACGTTAAAATGTACAGAGTAAGTTTTTTTATAAATCAATTAACGAACGGATCATCAGATCGGCTCCGATCAGAAAAATGTTCTGAATAGACGAGCACGTGATTTTTAGCAAAATACTTTCAGATGTTCAGTTGTTGCTTGAAATTTAAATTGGATTTGTCTAAATCGTCTTGTCATTGATGACTCTTACCACACTGCCTAATTGATACAACTTATACTTCTTTTTACATTACTCGGGATGACATAAGCGATGCTTCGATTGTTTTCTTCGATATTATACACAACTCATGAAATTGATTATAAGGATTATCTAGGCGCTTTAATTGAAAGGTAATCCAGTGTAACCAACGATTCAATGTTGCGATGTAACTTTTTGTTAGCTTCTACGAATCAGGCAAAGCGAAGAAAAGAAATGTTTCTGCAGAGTAATTTAGCTAATACCAAATCAATCAATTATTTGCATGTTTCGTTGGTAATTGCAATCGACAATCACGCTTGGTGGAGGTCGTCTCATGGAAATTTAATCGTGTTTTGGTTTCAATGAGTCTCTGTGCCTGTGCCACCACAGACTCCAAGCGATTTTCTCAGAGACTACAACAATAATGAATACAATTCGACAGCGTCCTTGATCAAGCTAAACAACCGAACATTGTCCTATAAATCTCACGTCCACATGAGATTGCAACCTTTACTGTATTGACGCGAAGTATTGGCAGATTGCTGCGCTCAGGATATACCTTAGCTACCTCTCCAGTGAGAAGAACGCGAAGACCTTCGCATTTAAACTTATTGGTAGCAGATTCAAATGACAGTACAATTCGTAACTACGGCTGTAAATCTTCACCAAGATATATTTCCTCAAGAATCAGTCAAGTCAAGCACTAGAAGATGTTGTTAATTTAATGACATCATAGAATAATATGCCGTGACAATAGTTCATAGGATTATAACTATCGCCACTTAGGTTGAAACCAGACATACCTTTTTTTTGTAACCTCCGTACTTAATAATGCATACCTACTGGGCAATGCCAAATAGGGAGTACTCTGCCATTGTAATTACGTTTCCGATATCCCCATTCGATACCTGAATGAGCTGACACCCACCAGGCGGTCGGGGCTTGTACCTAGATGAAGCCTGCACGTGACGCTTATTGTTTTGAAGAATCGAGAGTCGTCCAGCTTTGTTGTTGCAACGAAACTCACCACTCTTTCCGAGGTTCGAAATTGTCCAATAAAGTCAACGCCATGTTAGCGTGCCGTATATTTTGACAAAGTGATGGATGAACTGTAAATTAGAGAAACTCGCTGGCTGGGGCAAACTAAACCAAGGTGGATAGTTCTGGCTTGAAAATATATTGTAAAACGAATAGGCTCACCTGTCAGTACCTTTTATAGGGCCCCATAAAGTCATGTCTACCCCGACTACACCTTAATGTCTTCTTTTCAATTACGATGGCGTACAAATACAATGCTGAAATTGTAGACCGTTCAATCTCTCTCCCCCCCCCCCCCCCCACACCGTACCTTGCTGAATGTATGATTCCGTTGCTTTTTGTAGCACAGGTAATCTTGTCTATCGGACGGATTTACTGTGGATATATTTACAACCCCACACCACCCTAAACACTTTCATTGAAGTGACTGTGAACTGTAAAATTCCTCAACTCAAAATCCGCTAAAATGTGATGTTTTGACTCTTGCCACTTGGATCGTTCGCGCGATATTGAAAGTAATACTGCAACGTACTGCATATGAGACACGTTTATCATAAACGAAATGGTCCGCTCATACAAATAGAACGCAGAAGCAAGTGAATACACTTCTTTCAACTCGATTAATTATTTCGATTTCGGCCAGCGATCTGAGTCCGTGACAAGTGATAGAGGTTGCGGACCCCGTAGGTTGTTGCAGTGCGGAAAGATCTAGAGAGAAAAGTGGTTCTGTCGTTGACAGGATCGAAGTTGGAATTGTTACTACGGTACAGGTGGACCGGAATGTCTGGCTGGTAGTCGATACCACATTCTGTGATAGCGTACACGTGCCATTCTTTGCGCTCGCATCTCGCGCCCGCGCGCTGTAGACGTGAGCGTTGGCCAACGCAGGGGAATGTCCACCCTATTGGTCCAGCGCGTGGTCTGCCCAAAACACTGCCCGGCGATCGTTGTTTTCTCTTTTCGAGCAGGACAATGAATCGCTGAGTTTGTACGGAAACGCAACACGTGTTTTATAAATTGTCTGTTGGCAGATAGATAATATAAAAAAAAAAACAGCTTTTAGAGGAAAACATGTTGTTAACGAAAATGAAAATTTAATATGAAATCCACTGTAAAAACAACGAAAATTTTGCAACGATTGTTTACAAAACTCATCGAATTTTTATTTTGTTTTGTGAGCTCTTTGCTGATCATTTCCAATTCTTTATATATCTTCTTTCTCTTGTCTTCAGTGAGGCTATTTCAATTTGGACAGAAACTAATAACTCTCTTTCTCTTTCTGATCACAGCAGAGCTGCCAAACACAACAGGTCTTCATTTCAAGTTTCTAGATATTAAAAAAAGTGAACTTAATTTGCAAACCAGTGAATTTGGATGCAAACACCTACCTATCAGTAGCACCTTGTTCGATCAAAGGGGAGCATCGTAGTAAGAACGTGAACCCATGTAATTATACCAATATACACTCACACACGTCCAGTCCTTTGTCGAAGCCGTTATGAGTGATCTGATCTCGTCACTTCTCCATCCATCTTGGAGTGGGCGGAAAGGGGAGCCAATCTCGTGGCAATATGTAGGCGACGTTCTCGCGAGCGGCAATCAATCTAAGGTCCTGCTCGCGTTCGGGGCAACTACTAACGAGTCGACTAGGTGTAGGTAATCGGTGTGGGCCGACCGAGACTAATTAGCTTTGGACTTGTTAACATGTGATCATCAATATGCCTGTGTGCCGCGAACGCACTGGAAAAACAGATGAAAACGTGTGCTTCGATGGACAGAGCCATCAGTCTACCATGCGCTAGAAGTGTGTGTGAAATATCGACAACTTGTTCGCGATGGAGAGAACGTTTAAAACTGTATTCAACGAACTCGGAATTGTGTGAAGTAGTTGAAAAATTTGTAAATGTATAGAGACGTTATAGTATTTAATGAAGTGAGAATTGTTCTATCAAGGTTATGGTTAATAGTTGCTTTTCGTACAGGGACAAAGATGGGAATGTAATCTATTTCTCTGTGAATTTTTATTGGTCTATGATACAATAACATGTATTATAGCGAGCATGATGAGACTTGTAACGTGGCATGAATGTCCTTATTACTCCCAGATAATTAAAGTCTGTGGTCGATACGCAAATCCATCCTCAAAGCTAATTTTAATATGCACTACTAATGCAAATTGCAAATAGTAGGTAATAGCATTTATCATTGAGTGCGGTTTCATCTGGTACGCTAACAGGACCTATCAATCGCAACGACCTCTTTTTGAAGCTAGCCATGCCTCGATAATATTATGTGTCCCCATTGGCCCGACAAAATAAAAGACTTTGTCGATCTTTTGTGTGATTTGTGATTGGGAAATGTAAATGGCCGAGCCCTGATGCTAAACGAAGTCAAATGTCAATGGAGTTTGCCTAAATAAATGCAGCAGCCTGGCTGCATCCTGTTTTTTTTTTAATATTTTCCGAATCAGAAGCAAAGTTTTGCAAGCATTCAGCAAACACTTCATTTAAACAACAATATGCTCTCGACCTGCAAAGAGTTTTACCAGAGGGCAAAAAAGAGGAGAATCAAGTTTTAGCAATTTTCTTCCATATGCCCACGGTAATTTTTTTCCGCACAATGATAATTAAAACTGAACCCTTTACCCCCTTTCAGCTCCCGTCCCGATGGCTAATTAGCGACATGATTTTAACAGTTTTTTGTTAGGTTTTATGCCTTGCTTTACAAGAGTACTTTTGTGCTCCTAAACAAGTATATGCAAGTAGATATAAGTAATTACCAGTTTATCGAGCGATTATAAAGCAATATACAAAGGCGCAATGCACGCTTGATTGCTGATTTTCGTGGTTTATGTATTTCGAAAATAACGAAACGGTTTCTGACATGTAAATCACGGGTATTGGGAAATACTTTTTTTTCAGATATCTCACCTGGGCATAAAGACTTAGTACGCTCTTGATAACGTGCAGTTTCAACTCAATTAAGTTCTAGTTATTTGATACTGGCTGTTTGATTGAAGCGTAATTGTTGAGCAACAATTGCTTAAACACATGCCTCTTTACAGTTATTATTAATTTAGAACTGATTTATAACAGCTGGCACATTCTTCGCGGTTACTATTTGACCAGTGAAAGTGTTACCCGCTAAAGAATGGACTTACGAAGTGGGCAAAAACATAGATTTTAGGCCCTTATGAGCGCATTAACGCAGGCTACCAAAAAGATAATTAGAGGGTTGGACGTGCAAGCAAGAGAAAGTGCAATCAAAGCAATTAAATATGGATGGCCACCTTACCTTTGTCTAATCTGTTTTAAAAAGGTAAAGAATGATTTAGCTATTCGTTACAGTGCTGGCTATTTGCGATTATGTTTGGTAATAACTAGAGTGGAGCAGTAATGGACTAAATTAAGATTTAGTCACACCGATAGAGTATTATAAAATGTGCCGATTTCTGACCACAGCTGCGTTACGGTATATTTTCTTATGCAACTTGCGAGCGTTGCTTTGTTTTCCAGTTCAATGCAAATACTTCTGGCCAAGTATAACAGTTTCTCAAATATTCCTCAGAGTCAACATTAGGCCTGCCTTGTACCTTTATTCCTGTTTATTCACACCAAGACTTGAACTCCTATGAAAGTTAACGAAGACCATGAAAGTAATTTTAATTGTCTGGGAACAATTACAATTTTAGCATAATGACACCCTTAATTCCCATACAATTAATTTTCTCGTTAAAACATTGCTCCAATTAATAGCTTAAAGTAAAGGAAACAAACAATCGATATTACAGCGCGACCCAAGCAATGGTGTGTGCTATGTACAAATGTATTATTCATTAATGGGATTATGGTACCCGTAGTCGTGCTTTGGTTTAGAAGTTTGTCACAGCAATTAACCCGCGACAGTTTAATCCCTTAACCCTAATCCCTGCGCAGTTTAATTCGCGAGCCGCAATTGCGATGCAAATCTACTGTATTCCAATTTAGCTTATCTCCGATTCATCTTAAAATAAATAAAACGTTTTCAAGCGAAATAGTAGAACAAGACTTATCACATAGAAATCAAAAAAAGTAGCAGTCTCCCACAAATTTGAGTAAGATGTACCTACACTTATAATATCAGGTATATAGACAAAGAGAATGTCTGGGTCTGAATGAAATCAGCATTATTATCATGCACTCAATAGTTTAATTACTTGTGAGAGCAATGCAATGCAAAACTAGTTCTTTTATAAAACGCAAACGAGCCAATGCAATGTTCTGTCTATAATAAACCTTTAATTCATCTGCTAAATGGCAGACCCTCTCTTGATAACTGCACCATATCATTTGGTTTAATGTGCAACAGACCACATTGCTTGGACTGCAGCCTCAAAGTAGAACAGGCTATCGTAATTAGCCGAAGAACAAAGCCGAAGAGAGCAATCTGGAACCAGCATTGCTTCATATATTCCATTTTGCAAAAGTAAAGGAAAATCAGAAGTAAAATCTGTCATTCACAATATTCTGGTTACCAATAAAATATTGCGTTTGTGCCAAATTCCACCCTGCTCTTAACAAATTGCTTCGGCGAGTGCTCGATTAACAGATTCCGGGCACGTCTCAAGATGCGCCTGCAATCAGTCCTTGTGATGGCTATCACCAAACAGATGCGCGAAAGAGTGTCCCGATCTCGACCGATCACATGATTTCTCGATAGCACATGGTTTGTATTTAGATTAGAAATGGCGCTTGGTTGAGCACCTTGGTCGCGGCGAGTTTCCACCATGGGTTTCAACCCAAGATCAAGAAAGTATTTGCAAGTCGTGCGGTGAGCAGTTCGCGGGGCGAGCTGTGCCAGACCCTGATGTGTGTGAGCACTTGAACTCTGCAGAGTGGCTATCTGGGCTTGGCTCGAAAATGTGTTTTCTACGACGACGACAGTCGACGTGACTAGGTTAGGTGATTTTCACACGTCACTGAAGATTCAACACGTGAATCACAATATCAATGTCACGGATTTATCCCCTTCACCACCCCTTAATCGTGTCCCCGCACCACGTCTCTCGCAGTTCGTACCGCGGACTATTCAATTCCTTCGCGCGTTCAAAGTTGTAATAAATCTATTCGTGATGGTTCTCAGAACTGGCTGGATGTGCGGAAGAATGCGTCGTTATATTACAATGGTCAAACGAAGTGATTAAATTCAGCTCGATATTTTTACATTCGATAATTTTCTACGAAATTTTCGTCAGGTTTGGTCAGGACTGGGTATAGGTTTTACAGCGTATTTTTAATGATCTGCTCGCGGATTTTCGCCTACACGTGTTTTTTGTTCATTATTTTGAGGTGCCCTGAGCAGCACTAGAATAAGAGATTCACATTACCTTTGCATTTTTATTGCCGAATGGTATCGAGTCGATTGGCAGCCAATTTAATTTTCACGTGCACCGAGGTAGTTATAATCCTGGCCCGGTGCCCAGACTCTGAGTAGGAACCCAGAAGAAAAGCACGAGGAAATTGGGGAACCATGAAACTCATTATGTACCGCTATCATCGTTTTCTTCAACATGGGCTACTGATTTGATACTTTTAGAGTAAAACGAATGTAGAATTCCAATCTGTATTAACCACGCTCTTAAAGAGGATTCAAAAATTATTTTCAGAATGGCAATCTTGCAAAATGCTATAGGCCGTAAGCAATGTGATTCTTTTAGATCTCCATGGAAGTGGGTCATATCCACCCAATAAGGCAGAAGTTTGAATCTGGTCTGTCATAATAATGCATATTATCATAATTGTCAGTTCGTCAGAAGCATTTCGCTACGAGAGAGGGACATCGCTTCAAAAGCGGCATCTTTTTGTAATGAACGACTTAATGGCTGTGCGTTGAACTCGAACAAAAGCAAGTTAGTGACAACGTTCAGGAGTCCCAAGACCGAGCACACGAGCACACTAGTTCACTTTACAGACAAAAATGGAGGATGCTAATAGGAAGAGTCACCGCCGTTTCGAGTGTTAAGAAATTGCATTTGGTTTATTTCTCGCAGATTACTCGTATTTTGCAATTGGTTTACGCTCAATTAATCTTTATTAATACCAACCCCAACGGTTTAATTATGTGTTTCGATATTTTGAGTATAATTATTTAATTGTAGAGATTTGCTAAAAAAAAGGACGACCGCAAGCGCCAACCGGTTGCAACTACCATTACAGTACGTGTTGCCGACTCGTTTGCTCAGCAGAAATATGAACATTACCACTGGTCCTCTGACTTTACATGTTAATTCAATGGTACTACTTCTAAGGTACTATTTTTAATAAATGTTCCCTTAAATGCCTGCCAAAACGTGGTTGAATCCTGATAATATTTCATTCTCTCAGAAAGAAATACCTGTAAACATGCGTGAGTAAAAGATCGTGACTTATTACCGAAATCGGACAGCTTTTATTGTTGTCTCGCTTCTTTCAAAACGATTTAAAAGTGAAACCAATTGCGACGTTGCAGAAGATTTTCTTGACTAAACTTTACGTATATCGACATGTTACCAATGTACAAATCACATTAGACCGCCGTTGGGTTTGTTGCTTTTGTACCATTCCAATCAGGATGGCAAGTTAGTGGTTTAGCTATAACCTGTACCATATGTCACTCAAATTCTTACCTGTATTTCCTGGATGAGTTCCTGTTCATCGAGAAGAACCACTTTCACGTGGTGCGTACGAATACGCGTGCAAAAACAACGCATTGTGTCCATTTAGGTATTACCGCACACAAGTAGAACTGTACCGATTTTTGAGCGATTGAAGTGCTTGCCACATTTAACACTTTTTCATTCCACTACGATTTCATTAATGTTGTGAACAAAATTTTGAACAATTTCGATGCTGAAAATTCTTCTGCTTGAATGGTGTTGAAGCGTCCTTTGAATCTGAAACAAAAATCCAGTTACAATTGTGATCAATTATGTGGATAATTAAAATTAAACTATTTTCATATTCTACGTACTGTACTCTGCATTCAAATGTATCTTGCCAAAAAGACTGAGGATACTGATTTAGATCAGATTCTATCACAAGGATCAGGATCAAGAACAGGATCAGGATCAGAACTAGTAGTAATACACATGCAAACGTTCAAATAGTTCTCTATAATCAGAAACGGAGGAACTTTTTGACATCCCCGAGTACGAATTGGGGATTGAGAGTATTTCTCTGTGCTCGCTTTTAATTGAGCTAGGTCGGCAATGAAAAGCATCGGAATTGAACGTTGCTGCTAAGAATACATGCTTTGCGTTGGTCTAAAATTTAATCCAAAAAAGGGGCAGAGAAAAATTGTCATTTATGGCAAAGTATTACTATCAGACTTCTCGCTTTTGTTCACAATTTATTTAAATTTACACAATAGGTTAAAATTGTACGATAAAATTTACATAAAGCAAGGTTTGTTTATCATAAGTCCGACATAGTAAATAGCATCAATTCGAAGCGGACGCAAAACTTGATAAATACTACATTTCATCATTTTACCATCAGAGCGCAAATATGTTTTAAAAATCATGCTGCCTGAAATCATAATGTCGTAATTCAAAACGAATCTCACGTAATTCTGCAGCGGAGTTGTTAGCAGCATATTGTTTGCTGTGCTTCCTAATGCATTGTCTCTATACAATCGTGTAAGGAATACGCTTCGGCGTCTCATCGCATACATTACGCTGCATCGCTCTTCCCTAGCTTTTTTTCTCGACAGTCAGGCCGTTCGGCTGGCTCCGTGCTTGACGGAATATGAAAACGAAATTGTTTGTCTTAATGCTTGTTTCAAATATTTATACAGCTCAAAAGATTTCATTACATTAGACGTTCGCATCGCCGGTTTAGTCGTCAGTTTTAAATTTTATTCCAATTATTTAATTAACCAAAAAGCGTATTTACCAAATGAGAGCAAAAATAAGCAAGGTATAATTATTTTCCAATTAATAAAGAAAGTACACCCGGCAATGAGCTGTAAATAAGGCACAGATGTACACCTTCTGTCTAAAGTGTATCTTTTGCTTTTCCTATTTCCCATACGGATAGAAATGGCTAGTCCAACAACCATAGGCAGCGGCCGTTCCTTTGGCGCAAGTCTTTCAGCAGCTGTTTTGTCGGACGGCGACAAGTGGTCTAATTCCCAGTAAGATATATCCAATAATGGTTTAAATGATTCCATCAATTGTTCAACTTCAACATTATTGGTCTATTAAAATGAAGTCGAATCGGGTCGGAATCAAATGATATTATTTTCTGTTAATGCAATTCATGGTCAGGGACTTTGACTGGTGTATCACCGTTAGATCACAACAAAAAAGAGCTTCCTCTTAGAGTAGAAGACGACGGCCGGCGCTGCTGACACGGGACTGAGAAACCCGTTCTAAAACATACCATCTTATTGGCTATTCTTTATTCATAAATCTGAATCAAGCTGTTAAGCACCACGGTTATGTGTGTCCTATTGCAAGTTCATTAACACCGCGAGCTTGTTTGGCGAAGGTACTCATATTTTGTGACCAGCAGAGCGTACAAAATCGAGCTGTTTTTACTGAGTGTGGGGTGTGGGGGGGGGGGGGGGGGGGGAAGCAGAGTAAATCCCCCGTCTAATAGCACACCAGTTTTAATACACATTTTTTAAATTTTTATTTACTTTTGAAACACTGAGAGGGTTTATTCCTAATTAACCTGAGTTTGCTCATATTCGCTGCTACGTTGTTTTGGTTGCATGCATTTGCTACCGACGTAATTAGCCATGGTAGGTACTTTGGAAGTTCAGGTAAACCATCGCTAAACAGAATAGGTACAGCTAATTTGCACTCAACCAATGTCACAGTCACAGTAATGGAATTCAAATTGAATCGAAATTTCCGCGCAACGAAACAGGTGCGACGATGTGAACTTGGCTCGCTCACTTTGACCGAACACATTGTCATGACGGTGCTAGAAAACCTACAAGTCCTGTTTATTAGAAATAGTTGTACATATAAATACCAATTGCTGTTCGCATTTTCTGTCTGTGCCGGCATATTTGGTGTTTTTAAAGTTTACTTCAATCAAAATTGTTCGTTTAATATGCCTGTTTTTTTTTGTTTTTATATTTTTTTTAAAGCCATCTGTATGAATGTGGTTGCAGTAGCTCTAATGGAAAAAAATGGTCTAGATGGCTTTGAAATTGGCGTTCATAACAAAATAGAGACTCGTTTCAATATTGTCGACAATATGTCAGTTGAACGTAGGCTACATAGGAAACGGAACACAAATGAACGATGCACAAATGACTCCGTTTAACATCATGCAAAGCATGGGGTACATTAGAACGCACTACGCTACGCAAAATTCGAGCATGCCATGTCTGTGTACTAAATTTACCCGAATGACGATGATGTTTGCGGTTTCAATTCGAGACAGAAAACCGACTAATTAGAGATCAGAGCTTGAGCAAACTAATGATTGAGTGAAACATAGGACTTTGTTTCCAACTCCGGCGATCCGAAATAATGGGGGAAAATGTAGAATTTTGGAATAGGTTAACGAGTAGGAGAACGTTCAGCATTTTCGTGGCGGAATTAGCGTATAAAGTCGTGTGCAAAGGGTAATGGCACGGATCCTCGTCGCTGGGTAACATTGTTGATTTGTTAAGTAATAAAATGCTAGAGCCTATGAAGGCAAAGTTTTTGAGCATAAAACCACAGAGATATGTGAAATCGCCAGTCAAATAAAGTCCATCTTCTTCGATCGTCTGTTACGGTATGCAACCCGCTGCACGATCATGTGTACCTACTCTAGAGTTTAAAATTGAAAAAAGTGATTTTAAGATTACATTTGTGAAGATATTGACTATCTATTGCTTGATATCCGTGTAGTATGTTCATATGACAGTCGAAAATTGACTTTTTTGTTCATTAACATAAAAAAAATCAAATCAAATTTATAAATTACCTAGATTGTAAAATAACGAAGAACTGCGCCGATTAATCATCAACACAGGTGTCTGTTCAACATACCTTATGGTTCCGTAGAAAGTCCGAAGTCTATCTGTTCACACTCGCTTCTCACTGGAGACACATGCCATTTGTCACGTTATTTCAATTTATTACACACTCAAAAAAAGAACAACTGACGAGAGTATCAATAAAAACACACAAAAAAAAACTACGGTATTCCAGTCAAAATATCACGAGTAAAATTCGCAAAGGGAATTCCTAGACGTAAAGCGAGCACGTTAAATTCGCCTGACACAGGCAACGAGGCAGGCGCGCAGGAACGCGCGAGCTGTGATCCTGAATCCTCGAACACCCGTCACCGACTGAACCTCGTCGACTCGCGAGACCGAGCGCCGAGTCGGCGTAAGACTCTGCCGCCGTTGCCGCCGTGCAGGTATATCTATATCTATTAAATAACCAACGTCTGAGATCCTCACAAGTGCTCTCCGAGTCGCTTCTTGGAGCAGTTTCAAGGCCTCTTGCCCTTGCGGCCCGGGCCCGGTGAGGAGTGACTAGCAATTGGGGCCATACCTGGCCTCACCGTGGCCAACCCGTATTGCTCTGAAAAATACAGTGAAAAGTGTTGAACAAAGTAATTATTTTTGAAAATCAACTTTTTCATTTTTTTTTAATTTATTTTTACTGATCGTTAGCTTTGACATTTAAACATTGTAGCCAAGCGATGCAAGTACCCATACAATAACAATGGTAAATAAATTAGAGAGAGATGACGGTAATTATATTTAAAAATCCAGCAGAATAAGATAGGATGCAACGTGACTGTGTTGATTGGCAAGATTGGCAAGAAAACTGAATGCGTTTACGGTTTAAGATGCACAATACCTAAAATTGGCGAAGGCATGAAGAACATGACCAAGGCATGTGTGGTTTCATAGAATAAGAATTTCTGATGGGTAGGCCGTAAGCGGACCTTTTAACAGTGAAGACTACGGGACCAATGTAACCAAAATAGTGGCCGGTTTGGGGGGGGGGGGGGGGGGGGGGGGTCAAGATAATTTGTAGATCAAACAAAAAAGTAGCGTTCACGTTTGCTATCGTACACAGAATTGTCATACTTTTTGTGAAATAACGAGAAGTCTTGATTTTTTAGTGCGACGCTCATTCAGTTCAAAGTCTTTTACTCACTTTACCCCACCTTGCCCAACACAGAATTTGAACACTCTTTAAGTAAGTTTCATTTACAGCAGAAAAGGTTGATCTTGAGCCCGTTTGCCACTTGTGTATTTAATATTTTTTATTGAAATGTTGAGTAAAGTCACTTGCTTTTTACATTGGAGGCCAAACATTTCATCACAGGCTGACGCAGCCGTACTTTACACGCTTCTTTTTCTAATAAATTAACCGGTAGAATAGTACAAGTTAGTGGGGTTTGGCCACGCTGTCAACCATATTATTTAGTTGACACTACACTAAAATATAAACTAATACTATTAAACATTAGACTAACACAAGGAATGCCGCATGCGTAACCAGATGCGTAGCTACCTAGTCTGTGAGTTCATATTAACGCTGAGAGTATCGTTCATATCGTTCGCGCTCGCAGGAATGCAACCTGCACAGCAATGTCATGCAGAGAGGGGTGGGGTAGAAGCGAGCTGTGCACACACACAGTGCACGGCATGACCACAATCGCACATTAAAAGCATCGACTCCCGGTGGAAATGGAACGGCGCATCTTTTAAAAATTTAATTTAAGAAAATAATGAAAAAGCAACTGCCGCTGAGATATTTCTGGGAAAAAATAAAATTATTTGGTTCGGAGAAGTAAACATTAAAAAAACATTCAGTTAAATGTCTTGAAGATGTCTGGGTGGGCAATGCTTACCCTGTCTACCCTTGATTGCACGCCCCTGGTGGGACGCTGTCATTTAAAGCGTTGGCGGCTTAGGACGCTGCTTCCACCTAGCGGCGTGAATCTGAACGGACACCGGCCGATAAAAACGTAGACAACGTAAAAACAATACTGAAAAATTCACATTTTCATAAAATTGAATAAATCCTTCACGTTGACCATCGGTATCCAAAAATATCAGCTTTATTAATCATGTTTTTACTTAATGACTGCATAATTGTGTGTAAACGGTATCTAATCAAATGTTTAACGTTAAGTACAAAAGAAATTAAATGTTTTAGAAAGGTAGCAATACAATATTATTATATTCAAATTCATATTTAAAAATGAGAGACAGTAATGCCATCCAGTTCTTAAGACTCAATCTGCAAATTGTAAAATGCTTGGGGATTATGCTTGGTGGCTATTATGAATATTCCATATGGTAGGCATGGTAAGTACCTACCATAGAAAAATATTAGGATTAAAATTATGTTTCACAGAACAGCACCAGATAAATTGGGTGTTACAAACCATCGTATAAAATATTGGTTAATCTAACATCCCCTAAATGTTAATGGAAACACAAGTAGATACATTCATAGGCGAGCAGTAGAAAAACATCGCTACTTTGAGAAATCTTATTTAAATCGCAAATGCTTGCAACAGGCAGAGTATTTTATAATTACCTCTCAAATGGTGCCCTGGTTGGACACCACTTAGTAGTTCTTAATAATAGCATCACTACTTGTTTTTTTCTTGCTGGTTCATACGCAAAAAAGCCATGCCATGGGTTCTGAAGTGATTGTTCAAACTCAGAGAATCAGCACACACTTTATAGCAAATTTTACATTGATTTTCCAGCAAAACCATTGGCACGTTTTCAGTTTTTCGTTTCTCAAGTCTCTCTAGCTCATTTATGTTTATATCTATCAATTCTTTATCACAGCAGTCATTCTCTTTGATGTATGCGTCAACATCCTTGATTGTATGGTTGATAATCAAGTGCTTGGCAAACGTAGTTTTTACAACAAAACATATCCCACATTCCATGCATTGGAAAGTGTTGTCATCTGTTCGATGAGTTAAAATATGTTCTCTAAAAGCTTCACTATCATTGCTAGCGTACGAACAACCAGGTTTTAAGCAATGTAAGTTGTTTGACCGAAAATCAACTGTAGGGATATCAATACCAGATCCCATAACCTTGTATTCACTGACAGCATTTGAATAGTATGCTTTCAAATCAGTGGCATGGAGACTTTTCTGTTTTGATTCTTGAACACCTTTTCTTTTCTTCACAAAGCCATTGCGTTGTTTTTGTGGAGTTATGGGTTCGGCTTCCCTATCTTGGTTTGCCGTTTTAGTACTCTTCCTGTCAAGAGTTCGCCGCCTGCTTCGAATTGGGAGCCTCTCCTTCAGTTTTGGCTGGTAGCCGATAAGTTCCCTGCAGTCAAAATCTGGATCGGTGCTACTTCCTCGCTTTCGCTTGCGCTTGTATGCAGGTCCGGAGTCTGACGACGAGTCTGACAGAAGATCATTTTCAATAGGAACTGGTTTCTTGTTGATGCTGGTATTAGTCAACATTTTTGGTGGTGATTTTAATTGAGTTATGCCATTTATTAAAGTTCTTGCAGTGCCAATTTGTTGCTGTTGCATGGCACGGTTCTTTACGTTCAATAAACATTCATCGTCAGAGTCTACAACAGACACTATTTCCCAGCTCTTTCTTGGAAACACTGCAGCTTCCTTCCGATTGGTGTTGGCCAATCGCCGCGGAGAGATGGCTAGGGGTTTCTGTTTCTTCAACAGTGGTGGAGTGTCTTCAAGTTTAGCACAATTCCTGGATGACACCCCCACTATTGAACTCGTCATAGATTGCTCGTCAGATTCAATGTCCTTATCCGAACCTGAAGTTGATATCTCACCGTGAGAGGTAACTGTGTCACCAAAACCACGCTTTATCTGACCAAGTTTATATTTCCCCTGATGAACGTTCCTAAAGTGAATTTTTAACGCATCATTTTTTCTGTCGTAGGCAATCAACTCTTTGCAAATCGTACATTGATGCATCTTCACCAAAAGAACGTCGGCTTCGTTGACCGGGTCGTCATGAAAAAGTTCGTGTGAACAGTTGTCAAGTTGTGACACAAGTATGGATTCTCCGAGACCAGGAATCGCTTTATTGACCTTGGGTGTGGTATGGCCGGCCCTTTGTTTATCCTTATTGTAATGACCTTGCCCGCTGCTCTCTGAGAGAGGTTCTGGTGAAGGAGTAAGTGGCATTCTCACGATATTACGAAATCCCCTGCCTGATGCAGAAGATTGTTGTGCTTGGAAATTTATTTTTGATTCTATTCGATGCACAACAATATTGCTTTTAGATTTCAAAATGTCTAGTGCTTGCTTTGTTCTACCGTTTGTTATTTCAGATGTGTCTCTCTCCTGAGAGCGTGGCGAAGAGATGCTTTCTTCTGTTGTTGCTTTACTGGAGTTAGTATGTAAATACAAGCAGGACGTAATATGTTTTTTGAATTGACAAAACTCTTCACAGGAATAGGAACAGCTAGCATGCGGACATTGGTAAACAATGTTCAATGCACTCTTATCATTCGAGTGGGACAGCAAATGAGCCTTCAGCTGACAATGAGGGACCTCAGTGCCGCAAAGGTCGCAGCTTTTTAAAATGTTGAACTCAGTTTTGCTGAAATGGCCAGAAGTGCCAACCATTCGATTCAGTTGCGGGAAATGACGAGATGAAAAGTGTTCTTGTAATTTCCTACGGTCCTTGAAAATTAAAGCGCACTTGTGGCATTCATACCGGAGAATTTTGTGCCTGTGGAAACAGACATTTGAAATGTGATTCCAAAACCTGTCCCAGATAGGGAAACTGATGCAGCATTCTGGGCACATTAAGGTGCCCACTTTCGTGTGAATACGTTTGTGTGCTCTCAAGCTGCACTTAGTGGGCAAAATTAAATTGCAAAATTCACACGAATTCCATTTTTTTTCGTTGCTTCTTGGGATGTTAAAATGTTCTTGTAAAGTGCAAGTTAAATTGGCTTTACATTCTGGACAGGCAGTACACACATTTTGGTTGGCTTTAGTGGTGGAACAAGGGTCGTTTGCCTCGCGGTATTCGGTGAGAGTGAAGTACGGCATCATGCTCTCTGGGATCGGGCGAGTTGTGACTTCTAGTGCGCTTAACTCCTGTTCGTTCAGCTCGAGGTTGTGCATGCGTAAATGACCGAGAAAGTTGCAGCGGTTATAGAACACCAAATCTCGATTGCATTCACGGCAATTGTACTTGATTTGCACACTGCATCGGTCTTTATGGACCTTGAAGCTGGACTGCAAGACAAATCTGCAAATGTAACGTAAATAAGTATCAATAAAATGTTGCGGTTTTTTTTAGAAGATCATTTAATATAGGGAAGAATTTGAGAGGTTGCCAACCAAGAGTTAGATATGAAGATGGTGAAAGGGTCAGTATCTCAAAAAAAAAAAATGCAAAGCGGTATGTTTCCTTTTCACCTATTTTCCGATCTGAATTGATACATAAATATAAAAGCACCAGGTGAGAATCTGGCGATGGCAAAAACCTGTGGGATGACAGAAAAGATGGACACCATTGGGAAAAGTTTGTGCCACCATTTGAAATGCTCAAGAGCCGGCACAGCTAGATTGTATAGATGCGCATTAAATGGGTTGGGTTTGGCAGTCACACTTTGCACTGAATGAACTTACTTCTCATTGCAATCTTCACAGGTGTACAAGGAAATTATTTCATCTGGACCAGTATTGAAGCCAGGACCTCTATGAATATTAGGCGAGCGAGGCATACACACCGGCACAAATAATTGCTGGATCGTGGAATCTGCCAGATCATTAATATACTTTGCATCTGACATTGTGCTTAAATAAAATCGTTGTCGCTGAAACAAAACAAAAGCGTTGTTAGAAAATTTCTAGTAAGCATGGACAGAAGAAATTTTTGTCACAATTTGTGAGATAATAAGTTCTAATTACGGTATCTGGTTTTTAGATGAAATCTTATTTAAATTGCAAACGCTTGCAATGCACGGGGTATTTTATTATTATGAACACTATAACCGTCTCAAAAATTGGTGCCCAAATGGAGACTCGAACGCCGATCTCCACCTATCGCGGGTGTTTCTCTAACCCACTGAGCTATTTGGACACTTGCTTTTTGAGACGATTTTAGTGTATTTGATGAGAATGAAGGATTTCCAAGGAGTAGAACCGTTGAGTGTAGGTCTTAGGTATAGAAACAACGTCAATGTTACTGTCTTTGCGTGAAATATGGCCGCCAAATGACTTTTTTAGTGACAAAAATGCAGAGTACCGGAACATTACGTTAAGTGGAGCCACTGTCGTAAGAAATTTAACTTCGATATTTCTCGTAGGTTAACTCGCTTTTGTGGCTTTTCATGCTCAAAAGATCTCTATCAATGTTTACCTCAACGATTGATATACTCGTAACGATTTTCAAAAGCGAGTAACCTACGATAAATATCGAAATAAAATTTCATACGACAGTGGCTCCACTTAACGTGACGTTCCGGTACTCTGCATTTTTGTTGGTAAGGTAGTCATTTGGCGGCCATATTTCACGCAGAGACTGTAACATTAACGTTGTTTCTCTACCTATAACCTACACTCAACGGTAGAACCAATGTTTTGTTGTTATTTTGACACAACAAGATGCAGAAGTTGACCAATGGTAGCCTCCAGTGCGTGCCCCGCGTTTAACATGGAGACAAAATAACTTGTACAATTATTAACCTCTAGGCAAGAAAATGGCAACAAGTTTAAGATTTCATATTTTCACAATTATTTTAGAGAAATTGAAACATATTTTTGATATGAGAATTCACCCAATTGGTCTCAAAATACTCACTTCACTAAACCCAAAAAGACCTTGCCAACAAGCCTAATTAGAATCTGGGAACACAAATTCCATAACCTTAAGATGCAGAGCTCACATAAGTAGCAGAATTGGAGCATAAATCCAGAATATATCTGATGGCATGCACAAGGTGATCTAGGTAGGTCTTATGGCAAAATACTGCAAGTTGATTCTTTTAACTTCATTAAGATGCTTAAAGTGGGTTTTTCATTGTTGATCTTTATTTTACTGATGAAGTTTTGATCTGTAAGATTTAAAATAAATTTTGAAAGCAGACTTACGAGATTAACGTCAGATCTCGGACAGGTTGGTGGTGCCTGTAGTGATAGATTAGTAGGTAGTTTGCAGGGCTAGAAACAGAATTTAATTTGATGTAAGTATATCAGAAAGCATCTACAAAATATAGCATTATTTGGATGAGGACCGGAATTAATAATTGAAACCAAAAAGGAATAATTAACGGTACTACGAATTCTTTGGTCTGATTGGTCGTTGGTTTTCGAGTTTTAACTAAAATATAATTTATCATTCTGGAGTGAAGATGGGGCTACTATGTGTGTTGAGTGTCTTTACAGCACTTAGTAATTTGACTCAATCCTTTTTTTTTAATTATATGACTAAATATTATTCTAATAATAATTTGTGGTAGATCCAAGTTGGTTGTGTGCAGAATGGAAAGAATGACAGCTGGGCATGTCAAAGAGAAGTCTATGCTTTACCTAGACACAAAAAGCTGAAAAATCACGATATTTTATTTTCCATAATATGTAGTTTAACCATTCAATGTGAATATCTCAATACTTGCCGATCCCACGCTTCATGGCATTCCGTTCCATAATACGGCCATTTTGCGCCCTTGCTCTCTAGCCAGCTGATCTGGGGTTGAAGGTTGGTGGGTGGTTTGGCGGTAATTCAAAATAAAACACAATTACAAGTTATTCAATCACTGTCAAAGTATTTTGTGAAATTTTGTACACATACTTAAAATATTAACTACTGAAGAAAGAGGTAGGTCGTCTCAAAAGAACACCGCAGGCACACCAATCTAATTTGGCCGCATAAGAAAACAGCTGCAAATTTTGTGAGTAAAAGCTGTTTCCCTGTTTTGAGAAACATTCCATTAAATTTTTATTTAGAATGAGTTTAGAAACTGGCAACTGTTAGATTGCTCTTTTACAATGAAATTATGTCATTTCAGTTAAGAGGGACTTACAGATGTTTGTTTGTAAGGACAATTGTAAATTGCAGTAATGTAAAAATAAAGCTATTGCTAAATAAAAGACTATTATTATGGGAAAATATTTCAAAACGGATTAATGTGAAATATGGCCGTTGTCATTGAGACAATGTGCAGGTGATCTGGATCTAGGTGTTATGGTGACAGGTCTTTGTGACCTGTGAGCAAAGCCTGTGAGTGGTTGCTTGAAAGCCGATATAAGTAAGTCCATTGCACATCTGTAATTCAATTCACTGATGCAGGCACTACATATGAAAAAAATTGCAGCGCCCAGAGAAAGAGCTGTCTCTTTTTGTTCAGCAGTAGTTTTCAATAGAGTTTTTTTAATTCATTTTAGATATTTGGTTGAGATTTGTCAGTATTGAGATGGAGTCTTGACCAGTCTCAAAACGAACATATATTATTGCAGAGCGGCTATGTAATCAAATTTGATTCACATTTTGCTATCTCTGATGAAAATTATTAACTTTTAAACGACAGAAGACAACAATTTCTGTTAACTAGAACCTGCTGGGGCCAGACTCCTGGGGTCAGATCCTCAAAGAGGAGTTTAGGCTGAACACCGTACATTTGGGGATTTATTTTATTTTGTTATTTATTTATTTGTAGCAGTTTAATTACATAATGAAGTATATGATAATCATTGTCATAATATATGCAAGCATGCACATTATAAAACATTGTCTCGTTATTGGTAATTCTCTACAAACTCGTCAAATGAATAAAAAACATTACATAATAGAAACGTTTTGACAGAACGCTTGAATTCGCCACGAGAGACCAACGGAGAGACGCATGAAGTTGGACTAGCCGAAAACTTGTTAAACACTACAACTTCCCGAAGAAGAAGGTCTTGTTCGGTTCTTTGCAGGCGATGTGTGGGTTTGTCCAGCTTCTTTGAGCCTCGTGTGAAGTGCTCGTGGATGGTGTTATGAGTTTGGAACAAGTTTCAGTGGTCCCTCACGAATAGTGAAGTTGTTATAACCACAGTAACCACAGTAAAAACCTCTATAATCTGAAAAAAAACATCTGTGATTGGCTGATCATCGTTAAGCAATGGAGGTTAACTTACAGTCTGCTATGTGGATCTGGCCTAGGTGTAAATATCAGGTTACGCTAGAGTTTTTGTTAAATGGACATAATACAGTTGGTAAGTGTGCTTATGTTATTCTATGTTTCTCGATTTGCATCACAAAGATATAGTTGGTTTACATCTGTTTATAATCACATTGTAGGCTGTTTTTTTACTTAGAACCTGTGCTAGCAGCGATAAATGAATGTCAAAAGTCATTCAGAAAACTCAAAGAACCTAATTTATTTATAAAATAAATAATGTATTCAGAGTATGTTCGAATATATAGTGTTTGACTGGTTATAGCTAGTGTGATCTAAATAATTTCTTGCTGGCAACCTTACTCTTCATCGATTCTGTGTGAGTATTGTCGGCATACTCACGATACTTCATCAGCAATACTTGCAAAGTATTTGCAAAGTATTTGCAAGCTAACCAACGTCACCTGAGGAGTGATAAAAGGTACTGTGCTGGGACCAACCCTGTTTCTTGGCTTTATTTTTATGTGGCAAGAAGTATTAAGTCACCTATGAGACTGTTTTCTGATGACCTGATCCTGATCCTGATCGTTATACACAACGTTGCTGACCAAACCACACTGCCAAAAAAAACTAAAAAAAAAACGCAGCTTCTTCGACCTACACCTTCATTACTTCCTTGCCAATAACCCATTCTATTACCTTAATGAATACCTCCAACAGACCTATAGCTTTTCAAGTTATCTTTCACTTCATTTATATCTAAACTACATTTTATTAAGGCCAAATAAATAAATAAATAAACAGACCTGGATCTTACATAGCTATGGGTTGATCCAAATGGTCTAAATCTAAATGGTGATCTAATGCAGCCAAAACTACAGTACCTAATTATCATCATATAAAAAAAAACCCAATACCAACCAAATATCAGATAATTGGCAAGTGCTTCCCAAATTTAAAACCTGTAATTAACTGGGCATCACGCTAGCGTCAAACCTTTACCTGGTATTCTCACATTGACCAAATGATGGCTAAGGCGAGAAGTCGTTGTATTTTTTAATGCAAAATTTTATAGGTAGTCATCCTCTTACAAAAAAAAAATGCATTCAAGTGTCTCCTCCATCCCCTTTTAAAATAATGCTGCGGAATCTGAGACCAGCACTCAGCCGCTCTCATTAGATCCCTCGATATGATACAACAAAAGGTAGCATGATATTAACTGGCATTGAAGATAGAGTAAGACAAAAGACTGCCCAGCTGTGAATGTCACTGTGCTTATGAGGGAGTTAGATTGGGATCAGCTCAGCATGTGTCGACTCCGGGTGAGTCTCCGTTACCTCTCCAAAGCCATCTCCGGTCAACCCGCATGTCAGGATCTTGCGAGGTAAATTGTACCAGAAAAGTTCACCAGGGGAAGGGATAATTCAAGTAAGGTCTATCTGAAGCGCTACCGGCGCTACCATACAAGTGCTGGTTACTTCTCTTTCCTCGGCAGAGCCTTTAGAGTCTGGAAAAGGTTTGCAAAAGACACCATGAAAAATATACAGAACATCGGTGATTTAAACTTGATGTTGAGGTCTTTTCTAATTACATATCTAGAAAAAAAACATTAGCAACCACTGGAAGACAGTTTCTAAGTTGATACCAAAATATAAATATGTTATGATATTTTTCTTAAAAAATCAAAATTCAGCCCAATACAAATTTTAATGTACAAATCATTCAAAATTAATTGCTAAATATTTACATATGGAAGTAAAATAATTTGAAAATCTCCTTGAAAGGGTATTAGCCTCTTGTTCATCCCACCGGCACCAGCGTCGTCTCTTCAAGTGTCATCTAGCAAGGCTTCCCGTTGCCTCGCAAATTTGAATTTTATACTCGTGACCATGTGACCAATCACGTGACCAATCACGTGACGCCGTTATACCTGCTCATTCAAACTTTCGGGTCACACAGTGTCGGTCGCTCTATTTGTTTCTACATTTGTGAAGATAGTGCTTTTCTTTAAGCACGAAAATATACGTAACATAGTGTCAAACATGCTTCGAGTGTTGTGTTTGTGTTTGAAAGGCAAACTTTGCAAATAATTGCCTTCAAACTCGGAAGTTATCAATCGGCGTCAGCACAGAAAGCACACGGCGATTCTGATTGTGTTTCAATTTGGTGAGTTTAAACATTATTTAACCGTTTTGTCATACTGCCATGTGGTCTGATTCCTGAATATGTTTGTGCAAATTCATCCCGCAGAAAGTGCCGAAGTATATCAGTTTTGCATGCAAAGGATAGCAATTAATTTAGGGAGGCCAACCGTGCTAAGTAGTCTTTACCTTTGTGCGTGATTGCCAGTGCGAGTTAACTATTTTAACGAATTTGTCTTTAAATGTTCACTCTGTCTACGTTGAGTGAAGATACTAAATCAAATCACTCTGGATCAATGTATGTAATAAGAGCTTTTGAATGGTATCCCTTACACTCAACTTGAAGCAAGCCACTTGGAATGTGACCTTCGATACCTCTTGTTTACTAACGAGAAGGAACGTAGCCAACCATCTATGGTTATTAAATCTACAAAACCCCAACGTAACCCATGCTCCAACCAGCCCACCCAAAGAAATGTAATATATCAGATATTATCAGTTGACTCCAATTAAAAGGTTTTGACCTAGTCAAATAAAGGTACAATAATTAATGTTTACACCAAAATATTGAGAGTTGCTGTAAGTATGTGGGTAATGGGTTGGGTTGGGTAGGCCGAATTGGAATGGGAACAGGAATCTGTTTATTTCCAATCACGATATCAGATTTTTACGTACTTTCGGCTCCATCAAAAAGAAGGGTATGGACCAAGAAATTATTTTCATTTTATTTGTTATCAGAAAGTCAAGATTGAGATAGGTGCTATGCGGCGTTTAACTCTACTTGTTTTTCGAAGCCATTGTCAATGATCACTGACATTGTTCCTAATTTACTTAAACACAATCAAAATTCAAATACGGTGACGTCAGTCCATTTTTGAACGTTTTCTGCAAGATAAAGAGTTGCTGCAGGTTACTTCTTCATCCATAGAACAATAGAAACCACGTTTCAGTTATTTTTAAATGTACTGCATTCATTCGGTCACTGACAAAGCAGTTTCCTTTCTACTGGCGCTGCCTGGCGTGGAAATGGTGAATCACGATGTCAGCGATTGTAGAGCACTGTTTTCCCACCGAACCGAGACCCATGATTTTAACAACCGATCGTGCTCCATTTCCTCGCCCGTCGTATCAGGGTACTAGAAACTTTGCGCAACTCTTGGCGGGAAAGCTGTCCTCTTGAATTTTCCGACAAATACTAACTTACCTGGACCTGATATTTCTGCTACTGGCCAGTAGCCGCCTGGACAGTAGTACAGAGGTACTCTTACCATTATTCTATAGCATACTATTTCAGTTTGATACGAACGTATTTAGTATGGTCGTCGTGAGTGGTCGAGAAGCGGGTGGGGGGGGGGGGGTGGGGGGGGGGGGGGGGGGGGGGGGCATCTAATAACAGTACTAACCATACATATTTTAAGAAAATTTTCTGCCGGCTCTAATGGCATTTTCTACCGCACAAATCTTAGATTATGTATATTAGGTACGGAATTTTATGAACTTTTTATTTATTTATGTACCTATTTATTTATTTGAAACATATGCATGGAAACTTTCCATGTCGTCCAGGTATGGAAATCTACAAAGCCTAAGTGAGCTCACCTGTAGGTTAACCAATAAAATGAATCAATCATTCAACGAATAAATAATTAAATCAACCAATGAATCAGTGAAACAGGAAAAAAAAGGGGAAAAGGAAACATTTAGTTTGAATTTAAAATGCTACAAAGTCTAAAGAATGGGTGATTAGATTAGATTATTAGATTAGTTTATCATCAATATTTTAAGGAGCAAACGAAGCCCTACACAGCTTCATAAGATTATCGGTGACAATTTTCACGCAGACTTTCCATCTAGCTGGCTGCAAGCCGGCAATCGAATGAAACCAATCTTCGTATCTTCTTTAGCGTGGCCAACTGCTTGTAAATGGGTCTGTTATTGCTGTTAGAAGGCTATCGAGGAGGACGTCGGCAACGGCGTCAAGGCGGAAGGAAGGAACGACGCTAGCTTCGGAGTCAATCTCCATCACTAAATGTGATAAACGATTTCTCTTTTGTAATGATGATAGAGCTACTGAGAGCGGTGGCGGCGGACGGACGCTTCTGAATGAGAAGGCTTTGTGGCGGGCACAAGAGAAGTTTCGCCAGCTTGAAAGAAGCGCGAATAACTCGGAATTCATTACTCATTATTCTGAATTGTGAAATGAAAAGCAAATTTTCTGAATGCATATTTTTCGAGAAGTGTAATACTCGTTGTCATATAAAAATACTGTCAACCGTGGTTTATCATCTGGTCGTAAAGTTCATGCTAAGTTTGGAATCAACTCTTCCTTTGTGTCCTTTGAATAAAATGGATGGATAGAATAACCATTTTGCAGGCTGGATATTGAACTGTAAGATTGCAGACCATTCTGTTAGTTACTTGTTCGGTGAGATGAACTCAGTAGTGGAGGAGGGGTCTAGTTGTTTCAAAATCTATCTATGTGTGCTCTATATATATCTATCTATATCTTCTAGCAAAATAAAGTTATTCTTATGTTATATTTTTTTTATTGATTAATACACATTTGGTTATAATGTGAAATTTTTTACGATTTATTAGACCGTCAGTTGAATTGCTATGTCTCTTAGTTGACCTAAATTGTTTGAGACTTTTAACCCCACGTGTGGGTCAGGTTGTCTCACACACTGAGGCTAGTTGTCTCAGTCCAAGAAATTTCGTCATGTGATCATATAAATAATTTAATTAAAATCTGCATCAGTTATTTTATGACAATGCCGAGTCAATGTTCGATAATTTATGTCAAAATATTTTGCCACTTTTTCCTGCAACACAAATTGAGCAGCGCGTAACATGACATCGGGTGCTACCAGCCCCCGATGAGTTTTTTTTTATAAACTCGTTATAAACTCGTAATTGGTAAATTTTTGTAAATTAGTTCTGTAAAAAGTAAAAAAAAAAAAAATCAATTACTTACAAAACAAACAAAATGAACTTATACTGAAAGCTACTTGTGGGGTTATGTCATTCTGTGACAACTAAATTTCATTTAGTTTAAAAAATAAATTTATTTTCTAACGAAAGCAATTTTTCTGCAGAGAGTTTTTTTTTGGCAACTTGATTTGTTGTTTGTGGTAAAGTAGTCATTTGGCGGCGTATTTTTTGCGAATGCAGTTTAAAAAAGCGTTCTCAGACATTCAGTCTGCATTCCACGATTTAAGAGGTTTCTGGCCATCTGAGCTACCTACACGGTTCGAAATCCAACGCATTTCCAATGTAAATTACATTTTCAAATGGTCTTGCTGTTCTTCGACTGCAGAATACACCGAGTGTGCGACTCCATTGTTAAATTAGAAGGTCGCACCTTCGATTCAGCATCAAGACGCCTGCTTTTCTTCCATGCACGGCTTTCAGAAATTCTTAGAAATTTTCCACTGCCATTCCAATTCCATGCTAAACTCCAAGGGCTATCTGCACTTGAGCAGCGTCTTCCACGTTCGTACGTCACATTATTATAGCATGCACTCTGCTAGCTTCCCATTCATGTCCAAAGAGACTCGGCTCCTCTCAACCTTGCGAGAAAATAGTGCATATTTATTCTACAAGTTCTTACTTCAGAACTTAAACCACAAGAATAATCTTATTTTAACGAAACATTTCTCGCTACTCTATGTGGCGGGACTCACAAACTCACAAACTTCAAACTGAAGCGATATAAATGACGAGCTCTTCTGGAAAAATATATCTGATTGATTGATAATGCAATCTAAGACATAATTTATTCAAGAATATAGACAGTGTTTGGGGTATTGTTTTGACGATTTGCAAGTGTGGGTGCTTTAACAGTATGATTGTCGGGCATACTTAGGCGGCATTATGCCCAGGGCGCCATGTAGGTAAATTACGGCGAGTCAAACAACTCATCAGTATTCTAGTGCGGGCACCGTCGTTTCGGCCAGGCCTGCCTCTGGTAACGCCTAATTGGTATCTATCTTCATTAGGCTGTCCACCAGCTATGCTTCTGCTGCAAGCGAAACATACGGCGAGGCTGGGATTTCCGGGGTCCATGGTAACGGCACGGTACACTCTTGCATCGGATTTAACAATACACTTAGAAATATGAAATGGTTTTGGTCGGTAATTTGTGAATTTACAAGTTAACTCAGAGTGTGACTTTGATTTTATCTAAACTCAACCGGAAGCTGTTTTATGGTGAATTTGGCAAAGCGATTTGATTTGATTGTAAGGTTTAATAGATAAGAATTACCTCAGAATAACCTGCATGCTTTGTGGAAGCGCTAATCTATGACGTAACTGCCGATGAAAGGCAAGGTAGAACGATAACTGGTGTCATAATATGATATCACATAAACCCGCGGTAACGTAAGAGAGCAGAATTGCGAAGCTCTGTCAGACGGTGTCAGCATCTTCATGGCTTACAAAAGTTGAATCTACAATTGAATTTCAGATGTTCAATAGTATTTTTTGTGTTCTAAGTTGACAACTATAGTCACTAACGTAGAAATATTTGATTACATATGAATCATCATGTACCTTCTTCATATCTTCTGATAGGTGGTAAAACTTCTGATAAAATTTAAAGTATGATACAAAATTGAGGAAAAACAATTTTTTGACAGTTATTCATTTTGACAGACAATCATGGTTGGTTTTTATAAGGTATTGGAATCAAATTGCAAGAATTTTTTTTAGTTCTGCTATTCTAGCATATCTTTGTAAATCCGAAGGAAGACATATTTATCATCATATTATGTAACACGATTTTTGATGAGTCTGTAAGGCTCTTTTCTTCCCGTTTGCAAAAAAAAAATTGCACTTTAAAAAAATCAAATATAAATCCAAATCCTGACCCTACTAACACCAGCTCGCGAGGAATCGCTGCTAGATGCGACTTATGTTCAGATTTTCTTCAGACTTTCATAAACATGCGTGCGGCATGGATGCTTGTTGCGTCGTATCGTCGTGTTGCGTAAAACGCGAACGGCAACTTGTGTGACGGTAGATAGCGCCAGACGACTTTGGTCCTTATGGGGGTAAGCGCATGCAGAAGCACGTTTCGCATATACCCACACCATCGCTGATATACCAACACGATCTCACGTCGCTTTACAACCGTTCCACACTTCATGTAACTCATTTCGTTTGCTTTTAATTTCATTTTAGTCTTTTTTTTCTGATTATTATTTTTATCTCAACTCAGCTAGAAAAGTTAAAAAAAACATGCTGTATCTTGGTATCTATAGCTCTGCACTGCATTTTCATAAACGGATACCTACGCTATTGGAATTGCGTATTAAAATTTTATATTATTCCTATGCTCCATATAACTTTGAAACAATGCAGCAAGATATAATTTCACACACCAAGATATTTATATTTATATGTATATATGTACATTTTATACCCCCAGCCGTTGTATTTGCTTGGAATATAACTTGAAGTTGGTTTATTTCACAGTTATAGAAGAAGTCGGTAATATAATTATTCATTTCGGTTAAAAGGGGTGATTTATGTTTTGCCCATTCAAAGTCAAACAGATGCTTTGCAATTAGTCTATAACAAAATTAATTTATCTTCTGTACAGTTTTGTAAGTCATCGTAAGAGCAAAAGTTATAACATTAATAAGACAGTAACAGATTGCACAAAAGTTGGAAAATACGAGGATTTAAAAAAAAACTTCAACTGTCGTGGGTACGTTTCCTTCAATTTGAAAAAGATGCAGACTTCGCCGCTTTACCAGCTGAGAAACGCGATAAAACGCTGAGATTTCTTAAATGGAGGTGCCAGGTTAATTGCTCTGCGGGATGCGTTCAGGGGCATTCTTCATGAAGGCTTGCACTACTTAGGTGGGTGTACACCAACATTTTCAACTGTAAGTTGGATCTCTAACTCATAGAAATATATACATTTCACTGTATGTGATTTGAAGTCACAATGGTAATAGTTTCAACTAAAACTTCAACTAGGAGTTGAGATTTTGGTACAATTGGACCCTAGAGCTGGGGCATTGGTGCAGAGTTTAAAAAAGAGAGGTGTACACAACTATTTACCATGGTAAATTGGAATAGAAAACGGTGAGATCTCTCAGGTTAAATCCGTGGAGGTGCTGCGTGCCTTGATCTGCTGGCTACGTCCAGGGGCACGGAAATTATTAGTCAGGAGCATCAAAGCATTAATAAGGAACCCGAAGAAAGGTCAAGAAAGAGATAGATAATATAGATAGAGGAATATATAGCCATATGTGAAACAACCAACCATTCACCACCCGTAATTGGTAATGAAATTGAATATGAAGGGTGTTTCCCCTTCTTGGGTTCCAGCAGTTGCTTAAAACACAAACAATTGTGGAAATTGATATTTATTTGTTCCGTTGGAAATTTCACATATCGCTGAAGTTAGCTGTTTGTCTTCTGTGAAATAATAAACAATCCCTTCTCATCACTCTTGGCTTCCACACTAAACATTGTTAGATTCACAGTCAGTTGTATTTGCGCAAGTTGTCTCCCGCACCTGTCTGGAAAAAGAGGGACGCTTGGAATAACAGGAAAGTTGAGTTTTTTAGTGCAAATGTTGGAGAAGCTTCTTGGAATACTTCATCATTCTTTAACGGAATTTTTTCGAAAATACCCATCAAACATGTGCCATATATAAACATATACCAGGAGAGAAAAAATAAACGACCAACACTACTATTTGTAGTACAGTCTTAAAATAAATAAATAATTGCAGTTCCTCGGTTTCAATCAGGATGAATGTTGGATGCAACCTTTATTCTGTTAATACATAAACGAACAATTAATTCGCATTATCATTGAGAGGAATTTGGTGTAGAACATAGAAATTCAACGCGTTTTCAAAAACAAGTTTTCGTTTTAATCCCATAATTAAACCATTTCAAATTTTTCTAAAATTATTTAATGCGTTACTTGAAAAACACAAACTCATCGTTACACTCGGAAAACACTGCCAGAAAGTTCCACGAGTGTTTTTGGACTTATTCAATTTCGATTCGGGTAAGCCTGCAAGAGTCGGTATATTTTGTGTGTGATGGAAAAATGATTGCGGTGGTGATGAGAAGGGGGGCTACCCGTTGACTGGACAAGGCAGGGCTCGGTTTCGACGGCTAGTTTCACAACAGTTTCTGCTGACGAGTCTACGCTGCTTCATCAAGCATAGTGTTTGGTGGCGTCGGCGATGACGTTGACGCCGACGCCGAGACCGACGCCGAGACCGACGCCGCCGTCGTCGGGCAGGAAATCTTTTCCCATTCGCACCTCAATTGACATGTCACCTGAAGGCGGCCACGCTTCGACGTCTCGATCGGATCTTTTTATTCTTTTTAGTCAAAGAAACTTTTCCCCTTTTACACGAGTCAAAACTTTTCAATATTCGAATTGAACGCCAAAATTCGAGACTGGAAAATATTCGCAAACACTTTTTACAGGTGCATTATTTTTTGAAATGAAAATCTCTGTGCATTTTACTCTTATAATGCATACTAAAAAATTAGGTGCGCGGGGCACTATAATTAATTAACTGATTAGAAATTACAACTCTATGAAACGAAAAAAAAGTCAGGAGGTTTGCATATTATTTTACATACTTTATATAGATGATCATGAAAATATCATGGGACACAGGCACTTTTTGAATCATCTTGAAGTATCTGGCCCGGGAGGGAGGGGGGGGGGGGGGGGGGCATTTCAATTATTTCAATTGTTAGCACGCAATTTTGTGTTCTCTGATGTTAAGAATTTGTGGCCAAGGTTCAGTCCTGACAGTAAGTACGGTGAAAAATACTTGAAAGGTCAACATTTGCCAATCACATTCTCGCTTGGTAAAATGGTAATGAGCCTGCCAATCTAGAACGCAGCGCTTTTTGTGTCACTCGAACTATCTAATAGCAAAATTCCGCTCGAATAGTAGGTACCCACATCAGTTCAAACTTAGGGTCGACTTATTAAAAAAAAGTCACCACGAATACCTACACAGAGCTAGCACACGGGACCGGGCAGTGTTTTGCCATGCTTGTCACAAGACGTTAGTTAGCGAAGTCGGCTATGCCAATGTGGACTTTGTCTGTTGACGGAGGACCCTAAGCTAACTGGCAGTCAAGAGAGCACTTTTTCCCGGCCCATGCCCTGCCGGGGACGGTGGAATTGGAAGAGAGCGAGTAGGTAGCTAGCCGGGCACGGCCAAGTCGCGGACGAGTGGTTAGCGGGATGCCAGCGAACAAACAAACAGACCATTGAAAATGAGATTTGCTATTCACTCAGAACTCCCGTTGCGCCTTCGTTTTTATACCACCTTTCTAGTGCTCCTTTCGGATTTTCCTGCTGACAACTCTCTTACAATAATATCAGATATATACGCAGTTGATTCCTTTCCATTCAGTTTTTGCAGTGTACTTGTGGGCGGTAGTCTTGCTACTCATTACGTGGCATCTCGTTATTTTACTCTCCCCGCACTTGTGTGTTCTGTGACTACACAAGGATGGAGGCGCAGGAGGTGCCGAGACAGGCTTGTCCGTCAGGAGAGAGCCAGGATTCCGGACGGGTAAGGCTTTTCGAGGCTGGGGATGATGAGGGGGAGTAGGGAAGGATGAGGAGTGACATGAATTGGCAATCAGGTGGCGTGCGGAGCAGACTTGGTGATCACAGAATCAATAGCACAGGTCCAGCTCAAGCGAAGCTTGAGTCCCGTATTACGCTACCTATATATATAGTTAGTATTCGTACAACCATATACCGTAAAGTGTAATAATTCCCACGTAAAAACTTTTAATCTCTCAGTGATCATCGTCAGGAAACAAAGGGGGAAAAATGGACGGAGGAAGATATTATTTTCTTCATATAATATCTACGAAAGCGTGCATGTATTCTTTGATCCCTTCAGGGCTTAATGGTAAAACTGTTAGAGTAAGGGGGCTGGTGGCAAGGAAACTTAATTGGAGAGGAGATCTTCATCGTCTCTAATCTCTACCAGTATTATTCAAGTTATCCTTCGCGCATAAGTCTTGACTGTATCGCCCCCAAGGTACTCGGCCGACGCCGACGCCGCCGACGCCACCGTGGCTTGCTTTCTTGTTCACTGGTAATTTAGACAATCTGCTCCCCTCACATCCCCTTGCTTCCTTATTGCAAGCCGCAGCACCGTCCCTTTTCTAATATTATTACAACTTTTCAAAAGAATAATAACTAGTCATAATTAACTGGATTCACAAAAGAGAAAGAGTTGTACGCGTTGCGGATCTTGGCTACTTGGTAGACATGCACTTTTCTTTTCGCACGACTTTCGATCAGGCCATGTAATAACGTGAAATACCAGAAATTGCTGCCGAATTAAAAGATGGGCACAAACGTGATGGCCATGCATTAGTGTGACCTCTTGAAACGTTACGCTCCGCATCTTGTCTGTATAGTAGACTTTCAGAGTCCAAATTTGATCAGTGATCATCTTTAAGCCAGTCTTATCTGCTCTGAAACTTATATTTTATAATTGGCAAAGAAACTTTAAGATTCTTATGTTTAAGGTAGATACTGACTTCTAAAAATATGATTATTAAAAGGCCGCCGGGGCGAAGTCGATTGCTTCCTTAAATAGCGATCCATTAGTTAGAAACTTTTCGCTAATGTCGTGCTCTCCCAGGGTTTCATCATTGCTAATGACTTGTAAGATTTTATTGCGAATAATTTCGTTGTAATGCATATTTCTTCTTACAGCGACTATCTGTAGAGAAAAATGCTATTCACAAAAGCCGAAAAATTCAACGGACTTTTAATCAGTATACACATCGAAAATGTGATTTCATTTCTAAAAAAAAAAAGAACAAAATTGAAAAATCGCATTGTTGTTTGAAATTAATTTCCTGTCGTAAATTATTTCCTGTTGAGTTTGCCTTGCAGGTCATACATAGAACGGCATAAAATCAATGTTAATAAAATCTCTGTCGTAAAAAGGGTACAGCGAGTAGCCTCGACGGGATAGAATGCTAATTCTGTGCTCAGTGGGTACCAACTAGGCCGACGTGGAGAAAATGTACAAAAACGATAATGAACATAAAAACCGAAAAGAAATCACAGCCCATGGCTCGATGAGTTCTAGATAATACGCAGAGGCATGATTTTTCAAAGAATTGTCACGCAGTCTAGTTGATTCGAGCCGCCGAATTTCTCGACAAATACCATGCCGTTCTGTGACTGGATTGTGCGATGACACTGAGAAGTTAGTGGAGCCACCTCACCTCATTTCTCATCGCAGAGTTCTTCTTCCTTGAGACGAGCCCTTCGCGTACCTTCCCCCCCTCTCATCCCCCCCCCCCCCTTCGTGATAAGATGGGCAGTCACGTCTCGCGACGGATGGCGATGGTAGATAGCGGCCTCCCAGTATTGTGATAGCGCCACAAGTTTGCACGGTGTGCCGCTCAAGCTAGCTTACCCCAGGCAGGAAGTAGTGGAAGAACAGACACATAACCCGAGGATTTGCTACAAAATAGTACGTTTAGGGTTAACATAAGAAAATGGGAACATTTATGATAAGACCAGGGACACTGGTATTATTTCTTCAGAGTCTACGATTTCTTTTATATGCTTATTGCTAGGTAGAAAAATTACTATCTTTGGGGCAAAAGAAGTCACAATTCTCAACAGGAAAGTTAATTTTATTTTGCGTGATAGGGTTTCACTGTCTTTACTTGCTGCAGCATATAAAAGAAAGTTGATTCGTTAACATACCAAAGACTAAAGTACTGAAGTTAAAACTTGTTTTAGGTGAAAAATGTCCACCAAATAACTACTTTACCGACAAAAATGGAGAACGCAAATAGGTGGAGTCACCGCAGTTTCGTGTGTGAATTAAATTTAATTTCGTTATTTAATCTCGGTGAATGCTAAACCTAACGATAGATGCACACTTACCTATCGATATTTTGAGTCGTACTTATATAATTGAAGAGGTTTATTAAAAAGGACGACTGCAATCGCCATATTTTTTGCATGTCAGGTGAAAGAGTAGACGAATCTTAGCTGTAGCACGCTGCTAAGTGGAATTATCATTTTCGGTTCGCGGTACACCAACGTGAAGTGCGCCCGGAAAGTGCGCCCGCGGCCCGGTAAACGGGCCCGGGAATCATCTCGACATAACGCAGCAAAAAGAAACACCATCAACACAAGACTCGGAAAATAAAAAGGAACAGAAATTCATTTCTACGAACTTTTCAACAATCCCTGACATGTACAAGAACCAAAATTGCACAAAATGTGGCCCTCATTATTGCCAACAATATCCTGCGTTCAGATCGCTTTGTACACATCTCGTTCCAGCGCAACAATGGTCAACAATAAAAATCATTATGCAAATTTCTTACAAATCCCTGACATGTACAAGCACCAATATTGCACAAAATGTGGCCCTCATTATTGCCAACAATATCCTGCGTTCAGATCGCTTTGTACACATCTCGTTCCAGCGCAACAATGGTCAACAATAAAAATCAATTATGCAAATTTCTTACAAATCCCTGATATGTACAAGCACCAAAATTGCACAAAATGTGGCCCTTGTTATTGCCAACAATATCCTGCGTTCAGATCACTTTGTACACATCTCGTTTCAGCGCAACAATGGTCAACAATACAAATCAATTATGCAAATTCCTTACAAATCCCTGATATGTACAAGCACCAAAATTGCACAAAATGTGGCCCCTATTATTGCCAACAATATCCTGCGTTCAGATCGCTTTGTACACATCTCGTTCCAGCGCAACAATGGTCAACAATAAAAATCAATTATGCAAATTTCTTACAAATCCCTGATATGTACAAGCACCAAAATTGCACAAAATGTGGCCCCTATTATTGCCAACAATATCCTGCGTTCAGATCGCTTTGTACACATCTCGTTCCAGCGCAACAATGGTCAACAATAAAAATCAATTATGCAAATTTCTTACAAATCCCTGATATGTACAAGCATCAAAATTGCACAAAATGTGGCCCTTGTTATTGCCAACAATATCCTGCGTTCAGATCACTTTGTACACATCTCGTTTCAGCGCAACAATGGTCAACAATACAAATCAATTATGCAAATTCCTTACAAATCCCTGATATGTACAAGCACCAAAATTGCACAAAATGTGGCCCCTATTATTGCCAACAATATCCTGCGTTCAGATCGCTTTGTACACATCTCGTTCCAGCGCAACAATGGTCAACAATAAAAATCAATTATGCAAATTTCTTACAAATCCCTGATATGTACAAGCACCAAAATTGCACAAAATGTGGCCCTTGTTATTGCCAACAATATCCTGCGTTCAGATCGCTTTGTACACATCTCTTTCCAGCGCAACAATGGTCAACAATAAAAATCAATTATGCAAATTTCTTACAAATCCCTGATATGTACAAGCACCGAAATTGCACAAAATGTGGCCCTTGTTATTGCCAACAATATCCTGCGTTCAGATCGCTTTGTACACATCTCGTTCCAGCGCAACAATGGTCAACAATAAAAATCAATTATGCAAATTTCTTACAAATCCCTGATATGTACAAGCACCGAAATTGCACAAAATGTGGCCCTTGTTATTGCCAACAATATCCTGCGTTCAGATCGCTTTGTACACATCTCGTTCCAGCGCAACAATGGTCAACAATAAAAATCAATTATGCAAATTTCTTACAAATCCCTGATATGTACAAGCACCAAAATTGCACAAAATGTGGCCCCTATTATTGCCACCAATATCCTGCGTTCAGATCGCTTTGTACACATCTCGTTCTAGCGCAACAATGGTCAACAATAAAAATCAATTATGCAAATTTCTTACAAATCCCTGATATGTACAAGCACCAAAATTGCACAAAATGTGGCCCTTGTTATTGCCAACAATATCCTGCGTTCAGATCACTTTGTACACATCTCGTTTCAGCGCAACAATGGTCAACAATACAAATCAATTATGCAAATTCCTTACAAATCCCTGATATGTACAAGCACCAAAATTGCACAAAATGTGGCCCCTATTATTGCCAACAATATCCTGCGTTCAGATCGCTTTGTACACATCTCGTTCCAGCGCAACAATGGTCAACAATAAAAATCAATTATGCAAATTTCTTACAAATCCCTGATATGTACAAGCACCAAAATTGCACAAAATGTGGCCCTTGTTATTGCCAACAATATCCTGCGTTCAGATCGCTTTGTACACATCTCTTTCCAGCGCAACAATGGTCAACAATAAAAATCAATTATGCAAATTTCTTACAAATCCCTGATATGTACAAGCACCGAAATTGCACAAAATGTGGCCCTTGTTATTGCCAACAATATCCTGCGTTCAGATCGCTTTGTACACATCTCGTTCCAGCGCAACAATGGTCAACAATAAAAATCAATTATGCAAATTTCTTACAAATCCCTGATATGTACAAGCACCAAAATTGCACAAAATGTGGCCCCTATTATTGCCACCAATATCCTGCGTTCAGATCGCTTTGTACACATCTCGTTCTAGCGCAACAATGGTCAACAATAAAAATCAATTATGCAAATTTCTTACAAATCCCTGATATGTACAAGCACCAAAATTGCACAAAATGTGGCCCTTGTTATTGCCAACAATATCCTGCGTTCAGATCGCTTTGTACACATCTCGTTCCAGCGCAACAATGGTCAACAATAAAAATCAATTATGCAAATTTCTTACAAATCCCTGATATGTACAAGCACCGAAATTGCACAAAATGTGGCCCTTGTTATTGCCAACAATATCCTGCGTTCAGATCGCTTTGTACACATCTCGTTCCAGCGCAACAATGGTCAACAATAAAAATCAATTATGCAAATTTCTTACAAATCCCTGATATGTACAAGCACCAAAATTGCACAAAATGTGGCCCCTATTATTGCCAACAATATCCTGCGTTCAGATCGCTTTGTACACATCTCGTTCTAACGCAACAATGGTCAACAATAAAAATCAATTATGCAAATTTCTTACAAATCCCTGATATGTACAAGCACCGAAATTGCACAAAATGTGGCCCTTGTTATTGCCACCAATATCCTGCGTTCAGATCGCTTTGTACACATCTCGTTCTAGCGCAACAATGGTCAACAATAAAAATCAATTATGCAAATTTCTTACAAATCCCTGATATGTACAAGCACCAAAATTGCACAAAATGTGGCCCTTGTTATTGCCAACAATATCCTGCGTTCAGATCGCTTTGTACACATCTCGTTCCAGCGCAACAATGGTCAACAATAAAAATCAATTATGCAAATTTCTTACAAATCCCTGATATGTACAAGCACCAAAATTGCACAAAATGTGGCCCTTGTTATTGCCAACAATATCCTGCGTTCAGATCGCTTTGTACACATCTCTTTCCAGCGCAACAATGGTCAACAATAAAAATCAATTATGCAAATTTCTTACAAATCCCTGATATGTACAAGCACCGAAATTGCACAAAATGTGGCCCTTGTTATTGCCAACAATATCCTGCGTTCAGATCGCTTTGTACACATCTCGTTCCAGCGCAACAATGGTCAACAATAAAAATCAATTATGCAAATTTCTTACAAATCCCTGATATGTACAAGCACCGAAATTGCACAAAATGTGGCCCTTGTTATTGCCAACAATATCCTGCGTTCAGATCGCTTTGTACACATCTCGTTCCAGCGCAACAATGGTCAACAATAAAAATCAATTATGCAAATTTCTTACAAATCCCTGATATGTACAAGCACCAAAATTGCACAAAATGTGGCCCCTATTATTGCCACCAATATCCTGCGTTCAGATCGCTTTGTACACATCTCGTTCTAGCGCAACAATGGTCAACAATAAAAATCAATTATGCAAATTTCTTACAAATCCCTGATATGTACAAGCACCAAAATTGCACAAAATGTGGCCCTTGTTATTGCCAACAATATCCTGCGTTCAGATCACTTTGTACACATCTCGTTTCAGCGCAACAATGGTCAACAATACAAATCAATTATGCAAATTCCTTACAAATCCCTGATATGTACAAGCACCAAAATTGCACAAAATGTGGCCCCTATTATTGCCAACAATATCCTGCGTTCAGATCGCTTTGTACACATCTCGTTCCAGCGCAACAATGGTCAACAATAAAAATCAATTATGCAAATTTCTTACAAATCCCTGATATGTACAAGCACCAAAATTGCACAAAATGTGGCCCTTGTTATTGCCAACAATATCCTGCGTTCAGATCGCTTTGTACACATCTCTTTCCAGCGCAACAATGGTCAACAATAAAAATCAATTATGCAAATTTCTTACAAATCCCTGATATGTACAAGCACCGAAATTGCACAAAATGTGGCCCTTGTTATTGCCAACAATATCCTGCGTTCAGATCGCTTTGTACACATCTCGTTCCAGCGCAACAATGGTCAACAATAAAAATCAATTATGCAAATTTCTTACAAATCCCTGATATGTACAAGCACCAAAATTGCACAAAATGTGGCCCCTATTATTGCCACCAATATCCTGCGTTCAGATCGCTTTGTACACATCTCTTTCCAGCGCAACAATGGTCAACAATAAAAATCAATTATGCAAATTTCTTACAAATCCCTGATATGTACAAGCACCAAAATTGCACAAAATGTGGCCCTTGTTATTGCCAACAATATCCTGCGTTCAGATCGCTTTGTACACATCTCGTTCCAGCGCAACAATGGTCAACAATAAAAATCAATTATGCAAATTTCTTACAAATCCCTGATATGTACAAGCACCAAAATTGCACAAAATGTGGCCCCTATTATTGCCACCAATATCCTGCGTTCAGATCGCTTTGTACACATCTCGTTCTAGCGCAACAATGGTCAACAATAAAAATCAATTATGCAAATTTCTTACAAATCCCTAAAATGTACAAGCACCAAAATTGCACAAAATGTGGCCCTTGTTATTGCCAACAATATCCTGCGTTCAGATCGCTTTGTACACATCTCGTTCCAGCGCAACAATGGTCAACAATAAAAATCAATTATGCAAATTTCTTACAAATCCCTGATATGTACAAGCACCGAAATTGCACAAAATGTGGCCCTTGTTATTGCCAACAATATCCTGCGTTCAGATCGCTTTGTACACATCTCGTTCCAGCGCAACAATGGTCAACAATAAAAATCAATTATGCAAATTTCTTACAAATCCCTGATATGTACAAGCACCAAAATTGCACAAAATGTGGCCCCTATTATTGCCAACAATATCCTGCGTTCAGATCGCTTTGTACACATCTCGTTCTAACGCAACAATGGTCAACAATAAAAATCAATTATGCAAATTTCTTACAAATCCCTGATATGTACAAGCACCGAAATTGCACAAAATGTGGCCCTTGTTATTGCCACCAATATCCTGCGTTCAGATCGCTTTGTACACATCTCGTTCTAGCGCAACAATGGTCAACAATAAAAATCAATTATGCAAATTTCTTACAAATCCCTGATATGTACAAGCACCAAAATTGCACAAAATGTGGCCCTTGTTATTGCCAACAATATCCTGCGTTCAGATCGCTTTGTACACATCTCGTTCCAGCGCAACAATGGTCAACAATAAAAATCAATTATGAAAATTTCTTACAAATCCCTGATATGTATAAGCACCGAAATTGCACAAAATGTGGCCCTTGTTATTGCCAACAATATCCTGCGTTCAGATCGCTTTGTACACATCTCGTTCCAGCGCAACAATGGTCAACAATAAAAATCAATTATGCAAATTTCTTACAAATCCCTGATATGTACAAGCACCAAAATTGCACAAAATGTGGCCCCTATTATTGCCAACAATATCATGCGTTCAGATCGCTTTGTACACATCTCGTTCTAGCGCAACAATGGTCGTCAGGGATTTGTAAGAAATTTGCATAATTGATTTTTATTTTTGACCATTGTTGCGCTAGAACGAGATGTGTACAAAGCGATCTGAACGCAGGACATTGTTGGCATTATTAAAGGCCACATTTTGTGCAATTTTGGTGCTTGTACATATCAGGGATTTGTAAGAAATTTGCATAATTGATTTTTATTGTTGACCATTGTTGCGCTGGAACAAGATGTGTAGAAAGCGATCTGAACGCAGGATATTGTTGGCAATAACAAGGGCCACATTTTGTGCAATTTCGGTGCTTGTACATATCAGGGATTTGTAAGAAATTTGCATAATTGATTTTTATTGTTGACCATTGTTGCGCTGAAACGAGATGTGTACAAAGCGATCTGAACGCAGGATATTGTTGGCAATAACAAGGGCCACATTTTGTGCAATTTTGGTGCTTGTACATGTCAGGGATTTGTAAGAAATTTGCATAATTGATTTTTATTGTTGACCATTGTTGCGTTAGAACGAGATGTGTACAAAGCGATCTGAACGCAGGATATTGTTGGCAATAACAAGGGCCACATTTTGTGCAATTTTGGTGCTTGTACATATCAGGGATTTGTAAGAAATTTGCATAATTGATTTTTATTGTTGACCATTGTTGCGTTAGAACGAGATGTGTACAAAGCGATCTGAACGCAGGACATTGTTGGCATTATTAAAGGCCACATTTTGTGCAATTTTGGTGCTTGTACATATCAGGGATTTGTAAGAAATTTGCATAATTGATTTTTATTGTTGACCATTGTTGCGCTGGAACAAGATGTGTAGAAAGCGATCTGAACGCAGGATATTGTTGGCAATAACAAGGGCCACATTTTGTGCAATTTCGGTGCTTGTACATGGCAGGGATTGTTGAAAAGTTCGTAGAAATGAATTTCTGTTCCTTTTTTTTTCCGAGTCTTGTGTTGATTGTGTTTCTTTTTGCTGCGTTATGTCGAGATGATTCCCGGGCCCGTTTACCGGGCCGCGGGCGCACTTTCCGGGCGCACTTCACGTTGGTTCGCGGTACAGATCCCATATCTGTAACAAGCTTCGGCCTCAAGGCATGAAATGTGTCTTATTTGCTTTATCATCAATAATACACTGAAGCGCAGGTCTGCACATCGTACACGATCCCCGGTAAAGATAGATATCGCTTACCATCTGTATGTATTGAAAAAATAATAATATCCAGCCCTTATACATTATTATTCAACGATCGTCGTCATCAATGTTTCTAATAATGTGAAAATAGGTTATTTTATACCTTACCTTTTCTTTTCCTGTCTCGGTGGAAAAACGCCGGTGGGCATCCCATCCACCCTCCACCCTCCAACGCCACCGCCGTCGACGTTGCCACCCCCGGGAAGTTCACGGGCTGCCGTGTACCAACGAGGTCTTCATCAAATTTGCCGCGCCACGTTCGCATTTCTTGTTTCTTCCTTTTCATCATTCTCATTCTTTTTCTTCTTCGAGTTTCTTCGACCCTTAAAGTTGCCTTCGGGGAATATCTGCAAGAAGCTTAAGTTAGCTACTATTACTATCTAGCGCAATGCACAGGTGAAATACACAATATAATAATGGCTAGAAGATTTTTCAATCGTATGTAAGCATTTTCGAATACCAACCGAGCACACACTGTTGCAATATTGTAAAATATTTTAATATAAGTTCATCGAGTTTAAAAATAAATATAAAAACACTCATCTGGCTTAGACGTGACACAACAAAAATGATTCGCTCGAAATATTTGATGTCGACTCGATTAGATGTCGGTTCTCAGTCGGGAAGGTACAAAGTAGCGTTGAAAATGTCAGTATTGCATATTTTCCTAACCACTTTGCTCGGGTGAACCACGTAGCATCTAGGTACTCGTTGTCGAGGCTGTACGTAACGTGGGCAATCTTCTGGCAGCACGCGAACGCGACGATCGCTCGAGATGAACTATCGCGACGATGAGCGCTGAATTACAACTAATTAACAGGCAAGGGTGTAGGTAATTGAAAAGCGTGAGTATTAACAAGTACGCGTGCTCGAGGAAAGTTTCACCCCATTACTTCACTTTCTTCAGGGCGCACACGACAAACTTCTGTTGCGCAATTTCATTTCGAAATAAACTAGATATCTGTTTTAAGATTGGCACATATATGTTATTAAGGTTGTAAAATATTTTATATTTTCTATGTGAAAAGGAAATGTTATTTAACATTTTATGTCGGAGGGAAACATCACAATGAATTTATTAGATTTTTCAAACGGTTTAACTTTGTTTAATTTAAATACTGCAAACAATCGGCGTGCAAGGTTGGGTGATTTCTTCCTGGCTTACTTGATTATGCATAATAGAAATGTTTACTCAGCATTTGCAACAGAAATAATTCTAGAATGGTAGAGAGAGAAAGAGAACGAGAGAGCAGAAAAAAAAGTTGAATCTTTTATATAATTATCCAGATGTCTGGCGTAAGATGCGTGATCTCATTTATACAGGGTGACTTGCTTGCCCACGAGCGTTCACCTTCTTCTCTGATTGCTTCTGCAAACTGTTAGTTCTGTTCATGTCTCGAGTTGCCAAGTTTCTACAAGAGCAAACTCAGGGGCTGGTATTCTAGAGTTCGCAGGCCGCTCCGCTCACGGTGTCTCCGCTGCGTGCACCTTCTCGCTCTCCCACTAGGGGCAGGGCAAAGGGCAAGTTTACTTCGTTATGTAAACGAGTAGGAGCAGCCACCGAGCTTTCTGGCCCGAGTCAAGATGATATAGCGTGGAATACAGACTTGCTCGGGGCACTTTTGAAGTTGCACTTGTGAATGTTCTATATATATATATATATGTATACACACACACACCAATATAACATGCTAATAGCTTTATGATACCTGCCTAGTCCATCTAAATCCAATTAAGTTGATTTCGTACTCAATACACATAATCAAACATTGATGCGCAGATCTGAATATTGTGCCAGATTACGATTACTAATTTCCATTACATAGTCGAGTTAAACGCGGGGTTTCTGATATACGCTCTGGTTTATAGTTAAAAATGCTGGTGTTAGCATGTGTAGCTGTTCGACTTTCACGTGTTGGCAGTGCACGCGGAGATGCATTTTCGTATCGCGCGGTGCATTTATCATCTTGTGTGCCGCTGGTTTCGTGACCAGAGATAACAAATCACCACGAGAAGTTTCTGAAATAAAGGATACCAACTCGGGAGACGTAGCAAGAAAAGTGCTTCTACGGATTTGAGAGCCGACTCTAATTTTTAACTCTCTCTCACAGGTTAACCACCTTGTACATTTAATACTTCCTCCGTTGAGACGGTAAAATTTTGATTTTAATTTTAATTAAACACTGAGGCAAGTGGCTCACCTATAACGGGATCACTGGGTTTAATCATTTCGTGTTTGTCTTGGGATGTTTCTCAAGAGGTTGTGCAATTAAGAGTTTAGCCATAAGAAGTGCCTTCCAATTAGGTCGCACAGGCGAGACGCAAAAGTTAGCAACGTGAGTGCGGGCGAGTATCTCCTTGGAGACAGTCAGCTCGACCAACTTTCTTTGTCAGCCTCAAATGAAAGATTGATCGATTGGAGGCGAGTTTCCCCTCCGTTCGTATATATTTATATGTATTGGAAGAAAATTAATCATATAATACCAAAGGGGGAGCGCAGTGAAAAGCTGCTCCATTGTGTTCTTCCGAAATTCTTTCGATACGTTAACGTTATGCGATGTATAATTATTAGTTTCTTTCGACACGTTCGCGTGGAAAAAGAAAAGTCGGAAGTCTAATGACAACTGAGAGGGGGAGAGGGAAAGCTCTAACCGGAAACGGTTCCTTGGCGCAGACGTCAGCTAGTCACCGGGAAAATTGAGCGCTTGATCGGACAACTGAACTAAATGATAGGCGTGTGGAAGGAAATGAAAACTGACCATGGAAGCTAAAGAAAAATTCCTGCGAGTTACTTTAACTTCGGATATAATTTTGGTGCAAAATATCAAACACCGATGTGGGACTCGTCCGTAGACGCGTTGTAAAGTCCTGTTTTACTAGTTGCAAAGATTTTATCGACGTAATTCACCGTCTGTTGCTTGCATTTAGCGAAATACATGTTACACTTATTGAATTGAAAATCAGTGAAAATTCACCTTTTTAGTCTGTTTGCATTATAAAAACTTCAAAATTAAGCGAAAAAAACCATTCTTTCTTCGCTTTTCTGTCACTTCATCACTCATGAAAATGCATTTACGACATTGGAATTTTCAATGAAAAAATTATAAATGTTTTTTTTTACTTCCATGTAGTTACTTAATAATTCAACTCATTCCCGTGCGCGTTGCCTGTCTCTGTCAGTGACTCTGGTCTCGAATATCTATAATTGCGACGCCTCGTACTTGCAGTGTTGGGGTTGCAATGCAGATCGCCGGTGCCTCGTAGCTCGGTCCAACATTAACCTGGCTGCAAGTAGCTGTTGCATCGTTACGAGCAAGGATCACGCCTCTCTCCTCCATCATCACGCCATATTAATAAATCAGACACATGTTTCAGTGCCTTCACCGCGTTGGCCCACCCTGAATATTTAATGCACATTACCGCAGATGTTTTATGGGAATGCGGAATTTATGTCAACTTCAAGAGATTTCAAACTTCAATTACTAGCGTGTAATTATTCTGCAAATGACCAGCAACAAGCCACGATTATTTTAATTTTGAAACTGTTGCTGCTGTCACATACAGTGAGAGGCAAATTTTGGACCTACCGATTTTTGAAATGCCTTGAGATGGACAAGGTGTTTTGTCCTTTTCTGTAAGGTGGGAAACAATGAGCTTCCTTTCCTTCAATGTGGTAAGGTTGGCCTATTTACGAGTTTTCGTTGGGTTTGTTTTGGGGGAAAAATCACTTTTCTCGAGGTGGAATGAAGTGAAGCTGCGTGCCTACCAGTTTTACTGGCAATGCATCTAGTCTCGCCCGAAAACAATTTACATTTGTGGTCATACATGACCTATACTACAATATTTTCTGATCATGAAAACATTAAAACAATATTTTACCACCGCTCGGTCATTTATTGTTTTTAAATCATAGCTTGCGTTGAAAACACACATTGAAACTATTCGGTTAATGACGGATTACCTCGCGAAAGCGCGAACCGATTCTCTTAATAATTGATGGCACCGACAGGACGGCAATGGAATCATAAATGTTCCTGGTTTAGTCGACCGGTTCTACAATGTATTATATTCAAAAACCCGCAACTCTTCACTCTCCAATAATAATAATAATAATAATAATAATAAGTTTATTGTCGAGATCAACATAAAATGTTACAGGACAGTCAGAGTTTATGATACATTTACAATACAATACATACAATTTTCACAGATGATGACAGTATTCCGACACAGAGTAAAAGCATTTCTCAATTAAAAATTGTTTTAAGCTATTTGCAAATTTCTGTCTTCCTTTAATGTTTTTAATTTTTGCCGGTAGCGCATTATATAGTTTAATAGTTGGCGTTTAAGTCATGAAGAAATTGTAGTTTCATATGAATTGCTTCATCACATACATTTCAAGAATCGGGTAGATATCAAGCTATCCAAGATTTCAGTGATAACGAGTAATCATTTTGTAAGAAACCAGCAGTGAAACCCTAACCTAGGTTAGGTTAGGTTTCCCTAACCTTTCAATAATATTATACTATGAATATTTGCATACCATCAGAATGACATGGGATGAAGATTTCCTGGCGATATGCACGGCACAGCAATTCTGGCATGTTGTGTGGGATCGAGAGAAATCAAACACAGGTTTACCAAAGAGCGGCTCAAGCAGAATATCCTATGATTGAATTCGACAACCGTGGATGAGATGTAGTCCCTCTATTCAAAATAGCAATCCACATTCGATGCCGATTTTTTTTGAGCGTGGAAAAGCCCACGCAAGGCAATTTCATACCGGACATACAAATACATGCTGTTTTCCATTGTAGTACACCAATATCGATCGGTCAGCAAAATCTATCTGTCAATCACAGACCTCGCAAGGAATATTGCATTACTCTTATAAACTGAAATATGAAATGGGGAAAAATTGAAATTAAAGGTCTGGGAAAAGCTTCAAATAATTTGCGTATGCACTTTATATCTGACACAATGCTGAGTCATATTTGGAACAAGGTTATTAAGTAAATTATAAATATCTATAGAAGCAGGTACCGGTAAAGTGACCTATTTAATAGTTAGGTTCAACTAAATTTGAATAGCACGACCATCCAACCACTGACATCTTAAAACTACATTCCTTGCCTTGAGGTACTTATGAGTTATAAAATCCCATGTCCTGCCTCGCAGCAAGGTATATGAAAAGTTGAAGCTTTCGTTACTCTGCCAAGTTCCCTATAGCGGCAGCACAAGATTGCTCCTCTCTTTTTTGGCCAAGGGCTCTCACCACACCAAGGAGGTGCACTTCACAAACCGAATCAGTTCGCCGGAAGAACACCCTTATCGTCGCTCAAACTCGACGAATGGTAGATAGAGAAAAATACGTGCACACTGGATTTGATGATAACATTGGGATGTAGGTACGATGAATCTGGAGAAGAAAACGGTGTTTATAATTAATAGGAGTAACAGGCTTTATTTTACAGCGTTCCTGGATGTAAGAAAACAATTCAAGAACCAGCGAGAGGAAAAAAGACAAAACTGGATTCGATTAAAAAATAACCTTTCATTGATTACAGTTCCAAAGCTTACTAACTATTCAGTTGGAAAATTAGGGAGGGAAATAATCAATGATCCCAAGATTAACATTTTATTTTTATCTGTCAACCTTAATGATCTTGTATTTTTCTTTCGAACTTTGTCTCCCCAGCAATAATAGAAACGCAAGTCGCGAACTTCTTGGTCTCGACTGCTCGCGATGGGATGGGCAAGACGCTAGATGCAAAGTTTTAATGCCTTATATACCGGATTGATTCTAAGCGTTCGCAATACGTTATATGGAGACAAGCCATTGATTGCTTGCTGCTAGTTAAAACTTGAACCGGCGTCCTGGATCTCCAATAAAACGGCGATACTCGTAAAACGGAAGCTTCCGAGGGAGACCTATTCTTTGCAGGGCTCATCCCAATACAAAGTTCGAAATCAACCCGAGAAAAATCGTCACTTATAACTCTGCGATGATAGGTGTACTCGACATCTCTTGGGCATCTATTGTGTACGTACACTACGTACGGGATAAATATTAATGCAATCTTTGCGCATAATTCGCAGAGAGAAAAGCTCATGACTAATGTACTAGAACCGCGCCACGGAAACTAGTTCACAAACTTCTATCAAAACGGTGTATTTGTTCGCGAAGCATATCTAGCCAACGCCCGTTCGTTAAGTTATTTGCACAAGGTTATTGTTATGGTGGAACTATGGAAGTCAAGCTGGAGACGTTTTCCTCTCTAAGTTATGTTCTGTGGTATGGGATTACAATTACCAAAGAAATTGAAGGAACTTTTCGTTGTTTTCTAATGCGACAAAGGAAGTTCAACAGATTTATTTTTATTTGAGCGTACAAATTAAAGGGTATTGTGATGATAATTGGTGATTCAGCATCCCATTAAATACCTTGCTTTAAGTCCCACCTAAAATAACTGCAGAAATAAAGATCAAATTCGTTGTTTTTAGTAATGACAAGGATTTATACGACTGCCGTTATATTCTACGTCAAAACACATTTCCTATAATGTAGCACCTCCCTGCAATCGCTGGTGCAATGCAAAAACCCATCATATCAATTAGCTAAGTATTCCATCGGTCTAATGGATGACACAATACACCTACACATCAATTAATTAATTTGTGTCAAATTGTTCGGCTAAACATTTCACTTGAGCTCCATCACCAAATATTACTATTATTGGAAAACAAATCGAGCGAATGATTAATACATTCATCGCTTTGTCATTGGCAATGTCATTACTATAGCAGTCGTCGACGGCGTCGGCACCGTCTTTGTTTCGACGTCTTTATTGTTGTAACGCGGAGCGATTCTTAAATAGCGTCGCGAGTTGCATTGTGGGACTCGGTGCAGATGCCGTAACAAACAGATATTGTAATTATTACTCGATGTGGTAGAATCACGTGGTACCCCTGCTACCACCCCCCCCCCCCCCCTACCATACGGAACCACGCAAAAGGGAAACGTCTTGAATATAAACGTTCCGCGGAGAGGAATTTTGTAATTAGTGCTCCGAAGACAAATCTTGTGACATATTAAATTGATGTCAACGCATTGTAATCCCCCAACACTGAAGCCAGACCTTTGTATAATGGCCACTTAAAATTAATTAGAACGTTGAAATGCGTGCTAATGTTGGGTAAAGGTCTGCGAATCAATGTTCAGACGTATTTTGCACTGATTTACCAAATGTTGGAGCAGAGAGAGCCGATTATTACAGCCAAACACGACTTGCGAACCGATAATGAAATGAAATTCAAGGAAGAAAACATAAAAACACTTTTGTTAAGCCTCTTTTAGAGTAAGTACTTTAATTTTGAGGTTCACTGTCGTTTTCAGGGTGGGAACATCGGTGTCTCACAGCTAATGTCACGTCATTATTTTAACGCTTCGTTGTCTCTGACCTACTACTGTTAGCTGTAGCTGTACCTCCTCCTGGAAACTTTTTACTCAACACATATTGTCATTCCATTATTTTTATTGCTTTGTCTGTCACCTGCCGTACTCATTTAGAAAATTGAAGACGTACAGTCGTGAAGAAGGATCTTCTTAGAATTTTCTTTAGTAATGCTGGTTATCTTCCGCGACGAATGTCGTTGTTAAATGGAAATAATTGCGATTATTGCACTAGGTACATTCCACGCGCAGTATATTATTAGCTTGCGTATAATATGGAGGCTATTGGTCCACATTATGATGATTTGACGATTGTTTGTTCTCCTTTCATCATCACCGCCCATGGATGCGACTAGACCATGCATATGCCCAGCGTAACCAGTAGCTGTCATTGTTGTAACAAATTCCATAATTAGTGGTACATTTCTATGATGTCACAGAAGGAATGTTCAATTACCGTTAGCCTATTCCATTGTCAAGTGCTGCTACCAATCACAGCACCGACTGCCTGACTGTTTGCTACATTGTTGGTTCGATGACAATTGACAAACACCAGTCTGCAGATGGCAACCTGCTGCACTTTTTTGTCGGAAAAGTTAAATGTTATGACATTCCACATACAATTTTTTTCTTAGACAAAATTTCTAGAAATGCATACCTTTATGATCCATTAAATTCGTAGAAGTAAAGCAATATCAACGCATTTTATAATTTACCCGTCAAGGTTTTAAATAAAAAATAACAACTTCACATTGTAAATAACATAGTAGAATTGTTTTGATTAATTTTCTGTGCGGAAATTGTCCCCGTTTCTAGTGGAATTCTGAAACTATGTTTGGTTTTTCTTTTACAAAGCTCGATTTTGATTGGCCGGTAAAAATTTGTGTTTCCAATTGAAGTTAGTGCTTATCTACGCTGAAAGCTCTCTTGTTTTAGTCGCCGAGGGGCTCCATATTTAAAATTTGGTAGTAATTACACCTTCACCCACACATATTTATGTGAACGTAGATTATAGAAAAAAAACAAAAAAAACACACACATTTCGAAGTAGTAACGAGCCGTAAAATTGTCAGATGATTTTAAAATTAGCAAACAAAAATAATTAATCAGAACATATGTTATTTTTGCAATGAAGGTTAATGAAACACTCAGAAATTTATACAAACATGCATTACAAGCATAAGTTTTATAATAAAACCATCGTAATGTAATTAAACAACTATTTAAAACTTGGTTTCCTGATGCCGTGTTAAACTACTAATAATTCAAAACCAGTGCCAAGGCTAGATAAAGTAGATCATAGTAATAAAATCAGTTTTTTTAACGTGTCAAAGATTAACGGTTGGTCCAAAGCAATGGATTTAAATTAACTTACTTTTTCTCACACGTCCCATGTAAGTTAGTCTCGTAGCTAAGTTTTCCTTGAGTGTAGAAAAACTGTAAATGATAAGGATGATGTCACTGTCCATTAAATATGCTAATGCATTGCCCGGACATGGAAAGAGTGTCTTAAAAGCTGTTTCTATTCTATTATTTTTATTTATCGTAACTCCTAGACGCAGACCGCAGAGCAATTTTACGGCACCCCGAATGCAGCCCGCAGAGCAAACCTGGCACCTCCACTGTTGAACTCTGAAAGGTTTATTATTGCCCCATGTTTATCTTAAAGTGGCTGCTGAACTATTTCTGTTTGAGTTCAGAAATTGACTTGCATAGGCTACACTATGTTGGAAATTATTCGTCATTTTCGCTAGTGATTCATGTTGCTTAACAGTATCTGCTCTAACCACAAGAATCATCATCCGATGGCTATCAAACCGCAGAAAAATCATATCCTTTATCCCATTAGAACCTGGATCAAAAATTGTAATTTTTACCTCGTAGAGCAATACAAAAATGTTGTCCTAAATTTTTTATCGCCAACGTTATAAATAGCAACAAAAAATACCCTTCCACCTCCCCCTGTAGGATGAGTTTTCAAAGAAAAAGTTCTCCGTTTCCTAGAGGTTGCCACGAGCCATGATCCGGCATGTTTTATTATAATCATTGCTATGAGTAGCGTGGGCCAGCGTCGAAGGTCGTGCGTCCCCCTGTCCCCCAATAACGCACCGACGCCGCTGCTTCGACGCCGGCGACGGCAGCATCTGGCCGATACGCGGACCACGCATATCAAGTGGCTGCCTCCGCGATGGTCCTGATCAGGCGACGTGGTGCACAGCGTCGCGACGCCGCAGCGACGTCGCCGCGGCATCATATTGTATTTCCGACACAAACTTCGACAAAAGAACACACACACACCACATGAATAATTGATTCGTCGAGGTGGGCAGGATATTCTTGTCAAAAATTGGGTGATATCTCATTTAAAATTTAAAGTTATTCTTGAGTTTTTGTTATATATTAAGTGGGTGACGGATGCTGATAAGCATCTCCAAAGCAAGAAGAGTTGGATGTTACCTAATCTTTGTCTTGAGTTGGGAGTTTGTGTAAAATCCAGAAGTATTCAGACCCTTTTTTTTCTTTAATTTCCTTACTGCGCAGTTAATCAGATTGCATTTTAAGTTTGAGTTGAAATTGTGAAACATCCTGTCAGATGTCATATGCTCTGAATTTTAAACCTTGGCTACGCATTCACACGAGACGTACTGAAAGACAAAAGTGCGTTAAATTAGACAGCCGTTTGTAGCAGGCTTTGTTTTATGTCTGTTTGTCTGTGGTACAAAGTTGCCGCGAGGATCAATGTTTATCGCTCACTCAATTTTGGCGTATAACTTAGCGTTTTTTACCAATGCTAACTGTCATTGTAATGAAGATTTAAGAAGAGAAACACTTTCCCTCTTGCTGTATATACCTCCGAGCAGTCCCGTTCACCATCAACACCGAACAAACAAACATATAGAAACAAACATTATCACAGGCGCGAGTGAGAGCGACAAACACACAGAGAGACAGACCGAGAGACCGAGACAGACAAAGTGTGGAAGAGAATGCAGACAGAGAGAAACAAAAAAGTTTCCAGCCAAAAAAAAAAGCATCACGCGTAGTATTATGCCAAAGTGCCATTATCTTTCGTTTGGTTCCTTCTCTCAGCAAGACCAAGAGAGCCCAACGTCCAAGTGACAGACGGTTCAAAAGGTTTCGCCCATCTTTCTCGCATTAACAACTTTTGGATTTCATTTATCTTGTCTCCAACATCTAGGCAACGCTTTTTATGTCTTTATGCCTTCACAGAGTTAGGAGCGCGCAGTCCGACGGTGCCGTGGACCGACAGTCGAATGATTGGAGCCGACTTTTGGGCGTTCCTCGCAGCGTCAACAACGCGGTGACACACTTATTACAAGATATTTTCATCAGCGACTGACAGACGGTGTCCAACGAATTTCATGCCCGGAAGACATTTATTTTTCATGATGTCCATGTCCACACAATAATATAAGATTTCTATCAGCTTAAAGGGCTATGAGAAGCTTTTAGCCGTGCTGATAACATATTTATAATCGTTGGTATTGTTAGGACACAATTCATTTTTACTTGCGTACACAACACATAACTGCAAAAAAAAAAAACAGACATTTTATTTGACAGAAAACTAGAAAATTGCTTATACTAACCAATTCGTTTCATATTTCGTTGTTAAACCTCCAATCAAAATTGCTGCTTTCGCTAAGTAAAGGCAGCTGTTCCTGCTCAGTAGGCTCCATTACACAAATTACCGTAAATGCGCCTCTATCAGTATATTCATGTATCTCTCCGTATACCGCACTCTACTTGGAATGGTCAGTGTTAATTATTATAATAAGGTGTTCTCATTAAAATAACTATTAGATTAATTAAGCCATTAACCTAGTTGCAATGTGATTGTACATGCGTAATTTGGTTACCACTCTCGACACACGTACGAATACTAATCAGTAATCAGAACCTGCCAGGTTCACTCCGGTGTAAACTAAATCATTCGATCACCTATTGATTGGTCGATCTCATTAACACGGGCTTGATTGCTTTTACTTTCAATAAAAAAAAATGCATATGACACTTTTAAATGCGTAAAAACGTACTTCAAAATAGAGTTTTGCAAGTGTATTTACAGGAATGAAATGTGGCAATGAATGCTCCGATATGTTTCAGAAAATGTTTTACAAAACACCAAATGCACCAAATTCATTACTTAAGATCGACCAACATTTGTTTACTAGCAGAAAATTGAGAGCCAATATTCCTCCAATCCAGCACCCACCTGCAGGACTATATTGACAAATTACAGAGAACCCATCTGCCGGTTCCTCACGCTTGGCCATCGTAACCAATCGTCTAATATTCAATGCCTAGCTGAACGGAAGCGATATCCTCGTCTTCCACCATGACTACGTTACCATGATTGGCATCAAATTAACATACGCTCTTGTTTGACACCTGGGTCATCATTTCGAGTCAGGGCTTTGGACAAAACAATTCCAACAAGCGTCGCTGCATGTGTGGCGTTCATATTTCATAGCTTCTGGCTATATAGTGTCGCAACAATAGAATGTGTGTGTGTGTGTGTGTGTGTTTGTGTGTGAGTGTGAGTGCTGGTTGCAGACACTAGTCTGCCTATAGGAAGTTGAACGCCATCAAAGTCGCGTGCTCTAATGAATACATGCTGCAGCTACTACACACTTTAGCTTCATCCGCTCTATGGAAATAATTACACCGTCATGCAATATCCATTATAATGTTTGGCCTTTGTATTAAAATTTGTGAAATCAGAGGCTTTTATTTAAAAATCCAATTAAAATTTAACTAACCATAGAAGCTTCCATCACGTTGAAAGATTTTTGTATTTATTTGGTCGATTCTTGGTTCAAGATGTCATCGTGACAGGGTTGTCTCCTTGGGAAAGGAATACAAAGGGAGCAAGGTACTTGGAAAACAGTGAGACAAGCCTTCTGCAGGACGAAGTAACCTTACTCCCCCCATTCAAAAATATGCTCACCAATCAGAATTCTCGCCATCACCGAATTAATGAGACTCGTTTCTTATATAGAAAAAAAATTAGACTCTTGTAATTTGTTTTCTTGCTATCTTATGGGTAATGGCAGTTGGTCCAATACTTTCCGCATGGTGCAGAGTAGAGGAGCAGACGTTAGTTATAGTTCCTGGTAGAACCACTCAAAAGTGTAGCGAGAACTTTTGTTGGCCCGCGAACAAGTTTACGACATTAATTGGTTTTAGGAAAGTTTTAGGTCAAGGGTTAATATCGTTGTCGGGGAGTTGTCCATACAGTGTATATACCTTTACCTCACGTGGTATGCTATCCATGGCCACGACGTCTACTGTGCAGTTCTATTCCTTATTTAAATAGGACTGTGGTCTGGATTCCACAGTCCGACTCTTCAAATAGACACTAACTAACTTTACACAAAAGGTGGAGATAGAGTTTGCGCTGGGAACACAATCGTGGACATTAAAGTTTGCCAGGAACACCCCGAAGAACAGATCGTTGGACTGGTAGTTTACGCTGCCATTATTTATGAGTATTGGCTTTGTTGGAGTATTAGCATGAATGGTCGCGATTCTTGTCGTTGGTTATGGATGACTATGGTATTGCCACTGACATATGACTCTGAATGAGCCTTTCTTAGCACTGAGTTCAGAAAACACAACCTTTGGGCTTACTTCACTTCTTCGTTTCATTGGTTTGGTAACGAAAGGATAGACGCTAAAAAATCTCAAACAAATTGTTGTCAAGGAACGATGAATGCACTGCTGAGGTGGTTTGGTGCGTTGGTATACCAAAGCTAGGGTGTAATAACTCCTTATACCTCTACAACTATTGCACCGTATTCACCAGAAATCAAGGCAGAGCATGTATTTCTTAAAATTAATTCTGATGTAATTTCTATAGCCGATTAATTTAAAAACCAAAGTGATGAAAAAAAAAGTCTCTCTGAATTACTATGTTATGTGAAAATCATTCACATTTTCTTGAGACATTTTACAAGGGTTTATAATCCTGTCAACCCTTGATCACTGGCGGCAAGACAGCGGTAGGAAAATTTCCAGTCATTCCAAAGAAATGCAATAAGATTGTTTTTGAACATTCACTGAATATTAAACGGGTTCTTTTGTATGTTATTTGCCGTAGAATGGAACTTTCATATTACGTAGTATTTGAATTTTAAAAAGTTTTTCCTTCCTCCTTTCTCCTTCCTCCTTTTTTTTTTTTTTTTTTTTTTTTTTTTTGAAAAGAATGATATTTTATTTCAACACATGTCTGGAAGTTAGTGAACTGCGAGCTGGATGATGCGGAAAAGTCAAGGGCTGATAAGTTTAGTCTTCATCTTGGCATATCTACATAGAGGGGATCTCCCAGGAGGCTTCGCCAGCGGATAGGCTTGTTCAAACTTTGAACGATACCGTCGAAGCAGAACTCTCATGGGATTCTCACAGGAATAGAGAAAAACTACGCTCTTACTTTCATCAGATCTCAAAATTTCTGGAATGTGTAGTTAGCGATGATCTTTTAAAAAAGTGGTGCCAAAAAATGTTTCACTAGAATTTTGATAAAAGATATGAGTTTTTAGAAGTATTACCCCTGAACATCTGCGGGCTGCCCGCAGAGGATTTTTTAACTAGAAGAATTCAAATTCCCTAGTTTTCACCAATGTTATTCAGAAATTTTTTACCAAAAACTGTTACATTACGAATCATTAAAAGCAAATGTATTTTTAAGCACTTATTAACATGTTCATTACCATGAAATTTACGCAAAAGTATGATCGCAGAATACAATTATCAAATAGTCGATTTATGATTTCAGATTTTTTTTTGTAAAACAAGATAAAAAAAAAAAACGCTAAAACTCTTCAAGACTTAAATTCATCTAGGATTTACTGATATTATCCTACTCTGGCGAAGCGACGGCCATGAATAGGATTGGCGTACGTACGCGATTCCGTTGCATTATGCATTAGCTAGACGTGTACAAATCCTAGGAAGCTGGACTACAACATCAGAACGTAACAGACTACAGATTAAACAAGGAATCGATACTATTTATCTACGGTCAGGGTAATCCGCTTAGACGAAATGAGAATCGTCGTTCGTTCCACCGGCAAGCCGGCAGGCTGGCAAGCTTCACTCCGCTCGCTTGCTTGTTGACTGCGGATCGAGTCGGCGGTGAATGGACGCCAGCGGGTGGGGTTGGCCAACGTGGCGGTCGACACAAATGAATGCAGGACGAAAAATAAACGCACAACTACATCCTGAATGGAACGGTTGACAACAACACAAAAAAAAAAGAATACACGAGGGAAAAAAACAAGGACAGGGCGACGAACATTTCGGTAATGGAAAGTGAACCGTAGGAATGTGTCCAGTCAATTGTTGCAAAGGGACGAGGAAAATCTTAACTATGTCAGCGAATAAAAACAAAAAAAAAATGTTACGTTGATTGCGAGAATTCTTTTCCGTTGTTCTTCTTTGAATTTAGTACGTGATTTGGTAGCAAATTAATTGTGACAAATAATAACAAAGGACACGCTCAATTTGTCGTGTACCAATCTGAAAACATCTAGGTATCATACACGTGGGCTTTCGTATTTCACGTTGAAACCTTGAAGAGAGAAAGCCGAGGAAAGCGATTTAAAAAGTCATCTCCATGGTTTTGAAATAACACCATTGCCTTTCATGAAATCTTAGAAGAGGAGTTTGAAGACTTTATCCGGCGTGTTCGATTATGGCGTTCCAAAGCGCGAGAAAGGCTGTACCAGCACGGATAATAACTTGGTAATCCGCTTAAAGGAGTTGACTTTGGCAAGAAAAGTTTCATCATTAGGTCGTCCTGCACGGCTCAGCTAAACGAGGCTCACAAATCTGTACATTCTTATTCGAAGCAGGCGTTCGATCGAAAACGAGGCAGAGAGATCGAAGTGGTGAAGTGTCGGGTAAACTATTAACACCCCGTCAAGGCTGAATTCGATCGCTTTAATTGAAGGAAATATTCTAAGAAATAGATGTGATCCTAGAACATGGAAATAAAGTTGACATACTGCCGGTTTATTTAGTGGTTCTTTAAAAAGCTAACAGCCCGTCAATTGTAATATGCTTGGCAACAGCCAGTCAGCTAGTTTTTTTTGCTAACGCTTCGTTAATAACTTAACGCGCCAAAAATAAGTAAACGAAGATCTTAACTCAAGGTCACAGTAGGGATGAGAGGGAAATGATTAAAAGGGTAGTTTTGTTTTAAGAAATTGGGCCGACGCCTGTTTTTTTTTCTTACAATTTTTGTTCTTGTATTGCTTAGCCTGAACACAAAAGGCTATTTGTAACAAATCGACCAAGTTAACCTATCTGCTTCAATTTCTGTTCTCAAAAATATGATGAAACCTTTCTTTCATAACATACAGTTATATACCAAAGATATTATTATTTCAAGTTTTTCATGTGAAATCGTGTTTTCCAAGAAATCATTTGAATATACTTGCTCTTGCAAGCTAAAGATACGCATTCATCGGTATAATCTTCGAAATAGGAGGTGCGCTTTTCCTAGTAATAATTTATCAGTGATCTCGTTCAACGTTTTTATTTTCAAGTTGTATTGAATTCATATTGATGCTGCGTCTGTTATGCGGTATGCGGCGCTGGCCAGTTTAACAAACCAACAATTCTAGGAAAGTCGAGATATATTTTACGCCATTTCCAATGCTTTTTTAGGTAGTTTTTATAAATGTTATTTCCAGAATTACTAACTGAAAAAAAAAGAAAATTAAATATTTACCGGATTGGTTTCCCCGAAAGAGAAAATAATCGGATCTATCTATGACACTTACCTTGTGTTCATGATGGTCCATTGGAGTTTCTGGAATCGAAGAGAAAACGCATGCAACAAAATGACTCACTGAAGGTTTTCTATAGTTTCTTTATTTTTTTTCATCATCATCTAGTCGTGTTACAGCTGAAACATAATTTAATAACCAACATTTCAGTCGTTCTCATAACCGCCATAATTGTCTCGTAATTATTTATACATCATTTAGCCCTGCTTTGAGTCTGCCTATTGTGATCTGCAGTGAGGCAACAGTCCCATTTTTATAGGCTCGCTCAAGACGATCTACACACAATTTACACACATTCTCTCATTTGAAGCATTTTTGTCATTCTCTCATTTATATAGATAGTATCATCATCTTTACAACATTGTTTCATAACATCACAAAAAAATACCGAATAATATTCAACGTGACTGTGGAGAAAGTCTCCTAATTCCGTCGTCTTTGTGTAATATCGTTGAGTAGTTCCACGCGTATCAGCGCTTAAGAAATAGCGACATATTTTGTTGCTTATTTCATGTTTATTTAAATTCATACTTTGGTTTAACGATTAGCACATTTATGTTACAAAGACAGTGATCTTTTGTATGTTTAAAAATCATAGTATTAAATAATTTTCATCTTATATAGTTGGGTTTAATTAGTTTTCGGCACAGTTTTTTTTTTTACAAGAATCGGTTACATTTTTTGGGAGCTGGCCTACAATTATTTACACAGACGAGACATTAAGTATATCTGTTTTGATTACAATATACCTGCGTTTCGCATATAAGCTCATGTTAGTTCAACCCTTATAGTTATGTTATGCGTAGACTGTACAAAATGAAGACTTGCACATTTTGTTGGCCGTGAGATGACCCACGCAAACAATGTTGTCTTTCCAGAAAAGTCGCCTTTCTTTTCTTGCACCATAATTTTTCTTTGCATCAAATCGACCAACCGGTAATTTTAGGTTCGCATTTTTGTCTGCAATCACCATTCCTACACGGCATCACTTTTAGGATTTGAGCATCCGGCATTTCAGTTGATTTCAGTCACTGTAAACTGCAGCTACGACTCATGAATAAAGAAGTACTTAAACTTTAGTTATTCGTTAATCATAACATTAAAGAATGGAGGTTCTTCAAGTCTCAAGTTCAAAATAATCTAAAATTGAGATCATACGTAGGATCAGCAAGTAAAAATATAAAACCATAATAAGAAAATAACCAAAAATAGTGGTTATAATGCATAAAGAATTAATTTTTTCATACTTTTAAATCAAATGAATTGCTACCATAGAACTCAAAGTTTAAACCAATCGTTAAAATTACTGAGAGCGCGCCTTCACAGAATTCTAAACATTTCACGACTAGCTTTCCATGCATGGACACACGAGAAACGGTTCCTAAAAACCCAACGTTTTTTTTCCACCGCGTTCAATCACTTCTCATTTTCGCCAAGATTTTCATCAGTTTCACTTTAGCACTGTCCAATGACACACTTTCCTCTTCTTGCTGCGTCACAGAGCACACTGAGGTAGGTTTGGGATATCCAGCTAACGGTTTCGTAGCCCCCGTCGGGATAACGTGGGGGTTTCAGTGTGGATCATAGGGGGCGGGGGTTGGGCGACGAAGGAGTTTACCTCCTGATCATCATGTTCATTGTAAAGATCAGGAGACAGATGAGCGAAGTGACGGCAGATCCGGTGGTCATCTGACTCTCGGCGCCAGCTGAAAGACACAACCTCGGCGTGAGAAAAAGGACGACCTCATAGAAAAACCACGTTACAAAACATTACAGAACATTCGTTAAGAAACTTATACGTGTCGACTAGTATGTTGTCGTTGAATAACTATTGAAAATAAACCGGACATTAATAGTGATGGAAACAATGCCCATTCAGTTATTTTACAATAAGTACGCTTGCTCTAAAGTTGTTGTTTTGCGTATTTAAATGGGGGAACATCTCAGGTTTGTTCAAGCATCTCATCCCAAGACGTTATCATTTATTCCGAGCGGTTCCGATCGAAGCTCCGCCAGCGAGTGATTATCCTCGACGAGGGCGCGAGCGAATATGTTTGCGATGCCGACGCCGACGCCGAAAGCGAACATCGGCTCGTTTACGCTTGTTTCGAGCGATCGACGGGACACCGACGACGACGAGTGATCGATCTCATGCACCCCGACACTCGACGCACTCCTGGGACGCCGTCGAACTTTCGCAGTCCCGCGGACGAAACGGGGGGAGGCAAGGGGCGCCCGCCGAGGAAACTCAGGCGCACAAGAAATAAGGCAGAAAAAGAGCTGAACATCGCGAGAATTAAACTTCATGAGGATCTTTTTAAAACGAGGCATAAAATGTTTTGAACTACTGTACTTTATCGCACGGCAAATGGCGTTTTTTGTTTGTTTGTGATTTTCATTTCTCACAAGTTTGCCATTTTTTATTGCCTTTGAAAGAAGTTTTCTTGAGTGAGAGTTTAGGTGTAACATTTTATAGTATTTCTATTCTTCACGAGAGTGCACACTTCTTTCATCATGTAAATAAAAGGTAGAAGAATGTTAAAGTTGGTGCCACAGGCGTACCATTTCCCGTAAATTTTCACAGAAGTAATTAATTCATTATTAAATTAGCTTGATTAATATTTGCTCTAGAGCTTTGCAAGCGCAAATAAGAACAGATAGCCAAAAGCAAGTCCACAAGGCTTCCACAGATTCTGCTAATGATTACCCGTGTAGAGATATTGTGTCTTCAAAAAGCATTACCTAATGAATCTGGCTTTTTTTTTTGCCAAAAAGTCGGTATTCTTTTTTGGTTCTGGTTGGAGGGCATTATATACAATGATTAATTACTTACATAGGTGTTGAAAATACGTGGATGTGTTTACTTACATACTCTCTCTGGTGGCCACTCGTAGTGGGTTCCCTTGGCAGCAGCGTCAAGGGATGACTTCTGTTCTGATTTGTCGATTTCATTAAGATTTGATTGATACTTGGACCCTAAAAAGAAAAAGGAAAACACTTTACACAATGCTGACGGTGTTATATCTTCTGACCAACAAATTGAAGACAAATTTAGTTGAGGAAAGCAAATCACACACCTTTGGGCGATTTCGGCGAATCTCTAGTTCATAATACAAATGGGATAGTGTTTAAAAACGACATCAATTAAAGTGTAAAATTTGATTGAAATTGCAAACACTTGCAAAGGGCAAAGTATTTTATTATTAACCTGCCAAAAATTGGTGCCCAACCGCAGACTCGTGTCCCACCATCTCCCACTGTCGCTGGTATTTCTCCAATAATTTGAGTTTTTTGGAAATGGCCTTGTTCCAGAGGATTTTAGTGCATTTGATGAAACATAGTGCATTTGAAGTGACACTTTGGTCGCAACTTCTTAGAATTAAAACCAAAGGACTGAATTATAATTATACGGACATTATTCGGCGGTCGACTTAATTACAAGCCTCTAATTTATTTCTGTCATGTAAAATGCAGGGTGCTCTGTTTTCCTGAGTGCATTTTAAATAAAGGTACAGTGCCACGAGATAGCTGTTATTATTTTGCAAATAGAGAACATCTGTTTCAAATTTAAACGTGGGCTCTGAGCTTTCCAAACCAAGACAGTGCCATAATCCAGAACAATCGTCAAAAAGAGAATTCCAAATGAACATTGTAATTAATGCCAAGTGGAAACTAGAAGAACTTTTCATTAAAAGTTAGAAGAGAAAAATGTAGGCCAGGCGGTGTAGAAATGGCATTGTGCCCTAAGTGTTCACAACTTGATGATCTCAAATGTTTTAGAGAAAAAAATAGGTGATGTTTTATGCAAGATTCAAATGCAGTGCATTATAGAGAAGTAAAGGTGGAGCACTCGACTTTTCACTCGCTGAGAGGAATCGACGAATAAAGCTGCTTCTCGATTGTATGCAATCGGCAACGTTTATGCTTTGAATATTTTATCCAGAATGTCTTGTTTGATCTGCTAAATTCAGACATACCTTTTTCCGCAAGGTAGCTAGGATTGTTATACACTGAATTGTTTTGATCGTTTCCACTGTCCACGATTTGATCTGTAACAATAGAGAAAGTCAAATGAGTTTCAGCACAGTTCTTAGATGGAAGATTCAAGAGACGTTGTCTAATCCAAAGATGAACTCTCGAGACCGTCGTTGAAAAATGTCTCTCTATCTATGGAAAAAAGAACTACGGGAAAACTGGCGAGACTAGTTTGGTTCGGGAATGGCATTACCGCTAAGAAATAAAATCGTGTGCGCTCGCAGATTGAGCAATCAGCAAAAGCGTACATAGCTAGCGAGTGTCTAGTGGTTTTGCGGGAAACGGGTGCATTTTGCGAAAAGTACATGGTGCATGTGTGCAGTGTGTTACCTGGAAGCTTGCGCGGCGCCGGGTCGGCCGTCGTCGGTCCCGGCGTCGTCGACGGCGGCGCCGAAGCTGTGCAAAGAGAAAGAGAAGAAATGGGTGCACGGGGCAACAAAAACCGCGATAACAATAGCGCCATAGAAATAAGTGCAATGTGCAGAATGAAATATATTATTATTCTATGGAAACTCGTTATTATTTTCTAGACCCCACTCCCTACCAATCAAATTAATCATTTTCGTAAGTCTTCGACGGCAATCATGATTGAACACTTTTGCGAGTTCATTTGATTGCGATTTCAATGGAAGGAAAAGGAGCAGGGAAGGGTGGGCGTCGGCGGTGGACAAGTCTTCAAACTTAGTTAGGTGTGACTTTTCAAACAATAGAACGTTTCTAGCATAAAAAGGTGGCGATCAACGTCGGCGCGATCGGTACATTTCTATAGATCCCCTGCCGTGCAGGTCGCGAGCTGGGAAAATAAATTATTATTTCAATTTGTCACCAGTGCCGTACCGAAATATCTCTGGCCGTGGTGTTTTCATTTGCCACCACCATACGGGTGGCGCTGCAGGCCTTGGTGCGCCGTTCTTCCTTCTAGTCATAACTCGGTTCGTTAGTCGTCAACCGCTGCAGGATTCGAATTTACCGCTTCGCTAGCTACCCCCGCATTTTTACCCTCAGAAAGAAAATAATAAAACACCGTGCTTAACGCAATTCCACGGTATTATCTATTTTGATTGCAACCACTGTGTAACTGGGTAAAAAATATGGCAATTCTGCGCACAGATTAATTAGACAAATGTTGACTCTAAAAATGTATATTTAAGGTTTCAGGCGATGTGGAATAAAAACTCAAATATCGTAGTCAAGTTAACCTCATTTGCATATTGGTCTTCTTAGTTATTTGACTTGAACGTCGTTCGCGGGGTACCAAATAATTGTATGTACCTGGATTTCGTAAGTCAAATGAGAAATATGCCCAATTACTTTTCAAAGAAATAAGTAGGAACATAGGACAGAAACCATCGATTCCAGATTTAAACATATTTTTGAAATTTGGAAACACGCCGCATGTGTGTTCGTAACTGTTTGATGCATTTTGGTTGCAAAATTTCAACAGCGAAAAATTAAAAAAAAAGCCTGACGCTACATACTCTTGTGCATGATTCGAAGCAAATTTTAACGGATAACAGACTACAATAGTTTTAATTTGCAACTGCACGATTCGAAGATATTATTCACTAAACCCATCGATGGACATAATTGATTCTGCTACAAATCACTGGACTATGCATCTCCTATTGTTGTCTCCAGAGTTATCTGCATAACATAGGTTCATCATGCATAATGCGCCAAGTGGAGCGGTACCTTCACACAAATCAAACCCCTCTGTCCATGCTTCTGACCTACACAATAGCTCGCATTTCCTGAGTATACTAGCCAGCCGTACACCTAGCTTGTTAGCCGGATTCTGTTATTTATTCTGCGATGCGAATTATTAAAAAAAAAACCATTCCAGAACATAATCGTAGTAAATTGTTTACTTTTCTTTCATTTTTTTTAACGAATGACTGACTGGTTGACTGATTTTATAGTAGAGGAAACATTTTGACACGGCTGCAACTATATATGACGAATTGTTTGGTAGAGAAAGCGTAAATAAGGCACTTCCGCCAAGATCTAAAGTTAAATAACAGGTTTACGCTTTAGAACATGGCACCTCCACATAACGAAGCTTGTTTTTGAAGCGTAAGCCTGAAAATTTTTAGCTATTGTCTTACCCTTAAAATAATATCAGTTACTAGCTTATCAGAAACGTTTAGTGTGGTTCTGTAAACTTATGTTTAATTTAATTAATTCGCCGGAATTGACTCAACACAGAGCTCGACCAACCATGCATTTGCTGCTAGTAGTCCAGGCCCTAACGTAATCGAAGCTAATTTATAGTCGCATTTCATAGGAACTTTTCCTCCAAAAGGAAAATTGAACCGTAAGGAAAATGTAGAAATACTCACTGTACAATCTGATGGCACCGTCGACGTCTCCTCGCGGATTCTTTGCTACACACTTGTACGTGCCGTAGTCTCGCTCCTGTATATTGTTGATTGTAAGTTTCATGTGCGTCTTGTATGGTGGTGAGCCGACAACGGATTCTGCATGGTACTTCCGACTCTCGTGTATCATGTGCCCGTCGTCCCTGGTCCAATAGTTGAGCGACGTTGGGTGCGCCTCCGTGTGGCATTCGAGAGTCACGTTGTATGCTGGTGGGACGCCGACTAGTTGGTGGGGGATCCATAACATTGGCGGAACTGAGGGCAAAGAGAGGAGACGTTTTTGTTAGCTTGGCTAATTGGCGGGTAATAATAGCGAGGAGAATCGGAATTCGGTTAAACAGTGTCGGCGATGGTAAAATGGAAAGTCTCGTTGCGATGTGAATGAACACTGGATAACGTTGTGAAAATAGCAGTGAGGTACTTTCAGCGGCAAATCGGATCGTAGGTACTAGAGAACAGTACTGTGTATATCATAACTTTTTTGCTTAAACCTTTAAAGAAAAGTAAGATGCAATAACGAAAATTTATTCTGCTGGCATGTTTTCACAAAAAATAGGCAGGAGGTTGTGACTAGACCTTCGTCTACCTAGGCTCGAATCTTGAATTCTATTGAAAAAAAGAGTGAATTTACGGTGAAAATGTCGGAAACGGCTAGAATGTTTTTGACTAAATTGAGAGACACGTGTGATTTGCGATGCAATCTTTCCACCGCATTATCATAATTCCGTCTTGGTATTCTCCCAGCATGTTACCATGCATCGAAATGTGCAGATTATAGTTTGAAACTTGTGCGGAGCGCGGTTATAACTCGGAGACGTATGGAGGTTATAAAAAAAATTTGGAAAATTAATTACAAACTGCAAACATCTTAAGTAAGTGTACTGGTCGTCGTCGTCTTCGCCTTCGTCGTTGTCGTTGACTGTAGAGGACGAGACGAGCAAAGTTGATAACTTCAAGAAATTAGCTTGATGTCTTTCTGCGACAGGTTGCATTTTAAGAAATCTTATGCAAAATATAAACATAGTTCACCTTCGCTACGGAAAGTTTGTGCTTGTTATGTGACTCGCTTTTATATAAGCACGATTTATTATATTTCAAAAACCAAAAAGTGATTCCTGTGCCCATGTATTCGTTGTCGTCTTTGAAAACGATAACGAAAGCTTATCAATATTGAGAGTAGCAGGGCAACTCTCATGAAAACCCCCCATAAAAACCGCCCTTGTCGTTGGCTACTCTCGGCAACAAGTTCATTTTATCTAAATTTGCTTCAGAATAAAGGGGCCTGGTCCGTGGAAAATGAAAGGGACGGACCTGGAAGGCCCAGGGAGTCTGCTCTCTGCGACGATGCGACTAAGAAGGAAGAATGAAAGCTCTTGATTATGAAAATATTTCATTCGCCTTGTCGTAGACTTTCTATAGAAAACTCGAGATGGAAAGAGCGGGTCTTGTCGCGTCCAAAGAAAATAATATTATTAAGAAGTTGAATTCCCAAGGAACGCAAGGTATTATGCGAAGTTTAATATTATTTCCGTTTTTTTTTTTTTCTGTTAATATAATAGAAACTTGCTAATAAGCAGTGGCATATATTTGAATGTTAATAAACTCTAATCTGACGACAAGCTCTAATTAGCTCTGTACTTGCCGTCTAGCGAGTAATTTGTAGCTATTATCTTCTAAGAAGATGCATAGGTGTTGTAGCCGTGGGGAAAGAAAAATAACGACTTGGGGTAAAATGTTTGCAATCGGATGTTCTTGTCTTGAAATGCGAATTCTGACATTACAAGAAAACGGTTTTCAGAAATATTTTCTTAAGTTGTAATTGGTAGTTTACATCAGTTTGATGAATATTCAGTATTTTATTTTGAGCCCAGAGACAGCTATTTCTTAATCTCGTCCAAAAATGTTTGGTGAACTGCCATTTCAGTGACTGATTATATTGTAACTTCTGTTACTTTCCAAGTACAAGAAAATAGGTACACTTGAGGTAAAATAGGTATGCAAATATTTGATTTTAAGCTTCGACTGTGGATTCTCGAAGATTTCATTTAGTATGAACAATCAGTATCTCACTGAAATAATAAAGAAATGAAAAGTGCATTGTAGTTTTTTTTTTTCTGAGAAGTTTTAATGAATTGTTTGTTGGGTATAACTGGTTGTGCATTAGATGTGCAATTATTCTAGAATTTGATTGACCTAAAAATGTTTGTTTCTAACCCATTTGATTTCATGGAAAAACTTATTCACCGTTTACGATGTGCAATTTTACTGTAGCAAGCAGTTAAGTGACTTTGAACATCGCTGCAAACGATCCAATGACGGTTTTGGACTTCCATTCTGTTTCGATTCAACGGAATACGAGAATGTTTAGGGACGTGATGTGACAACCGAACTCGTGAGATTCCAATCGATACAAAAAGTATTTATCTTGGCGAACACGGGGCTAAAAATCACATCGACATCGACTTTTGGGAAAACGCAAGTGGGCGAGGTGAAAGTAAACACGAAAATGTTTCACTAAGAGAACAGGGTAAGCTTTTTAGAGCTCTTAAAGAGCTGCTCGATCATCTTAACCTATTGGAATCCAATACTTATCCGCCATGTATTGACAAAAAACATACGAATTATTTCTGTTAGACCTCCTAACTTAGTTATCGGCCTCGTGCGATGCACTCTCTCGTAAAAACTTTTTCAAAATGTGCTCCAATAAAGCAGAAAAGGGCGATACAAAAAAAGAAAACGAAAAAAATATAAAAATATGACAATGGCCTGCAATGACAAACGAGTTCTTCCGAAATTTACTACTGCGAGGGAAAGTCAGTAGCTTTTCTTCCATCTTATTTATTCATCCCCTCTTCAACCAGGACTCAGATCCCGACAAAAAGACGTCTCCAGGAAGATTAATTTCGTGGACACTTTCCGAAGTTCACATCGATTTTCGCAGTAAATATAAAAAGAAGTCTCATAGAAAGTGTGCAGAGTGAAACACCGATATCGAGAAAAAGCAGTGCTGATTATTTTGTGAAAACTATTTCAGACGTCACTGTATATTCCAACTGCATTAATTAAAAGCTTGTGCCGTAATGCTGACTTACAATCGACGCTGACTTTGATGCGTTTGCTGACTGTAGGAGGCACACCGTTGGAGGCGATGCACAAGTAGGCTCCCATGTCGAGCCTGCTAATCTTCGTTAGCTCCAGAACCTCGCCGTCCAATTCACCGACTGCGAACATGAACAAGCAAAAAGTTTTCAGATTTGCTCCACTTTTGACAACAACTGCGTAGGTAAACAGGCCAAAAGCAGGCCACTGTTTTTTTGGGTTTGCTTTTCAATTCCTGTAATAAGACGTCAGAGTATAAGGGAAATATTTTAAAAGTTTCCTGCTAAATTTTCCACTCAAACTCCGCAAGGGACAATTCATTACTTACGCCAGTATAACCGTAGGTATTTGAAAAACTATTTGAACTGGGTTTTGAATGCTAAGTAAAGGGCTACTAAATTTAGTAGTTTTTATTTAGGGGTGGTGGATTCGCACCTTCAACGTTCCTGCTTTGGCACTGTTAGTGTAAATTAGACGTGGAAAAAAAATATTTTACACACAGTTGCGAATTTTAGTAGCCCTTTTCTTAGCATTCAAAACCCAGTTCAAATAGTATTTCTAAAAACTTGTGCAAAGGATAAATCAAGTAGACATGAGTCTAAAAACCATCGTAGGTATTTGAGTTGAAACATCTCAGCAACACCCACTCTTCATTGAAATATAACACAATATTCTTTGTTCAATCAAATTTAAATCACAACATTACCATAAACAAGTAGCAATACTTTTAAAGCTTAGCAAAACATTTTCCAAGAACACTACCGAAGTGCGCGCGATCGTAAGTCCCAAGTGGTTGAACAAGTGGAAGAGTTCGCTTCTTATGTGTCAAACACCGGATAGCTGTCAACGTTACCCACCTGAAAAGGATTTGTTGAGCGTGATCTTGCTGCCGTCGTCTCGCTTCCACTTGACGCTAGGCTCGGGCGAGCCCGACGCGTGGCAGGCCAGCGTCACGTTGGCACCCTCGCGGACGATCACGTCGGAACTGCTCAGAGAGTCGTCGATGTTGGGTGGCACTGGATTGTAGAGGAAACGAGAATGATCGTCAGACCTGATTCATTATTAATAGCGGGAGGTGTCGAAGTGGCGGGGTTGGGTAAGCGTGGGATACTTTGTTAGGCAGGAGCGATGGGCCAAGAGGCTTGAGAGTCATTGTAATGGCTTAGGGGTGGTGGATTCGCACCTTCAACATTCCCGCATTGGCACTGTTAGTGTAAATTAGACGTGGGAAAAATATATTTTACACACAGTTGCGTGTAGTTGTTGTGTATTTTAATGAGAGGCACTCTGGTGAAAATAAAGACCCATTGAATAGCTTAATTGTTATGACAGCAACACGATGCAGAGCATTAATTTATCGGTAGTTGTGAACATAGTAACAATTTTATATTGAATATGATGGTATATAATTTGTAAATTGAATAAAAATGATTCCAGTTCAGTTATTGATTTAGCATGGCTGTAATTATTGTTAACACAAATTTGGTGGCAGATAATCTGATTCGGTTCACCAGTTAGCAACAATTTAATCTGCAACAAAACACGAAAATAATACTTAAAAGCATTTCCCATTTTTTTTTCTCCCCCGCTTGGAATTTCAAAAGCAAAACAAACAAGTTGACATGTTATCCATGACAAATTACATTTTACGCTAATGAAAATGCCCCGTAGCAAAATCGTCCATTCTAGAAATTATTTATTGCACTGTGCGGCAGTAGTAAGTTACAGGAGGGGCGACGCCGCCGCCGACGCCGCCGACGCTGGGGCGAAATAGAAACTGTAGCTACTATCCTAGTTTTCCCCCATAGCGGGCACATTACGTTCTAGTGGTCACCTAACATTCATGTTTCCAATTGACAATGGTACGTATTCTGTCGAACATGGCAATAAAATTCCATACATCGGCCAGGGAACGAAACGATTGTCCAATAAAAAGATTATTTCATTTTTTAAGGCCGATCGAAACGGTAACCAATCAATCTGTTAATAGCTGTCTACAGGTAATTGTTGCCAGAAGCAATCGTTTGCGTTTTCAGACGGTTTGAAACGAACTTTGTGGGTTATGATAGCATTTCCCATAGAATCACAGAGCTAGTTCCAAATAAAATGAAAACGATTTGTAATAAAGTTGAATCTGACACTAAGATTTCATACGAAATACCGCAGGGATGCTTATTGGATTGAAATTTATTCTCGAGTAAGTTTGTGTCTAGTTTAATATCACTACTAAATATTCCATCTTCATTTAGATCGCCCAGGGGCAAGATACTACTACATCTTCCCTTCAATTGTCAAATAAAGTTAAAAAAAAAAGAAACGGAAAAAATAGTTGATTCTTTCGCGAAAGAAAGAACTTGTTGGCGGTTTGATCCAGTTCGTTTCTGCTAGACGGAGCGCGGCACGCTGAGATCGAAAGTGTGGAGGATCCCGACATGCAAAATGCATAAGTCTCAGTGTAGCGGCCCCTCGAGAGATCTGTCTACACCCCCCCGGCCCGGTCCCGGACCCAGCGTGGCTCGCATTCTCACCCTCCCACACGCCCACCAGTTCCATACATCAATCTAGCGGGGACACGCGAAATCCCTCGCTACCGCAGCCGCCGTCGCCGTCCTCAGCACCGCACATATCAGATTCACACTCACTTCTAGACTCGTATAACACAAACATGCTGTTAATCGAAATTCCGGTCTCATTTTCTTCGGGGCAAAATCTTGGTTCAATTTAAGAACGTCTTCGCGGAGTTTATAGGGCATGCTGAGGGAAGGAGGGTTGATGTTGTACTGCCATTGCACAGGGTGAATCGAAGTCATTATTCATGAGGTTCATAAGGAAGTAAGTAAGCATATAAAACAGATATAAAAGTCAAGTTACAGAGTTGAACTGAATCGATAGATGCTCGGATAAATCATTCTGTGTGAAGATATTTTCACTGTATGAGGTTTTGGTACAACTAGGTCAGTTTGAAAAGATATTTCTTGAGATTGAACTGTTGCACGCATTTTGATATAAAATCTTTGAATGAATGCAATTCAAGCGCTCAGATTGAATGGCGGGATTTTTATGTCGTTTCACGGAAGCCCGGAATATGAATAGGTGTGATTTTTGCTTGCAAGTCTTTCAAACATCAAATCAATTTAATTTTAGTCTGATATTATTTTACATTAAATTAGATGATAGCTTCAACAAAGTCATAGCTTAATTCTGACCTATCAGCAGACCTGAAACTCTAAAAATGTTTATCACGAGTGAAGTTGAAGTCTCTTTAATTTATACCAGTTTCTTCGATTCCTCTAAGACCATTTCAATGAGTTTTTCACTTCGCATAGTTGATTCTCAGAAAACCCGTATTTATTTTGTGGTCGCTGCGGGGACTTCATTTAATGCTTCTTTTCCTTTCACAAAGCGTTTATTTAATTTGATACATAAAATAAATGGAGCAGTAAAGATAAAACAAAGCCCACGTTTTTTTTTTTTTGCTTCAAACCACCGAAATTGGCCGAAAAAGAGCAAGCGACCCACGCTTAGTGCTCCACCCGCACAACACGATGCCATTTGTTTTCACTCCATATTCAATTTCGCTATTCATTATTATAGATTACCATATTCTTGTATTCCTCACCACGCGTTAGAAAGTAATACAAACTCGAGTGACACACACGTCCGCGCCCGCGACTTGCAAAACTTATCTCTCCACACGCCAAACCGCTTGTCGAGTTGAAAAGTTTAACGAGTTTTTGGCGGGAAGAAAACTCAATCAAAATTCGTCTGTTAAATTCTTTTATGCGCCGTCGGTAATTTCCTTTATCGTTCGTAAAAGCTGAAATTCCGGTTCTATTGGGCGGCGAACATCCGTCCCGACGGTCGAGAGACAGCGAGAAGAAATACGGAAGCAATCAAGACGAGTAATGTGTTAAAAGAAACGGAGATATGGAGGAAAGAGACGAGGCAAAAAGAGAGAACCGAGGACAAAAACGAGGCCGAACAAAAAAATATATAATGAAGGAAATAAGTGAAATGTCTTTACTAGAGAGTTTTGGTTTTGTTAAAAGTTTGTTGAAACTTAGTAATTGTCTCTTCCCAAGTATTATGTCACGACCGAAAAATACATACTTGTGTATTGCATGACAGCTGGTGGTACGTAGTCGAGACATTCGCCGCCTTTGTTCGAGAGATTGTTAGCGCTAGTCGTTCACTTGATATTTATGTTGGAGTGAAAAATTTTATCGCTGGGAAATGACCAGAGTTCGAATCGCATCACCGCTCCTCTCCAGAAAGTTGTGTGAAATTTTATTGAAGAGCAATTAAGGCGTCCGGCGTGTTTCTGTAAGTGGGTTATTTTTATCGCGTTGGTCATCGCACCTTGATGAATAAATGGTGAAAACTGTGCTAACTACGCTTTCCTTTTGTTCATGACGTTATGTTTAATTTATTTTTTGCAAGACGTTTTACGGAAGCTGCCAGGGTTTTTGACATAAATTTGATTAGTATTTCAATTATGCTGTACGTACAAGACACATAATGCATGCATGCCATAAACCAAAAAGCGTGAACTAGCAGATCCTTCAGTGTAAAAATAGTTTGTGCCCCTGAATGCAGCCCGCAGAGCAAATTACATTGGCTCCTCCACCATAGAAAACCAACAACAGCAAATTAACAGATTCATGTCATTCCAGAGATTCATGATTTATTACTGATAAGAGAACTCACGCGAAATATTTTGCAACATAAACCACCAAATGAATAATAGAAACTGTTATGCCCCTGAATGCAACCCACAAAGCAATACTGACACGGCTTCTCCACTACTTTGATCAAAATTCTAAAAACGTTTTTCAATTATTTAAATGTGTGTTTTACTTACAATTGGCAAACGAACTGAACGTAATCCAACTAAAATATCAACCGACTTGGGAATAAGAACCACTAGCAAAAAAAAATGCTTAAAACGGAAAGTAATATAATATAACTTGAAGGCTTTTTACGTGGTCTTTTCATAAGTAATTTCACGCATGTCATACGCTCTATACACAAACACCTTTCTTAGTGGCAGGCACTTTTTACGACTAAATTATGCACGCATCTCCGCCTGGCGTGACATAGCGGCAGATCGACTGGCTGCTCTATCAGTAACACTCACCGACGACATGCAAGTACCCGAACTGCGTCTTGGCGGTGACGGTGTTGATTTGGCACATGTACCGCCCCTTATCCTCCTCCTGCACGTTGCTGATGTGAAGGAACCACGTGCGGTGCTTGTCATGCGTGACAGAGATGCGTGGATTGCGTGTGATGACGTGGTTGTGCACTGTCAGGATTGCCGATTGTTCGAAGTGCATCCAGGCAACCTGGCAAAAAAAAAAAACACATACATTTTTATCAGAAAAATTTGTTGATATTTGTCTGCTAGCTAATAAACATGCATTTAATTGCGTCGATTGCATTGTTAAACATGGCAATGTGTTTAAAGTTTCCCTTTTCAATCCATTTTCCAAGTGATCCTCTGTCACTTTGTTCAGATTTAGTTTATGAATGGAGCCAAAAGTGATAAGTTCACTTCACTCCAATGGATGGTATGGCATTTTTACTATGAAAGAATGTCACACGTGCATGGTCAGTAATAAAACATGAAGAGAATTAGAGTCAAATTTACTGAAATGTTCACGCGACAGTCTCACGAAACCATAAAATAAAACTCAGAGTGAATTTACTGATTATTGTCAGCGATCGCACATCTGAGGCCCGTGTGGAACGTGGCCAATGACTCGGGGTAACTGAGCAGGAATTGAGGGCAGAACTCATCAGTCATGACTGGAGTAAATTGTTGCTAACGATCCAGCCCCGCCGCTCGCCGCCGACGGTCAACAATGTTTGACAGGTAAACTTAGACGTAGTCGGCTCTTCGGCCATGGCAAGATTCCAACCCAGCTGCCAATATAAATTCCTGAACTACGTGAATCACAAACTTTGTAATGTGTGTATTATATTACGATCATTTTAATCCTTTTGCAAGCATTGAACATTGAATGTATATAGAGATGGTCGCTGAGCATCTAAAACTATTTGAATAATGGATATTGTGGCCCCATATCTCTTCGGCGTTGTCTAAAATGGATAGGAAAAACTTTCTAACATTTTAGTTGTTTTTATTTCGATGTGATAATGTTGTCAAGTGGGAAAGTAGGCTAAGTATCGAGAGAATTGAGTAACGCCGTGGTTTTATGTAGACCCACCGCGACCGAGGCGAGTGTATGTGAATGTGTTGTGTATGTGTGTGTGTGGGAAGTGGCACAGGAGAGGCGCCAGTAAACAAAATCGTAAGTTTCAGTCGACTTTTTCTTCATTTCCTCGCTCTTTTCATCGTAACTTCCCGCAGCGGCGGAAACTTTCCCACTTGAAAAATGCCGGTAAATCCAGAAAAACCGCCAACTTACCATGATATCACTCACGATCCTGATAAAGATAGATCAGTGCTGTCCAAAGACTAGAAGTTATAGCAGAGTGATTTCAAAAAACCACCCCGAGTTTAGCTGCTGGAACTTTGTTTGACTGAAAAAAAATCTTTATCATCTTCCGTTAAAATAACTGTTTTGTTTACAAATTTCTCATCTTCGCTCTTTGACATTCTTCACTAGCTAGGTCCTTGGCAAACACAGCTTGATTGCATTTGCATGTTCCACACAAAAAAAGGTTCCTTTATTTTCATGTGAATGGAAAAGTAAAAATATTTTATCATCTCCGTGCGCAAATGAGGTGTTTGAGTGTCTGCTGGCACGGGTAACAAAGTGCGCTCGTTTCAAAGAGCGTAATGGGCTCAGGTGATGAAGGTGTAACTTGGCACCCGCTCCTTTCATGTGGTCCCAAACAATGCCCGTGTAGTTCAACACGGGGTCCCTGCAGTTGTTCTGGCGATTCACAGAGTCCGCTGCCAACGTCGCCGCCGCGGCATTCGACCGTAAAGAATGTACTAACCTCTCGACGCTGCCTCGTAAACTGTCTGTGAAACGCATCGAAAATGCACTTTGAGTGGACGGCTCTTTACATGGTCTGCGCTTGAGAAAATTCGCATCCAATAAGTGTACCCACTTCTTTAGTTTAAAAAGGAGACAGATTCAATTTTACGCTCGACGAAATAAACATTCCGTAAGCATGGTTTCGTAAAGTTTAAGAATTTTAATTTCTCTTAACTTTCCTTGCTTTTCTTGATACGGCGCATTCTCGTAAGTAAGTATAAATATTTTATTTCATGGCGCATAATAATTGAGGTAGTTACATTTTTGCAACAAAATTAAATTTTTGGAGTCAGAAAGTAAACGCGTATTTGCTTTTAAAAAAAAAAGTTTCTAAAAAGTTTGCAACTAGATCAAAGGAAACATGTAAAACCGAAATTATAATTATTTTCCGCGACCGACATAATTAATTTTAGCCCTTATACAACAGAAAAAATTCTTCTCAAAGCTTAGCTCAAGCGCAGTTGATAAAAAAAAAATAAGACAGGATAACGCACAAAATTTTTATGCCTTGCCTGATGGCTATGAAATATTACTGTACGACATAATTGAGATGAAAAATATTCGTGATTAAAAACGTGACACCCGACATTAGCCAGTAACAAAATGAGTTCACGGTACAGGAGCCACTGTTCTATGCTAGTCGCTTTGGGTCCGAGGGTCGCCAGGGGATGGGCGAGAGAGCGCCGTGGCGGTGGCTGCGGCGTCGGCGGTGTACGGTTTTGGGGGCGCGGGAAGACGTCGGGCGTCGGCGTCGACGGCGTCGGCGAGGAAAACTTGGAGCTCGCAGCTGTCAGCAACCGCTGACACGCTGTTTGACGCTGGCCATTCCAGGAACATCACACATGCGTAATTGGCTGACTAAGTGAAAGTACAAGGGCTTGACGGATCAAGATTTTAGAGTCGTACTTCAAGCAATTTACGCTAAAGCGAAATGCCATGGATATCTAACGGTTTATACTATAAAGTAGATACGTTGTTTGGTTCGCTCAGTTTAGGCGATGCAAACGCTGGCGAGTGCTTAATAATGCGATGAGTACTCTAATAGCTGTTAAACGCTCACTATAGACGCCATTTATTATTCATATTTGATGGAAATTTGATGAGTGCAAAATATAAGCTACGAAAATTACCCTAGGTCAATTTCGCGTCACAAATATTTGGAAAAGTAAAATGTCTTCACAAAACGCTGTCAAAGTCGACGTGTATGTGCTTCAATTTCGATTATAAACATCAACAAAGCTGCTAGTTTATAAAGTAATAATGGTTCCCTGCATCGAAACGTGATGCTAGAACTAGATAAAATACTATCTGCACGTTGCCTATTGTTGTGTGGAAGACATCTTTCTTTATATATAGAGAGAGAGAATTTATATTATACCGAACGTCGTGCATTATAGAAGGACTCCGATGGCATCCCCTTTACCAAGCAACCAACATAAAGGCGCTGTTAAGCTAATCCTAATGACAAAAGGAAATATGATTGTGTAAGCCATGGCGTTTCCGCTTCCTTACTTCAGCTGTCTGTCTCAAAATAACGCAATCGAGACTCAATCGATAGAGATAGATGTTTAATATCAAATGAACTCGAGCCAGCTATTATGTTAAGTGTGGGATGAAATATTAAAGAAGTCGGAAAAAAACAAATTTGAAGATAATGGCACCCTTATTGCATTTTAGTCAAGAAAAAAATCTGCGTAATGAGAAAAATGTTTACATCGCGGAAGACTTGGAGAGAAATATGAATTCACAGATTATTTTAACGGCCGAAAACTTCAAACCAGAATTGACAGACGCTTCTATGAGCAGGCATTGAAATAGGAGAAAATCACAAACGAAGTCACTGCTAAGCTGCAAAATTCTTTGTCGTTATTTTCTCTTATGCGTTTGTGCCTTTGTTAAACATTTCCCGTGCCTTCGTAGTAATTATAATGCAGGTAACCACTTGACTCAAATTCCGAGTCGAGGGAACTCTCTGGCGAGGACACTTAAATCTGTTAACCATCGCCAGAAACGCATGATTATTTGGCATCGAGATAAAGATCGAATGCTGTCGGAGCACTACCTGCATCAAACAACACCCATTGAAGTCGGGTATACATCATGAAAAGTACTTTGAAGTCATTATTAACAGTCTGATGGCTACCAAAGAAGAAGGAGGAAGGACGATTCTGCAGAGCCGCATCACAACATTCAGTCATGCAAGCTTAAGTTTCAACATCTTTTGGTGTCGAGTCACCGCCTTCCGAAACCCCCATCGCTTCTCTCGCCGCGGATAACATCTTCTCATCAAAGGGCGCGCCAACATAGAAAACGTAAATCTGTTTTATATGACACTTGCGTTGACGTTACAGGCAATGCCAAAAGGTTATAGTTCATTAGAAGTTGGGAAGCAAGTGTACACTGTTGCATATTCACAAGCAAGATACCTTGAACTTTCTTGACGGAAATCAATTTTCGAGAAATTTGTTTGGAAGTGTATTGACTGTTTAATCTGATCGAAATCGCAAAGTTATGAGTTTTAACACGCAACTGGAAGGTGATGAGGCGATGCGAAAATACCAACTGCATTTCAAAAGACCTTCTATAGCAACTAGAACTACCTTTGGCAGTCATTTATTGACGCAGACTTCTCAAGTGCGATTCAAGAGAGACGCATACAGATAGATTAGGAGCCGTAGAAAGAGAGTGATTGGAACGGGAAGACGGGAATAGAAGAACTACCTTCCAACACTTGTCAAACTTAACAACTTACACTCAAAGAAAGGAAAATACAAAAGAAGGAGCGAACCGACAGGCGAACATCGATCTTTGCGGGATTCAAAACACCGCGACCATGTCTGCCAGCCGGCGGCTACCAACTTTTTCCCAATACACTGGCCCGGGCCGGCGGTCGGCGCCCGACGCCCGACGTAGCGACGCAAGACGCCTGCCACCGAGCGACGTGTCGCGTTCGCCAAAGCAATATCATGATGAAAACACAACCGTGCGTGCAACACTCATTCGATCCACATGCAGCCGCGAGCGACCCGGGAAATGTAAAATTTTCTGAAATTCACGTCCCGATGCGAATTGCTGAAGATTGTATAATTGGTTAATATCAAGACTGTAACATGGCTTGTCAGACAGCAACGTGCGTCGTTCGCTTAACATTGTTATTAGTTATTACCGTGTTCTCTTTAATCTAACTTAATTAAAATGATAAATTACGAAGGCTGAAATTCGCAGATTATCGTCAAATTGAATTAGTTTCAATCAATTTCGAAGCAAAGCGAATTTATTCCGGTGCCGTTCGTGACATGACGCGACGCCAGACGTGGATGCACGACGCCACGCGTCGTCGTCGCCACCGTCGTCGTCGTCGTGATCTCTCGCCGAAGAGTATCCGGTGACATCGACGAGCGTGAAGCACCACTTAGACCCCCGCGCGGCGGCGTCGGCGGCGTCGGCGGCGTCGCAAATTAAAGCTGGAACAATCGCATTACGCGGCATCTCGCGACGCACCGTCTGCTTGTAATAGGCCAGCGTCGTTTGGGGTGTGGTGGGTTGGGTGGTGAGTAGGGGGGGGGGGGGGGGACTGACTTCCGACGGGCCACGGTTCGTGTCACGTGGCTTCGTTGCGGAGGAAATGACAGCCTTTTGGGTTATTTGGATTAGACCGCAATTTGAAATGGCAACACAAGTTTTTTATTAGTCGGGCTATTTTTACTTGAAAGTTAATCTCAACTTTGAACTCAAGTAAGCAGTGTGTAACACGAGAAGCTTGTTCCTTTTTTCGCCGTTTCTTTGCTCGTGCTTTTTTATTTTCGAACAAATTTGAAGCTTTCTTGGAAATGATAATAAACGTTAAAACGTGTGCACTCGCGTTCTCAAAAGATAATGAAACGCATGGTTTACCGGAAAATTCTGAAATGTGTTGACCAAAACGTAGCCAATCAGTGATTTCTGTGCGTCGAACCGGATTGAAATCATCCGATAGTCAGCGAGCCGGCATGGGACATGGAATAAATTAGCAGGCTAGAGGCGAAATGAAATACAGCTCACTACAATATCGACGAATTAAACTAAAATTCGTCCTCTAAAAGTTTTATTATCAAATCAATGGATTTCGATCTTTATTTCCCAAATGCACGATATTTATTTTATGTCAGCGCGTGGCTTTGTTTGTCATGTACGACTTTTTACTGCCCACGATTAATCCAGGGGATATTTAAATTTGTATGAATACTGTACAAGCCAGCGCAACGCTACGCAGTGCATCGCCCAGTGCTATCAGTAGAGCGAGCTATATAAAAAAAAAAAACAGTCGACTCTGAAGAGGCGGTAGATTGGTACCGATGACAATAATTGTTATCTGGCAACGTGTTACCTGCCACTACGGATAGCTTAATACGTCAGTACGTCATCACGGTGCGGAAAATCAAATAGCAGCCATGTTTATGCATGTGTGATGTTTCGACCACATATGGCTCATGCCACTGAGATTGCATGGTCGAGGACTCGTCTGTCGCTACCCCTTTTCTTTTATATCCGAACACATGCATAAACGTACTCTCTCGCTCATTCATTCGCGTACTCTTTTATGCATCATGTTAAACGCCCATACTGGGCTGGCTATCCGGCAAGCTCGCATGCATAATTAGTAATGCACTTACGTTGACCAATGCAGTTCAATTAAAAGCTGGCTTGATTACGGGACGATCGCGCAAGATATAACGTGACGTATGGGGCACGCATGTTGATGTCACTGTTTAATCTGGAGTGCAGTGTGCTTCTAGCTTTATTGAAAATTTATTTTCCCAATGTGAAAACATTTTTTTTTATAGCTGGTTTTGCTGTAACATTTCAATTTAATTCTATACCAATTCTAAGCTGCGATATGTTTTTGTGTGCTGACAGATATACTGATATATACAATATAATTTAAAACTTTCTCCAAAATATTTATTTAAAACTATTGCAAATCAAAAATGTGGTGAAATAAACCAAAAAAAGTAAATCGAGTCAACAATCCATTTCCACACTCAAGCAAAATTCGTGATCGCTTTATGCGGAGCTACTGGCTGGCATCGACAGATTCGTTAACGGCTAAAATAAGGTGGGATCCGTAAATCGATGAGCCAGCAGAGTGGAGGCCAGCTAGAAAGGTACATTCAGAGTCCAGCAAGCGGGTGGCACATGGCCTGGCAGGGCACCGGGCAAGTGCCGGCCAGGGCGCCGCGGCGTCTGCAATGGGGCGCGTCATCGGGTAACGCGGCAGACTATGCTAACACGAAGTGGCTTTATGTTATAGGTGTTTGTTATTCCCTCTACTGTTTGTGTATTCTGTTTCTCTCATTATATTGTACTCTATCTCTCTCTATCTCTCTTCTTGCTGAGTAACGAGCTGCTGAAATTCCATTAAATGGACGTGACTTTGGGCGCCGCATCTGTTACTAGAATGTGATACGCGCCGCCCTAGCCTGAAAACACCCCAAAAATCAATACTATCTATCTCTAAGCCCTTACTATCTTTCCTCTGTCATTAGCTATTCTTCGCTCTTCTTTACTCATTATTCTTTTGTGAATTATTTCATTATCTAACTCGTGAGTCTTCTTCCTGCATTTGGTAGTCTTGGTCCTGTTCTGGTCTGCAATGGTGCAGATCAGCAGGTATTGACTTTTCTTGTTCGATATAGTAAAAAACTTTGTTCTGTTATTCAATTATTCTCTTTATATGAAAGTTGGTAGCAAACTTAAAAGAGCATTGCTACATAAAATACATGGCAATACCGAAGCAGAGTGCTTTGCGTCCAATGTGTATTCGTGTTTCTTAGAGGCTTCCTCTTTATGAAAACTAAAAAGTAATTTTTTAAATGTTAACAAAAGAAAACAGTACCGTGTAATCTAATTACATATTTTAAGAGCAATTTGTTACGAGCACTAGAGTCTCTACCTCCATTCTGTGCACAATTTAATTACTCGACGTTGTACTATCCTCCACAAAAGGAATGATTATATTATCGTGCTTTTAAATGCTCCAGGTGAAGCTGAACCTTGTCCTGCATCTAAGCTAAGAAAGGCAAATTAATTTGCGCCCTGGAGTATTTTGAATCTCAAGAAGTAAAATGCAGTATGTGTACACACAACCGCTCATAGCATTAACGGCTCAGTACAAAATATTTTAGTTCTAGCAATCATGTCGTGACCTGACAGAGGTTCCATAGGGGAAAAGAGCAAACGATTCATGTGAAACAGTTGAGCCTAAAGAAAAAGACAAGTTGCTTGCTTCAAACTTTCAGATTTCCACAGATGTTCAAAATCATTTGCATTTGCCAGACTCTGAATTGAACAATAAGTCGGAACAAGGGTTCAAATTAAAATGATATAAAGCTTTGTAAACTAAAACCCTTTGGCTATTAGCTGTCGTAAGACCGGTTAAGCTTTCGCAAACAGCTTCATATACGAACTTGAGGAATTTCTTCCGGAAAAGTTTTAAGCAAAGCAGGTAATTTATGTAATAGCGGGTGTAAATTTCTCCTCGCTGTTGGATGGAAGTTTTGCGATCTGCACAGTGATACCATTTCTAATGAATTATTTATAACATGCCATTCGTATATAGCGTCATCGCATTTTACCAGGCATTTTTAACGAACGAAGAACAAGGTGATTATTTGCCATGCTCACCGGACGTCAATGGAACATTCAATTTCAAAGTCATCGTCTTTTCTTCCCCCCAATGAAGCGTGTGTTTTGAGAAATTCACCTTAATTACATGCATGCTACAGTTTGAATCCAAAGAAAAGCCGTAGCGATGTTCGATTTAGTACGGTTACAAATGCAACCGATAACTGATTTATGAGAGCGACGTCCAAAATATTAAGGAAACGTCAGCATTGCATCTGCAAGCAGGGCAATACGTGCCTTACCGGGCTATCTAGATACGAGTTCTGAACTTCATACGAAAATTAGAGCCAACTTCCTAATTTGATAATTGCCAAGTTTTCGTATACGGAACTAAGTTGCCTTTGATTGGTAGTCTTCAAGTAACGTTCTCAAGTTGCAATTGAATATTCAATTAGTAAAACAAAGACCCGGACGGTACACACTGGTGCATTGTGAACACAAAGAGAATTTAAATTTTAAATAAGCACAATACGTTTGCTACCCAACGAGTTGATAGTTGGGTTGCATTTTGTGCAACCCGCTCACGCTTTAGAAATTGTGTCCCCCATACCCCCCCTCCTCTTTACCGTGGTTGCCATGTCGTGTACGGCGTTGTTGTGCTAGTGTTTGTACTGATGCCGGGGAATTCCGACAATTCAAAAACGTCGCCGTCACAAAAGACGCAATAATGGAAGCATGCTCGAAACTCTCGCAGACCACAACTGTCACCGAACATGTCGGCAGTTGAAGTGAATACAGTTAGAACTGGTTGCTTGAAATGCACTTCTCTTGCCCTTTGCTTTGCACGTCTGCCAACTAGTGGTCAATTTTTTTTATTCTCAATTACCTCAACCCCACGGTGGTTCCGTTGTGTAGAATACACATTTTTATCGGTTTTGCATTACTGAGATCGTCATTACATAGCCGATTCCCTCCAGACTTATTTCAATCACGGCAGATAAATTTAAGCTTGATAAAGAGCTAGAGTTTTTTTTATTATTATGAACACCATAATCGTCTCAAAAATTGATTCCCAAAACGGCGACAAATTTGTTTCCCGTTTGGGCATGCATTTTTGAGACGGTTATAGTGTTCATAATAACAAAAATACCCCGCGCATTGCAAGCGCATGAAATTTAAATAAGACTTCATTTAGAGCTAGAGTTAGAGTTGTCTTTATACACATCCAAGGACTTAAAAGCCAAGAAAATTGGACGTGAACCCGTAAGATTAGTAAATGACCTTGAAGACGAGCCTCTTGATTGGTCTAGCGCGACCTTGTTAGTAAAAGGGCGTGGAAGTATCAACAATTAAGCGGTGATTCCGTTTTGCAACTCCGTTCAATCGCGAGTTTATCAAACTGATGTCTATATTGGTTTCCCTCTAGCTGTGACCGCTTTTTCGAGTAAAGCAATAAAAGTACGGAGAATCCTGCCGTACAGCTTGAACGAGATGATTGTACTAGTGAAACACTAACGGCCAGTTTACTTTAGCAAACTGGAAGATTGACCTACTTAACCTCAATGTTTAGAGCCAATATCGTATCGCTTTTCTCATATTGGTCAACTTGAATTCTTTCAGCCATCGAAATATTGGTCAAACTTTGAAGTCGGACATAAGAAGTAATTACGAGCAATTAGATATTTTGAAATGGCACTGGCTTGGAAACTGCTACTTTTGAGAATAAAGCTTGATTTAAATTAAAGATAAAGTAAGGGACTGAGCCTTGAAAAGGAAACAGAGATTAAAACTTGCTATACTATCTAAATTAAGTTAATTCACCAAAGACGAACTTAAAACGCAATAATCAAATTTCTGACTGACGTTGACTAGTTTTAACTTTTGGCTCGCAAAGCTACCAAGAAGTGTGCCTAATATGTTTTTGCAGTTAAACTACTGGTTGTAATTAAGAAAGCAGGTCACCTGCACGAGATTAGTAGAAAGGAACTAGTTTGGGATTTTCTTAGCACTTTAAGATGTAAATTTTTACAGAAGCCCAAAAAATCCCCAGTGGTTTGTTAAACAATTTTTCCAGACCACCCTGAGGCCAATGAGAAATTTAAGATTTTTGTTTCTCACTCAAACTTGGAGCAAATTCTGACGTTTCTCTCATAAGGTTAATACAGAAATTCATTGGATCCATTTTCTCCAATTCTGCTCCCTGTCGCTAGCTGAATTTCCCTATTAACACTGTTTTCATCACATTTACCAATTTGAATGTATCAAGCGATTAAGTGCACAACATTTCTTTGCTGCAAAATACTTATAGAGGTACAGACATAATTTTTAAAGTTTGAAGACTAATAAAAAGAAATGAAACATGAAAAAGTATTTTGAAGAGTACTTGAGAACTGGAATAGGCATAAAAAAAGTTTCCACGATTATCTTCAATCGTAGAGATAAAATTGCAGCCACTATTTTTATATTTCAATTTATTTTGTGCGCCTGGTCCGCTTCTGTCTGTGGCGTACTTTTGGGTTTCCCTTCAAACACAGACCAAGCCCTTGCACATGCCTTCGTAATCAGCTGGCGTCGGCAGCGTCGGCAGCGTCGGCAAACGATCCCCGGCATTACCGACATATTTCAGTGACTTTTGGTATTAAACGGTCGTGACGTTTTGTAACTAGGCAATTCTGTTTTAAGAGCTGTTGCATAAAAATGAGATTCCGCGAGGGTGAAAAATGAAGAGTCGTGGCGACGTTGGAATTGGAGGGAAGAAATCTGCATTTCCCGAGCCGGTGGCACGGAGCTCGGCAATCAATCAGATGAGCAGCCGGGGGGCGTGGGGGGCGGCGTGGCGAAGGGGTGGGTAGAGGAGAGGGGGGAGAGAGGGTAGATAGATTATGTTCAAGGAAGAGAGGAGACGATGTAATGTGAATTCGTAACAGTGTCAGGCGAGCTAGACGAAGGGAGTGGGATTAAAAATCTGTGTCGTGGCAAAGTCATTTTGAGACGGGAAAAACACACTAGCCGGGTTTGAATCGTAAGTAAAGTAAGCTCTAAAATGAAGAAAGATGAGAATAAATTGAAGTTGGGTAGAGAAAGGTACGTAAAAAACGTATAACGATGAACAAATGAGCAGTGGTAGTAGGTCTGTTGAGAATGTTCAGATTCAGTGAAAGAGAAATGATTGGGGATCTTCGTATGAAAGACGTTGACGGATTCCGGCGAAAGGTATGGAATACGTAAGGGAGGTAGGTAAGAAGAAATGAATGGAGATAAAACGGCAGTTTTAAGATAAATTTTCGTTTCTTTAATGACATATCGTTTATCAGGCATGTGGATAAGTTAATACTCGGAGAAATCCGCGCCGCGTTTTATGACGAGAATACTGAATTGTAAGCAGAAGCGAGCTCATATTAATTACGTAGAAAAAAGCGTGTAAGACAAGTTCCGTGCTCCCTCCTAATAAACTCGAAGCGTTGACTCGGAAAATTGCAAAAACCAGAATGATGAGAAGAGAGTCGGGAGTCTAAGGAAGAGGACGGCGGAAGGAGCGGGAAGGAGAACGATAGCGGGGGAGGGGTGATGACGTGTTGATGGGTGAAGTGGTGTTCACTCCGATGTTATGGAAAGATCATTGGCTCGATCCGATCGGGCAATAAAGTTTAAACTGCTCCGAAGAGAGGAAATCCAGCGCTCTGAAAACGGCCGAGGGACTTGTCTCCTCCGCTAGGCGCATCAAAGAGTAAAGTGTTATTACGAGGTGGTAAAACTTTGCAGCCATTGTGCTGAATCTTTACCGGATATAGCGTGGCCATCAAAACCTTGCACGGGATGATACCTAGAATTCAAAAGATCAAACCCGAGTTCGACCGCGTCGTGTAGCCAAGACAAGATCACACATTCCAGTGCTCTCGCGCTAGGAACATCCGAACGGCGAACCGATAATAAATAACCCATCTCCTGCACACGACCACCTCACACTGATATTCACTCGTAAAAGAAGAGAGATTGCGCGGCTGAGGGTGAGTGCAGCCTAGGAAAAACATGGCTTTTCAAACTGAGACACTGGTGAACCAAAGTCAGACATTTTATGAGGGGTAAAATGATCTGCATTTAAAGGAACAGGGGGAGTCAATGGAAGTATCTAAATTAGAATTCACACAATTCACCGTCGTTTCTAAATGAACAGGTTTCACTACGATATTTCCTCCCCAGTAAAAGAAGAGATGAAACAATTTACATCGTAGAACAGTTTCTCTGTTTTCTTGGTTGCTGGATGGCTATTTTTATTTCTTTGCGACGCGAAGAAAGTTTTTTGTGCATCTGGGATTCAACGATGACTGCACGTGGAGATCTGTCATGGGTTCTTCTCGGGAAAGCGATAACCCTAAATCATTTTCCACTCATCAAAGAACAAGGCCACGCGAGAGACTAATATGTAGATGGCGTGATGACTGACCATTAAGGCCTGCCTAGCGCTGATGTTAAACAGTCTCTGCCTTCGACGTTATTAAAAGATGATACAAATTTCAAATTGTGTTGTGGGATTGTGAGTGGTAGGTGGAATAAACCACCGGGAATTTTCTGGTAACGTAGTTTGGAACTACGTTGAGAACGCTACGCTTTCTTTATTTTTGAATTTATCGATTAAATAATCTTACGTTTGTCTTGCCCTCTTTTTGATTCTATTTGAGATGTTCAGATGATGTTACTTTCTTACAGAATGTTTTACTTTAAGAGTTTTACAAGAAACCCGTGCAGTGGTTGCTTATAAAAATGGCACCTCCACTGTGCATACTGTGAGCAAGCATACTTTCTTGTCATTCTTTTGTTGGAATTTTAACGCTTATTAGGTCGTTACAACAATCAGGCATCCCGTGGATTCGTTTTGTTTCATCAAATTTCTGTCCAAATTAGTCAACCTGTTCTACCTCTCGCAGAAATACACATACACTTCGCCTAAACCTAGAAAAACACTAACTGAACAGTACAAACAAATGTCTGACAAAAGTAAAGCGATAAAATATGGCGTGCAACGAACCTTGTAAGTTCCGAGGTTCTTGACAGAACACGCGAGCTTGACGTTCCGTCCGGCGGGCACAGTGATGTTCTCGATGAGCTCCGTGAACTCTGGATCCTCGACAACGGCTGCAAGCAGACAACAAACACACGCGTCAACACCACGGTCTACCCAGTTAACAGTGTGAGGAGGAAAACAAATGGTGGGGTGCAATGCCATGACACTCCTACAGGTGGGGTGCGTGCGTCTGACACCAACACCAACACCAACACCAACTTATCTAATGGTAAACACGCGAGAAACCCGAAGGCCTGGGTGTGACAAACGACCTTGTCGACCGCTACTTGAGAGACGGGGTGGGCGTGTTGACGGGCTGGTTGCGTTTGATGGGGAAAAAGTAATGAATCAAAATTCGATTTCCATCCATGCGTGGGTGTATTGGAAATTTTTCGTGAGCATATTGACCTAAATGGATTTAGTCTACGAATGTAGGGTGTATTCTGAAAGTTGGTTCAGCCTTTATTAGCTAGACACATCGTAAGCGACCTACAGTAAAGATATTGGAAAGATTTCGAAGCAACGGTGAATTTAAGACAGAATTGCCTACTCAAACCGATTCTAAAAATAATATAAGCTTAAAAAATAACGAGCACCCTCATGCCGGCCATGTTTCTATCCAATAAAACTGCCCGTGGATTTAAAGACAACGTTTGGCACAGCTTTGCTGGGAAAGAGATCCTTGGTAAACGGGAAGGATCTTGTCCATTTCTAACTCTCAACGATAAGCTGCAATCAACCTGCAAACTTTTTTAGTTATCTTTTTTTCAAACAGCACCAGCTACAAAACTCGGGTAACAATGGCTAACGCGAGCCTCTTCATCATGTAGCTCTGGCATTATACATTTCCGATAAGTTAAGCAAAAGTAAAAAATGATTTTTCGCAACACAAAAAAAATCCTCCGATATTACTACCCGGACCGAAATGGACGTAGCGTAGCTTCCAGTTCCGTCGAATCACAGCTGGTTGTCGCCGAGGCAAAGTTGATGGCTGCGACGTGGGATTGGCCACTTAGCCAAAGTACGTGCCACGACGTGTGCCAGCGTCGACAGCCTTGGCAGCACATCAGATGTACCACTGACGCCGATGTCGGCCCAGGAGCCGTGACACGGGCTAATATTGTGCACCAGTCACTACCCAGTGATTGATTGCCTGCATTTTGTACTCGCGATATTAAACCATTTGCTACCGCCGGCCAAGCGATGTCTACGTTCATGTTTATTACACTTTTTTTTATGTCATCGTATTGATAATGGATTATGTTGTAAAGGAAACGATATTAAAGATTAACGTGCACTGCATAAAGGGGGTTCAGTTACATTAGAGTGTGGTCAAATAAATATAACGAAACTAGATTAATTTATATATACTTCTAAAATGTATTATCAGTACATTGAACTAATTATACCATCAGTTTGTGCATTACTATTACTATTACCAATAATTATGTTAGTGGTCATGTTGGTAGAAAATTTCATTACTGGATAAATTATGCCAATCAATGTCGTGCACTCAAAAACTTAGTGTTACGAATTTTGATTGCATGCTTTCAAACTGTAACAATAACAATCAACGCCGAAATTCTATTACGAAAGTGAGTAAACACTATGCGCAATGGAAAATAACGTAAAACGCTCGGCGGCATGCTGACTATTAATTTTCCGTACGCTCAAGCGCGCATTTGGAAAATCAGTGTAAGCTCTAATGTTCTAAATGGACTCTGCGTTGTTATCATCCTGATTAAACATTAAAGTGACATACACGAGTAGCAGTCTACGTGCGGAAAACACATTTCCCTCGTTTCGCCTTTCTCCGTCGTGTTCCCCGTGTAACACGGCGCTGGGGAATGCTCCTGGCTGCTCCTAATGTAATTTAAAAGTCTTCTGGAACAAATCCCTTCTACTTGTGTATCTCACCTCCCCCTTATCGCCCGTCTCACTTCCACTTGCTATTTCAATCCATCCATATCTCTTTCTCTTTCTCTTTGTATTTTCCTATCTCCCTACACTTGAATTTCGAATCATCCATCTTCATACCTAGCAAGATCAGCAGGGAGCCATACTTGCCAATAAGATTATTCGGCATTTCGTTTATTTTAAAACATCCTTGCTATCACAACCAAGTCGTTTTGATCGATTGACATTAGTTTCAGGATGCGAAAATTAGCACCAATTTCATGGCAATTGGTATTTCACGACGGCGACCTAACAAGAAAGCGACTATGTGATTGATAGTGCCTTGCCAATTACTGTCCGTCGTTTAAAGAATGAAGGGCTGTGCAGGTACTCTGGAGCACAGCTCAATCTTACCGACGCCGACTCTCTTGAGTCTACAAGTTCCCGATCTTGGAAGTCTCCTAAGTTGACGCAACTAGTTGCTCGATCATATTTAATTAAGGGAATCACTCGCTCCGTCTTGGTGACGTCACACAAACATGTTATGTACCCGAATAAACTTAATTATCTTTATACAAAACAGGATATGTGACAAAACGGTGCTGGTAACGCCAGCAAACTGCATGCTCAAGCAGACTGTAGCACACCTCGGTCTAATATCGCATCGCTTATAATAATATGCTTCAGTGCAGTCCGCTTCTTGGCAAAAACCAATCAAAGTAAATACGTCTGGAAGAGACGTTATTTACAGGGCTTCCCTTCCACGGAGTTTGCACTGAATTTAAAACTCAATTAGCTAATTTAGAAAGAGGATAAACTAACTTTGCGATGCCAAGAGTTTCAGCAAGCGCGCGTGGAACGCGTACACCGCTGCCACGAGTTTCTCAAAACATCGTCTTTGCATTTTATGATACGAGTGGTTTGCTTACTTCTAAATTTCCTTCGTCTCAAAGTGCATACTTATTAAAATGGCTTCCTTCCTTCCTCTCTTACAGCGTTTCCCTACTCTTTTCTCATGAGAAAATTGTTAAAGTATGTTTGAGAACCTCTTCGACGGAGAAATATTTACCACAATAATTGGCCATCCAGTCTTGGAAATGTCGCCACAGTCGTACCATATACTACCTAATGTTTGCGTTTCCCAGCCGCCCAGGAAAAACTAAAGACACTCTAATCCCCTCTTTTCCAACCACTCTACCACCCTTGCAGCCACAAACCACCCTATTTAACCACATTTCCTCCACAGTGAAAACACACGCCGAATCCCACGGATACCGATGTTTATCCTGCCGTCAACTGAGCTAGTTTCCACTGCCACCATTGGTTGGACGGTCAAACTAGTTCATCATTCTTTGAAAGAGTTACCTCTGATAAATGAAATGTTGTTAAGACTGTCAGACGAAAAATACACCCACGATGTTAATACCTCAAAGCCCACACACCCATACACACACACATGCGTGCGCACACAGACACTGAATCAATTTTATTATCAACCACGGCATATTTTTTTCTTACCAAAAATATAATCAAAAGTTTTGGTCTAAGTGAAAATTCGTGTATGCGAACATCACCTCCAGTTTCTCGTTCCACCGGGAAAAACGATTCGGAAAGTTCGTCTCTGCAATATACCCTTCATTCCCACATATATCTCCGCATATACGGCGGTGGCGAAGGCGGCGGCGACGCCGACGGTGGGCGCCCTCTTGGCGACTTCCTGGCGTCACGATGTCACTCAAAAAGCGTCGTCGCGTCGAGTCTCGCCGGCAACGTTCGCCCGCCCCACGCGCGAAAATCGATTTTAATTTCCGATTCCGAGATAGATTATAGTTCATCTCCTTGTGCCTCACCTCTCTAACTTATGATATAACGAGAGTGCACGCGACGAAGACGGAAAATATCTTATAAAAAGGATTGGTACTCCGTTCGAGGATGATTTAAAACTTTGTGCCAGGAACCATGGCGATCGAACTCGCAAATTAATTTTTAGTTCCTCCTGGCGACGATATGTTATTTTTTCTTCTAATCTTTCAACTGTCGATTTTTTTTTATGAAAAGAATACGAGTTTTATACGTTTTTATTCTGGTTTATCGATTGCAACTTTACTTCCCTACAGCACGAGATTTTTAAAGTAAAAAAAAGACTTTATAATTAAAGTATTTATTTATACGATCGGTGGCCATGATCAGTGAAACAGTACATCACTTTCACATGAAACTTGATCCACTCATTCTTTGCAACCTTCCGTCTAAATTACGTGTTAAACCGGGATCTTATTTAATGATGCTCTTCCTCGCTTTGTGCCTTGCTAGCATCATTAACGGAGATGAGTAAAGGTAAAAGCATTATTATTATTATTATTATAGAATCTCCAAACACGGCGGTAAGCCGGGAAGATAATATTAGAATTCGCATGTAGCTAAAATCAGCAGCACTACTCTGAAAGCGTCGTTGATTTATCAACAACAAAAATGGAGGGGCACGATGACAAAAATGAGCCGAGGGTATATATACGATTATGTGGGAGGAAACGGGAAGTATTAGCAATTCGCGGCGTCACAACTAGCGCTCGGCCCATTTCTGCACCAAAGATGAATTTAGCATTGTCTGGGGAACCGGAAAAGTGCGGACCACACCGAACAATGGCACGCCGATGAATCCTCTCCTGTTTAATACGGGAGCAATTTAGAGCACGCCGATTCAATTGTTTTTGACAAAATTGAATGGTTTGCTTGGATGTCTTCGTTCTGATAAACAACTAAAACAAGTTGCTACTAAACCCCGAGCGACCGGGCGAGGTTATTAATAGATTTAATAAATGATTTAAGGGATTTGTAGAGGTGTCCCTTTAAATGGAGAATTATTACTAGTACTCTGCGGTGGTTAGCACTTAATTATAAGATCATAATGGATTGTGCGGTATGCCATTTGCGTAAGTCATGCTCCCGTTTCATGTCCCGCAGTCAGGTATATCGCTCGTCTATTTGTTATAACGCCACCGTATAACCGATATCAACGCAGTTCTATTCCCATTATGAATTACTTAAATTGTTCGCGAAAACTAGCATTTAACACTGGAGTTTTCCTCGGGTAATTCATTCATAATACAATATTTTAGGTATACAATAGTGTTGCATGACAATGACGCATTATTCTGGGTGACATCAATAAAAGATGGCCGAGCAAGCCTGACCATTTCAACCGTAATGATGGGTAGCAAATATTCACTGCCCTTCTTAGCTGACATAGCTGATTTTTTGGAGCGCTGATAAAACACGAGCCAACGAAAATTTCTAATTTCTTTTCAGCACACTCTTTACGATTGGGAAATGGAGTTTTCCTGTTAGCCACGCGTCGTCGCCGAGACTCGGTCGTCGCGACGTCTGCGGCGTCTCTATTTCCGAGCGGATGTGAATTATGTTACTATTGTACCAACATGCCATCTGCGGTGCCAAAAGTAAAGCCACGGAAGATCTCACCCCGGCGAATGCGACAACAAACATCTTCGTAAGACATTTCATAAACACGGGCACCTAAGAAAGTGTCTTAAAATAAACGTTTACTACCGCATGCTCTACTGGGCTAGGAATTGGGAAACAAGCAAGCTGTCTTCAACACTTAGTTTCACAATAACTTTTCGTCTCATTTGCGATGGAGAATTATTCATGAGTCTGGTTACATGTATCAAGGTGTTTGAGCTTTTCTCACAAAATGTCGGCGTTATTTTAGTTTATCGCTTAAGTGTATATGCCCTAGAAATGCGGCATGGTTTTGTTATTGCCGTCTCTGTTGTGAAATTGAGCAAACAATCACCACGACAGTAAGCGTTGCCGTTCAGAATTGCATCCGCGATGCTATTACACAATGTGCATGCACCAAGTTATTACCTACCACAGGTAGGTATCCCTATTATAAAATACGTTGGATCGAAGGTGACTTCCTCAATTTACATCTGGCAGTTAAGAATATCGTTACAGTTGTATCCACAGGAAATGTTCTCTCGACAACATGCACAGTGGAGTTTTATTAAGTTTCACAGATTTCAAGTTTTTCCTGAGTTTTCTATCCGCGTACACAGGCAGCACGGACGTGATCCAGGAAGGGTACGGTTTATCACCTGGGGATTACACTTTCAGAACAGGACTCGGGTGTAAAATGGCAATACGGCGCACAAAGATCAGGTTGGGTGATCACTCGAACACTGTTTCAAGCGGATCAATTCCTAGGAGTATGCGATTTCCGTCCTAACAGCTCCCCGAGGTATCGCCATTATACGTCTGGAAAAATAGTTCTTCAAACGTGCTAAAGGCGCATCACATATTTTTTTTTTATATAGAAATGTTAGAACACATTTAGTTTTCAAGCATTTCTGCATGTTTCAGTTCCAATTTACCGTGATATTTAATTAAATAACCGTAATGACACCGTACCGTAATATAATCAACAGATATTTTCCGCTAAGCACACGGGATTTGTGTAACGGCTTTACAATATAATTCCTTGCAATTTTCTGCTCCATGAGTCCTGCCAATGTTTTTCCGCTGCCACGAGAGTCAGTTTCCTCATTCTCTCCACGTTCTTCAAAGCCTTCTCCTATCCTTCTTCCTCATTCACCCCTCTCTACCGTCATCCCTCAGGAGCCGCTCCGGCCGACCGTTGCTTACCCAGTTTCAAAACAAGCTGCTGTCAACAGACTAGACAATGAATAGCGAGCTCAACTTGAGAACATGTGATGAAAGTCAATGTATAGGCGAGACTTACAGCCTTTCAATGTGCAGGCAATAAACCACTTTAGAGCCTTTATCAAACATCACCTTCAAACCATCAAATTGCTACGTTTCAGCCATTCCGAGCGCTGGCACTTTGCATAAATTGATGTTCTCGAATTAGAATGCCAAATTGGTTACAATGTCGGCTGGCAGGCAAATAATAAATGATCGATGAGAATTAGCTGCTGCACAATCGAACCCCGGTGGAGGCAGAATGTGTCAGATAAGGAACACCTTGTGCAGGGTAACTTAGTGCCATCGGCTTGCGGGACATCAGCTTGGAGTTGCTTTGGTTTATTTCTTGTGGCTGTTGATAGCTAATCGGAGACATGAAGCAAGGAAAATCTTTATCACTCATCTGTTGAGAGCGTTCCATTAGTTGTCGAGCGGACTTCCTGATCCGGTGGAATAGTGAAGAATAGCTGCTGGTAGCCGATTTAAGAGGGTAACAATGCAACGCTATCAAACTGATAAGAATGACAAATAGCAGTTACACAATTGTCACAGGTAAATCTTACAATGTATCAGAACTAGGTTATGTTTCTTTTCGATGCGTTGCTATAAAACATTTGTGCTCGACATCGTCCATTGTTCTGTGAATCCGAGGTCGTATAAAGCAAAGCATGTAGTAAATAGTTGAATCCATTCTCGCGTCACTAATATAATTATTTCAATGTTAGTACTGGCGTCTGTTTTTCGCCACGACTCGCGCGTAATGGCGAGGTAGTTGTGTTCACGGAGCCCAAACCTAGGGCTTTTGCATGCAAAGAAACCAACTAGAGGGAGGGCCAGGGGGGCCAGTCCCGGCTGTGGCCGTGGGTGGAGGGGCACCCTGCGTTGGGCGCAGGCAACCGGAAAACGTGCTCTGCGTCGCGGAAACGTGGACAAATGAAGTGAGCACCGGAAAGTCACATTCCATTGAAAATCCAGTATTCAAAACATTTGTTAGCCTTTTCTCCATATATGTATACACACACACACAAACACACACATACATAAAGTAAGGCTTTTTCTGGTGTGGTGGAACTGACTTAAATAAAACAACTCTTGGCCTATTACCATTTTCTTAAGTCATCTAAATTCTGCGCACAAAACGCATAGGCTGAGTAGGAAATGAATAGCAAAGGAGAAATGTTACAATGATTCTTGACCACCATTTCCCTGTCGTGTTTTCTTAGGCTCGGCAGACAGATCACTTTTCGGTGTTTACATGATGTTTCCTCTCTGTTTACGAACTCCACCTGGTCCATGATATCACGCACGCGGTCCAAAACTTGTGTCATCTCAGATTTATTGCATTCCCTCGATCGCCATACGGCCAGTGGGGCACGAAATTTAAATTATTTACATTTTTATGAAAACTGCTACGTTTTACGAAGCTATAAATTGACGACAATGTTGGCATTGTAATTTCATTGAAATCTATAAAACAAAGTAGTAAAACACAGGCGACTGATTCGCATCAGCGATGGCGGAATCGCTCAGAAAATAGCAACACAGGTCTGCAGGATTTATTGCAATGTGAACGTTGCTCCTTCGTTTTCCATGAGATATGACGTTAAAAAATATTAATCGCTCTTAAAATAATTTTTAAGTTATGGCAAGAAATAATAGTTTTACTGTAGCATAACACGAAATCTATTTTGACTCGCGCGGGCATTTCTCGTGCATAACTTCGAGGCAATGTGCAAAGTGCACTCAATATATGTTCCACATACCTACAGCCTGGTGCCTTAATTTGTGCACTTGGATGTTTCGTGCAAGTATATCTACATTGAAATAGGTTTGTGGTTTTTGTGCTCATATTAAGTTTGTTCTATCCGAAAATAGTTATTGTTGTTAAGAAATAATGAGCCGAGCTATAGCAGAAATTGCAACCAATGAAGTTCAACCGTCCTGTAAATGAACCTACAATTCCCAAAGTACTACACCAAACCGCACAACGTTACATTGGTTACATGACAATCGTTGTAATACGATCAATCATTTTAATGATTTGGTGTGACGAATGGTCCAAGCGTTTATATGCCGCACCGCTCCAGGGCTAAACGGGAAAAGAGCCTGAAGTTAAACCATACAATTTGGGTCAAATCCAGCAAGTACGCGATGATGTAACGATATTGCAGGGGAGGTGGGGGGGGGGCAGGCCTGTGGGAGATGCGGATTGCGGCGAGAGACATCTACTAGGGGTGGGGACCTGGTGTGGGGTGCGAACGGGGTGCTGGTCGGGTACGAGGGAAGGGGATTGGATGTAATTGCTCGCCCAGCGGCCGATAATTTACACATTACGAATACAAGAGGAGAATAACCCATCCTATCTATATATGTATATATTCCAGTTCCATTCCATTTGGGCAACAATGTAGCTAGCTGGCGAAATCGGCGTGGGTTATATAGGGTGGGCAGAACGTTACATGGTCAAATACAGATATGCGTCCAGGCATACGATTAGAAAACATCGAAGAGAAATGAAAATGGAAAATTTTCATTTTGTTTTCAATCACTCGTGGGTTTTTTTTAAACCGGGCTATAAGCTACGAGTCTGTACATGACTAATTTGTGATGATTAAATCTCGGATGCCTGAGTAAACAAATGCAGCACCAGCCTATCGAAAACAAAGCCATTATTGAAATTATCTTTTTCATAAATATGCCTGTCTATGAGCCTAAAAAAAAAACACATACTTTACTGCGAAAAACGAGAGAACGCAACTTTTGCGAATAAATTTGGTCGATAAATTCTAAAACGTTCTAATATCGCGCTGCCCGCTTTTGTCTGGATATTGGCGTTCAGCGTGTATTGTGGATCTTGGTGCATAAAGGAGAACCTCGAAATGCTGTAAGTATAGAATCATACGTATTTGTGCTCTATTCTGCCTCTGTAGCAATTTCAATTATGCAAATGTTCAACATTGTTCCTTTACTCTTGGGGCGCGTGCACTGTGACACTAGAAAGAAACGGGGCAAAGTCAAACGTGTAGTAGCTACTAGAAGACAAGACAGCAAGTAGTTAAGAGCTTTTGTTGTTAGGGGAAGTAATCCTAATGCAACTTTCATGTATATTAAACCTAACACGGCACAGGCTCTTTGGGTGTAAAGGAAGTTGCTCTATCGGCAATATACTAATATGTTTTATGTTACGATTTCTAAGATTCGGTTCTTGAAACATTCGTATTTAAATTCTCCATTTTTTTTTAAAACATTTTTCTATCGTGCAATTTCATTTAAAAATGTTGTGTTAAGGAATAATGACAATTATTTTAAATGTTGTTTTTTATTTACTGTTGATTTTTACGATTTCCCCTTTAGGTAGATATACTGGATTGAATGTAGTGCTGAAATTATTCCAGCGAACGATTTTGCTGTTCATTATGCATAATAATAGTTGTGCAAAATTGAGCTTGATTATGTTTGGGGATTTAGAATTTCTTGTGTTGCTCAGGGCATACCTAAGTCTGGAAACCACCACGAACACGAAGCCGTGGAAAGGTGTTTTTTATTTTCTTAGTTATCTTTCGACTTGCATATAATAATAGACTTGTAAACTCGATTAACTCGGTTGCATTTTGATTTCATTCCACTCGAGTCTCTGGTGACAACTTTCAACGCACAAGGCAATATTTTTTAGAGCATAGCACGAAATCGTACTCAAAAAAGCGTCAGGCACAGGGATTTCACAGCCCTAACTCTTCAAAATCAAAATAAGATTATGGTAATCATCGGGAGTGGCTGTTTTATTTTTAATGCTCTTTCTGGTTCTGAATATATTACTTTTTTTATTTCTGTTGGAATGTGCGCCAACATGTGCAAAGCATAGCGTCGATGATTTTTTTTTTTGAAGACGAGAGTGGTTATGTGCAAAATTGGAATGTATGACTAAATAATTGGACAAAGCCAGAATGGATCCTCATCAACGTTGAACATGTCGAAAGAAAACACATATCAGAACAACGACAAGTCAATATTGAATTTTATCAAAAGCAGCTCGAAACACAATGAATCAATGGGCCATATATTACTCAATGCCAAAGCCGCTACTTTTTCGTTGGATCCACTTAACTACAGAGCATGCTTTGCCCGATCTCCTCTCATAGCAGATTTCCAGCGCTGCTCGTCATCCTCGTGAAAAACTTTAATAACCCATCCCAGAGAACAAATTGCATGTTTTACACTCAAACCATTATCGGGTGGTTTGATGGAAGGAGTAACACAGAGATGTTTTGTGTGAATTTTAAAAGCGGACGGCCATGATTTCACCTTGATTGATCACTTGCGTATCACGGTATCATACATGCATACGGCCCGCGTAACACACCGCGCCCGGCCGCCGCCGCCGCCGCATGCGACGCCGCAACAAACACCCCTTGGAAGCCGCAAAAACAACCTCCATTATCACTCTCTGGGGATCCACGGTCCACCCCCAACTCTTCACAACACTCTAGTGACAAATCTCTCGGCTAAACCCATAAAGACCTCATACATCAATCAATCTAACTGTTACACATTGGCACATACTCTGTATGGTTACAACTCGCAGTCAAATTGCTACGCTTTCAGCTGAAGAAATCACTGGACATTGAGTATTAAATAGTCATGTTATCAGTGCATTTCTTCAAAGTTCGTTGTCTCATTGACAACGAATTCTGTTTTGTTGATTAGCAAAATATTTTATTGTGCAATTTTTTGAAATAATTTTCTTCTAGAGCAAACCACACCACTCTGCAAGAAAACATACTTTTTCGGCGGAGCCGGAAGTTGTGGCCAACTGAAAATTTTAAAACACTAACAATCATCACAGCATATCAAATCGCTATTTCCTTTTATTTAAGGCCTTTTTAGTGCCAAGATCTTTTGTTTTTCGAGCTATGATAATATATTTGCTAACAATTAAGACAATCTTTGATATTATTTTGACAGATAAAATAAGTATTTTGAAATACCGCCATTTAAATCATAACTGAAATGTTATTCATAGATTGGTATCAGTCCTTGGTAGACAGTCCTTGGCCTACTATCTTTTCTCACAAACTAGACTATAAAAATCCCACACCCACGAATACAGTATTTTTCTTTATAATTGCAGAAAACTCATGTGTTTCATTAAAAATGTGTAACGTTGGTGACTATGTTGGTTGAATGGCAGCTTGGCAAGCACCGAGGCGCGAAGATCGAGAAAGTCAGCCAGCAGTGTCGTCGCCTGGGTCCTCGCGTATCGCCGCCTCTTCTCGCACAGTGCACGTATGTTTGACACGACGTAAAGCTTAGTCGCACAATTAGATGCGACCACAATGATGCCACTGGGGACGCTAGGATTTTAGATCGATCGAAAGGGGACTAGAAAAGCGGAAGAGCAATCCGAGGCAACGACGACAGCGTCGGGCCAAAAACAAGACAGACAATTCGTTGGTTCGTTCGGCTGAGAGAAAGAAGTCGCGAGCGACGGTAGATTTTCCTCTCGGCGGCACATATTGTCTTTAAGCCACCAACAAGTAGAAAAACAACTGGAAGGAGTGGCAGGAGGTGGAGTAGAGAAAGACGATGATGAACAAGAAAATTCCGACCGTATTACATGTCTTCTTGAGTTCTGTTCATAGAATTATATTAGAGCAGGAGTGAACAAAGTAAGTGGAAATGCTTTCTTGGTTAATCGTTTATTTTTTTCTTTTGACGCTTTATTTTAACAATTGCAATGCTTAGCTCTGTGATTATTAGCAACGTTAATTGAGCTAATTATGTTTCTGGTGATGAAAATGTGAAGTCGTTTCGTGTTTGGTACGCAAAAGTCTCGCTTATTTTCACAGCGGTTGGCAAAAAAATGTCGGAGTTAATTTTAGATTAGGTATGCTTATTTTAGTTGAACAATGCGGCAGGAGGTTTTGCAAAACACAGAACAGCACTTCCTAATATATAAAACATCTAGACAAATCCGCTGGGAATTTATTCGACACCCCTGGCGAGCATAGTAAATTCAACCAGAGGAATTTCATCGTTTAGCTTCAGACATCCCGAGATTCGACGAGTGAAGGGGTGGAATTCGCTGCAGACACACGCACTCATTCCCCTCCCCTCCCCATACAGTCAGCGAGTGTGCACACACCACATATTTCCACTTTTCCGCGAGGCGCGCCCTAGTGTGCCGAGAAGGGGGGAAGGGGCCGCTCGGTTCGCCGCGGAAAATGTCCTGGAAAATGCCCGCGAAAACCTCTCTCAAAGCGCACGTCTCACGACGATGTTCCAAGATGCATGAATCGTGTTCTTTATCATCTCATAATAGTGTGTCCCATGAATAATAAATAGACCACAAATATTTCATGGAAAAAAATGAGATTGAACAAGTTTAGCAGAGTCTTTTAAAAGAAGTCGAGGGAATGTAATAATCTTTTACGTGACTTATTTTATGAATATGAAATATTATATGATTGTGGTCCACACTAAAGATTGAATGGTGGCTGTAAAGGTTTTTAATATGAGCACTGGGCAAAAGAAGGTAGGGTCCATGTGACTTGAAAAGTTAGGAAGCTGCTATTTTATTCTTGTTGAGCGCAGGGTTTACCGCGAGCAATTCAGACGATGGTCAAACTTTGCATGTAAACACAGAAGAAAAGCAGAGGAAAACTCTAACGAGACATGCTGTTTCCACTTTTTGAGCACATAAACTGTCATGATAAGACATTTGTTTTTATTTTAATCGTATACATTTCTATTTTAGAAGAGGAGAAATGAATGCTCTTCTAAATTATAATTTCAGAACGAAATATCTCCGTATCGAAAGATCTTTAGAAAAGTTTCCGAGTTTTCCCGCGATACGTACCTACATTGCTAATGTTGAAGTTTTCTTGTTTATTTTTTCATTGAATAAACAATGAAATCGTCAGATATTGCGGCGAGTCTAAACAAATATAAACATTTGAAAATGGTGAGCTTTGGCTTCGTGATTTTTAAAAATTCGTTAATACTTTACCGAATAAAACATATAATAGCATACTTTTAAAAAGTATGCAAGTAAATACGTTTCTTGATGTATTACTGGAGCAGGCCAAAATCTTAGAAAATTATCAACATTGTCTTAAGTTATGATAAAGATTGATTGTAGACGACTCCCAATTTATATGTTTTTTGATGAATGTTTTATTTATTTATGTATTTCAAAGGTGACACACCGGTTGGTCTTTCAGTAAAGCACAGTTTTTCACGTGGGAAACAAACTACTTTACAATCAGAGCTATTATTACCACACTTTCCATGAGTGTTGGTGAACATTACATTATTAGAGAAGTGTTTATCACAAAATATTATTAATGCCTCTCTAGACCATTATTTGTAGGAAAGTGACGAGCGGATTTCAATGGGTGAGGTGATATACTGAATACGGGGTCGTAGAGGGTGGGTTCTACGATACATTATTAACGTTCGTATGTGTAGTACGAATATTGTACGAATATGTGTACGAATACAGCACACTGCGAGTCAAGTGGCAGTTAACTTCAACGCAATTCTCCCTCTCTCCCTCTCCCTCTCTCTCTCTCTTTGCAGTACTCTCTCTCTAGTTTTCCCTTATTCTCTCGCTCCAGTTTTCTCTTGTTCGCGCGTGGAGCGGCCCAGAGGTTCCCCAATATCGCACGTTTTCGACCTCGTTTCTACTCATCGCTCGGCTTACTTTATAAGCCCTTGCTAAGAGAAAATAACAAACGGAATCAATTGTCTGCCAGTGCTTTCACGCCGGGTTCGTTTTCACAGCTGACCCATTATCCGAGAGACCGAGCTAGCAGCAGCACATGCGTTTGACAATTCCCTATACGCAGACCGCGAACGTATACATCCGATTTGCGGTATTACGAGCATGGCCCGAGTACGGATATAATCAAATTTTTAACAGCTAAGCGTCGGTGGTAAGTTGTCTTAAAGATGAGCTTACTTGAAAATTCTTTTACCGAACAAAAGAAGGAGCTGGAACGTCAAAGAAAGCAATACCATTGGATATTGCAGACGGCCTTGAAACTCTTCAGCTGCGTTTCAAAGCTGCTTGGATCGTCTGTTCATCATTTTTGTTCAGAATAAACGAGCGCTACTTGATGGAATGGCCGAACTGAAAATAAACGGCCGCAATTGCTATTTCGCTTATTGATTCGTCGAGCCTTTTTTTTTTGTTTTTCTAAGTGTTGAAGACGAAGACGAAGACGGCTATTTCACAAAATAAAGGAATTAAATGCTTCCCGTTACGTCAATTTGCATAATGAGACTTTAAAGTAAGCTAAGCTAAAAAAGACAAAGAAGAATTTACATCATTTAAATCAACCGTATTGAACCAACCTCTCGGGAAAGAGGAAACGGGCAACATTCTACTTGGAGTGGGATGGTGTTTCCTAGCGTGGGCACCGACTACGTGTAAGTCTGTTCCGAGACCAAACGAGTGTGCAAACAGAATTAATGAGAGCATATCCAAGTAAATAACTCACCCATCTTAAGTTCAAAGAATTTTAGTACAAAAGATCGCAGATAATTTTATGTTGCTATTACTTTAATTCCGAGTCTATTCATCCCGTTCCCCAACGCGTTAGATAAATTTGGCCAAGCTGACTGATCGTGTTTCAAAATGAAAGCATAACTTACTTTATTGAATCATGAATACAAAAAGGACACAGCAAATCACCATATAAATGACTTTTCCGGCGCTTATTTTTGTGTCACGACTGAGCTATTGACGCGGACTCGATATTGATTTGACACTCGAATTTCCTGTTCCGCGTCTATAATTCACGTCGAGCGAAGGAACGAAGTGAAGACGAAGAAAATCATATCGCCGATGGATTTGATACGCCAGAATGTTGAGGACCAGGAGAGTGAGGTTGGGGGACGTTGGAGTGGGTGGGGGGGGGGGGGGGGGGGGGGGGGGGGGGGGGGGGTAGATAGAGGTGACATATTGAAGCGAGAAGAGTGACGCGTTGGGGTGATAGATGCGTTGTCAAGATGCTTGCTAACCATGGAAGTTCGTTATAGGCCTACGCCGAACGTGACAAGATTGTCTAAATAAAGGTAGCCGGACGAAATTTCGTTTTACCTCGAGAAAAATGACAATCTTTTTTTTCAGAGGTCGAACCCCAGAGACCAGAGAGACCATCGGTACTTTTAAAACGGCTGCAAATTCGTTGGAAATTTCGGTAGAACAAACGGCTTTCGGTGGGAAATGATCATGAACGTGTTTTAGACTTTCCTTGTGTTTAATCCCTACGTTATCTGGTGGCTTAATGAGATGTAAGAGTGTGGACAGGTCTCGCCGGTTTCCTTTAATGTACTGCTAGTAACCGATGTAAAACACCACATTTCCACACTGCCGAGCCGTGTTAACAAGGTACTAGTCCAGCCTCGTGTGATTTTCAACTCTCATAACTCAGAGTACGCCCTTCCCTTCGCCGTCGAAGTCGGTGGCGTCGGCAGCGTCGGTACGCTACGCCAGCGTCCTCGGCTCATTCCCTCACACCCCTCTCAGCGTCGCCGGCAATCTCTTAACATCCTCCTGCAGCCCCCTGAAGGCCCACCCCTCTTGGAAACGGTCCACCGGATGATTGGATCAAGGTTTTTTGGTGGAAATCCAGCGTGGAGGCGAAGAGAAAAAAGAGCGAGAGAGATTTAAAGGTGGATAGGAAAGCGGGTAAGAGATAGGATGAAACTGTACTCTGACCCACGCTGACATTAATTCCCCAATCTGGCTTCACCTCTTACTGCTTGACAGATAGGCTACCCACTTGTCTCGGCGCAAGGAAGAGAAAAGGATATTACAAAAATCAAAACTTCCTACACACGCGAAACTTTTAGATGTCACTTTTTTTTGTTTTGTGACGAAGAGCAATTCGTTCCGGATCTTTTTTTAAAGTGTTAATCGGATTTGTGGTTGAAAATTAAATTTATACAATCTTTATTCTGACAAATAAGTAAGAATTGAACATTGGTTGAAAATAAACGTTTTATTTAGAAATCTCATTCGTCGCCGTGACGGTAGCGACTCACTCATGGCTTAAGTTTATGACTTAGTTTTCTTTTTTGTTTACCGCAAAGAGTTTGTAGACTTATCCACCCTTAACCACATTGCTCCTAGCCTCACCTGCTTGCGATTAAAATCCCTCCACGCTCGTTCAACACCAATTGTATTTTACAAACGATAGCACAAACTAAAATTAAGATGAAATACCTCTAAAATTTTAATTGAATTTAGCATACGCCGGCTATCTCAACTCGCATTTCATCACCCTTTCTTAAGACCGATCGTTTATTTATTTGCTAATCCACACCGGATCTGTTGACCAACTCAATTTCCATATAACATTATAATTAATTATTTTAAGCCATCTCGTCTTTGATCTTGTGTCAAAATAATTTATCACCAGCATCACATGAGGTTGCAGCGAAGTTCTATAACGCTAGCGCTCTGGCGGAAGGTTCTATCACGGCTACTTGCTATGCATTACGATTTAGTCCTTTTGTTGTTTGCACCACCGAGCGGCGGACAGTTCGGGTGTTGACACATTAGATAGGGTATGTTAGGCTTTGCAGATGTGGAGGCCTCCGACCAAAAGCTTTGAAAGCCGACTGGTTGTCCATGCACATATTGAACATTCAGAGGTCTTCGTGAACATAGCTGTGCGTTTTTTTTTAACCCCTTTCGTATGTGTTTGGTAGTGTCTACTCCACCATTGCTTACTGCTTCGTTTTTAGTTAACGGTTCACTCCAAGATTTCGGAGCTCGATCAGAGATAGTAATTTAACTTTTTTTACATAATTTGTTTGCCATTGTCTTGATTTGCGAGCTGTGATCGAGCGTAAGAGGCTTTAGAAGTTTAATACAGTTGTAATATTCCACTCAACAGAGAACAGATGTGTGAGACTCAGGAAATTGTCGAACCTTTTCGACCTGTGTTAAGAATGTCCGATACCGATGAAAAGTTTCAGACACTTTAGAGTTTAGACATTAAAATCTTTTGTAAATTCGTTCTGGCAAACACGAGAAAGTAATTCCTCCATTTGCCTTATTCGAAGCGATGCTTTCTGTGTTGCGATGCTGGCGACTTAGTCTACTAATAAAACATCTTTCAAACACGACGAGACGGTGTTTTTAATAATCATACTAATTAGGAATGAGTTCAGTTGAGTAAATGAAGGCAGACTGAGCGGGCAAAGTCTTGCAGTTTTCAGGAGATTGACAAACTCCTTTCAATTCATAATTTCTGATTCAGTGATTTGCTGAATTAAGCTAAAGTGACGAAGACTTCTCGAATACTCGTAGCTTAGGTATGTAAATACAATTTTATATGTATGTTATAAAACTAGTATAGTGTTATGCTGTTAGTCAACAAACATCCGTAGTCAAAACCAACCTAATTTCCCTAACCCTAGGAACCATGTTTACTTACATTTAATTGATTAAACAGCATTTAACATTACTGGAGTATTTATTCAAAGATATCAGATACTTGATATTAAACATACAAGATGGTTAGTGTGCATCTCCTTTAGGGCATAACTACATTTAATGGTGTATACCGTGTTATTGTTATGCAGATTTCATAGCTCTCCTAATTATACTCATGCAATTTCAACATCACAAATACTCCATTTGCACGAGAAGAAACTTGAGAAATATTGACACAAATTAATTATTGTGAAAGAACGTCGGTCGAGCCCCTAAAAGTGTTCCCATTTCGTTTGAATTCCTGAGTAGGGCTGCTCTAACCCTTGAAGAAGTAACTAGCACATGTTACGAAACGTCGTGAAATTCAGTTGTCTTTTACTTACCATTCAAAACCCATTTCAAATAGTTTTTGTTAAAACTAGTGCTCAGGCTAAATCAAGTAGACATGAGTCTAAAAACCATCATAGTTACAATGGCAATGTCCCAGTGAAAATTAAATCAAAAAGAAAATGTCCGTAAACATTTTCTGTACAGAAGGTGGTGGATCGTGGTCTCATCAATGCAGCTCATGGTCCCTCGTTTTTTTGTCCCAAATTAATTTTTAATGGACATTCTTTGTAAATTGGCACCCTTATTGCAGAAAAAAGGACACATTAGTCATGTTTTCTTAATCCGCTTTACCCTTTGGCCTCTGTAACAGCAGCGCCAACGCTTGGCTTTGATCGTATTTCCATGTTTATTTAGCAAATACCTGGACGCGTTGGCAGCTGAACCATGCCACTGAATATTAGCTTTACAAGTCGCTCTTGATGAACTTTGTACATTTCACAAGTTCCCTCCCCATCCGCCTCCCGCAATGCACAAACTTATCTAGGAATCGAGACCTCGTGACCGAATAAAGCTAGATTTACCTCAATTATGATTTGTTATGAAAACGATATCTTTGATACGTCAAAGTGCTGCGTTTTAAATGCCTTGATTGGAAAATGAATCGAGAAAACATTTTTGATGAAGGCTATGCTCTGTTCAGAAGATGGTATATAACTCGATTCGAGTCATTGGAGGTCAAGTTTTTCCAATTCCCGGTCCCCTGCGAGTTTCCCGCATGAAACAGCCTGCCAGTATCGATGGAAAAGCGTATTGGACGAGGCCAAATCTTTCGCCCCTCGGATTAAAGGTCGATACAGAAAAAATAGCATTAAATTATTAAGTTTTGAATCGCCGTGAAACACTGAAACGCAAGGAACAGGCTATCATGATGATACCAGTCCACACAATTTAACATTGGTTTTGTTCAAGCCACTATTTAAAATGTATTAACCAACACGGCAGCTAAATAGAAATTAAGAACCCGCCAACTATTCCCAGAAGAGTGAAAATGTAAGTGTTTTTTTTTTCACAAAACAAAAACAGGGTTTTAAAGGATGTAATTTTAGATCTGGCGTTTTTGGTATTGACGATACCAAGAGCAATGTTTATAGTTGACGACAGCGTTAACGCAGGGCGGCAAATGCTACAAAAGAGTACAACACAAAAACGACTGCCGATTGATTTAAAAGCCGTGAAAACCACTGAAAAGTTACCTAGCAAAGAACTTTTCATTCATAGAAATTACATTCCATTGTCTAGCGCGAACGGAAAGGAGCAATTTATTTTGCTTGCTCTCGTACCAAGCACAATTACCCTCATTATGCTGTGCCACACATTGTGCGTGCTTCTAGCTATGTGTTTTGCAAAACCAACACAATTATTTGTAATTAAGAGGTGTGTAATGATATCCACACATCGTAGTAATGTGTTTGCGGCACAGCGGATGGCAAATGGGGTCTTCTGGAAATTAAGCACACGCTCTTGTGTTCACTGCTAGATAAGGCATTACGGTTAAACGAGTGCTAAACTGGACACTGCTGCAGAAGATATATTTCAGTTTGGGTTACAATTACCCATATGACCGGATCCATACCGTTTTTCGTTGTTAAATAATAAACTTGGACGTGTTACCCCTTCCTCTTATTTGGCGGTTCATGTTATTGCCGTGGCACCAGAGTGGTGGTCGTCGGGGGTGGGGGGATGGATGACATCGCGTCTAATAATACGGTTCACTGAATTCCTTCATTTCGCTCTATCAAGGATTGCTGACACGGTCAAGATTACAGCGCAGAGCAAAAGATGACTTCCAAAAGACAAAACGTATATAATGGAGAAAAGTCAACGATGAAATCAGGGGTTTGTAAACACAAGCATCGGAATTGTTTTGCCGATATTCTCTCGTGCCTTTTGTTCTGACAAGCGACAACACTTATACAATCAGGTAATAAGCATTGATCAAATTAACCCACCACTGACACCGATGTAACGGTGTCATAATTCAAGGTCAAAACTATTTTGCTTGTTACTATATAACCCTTTTTTTACTGTTTTTAATGAACCACCATTAGTTTTTGTGTGCGACTTCTTCCTGCTTCCTGGGTTACCCACTTCCTACAATGTGATTATAGTTTGTTAATTTCTTAATATTGATCCTGAAATTACTTCGTTATGAAAGTGAAACCTATGAAAATGTCCCACCCCTGTCCTGTCTCTGAACAAGAACTGTAAGAATCGAATATAAACGCGAAAGAATTTAAGGAATTAAAAGAGGAAAAGCTCGGTGTCGTCGATGTCTCGCCTGCCCTGCCAAGTCCGTCCGAGCCCGCAGAATACGGCGACTCCTTGTCTGCACTCGCGACCTCGTTAGAAATTGTGGGCAACCCCGTTCGCCCAAGATGTCCGGCTGCTTGTGATCGACATCGTGCAAACACCTTTATCTAGCTGCCAAAATTTGCGGCCATGCAAACAGCTTTGGTGGACTAAAATACTAAAAAAATCTAACGTCAATCCAGCAATAAAGAGGGCCTTCTATTTTCAACAGCACGCTATAAATCGCTGCTACGTCGCTGTGCACTGCTTTATAACTCCAAGATAAACTTCCATAAACGAACAACAGACTTAATATCGATTTGATCTTCATTCCGCTTGATTCACCAGGTCGTAGAAGTTGTATAGTTAATGGAACGTTAAAAATTACTATCAAAATGTTGAGTTTTGTAAACTCTAAGAGTTTTAAAGATGTTCGCGTTATTTTACAAGTTATTCGCCAATTGCACAGTTGTTAAACGTTTTTAATAATGCGCGCTTTTATTATATCATTTAATTACAAGAGAAATGTAGAATATGTTTAACGGTTTTTATACTGTTCTCACAAGATAGCAAATCGTTGCGGCTTGAAACGTTAAACCATCCCTTTGTGATGCATAAAAGGCGTGCGACTGTAAACTGGGGATAATTCGAGTTAATGACTTTCATCAAATAGTTTGAATTAACATCTGCTTTGAAAGAATCTCGCTCAAAGAGGAGTGGCTCTCACCTTCCTTTGCTATAAGTTTCTAGCACATTGAAAAATGTCCCCGGAATTATATATTTTATTACTCTGAAAGCGACATAGATTAATGATGGGTATAGAGAAAGATACTGAGATTATGGAAATCAGAGAAGATGAGATGAGAAATATCTGATATGATATGAATTGTATCTAATCTTATTATAGCCAATAAACCCCAACAAAAGGGCGATATTATTAAATGGGCCATTAAAAAAGTGGCCCTCGATATGTTGATCTGCATCCCAAGAGACAGATGTTCCACACTTGGACCGGGATGACGTCATAGATGGGTATCTTCACCCTCGCCATATACTTGCCAATAAGGGTGCACACCCTCCCTGTCACCAATAAGAGATGGCCCGTAGCAAATGGTATGGTCACATTCATAGCTTTAGCTGGATGTTCAGGTGGAAAATGTAATAAAAGCTTTCTGTGGTGGAGAGGCCAAGCGTTTCTGTTGTAGGAGGAGGGCAAGATCAGAACGAACAAGATAAATTAAAGAAAGGAGAGATGGAACGGGTCAACTCTATGATTTTAAGATTAAAGTGCTACAATGGCGTATGCTTCTGTATCTGGTCAAGTGTGGCGATGGACTGTTAAGGTTTTTACTAAATAGGAGTGGTATTTATAAAAATAAAATGTGTTTGTTTCTGTCCACAAAAGTGATGGTTTTGGAGATGAGTCACTACAGACATTTATATCAGAACGTCCGCCCTCAAACAATCGTTTCGATTGCATATTTGAATTTAATTAGAGTACTAAAATACCTGTCTGGTCATATACCAACGTGCTTGGTGCGGCGATGATGACTGGAAACAGGGAACGTTCCGTTATTCCATATTATGAAATATCATTGGATGACGCAGCATTGCCTTACTCCTGGACATCCGTTTTCCCAGTTCAGGAGTTAGAGCAAAATGAACGAAGAACAGAAGCTACATTGGAAAAGCGTTTCGCAGTTCTCGTATGAAAACTCTAAATAAAACGTTGTCGTATCTCAATGTTTCAAAAATTAACCAATTATCTGCTGAGTGCAAGAAATATCTTGTGTTGAAAAGTATTTTTCCACCCAAACTAAAGAAAAAAAACTTCCCTACCCTTTCACCAGCTAATTCGACTGAAATGCCTCCAATTATTTACGCGGGGTTTAACAGATCAGCAAACTTTTTGCACGCGTTTTTCCTGAACGGAACACTTAGCAAGTTTCTGTACGAAAAACTCGTATTTTTTACATTAATCACTTGATGGTGTTGGAAGTTTAAATGACCTTAGCCCCAGCATTGGATTATTATTGTGGCAGACTGAGCTTTCAATGGTCCTAATCTGTTAAGCTACGGGATGCAATTTTAACCCACGTTAATAGTACTCATCAGTCCCGGATTTGTATCGGGCTAAATCCTGACCGGGGGGGACAATAAATCTTGCGAGTGTCCACGGTGGCTGTAGGGAAGTTAGGATCGGGAGATGTATTATGGGGGATCTAACATCCACTATACGTTATGTTCCGTCCGTGGACGTCTGGCGGACCATGCTTGGAACCTTGCGAGACAGACGCCAAAATTTATGAGACGTTCTGATAACCACGTACAAACACCGAGTTAATAAATTCTATGGATTGAATCAAAATCCAGGTCAACTCATTGAAGTTTATGACCAGACACGAAACTTTGGAAGTGGATAAAGTTGATTTTAATACATATATTATACTTTCCATGCTCGTGTAGCAAATGAGAAGACGAGCACTTGTCAAAAGGTAGCGTCGTAAGATTTTTATTTCTAAACTGTTTTAGTATAATAATATAATTTCACTGCGAGTGTTATTTTTTTAAAATAAACTCTAGTATCTTTACAATTTTTTTTTTCTTCACGCTCCAGCCTTGCCGCCTATTTTATGGAAATACGTTTTTCACGGAGAGTTGTGCACTGCGCTAGAACGCTACCCAAAAACTAATGACCGCCGCTAATTTCAGAAGACCACTTGTTGGTTTAACTGGCTAATGAGGATTTCCTTTGACCCAGCAAAATATATCATGTCCTTAGCGAGCAGGCCAGTAAAAAAAAAAGAAAACAAAAAAAAAACAGCAACTGCTGAAAATAGAGGGGTGTTGTAAATCTACGGAAGCAGATTCGTTCAAATACCCATCAAAGACTTGAAATGATAAATAAATTCAGATCAATGTTTCATGCTTGGTGATGATCCGTTGAACTCTGGCGCAAATGCAATTTAGAAGTTTACTCAAACGCGTATAAAAACCGACACAATTAATTAAATGCTTAGCAAAACCTACACACCAGATCGCACAATTGCCTCGTACGTTACATTATGATAATCAGAATATCTAAATCTAGATCACACGACCATCACATATTGCATGCAATACAGCTTTATGACTAAATAAAAGCTGCACCATTTTAAATTACATGCATAACAGCACGGGAGAGTTGCTGTATAAGTTAGTATTAACAGTCGTAAAACGTATAGTACGTTCGTTATGTATACGTGCTCGAATCATACGATATTTTACCCCTTGTTATGTTCAAGTAGTGTCTCGAAATTAGTGTTGGCTCGACATCTGAAGGGATGGCAATCATCTATTGCATCTTGGTGCAATAAACTCGTTTGCATGTATAAACTTCAACTATAGAAGACTAGTGTACAACACGCGCAAACAATACCCATAGCGAAATGTATTTGATATTACCAACCGCACTGTTCTGATGCGTTGTATCTTGAAATAAGAGCATAAAAATAAGGTGTAATTGAAATATTTTACATTTCAATTAACGTGACTGTGGAATTTAATTGCTTGTGTATAGTGGTTGAAACGAATTACTACTCTACCGCACTTGAATTAATTAGCAGATTTTAACGCTTTATTTGGACTATAGTCGGCTCGACACGGTTCAAACGTGGAGGTAATATTTTGGCCTTAATTTCACGAGGATTTCGGTATTGTATTCAGCTTTTTAAACTGTTTAAAGCATAGACAAGCACATGGGAGATATGGATAACTTGATTCCACGTTCTTTAATCATGATAAAGGTTGAAAAGAATAGGGGGGTATTGATAAGCATTAAGTTTCAAGTTTCTTTATTTCATAATTTCACCATGTACAATATGGCATTAGACAAGTCAGTAAATTAGCTTACAATAATAATTATATGTCTATAATAAATCGATACCAATGTCAATGTCGTCTACGTCATTTAAAATTTTTAAAATTCCTGTACTGAATAAAAGGCATGCTGAATTGAGAATATTTTTAAATTTGTTTTAAAGGCTGATCTAAAATCAAAATTGCCCTTAACAAACCGAAATTTCAAAAACACAAAGGGGGAAATTATTTGATTTGTTTTTTAACCTTTTTTGGATCGTTTTTGAAGTACGCGAATCCGATTGGTTCTTAGTTATGTTACTTTGCGTTCTTATGAGTTGTAGCTAGTCTTTCGGAAATCAAAATGGCAGAATGTATGTTTGCTGCTACGTCAATGTTACGTGTGCGGCTATGTTGATTGAAGATAAGCCCCAGCGTCTAATACCAGCACAGAGTTTTTGACACCAAGATATTTTCCTAGTTTAATCCAAGCTTAGATAAAAATGAACAAGCTCAGATACCTTTGCTCTGTTGGAATTGGCTCAGTTTGTCTGTGCGGTAAAATCATTTGTAAACATGATTTCTACCAACATGAACTCAGATTTGGAATGGCATATTTAACATATGTAGCATGTAGCATTTCACACGCATGTAGTAAGCTTCTACGCATAGGATCCTCCGATATAGGTCTGCTTTCACGAAAATACCTTGCCTTCATATATAATTAAGCGGTAGATAATTGAGTCAGGGGTGTGATACGCTATGCTCTAAGAACGGATTCAAGGGAACATTTAGTAAAGCCGCCCCCCCAAAGTCGTGTTCGGGTATTAAATAGTGTTTCAAGACTTGGAAGATGAAAGTTGCATCACGTGATAGAAGTTTCAGGCTTCGGCTAAGTTTCGACGCGTACCCGGGGAGAAAGAACGCGGAGGATTGTGGCGGTAACGGAATATTACGGTAATGAATCAACAGGGCCTTTATTAGCTAAATGCACGTTAATATTAACGAATATGCATATGTCACATACTCTGCTCAGATGGCGACAATAACATATTTAGATTATCTACATTAGGGATGATTAAATGTTTGCAGGGTTCAGTTGGAGTAAATTGTACTGGTAAAGGTTTGTATCGCTTGAATAATAGTTTAGAGACTAATTATCAAATTTAATTGATTGAATTGAAATGAAACTGCCTGCCACATTTGGACATTGGAGAATACTCACCAATATTTTAGAGTTCAAAGCTCAAATAATTATTTATTGAGATTTGTTGACAAGATAAAAATATGTAGGTCATATTAATGCTTTTTTATCAGACTATTTTAGACTATAATACTACTGAAATAATTCCATACTGAGGATACTGATAGAACACACAAGAGTTTGAACATTTTTGGAAGAAGAAGCCGTAGCACGAATAACAGCGTTCCGTGCCCGTCGAGCAAATACGCTGTAGTATTATAACAAAGTGTCTTTAACTTTGCTCTTTCATTTGAGAGTCTCCTTGAATTAAGACTGCGTGCACCCTTCTTTTGTACTTGTGACGAGTGGTATTTCATCCGAAGTCACCAAGTGCTTTCAAGAGAATTAGGAAATTGTAAATAAAATCAGTGTAACTTTTGCGCTAGAGCTCAAACGACACGCAAATAAAAAAAGTATTGCAATTTCATTAATTGAGAGAGCACCCTACCCAACCATTTTTTTTTTGCGTGCACAAAATTAATCCCTTGAACTCGAAAGAGCACGAACGAGCCTTTAAATTAAATCGCACGAAAAGTATTTTTACATGAAATTAACGTCAAATAAATTTAACAACGCTGTTCATTTTCGGCTCGAGCCGCGTTCACTGACCTTCCTCACTATCATAACGTCAAACACGCCAATCCCGAGCGAACCCTTGCGAGAAACTCCGCCAGTCCATTCACAACACGACACTAGTTTAGTCTCCATTCTGTTCCTCAAACGTCCACGTCTTTGCGTGGTCATTGAATGGGAGACGGCTCTGACGACAGGTCAATGGTAGCCGAGGGAGTCGTTACACCTCGTGCCTGGCTGCTTGCTACAACCAGGGCAGCCGTGCTATACGGGCAACAACCCCTTTTCTCTCCTACTGCCCTATAAATACAATTCCCAGGCCATTCATGATGTCAAACGGTACTTTGTGTGGAGGTGCCGGGTAGTTCGAACAGCTGACTTATAGCAAAAGTACGCCGGGAAAAGCTGCATAGTTTAACAACTAAAGCTGCAAACATTATGTGGCTCTCAGCGCATGCATGTTTCAGGAAATCTTTTGTTCGATTAGTTGCCATTTTCAAAATAGATTTTTAATCAGTATTTTTGTTGATTTTTGACATGAATTTCACTGCAAATCGTATTATACGGTCAACTAAAATCTAGGTGGCCGCGTTTTTTTTTTTTTGAGGCCATAGATTCTAGTTCCATGCAATTAGGTCATGTAGGTCAAGTGATGCTGACATGCGTTAGCATGCTGTTAATTCTTCGCTTCACAACTAAATACTCTAGTTCACACGAAAAAAGCTCCATCCGATCGCAAACACAAGCTTGATTGATCCTCGAGTTTGTACCACGCTTGTACCACATAATTGACATCGGCCAGGCAAAATAAATTTCACTCAGGCACCCGAAATCGTGATTGCAACGGGCTAAATCGCGACGCTTGCGGTGAAATAGTGTGCTCGGCTGTGGCAGCATTCTACATGATATAAAACGATCAAATATTCCCACCCCGTCTTGATCCGCAGTAATTCATCATGCGGTGGTAGGTTTGCAATAAGGCTGCAGGCACAGGGCCAGACAGGGCCGGGAGAGGTGCACGGCATAGGGGATGGGATATGGCTCCAGAGTCCCTAAGTCCCGAGTCGCGGGTACACCTAACTCCCCCATTCCTCCCTATTCCCGACCCGTCCCGGCAGCAGCTTCTTATCTCACCGCCAGTTACGTGCGCACAGCTCAGTCACGGAATAACACAAACCGATTATAAACTATGCATGACGACTTTCGCCTAGGGCCACTTTGTCATTCTGATCCACAACGGAAAGCTCTTCTTTTCATTTTACATGAGTCTCCGAGGGGTACTAAAATGGATATCTTTTACTTTGAGTGTGTGTATTTGGAAATCTCTACCAAAGAGAGAAACGGAAGAATCTCATTTCCAAACACATGTATCTTCTTTTAGGTATTCTCTTTTTTAGCAAACGCAGCAATTTACGTTGCCAATTTTTTTCTTGGAGTGCCAAGGCTATACCAATAAAGATAACGCTACCGAGTGGGTTTGCAGATGCGTTTTTTAAATAACAACATTTGTTTAGGGATGTTTAAGGACAAATGGGGAGAACAATTCATCGAGGGGTTCTAGCTTGAAGCATATCATATGGCAACTGAAAACATCAGGAAATTTGTAACCGTTATTTTGGATAGCCGTCGAAAAAATTATGTAATTTTTACGTGCATGCACAAATTTTGAATAAAACACTCCAAACTCCGTAATTGAAAACTGTTAAAGAATTTAGCAAAAATAAAAGGAACAGGAAACTGCTTCAACGCTTGATTATTACTAGGGGATAAAATACGATATTATTATAATTGTTGTTACAACAATCGAGATTGTTCATCTTTGCGGGTACCGTACACCATTCTGCAGGTTTACATCTGGAGTGTTGACAATCTAGCTATCTGAACGCTAACATTGCACGATGTAGTATCCAAATGAACTCTTATAAAAAAAGCATATCTCCATTATTATTCCTTGCATCGTCGGCGATGCTTGGCACGGCTTTGGCCGTGGCGGATCTGGGGGGGTTGGAAGGGGGGGCAAGATGCGTTTCTTCAACAGGGCGCATCGCCGTGTTTTAGCGAGGCACGTTTCTGATACCGTTGCCCCCCCCCCCCCACTCACGCTACCCCGCGCATCAAAATGATGGATCACATGAAATAGAAAACGAAATGGAAAGTCGAGAAGTTATTCTCAAAAGAGTCAAAATCACACGTTTCATCTCTCTTTTATTTTTTTCCCGACTAGTATAAAAGAAAGGATCATGCCTATTGCCAGAGGTAAACATCATCGGACTTGCCAGTCACGCAGAGTGGAAAGATACCTGCCACCTATATACCTAGCACTGTGTAAATGTCGGGTCGTAGTTCAAATAGTGATGTGGAAGAAATAAATCCTGGATGACATAATGATGTTGGTTGTCACGTGTATTTCAAGCATATAAAGTAACACATCCCTCATTTCTCATAGGGGTTGCTCGTGCTGCTCGCGCGTACGCATACAAGTTCCTGCACATGTATATGTACACACAAACATAGATTACAGACGATGTATCACTAAATATTTTCGCATCGATTTATATGTCAGTGGTACGGCAGAAATCACGAATGTAAATCAAACGGCGAGGAGAAATGAGCTTTTTTAATTATTACTCTGCATCAGGCGCAATCAATTATATTGATTACACAACATAAATTGCGAAGAGAAATTGTGCAATTTTAAATAATAATGTTACTATGCTTTGTGTTTGTCATTGCACATCGAACCAGCGCCGAGCGCGGCCTGTTTGTCCGTGTGTTTGTTTCTGGCAACTATAAATCACGAATAGAACATGGAATATTTTCAGGTTTGAAAAGTTCAATAAACACAACAATTGGTTGAACGGTGTTAGTGCCGGTGACTATAGTTAATTTGGATAAATTGCAATGATGTGAAAATATTATTAATTATTATTTCGCTTCATTAGTCAAAGCGCAATGGTAGGTACACATCAGAAAGTTTGGCATGACATGTCTAACTATCGTTTGCTTTTTGTTTACATTGACAAGTTTGATTTTCTACGACTTGCTTGCTCGTGGTTTATTGTTGTCGATTCATTGTTGTCAATTTGTAGACTGGAATATCGAAATTGTGTTACGAGAAATGTTGCCAGTTTGTAATATTAGAGCAAATTTTGAATTATACTTAATTTTATGTTACACGTTCATGTTCTTATAGAAGATGTCAATCAAAAATCTATCTCTGACGTCATTGACACGTATTTCCATTGAGATTACCTTCGAAAGGCACTCCCTTGTATGAAAAGTGTTACATCTTTATTCTGTTCCCTCTGATCACCGCCCTTATTTGTTCACCCATTTCCATTCTCAATTTCCTTACAATTTGCATCCACTCATTCGAGGTGGCTAGGTTCCTTTTAGCGTTGCAATTCGCTCATCGTTAAGTCAGAATGATTGATTTGACGTATTACCAGGTGGAAACTCCTCTGGTTCATTAAAAACATTGTCCACGGGGACGGGATAATTGGCAGAATTGAGAATTTTAGGCCAAAGCAAATCCGAAAAATCTACTTTTCTTGATCAAAAGAAACGACCTTTTATCCTAATTTAATGTGCTTATGACGTGAAGCGATATCTTTCCAATGGAAATAATAATATCAAACGAAATCCAAACAGATTGTGATGTTATAAAATGCCTTTCATGTTTAAAAATGTGAATCTGTCTGTAGAAGAATTAAAATTAATTACCCGCGCTTTGTTTTTCGTAATCATGATTCTAGATTTTATCCAATCTCATATTTACTGATATTGCCCGCACACCATAACAGAATGACATACTACAAATGAGTGAGCCTTGAGACCGAATTAACCCATAGAGCACTTCCCCGCCCAGCACCCACCCCGCACGACACGGCTCCTAAATCGCGATTGCTTTTGCATCACGTTCATTGATATTTGAAACCAACTGATAGCCATGCAACCACGTGCATGTAGTCCAGTTTTAACGACGAAACACCGCGCACCCACTTTTTATTTTTACATTTTGACTGCGTGATTAAACGACCGCATGTAATAATAAAAAAGAAAACACTGCCAAACTTTTTGTCATGCGAAAATTCCAGTTTAATGAGCGCCGAATTTTCCTTGGTTTTGGGGGCAAGCGCGCGTACCGTCCACCTCTATACGCGGCACCGTTCGGTCGCAGGGTCTGTGTGTTTCTGCCGGGGCTGTAATTAAGTTCTATGAAGCAGTGTCGGCGTGTAATGACCATCTCTTGACCCTAGTCTGGTGGCGTATTGTTCATTACGAGCGGCCGTGTGCTGGTAGAGAGGCAGGAAACTGAGCAAACACTGATTGCACGGAATACAGATAATCTGGATAGGGTCAGCGAATGCGTGCTGCAGATTTTACGCTGTGCGTTCAAGTTTCAAAACTTTATAAATGACTCCAATTAGCGTGAAACACAAACATAGATAAATGCAGCCACCATTTAAACAACAACAATATGTAGTCCTTCATTAAGGTCTCTCTGCCTCTGGTAATTGTTTGAGGTAGTGCATGCAATACCTATGTACCTACTGGTTTGTATGTCGTCGTGGCCAAATTACGGTTTATGGTTGTGACAGCGAGGTAAAGGGATAAAATACGCTTCATTTGGTTACTTCATTTTGTCTTTAATACCGTTTTCTCATTACGCACGTGATTTTTTTTTAGACAACGCAAGGAAAAGTCTATAAAGTCTAGGCACCAAATTTGTATTTACGTATTCATTAAAAAATGTGAAAAATAGTGAAAACTCTCTTGCGGATTTCCCACGTCAACGTGAGAATGATTAAACGGTGATTTTTCATACATATTTCATGATTTTGCACATGAATGTTTGACGATTTAATCCAAAATGACCGAAATTTCATTAAATATGGCCAAAATAAGTATTGGGCACAAAATATAGTTCTTTACTCTCGCGATGTGCACAGCGAACTGAAAATGAGATATTAATAATTTAACCGGCGGTGTTTGCGTAGATCGATTTGTAAACGACGTGCTTTAGAATTCAGTATTGACGTAACATGTTTGGGATTGTGTAAAGCAAATTCCGTAATAACAGGAAATCTATTAATGCTGTTCAAATGTTCGGCAATCACAAAACAGGGCATTTTTCTCTCATTGTCAGGGAAAATCGCGACAAACCTATTATGCAACTAGTGCAATCACAGTTGTAGGTGAATGTGCATGCAAATAGAGGCGACGAAGATCTAACCCAATTAGCACTAGCACCAATCAAGTAATTACTGTAATTACTGAAACGAGTAAAAATTATACTAAAATCAAATGTAAGTACCTTCCGAGAAATGATTGTCCTCTCCGCGGAAAGTACGCAAGTAAACGTTGGCTAATATCACATCACATTATCTTATTTTATCTGATCATCGTTTAATAATTCAAAAAGATCAGTTAATTTTATGCATAACGCAGGCATACATTTATTTGCCAAGTTAAATTTCAGCAAATTGAATATTGTAACTGTATAACCACCAAGTTTCTCAAATTTTTTTAAAAAGGATAAAAATAATTCTCAAAACATTTTGCTGGATATAAAGAAGTCTTCAGAGTTTTTTTTTTTTATATCAAATCGTTCGATATCTATGTTATAAATAGAATCAAAGAGCGTGCACTTTTTTTTTTTTAAATGTGGCATATTATTGATTGTAGATTAACTGTATTAATCCCGCTAACAGAGAAAGTAAAAATAATAAAACACATTGCCATTGATTGGAAATTAGACTAAGTGCTTGTGGATTGCGATCGTTTTAATCTCGTTATATTATCTTTTTCTCCGCTCAGTGCAGTGGATTTATTTGATTAATCCACTGGAGCACGGGGTCCATGCATCTCATCCCGGCTGACCAAAACCGCAACAAGTTACATTTCTATTGGACGGTGCCATGCATAATACAAGCGACACTTAACGCCAGCATCGAAACAACATCCCACGGAAAAACGGGCAACCAATTAAATTTTGAGTTATGATTTCTGAAGGATTTCCCCGTCACTCTTAACACCTACACATTACTGGTGTCGCATAAACGATAAGCCTTTATTAAAATAAAAAAAAAAAAACAGAACATCGACACCAAACATAGCGCAAAAAATCTCTGAAATAACAGTATGTAACATTTTTAATTTAAATAAAACCTAAAAGTGCGTACATCATGAAAATCACTGTCCCGCTTTGCTACCCCTAACGGTCGGTCAACGCGGCGACCCGTGTCTCGACATTAAAAAATGCAAAACGCCAGCACAACATGAAACTGTAAAATCTAATCCACAGATGTGCGGTGTACTTACCGGTGGTGGCGGAAGCGACGGCGATGTTTGCGGCGAACAGCGCCGCGACGCAGACGAGCGCCCAAAGCCTCATGTCCGTGGTGTAGCTACCGGCCGCAGCCTCGGCGCCCCGGCACACCAGGGGCGTTTCGCGCTCTAAAACACTCGGCGTCGAGTTCGTCTGTGTCAGCAGGGGCGTCGTCTCGGAGGACGCCGTCGAACTTGCGTCTGTCTGTTGGTTTGACCGACGTTTTGGACGGCGTAAGAGCGACACGACTCTGTGCAGAGGCGACGACATAATTTGGCTCGGTGAGTTTATGTTGTTTTTATTAGAGTCTAGTGTCTATATGTTTTTTTTTCCACAGGCTATAAAGACTATAGGCTAGAAGCTAATTGGTATAAGATTAAAAGTTCATCAGAGTCACATGTTTGCTTTTATTTACTCAAAAAAAAAACTTCCGCGGAGGTTTCGGACTTAAACAAAAATTATTTGACCATGAAAATAAATCACACGCGTTTTGATATTCACTTAAAAGACTATCTGTAACGAAAACGCTGTCATATGAGAGCCATGAAGTTGTGGCACTGTCGCGGCGTGTTTGTCATTGCGACGTGGTCGTGAGGTGCGTACGACGGAGCGGCCCGCGACACGAGTTGACTGCACGACGGTCGGACGAGGTCTGCCGAGACGACTGTCGACGTGCCGAGATCCACTGGCGTCGGCGGCAGTGCGCGACGCCCGACGCCCGGCACCCACAGACCGTCGTCGACACGAGGGTAGGGAGGAAATTCAAGACGCGGACCGCCAATAGGCGGCGAAAAACGAACGACGCCGGACCAATGGGAAATGGCCGAGACGCTGTGGAGGAGGGATTTGATCGAAAGTACGACGGTGCTCATCAGAAATATAGTAAGAAAGTTTCTTTTCGGCGGTTGGAAATCACGTGCTAAGTCTCCAGGTGGGTAGTTTTGGGTGGGGAAAGGGGGAGGGTCGCTCCGGGGGAGAGGCGCGCTTGTGGGGATACTAATTAAATACTGGAACCTCGACGCTAATGTCAAGAGAGGCACGCCGAGGAAATAGAAATAAATAAACGAAAGCCAATAAAATTAAGCGAACATAAACATTAATTGAAAAACACGAGAATTAGATAAATAATAACTGAAAAAATGAGAAAAATGTTGCTTATGATCAGAACTAATGTGAGTTACATAAAAATGTACAGGTTTATTCTGATGACAGAAATGATAATTTAATTAACACGTTACCATGCCATGTATCACAAATTTGGCGGCAATACATTCGATTGAAATGACGCGCGGAAATTTTCCACTTGCAGTGTCATTTTAGATAGGCGATAAGAAACAAATAACGTGACAGCACAAGACAAAGCTAATCTTAATTAGAGGTTAGTACACCGAACATGCTGTCCATGGTTCATATCAATTAGAAACTCTAATCATCGAAAAGTAAACTTCACAACTACTTGGTCTCAAAGTCCCAAGATGATGACTAGCACTATAAATATACTGACTGAAATCACTTTTACTGGTCCTACAGCCCACAGCCCCTGGATCATTCTTTGATCAGTTTTTGAACCCAATTATATTCACCCGCAAAGATCTATAAAGAAAATTTACACATGGCGTCGCTGGAGATGAAAGCGCCGCGACGCCCACATTTCCACGTCATGTCCGATGGCCATCATACATCTGATAGACGTCTGACGAGGCGCCGCTATCCAGAGACTGCCATTTTATTCCTCACGCGCCGCAACGCCGAATGCAAAGGAGGCGTCGGGCACTCGAGGACCTTATGTTGTGGTCTCTTACGATTCATATCAACAGCGTGTCGTGTCGTTCGTGGGTGGGTGGGAGGACTTTGGGGGATGCACGATCCCTGAGGAATAGATATCAGTGGGTTTAGATGAGATGTAACTCGCCCTGACAACTCTAAAGGAAGAAACCCCGAGGATCTTGCTCGGAGGGCTCGGGAGGGTTGCACTTCTCGAGTAAGGAGCGCCGGGACTGGTTGTGACGCTGGCGTTAGCGCTGGCGACAACGCAGAGAGGTCGTGGTGAGGTCGGTCCTCAATGCGTACAAAGGGTGTGTTTTGTAATGTAAGGCTAGAATCGAGTGGAACATTCGCGATCGGCAAAAGAAATCTCAATAATGTATAAGCATCATTTCACTATATTATTATTTAAAGAAATGTATACCTATCCACTTGGTGTGGTTATAGACTTCGCCCTATAATGGTCATTAAAATTACGCTTTACTGAGCATTACCATGAGTGTACGACATGAAAATATACATCTTTTGAGTCATAAAAGAGTATTTGGGTCTTTGATAAATCCGAGGTCAGATTTATTCATCCGAAATTAACATCCTTGAGTTATTATTTTTCACGATCTAATGCGATTGTGGGGAACTCAACGATTCTTACCGGTTGCTTTTGTTTAGAATCAGGGCAATGAAAATTTCAAGTACACTAGCTTATTGTTTAGGAAATGTGTTCAGAGGAAATTTGCTTTCTGGTTGGTTAGTATTTTACAGCAAACTATATTCTCATCGCGAGTGTTATAAACTTGCGAATCGAATCGGTTTTTTTTTTGGTGTTTTAACTTATTTATATCTAGTTCATCCAGCAAATCCATACCCAGATCATGGAGGGATGAAATTAGCACCTGTCAAAAAATAGCCATGTTTTGACAGTGTAGAAGCTCACGAACTGAGTGAAATTTTGAATTTTGCAAAGGTTTAAAAATGACTAAGCCCTGGTTTGTGAAAAAAATGTGCGTCAATCTGGAATTGCGTGATGAAGCAAGCTTGGTATAACAACTGGGTGTTTTTAAATCGTGACTTTTTCCAAATATCGGCTACCACTTCAAAGTCATGTGCTATTGACACGTGACATTGGAAACCAGTTTTATGATGAACAATTTTTGGAACTTTTCGTTTCAATCATGAATTTTGATGCGTAAATGTTGCGTTACGGGAAACGGTGTTGCAATATTAAGTAACAAAATGCACTTAGAGTAGGTACTTGATCAACCCTAGAGTTCACGCAAACAATATTTACTAACTTTTCGTGGAGCTTGGTACCCATTATTAAACATGTTATTTTCTGAATCTCTATGAGTTCTTTCAAAGTGAAAACTTCATTAGCCAATGCCATTAACTATAATGGAAACCAAATAACTGTTGCAATTATTGGATGTGGGAAGTGAGAGAGAACAGGCGAAACAGATTGAAAAAGTCGCGCTCGTGATTGGCTATAAGGTCAGTACGGAACGCGTGCTTGTGACGTTTGTCGTTTTCTGCGTTGACATCAGAAGGTGGCTGTATATCTGTTGTCGCCATGGGGCTAGTGGTCGCTTGATTGATTTCAATTAATAACAACAATGAGAGTAATTACTTGTTGTCATTGCACTTGCTTTTATTGAGATTCAATTCGTGAACGTTCTCTCATTTGACAACACAACCTCCCCACAGTAAAAATAAATAAACCGTTTTATCAGCGAATTATTTTCTTTTATCATGCCACTGAATGCTTTATGGACTGTATTGCAAGATTTCATCAAAGCCAGTGCAAATCATTCCACATCCTAGACCTTTTATAGTAAACTTTCGGGGAGAACATTGACAAGAAAAGATGCCAGCTGAAGATTTAAAACAAAGTCAGGGCTGCTAACTACGAAAATCCGTCACCACATCTAAATTTCCAAAAATCTATATGATGAATTTGCACTCTCCGAAATGTACAATAGACATAAAAAGTAATACAAGTTTTCGGTAGGAGTACGTAAATATTGAAAGCAAAGTCAAGTCGTGTCAGAGCAAGTTAGTCGTTTATTCGTTTGCGTATTTTTTTTTTCAATTGAAAATCTGCTTTGGCGTTCTGGGCATTGTCATTCAAATGCTCTTGCTTGTGAAGTCGCCGTTTCCCCTGGTATGCACGCCGCCCGCAGACCTAGGGGAAGTTTCTTTGCCCCAAACTCGGGGGCGGTTCAACAAGAAACCGTTTGTGTGGCAGGCCTATCTTCAATCAAGCAAGGAACAGTAATGAGGTAAAGCTTCCAAAATCGAACGTCTCATTCTAGAATTCTTGTGGTAGTAAATTTTTTACTAGTGAAAGCCTGCAAAAATGGCTGTTTGTATCGTATCGTTGTGGGCAACTCTGCACAGCGTTGTGTTCGTATATCCCCGAATATTTTTCAAGGCTTACATTGAAAACCAATTTCTTAAATACAGTTAATAACTTTACACACCGTGCCCCTTCGTTTCTTAATGACATACCAAAAATTATCCAGTTTTTCGTGCTTCATTCTCAGATCTGGCAGGTGTATTTTTTTTTAGAAGTCAGACAAGCGACCGAAAGCGGCTAAAAAGCGGCAGAAAAATAAAACAATTCAAAGCAAGATACCTTGTTTCTTAACAACCATACAAATTAACACAACACAATCACCTCAAGCTTATATTTAAACACGTTTGAAAAATCACTTGCAAAACAAAGGATTTTTACTAAAAATGAAAAACAATTTGTTTGAAATTTTGCTTTGAAGATGGGCATGGCGAACCTAATATAATTAAATGTTTAATTTTAAGAACTATTTTTTCCTATTTGTGCCTATTTAAAAAATCACTCTAGACTGCACTCTGTGTAAAGTGAGTTAGTGTGCATGTTCGAATAAAGATTGCGGCCAGTCATTTGAATCGTATAAACAGTATAATAAAGTCTAGCGGTGGGTACCATATAAGCTCTGTCTATCTCAACGCCGTGGCCATAAAATGCTGTTAGAACTTCCAGGGCATGACGTCATCAAAGAAAAGCGAGACAAGAATACGAAAAGCGTTGGCCGTAAAACGTCGGAGACGGGAGCAGTTGAGAAAAACAAACGTATGGAAACTGAGGGGAAACGTCCAGTAAACTGGATTTGTTAATAAATAAAATATGGTGCGGTGCATTCCGTGTTACAAAAGTTCCTGTTAACGGCTAAATTTAGTTAGAAGATGGCCGTTTCTTATATTATCTGGGTGATGAGATTTTTGACTGCAGAAATAAAATTTTACTAGGTTTGTTTTTAAAATCGCGCTCCCACGGGCAGTGAGAAGGTAGTTTAAAGCGTTATTTTGAATAAAAGTGTCGCCTGTTCATTTCTTTACCATGACGAATCAAACAATTTGTTTAACATTTTAAAATAATTACATCTAAAACAACATGCAGTCTGGAAAAATATAAACCTAACCATTTGATTTATGTACATAATGTTCGTAGGACCCACGCATTATTACCATCAAAGATAGCATCGCACATACGAAAAAACAACCCTTCTTTTCATCTGGTTGAATGTCCGTCAGCCAGTCTGCTACTTCTTCCGGCCGTGTTACCTTCGTCGGGTGCGACTTCAGCGGTCACCGAACGCTACATATTAGATTTCAATATGGACACGAGGGTCCCTCAATTTCCTGTGCTGCTATCAATTCTGTGTATTCAGACCCAAAAAGTGACCAATCAGCCGCGGTCACGTATTTGACCACTAAACGAGCTCCGCTCCCGTGACCAGCTTACCAAATAACTTCTTTTTAAACTTTAACGAACCAACTTTCTTTTGTGAACTTGATGAAACAAAAAATTAGAAATCTACACGTTGGCAATAGCAAGGAACGTACAGTGCAAGTCTCAACCCTCGCCTAATAAAGAAAATGAGTGCGTTGGGTTAGTTTTAGTGCGTAATTTGCAATAGAATTGATGAGAGTGCTGCGAAGGGCACTGTATGTAACGAAGCTGTGAAAATAGTCAGTTTTTAAGGGATTATGCTTAATGCTGCTGTAAGTACTAGTACTTGTCTTAAGCGAATACAAGAGTAGGCGAAATCCTTTTAGCTCCCCTTTAGCTCCATCTCACACCACTTAAACAACAGCGCGGGGTCTTCATCTCATCCCCCTGCATCCGCATCGGATGAGTGGATTAAATCTTTCTTAACGCCACCTGTCATACGCGGTGAGAACTAATGGTTTAATTAGCTTAATTAAAACGACAAACTAGACTTGCCGTCAACCCAGTATGCAATACAGAAGTCAAGTAAAATACGAGCAAATTTCAGCGTCTGCAGATGCAACTGCGATACGGCAACATTTGCTTTTATCAAACTTCCTGAGAGAAACGAACTAGCTGGGTTGTTCATTAAGAAGCGTTTTTTTTTTTTAATTCTTATATAGTGCAAAACGAAAATTACGGATCGCAAGGGTTGCTTTCTGACTGAGCTTATGTAGTAAACAAATTATAAATTAGCATGGGAGGACGCGTAGCTATCAAGGAGGTGGCAACTGATACCCTGTAATGCAGGCGCTCAAATAGGATGAGGCAATTCAAGTCTCTGGGGGAGGGAAGATCGCTTAAAGTTGTTCAAAATGCACGTAAATGTAGACAGTATAGACCAATAAAAGCGGGAAAGACGGAAATGCACAAAGCTGAGAGAGATTTTGTGCTACGAAGAATGCAAAACATCTGAAAAAGATAAAACTAGTTAATTCTTCTGCAGTAGCACGTAAACAGAAGGAAAATGCATTGTAAACTAATTTATTTTAGTAGTCTACGCAGTAGAAAGGACGAAATGCTGTAAAAACTGAATAAAACAATTGTTTAAGTTAAGTTCATTGTACTGCATTTCTTATTCAGCTTGGAAACTAGGGTGAAGTATGGAAATTAAATCTTGAAGTGCCCTGCACTGCAAGTACCGACTCGATGCATCAAGGCGATCCACATATTTTGATATCAAAATCGTAGAATTTAGATGGGCGAAAACAAAGGATATCGTGGCAGAAAAGAGGTGGACGACAACATTGTGAAATATTAGATTCTTTCCCCGGACTTTTTGAGGAAAACAGAGTCATCAATATTTTTTTATCCTCAAGTCTTTTATACTTTCCTAGCAAATATTGAACGGTAGACCGTTATCCTCTAGTCGGCGCGTTCCCGTTTTCTAGTGCCGTCCCATCACGCCGGTGTTTCACTCTTGGCAAGACTTAGTGGCCATGCCAGGACAGCCGTGATTGGCCCATTAATTTATTGCAACTTAATCCTGGAGAAAGTTGGAGGCTGCCCATAGTGGAGTCAGAAGAAATTTATTCACTACAAGATAAAACTGTAGGTAGCTATTGGCAGGCGTTTCGCGACCAGCGCCGGACGCTGCAAGACATTCGGAGAAAATTGCCATAGTAGCGATTCCCCTGCTCACGTCTTCGTGGTCACGTGACGTCGTGCGTGAATTGGGAAAAATAATAACCGGATGGTAGTTTGCGGAGTTATAGATAAAATGTCTGGAGCGACCAGCGGAAAGTGATGAAAAGGAAAATGAAAATTGCTGTAGTTTTCACGGTAAATGACCGCGTTCTCTACGTTTGTAAGGCATGTACCCATTGCTCGTCAAGCGTCATTTTTGCTGGTGACGTTCGTGTTGTTGTTTAGCCCTTTTTTTTTGGTTGAGTTTTGTGAATGTTGGTAAAAACGCTGCGCCACATAGAAGCGTTGGTGCGTTTGATTTAAGGTTAATATTTTGCACATAAAATTGACGTGTCCCAAACGTGTGGACGAGATGATGCAGGAAGTCTGGAGAGAGGCGATCGATCAAAGTCGCTAAAACGCGTTGACAGAGAAAAATCGATTAAGTTATTGCTGCACAAAACGTGAAACCATTAGAGAACCGTTGGAAGGGGGGGGGGGGGGGGGGAAGAAAAAATGAAAACCACGAAAGTTTCTCTTTTTGAAAAGAACGGGTACGACGAATAGTGTCCAATGATCCATTACGAATAAATGGAACTCGTTACCAATTTAATGCTCGGAGAAACTAAGAGAAAGGGAGAGAATGATAAGACTTGGGAAGCATGAAGCCAAGAAGGGAAGGAACAGACAGATGGGATTATTAAAGTGTGTCGCCAATGTCTTTGTTACAATCTGAGAAAATTAATCATAGCGAGAACATTATCGGAAAATTGGGCGCCCTCCTCCCCACTTGAAAACGTATTTCCCGCCTGTAAGTCATAATTAGCTTCCGAAGGGGTTAAATTTATGACCTGAGTTAACTTGAAGGGAGAACATTCTGAAAGACAAAAAATTTATCCTTAGTCGTGGAAATCTATGGAAAATTTCATACACTTTGGCAAAATGCCCTTTCGCAGATAAGTTATGCAGAGAGGAAATTTATTGCGATTTCGTTACATCTTTATAAGAGGCGTCCCATGATTTGAAACGGATTGTTTAAATGAAATTGTGACAATACATCATTGTTTCGCGGAAAATTTTCAACAAGAATATTATCTACATCTTATCAGAGAGTGACTCGAGAAACCGTCACACAATATAAATGCAGTTTATCAAGCATGTATGACTGAACAATCCATCATGACTTCGTGGCTTTTATTGCAAGTTTGTGCATTGCACTTATTTTCTCTCCTTGCAGTGTCAAAGTGAACAACCACCCTCTTTCTTACAGATAAGTGTATTTTGATCAATCTCAACATAAACTTGTCTTCCTTGAGCAAAAACTATACGAATGTTCTCCTTATTATTAAAGTTTTATAAAGTATTGAATACCTCATAAGTGTACAAACGGAATAAGCCACTTCGTCTACTTCTACTAACCCAGAAAAGTATCAACCTATTTTGAACGCTTGATAGTGCACTGCAAGCCGAATGGCTGATTCAATTTTGAAAACAAAATACTCATATTTCTCCTTTGATTCTTAACAAGCTTTTTTACCCTTTCGTTTTAGCCAAATTTGCTAATAATGGTATCAAATATAAAAACAATATTACTATATCCAGTATATGAAAGTTACAAAACACCACTAAGCATATCCTTACCGCACATACCCTGTTACCAATGACTGTACTATGCTATATGTCAGTTATTATATATTGACAATGAGATGCGTTAGTCACGTGACACGGGATTGTATAATGTCCTCCTGACTCCTGCGACGCGCCCCTGTCACCAGATGTCACTATATGTAACACTTGGACCGTTCACGTCAGACAGCAGCTGTACCGTAATATGCAATAGGTATCTTGTCGGCTGAGAAGCAACACCCCTGGGGAGATACCCTCGTTGCCGGATATCAAATTGAACCTGAAGCTAGATTCGTGGGATAAAAGTGGTGTCGGTGTTAGCGTGTTGTTTGCCAGAATATGGACACTGGAAAGCGAATTACTAATGTACACCTACACGCTGTTATTCGGAGCGATTTTGAAACGTTATCAAAATATCACCTTTCTGGTTTGCTTCTAGCTTTATAATTAAAAATCCAGGATATTTTTTCCATGTCCGTTTGATGGAATCTGATTCGTCACGTGTCAACCAATCAAACCGCTGGATAGTGGCACGTCATGTGTCTGGTGTTACAGTAGCGTGTGGTCAATTGCGGGCATGATCTTTTCGTCGTGAGTGGACACCGATATCTGGCGTGCGACAGCACAAAAGTAACCCTGACCCATGACCCAGGGATTCTTTCTCATAGATCAATTCTTTAATGACATTGAATACTGTCAGTCTGTCCTGCTTTTGAACGAACTATTGATCACCAAAAAGGAATAGGGCTTTCATTTGAGTTGTCTAACTAGTTCTACCAAGCCAAACATACCTAGATTGCAGATTTTTTGTATTTGGCAAAATTTTATCTATTTATTTGTTTCCTTTTAATTGCTTTTGCAGAAATTTAAATAATCGGTGCATACTAGAAACAAACTAATATCATTTCATAGCTAATTTTAAACGCAATTATTGTACTTTCCTGCTAGGATTGGATGAGATTCGTTATAAATTCGAGGCTGTCAAAAATATAGTACAACCACCAATATATATGGAAATGGATTACATATCAGAATGAGGTGAGGTTGGTATCGGATTCTGGGTAGCACGTTGGTCGGCGGTGGATAATGTTATGCCTATGTAGTTAGGATGACAAACTAATAATTATTCTACAAAGAACGGATGGAAACAGGCAGTGAAAATTGTGATTTTTGCTTCGTCACGATGGAATTACTTTTTAATGCTCTTTTCAAATATGCATGTGGTGAAACTCGCACATCCTTTTATTTTTACAGTCAGCTTATTTAAAAAATATATATATATATCAATGCCGATTGTGATGTTACACAATATCAAGCAATGTTTTTATTTAAATTAAAATTGAAATAAAAGCATGCAGTATATCAAATTTCGGAAAACATGTCAACTACAAAAAAAACATCTTTGTTATGGTTGGGCTAATGAAATGTTGAGATTAAAGTGATAGTTATAGGTGAAACAAAAGCTGAGGTCATAGAGTTAAACCGTGGATTTGCACTAGTACCTACTACAGTGGTTAAACTAGATTCAGTTTGAAATAAGTGAGGACTTCGCTATGACGATGGAATATTGTGTTTATGCTTTGATGTGGTGCGACTCTGAAAAGTTTTTTGTCATAAAGTAGTCATTTGTCATCGTGATGTTATGATGTATTCGACCCTCGGCAAAAACAGCTTTGCCTTGAAAACGGATTAAACCTTTGTCTTAATGTGATGTGAGGGTAGATTCGACAGAGCCAACAAAGTAATGGAAGTTGCACACTTTTTAAGGCAGAAGAACAAACATTATGTACTTTTAGATGAGTAATGAACACACTCTCTCAAAAAACTGGCAATGCCAAGGCTTACCGAATTTTGTACAAAACTGGTGGGAAACTTGTTTAAATAGGTACTGCTAAATTAAAGCTCCTGAAGGTAATAAACTCAAAGAGCAATAAAATTTTAGCTGTGATTTTAGGTTATGCTTAGAGCAAGGGGCTGGAATCATGTTCTGAACTGAAAAACATAGTTTCAGCTTCCTTGGCATGGAGTTTGCTACTTGCAAAATAAAGGACAGTTTTTTTCTCAAATAAAAACACTGCTCTATTTTTCGACACTTTATGGTAGTAACCTTCTTTTTATTATTATTGGTTTCGGTGAAATATCATGCCACATCAATGGCCAATCAGATCAAATAAAAAAATACTAGAAAAATATAAACCCATCCGCCAAACAAGAAATTCACAACAACAACAACAAAAAACTGTCAGTCATACCACTGGAAAAATTTGGTGTAACGCGAAGCATTAGAATTCACATGTGATAAAAGCACCAGATACGTTGTGATATCCAATTTGAAAGCAAATATGTTTTCTAGGTACGAATTGCTCTGCGAAGCATGTGAGTTTGGTGGCGCGTACATATATATATATATATATATCTGCCCGTGATTACATGCATTTCGAATGATGTCGCTGGTCCTGTGTATCTGTCACGACGTTGCCGGCAATAATCTCATCACTAGATTTGAGGTGTGTGCATGTGTATGCGATTTTTTTTGCCACTGTGGAAAAGAAATCAAAGCGACGTGGCCACAAGATTTGTTATTCCATGTAGTCAGTCACCAGATAATAAATTCTTGTCTTATTCTCGAGTGTAACTTTTCTTTTTTGCATTGCAAGATTGAGCTTATCAGATCAGTATTTTTATTTTTCTACTGTTTAAGATTGAAATTATTTTCAATATCGTCAATTTTTTTAGATCAAATCGTAAGAAAACGAAGAGTAAATTACACGCGCAGTTCATTGTTTCGAAACTTACGCTCATTGCTCTGAGGGTTGCATTCAGGGGCATGTTCTGCTGGTACAAATGCACTTTACATTGTAATTATAAAACGAAGTACAATCTTTCCGCAGGTTATTTATCCTTGTGTTGTTGATCTTGATCGGATAAATTCTACAATACAGTTTGTATAAAGGAAATAGGTTGGTATTATAAGACTAAATATGCAAATTAGAGCAATATTGCAGGTAAAACAATGTTGCCACAGGGTGTAAGCTCAACGATTCGATAGAGAAACAATGCGTTTTTAGCTGGATGCTCTGGGGGCTGCGTTCAGGAGCAAGGAAAGCAAGTGGGTCAAAAGATGTACATAAGACATCAAAAACATCTTGGAATCAATCAACTTCTTACCTATCGTATAAACCGACCCTTTTGTTATAAACTTTTTTTTTTCTTTTCTTTTTCCCTTCTTTAAGACAATAACAACAATGCCACTTGCAACCTAACGCACTCCCACATAAAATGTTTTCGAAACCACGAAAAAATCTGAAAATAAAAAGGGGGCGAGACCTAAGCTGATTCTGCGGCCTTCTGTTCGTCCATGAATAATTGTCCGCGCCGTTTTTCCCCCCGGCAGCTTGTAACATAAGGACATGCTCGTGGTGGCAGGCAGCTGAGGCGGGAGCCTGAGGTATAATGAGCGATATTCATATGCACAACGGGGGAACACCGTGGCCTGCAGCATCCCATACAAGTGGCTTACTAATCGACTATTTTAGCGGGGGTGCAGATCGGCATGGGTGCACTCTCTCTCTCTCTATGTGTGTGAGTGTGTGTGTGTGTATTTTGTGATTCATCGCCGCAGCTTCGCCGTAACAGATTGCCTCGAAAGCCTTTTATTTGCCAATTTCTCATTTCTCCATCCAATTCCAATCCCGTTAAAGAACCATCACCGATGCATAAGATGGCATCTCTCTCTTTCACTCTAGCACGACTTGGACATCTTGTCGATATTCTAATATATGCCGGCTTAACATTAGGGAATCTTTTCGTGGAAAACATTTTTGGAATGTTATGTCATTCGCGTGATTTTCCGATATTAAACTCTAAAGCTTTGAAATTAAGACGAGTCAAAACAACAACGAAAATATCTGCACATTTATTTATTTGTCAAAAGGTACACCTGTTGATGAGCTGTCCGTGAAACGTATTTTTTTTCTGTTTCTTCAACGATTTTGCATCAGAAAATAAACTTCTGTGTCAAAGGCTTTGAAAATGTTTAAAAAAAAAACTGATTGGGAAAAACGTTAGTATGCCTCATCAAACGAAGCTGATAGGTACATTGAATTGAAAAGCTGCGAAAAAGATAATTTTCCTGCGTGCTCGCTTCTTCCTCCAGTTGAGACCTTAAGAACGCATTGATTGCCCGGGCAACCTGTTCCAATATGCTACCAGCTCCCTGAACCTCTGATCCTGTTTAATTTCCTGTCAGAAAACGATGATGCACTGCGCCCTTTATCGGGTACACTGCAAAGCTCGCCCGTTCTGTTTGCATATCAAAATCTCGCTGACCGCGTTTTTTTTTGTTGTCGATAAAATAGAAAAACTTTTGCCAATTTTCTAAACCGTTCTACCTCGAAAGACTTATATCCGAGGAGTAAACTAATAATTTACGATATTATGTTTTATTTATTTTGCAGACATTTTTACACGCAATGTTGTACCTACGTAACATCTTGATTTAGCACCATAATAAGTGTGAGATTAAACTGTGGCGCATTGAGCTAAATTTACTTAACAAAATACCTGTTTTCACGCAAATTTATACTGGTTAGCATAATAAATAAGAGTGAGGAATGTGATTTCAAATATACCTATAACTAAAAATTGTTAGTGATATTAGAATAGGAGCATATTGATTATTTCATTTTGTGGTTCGTAAGCCCAGCATTGTTTATTTGATCATCTTCGTTAAACAAAATAAAATAGTAAACTCAAGTTCCGTTTGCCACGACCAGTCTCTTTTAATCGAACAAAAAGGAAAAAAAAAGTGGTAGATTTTTGCCGAAAGATGGCTGGCTCATGAAAAGCCAATTTTAGGTTTGTATGTACGAGAAAATATGTGAGTGATTCGACAGATGTCGTTGGACATAAAGCGTGCGATATTGCTTTGGATCCGCTGAATGCCGTGTATTTTAAAACATGAGTGACGTTAGGAAATGAGGTTCGCGACACAGCACGACACGCCGGCCAAGGCAAACCACTGCGTCAGGATGTCGACCTAAAAGTGTTTTACAGTTTACAACTTTGTTATGTGTTGAAAGTGTTATTAAAATCAATCCGTTTCGTACCCGACACTATTGATGTTACACCCGAGGATTGTGGTTGATTTTTGCGGAGAACTTGATTGAGTCGTGGAAGAAAATTGTTAGAGATAAAAGGTCTTATCTTGATATTCTCAACGAAGTGTTGAGGTTTCTGGTCACGTACACATCGAACCAAGACTAAAACAATTGAGAAATTATCAGTGGTTGTCAGTGTCCAATGAAAAATATTTCAATCCATTTGTTGCTTAATTAAATACTAACTCACTGTTACTTATTTAAATACATTTAAATTGCAAAGTTAAAACTACATTAAAGTAAAAGCCTAGTCAATCTATTATTAAACCTAATCTAATTTTACTAATGTATGCGCTTCACTGGTCAAGCGCTTTAATCAAAGTGGTCACATGTGCTGAAATAAACTGAAATATTCTTGTTATTCGATTTAATAAATTGCATTTTGTGAACTGATTGACGGCAATCACTGGAAGTAACAGACCTTTTCAGCTCCTTGGGACTGACTCGTCAAAAACATTCAAAATTACAGTAAAAGTTGGTTTATTGAGTCTTGGTAGGTAGATAGGTAGGTAGGAAGGTACTTAAATTCACAGGTTCGTTAAATTCAACCGGCCAGTAAAGCTTCACATAAAAAAAAAGCTTTAAACCCAAAATTCAAAAGAAATTAGCAAATTAAATCTAATTGACATGAATTGTACTACTACCAACTCGCAGTTTGCGTTGAGCCTTATCGATTCAATTCAATTCCTATAGGTTTCCAATTAAGCGAGATGTATGCAAATTCGTTTAAAGAGAACAATTTGAATTTCGTCCCCGTTTCCCCCCAAGTGGGTAATTGGACGATGATGATTTCGAGCGGGGCTTTATGCGCGTTGTCGACGTGGATAGGTCGAAGTAATGGCCGCGTTGATAATATGGTCTCGGCTATGCTAAACATGCACTTCATGTCGTTGTTATTATGTTTTTGGTTTAACTATTAGAGGATATTAGCAATGGTAGTGTGGCCTGAGAAATCTCAGAATAACGCGGATGGTTTGCATCTATTACGGGATAAATATATTACGGTTGAAGTTACCTTGGCTTATTTTCAGCATGATTGACTATTCCATTAAAAGCTATATAGCTTTCTCTGAAATGGAAAGCCCATGGCGCAAATGATTTTCACCGTGTGTATATGTTTGGAAATGAATATACGTTCAATAGACACTCCCATCTTAAGCCAGATGAGAAAACGCCCTTAGTGCCGTCTTGAATTACATTACAATGTTTCTTATTACTCAGCCAACTTTTGGGTGGTTTCAAAAGAAAATTAATTAACGTAAACAAAGGAATAAGACATTCTTATCAAACGAAACATCCCAGTAATTGCATTTTTCTTCCTTTTTATTTCCATGTTATCTTGAGACCGAGACTCAACTTTAGTAATTTTTCTTGTCGTCAGTTTTAGGAAACGATGCATACCTGTAGACACCTTTGGTATGTGGCTTGTATACGCTTCAAATAACTACACCCGTATATTATTTGTGCTGAATCGCACGACCGAGATCAATTTCAAATTTCAATATCTTATGTATTATAAACTTTCTAGAAGTTTTTAATAAGACTTCTTATTGAATAAAGCAAACAATAAAGGTTTCTCTTTGGGAAGAATCAAGTCGGTATGAATGTTACCCGAATTCAAAATTCAAATAAAAGTTTCAGTAACTTTATTTTACAAATACATCTTTTATTTCGTACAACCGTAGATTTAGGAGTGGAGAGCAAGCTGGATGAAATTTAGAATATCTTGCCAAATGCGAATGGAATTCAGACAGGAAAATAACCAACCTTGTCAATTAAGTTTGGTGACATCTTTCAATCAAAGTTCTACCCTAATCTTACAGGAACCGTCACATAAGCCGAGAGAATGATTCACGTCTTAAAAGTAAGAAAAAATAACCGAAGCAATACAGAAAACATTAATTTCCTCCTCTCCTAATTCCCCATCATCTTTTAATTAACTAGTCATCAATATTCTTCTGGTCCAGTAGCTGGAGAGGAAAAGTTGCCCACTGGGAATGAGCCCCAGCCCTGGCCTCACCAGGCTGATGAGTCGAGTGTTGCGCACTGGCAGGGGAAGCGAAGCGGCGGGGCACATGGACGAGATAATAGAGTTACCGACGAATAGCTAGCTCTGCGATCCAGGACCCTCCTTGGAACCAAGACGGAATACTGATTACTTTTAGTGGGGAATGGAAAAACGCGAAAGAGGATTAGCAGATGCTGGAATCATATGAAACTATTCAATGGGCGCGAGTGCAGAAGTAGGTTCTTTACTTGTTTCTATTATCCTCTGTTGTTTCCGACGAGACTCCAATTGAGTTAAAAAGACATGTCTTTAAATTAGCACGTCGTTCAAGCGATTCTGAAGTGAATCTGTTTTATATTAATGCTACAGTGTGACAATGGCTTGGCTGGTATGTAACAGAGCAAAGATTTTCTTTTGCTTCATTATCGAAACGGGAAAAGGATTTTTTGTCTGTTGTACATTACATGTCTTGAGCTAAAAATCTGTTCAGATCCTGTAGAGTTTTTACCAATTTTAACGATTAAATGAAACGTGGAAACGTTTTTTTTTTTCAAAACAGCCATTTTTTGTCTGAACTTCTTTTGCGTGTGTATGATTATGCCAGAACATATCCCTCTTGCTATGACATTCAACCATACCAGTCAGTATTGACTCCAGCAATCCATTAACCGCATATAGCTGATATCCACATGGTGGCATGTTTCCCTAAACACAAGATGATGAAAGAGACACTTTCAACGGTAAAAAAATGTGATGAAAGAATATCCGTGGCATCTTTACCGCAGTGCGGTGCATCATTCCAGCATGAAGCCAGCATCCAGCATCCGCCGGGCATCCCAATGCGGACGAGGCACGTTTGAAGACAAGAAGTCCACAAAGAAATAGTCTCTTTACCTTTGTTGTTAAGAACAATTTACACGTTACTCCTGTCTCACGGACCTAAACGAACCCAGTATTTCAAACAGCTGTCTAATAAAAATAGCATGCGTCACACGCGAAGAACTTTAAAGCGTGTGGTGGAGGTGCCAGGTACACAATTTCGTATCCTTTCAGTGAGACCTTGAATGAGGTCACTAGAAAGTTTAAATCATTTAATTTGAACTGAAGAACAGTTAAAATATTATAATAACCAGTGATGTTTGTTATTTTAACCAATCATGATGCGAGTTGGCCTGGAGTTTACCAGGATGTCATTTTAACGTCCTAAACAAGCACAGCGGATGGTTTTGAGTAAGAGTATGCTTGAATGACAAGGACCCTCGCCTTGGTGGATGCCCGACAATAATATGACGTCACTTTCTATCTGTGACCATCTTGTCTGGTCGCGAAGCATGCCGCATGGGTGGACGGATACGTGACCACCATCTCGTGTAATCAAAAGGAGGTGACCGTTGGCCCTAACAGCCGTCGCCGCCGTCGCCGCCACCCTAACAACTAGAAGACAAACTCTGAACAACAACGCGTCATCAAACTTTTATCATCAGGTACACTCGGGGCGGCGAGAAAACGTGGCTGCAAAACGACCGTTTTTTTTTGACAAGTTTTTGTGTTTTTTTTTTGCTGGGTTCTAAAAAAAAAAACAGCAATATTTGTTGACCTACACACTTTTTTAAAAGTCCTTTTTTTAGACGTCACGTGTTTTTGTTTATTTTTTGTTCTTATTTTTTTTTTTTTTTCTGAGGAATATTGTACTATTGGATATTATTGAGCATTAGGTAGAAGTGGAAGATGTACTTTTAGCACATCAAATGATGTGACACTGTTTTTGACATCGACTTCACTTGATGATCACTGAGAAAAATATAAAATCTTTGTCCCAATATTTCGTCCATACATTTCCATTCACAAGTGAGGCATCTGCTAGCCTATTACAGGTTTGTGGATGGAAAATTTGAGAAGAAATCACAACCTTTCATTAGCGCTACAGGAACGAAATGGCGAATTTTGAAGGCATTATAATATTTCCTTTCGTCGAGTGTTACTACTGTGCGGAAACATGCTTTGAAGGTTTGGAAGTGGAAGCCAATCAAAAACTGTTGCCCGTGAATGGCTTTCAGTTTATAAGCATGTCTTTGTTGCGTTTCAATGGCGAGGACAAAAATTAATTTACATAGCTGAAAGCTAGAAGTTTTATATTTTTAGCGACAGTCAGTTTCTTTCTTTGCAATTTTTGCTAGAATAATACGGGGAACTTTGTTGAAATTACATTTTACATATATACTTCGCTATTAGTCCTGCTTTCCGGGCAGATAAATGAAGAAACAAAATGAAAAAAAAAAAAAACGAAAAGTCAAAAAAGGAAAGAGAATTGAAAAACCAATTTGAGTGAAATGTACTCTGAATACAATCCAAACAAAACTATTTGGTAGACATCAACTTAATATTGTTATGTTTTCAGTTCTCACGTACCTACCGTAAGACACGAAGAAGATTTTGATAACACTTTCGTGATGTTGCAAGAATAATGGATTCTATTTGTCGATATTACCATAATATTATAATAATATCATGCACACCTTTGTTGATCTTTACCAGCCAGATCTTCCCTTTGCGCATTATGGGAGTATACCACGGCGTGCTATGAGTAACATACTGGCAGAGAATCCCAAATGAAGTGGGTAGCTTTAGGGATGTCTTGGGCCCCTCGGTTGATTTACATACGATGATTGCCATATCTTGTTCACCGGCAAGCCCACGGCTTGACGTGTTGCCATGGGTACAGATGGTAAACCGGGCTACTGAGAATCTATATCCAATGCGTACTCAACGTAATGGTTTTATGGGTAATGTTCATGGTGATACCGGGGGTAATTTTATGGAGTGTTGGTGTAGTGATTTGGAGTATGGCGCTGATATATACGTGACATATTTTCCCAGCTTGTTTCAAGTCGTCGGAAAGTTTTAGATGGTGTTAGTTGGTGTTGAACGTAAGAACCGTTCAACATTGGTTTTGCCTACAAAGGTGAGTGGAGGTTTTGTTTGTTTTGTTACGATATCGATTATGTTTTGACAAATATTCGTGTTTCTTTGAATAAAGCTGGTTTATGTCACGAGGACATTGTTGATAGAACGAGACGAACATTCACTGGGAGATCGAAATTCAATAAGTAGAACCTTTTAGCTCAGAAGTGTATTGTTTATTAATTTTTAATTACGAGTATTTGATAAAAATATTGTGATTATTACGCTTTTATCATGCCAAATAAATGAACAGAATTATCAACACCGTAACGTGTTAGCTCAGGGTCAGAATTCCAACCTCGTGCATTATAATTTGATAATACTTATTATTCAACTCTCCTGCAGGCAAGTCGACTGTTTTAACTTTATAAAGGCATCCTCAAGGCAACTTCATGATCCACAAGGTACAGAACCACCCCAAAACAAACTCAAAGGGATTAAAACATAGCTGCTATGAATTTTCGATTATCAAAATGCATTTGAGACATGGTAGGTTTATAATCTGGGTGACTCGTAAGGGGATGAAAATTAATCTGAGGTGAAGATTAAAGCTGAAAGAGAAACAGCCAGCACAGTGTAGATGGTGATGCATGCGATAGCGTATGGTGACAATCAGTAAAATCAGCAAGCTCGAGGACTGAGCACACACCTTTGGGCTACGGAGAGGAACGGAAACCTGGTGTGCTTCACGGGTGAAGTCTCAACTAGTGCAGTATGACTTTACCTCGATTCTTAATTAGCTAATTCAGTCAGTTAATTGTTGGAAGGAGATTCCCGGAGCCAACACCTCGTGAGACGCTTGCGGTGATTTCTCCGTAGTGTTGAGTAACAATCTTCAGTTTTTGAAGACGAACTTTAGAAGAGTAGTTACAATTATGATTGAGGTGAAAAAAAACAGCGAATTATGAGTCGTATACGTTATAACGGGTAGACTGAAATAAATGAGGAAATCGCATAAACTGCCTCTTTTAGAGTAATCAAGATCTGGCAACTTAGCTCTGTAATTTAAAAAAAAAAAAAAAATCTAATGCGAATTAACCGTTTACCCAAATAACATTCAAAATGTATTTTGTGCTTTTCGTTGTGCACTGACTATAATGAAAGACTTGGCTTACATAAAGCTATCGGGGCTGATTGGTTAATGGGGCCAGTACGAGAAGTACCCTCTCTCCTGAAAAGGAGGAGGGGATCCACCCGCACATGGGCTGCGCATATAGGGTGGTTATATCCTCTTGCAGATTAGTAATCTGTGTCCATCAAATAAGTTCTCCCTGAATAGACCGCCGGTTTCATCGCGAGCCTTTTATCACAACTGAAGCATAATGGTTCATCGTGCTACCAAAATATCGGTGATAATATTGCATTGAGCTGGTATAAGTATGCATATATCCTGCGTATAAGGACCATCTCTTAAGTGTTCTGCTATGTTCACAACTGAGCCCATTTGGAATTCAGATTTTTTAAATGTAAACAATATGTCGATGCAATTATCAGTTTTTTACAAGTTTGACGCAAGTTTATACGCAAAAGTAAGTGAATTAAAAAGTTTTGTGTTTTTAGCAGACTTTTTCTCTGATGAAACTGGTAGATCTGAACGGAAAAGTGTACAAGCCATTCTGTAGTCTAGTTAATACCACCTGTCGCCATTTAACCCAGAAAGAAGCGCACACGCATTGAAGAAAGGTCAAAATTAAGAACATCATGCTTAAATACGATGGAACTGGCGACTCATTCTTGAGAGACCCACGACTTCACCAAAGTATTTTTGAAATTTGGCCAATTCATTATTTTTTGATCTTAAAAAGCGCGGCAATTCATATCTGTCAAAATTTTGTCTCTGACATTAAAGTCTCGACAAAGTAGGCATATCATATTCTCTATATCAAACTACACCAAGTTATTCTTTTATTTGAAAACTTTACGAAATACTCATGTATAATATGTTTAGAAAGTCACCGACTTGATGTAGAGCGTTCATTATGAATGCAAATAAAAAGGAAGTTGGCTGAGTTATTAAACACTGGTTCTGCGACTGCTCCTTTGGGGTTCTCGACAAGCACACTGCCGTCGCCGCGAGGATAAATCGAGGAAACCATGAAAAGAAAACGCGTTTAATATTCAACAAAGCGCGGTTTGAAAGGCAATTAATGCATTTGAAATTAATAACATCAATTGATATGAGGTACGGAGCGCAGGTTACAATATTTTCATAGAGAGTCTCTAGTGGAGCATGGTATATGGCACCATGTACCTACCTATACCTTGTCAAATTAACTATGGCGTGCACGGAAAAACACATTAAAAGTCGTTTAATATCTTGTAAGTACTCGAATTGCTTAGCAGTACGTTGAAAGTTCATTATACCTATAGGTAGAAGTTTATTTTCACAAAATAACATTTTCAAAATTTCTTCTCAGAGTAACGGTAAACTCGTCGGTAGTGTAATTCCTAAGTAATATTATTACTGTTAACAATAGAGTCTACGTTCTTGAGATCTCTCTCAAAAATAACTAGTGCCTTACCATTCCAGTAACATTAGATAAAAATATGCGAATTGTTCTTCAGGGAAACGAATTAGAACAAATAAGTGGATGGAACTCCGTCGCCGGTGACAGGCTTAAAAGGTTCCAATTTCTAATTGAATTATTCCACCCCTGACAAGTATAAGCAGGCAGCGTAGTCCTTTTGTCTGTCACACGACGTCTGAAGACGTCATTTCGAATAATCCAGCATGTAAAACAAATTTCCATTCAAGTGACAAAACGACTTTCTTGCTTGAAAATATTTAACCATTCGAGTCTCCGAAAGATTTAATGTAATTACACGTGTACAGTACGGTACCTTCTGGCAACAGCCAATCAGAACAGAGTCTGACCTAGATTTTAAGAAGTGAATTAGGGGTTAACGTTATTAATGCTAGGCTTTTCTAAAATATTTCTCTTGAAAGTCGTTTGCATGCGAGGTCATTTCTTGATATTTTCTCTGATATTTCTTCTGTTTAAGCTAAAAATTGAGATCATCAAAGGTAAAGAATATGTAAACCCCCGAGAGGATGTAATTTAGGCATAGTAGGTTAATATATTCACAAGGCGAGCATAAAAGTACAAAGCTAAGAGAAAAGATGCAAAAACCAAACGATAAAAAGTTTAGGCTGAGAAAACTGCCGAGAGACTGGAAGATATTATGGCCGTGTAAACAAATATGCTTTTTTTTTACAAAATAAAAAAATGCTAACGATATTTTTAATGAAACGCTTAACCGTGGTAAAAGTTTTCTAATTTCTGTAGCTCGTATTACAGCCATCACATAAATCACACCCGATCTCGTGCAGTAAGATGCTGCAAACAAATTTTGATAGAGATAATTTCAATGTTACGTTTATTTTCACTTTAGTGTAGATGCACAATCCTGCGACGGTAGATACTTAACGCTTTGCATGAAGTGTTAAAAAAAACTAATAAAAACTAGTCTTTTCTTCGAATTTTTGCATTCTAAGAAAAGATTAATATTTTTTTCGTTTTTATTTGTAAATACTTGAAAACAAATCCTCCGTTTTGCTATCTTTTGTCTGAAATTAATTAAAGAATTGCTCTCTTAGGTTTCGCTCGACTATCAGCTTTGCAGATCTTACATTGATTCCCCACCCTAAAAAAAAAACTTCATCTCATTTCTATCAATGTTCTTCCATTTAGTACCACGTCCTTTATTTGCGTCGGGAGGTACATCGTTCGTGACCTGGAGTGGAAATTCTCAGCTTCCTTTTTAATGGCCGATTTCACGGTTTCAGACCAAAAGAAACTCGAGTGTTCTTTTTTTTAACTCTAATCGTTACCAAACATATCAACAGAATCATACTAAAAATGCTGCTTCATTTCTTGTGCAAAAATCTATAGTTAACACACCAGAAGTTCAGAGATTTGATAAAAAGTTTTTAATGTGAATTTTTTAACAATGTTAGTATGGGTTATACATCGGAAAAATATCTCATCGGCATACGGAGGATTTTCAAACACTAAAAGGGTTCAAGAAAAGCATAACGAGTCATGTGCCTTGAGTTTTCTGCTGAAATGTCCCAAGGATGCTATTTCTTATCTCGCCGTGCACCCTCCCTTCCAGCGATGCACCAAGTTAGGGGATTCAATGAGGGTACGACGTGATCAGCACCCAATAATGAGAGGTTACAGCACCGGTATTTCTTCAAGATGCTTTAAGTAACAACTATGGAGGGGACGCAATTCTCTATGGAAAATTACAGAAACAAGCCTTAGAAGCATCGTTTAGAAAAGAAATGTTTTGGAAATATAAAAAAAATAATATCCTCTTTAACTGCTTTAATCCATAATTCCGCGGCTCTTTACGTTATTTTAAGTAATTTATCTAATTATGGGGCCAGTTCTTTTAAAACGCCAAATAGCTAGCGATGATAAATCTAACAGCACATCAGAAGACAAAAGCGTCAGTGCTCACATTCTCGTTCCAATGAAAATATAATAAAATTCAAAGCGCAACTTTGGTTAGCTGGCTCCATGACAGGTAATGTGCAAAAGTTATAGTGCTTTTTAGTCTATGAAAACCCACCTTGAAACGCAATGCGATGCGCCGTCATCCCTTCACAAGGATTAATTTGTATGAATGGATTGCTATTCTATCCAGCCCGGCGAGACATAGAGATAACAATATGTGATACAATAACCACGCCCCCTTTTTCATGCAGGCACCCACCTCATCATGATAGGCTGGATGATGCCGAAAGTTCACATCCGTAGTAGCCTTAATGACTTCCTAGATGCTGATGGTACAATACACCTAGGTACAGTTCACGCAACGCTAATAGGTATTGAAATTTCAGAACCGGCTATTATAATGCCAAAAATCGTAAAAAGTAATGACAACAGCAGCAAATCTTCATAGCTACATTTGGTATACATATTTCCTGTGTAAGCCAATCAGTTTTTGTAACAGAAATTCTTGGAATTTGTCTCAATTATGATACCGAAAATCCTTAAAATATTGAAGCTACCTGCTTAAATTTTGCAACACGATTCTGTCCATTCCTGCACTGTATAATGTTACGTCAGACTTAATTAAGACTAATAGCATTTGGTAATCATCATTCTCAATAAGCAAATGCACCAAATTAGACCAGAAAGCTGTCGATGGACCATAAGCTTAACGCGTTTCAGTACTTCCCGTGTTAAACTGGTAATTTAGAAGGATGTGCTATCAGCCGTCGTGTGTTACCGCACCAAAAAGAAGCGGCGTCTTAAACTAAAGTCGAAATCTAGCTGGTAATATCTTCACTAAAAGGCTGCAAAATCAAGCTCTAAATCGACAGATCATCTGCAGACCTTATGGGAAATAAACAAAGTTAAAGTAGCTCTTTGGTTTGGTGAATTTCTAAGAAGCAAGGAATAAATCCGTCTTATTGATTTGGTTCAATAAGTTAAGTTGAGTTGGTAGCAAAAGCGATTTAGTAGGAAGTTTGGAGAGTTGTGTGTTTGAAACACGTCAGAAGTGAACTAAACAGGTGTAAACAGTGTGTAAAGCCACGGAAGTAATCGCCAACGCAACACACAAGATTCGCTTTGGAGAGATGTCGACAGCCAGTAACTTTTCAAGCAGCAACTCGCATAGCTTCGACAGGGCATGGGCACGCCAAACTATAACCTCTTACTTAGAGAACTAATGCACAAGTTTCGAGAGTGTTAAAAGCTAAGGATAAACCCTTATTTTCTTTGCTAAGTCTGTGCAAAAAGAACTGAAAACCTACATCTTTTCTATTGCAAATGTCTTTAAGATTTCAAAGGTATCTTTTCACAGTGGGCACAAAAGAAACTAATATGCTCTAAATTTTTTCAATTTTACCAGACAACGCCATCGGTATAGCAAAGTTATTCCTTTGATTCTACCATAGAAGCAGGATACAGACATAAGCACATAAGATTCAGACAGAAGAGAAGGGATTGCCAGACAAACAGTGCGAACGAGCAGAGTAGGTTGGACAAGAAGAGATGTCGCGATGGCACAGAAGTAGGGAGCCAAAGACGGGGGGCGCCGAAAGGAGTTTAATTTTCTCCAAGATTCCATCACCATAAATCGCGTGTACTGGCGCCCCTGCTTCCCAGCGGCGTCACTGCCCGCCATGATGGTGGGTTCCAGACAGGAACCCTTCGCCCACCAGCCCACCATGGCCCACCCGCCCGTCCGCTCGCCTGCCCGTTTGCCTTCGATTGCTGTTGGTTACCGAATCGTGCGATCTTTCGAATTGCCTCCAATTCCAAGACATCCTAAACACAACCTCCCTACTCACACCACAACTCGACCCAATCCTGGGCGCACTTTGACCTACCCACATTACATCTATTAAACCGATAAATTGGATCAGACCGCAATTCGCGTGGAGCTAGATGTACCCAAAGACGAATAAAAGTTGGCATGGAGTCGGTTAATAATAACGGCGCATAAAATTCAATTGGTTAATAACATGAATTAAAACAGATTCGCTTTGTTTTGATATTTATACCCTAAAAATCATAGCAGATTTCTTATCAACCCTTTCCTCCGAATAATAATTCTTCCGAAAATCAGACTTTGTTGATATATTAAAAATCACATTATAGAAATTGTATGCTTATTGTTTGGAAAAGGGAGCATATTTTTTTTCTACTGTTAGCACAAATAGCTTCGCAGGTTTTCCATCCATGAGTTTCACTCATTTTTCCGTTTCATGCTGCGAACCACCCCAGTTTTGAAATCATCCTTACTGAATAATAGGACGCAGTCTCCAAGATAGGATTTCCAGCAAAAGTCAGTAATTTGGCGTCACGTCGGCTACTGAGTTTTCGGGAAGATAAAAGGGGAATGACGTCTATCAAGAGATAGCATCGCCATTTGTTGGGATAGCAATGGGACGGTTGTAGCAAGTAATGTTTCTGAGCATGATATCAAAACATTTTGCTTGTATGATAAAAACAAAAATATATTTAAACGGTCAGTAAGATGTACCATTTGAGAATATTTCTGAACGACGACGACGACGACGACGACGACCTCGACGACGACGTTGGCTGACGCTTGGATCGGCACGCGAGTGTACGACGCTGCGACGTCGGTTAGGACGTTAGAAGAAGTGACACTTCGCGGAGAATGGGGGGTCGCGGAAATGACTATCGCTTGTCCAACACCCAATACCCGAAGCCAAAAGGAAATTCAATTTTCGATACTGTCATAACAATCTCTTGTGTACATCGAAAATATCCCACGCTGTTTGCAAAAGATCTTTAGAGATTTTTAATGGGAAATGATTTGAAAAATATCCCACAGGTATTCTGTTTTCCAGGTAATGAAAATATTGTCTCTGTACACATAATTTATTCTTAATTATTTACACATTTTCGTTAAATTATTTCCGCTGAAAAAAAAATACACATATGTTAAAATTATACGGGAAGATTAAACATTATCAAAAGCTATTGATCAAATTTTGACTGACGTTACGAAACATTTCCATAGAAATGCAAGTTAATCAACGTTGCTCTTCCAGACCCTTCCACCCTCGCATTCCTTGATGTCATTTCACTATTCTGATCAATACCCTGCAATTTCGTGATATTCTCCCCCAAAAACCGTCAGAAATCGCCCTCCTCTAGAATTACCAATCTTCCTGCTGTAAAATTCATTTACCTTATTGATAGATCGGCTTTTGTCAGTGTCATTACATTTTCTTGTTATCGCTCCTCATTTCGTTCATATTGTCAAGAAATCGTTTACATGACGATGCTATTTACAAGCAATTTACGCGAAGAGGGCGCGATAACAACTTCCAGCAAACATTTTTCGTCCCAAAAATGTGGTAAACTAATTACTGAAAACTCACCGAGAAAAGTGGTCTCCGCTGGCTTGAATTTTCCCAGTACAAGGTGAGGTTGCAAATTTTGGTATACATGAAATTCAGAATTTTACCGAAAAAGGAAGACATGTGTATGCTGCACATTCTTTTCAGTACACGACCTTTTTCGGTAATAAGAATAAGTATCTCTATAACATAAAATGCTCACAAAAATTACTTTTGATTTTCCACTGTGTACATGCAACTATGTCGATGTAATTGTTTACTTTAAAGTCAAAACTAAGCACATTTTTTTAAGCCTGCCATCTTTTATTCAGACGTATTCCGAGCTAAACTTCTTAAAGTTGAATAGCCGGCAGATGAATCGCTTTAATGGCATTGAATTGTGCGTTTTAATTAACTTGAACAAAAGAGTTTCCCTTTAGTAATGGATGGATGAATTTCCTCCAATCACGGAATTCACAAGCTTCGAGTTTCTAAGACCACCCCGTCGGTTTGTCCAGTTTACAGTGCTATTTATAAAATTACTAATTGATTGAACATTCAACGTGGTATTTTGATTGGCCAAGGGGGACAGATTTCTCGGGATAGAAAAGTGCATTTCCTTCACAGAATTTAAGCACAATTTAATTTAGATTTTCGGGTAAATTAGCCACACGTTGAAAAACTGAAACTTTTTTTTTCTGGGCCCCTAAATATTATATGCAGTACACAATTGGAGGTTCATTTCAACACATTCATTTCTTATTGCTATCAACGGTTTTGGACTATCACCTTTTGTCTTAAATTGTATTTCTTTATTTGTTTTAATATAAAAATCAACATTTATCGAATTAAACAAACTTAGTCATATTCTCGGTAATATATCTACTGTGTCTAATCTTCATTCATACTCACGCCAAACCGAAAATCAGCACATTTAGATGCTAGAAACACATTGTTCTCTACTAAATTAAATTATCGCAGGAAGCAAAGGTGAAACAGAATCTTACCGAATTGAACAACGTGAACAACAGTAATCTCGGCGCATTCTCGGTGGAGAGACTCGAATCACTAGTCGAATGATAAAATTCGGTGGAAAATGGAAAAGGAAGAGTTTGTACGGCTCGCCTCTCCGTCGTCGAAGACACGTGACGAGAGTAAAGATTAGAAACATCCCTCTGCTGTTCGCGTCTGAACGAGACCGTGACAACGATAACGATGATATGGGAGGGCGACGCCGACGCCGACGCCAAAGAGCAGAATGTAGCGTTCAGACAATGGAAGAAGAGCGATACAACGCTCGCTGACGGCATTGTCACATAGTTTTTTTTAAAGCGGAAATGAGGTGAATGAATTGTCAGACAAAAGCTCATCAAAGAGCTAATTTTTTCGAAACAGTCGACCACTTTACATGATTTGTCTGATGGTGAAAGGAAAATGTACGAAATGAGAAACGTTTTTGATAACACACGATAAAAAAAAAGCAATCTTTTGAAAGTGTTTTGTTTTTAGAGTTAGATGATAAGGAAGGCGGCTATCATGGTCTTCTTTTCTCCATTGCTCAGCGCAGGATCAGGATTTGTTTGCTTTTCCAGGACGTGTTGACTTCCCAATTACTCTCGGGATGAATGGAAACCAATGCAAATCCATTTTCACAAACCCTTCGGCGAGATTTCCTGTTGTTGTTGTTATTGTGCGTTTTCCATTAAGGTTAAATAGATATGTTTATTTTGTATTGAGTTTATTTTTAATTTATCACAATGTGTGCCCGGAAAATAATATTTTAAAACGCGTATGTTTTTATTTATTTTGGATGATTTGGTTGCGAGAACCATAACCAAGCCATAAAGTCACTGTAGAGGTGGGAAGTAGTAAAGTATATTTTTAAAAATAAATCTATTTCATATTATTAAGTGAAAACGATACTACGAGTATTTTAATAAAGTATTAAGATTTTTTTCGTTCCGGTAAATTGTTTCCGAGCATCTATCCCGTTGGGACGTAGGAGCGGAGGCGGAAAGAAATTTATAAAATTGCTGAGAGCTGGAATACAGAGGACTGGATGGTAGGTACAGTATCTTGGGCCGAGACAACTGCGCAGGATAACTCCATCTTCTAATACTGTTCTACCAATACGTTTATACAAAGGAGAAATCTTATTTACAAAGAAGAAGATTCATTACAATTATTAAAAACATGCGTAGTCGTATCCATTAACACAAAAAGGTTATCTGAAGTTTTTTTTTTGTGCTATTTTATCCGAGACTACCTACGCTGAGTCAAACTCAATTCACAATTTCACTTTGGAGCATTTACATATTTGGTGGAAAGCCTATTAAAAATCTCCCAAAGTAAATGCTCTTTTTAAAAATTGTAGTTTTTATTTCTTACAGAGGAAAACATTACTTTTGGCACCTGTGTAGAGCAAGGTTACGCGCGCAGCTTCTTCTATTAGATTACACATGCAATTACGTACAGCGATTCGAATTAAAAAAAGGACTCCATCTGATTTATATTTGGCAGTAAATTTTTCAGTAAATATTTTCAAAGTAAAACGCTTGGTTTGGTAAACTGTTCCCTAAGAATTTTCAGCAGTGACATCTTTCAAATCATTGTAGAACTTATTCAATATAAGATCATACATTTTTTCATATGCGTTGCTTTGAATTTGTGATTAGCATAACAGAGACAACTATTCTGAAAGAAAAACGTAGGTGCATAAAACAGGTAACTTGAGATTTTGAAACTTAATTAAAAAATCACGTATCCATAGTTATATTTTTGAAAAGCTTGCCCCGAAGAAACAGGTATGACAGGTGACTGTACACACTGTCAAACGATGTTCATTACCGCTCGGGGTTGCGAAGTTTATCATTTCATTAAGTCGGGTAACTAACCGAGAAATTAAAAACATTTAGATTCGCAATCTTGCTACGCACTTGAAGCAAGAATTAGCATGTCAAGCAGAAAAAACACAGCGTCGAATTATTCTTGCGAGTTGGTATTTTTAATTGTATTCCTTAGTTTTGAGGTTAAAGACCCACGAGGGCGAAAAGATAATTGGCAAAGCAAAAAGTTTATTACATGAGCAAAAAACGAGTGAACATTTTTGTCGTAAATAATAAATTAACAAAAAAAAATCGCGGGAAATATTTCGAGAGTTTTCTGAGTCAGGAACTTAACTTTCATTAGCGCAGTGAAAATTGAAATTAATTTAAAAATTCAGTCCTGCGCGATGTCAGAGAGAAATTAGAATGTAACTTCGTCTTTAAGGTTAAATTATATTTATATGCCTTTAAGGAGAGGATCCCGGTTTTGGGTCACCATTTTAGGGTAATTTTACGAGTGTTCTTCGGTTAGATTGAGCTATAGTACGAAGGGGGTGAAGGTTTGCAGGGAGGGTGCGGTGGAGAAATGATTACTTTCCTTGTCGACAGATGGTGACGCTGCTATTGAAGTCTCCGAGGATGGACGCCTAAAGTTTCTCTGCGGCAAGTTTGCCCTCTTCCACCAAGCATTTTGTAGCACCACGCCTAAACGAAAATAGAATATCATGCATTTTTTAATTTTTTTTGTTGTGCCTTTTAATTACAGACGTCGAAAAAGGTCATAAATGTCAATCGCAAGTATAACATCAAGTTAAAATCATCTGTGTTTGCAACTAGCACTGCGATTCACTTACAAAGCTGTTCCCATGTAAATTCAGGGGAAATACGTTTTACCGGAAAATCTAAAATAAGCTTCTTTAAATTAAACCCCGTTTTGTTTGGAGCATCTCACTTTTGAATCACAGTAGACTCTGTGAAATCCTAGTCCTTATTACGATGGGACAGTGTTGCAAAGTTATACTACGCGGGATGGCTGAAGAGTGGTTGGGGTTGGGTGAAATTACAGCAAAGCTCGAGCACATGCGACCATGCTCAACAATCTATAGGACCTTCAACTTCAATCACGGCCACTTCAGACAAGTCGGTACTCGCAATTAATATTCTTCAAAGAGACAATGTAAAAAGATAAAGACCTTTGGTATGCGGTGCGGATAGGTAACAACAAGTGCATTTCTGTGTAGGGTCATCTTTGTAAGTAAGTGGATGTTGATCATAGCATCATTGTTGTTTCCGAAGTGAGTCAATATCTTGCTATATTATTAAAAACATTCCGGCGTATACTTTATTACGATTAACAAGGAACGTTCTTGTGTAATTTACAACAATTTTAATTTCTTGATTATTTAGTTATTTTGCAAAACTCTTGCCAATGGTATCGCGCTCGGAAGGCTACTGTAACCCGTTTGTCACATAGTACGTCAGCAACATGTCGCAACGCGAATGGAAAACTTTAATTTTTTGTTCAGAATTAGTCGATTTGCACTTTTGTAAATTAGTGCCCCCTGATTTATTGTTCGATTTCTCTTCGAATGCTGGAGGCGATATATATATTTCAACTTGTGACTCGCGTACGAAAACATGATCTATTATGGAGTGGATTTGTTTGTGTTTGCGCTAATGCATTCTGTGTGATGTGCTGTATTCTGCTTGCAAGCTCAGGGAAATAAAGAGCATCTCTTTTACACCCTGAACTTTAATTCCGCTCGCTGATGACCCAAAATAATGCATAAAGTACGGACATGCTTACACAAATGAACAGTATTTACTAGGTTTGTGAACTGAAAATAATTATTTGTTTGGTGGTAAAGCTTGCTTAGGAGATCATCAGAGTAAGCAAAGTTCTTGTAAACATATCGTTGAATGCCTGCCCATAAGTTTCTTCGGTGTACAAGTTGGCTGTTTTCTGCCGATAGTCTTCATGATTATACTCAGCATTTCTCTGCTTAATTCCGATAGTATTCAGTAAAATTCGCGCATTCACACAAAGTTCCAAGTACTTAACAAAAGCAAGAGCAAACTATTATACGAAGCGAATCCTCGCAAAACTTTCGCAAATTCTGTAAGGAGTCTCCAATTGAATTTGAAATCGGGAAACTAAATTGTCAGCTTTGGAAGTTAAAAAATCTTTGATTGTGGAATAAGGCCAAAATTGCGCGCCTTGCTGTTGGCCATAAAGCTTGTTTTCAATTGGTTCACCAGGTGGCAAGGTAGTTAGCGAAGTTTGCTGGAATTTGTGGCAAATAGCTTGGCTTGGGCCTTTTCACGGCAACGATGCCTGCTCCAAGCAGCGACGTCGGCCAATTAAGACTCCATACAATCTTATTCTGGAACAGCACCATGGAAAAAGTCGAGAGTTTCAGCCACCTAACAACAGTGAAATGACCGAGTGTCTTCTTTGGAAATCATTCATGCTTTTAGAAATGCTTCTTATTTTCCACAGATTCCCGGAGGGCAAGGAAATAGGGATATTTTTATATGAATTATAATTAGAGATCATTATAATTACCTACTCAAATTGCACATGCAGTAATTAACCAAATCGAATAATTTAAGCTTTAATCGGACTTTGCAAGTTTCTGCATCTGGAATTTATGTATATATCTAGTTCAAATGGATAGTCGAAAGAAAGTTTTCAATCTTCTGTCCCTCATTTTGTGTCTCTGCGTTCGCATTCTCTTACTTTCATCACGTCTCTCTCAGCTACCCATCTTGAAATTGCTCTATAGCCCGAAGGGAAGGAAAAAATTGCTACTTTAATTGGCGACACAAGTTACTGCTGATTTCTTCAACAAAAAAAGTTTCGTTCGAACTTTGGAAAATCTTCATCGGCAAGGAGGCAATTCCGAAAATCTCGTAGATGGTTGCCAAAAAGAGTTTGTGACTTGGCCGTCGTAGAGATAAAACTTGAAGTAATAATACAATGTGAAATCCGTAGAAGAAAGGATGGAAACGGTTCTAATATATAGAAAACGAAGAAAACCATAAATGGCTATGAGGCTGCTAGTAGAGCTCAAATTCTTGTCAAGAAGCAAGAAAAACACACCGCATAAAAACAGAATTTTCTAATTGAAAGCTAATTTAAAAACACTTTTTTGAATTCCTTGCCAATCAAATCAAATCAATGGAGTATGATAGTAGGTAAACAAACTTGATCGAATTTAATATAATTCTACCACCAGTTTAACACGGGTAGCTCTGTCTCCACTAAGTTTTGCAGAGATTTGCTGCATTTACAGTAAAAGATTGATTTTCAATAGCGACTTGTGCCTCGCTCTGTGGCAATGGGATTGGATTGTGCGTTGAGTCATGGGTAGTCCCGCTATCTGGATACCGAAATGCCGGAGGGCAGGGTCGGATAGGCCCATTAGGCGACCGGGCAAATGCCCGAAGGGCCGGTGGGTTTTTAGTATACTTTAGGGCCGGTTGAATTTTATCTAAATAATTTGTGTATTTTCTAGTAATGTTTAACGAGAAAAATTAGCCGAGGACGACTTACATTCCCCAGAATCAAGGTGCCGGCCGGCCGTCGGCTCGCAATGAGCGGCCTGGCGGCAACTCTTTGCGTGCCGACGGCCGAGACTATGGAAAGTACGGAAAATAACATTACGTTACGTAGAAGAATAAAAACACTGTGCTGCTTATGATGAAGTATATCGGCATGGTTCGCCGGCCTTTGTTTGACCGATTACCGCCTTGAAAATGTTTGTAGAAATGGAACCCATGCTACTATTTCTAGTGTTTGGCGGCGTTAGGAAGGCTCTATCAAAGTATTAATTTCTTCAAAAATTGCGAAAAACATCTAGTATGCGCAATGGCTAACGAAAGAGTAGCACTAGGTTTGCTTACTGCAATCAGTTCAGTTATAGGGAAGGTTTCCCTGTGATCGGGTCGTTTTGTTCAGTGCGTGAAGATTGCGTATATGCGTACCTATAATGAGTGACAGTAATCTAGCGAGTGCAAACGACGACGATGGATCTGGATCAGGGAAAAGGAAATTGTTACAAGGGGGGGCGGAAAAGTTAAGATGTAAGCGGCAGAAATTGCTCAAAGAAGAGGCACAAAAGTGCTTTAAACTGACTGATTTGTTTACTAAAAAGTTGCCAGTAAATGTGACGCCCGTTCCCAATAAGCCTCTACTTGTACCAACACCACCGGCGGCCCCGTCTGCGTTGGAAATTCAGCCACAAACTTCAACCGATTTTCCAAGGATACAGCCAAATTTCCCAGACCAAGAAGTTGCAGCGGATGCGCCATTGTCACAACCCATAGCGCCAGAACAACTGGCTGGACAAGGTGAACACTTCAATTATTTTCAGAGGCCTATTAAATCGAACGGGCCCATTTCTTCCGGGAGCACCCATTCCAGTCTTACGATAATTTACCCTTTAATGGACCAAAAGTGTTCAACAGAAAAGATGGAACAAATCGTCGCTGGTTAAGCTATGACACCAACCAGAAAGCTCTATTTTGCACCGTGTGCATCGCTTATGGCGCTATTAACTCGGATTACGTGCAATTTAAGTCGATTGGTATGACGGACTAGCCCCATGTTTACACTCGCATAGAAGAACATGAAAGAAGTGTATACATCACTGCGAAAACACCCAAAGCCACATTTTGAATTCTTCAGGGAGAGACGTCGAGTCATTGCTCTTTTCTAAATACACGGATTTGAGAAATGAGCAAGTAAAGAAGCGCCGACAGACGTTAGAACGCATCATCGAAATTGTGAAATTAATAGGGAAACGCGGGCTGAGTTACAGAGGGGGCACCGAGGCGGCTTACACGCTCGATGACGCTACGCTGGACCACGGAAATTTTTTAGAACTTGTGCTACTTCTGGGCAAGTAGGTACGACATTGTTCTAAAGGACCATCTAGACAATGTAATCCAAAAATCAAAGGCGGTGAAAAAATTCGGGAGCAAAAAACGCGGTGGACTTGTAACACTATTATCTAAAACAACTGTGAACTACGTTGTGGACGCTATCAAACAATTAATTCAATCGACAATTTCAAAAAGTGTACGCGATGCTGGAATGTTTTCAGTTCAAATTGACACTTCACAGGACAATACGGTGAAAAACCAATGCTCTGTGACAATGATGAAATCATCAACATTGTTGCAGAAAAAAGCACTCTGTTGCGCCAAAAATTGTTGCTGTGATACTGCAAAGGTACGTGGTATATAGTGTTTTTTTTCTTTCGCTGATAAACCTACATAATAAAACTTGATAATTTAAAACAAAGAAACAAAAGAGTAACATAAAATAATGTTATAAATAAGTGAAAACGTATACCAATTTACTGCGTTCGTTATCGAAAAAACAAAAAATACAACCTTTTCAAGGGTGGGGGGGGGGGGGGGGGGAGGGGGCCGATTTTATTTGAAATGCCCGGGCCGGTTTTTTTCCCCAATCCAACCCTGCCGGAGGGTAATATAAGAAAATGAATCACAGAACCCGACAAGAACACGTACAAACAAGGGAGATAGGTTTAACCATATAAATATGTTTTCCTCCAATTTCTTTACAGCTTCTCTTTCCTTTCTTCCTTCTTTCCAGGATGCTACCGATCTTTTCATTCACCTACTGAACGTTCATAATATTCTGAGCGAACGATTTTTTTTGGTGTTCAACAAAATAGCCTAACTCGCAAAATTTCAATCATACTTCTCGCGTAATGACAATCAGTGTATGATGTTGCCCAACTTTCTGTGTGGTTTCGAAGAGCCAGGCATACCTCGAGCATACTTCCTATATTCCAAATCGGCAGCATTCTCAACCAAAATGCAGAGAACACGGAGCGAGGGAGGACACAATTCACCCAAACATTTTTGAGGAGAATTGTAACCGTCACGTAACACTGGTTGATATGGAAATCCGCCTTCCTCATACTAAGTTTTATTTTATTTGTTTCATTTTTCATCCCATACGCCTCTTCATGAGATTTTTCAACAAAAATGTCCATGCATTCGAGTCGTGCGTTTCTTTCTCTTATGTTTATTGACATGACTCTTGTCTCATGAATTCGTAAGCATATTTTCTTGTATCATAGTTTTTTATGATGGAATCATTCCTTTATTTGAAGAAGACTGGAATGCAAAATAGGACCCTTAAAAAGAATGTAAAAATAAAATCAACTCGATGATCATCATGGCTCAACTCGGAATTGAAATAAAAGTAGCTGGAATAATAATACGTTCATTCGGACAAAATCTCCTGCATGTACTACATTTGGCTATACGAAAGTAATACTATACATTCTTTTTCTTAGTACTACTATATAAAACATACCAAGACGAAATTTGGCTCAACGTAAAACTTAAACTGAAGCTGAATTTTAACTGTACACTTGAAAAAACTCGAGCGCTTTATTATTAGTGGGAGCATTATTTCAGCAATAATTTAATCATGACGTACGATGAAAATATAAACGGGAGTTTCCGGACCGGATCTTAGCATTTCCTTGGACTGCGTAGTCCTTCTCGAGACCGCTCTTTCCCCGCTCAGTGAGCGAGTTAGCGAGTTCGCTCAACGCTACAGTGAGCGGCGGCAGAGAGGGAACAACGGCGATGCTCTGGCTAGGAACTTGTTGAGATCTCTTCGTCTGAATCTTAAGGAAATGCCTCTAGATGTCACATTTCATTGCTCCTAGAGTAGTATGTCTAAATCAAGATAGCGTGTTGTGAGCTGAATATTTATAAGCCACACAATTCATTACTATGGACAAACTTCATTTCAGTAATATATTTTTACTAAGTATTATTGTTCATACTATTTTCTGCAATTTATCAACAAGCTATGTATTTTCGAGAGCAAGAACTTGTTTATTATAAGCTGGAAACCAGCCCTATTGTTTGATTTACCCGTAGAAACAAATATACGCATGGGAGGACCACCACACCACGGACCCAATATTTATGAATGGTGCCTGCTTGTTTTTAAAGAAAATCAATCTCGCCGTGCAAAAGTTACTGCGATGCATTCGGCCAATATTTTCAATTACCTTTTATGTAACGAAATTGTTTTCTTTCCCCAAACAATCAAAACATTTCCATTTACGTTCGAAAACACACACTGAAAAGTTGAAATCATCAGCGATTTTTCCAGTTGAATTATTCGTGCATGATGAGATTCTTTTCAGTATAGAGACCTGATACCACGGAAATGACGTGAATCAACTTACGCCTATATGGATTAACGAGATATCTCGAGATAGACAGGCACACACACAGAGAATATTCTTGATCTCTTTCGAGTAGTTGAATCTTTTCTTCACCGTTGTAAGCCATTGTGTTTTTTCGTACTAGGAGGTTATGATGGTTATGTATGCGGTTGATGCTTATGGTTTTCTGCCACGAGACTCGGCACTCGAGTCTCTTCTTAATCCCAACGAAGCATCGACAACGGCGAAACTCACACAAATTGGATCATACGTTTTTCTTTTCTTTTCGTTTCTTCTTTCCTTTTCATTTATTTGAAGTCAATATTCTTGTCAACTGACATCCACTGGTTTTAAAATAACATTTTCATTTGCTTTTATAACGTTTTGTTAAAAGAAACTTCCATGCATGCTTAACTGTACTGATGTGATCATTAAAACACAAAAATAATACTTTGAATAGCAGGTAAAGTGAAACTTTCCAACGAAAAATTGTTTTATAAATCATCATCGCATCACGCCTTCATTGGATCTAAATTGATTTATCGTTATCTGTCTTGAAATAATAACCTCTACCTGCTTTTCTTAATATACAAATATATGCAATTAAAAATCATAAATTAAATGTGTTATAATTTATTTATATTGGTTTCAATGCAATAACCATTTACGAACGGCTCCAATTTTTCCTAGATCGTCTGTGATAGATACATTTCTTAGAGTCAGGATTTTATCGAATAAGGGCCAGTTGAACTATGTCTAAGTAATGTAATAAGCAACCAAAGGTGTATCTGATTGGACGTGACCATGAAGATGAGTTTTTAGCCGGCAGTTATATTTTTCACCGAAAATCACTGGCTCCAAGTGTTTTATTAGAATCGTGACCACCACTTGCTAAAATATGAAACTTGAGTGTTTTTATGCACTGGTCAATATCACAATGAAAAGAAAGTAAAATACCTTTGGTCGATGTCTCACGATGAAATACACTATAAAGTGTAGGTATATTTAGGAGGTAGAATCAGATGAGCAAACCCACCGTGCAAAGAAACTGAAAATATTGCAACGTATAGAATGTAACAAAGAAGTTGTCAGAATTTTGACAAACACGTTTTTACACCTGCCATTCAGATTTCGCTCGCTCCGTCTAGCACTGGCTGGCGCTAGCATCTATATGCCGTAATATTTTGCACCTCTTTGGAGATGTTTCCGGACTTTTTACTTAGGAACGAGATTACAGTGCTACGGACGTGTCAATGGTTTCTAAAAGTTGGAAAGATGTCTGGCTCCTTGCATGCTGGAGTCGGTGCCACAACGGTAAGGCACCGAATTGTGAGAGAGATGAAGGAAAAGTAGATGTTGGCGTAAAGAAGAATAAAAAAATCGGGAAATTCGGTCGGTGAAAGTGCGTTGAAAGGTTTTTGATAAAAGTTATATAACCATTAAGACGAGAATGAAAGATGCACATCTGACTTTTACACGCTTGCAAATATGCGAATTGGGTAGAGTATTTCGCGAGAAAACAGCGCTGGAAAACCATAGATTTACATGTTGTATGTATAAGGGGTTTTCAACGTCCTAGATATGTATTATTCAGATTTGAATTTCTATAACACCATATAATTTGCACTGCGCTGGTGTGGTGACACCACCCAGGCAAAGCGCACGCATGACTGCCCCCCTTCTACGGATTCACACCGACATCAACATAATTTTCTCGTCATTTTTCCAGACTACGTTATTTATTTTTTTTTTTTTTTGGTCTCGCACGGCGTCGAAGCATCAAAAGTACACAAAAACCAATCAAACTTCGTCGATTATGAAAGTTTTCAAATTCGACAAACATGGCGCATCACGTGGCACGATGACGTGTACCCGTACTGAATGAGCAACGTGTTTGGTATTACATCCGTCTGATAGCTATGACAACAGCGATGCGCTGAAAAAAATAAACGAAACATGGGCACAGGTTTTGGCAATAGATTGACTTGATTTGAATTATAAGATTGTTCTTCATACGGACAGTATCACCGGATGAATTTGACAGGTTAATTATATCCACATTGTAGTTATTTGGGCGAGGAGAATGTACGCAATACCTGACAACTCTTTCGTTATTCTAAAAACTCACCCCATTTTAACCCCTCATTAAGAAATTACTAGAAAACAGAGTATTTTAATGTTTCCTTTAAATATAGTAGCAATAGCAGATCAACAGAGTACGATTTTGAGCACTTGTCCTTATCGGTAACAAAACCACAGTAACGAGAGTCGCTCCATATCCTTGATCTCCACTCATTGTAAAATTACTTAAAATTAAGTCTCAACACCGACAGTGATTTCAAAAAAATAAAACCAATTCAAGTAATTCTGTTTTCAAAGATGATACAATCACGCAACAGTTGTCAAATTCAAAGCCACAAATTATTTGAAATAGTTAATTTTGCACATGCAACCAGAAGTGGCACAGTCAAACTGGCAGTAGAATCCGTACTTTGGATTATGTTTTGGATGGTAATTTTGAATCAACATCGAGATCAGGCCTTGAGACTCGCATTGTCTGCTACTCGTCAATGTTTATTGTTCTTTCGGTCGGCTTATTCTTGCTTTATGGTGTCTGTGAGTAACGCGTAGATGATAATGTTGAGTAATATGGCCCAAGATAATACAATCATAATACCCAGCCTACGGCAGGCCTCAGAGCAGTCCACACAGTTGGCGCAAACAATATGAACTCGACATTCTCATTACAGTTCCACGGAACACTACTCTTATGTTAATCATCACAGCTTTCATCAAATAGTTGGAAAATAGTAGCAGGCAACGGAACTGGTAAAGCATTTGCGTTTCAAATTTTCTGCTAAGGCAAGGATAAACCAAACAAATCTTTCAGAAACGGTAGACTGTGCATGCTTTTTGCGAGGTCATTTGAGAAGAGAATTTTGGAATTTCAATGCAGTTGCAATTTAAATTTATTTTTCTTGCTTTCCATATTCAAAACAGTCCATATTCAGAATTTTTGGACACATAAATTTGGATTTTTTGGTAAGGTGCACCCCAAAAACCTGAGTCCGTCATATTTACCCGAGAGCATTGCTAGAAGCAGAAGCAAATATTTATCTCTAAAAAAAATTATTTGTCAGAATTTCTGTGATTGGGCTGCGCTGTCGGATGTTTTTCGTAATTAGGGAAATCCAATTGCGTCTGAGTTTTTCCTAATATGATCGGTTGATCTGACGTTTAACGAAGGGGGTAGATACTACATGAGTTGGCAACACAGACCTTTCACTGCCACTTGACAATATTAACTATTAGTGCACCTGCGATTTTGGGATACACTATATCTGTAAGATATCTTCATTTATTTCGCAGGAATAGGGAAAACCGTTATTCCTCGTTTAGGGTAAATTTGGTATTACAACATGCCTTCTGGCTATCAAATTTCACGTCGCACATACGGAATACAGAAATTAGTTATTAAATATTTCAATTTACACGCTTAAGTATCATGTCATTACGGTTCGCGTCGTATCCTAACGTAAAATTCCTACGTGCAGGCAGCACACACTAATTATGGTCCCTACTCGTACACGCACACGCAACCCCATACGCGTACGTACACGCACACGCAACCCCATACGCGTACGTACACGCACGCTGCAGGCGCAGCGTGTTTTCCGTGGGGAAATCAAGTCGATTTTCCATCGACAACACAGAAAACAGTGGAAGAGAAAATTAGAAAAAAAAAGTCTACGTTTAGCTGTAAATTTAGTCGTAGATACATTTAGCTTTTTCTGAACATCTGTGAACAATTTTTGAAATACTGCATTTAAAACTGAACTCACTGAAAATAAAGAAAAGAAAATGTGAACCTTCGTTTGATAGTTTGAGTACGGGTTTGAGCTCCTATTTGATTTTTTTCGCTTTTTTGCTTTTTTTTTGCTTTTACAATAAACAAAAAATATTTGTGTAATTAATCATCTGTGAATGTGTGCTAATTGTGCGAATGTGATCTCGGACCTCTCAATAATCTACAGTAATTTAATTTGCAGTACTAAAATCTAAAATAGCAAAATTGTGTGTTTTAAAAAGAACAAGTTATTTGATTCAGGAATGTGCACCTTCTGCGGGTTATAACCCAATACTTTCCATGATTTCCATATAACACTCATCTCACGTCTGGGATTGATCCAACACCTTATCCAAACTCGTAACATTGCGACGACGTTCCCCACGACACTAGCGTCTTTAATCTCGCGGCGCCGTTCTCTATTCACCTCACATCTTCTCGGCAATGCTTATGACAAACAAAAACGCCGGAAAAAAAAAAAAAACGTGCTCCTGGCAAGGAACCACCACACGTTACTCCACATCAAAAAAAATTAAATTTTCACTCTTCTAATTTTTTACTGACACACGTTGTTACAAATTGAATGTTTTTCTAGCCAACTTTCTCTTAGCGATAAAGTGTTCAATTTATACAATAAACACTTGGGTAAAATACATGAGACAATTCTTTTGAGTGATGTCGATGACGTTTACATGGTACTATTGACGGGAAATTGTTGGTGATTAAGCTCTTTCACCCCGGTTTATAATGTGTTGTTGTGGCTCCAGTCGAACGACAGTTTCCAGCCAGGACGGCGTCTGGATGTCGGAATTGTACCCGAAATGCGTCTCGGGGGGTGACAGATGGTACGCAACATTATGGAGTCTCCTTTCCACATACAAATGAGAGAGGACCATGAGATGGTGGCAGCGGTGGGAATTGGGGGGGTTGGTTGGCGGAGAGGGGAGGTATGGCAGGAGAAGGGTGGATACCGAGAGATGATGCGGTAAACGGGGAAGTTATGTCTGGTTGTTGTTTAATTAACCATAAATATTCAATAAAACAATACCGGAACAATAGGAATTCCAGGTTATTTTCGTTACCTATCCACGTGCAATAAAGGGCGAAGATTATTGTAAATCGGGTTAAATGTGGAATTTCATTAAACTGCGTCGTTGATCTGAAAAAAGAATCTGGAGGTTTAAATTTTTTTTTTTTTTTTATAACCTTTTTACTTTTGAAGATTTGAATGACTCAGAATGGTATCATTTATGAGAGAAAAAAAAAACAGCGTAGAACCAAGATTATCTTTGTGGTTTTAACTTAAAAATTTTTTAAATGTTTTGTAACAGAGCAGATATTTGATTTTTTAGTAAACTTTTGTGATGTATCAAATTGACCGTTCCATAAAGAGATTTTATTATAAAAATATCTTTACAAGTACGTTCCACAATTTTTTGCAAAAGCAATAATTTTATCTGGCGGCGTTGAAAATATACGCTAATGTATACGCTAAGCCATCTAGCGAAGTTTTAAGGAGACGAATAACCAATTTTTCCTTTGTCCTGCGGTCGACAATGACGCTTTCTAGCGGTAGCGCCGAAACTAGAAGGTAACGTTGCAAAAAATCGATAGCTTTGCTTCTGAAAAGCGTCGGTAGATGTCCCGGCATTCCATTAAGTGCACCAGAAACGTGTGACGACACTGGCAGCAACAGTTGAAACTAAACCTAAGTTCATGGTTTTAGAGCTAGAGAGAGGGTACAGGTCAATTATTGAACTAGTTTGAATACATGATATTGTGACATTATTTTGAAGGCAACCTACCAACCGTTTTGAGATACTTAAACTAAATATTTAAACACCATTCGAGCAGGTAATTTTTTTTTGTGTTGAGCTTGAAGTTGTCTCTTCAAGTTTACTGAAATGGAAAGACAGCTTTACGCAGCCTATGTGGTAAGTCCCTGAAACATTATAATGCCTACATGCCAGAGTATTCTGTACCGAAACCCAAAGAGAACTTGTAAAAGTTTCTCAAGTCAATATTGTAGGTCCATGTAAGTTTGGAGTTTCGTCAAAGTTTGTTTGGTTTTATATAAGCATTGGAGACGTGGCATAGAATAATGCTATTTAATTATGAATGCATTCATGGTTTAATGTCAAGGATATATATTGACAAGGAACTTGTGGGGTTGATTTAAGCAGAATACACATGGATAAGCCGCTATCGCTATACCTAGTGATATTTTAGTCTGTATTTTGTAGCACAGCACCACCGTCAAGATCTCGATGCTGCTGGTCTAAAGCCCGGTTTACATGGGAGTATTTTTCTCGGCTCTCTGCCTCCGCAGTCTACCACACGAGAAAACTATGCCCGTGTAGACGGAAACTATTGCCAAACATGTGCTACAAGTCGGTACAAGAGACGTAGTAGATATCTGCCGCCGAGATTTTCGATTAGCGCATGTTCTGTTTGAACAGAGATCTACGTTGAAACCAACCAATCAGAAACGTTCCCGCGAGCGTGTCCGAAGCTGACGGGGCGTGCCTAGTTGCAACTGATGTCTCCGAAGAGAACTTGTGCCTATGCTGAAATGTGGAAACAGCTACGCACGCAATATTGTGCCAGCACTCTAGAGCAGCAAACTCGGCAGTAGGCTGGCGCTGAGAGTCTACCGCCGAGAAAAATACTCCCATGTAAACCGGGCTTAAGGCTGCTATAATGCGTGAATAATTATAGTCGTTTCATATTGTAAACTTCAGGCGAGAGTCTTACGAAAACAGGATCGTCTTTCCACCGTATAATTTTAAAACAAACAGTTTGCTGGTGAGAAAATCACGTGTTAAACGAAATTAGCTCATTCATTTTATGAATACTAGTGTTGAATAATGATTAAAACGAGAATCCTATGATGATGCAGCACGTTGTGTTTAATTACAACAATGTTATGAGTTGCAATGAGTTGAATATGCTTAGGCCTGGAAGTTTACTACCTTTCAACACTGATGTTAGCTCACAGAATCAGCTATGATTTACTACCTGTAGCTGTTGTCATGGCGATTAATTTAACTATCACTTTATCTATATTATGGCCAAATATTCGCGAAATAATAGAAAAAAATGATAGATCCTCTGGCATTATAGACAAAATTACGGTACAGTGTGATTGTAGAGAAACTAGTAAATTACTTCACAACTGTCGGGAAGGAACTGGCGGACAAAATTGGATGCAATGATAATGAATTTCCTGATTTATAATCTCATTCCTCTGAACAACTCAACCATTGTGCAAGTTCAATGTTTTAACTCCCGTAATCTCGTGTGAAATAATAACAGAAATGCTCACACTAAAAGAGAACTCGGCTTGTGGGCACGATGAAATGAAATTCATGCAAAGATAATAAAATTTGTACGAAATTACATTACAGAACCTTTGGTACACATTTTTAACCTAACTTTCTCCACAGGAATGTTCCCTAAATATTAAAAATTCCAACTATAACACAAATCTTCAAACAGGGAGATCGGACTAAGATGGATAACGAACGCCTAGTAGGTATCTGTAATCTCATAAATTTCAAAATGACTTGAAAAATGTGTTCAAACTAGGCTCTTATCCTATTTAGATCACAATAATTACCTTTCTAAAAATCAGTATGGTTTCAGACCTAAAATGAGAACGGATGACGCAATTTTCAGCTTAACTTCTAAAATATACACATCTCTCGACAAAGGTCGTAAGCCCATCGGAGTCTTCCTAGATTTAGCAATGGCGTTCGATACTGTTAATCACCAAATTTTAACAGATATAATGAGACTCCTTGGAATAAGGTGCATTGTACTTCAACTTTTTAAAAACTATCTAGAAGACAGACCTCAGTGTGCATTTGTCAACAAGGAGTTCAAAAGCACCTTCAAAAGTAGTTAACTGCGGAGTTCCACAAGATACAGAAAAAGCAAACAGAACTCTCAACATAGTTTACTCCTTGCTAAACAGTAACTTCCTTACTTTAAACAAAAGTAAGTCAACTAATATTACATTCACACATGACTCTAGAATCCATCCTGATACACTTTGCAGTTTAAAGGTACACGAAAGAAATTGTCAGAAAAACTGTGGACAAAACTTTTACATAATTAAAATTAAAAGGTCTGCTAAAGACTTGGTAATTACAATGGACCAGAACTTAAAATGGCATCCACACATAACTAGCTTACTGTCAAAGGCTAGAGGCATTATGTTTTGCTTTTATAAGCTCAGACATGTGATCAGTCTACAACTTATCCTTACAATTTACAAAGTAATGGCATAACCCATCCTACTGTATGGAATCATTGGCGGGGGAGGCTGCAGTAATACAATCATGATAATCAAGCTTATTAAGTTCATCAAGCTTATTATCGCCCAAAAGGATATTCTCAACGTTGCTGGTAAAATGTACAATAATAGGCGATGTCTCCTAGTTTTTATTTTTCTTAGTATGAACCTAAAGTGTTTTATTTGTGAATAATTGTGAAAAATCAAAAACAGAAATAAATACATCTAGGAGTTCAGAAAATTGTAAAACCGGGCCCTAGTAAAATTTAAGACCGCGCTTCGGAATGATCACTATTTATTTTAGATGTTACTTTAGGATTGGGTTTAAAATGTTTTTTAAAATTCAAAGAAAACTGGCATGCCAGAACTGAAACATGTACATCTGGTTTTACCGAAAATTTTAACTATAAGTTGTATAATGAGTTGGAAAATTTCAACTCACAGAAACATCTGTATTTCACTGCCTGTGATTGGAAGTCGCTATGACAATAGTTTCAACTAACTAGGAGTTGAGATTTTGGTATAACCGGACCTTTAGCATACAGATTTCTTTATTAAAAAAAAAAAAAAAATTCTAGAGCCAACACTGCTTAAATATAATATTGAACCCACAAATCATTTAACAGCTTTTTATTGATTGTATTATTAAGCGATGCAGCAGGTCAAGACTGCAGCAAAGTAATATTCTACAGGGTGTGGGTGATTGTGTGCACACAGTAGGATTCTGACGAGGTCTAGCATTGCAATTCTGGCAACACAATGCTCGTTGATTGGCAGCCATTCCCTGATAGCTTGCGCTATTCAAGCCGCATTAGCAGAACGGCGTGTATTTAATTAAACACGTGCCCCGTGATTTATTTAGTGGGGAAATAGGTCCGGAGTGAGTCTCTGTCAAATCATGCACCTCAGCTCCTGGCCAATACGGACCGGTTCGTGCTCGGTGACTCGTGAATACAAGCAGGGCTTGTCGAAAAGTGATACATTTGAAACTAAATGTAGTAAAGCAGCTTTCAATATTAAACGTTTGCTAGGTATTCACATTGCAGATGTGTATTTTCATTGGATTTTTAAGTTTAGTTTGAGTGTTTCGCGCTTATGTTGGGCTGTCTTCGAAAAGAATGGCCAGCAATGATGAAAACGACATTTGCTACAAGGTGGAATCACTAACTTTATGTGGCTATACATTTAATTTCGTTATAACCACGTGCTTACGGTATAACGTACTTTACCAACGATTTATTTACATTTATTGATATTTAAGTAGTAATTATATAAACTAAATTTAGGAATATGTCACTTAGGACGGTCAAAAGCACCATAGAGTGGCACCTACTATAAACAAGTGTTGCCGGCCCGATTGCTCAGTAGAACGTTAAATCGTTTGGACGCTGGGACTCTGGCAAAACTTTTATATTCATAGATGTTTTCTAGTTTTTTTTTACGATTTTTGTGGATAGAGCTACATAGCTTCAAAATTACCTATAAGTGAAGAAAAATGGTAGGATGACTATAACTTAAAAGGCTAGCCAAGTTACAGGATGCACGACTATGTTCAGTTGAAACTTACAACTTAGGTGAAACGCATGCATATTTCTCCATTCAATTGTTCAGACGGGGTTTTTTTTTATTGAAATTATTTAAGTAGCAGTTGTGATATAACTATACACGCGCATTTTCTTTGGTTGCCTGGTTGAAGGAATTACTCATTTAAAAAATATATATTGGTGTCATCGTGAGGAGTTTTTCAAGTACTTACTTTAACAAAACCCTCAAAAAGTTTTTATAATCGTCTAAGAGTACTTTTTCAAAAAACTGCACCACCGCAAGAGTTCCAAAACCCAGCCAAAAATATTTCTTGACAGACTTGCAAGTATCTTATCGCCACTTGTCGACTCCTTTTTGGCTGTGCTTCGAAATTCTTCGCTGAGAAAATAGATAATTTGTTACGAACAAGTCACGTCTTCCTCCTGCTAACCCGTTCCTTATTCTCTCATCGTTCCCGCTCTCCCTCTCGCTACCTCTCACCGTCACTACCTCGCTTCGCCTCTCTCCCTCTCCAGCCTAGTTCCATTACGACGCCGACGGCGAGCGAGTAGACAAACGAAGAGTCCTCCGGGACGTCGCCTACTTACAGGAATCCAAGTACCTAGAATCCTATTTCCGCACCATCAGGCCGTAGGCGATGGCGACTACAAATAGAATAATTCTTCGATTGGACATGGGGATTGATTGATGACATGAACCTTCAACACGAGATGAATTGGCGAGTCACTGTCCAGGCTGAGGAATTCAATAATCCATATCCCCTCATTAGATGAATATTGCATCGCTATTACATGCAGAGGCTAATTGGTGGGGATCACAACCAGTCTAAAGGTACATATTATACAACGGACGCTCGAGTACTAATGCTGAATTGTTTGTTTTTTTCTTACTGTGGAATGGTTTGCTGTTCTGCTTATGGCGAGAATTCACGTTATGGCAATTTTCACGTTTTATGGCAATTTTCATTTTCTTGAAACTGATAATGATGCATGCATGTAAATGTATTTGAAAGAAATGTGGTTTCCGCTTATATATATGTCAGTTTTAATGTCGTGCTGAGTCTTTTGTGGGACACTGCGGGAAAAAATCCAGTTGTGCTTTGTCGAAGTAAGCTAGTTTGCGTCCTGTCATCATGGCTGGTATTTTGCATAGCGGCAAAGAAGGTAAGGTAATTGTGACTTTCACGTAGCGCCCTGGGCGGGGGGTTATTTCGTCGACTTATTCCGAGCACTGTCATTGTTGATTCAGTCTCACGTATAATGCAGGATGTAAGAGCACTTTAAATAAACAAGCATTGCTTCTTACTTTTGGTATTCGTTATTCATAAGGTCAGTATCATATTGCTCAATACAGACTGTTATTGCAGAGTTAAGACACTGTTTTAAGTGTCTAGGATTATAGATACTATGCAAATCTAGATCATATTTCTAGTAAAATACAAAACAAAAATGTTGGAATTCATGTTGTCTCATCACTAACAAAATGTCCACAGAAATACAATGACCAGATCAAACATTTCCTTGGTTAGGAATGAAAGTCTCTTTATGTTTTTCAAAATTGTTTAAACAGCAAGTCAAGTGTGATAAGTGATAACCAACTCAGTGAAATATTATTTATAGATCCTGCTAGGTGATAGGCTAATTCGAGCCTCTATATTATTCTGTAAGCTATGACCTTTTCGTGAAATTACTTTCATGTTCCACAAATTAAATTTTAACTATTAATAGTGGCTGCTATTCTACTGACGTCGACATTTACAAAAGAGATTCGTAATCAAATATTTCCTTCTAATTGGTTTCAATCGTTCATGACTTGTGTTGCAGTAGGTACCCACTTACATTATATAAACATTGTTTTACTTAGATACTTGGTTAGCTTCAATGGACAGTTCGAAAAGCTTGCCAATTGAATTCCGAAAGTTTAAATAATAGATGATTTACCGAAGAACAGACTCGGTGCAAGTTCCCTTAAACTCTCTTTACCTGCAATGAACATTAAATATTAGATTGACAGGTAGTATTACAATAAGCAAACTGTTCCGAATCAAATTACTGCTAAGTATGTCAAACAATTAGGCAAAACCTGCGAGTTACCACAGACATTTCATTGTGATTATTCATTTGCCCACCAACATGCTATAAATCATCTTGCCATCCAAATCTAGATATTATTACAATCGGTCGTTTGTAAACGATACCTATCAGAGAGTATTCAACGTCTAGTCCTTTTGCCGTGGCTCCTTCAAGGAAGATATCGTTTTTGCTTTATCGAGAGAAAACAATTGAACTTTTTAATGACGACATTGAAATCTGAGATCCAGTACTACCAGCGCTTTGCGTTTCGAAAACTCTTTTAACGAGCTAAACTTTCTTTTGGTTGCAATTTAAAGTGTACTTCGAATTTATACTTGAATCTATTGTAATGGGATGCTTTAATTGCAATTATTTTCGTGATTTCAATATGATTTTATGTTTATGTAAATCATACGACTTGAAATAATTTCATATTTTACAGATAGATCTTCTAGAAAATCATGGTAATAGACTCTCAAAACGCGTTTTAATGATTAACAAATGAACTCAACATGACCTGTACAATAAAAATGATCGGCAACATGACCTTTCATCATGTTTGGCCCCTTGCGCGCTGCTGTAACGTGTCCTACCTCGTGCAATATTGTCAGCGTACATGCAACAAGTAAACGAGCGGCTGCTCCTAGTGATGGACGAGGGGCTTGACTGAGGTCGGCCCGCTAATAATCCAACGTCTCATGAACACCTCCAAGTTACTGCGTTAACTTAAATGATCTCGCTTTTACCTACAAGTACCCGACCCTGCAGTGAACACATAGCGTTCATATACGTTCTTCGTTTATAAAGTTTGTGTTCCTCTCGAGCAGCCTTCGTTTAATCGTATTAACCCTGGAACCCTGGAAATTTCTCACACCTTCATTAAGGTGTGAGCTATTTCCAGGAAGGGTATTGTGTAACTTTGGCTTTAAAGTGTCACCATTACAAAAAAAAAATAGCGAGCCAGTTTCAAATGAAAGTAGATTTTTTTTTCTTAAAAAACTCGCATAAATTACTGCTATGGCAAAAGCGCCTGAAGCAGTATGGTTTGATATTACATGGTTGAAAGCGTCTGCTCTCATTTCCTTTGGAGTGATTGGTAGATTTGACTTCCTTGATTGGTGGATTGAAAAGAAATATCTAATTTTGACCATTTCTCTGTCCGTAGGCGATCAATTAATACTGACAAAGTTTGTTGATTGGTCATATTGCTAGAAATTTGAATACTGAATGGTATAAACCGCGACAGATGTGCGAGTCTGCAAGTTGCAAATTGAAATATTACCAACTCAGATGTGGCAGACACAATTAAAAACTTAAACCTTTCAACCCTAATTGGTTTGTCTACTCATTTCATAGCTAATTCAAGCAATTCACACGTAACCATTTAGTAAAACATAAAGTTTTTTTTTTAAGTTGTTTGGTCTCAGCTTTTGAAATTGAAATAACGATGCAACTAATACGCTTTAATTAAATTTGAAAGCCTGAAAGCACAATGGTATCAACACAAATCCAGCGGATGGAATTGCTAGTCAGATGGCCCTTCCGCTTAGTTGCAGCGTGCCCTGCTAATTCTGCATCCGCAACTATAAGACCGATTCCGATGCACAATGCAACACACACTAATGCGCTCAGAGATTTCCTATCACGTACCCTGTTCCAATTGTTGCCAAGCAGATGCCACACAAACAGCCGTGTGGATGTGCATGCTAGCAGCAATTAAATAATATGTGTAAATTGGTTGTTTTCTCTAAGCACTGTGTAATTGAAACTTTTATTATTATTATTTGTGGTGTTTAACGACGCACTGTTTTGACAACTGGCCCTGCGGCACTGGTATAATGGCGTCGGTGAATGAGTGGATGATGATGAGGATGATGATGAACCTAACCTAGCCTAGAAGAAAGGAGGGGAAACCCGGTGCCGGCACGTAGCCTACTCCTGTCGAAAAGCACCAAGGGGACCACCGGCGTAACGTCCCTTCCGAAGGACGGTACAACTCGAACAGCAGGATTCCTCCACAAATCCATGCTGTCGAGAGGTTGATAAGCGAGGCGATTGAAGTTACTGTATTTACTTTCATTCCTCCAACCTCTCTCCCGAACACAATTAGTCATGTGTATGACGGTCACCCATCCAATACCTGACTCAGCAGAGTGTTGCTTAACTTCGGTGATCTAACGAGAACCGGTGTTTCCAACACGCCAAACCGTTCGGTTGTAATTGAAACGTTTACTGGTACAGTTTTCAGTGAAACTAAAAAATTGACACTCTTTTGAAAAGAAGATATGATAGTAGGTAAAAGAAAACAACTAGATCCACAAAGCACGGCTAAATTTAAGCCTCTTTCAATGTGGGGGGCAAAGTTTTTATCATTCCCGAAAATCTGGAAACAACCACTTAACATATTGATCAACGTAATTATCATTTTGACTACTACCACTTATTTTCGCACGGGGTTGTAACAAGAGTAGGTGAGAGAAGGAGGAAGGCACTTAGATCCAGAATGAATTAGTATTCGAAAAGTGTGATGGAAGGAGATAGTGGATCCAATTAGGATAGGCTAGAGGTGCCGCGTGTGGCTAATGGCAGGCTGCGCTGGCATCGAACTTCCGAGCTGGCGGGTGGGCGATAGGCTGGTGGCCAGTGGGATGGTGTGAATTTAGATTGACCCTCCTACTTATTTTCCAATTGCTAGTGACCGTCAAAGGCAGTTTTCAAGTAAATTCAGCGATGCATGCTATCTCTTCAGCTGATTGCATAACGTAGGTATTCCTTTAAATACCTTTTCAATGTTGTGAAAACGGTAGGTACAACACAAGCGATAAGCTTTGAATATCAAACATTCTAAGATAAATACGACATCATAACTCGTGCCAATACACCTGTATCACTGTAACAATACAGTTATAATTTACGTAAGTTAACTCTGTATTTAATTAAGCTGAGTAGAATTTCCGTCTTGCCTTTCTACTAGAAACCATTCTAATAGATTTCTAAGGAAGTTTAAAATGTGACATCTAACATTCAATACGTAAGGACTTGAGAATATGAAATCACATTTTAATAATTTATAAACAGAAGTTTCAATTCTCCTAATTGCTCCCTATCGAGCTATTCGGCTCTGCGGTTGGGAGCTTCGCTCTGGTGGCTTGCAACAGACAATAAGGGAGGAAAGCCCCTCATTTGGGGACCCTAGTTGGCATGACGCTCTGGCTTAACAGGGCTGCGTCTACCACATAACTTTAAAACGATTGAGAGATACCGATATGTAGATATTATTGCTCACATGCACTGGATTAAATGTATAGAGTTGGCGCTAAGTCGAATAAAGTATTTCTAGAATTTTAAATAAAAGCTCGACGCACTTTGAGCATGGCTGGATTTAAGAAACAGAAAAGAAATGTATAGTTATTAATTTTTTGCCCAAGAATTAAAGCCAGAAAAGTTTCTGAGAATGCGACAATATTCTTCCCTCCAGTTCTCTTCGGATAAATTGAAATAGTGTATTTCCTTGTCACAAAAAAAAAACTCTTAATAAAGAAAAATAATGAACATTGTGACAAAAAAAAAAACGAACGTTTTTTTCCCCACGCCGTACACGAAGAACTTCGCTTTGTAAAAGTGTGAACAAAATTATGTTTCTTAATTAAATTTTCTCTCTCAACTTGTTTGGAAAGTTTTGTTCGTTTTTGCCACGTTCAGCCATGGAATAATATGACAGCAGTGTTTAGATCTAGGGAAAGCTTATCTTAGGCACCACGGCGTTGCCACACCAGTTAACTGGGGCGACGGCGGCGACGGCGACGACGGCGACGGCGGCAGCTGCATTCTGCAAGCAAAAGAAGAACGCGATCAAACAATTTCAACGTGAATTACTCTGGATAAATAGTCGACAACACATGAACGGTATGAAATATGAATACAAGAAACTTACAGTTGACCAAGAAAGTTTTCGTGCACATTTATCTCGGAGAAAATTGCTAAGTGAACCGTTTTTAAGGGTGGGCGGGTTTTGGTATAAAATTCCTTTTCCACATTGAGGTGCCTACTGCAGTAGCACATCTATACTAACGAAGATTGACACAGACGCATACGCATTCAAACATTAAACCTTTTATGGGATTTAATTTCTTGTATGTAGTTCATTACGACCATTTTGACTCATATAATAAAATATATTCAACTCAATTTATGTCCTCATCAAAGTAGATTATTTTTCATTAGTTATTTCCATTTATTCTATTCTCCTTTTTGTGCTCCACATACCTAAGCGAAAAAAGGTAATATCGCGTTATCTGACCATTGCTTTGAATAGCAGAAACCAGTCGAGTGTCATTTACAGTGGACGCTCTCGAAATAGATGCAGCTCGCATGTGATCAAAGATTTAAAAGGTCTCAACATCACCGGGTAATTCATAATAAACGCTAGATCGTAGATAATATAATTCATTGTAACATTTTAATCATCCAACAAAAATATATAAATGTAATTAATTTTAATTCTCGTCAGCTAAAAGCACTATTTTCTGCCAGTTAAGCTTAAAAGAACTGATTTTTAAACAGCTTAAATCCTAACTGCCACGAAAAACGTAGAAGCACAATTAGATTAATTGCCCCTGAACACATCCCGCAGAACAATATGAATGGCACCTCCCCAACCAGAGTGTATTTATTTATTTTTTAATATAAATACAAAATAAATAAAATGGGCCATTGAGTAAAAATAATAATCGCATCCAGAAGCAGGTTTGCAAAATCTTTAAAGAAATGCAATCAAATATGTAGAAACCTGATACCCCTGAACGCATCCCGCAGAGCAATTAGGAATGGCGTCTCCTTCATCACGAATGCTACTAGGTGCTACCGTCGTAATGCCAAACGTTATCTTAGATTCGTACATTTAGTTACCGTAATACATGTATGAGCTTTAAGTGGCAATAGATGTGTATTGATTCAGTTAGAATTTGCCAGTATTGTTGGAAGTCAGGCGAAATAGTCCTGACACCGTTCCTAGTTTTTTTAAGTCTCTGTTAGTAGTCTACTCTTTGCTTTCTGTGTTTTGTTACTATGGCAACAAGATAGAAAAAAAAAACGTTGTTTTTCTTTGATCCAGTGGACGCAGGGGATGCATGTACTAAACATTGCTTTGTGCTAAACTACCGTTAATTATTCAATTTTAGCCCTCGGATGATAACCGTGCCACTGAATCCATTAACTGAGAATTATTCACCGTCGCAATGCACACAATTGAACGGCAGTCCTCAACAAAAGAATACATTTCGTAAATAGCAAGCCAAAAGTAATGAATAATCGATCAATAGCAAATTATCGCTGAGGGTTAACTTCAACGTACATCTGTTCAGCTATTTTGTGTCTCACAATTACTAATTGTGCATTAGTTTCGTCATCATACAGAGAAGATTTTGACAATGTCAAAAACAAAATTGCTATGCATAAATAATCAATGTTAATCCACAATCACATGCACAATGCTTTTGTCGACGCATTGTAAAGAACCACCGCAAAGTGCGTGCGTGAGAATAGGTGTGTACCTAATTTATGTTTATTCCAGTGATAAAATTGACTAGATTGAATAGGTCGGCTTCAGTTATTGATTAGTAATGATGCATTGACGGCAGTAGAATTTCGTTCCCCGAACCTTTCTGATGATTATAATTAAATTAAATAACATCGTAATAAAAGCAGCTATAGACACGACTATTTGAACAACATATCGCTGGTGTACGTGTATGTTTTAGCTAACAATGAACTGACAGCTTTAGCTAAAAAGGCCTGCTTCGAGAAATTGTCAGAATGTAGCAATTCACTTAAGACTTTACATAAATTGAATTGGCACCTTATATATCCTTTATTTTCTCATCCAAATGTTGATAAAAAGTAAGTTTTTTTGATAGAAATTAAATATTTTTCTCAGAAAATGTGCGTTTTACGGATGTTTTATATCTTAATTAAGTGGACAAACGGAAAGACTTTCTGTGAATCGAAAAAATGAGAAAGTCTTTACAGGATAGAGAACTTCTTTACCTAATGGTATTTACCCTGAGCTTAGGCGTGAGCATCGTAACTTACGTCCTACGGCGTGCGTTCACCAATTCGTTTCAGAACAGTTACTGTCCTGAAACAAGCCAATGGCTAGCACAACGCCGAGAAAACTATGAGAAAAGCTTGGGAAATGCATGGGGAAAGCATGGGAAAAGCACTGGAAACCATGCGATGCTTTACGAGTGTTGGGCAGTGCGTTCGAGACCGGAGCCAGAGCGGGGACGATATTTACTCGGTAATGTAATTGTGGGCGCGTTGTTTACGCATCAACAAGCAGAATGCCTGCTTCAGTAAATTCACGAGTGATTCTTATCTAGTTTGTATGAATTTCTAGCAAAGAAAATGGCATTTACTTCAACGTAATTTATCATTCGTCAGCATATTCTTAAGAGAAACTCGCGTCTGGCGAGAGACTCCGAGGAAAGAAGTTGAAAACAACGAATTATAAGCGCAGAACAAGAAAAAATATTCCCATTTTCAGAAGAGTTTCCGAGAAAAGTTTAAAAAGTTTTCAATTAATAAATGAAGGGTGGTATAAAAGAGGATTTTTTTTTATTGATATCGCAGATATTTAAATTGTCAAACTATTCTGATTGTCAAGCGCGTTTTTTGAAGATATAAAGTCCCACTTTTAGCGATGTGAATACTGTGCCAAAACTCCACTGGCAGCGTTTACGTAAACGTGAACGGCTAAAAGTTGTAACACTTCACTCACGGAGCACAAAAGAACACCTTCCAATTTCGCATCTAATTTGTTGGATCGAAGTTCATGTTTGTGCTTACTCGTTCTCGCTAGATTCTAAAATGTCATGTATGAAGACTGGAAAGTCCTGTCAATTTCCTTTGTTTTTAACGTGTCTGGGCTGAATCTGCTCACCATGGATAATGTAACGGATCGTTAATGATGAATGAAGTTAACGGAACATGGCGATGTAGCCATGAGTTAGGAGTCAGCAGACCAAGCCTTCGCTGAAGGACGTCGTGGAAGAACTCACACTTCCTGACACCGGAACCGGAACATGTGACACGTGATGGGGACAAACATTAACCGAATTAATAAAGGAGTGAACTGAAAGATCAACAAGCCGCTTAGCTAGGACAACCAGTTCGTTGGCAGTGGGTGGAAATGGACGGATTTAACGCTGCAGGCTGTAGGAGATGGTTGCTCAATTCATTGACTCTCGGACTCAGGAGATAATGCAATTGTATACTGAGTTTCCTCTGCGTAAATCACAATGTTTCCTGTCAAAACTGAGTTAGAAATTCGTTTTCATTAATTCACGGACATCGCCTAAGGATATTTTATCTTTGCTCGTAATATTTTGTATCTAGAGATTACATGTCGAACCCAACAGTCCGAATAAAGTGGCAGAGATGAATGTGGAATGTTGGATTGCTTGTATTAACCACCGTCAGGATCGTGTCCCTAAGGGTAGGCCACATCTCCCAGCTGACGCCATCGAGATACTTTCCTATATTAGAAAATATTATATGTGACGGCAGCAACGGCGGCGTTTTCCGATACCGATACCGAAGCTACTTTGTTCTTCTCAATGCTGAAACACTAACATCATTGCGATGACTTATGCTTGCGGCTGAAATACAATTTGATTGAAGAACGAGATTTGATTGGTCCTCTAGAGGAAAAATAATTCTTTCGACTGGAAAGTATACACAAGGGCAATGAACCTAATAAAGGAAATTGCACAGGTTTCTGGCAGTTTCGCGAGTTGACATTTCATTTCAGCCTCACTGGACGTTTGCTTATATTCGTTTGAAAAAACAAAATAAAAAACAAGCAAACATTTTCACAACCTGCTGCCTTTTTACTTGTCGGTATGCCACCTATCAACCTTTTAGCTTGTTTCTAGAATTAAACAATAAATGGAAGGTACCTGCTGTAATGCCAATGAGTTGCATGCTGGCTTTGTAGTGAATGGCCTACTTCTTCCTCAGCTGAAAGTTGCAATAACTAGCAAAGTTTGCTTGATTGCGGTTACCGTTGATTTTTGTTAGTAGCAAACAACACGAGGCCAGGTTTCGCATAGAAATGCGTATCAACTATCAAGCGTCCGCATGCCGTCTCTACCGCCCGTCTTCTTCGCCGCCGTCGGTAGCGCGCCATAATGCCACGATTGTTGCGTTGAGGGTGCAGACTCTTCCACCACGGTTTAATTAAGAAACTTGTATAGGCTCTCTCAGCTAACTTCTGTCAACCCAAAACTCACCACACTGAAAACACATCTTCCCGACCACGAGTAAATAGGCCTATCTTAGTTGAACCAAACATCGTGAAGACTGAAAGTCATGACTCTCCGTCTCCGGAGAATCAGAGAGAAAGAGAGAGAGATGCACTCGCATCCCTGAGTTGACGACAAGAGAGCAACAGTGCCTTGAAAACTTTGTTGAATATAAGTTTTGTCTCGAGAGGTATTCATGTTTTGTGATTGGTTGAAATTATTACCGACCTCGTGGGTATGAACCTCGAGATCTCATAATAGCGCAGATGCTTGGAGTTGGAACTTAGTCAATAAGAGAATTGATTAGTTTCGGAATGCCATTGCACTGTAGTGAACTAATCGTGATCTTGACTATGGCGTAGTGCACATAGAATATGTGTGCGGGTGAGCACGCTTTTGAACGATTTCTCAAAACATGATACAATGCTCCTTTAGTTCCAAGATTAAACCTCTGGAGGATTTGCAATTTTCTATTTTTTAAATAACAATTTATTTATTTATCATGATATACACTCAAATCGTTTGTAAATTTGGAAAAACATTATACTTACACAAAAGATAAACCAACTTTCTGTCCAGTCATGTACAGTAGGTATAGCCTGTAATAAACCTAAACACATTTTCTCGAATTAAAAGCGTTTGCACCTGAAAATTTGTAGTCAGAACATGGGCAGTCATTTACAAGAGTTAGCCATTCTGCATTCGCACTCTCTCTCTTTGATTATAACAGAAGCGGATTGGTACTATCCCGATTCAAGAATGCCAGCGTACAACCAAAAAAAGACACGGATGGAATGAAAACTAGTGGGGAACAAACGTCAGGTCCACTTATAATGTAATTTCGTTCGTCTGAAGAATGTACAAGTTAACGGGCAAATAGACTCGAATAAAAGAGAAAACGGAGAACAGAGGCATGGTTCACTAATAAAAAGGTAATAGACTTCAAGCACAAATCCGTGTCGCATGAAACGAACCCAGCCAGGCAATTAATTTAGCTTTCTGTCTATTGGATAGACTTTCCTTTTTTGCGTCTTGATGCAAAATTTTGGATTTTCAGTGACTAGCAGCTGACACATTTTTTGGAGCAAGTTAATAATGTGTATGCCGAAAGCTACGTCTCACAGACCATAATTCGTATGTCAATTTTTACAAAAATCTTAAATATAAACTTGATAAAAGTTTTCGGTTTTCCAACAAAATTCAAGATAATAGTTATGAGCTTCAAGTTAAGAAAGCTAGCAGATAATTCTGACTTTATCCAAGTGACATGAATAGTGTTTGTTAGTTAGCAAAGTGTTGGCCTAACTTGCAGTTTTGCACAAGGGTGGGAGGGGGCTCGACCTAAGCTACTATCCTGATGTCATGCCAGGATCGTTTTTCTTCATTCGCTGGGTTTGTGAGTTCCCTCCCTAAGGAGATCAACACATAGAAGAGGGTCGCCCTCCAAATTACTCCGTTGGGACATGGAATTCGTTTAAAACAACTGCATAACTTTTCCACCATTCTTTCATGTCTTAGTTGACATAGATGATAGGAAAATGGAACGCTTCTAGACATGATAGAGTGAGATATTACATTACATATATGCGGAAAACAACTTTTTAAAGTCCTATCACATCAAGAGAATAATAATCTGAAGAACATGTATAACATCACTGAAATTTTATAAATTGCAGACAAATTTGTTTACAGTAAATAATTCATGTTTCTGTGCGTCATTTCCCAATATTTTATCAATTTTAAATCACCCAACTATGCACATATTGGGCTCTGTGAACCGAATACCTACACGACAGAAGCGCGATAGGAATCTGATGAAAAGTTAAGCGTTCTCCAAGAGTTTTTGCCGTTTCTATAAATACACACGTCAAGAACATAGGTGTGTACGTACGCAAGACGCACATACGGTGAGAAACTTGCGTCACTTCTAACAGATTGCAATGCTACACGGTCTACACTCGCACTAGTAAAGCAGAATTTCACTGCGGGCCTAGACGTGTTGTAAACAGGACTGTTGTCTCGCGCCACAATAGGGAATAATCAGTGGCTTAATTTACAAGTTGAAGCCTCCGTAATTGGATGAGCTTCAAATGCCGCAATGATAAAAGGGAGAAACTCTCTAATTTCATAAATACCCCCCGAGCTCGAAACAGGTAGTACGTATTTCTCTCAGCGAATACAACGCGGGGCAAACGGGTTAGTAATACGCATATCTGTTATCAAGTTTTGTAGGTGCACGTGAAACATTTGCAGTTTTCTGTAGAACAGAACAGTTGTTTGAATGCTTATTTCGATACCACTGCGTCGAGAAAGTTTGTTTATTCAAATGATATTTTGGTCCAGTATCAAAGCGAACAAAATCAGAGAGAATTATCGTTACAACGTTAGTTAGTGTACCTTTAAGGGTGCGGTGTGAAAATCTCACCTCCGAGTACCAGCTCCGCAATTTTCAACATTCGTTAACAGTAATAACCAACATACCGGAGAAGTAGGCTTCACGCTTTGAATTCAACAATTTCTTTGTCTTCTTGCCAGTCTATCCCCTCAAATTACTTCATTCCCACTGCTAATTATTATTCCATCCACAAGCCTTACGAAAATTGCGTCTCTCCAATCCTGATGCAGCCCGCAATGCTGTTGATATACCTATGTAGTACCATAGTTATACCGAATCACTCTCGTCACTCTCGTACATCAAAGGAGCTTCGAAATTTCCTGATATCATTTCATCTCAGTTTCTTTCATGTTCCGCAATTAAAGATCATAAACATGCGCACAAAATTATAATTAAATGTAAAATTACCTCTCACTAATTTAGATAAGTCACTTGATGATCTTAATTAAGTGCAACTGTATTCTTCATGATATTTGGTAATTGCATTTAATTACATTTTACAGCAAAATGCTCTATGTATCACAACTTGACACTAATTTAAATATAAAATAACGAGCGTATGCAAAAGCGGTAAGTGTGTTTTAACAGTTTTTGCTCGGACGTACTGAGTTTTATGTGTGTTAGATTATATTTTCAGCCCCATTACCCAGCGCAATGTAAAATGGCTGTCTATGAAAGGTGCCTATAATAAACTTGGGATATTAGTCTTTATTATCGTTACTTATAATTAAAATAAAGGGTCACACTGGGGCTCCACTGTTAGTTAGTGTAAGTTAGTTAGTCAGATTTGCTTCCATATAACGATGTTTTGCTTTGCCTCGCGTACGCACACGGGATAGGTCGTGCATTCCCTAACGCATTTTATGTCTTGCCGGGAAACTGGGAAGACTTGAACTATGTCTTATCCCAGGAGGGCAACATCATCTTGGACGCGTGCGTGATACCAGAGTCAAGACATAGTAATAAAGTGCAACTACGAACTATAATTATACAAGTTTTAGGTTTTTTTTTCTCGGCAATCGTCGAGGTTTGTTACCCGCAACACACGAACTGGCACCTCCATACTCGTTTGAAAGTGCACTAAAGTAATATTGTTTTTTGACACTTTGTTGAAAATAAACATCAGGTATGCCCCAAGAAACATGCTGTTAATTGGGTAATGTGCATATGGAATTACAGAAGCTTGCCTTAATAAGTGTTCATGCATTTCCCTCAATAATTTATAATATCAACTCACGTAAGCAATATATTGTAAGCAGAAACCAAACTTCAAGTTACACTGACTTGTTGAAAGTGGGTAATTGTGTAATATTAGTTCCATAGAAGTGCTACATGTTTTGAAGTTTATAATCAAGTGACCTAAATAATTTGTTATGGATTTTTAGAAATAAGACTATTCATTCTGGATTTATAATTACTCAACTAATTTTCATCAAGTTGCCAAGTTATAGAAAGTGAAAGTTCTTTTAATTTCACTGTACAATAAACATAATGAAATGACGAAAATAATGTGAACCAACGCCAACATTAGCAACATGCATGCACATTTCTACATGCGCAATGCTAACGCGTGAATTTCGTATAGTGTGAAGAAATTCACAATATACCGTCCTTTTCTGCTTACTGAACTGTGATAAGCACATAGAAAACAGGCGTTAGCCACAAATTCAAAACATGAAATTGCACTTCAGGCACTCTTTAATTTTGGAGACTAAAAAAAAAAGCTTCCACTGGAAAAGACCGTGCCAAAAACTTTGCTTTTCTCTTTGGTAACAAAAATTTCTCTCCACACGATAGTGGACCACTACCATCGTTCCGAATCGAATTATTGAGGTTCCATGACCTCTAATGAGAATCAAAACATATGTTTTCACAGAACTATATACGTGCAGAGCAATATCTGATAAAGTATTTTCAAAGCCCCAAATTGGACAGACAAATTGAGTTAATAATTTAATAAAAAGGTTAACTATGGCTTTGTTTTTTTGTCAAGACTGAATTCAATAAGTGATATGAAACGATTCGGAAGATTTCTTTCTTACCAGGAGTTCCCTCAAAGTTTGTTATCAAAAAAAACAAAAAAAACAGACAAAGGGATATTTTATTTACTCAATTCGTAATCGAGTAAGCATCAAAGCAAAATATCGATATAGGTACCCCCAAGGCTCAAAGTTTGAAGACTTGAAATGTTCAAAAGAAAACAGTTCATGGCATTCAAAGAGCTTCCCTTAATTCAACATCCATTTGTACGCTGCAATTCGACGGTCTTTCTTTTGGTTACCAATCCATCATGGTAAATGCCAATTTCTTGCAATAAAATCTCAGTGGGGATTGAAACCTTTTGATTTAATTGCAGTCAATTTAGTTTTTGATGAATTTTGCCAATTTTGTTGGGTACAATACTCGTTGCATCAATATAAGACAAGACATGAGAAGCAATTGGGAAACGCAAGTGATCGATCATATCTTCAGTGATTTATTGGCAGCCAAGTTGTTCGATACTAAAGATAAATATCTGGATTCGCAAATTTTCTACATTTCTGCCTCAGACTAAAATTACCATTGGCTGCTATTAAAAGTCACTGGATTAATTTCCAAACCATGAAATGAAAATACGAAAGGAGCGTCTTGTTAAATTGATTACAAGTGGGCATTAATTACATTTTCGAATGCCAGCTGCTAAAATGGATTGCAGCCCCACTTTCCAGTTAATTAAATTTGTTTTGGAAGGTTTAGGTGAGGGCTGGAGTAGCTAACATGTCAGCAGTGTTAGCACCTGATTCTCTCGTGCTGGTGCTGCGGTAGACTATATTTGCTCCCCGCACGCCCGAGCGTGCCTTCGAAGGTGCAACTCAGGGGAGTGGGGAAAAGATCGATCAATATTTGGTCAGGGAATCAACAAAAAAAACGGTTTTAACATGCTTTTATTTCTGTGTTGGTATAAACACAAATGCAGACACGGAAAACTAGTTTGAACTCACGCTGTTCATCATGCTATGTCACGAAATTGTGCCACACTATATTGTTATCGCCCAGTTTTATAAGATGTATATACTAGATGGTGTCGTATTTCAGCTTTAATTGATTTATTGTCAGAGTAAAGTACATAAATGCAATTGTGCATGCGGTCGTTACTTGTTAGTATCATTTTTTATTGTTTTCTTACATGGACTCCACTTTTATAAAATGCATAACTTATGACCACATGATACATCACAGAAATGAAAGGTTTTTCACGAGATCAGTGTTTAAATTCATAGACGCATTGTTGAGTATAAAAAAGCAAGAATGTTTTTAAACATTTTTCCAACCTGCTTCAAGATTCCTTAATTTCCGGAAAACATGGCGGCCTGTGAAGTACGGTCTCCAAATCTAGATCCAGAATTTCCGTCGTCCGGATCCCAAAATTCTACATCCTCTTAATACCACGCACCGGCACATACGCCCCTGTGCTTCTAACGCACTTTTTCATAAGCCTAAAAAATAATCGAAAGCATGCCAGGAAATTTATTTGCTTGGTCGCACAGCACCATATTTCAATGACAAATAATATTATGCAGCTCTCGATCGTTATTTACTACTTCAACACATTTGATTGAGAAACATCACATAGATTAGAATGCTTTGTTATATTACTTATCGACCACGTGCACTGTATATGTAGGACATACTTACATTGCTAATACCCCAAAGTCCACAAAACCGTATGGATACTAAATTAGGTACACTATAGCCATCGTAAGGGATGACCGCATTGCCGATAATGGCTTTGAAAAACAAGAAGAGTGGCGACACTTTCAAAATAGGTTAAAAATTCCTTTTTGTGTAGATCGCGCGGCGAGTGTTGCTTCTTTTCCCTCCGGTAATTTCCCAACACTTAAGTCATGTTATTCTCCGTGGACTCCATGGATAATGTTCTATGCATCGGATGTGTTATTCATGAATGCTGTGTTGTAGATGGCTCGGAGGTGGCTAGTATGAATAGAGACATGATGCCCGTGGGGCCTCTATCAATTATTTGATCTCAATCAGCATGCGCAGCGTGCACTAGTGATTACTTTATTATGAATACCTACTGTAAAAAGAGTGAACCTTCAGGCCGGAATGAAATCCAATCTTTTGCAAACTGGGAAGATCTACAACAGAATAATTACTAGATTTATTCATTTCCATGTGTGAGCCAGCCGCCAGATTTCTAGCGAATGAAATTTCATGTAGTTTTAATTTTCTCATATGAATTTCCGCCTTACTGGTAGATACAGTCATGCATAATTAGCAGTGGACTTAATTACGTTTCACCGAAATGAGCCGAGAATCTGATCTGCGCCAGACGCAGTGACCCAATCTAAATTGAAGCGTAGCTAAACGAGACCATATACCTACCCTAATTGGTCACTTGATATCTATGAAATTGAATACCTGTTTGGACGTTGTTACGTTTCAGATTGTTTCTCGTGGGTTTTCGTTTTACACACTGGGAATCATTAAATTTCTAGAAAAGTGGACGAGTTCAAAAAAAATGTCGCAAATATGAAAGGAGATGCTCGTTATTGTCTAATCCTACTGCGCCTCGTGACGTAGGGGTGCAATTTTTTAAAATCAATAACCTTTCATTAAAAAGGTGCGTCCAAGAAGCCACTCTTTATTATACCCCACCATTAAAAAAACTATGTGATTTAATGAACTCTTATCTGTCCCAGTGGCTGCCTACACGTTAGGAGAGTGGATCGCACCTATATTGAGACATCGACGCGCGAATAACGTGTCTCTCGATCGGAAGGGGGTGGGCGAGAAAAAGAAGAAGAAAAAAAACCGTGAACGATCTCGCTAGGGAAACACTCTAGCTAGCAACGGCCGCGTATCTCGACGTGATCGCTTAACGCGTGATGCTTCTAAGTAGATTTCCCATCCAGGAGTCTGCACCGTGTTTCACCGTGGACGACGAGCTGGAGTAAATGTACTGTATATTGTGATGAGAGGAACGTCGAGCGTGCGGGAATAGAATGAAGGCCTACAAGAATCGTGCATCTGGGGCGCGCGTTAGAGGCGGTGGTGGTCTTTCGCGATGTCACATGTGATGTTTTAGCTTTTCCCGATATTTTCTTTGATACTGTGTGCGTGTACGTGCGTATTCGTGTGTGTGTTTTTTTTTCTCTTTCGGTAGCAGAGCCCAAGCGATACTCTTTTTCAGGATACACTCCCTAGGGGTGAAAGCAGAATGACTCATTTTAACTTTTCCCAAATACGATCAGGCCTACGCGTCGTGGTACGGCGTCGGCGTCGGCGTCTGCGTCGGTGAGGAGCAACTTCTTATCGTGCGTGAGAGCCTCCCATTGCTGACTCGACTTCTTATTTTTCGAGTTCTTCCTCACTCTTTCTCTCTCCACGGATTCCTCGACTATTATCTACTTTTAAAAACACTCTGAGAGGAAAAGGGCTGATACACAAAACAGTCGAATAAAGGCTTGTGACGGACACTTTTTCAAAATATAAATTACCAGTTTTCACAGGAAAAAAATCAAGGCAGACTGGTATAAAATTTGTCAACCTTTTGTTTCTCTGAACGAGTCTCCTGTACTGTACGTGTCATCTCTATAATTAAATTAAAAATAAAATAAATAGTTGTAGCCTATAATTAAATAGAAATTTAAAAGGCATTTTGCAGACAAAACCAATGAAAAGACTACACTAACAATGTATAATTAAAAAAATAGCGTGCATTAAGGTAATTAAATAGTCACCTCTTCCTGCTGAATAGGAGTGGTCTAGCGCCACGAAAACGTCGCTGTGCTCTTGCCAGACTCGTTACAAAATCATCCCTGAAATACTCGACGACCGTCAGTCAACTTCACCGAGATGTATCGCTTGACTTGACGTAGTTTGACCTAATTATTCTTGTGCATTCTCTCAGGTTATCAATAAAAGATTACTGGGCTTCAAGGGAAGGATCTCGATAGAAAAGTAACGATTCTATTGCATGATAAGAAGTATTAGACAAAGATATTAACTTTGTATAATCCACCCAGGAAGTGACTTTTAGTCGAGCGCATCCATGTCGATTATCGCATGAAAAATGTATCGTCAATTCTCGCTTTTCAAACTCAAGCATTCGAGAAAATGCACTTCCTGTACATAAAATGGCAATGATCTTGCACAATAACAAATCAAGCTTTTCAATTTCCGCACTGTGAAAAGACGAGAGTAAAATAAAGTTTTTTTTTTTGCGCAGCAATTGCACGACATTTGACAACTGCGTCTATGCTAACGCTATTATTTGTGCTGCATAACGAGATTGAGACAAGAGCCGACGACTGCAAGGATTTGATTTCCTCGGGGAGCCACGGTCTTACGTATGGTAACCTCTAAACATTGCTGCTTCGCTTTTCATATTATGCGGATCCACTCAACTCCGAACAGACACAAACGAAAGGTAAAAATAAAGTGCTAAATTTCGATTTTCCATGGAAACAAAGTACTAGTTGCAATCGGAACCTTGATACATGTACCTTTGTAGATGTGTTATTTATTTTTTATTTTTATTATTTAGCACAGCTGCTGAGCTTCTTTCCCAACCTAAAACCCACATGCAGTTTCTAAGCGGTGGCTACTGCCAACGCAAGGAACATCTAAGTTTTAATTGCAACTATAACGCCCCTTAACAGTCTGGCATAACTTTGGGAAACAAAACAGCGATTACGTCTAGAATTTGGTCGTTATGCAAGCATAAACTTAAGCCACACTTTACAACTCGCTTCCACGCTGGACGCTGTTGCGTAATGGCGGGCGATAAGTAAAGTTGTAAGCGAAAATTATGTCATCTACCCCTTTGTCCGGTCCCTAAAACAAGTACCATTTGCCCGCTTTCGCTACAATCTTCAGCGAAGTGTGACACTTATGCATAACAATACACGTAATCCACACCTTTATGTTTTGGACTCCGTGCAAAACGCATGCAGGAAACACTGGTTTCGTGGGACTCATTGGTTGGCAAACTAAACGAACTGAGGGTATATTTAAACTTTTCCACAAGAGACAAAGCTTGAAAATCTTCCCAAAAATATTATTCAAAAGCGAGCGAACGGGGCGTTATGAATGTTTAAGTGTTACAATCAAATTTTGTTCTACTTCGACGAGGAGCAATTTTCCGAAATTCACTTTCCAAGTTTTTGTGTTCATTAATGCATCGCTGACATTTCACCACTTTACGAAACTCCTCTTTGACATACAATGGAATAAGCACCATCTGTCAACACTGCGTTGAAACTTTCATTGGAAATTCAGCAAATACATGTTCCAGACTAACACATATTAAAATGCAGTCGTCTAGAATTTAAACAGTTTGTTTCCTGAAAATATCTGTACTTTTGAGCCAAACTAAAATGGTAACAAGAAGAAAAAAAAACTATTACCTACCCTCCCTTGTCGAATGTAAAATCCAAATCAATGCATAAAAATACGGGTATCTTTTGTATTAATTTTCACGAAAAACGAACCATATGTTAAAAAGTGGATCTAATGAGCTATTTATCCAGAAATAGAAGATTTCATAAAAAAATAACAACATCAAAGAAAATTTTCACATTTTCTAGCTAAAGTTCACAAGTCCGTGATGACCTGATTGAAGCACGTAAACAAGCTGTAGCTAATTTTAATCAACTGAATTAATAATCTATAGTTAATGATGGTATTATCGCTGACAGAGTCTATTGTGATCATGATTAGTCCAGTTTATGCCTTTACCCGAGCAAGTATCTATAAAAAAAGTATGGAAGCCCGCAATAAACAGAAGAGAATAAACCATACAGATCGGTCAATAATTCATGAGCTGGGAACAGACAAGAATTAACATCACATTATTTATGAGCAGTATAAAATGACTGTTGCAACATGAATGGTCGCGTGTCGATGGAGTAATCAACCGAGGAATCAATGCTAAACTCTCTGAAACACGCCTCAAAGTAACACTGAAATATTTACCATAGAAATTATGAGGAAAGAAGAAATCAGTTAATATACCTGCTGATCGAGCCAGGCGAGCTGTTTAAATATGTGATTGCTTTGTCACGGTATGCTATGGTGTACAGGTCATCGAGTAAAATGCGATTTAAAAAATTGTTATCAGTACTATTCCCTATTTTGGAAAGGAAGCTAGCCTGGAAAAATTTGCAAGCAAACTGGGATAAGAACCCGGGACTTCCCAATTGCCGGTCGGGTGCTCTACGAGGTCCCTGGTTCGCGTCCCGGTTCGGTTGCACATTTATCTAGTCTAGCTTCCTTTCCATCATTCGCTTGTTGGATTCGTGGAAACACCAGAAAAACAAAAAACCTTGCAAATTTCCTATTTAATGTATATATTTTTTTTAGGACAAAGGCTCTTACAGCCACAACCAACTGAAATCAATAGAGTTAAAAAAAAGTGTGTTCAGTTGCCGGGTTGGCGGTATTATTACCAATGAATGTTTTGAAATTTAAGCATTCGATAACTTGATTTGAAAAGAAATTTTAAACATAAACATGTTTCGGGTACAATTTAAGCATGCAAATTGTTATTTCACTTTACATCAGCAACAAATTAGCAGTAAAATGTGTGTGATTTGATGTGTATAAATATCTTAGTGCCATTTTTTCAGTGGCACGTTACAAGTTAACAGACTGTTAGGTTCTTAACGTACCACTGAAAAACTGGCCCTTAGAGTCAGTTGCTTAAATAAAAATATTTTTATCTCTCATCTCAAAAACCAAAGTCAAAGTGAGCACTTTAAATTAGGGACTGCAGGTCACGCAGCTAAAACGACATTGGAATCTACCAAACTCCATGAATTTAATAGGAAGCTATTTAATTCCTATTAACCAACGCGTGCCCCATATAAATTTTAATACCTCCTGTTAACCTATAATTAAATTTCTAGTAATGTTTGCCGCTAATATTTGCTTGTGGGAGTGTCCGTGTCGGCTAAAGGGAGAGTGGGGCTGCACATGTCTACAAAAGTAACACTGTGGCTCTTGGTCTTTAGTAAACGTGTAATTAGGCCCGCAATGATATACTGTGCCCTGCACCATGATTACCTGTTAAATATATTCATTTTGTCTTTATGGGTAGGGGGAGGGGGGGGGGGGGGGAGCGTTGCAGCCGCTATAGCTTCAACAGTTCATTAGGCAAAGGTACTATATGAAGGCAGTCAGAAGTCAGAAGTACTGGTGCATGTGGATTTTCAAAGTGGAGTGTATTAGGAGGAAGATACGTCCTCATTACACGAAATGGCGCAGAGGTCATTAGAGTGAAATTAAAACGAACTGGGAGAAAATGCGGTGTGAAATTCTTTGCTTGAAGCTCGCCAGCTGGAAATGATATTGGCCGAGTGTGTGGGTAATGTGAAAGATGTGATCGCACCAAGTGTCAAATTATCAAGTCATGCGATTGTTATTCAGACATATTTGATATTAAAGGCAGTTGCGAAATTCACGGATGCTGTTATGGTTCTACGGTGCCTGTGTAAAGGTGGGCATAAAAAAGTGCACTTGAACAATATGAAGGTTCTGACGGTTGCTAAAATGGTGTACGTGGAGGATAGTTTGGTGGATGCATGAGCGCGGTTTAGTCCATATCAGGGAGGGTTTGATGTGAATCATATTGAGCACATCCGTTAATTTTGTTTTACCACTGAGTTTATAACTAAAGTCAGAGAGAGCCTGTGTCTATGTTAAACTTTCTTTAGACTAAACGAACCGGCAACACGTGGTAACGGTATAAGTGCTTCCCGATTGCTCGTGTGGCCGTCTTTTTGACAAAATCTTACAAATAAATAATTACGATTCAAAATATCATTAGATGTAAATACATCGTTAAGTTAGGCATTAATAAATATTGGTCGAGCGTAAATAAGTCTAAAATGCTAGTGATCTGTGAGAAATAACGAAATGACATTTTTACAATCAAAACGACAGTGATTTCACCTAGAAGCATACTCCATTTTTGTCGGTAAAGTAGTCATTTGGTAGACATTTTTCGTAAAGACCGTTTAGCGTAAGCACAGTGGAAGTGGAACGGATATATTTTTCAAATTAGTAGAAAATCCGCGTGCCACATGATACCAGCCAGCCGTTTTGGCCATATAAGTACAGAACATCAAATTTTGTCACCCAAAAATTGCATTGCAGAAACTAGTTTCCCGATATTTGATTTTTCTTACTTTTCGAGATAACATTTCTAAGACATTTTGGTACAAGATCGAATTCCAACGTTGCTTGAAAGACAACAGAAGAGGCAAATACTATTTATCGTATTAATCAACTTCGTACCTACAAAACTAAGCATTTTTGGCCTTTTGCGGTAGGCTGGAAATGTACAACATAAGTCATGATGGAAAGGCCGAAGTGCTTAGAGCCACGGTAAGTTGGTAATGTAATTGACGGTTTTGCTTTGTTGTGATGTACTTATGAACCTTAAGATGACCTGGGTAGATGATTCGTCGGCTTCGGCCCCGACAGTTCAGGGGTGCGATTGTGTAACTTTTGTGGTTTTGATATCACTCGTTTTCAGCCGAGATTTCGAATGGTTTGAAATCGATTCGATTTCAGCGATTGTGTAACTTTTTTTAGAGTGATATCTCCAAAAGAAGTGATATCTATTTCACTGTTTGTAATCCGCACGGTTTCGACATATCGATCGTGATTTCGATTTTCAAAATGGCGGCACATGCACCAAATGTCATCGTGCTTCAAATTTTAATTGATCAACTCGAAGACGAAAATATAATCAGGCAACGTTCTTTCTTGCGGATAAATAGGCGGCGTTTGCGTGATTTGTTCGATCCATTCGATGTGAGTGAGCGATATTTTCTATCCATGTATCGGCTGTCAAAAGCCGCCGCCCACATGTTCATTGACAGCGTAGTGAACTTCATGCAGCCAGCCCAGCGAAACACGTACATTCCACCTTGGTTGCGAGTAAGTTTACATTTCAAAGCATTATTTAAAATGAAATTCAAAATAGTGGTGCATAAATGCTTTTTAATTCCGATAATACTGAGCGAGGTAAAATCTTGGGTTATGTTTGACACATAGCCATTCAATTTCATTTCCTTGTTTTAGGTGATGGCTACGTTGAATTTCCTGGCTTCTGGCAGCTACCAGCGAAGAATTGGTCAGGATTTCCTTCAGGCTATTTGCCAGACCAGCGTCTCTGTCTCCATGAAGGAAGTGACTAATGTTGTAAACACTCACCTGATGGATACATGGATCAACTTTCCTGTTACCGAGGAAGCTCGGCAAAGACTCAAAGAAAGGCAGGTTTTTCCTCATATTGATGCAGAATCTAGCTTTACTGATACTCCACCCATCCATTAATCATTTAACTTTTATTATTCCAGGTTTATGGCTGCTCGGCATTTTCCTGGGGTAATAGGCTGTGTCGACGGAACACACATTGCCCTTGTATCTCTAGACAGCACAAGGGAGCATTTGTTCCATAACAGGAAAGGATACCACAGTAAAAATGTGCAAATCGTGAGTGCCTCGTTGTCAATTTATTTAGTGTAATTTAATTTAATTCTGCATAATTGTATAAACTAGCCGTGTGAGGAATGTCTGAAATTGATCATGGTCTTTTGTTGCCTTTTGCCATTCCTGAGATTTCATGAGAGACTGACAGAAAGCCAATGGCACGATATTTTTAAACCTGAGAGCAGATGGGTCGGCAAACGATCGTTGATAGGTAATGTAATTATGCTTGTAGGTATGTGGTGCAGATCTCCGCATCCTTGCAATCAATGCCCGACACGGTGGACGGTCCCATGATGCACACGTGTGGCGGCTCTCTGCGGCACGTGATGAGATGGCTGCCCATTACGCAGAAGGAGGTCGGGGAACATGGCTGCTAGGTGAAGTAAAGAGGCACTCATGAACAAACTGTGCTTAGTAGTTTTTTGCTTGGACCTTTTCTCAAGTTCTGCTTAAAATTCTTCAGGAGACTCCGGCTACCCATCTGAGCCTTGGCTATTGAGACCTTTCGCCAACCATCCCAACCCAAACACTCCTGAGGGCCGTTACAATTCTGCCCATTGCTCCTGCCGTAGCACAGTCGAGAGGTGCATAGGTGTCTTCAAGGCTAAATTTCGTTGTTGCTTGAAAGACAGGGCTCTGCATTACTCGCCTGAAGTTGCAGGTATGAAAAAAAAATCAATATCTATAAAGTGCAACGGTTTTTACATCATATATGATTGCTGGGTGTCGAGTATCAATATTTTAGTTTCATATACCCACCTATATCATATACCTACATTCAGTAATCATCATCTCATAATATCTACAGGTCCTCCATTGATAGATTTTTGAAATAAATAAAAATCTCCCTGATTATTTTAATCAAGATAGGTATGCAGAAAAGTTATAATTCGTGCTGTTTTCTCAACAGGCCAAATTATCAACACTTGTGCAGTAATCCACAACATCGGGATACACTACCGTGTGCCGAATCCGCACCCGATGTTTGATCCAATGGATTTGCCTGGGCAAAGAGTTGCCGTGCTCGACGGTCCGGGGCCGCAGCCGCATGGGCTTCAGGTTCCCGCCGAGGGCCACGCGGTCCGAGCGAGGGTGGTTCGAGACCATTTTACGATTTAGAGCATGCACAGCATGCAAGATACAGCTGGCATGCTCACTTCATTGGGATTATTTATTCTGTCATTTGTGTTACTACTTGGTAATATCACAATGAGTTCTTATAACAATAACAATTATCTCCTACAAATCATATCAATTTTATTGTTTATTTCTGTAATACGTCATCATTTCATTCGCCAAGAGTGCCAATTTCTCGGAGGCATGTTCAATGGCTGTAGTGTTTCGCCGTTTCAATATTAATTCTTCTTTCTTAATTTCCAGCTCTTCTTTCCTGAGCAGCATGGTTTCTCTCTCAATTTTCAGTCTCTCCTGCTCAATTGCCAGCCGAGCGTCTTCTGCATCAATATATTTTTTGACAAGCTCTGTCGGTTTTATGGCCTCTGGTTGCATATTCTTTATTTGCTTTTTTTGTTTACCTATCGGGATGTCCAAAGTTTTTAAGTGTTAGTTTGAAAATATGGAACCTATTCTGTTCCGGAACGTAATTTACTAATTACCATGTGTGTTACTAACCTCTCTCCTCGATAGGTATTTTGCTGCCCGGTATCTCGGTATTAGTATCGATGGCCTCGGGCAAAGCATCCTCTACCATTACATCTGGTAGGTTTATGGTATCATCAAAGTAAAACTAGAAAATAAACATTAATTGGGTTAGCTGAGATTTCAACACTAGAATAGAAAAAAATATTGTAATATGCAGAATTTCTTACTTGGTACTCATCATTTTCATTTTTGCCATTATTGTCAATGACAACAATGGGTATAGGTAGCGCAGCCGGAGCCTTCCCTAGTGCAGCCGACGGTGTCTTGGTAGGGTGTGCAGGGGGCAGTTCTCGAGCCCCACCCTCTCTCAGCTGGATATCCCCAGATACTGCCTCCATCGTAATGACTTCTAAACAACGCTCGTCTAGACTAGACAAGGGTTTCATCGGCGACCCACCACCAGTGCCTTGCTGATGTTTAAGTAGTTCTCGGGCCTTTGATTTTACGCCACACTTCCAATCTTGCCATGACTGAAAAATATTTGACATAAATGGTTGCATTCTTCCAAAGTGGCTCAAATATGTAGGTGTGTGAACCATTACATTTTTTATGTTCAATTGACAATCTGACAATCTTGTAAATTGGTAATATTTATGTTTCCTTCTCTGTGGTAATTGGTGCATATATAATTGGTACTATTGCAGAATGCTGAATCATGTTACCTTCATCCACTTGGTAGAATCTTTTGAGACACCATCCCCGCAAGCATTCAACTTATTGGTAAGTGCCTCTTTCAATTGGAATTGTTTTTCCCGGCCCCGAGCCCCAACCAATTCCCCTCGTTGGAAGGCCGGGTGCTCCTCCATAAACGACAGCATGATGTTTCGCTGCTTGTCGGTTACGTGAGATCTCCTAAGGTAAGATAACAGTGTTCAATTAATGGAAGGAAACTAAATTATTTAAACTATGAATGCTATTGTTCCTGTGTACTTAATAAACAAACTACTTTCCTAATTTACATTTGTATTCAATGTACCTGACCAATCCTTACTTTCTGTCAAATTCAATGCTATTAGGTACAATTTCTTTGCATCCAAAATTATGGAAGAATTCAGCATTTTAAAAACAAAATATGTATTTTATGCCAGTCTTGAAGACTGAAAACTTCATATGAGGGAATGGGGATACCTACACAACTTGATTAAATTGTGTGTAATAACTGATATTTTCGACGGAATGATAAGTATGTAATTATAAATGATAACTTACCGCGGTCGGCTTACTGCTTCTCCAAGAGAACTTATTCCATCACTAATATTTTCCGACATTTTTCAATTATTTTGCAAAATGTGTCTATATTTTGAAATTCGTCACTCGTTTGTTACCTACTGTCACTTTAGAAAAATGCATACTGCGCATGCTCGAACTATACTACCTTTTCAGAAAATGTCTGTCCCGAAAAGAAATCACATGGCCGGGAGATTTCGAATGGTTTCGGTAACGATTGAGTTACGCAATCGCCATCATATCGATTTCGAAATCACCATCGTTAACAAAACCGAGTGGTTTCAAAACCGATCGGTTTTGTTAAAAGTTACACAATCGCACCCCTGGTCCATGGAAACGTCGGCCAAGGTCTTTGTAACAGAGCAAGACCATTAACTACACTGCCATAAATCATGATGTACCACCCGATTCTTTAATTACATGTAGGTACCCTAAAATGTTCAGAGTAATTAAGGCAAGTACTGATAATAAAACAGGTTTGTCATTGTTGTGCTCACAATAAAACTTGTTATTGCAATCAATAATACCTACTCAGGGATGAAAACATTTCTAGGATAGACGCGTTTTTTGTGCCGGGAAGTAATTTTCTCGCTTTAATATTGAATCGGTCAGAAGAAACCCACCCACTTCGATCTGTGTACATACTTTGGCCTAGTTGAAAAAAGCGACCACCCCGAATTGGTAAGTCAGTTCCTAAACTTCTTTTCGCATTCGGTCGTTCCTCGTGTTTATGATCGTTACTGCCATGAGTTTCTATGAGAAATCATCAAATTCAAAAGTAAGTTCACCCCATGTCCGTCGTTGAGCAAACACACCTTTTGCATATGACAGGGAGGCTTTGACCCTGCACTTATGCTTCTATGATATATCCAGCTTAACTAAAGATTACTGCCCCTTATTACCATTTTAGAAGATAGCTTCCAAGCAAATGTTTTTTTCTTGATCTCTGAATAAGTCACCTTTAGCAGATCTTAAAGCGGATTCATGACTTGTCCGTGTCTTTTTTCACACTGGGATATAACTGATAGCTACGTTTTCAAACAATGTGTTCGCAAATATACCCGGCATCAGTAATAAATTTCACAATATTTCGATTAACTTCACACATATTGACCTTCGTGGTTCGTGGAAAATAAATAGCTAGGTGCTAAAATCATTATTGCTGTGTAAAATATATCACGATAAAATGTCCTGTTAAAAAGGTGCATAAGCACCTTGTGTGCAGAATTAAAATTTATCATAATAATATGTGTAAAAAGATTTATGGTTCATAATTTTGTAGTACAAGTAGCCAAGTTGACCTGCTTATTCCGAAGTATATCATGTGCTGTTCGTGATTAAGCGCAGCTTGGACACGTGTAGAAGCGTTGCACAGAAATGGGGTGTGCTCACTGGGGGCCAGATCTGATGCTACTGCACTATTTCGATTTAACTTTGAGAATAAAACTTTAATATCGTCTTGCACGTGCTTTATGGGCCACGCATCTGCTGTCACTGCTGAGAAAGCGCGAGATGCGCAAAGAAAGAATTTGCACGGTTTTTGTACTGCAGTTTTATGTATATTTTAAGCTGTTGCAAAGTTATATCTAGGTACCGTTTTAGCTCATTTCTAACTTACGGGACGTGCAGTTTGTTCTTAGCACTGACACGATACGTAATGTCTGTAATATCTTGATGCTTCGGATGAAAAATAAAATCAAACAATGTCTTTTCATATTGAATATTTTATACTCAATTCAATAAAGTGAGCCCTTGATGACCGCGTGAAGATGAAATTACTCTCCGCAGTGACCTATTTTCTTGAAACGAGCTGATTAGTACGATATCAATATATTTTGCGATTATATGAAAATTTTCTTGGCGGATGACTCGAATCGCGCTTGCATTTAATGTGTCGCGCCTTAAATGCAGTCTAACCTTTGGATGCACTTAAAATTGTCGCTTGTCTGAAGAGCTCTACTCAATAGGAAACCTTTAATAGATAGGTTTTTTTTTGTTCTATTAACTAATTACAACATTAACAATTGTCACAATGAGCTTGTGATGTTAACGAGTTTTTGTGTAGAAATTAAAGGGTACAGATTTTTTTATAAAATAGCACGAGTACATGGAATATTAATATTTAAAGTGTATATCAAAACAGGAATATAATAACATACCTTTGAGACTTGTACATCAAAGGGTATTTAATTTAAAATAAATAAACTAATCTTCTATTAGATGCAACAATCAGGCAAAACGCATTATAGGTAGACATGTGATTTAAATCTAGGTTAACTCCCCACTTAATTCAACTTACATATTTCAACGCAAACTGTTAATTAGCACATGTTTGCTTTGGATTTGCTGCTAATGAATGTAATCAAGCTGATATTAAATAAATTAAAGTTATAATGGTTGGCGTTCCATTTGAATCTGCCACGTACACTGTACTACAACATATCTCCCTATCATAGAAAAGTCCAATAACTCGCAGACATCTTATCCGCCAGATTACGAACAAAGCTGTTGAAAAGAAAAGAAAATGGATCTGCAAGTAATTTCACGTGGCAGATCGTTGAATGAGGTCACGTGGCGTATTATTGTGTCGCAAGGGCGAGAATGGGTTGCGATTCGGAGTTGGTATCAGCGAACACTCAAGAAACCCACCCTGGGCTGGCACAATCACATATTGGATGCACTCGAGTAGAATAAGTCATATAGCTGGCTGGCTAGCATCTTCAATATTTTACAATGCCTGTTCAACCATACTCCTTTGCGACACCCTTACTTTCATCTCAACTAATCAATGTACTTGGCTCTCGTTGGCGAATAATAGGCGTCGGATGAAAACGAGGGATAGGTACTTTAAAAATCCGTAGCTGATAGAAAAGAAAAAAATGAGAGGCTTTTATGTGCCTCTTTCACTGTCACCTCTCTTCTCTTATCCTTTGTATCTGAAATAAATGATATGTTCGTGTAAGAATAGGTACCTTATGAATAGTTCGCTCAAACATTCTTTGTCCCAACCTTCCGTTCTGGTACAGATACCATGTTTACGGCTCAGGAAGTCACATACAGGCACATGTCTATACACTAATTTGTTGCTGTGTGAAGGTTTATATCCAAATAAAAATCTTAGATTACAAAATAGTTTGTACATCTACTAATCATCAGGGCAAATAACAGCACGTTGATAACAAAATTGCAGTGGACAAGTCAACACCACATCGGCGGTGGACGCATATCCGATCTGAAATTTCGGCTTTGTCGATGTTAGCTATTCTGATTGCATTCACAGCGATGCATTTAGGTGCAATTTAACAGTACAATGCGTCCCTCATTAGTGACCACGACCAGTGTAATCTGTTTCATATCAAATCAAGCCGCACTGCTTTTTGTGTGAATGGTAGAACAAAACTAAACAGACCTTCAATTGTGAACCGTTTTAGAAGAATATGTGCACTATTGGCATTTTTTTTTGCACAAGGTTATTTTTCTGCATATGTCGAGGTCTTGCAAAAACTATATTTATGTCGTGTTGTTTTACTTTAGTCTTTAGGTGAACATTTCCTGTGATTTTCTTTACATCAGAAATCGACAATAACGCCAGAGTTCATGGAAAGCTTGTTAATAAATGACAGAAAGTCAGATTTGACCAGTCGAGCTGCGATCGTAGAAAATAAACATGTGCATCTGAAATGCTCCGACGATTTATTTGTACAATTTTAGCAAACGATGTGACATCGCACAGCTAGAATCGAGACAGCGTCGGCATAACGCTACCGTAACATTTGATCCAACTTATTGAGGTAGCCGCGCTGCCAGTTGCGCTTCGGTAGTGCGCTGAAGCAAGGCGGCTAGGCTAGTAGGGAAGGGGCAATTGCACGGTGACGTCACTGGTGAACGGCGGCGACGTTTAGTATACGTTTGTCAGCCCCACCGACGAGACGTCGACTCTTGCCACCCGCTCCGTGGTCCAGATCACTCACTCGGGATAATAATCGCTCGGTCGGTAGTCTCCCTACTGGTGGGACGCGTGTTCGTGTGTGCAAGATGCGACATATTGACGCCAATGCTTTGAAAATATCACAACCTGCCGTTGTGTTTAATCGGTTTTATTTCATCGTCTACCTCTTCAGCTTTACGATTTTTGGTGAGTTCCCCAAAAAAAATTATATATGATTTTGAAGTTATATTTATTTATAATTTTATTTCATTCATGTGTTAGTAGAAGTATCCCAATAAAAAATTTTGTATGTGCTACAGGTACAGAAAAATAATCTTCTGATTTATATACGAATAAACGTCATACAAAATAATTAATTTACGAATTATAAAACAAACCCATCTTATCCCCACTAACCCCATAATAATTCACATCTTATCACCAGTTTTAAAAATATACTATGCGAAATAAAAACTTGACAACAATTGAAACAAACTGCTTACGATATTTCAATGCAATAAACATCACCTACTTACCATCGTGCATAGAATTATATTCGTTCTACTGAGTTTCACGAAACGGTTCCATGCGTATTCGTGCCGTGCTCGGCGATTCCGCGTGTTGTATGAAGACTTCCTCTTGGCGAGCGGAAGCGAGTTCGGCGTCTCGGTCGAGACGCCGTCACTTGATTGGATGAGACGCGCGCGTCGGACACGCGTCTTGGCTTCAAGGCGTCGTGCTAAGACCGCGATCTTCACGTGTGGTCGCCCCACGTGTGCGGAACGTCAACAAGAGCTAGTCGTTTTCCTTGCGCGCGCTAGCACGCTCATTATTTACAGTAAGGAAGGCGGGAAGAGTTGGCTTTATTTAAAATAGGAATTTGTTTGCAGTAGTTGTGTGAAATTGCTTGAATATCATAATTTTCATGGACTATCTTTGAGTGAGAAAAGTTATAGATCTAGAGAAGAGATCTGAAAAAGGATTTGAAGAAATCATTGCCTATATGACGATAGTGTAATAGTTAGGTATATTGTGAGGTTCATTATTGTTTTTTTTTTTTATTTAATTTTAATTTTTGAAGTTCATAGAGACAAACGCCAGTCTTTCGGCGCAGTAAAGTTTTCTGATCGATTCTCTCAGGGATAGAATAGCTGTCACACCAATCAAAAGTACGTAATGGCAATCGTATCATGCGTATAGTTACGATAACCATGCTTCCGGGTCGAACCTGGTACCTTTGGAAACCACAACTTGGACGTTTAACTTGGGAGTTCGACATTGTGAAGTTTAATAATTCAAACGGGCAATCACAACCATATTTATTTATCGATAACTTTTCATTCTTTCACGAACATCTGTTCTAGCTTGGGCCATGGTTTCGGGCAAAGCCTCACAATTGCTCGTCAATTGATTATAAAAAATATAGTCTCACATTTGCTTTGTTCCTATTTCAAAATACAAACTGCTGAATGCCTCCGAGAGAAAGAAATAATTGCCTTTCAAGTGGAAGTTTTCGTTCGCGTATATAACCCTGGAATCTAGGCATTTTTTTAATGAGCACTGAACGTTTTCCGAGTTGTGCTTAAAATATCGCCGTCATTATTGATGGCATATGTTTTTTTTTCTGTCGTACATGTAGGTGTATTAGAGCATGTCCTACTGCATGCAGATTTTACGCAATTTGTTTGCGTTGACAGTGACGTTCACTATGTAAAATTCACTCTAGGATACTTTTTCGAATGTTGCACTAGAGAATATTCAACACTACAGCATGAACTACATATGTACTACAAGCATGGAAAAGCATGGATTCGTTTAATAGATAAATGTACCTCATGATAGTACCTCCATATTCCATACAGTGTTGTGATAGGTAAAGGCACCTATACATCTATGGATATTGAGAACAAGATTGTATTGATGTGTCGAATATTTTCCAACTATTTTCGTACCTTTTCCTTTAGGCACTGCTGCATGCTCGCGTGTGGATGTGGATTCGCAAAGTTTCCGTGCATAATGCACGTCTCTCGCCGTGTGAATAGGATTTGATTTGCGGTTTGAATGAGGTTCAAAATCAACCATCATTTTCGAAACGCTTCTTCCACCTCAATGGTTCGATATTTTCAAGAAAATCATTTTTCGCTGAAAGCCTCAGATGTGGGAAATCGTACAGAGTCGGCGACGACGTTCAGGAAGCCCCGTGATTGTCAAAGATTGTGTATTGGATTGTCATCTGTTGTAACCAACGTGTATATAAACCACAGGCTTGGAGAAGACTTGTGACATTTCTTGGAAAAGCGTTTTACCTAATTTAATTGGGCTGATCTTGTACCAATAAATTGACATTTATTTTCGATTGCCAATTATGTAACACCACTGAATATGTATACCACATAATCATGAAATAGAACAGGAAAATTACATCAAAATAAGCGTAATGACCACTCCGGCCTCATTGAATTGTGCAAGGGTGCGTATAAAGTCAAACTAAACAAATTACACGATTTTCTATTCATTTCACATTACAAGCTGTCACAAAAATAATCAATAAAACCATCCATTGTGAAATCGAATTATTTCGTCCCCATTTTCCACCAGCATTGCAATTTTTATCACATTATTAAGACGTTTCCTGCGAAAGGGCGTTTCCTTCGTACCTATAATGAGTCTTCTAATCATATTATTATTAATAGGGTGAAAAAATAGGGGAGAAAAGTATGTGCCAATTATCGTCACTCTGGGAGCTCGGTTTACCTGTCGTTGTTTCATGGCTTGCCTCTAGGCACCTGTGTTTCTACCCCTGTGTGCAAGCGGCATGATTATAAGTATAAGCTTATCGGTGGCCGCTCACGCCACATTACGTATGCATGCACATCAGAAGCGGCGAGCTCGCACGGCTAACTAATATCCCGACAGCAGCGATGGTGCCCATATCGCAAGATCCAGTTATTAAAAAGAAAAATCTACCAGAAAAATGTTGCAAAAAAAACATAAAAAATTAGCTGAGCACAGGAAATCTATTTTTTATTTGGGTATTTCGTTATACGTGGCATACGTTATAGGTGGCTCATTTCATATAAAGTAAAAAGCGCTGATCAACGACACCATTCGTGCTAGAAAAAAGGTAGGATGTGAGAGATATGGGTGTGAGACACGAGGTTGATAATCTTGAATTATTATTCACATTTTGTGGTTATGATTTAACCCCCAACCGAGCACCGTCTTCCACCTTACTCACCGGAGCGCGCTATTAATAAGAAAGTTTCTTCCTTCGAGACCCCGGGTCGGCTTATGCACTATTGTCCGTGCATTATTCTGGGTTAACGACGGAATCCCCGAGGAATAATTAAGCGAGACATGCAGGGTGATGCATGCGCCGAGCGCGCGCCGTTCGGAGGGGAACATCTTACCCCTGCCGCCGCCACGCCGGGGGTCGCACTATCAGACGCCTCGGGGCGAGGAGCTGGCTTCCGCTTCCGGTACATAATTCAAGTCAAGTGACGCGGATTCATAAGTGACTGACTACGCTGTAGATTGAGCGAAAAATCAACGAAATGTCGTGTAGACGTCAAACAAGATGGAACGTCAATACAAATTCTAGATGTATTATTCACTGGTTTTTGCGCGGCCGAGTTAGTGATTTTTGACGTGACTACGTCTTAAAGCGCATTATATAGTACGGATTTGCTCTCCAAAATGGCAGATGTGTAACAAGCCCTACAGCCTACAGGAAACAAAGGACAGAGTGCGACTTATTATCATTAAATAGTTCAGACAATTCTCTAAAAGCACTTTTTTTTATTTTCGATAAACTAAATATTGGAGGCGTGAGAGGAGGCGGCGTTTTTTGCACTCGTCATTAGACTAATGCAAAATAAAATATATACATCGCAAGATGACACTTCCATCCCAATCTGTATAGTCCTTCAGCATGTAAATTAGACATGAAAACACAACCCAAATAAAGAGAGATGTAAAACTTGCAAGTGAAGTATGGTCAGTACTGTAGTTGACCTACGTGCCTTATACGCGGTAGTTGAACGTAGTCACGCTTAAACATCGGCCGTATCAATAAGATACAGCTACACCCGTTTTTTTTTTGACTGTATAAGGACGCATAAAGAAAAACTACGACGTGGAAAACTATAGTCAGTCTTGAGTCGGTACAAAGATATTAGCTAACTTTGACCACTTCACGATTTAAATTGCTAGAAAAAATGTAATACCTACCTTAAAAATAATTCGTCTGGAACTCGAAACGTACGTAACTCCATTCAGAACAGAGAAAATAGATTCTCTCTCTTAGGATAGATCGCTTTATTTTTGCCGAGCTAGCCACAACTTCGTATCCAAATGTTCGTTATAAATTTGAAATGTTTTATGTTTATTTTCAAAGTGGTTTGCTCCACAGAGTGCAGATGTTTTGGTAATAAGGAACATTTTCGCATCATCTGACACTTCACATTGAGGTTGACCTAAATATGAGTGTAATTGATTGGCACTAGCCAAGCCAGTGCGATCGTTTTAAAGCGAGAATAATGCAAAGGTTTTTATTTAGAATCCCTTTTTTTCATATTGCAGGACAAATCAAACGTAAGCAATGTAGACATTTGGATTTGTCAGAGATAAATGTATCAAAACACACACAAGAAAGGCGATTCGTTTCCAATTCAACTGAGAGAAATTAATCAAAGAGATCTCAAATACTTCAACGACAATAAAAATCTTTATTCTCTCTTTTGTTGGACAGGCAACTAACGACATTTCTGACAGAAAATGATCCAACAAAGTTATTTCCAGATCTGTTCATTGAACAGGAAACGTAGAATTGATACAGGATCTTGTAGGATCATACTAACAGTCCAAGTCTCATGAAAACGTACTACAGAGAAGCGACTACTGACCTTTGAGTTGGTTCAATCGTGGCCCACAATTACATGATTCAATCATCAGATCGCGACGTTTGTGTTTTCTCGGTGCTAAAAATAAGCATTCGACCATAGTTTAAGCCAGAGTTCATTTAGAAAGCCACTAAGTAGTACTCCAGGGCGTCTCTCTATATGCCAAAATCGCATGAACAAAAATGAACAAAGAACCAATAAATTTTCATCTTAATTAAAATCCAACATGTTGATTAGAAATTATAAGAATGTCAAATATATATGGCTTTATTTTGTTTTCATTTTTGATTTTTTAACAAATTAAATTACAGTAATTGTTCCCACAGAACAAAAACTACAGTTTTTAGTAATACTATTATTGCTATTACAACCAGAATCTAATTTTAGAAGCTTTTCCATTGTTTGGTTCTAAATATGTAGTCTATAGCTATTGTGGTCTTCTACCAAGTCCAGTCACAAAGGATAAATCACTAAGCGTTTCTTTCGAATCGTAGAATCAAATTTTGCGATGCGCACTACATTTCGCCACCGGCTGTCAGGTTGCGCATCAAATATTTCCCTTCACCAAAATGCCTATAGCTTTCGGCTATTATTAACGGTTGCCGGAGATTTCCTACGGCGAGAGGAGCGACCATATACTTTGTCGTGGCTAACCACGTACTTCCGGCGAGGCTCTGAAGCCTTCATAACGTTTTCAGCCGCTGAACGCGGTAATTTATTTACTGCCTATCAGTATACCAATTAATTTAATAATAAACGCGAGTTTATATAAATCATTTTCTGATTTAACAACGCACCCTTGTAGCGTCACCGATCGGAGCCATGTGCATGAAAATATAATCTTTAGAATTAAGACACGTCTACTCAAGGGTATTGAAAATCAAAGAATGACATGTCTTTAAGATATTTTTTTCATTTTCAGGAAACACTTCAAAGTCTACTTATTAATATCTAAGCCTTTTAAGTCTGCTAACCTTACCTTGGTCACCCACCCACACCCCGACTTGCCTTGCAGTGTTGTTTAACCTAGCCTAACCAAAGTTTTTTTCGATCACAACGCATTGTTTTAAAATCTGTAATATTTGTCGGGGCCCAATCTTGTTAGAAATTCTGCTTGAAATTAACAGCATGGCCACGATCAAAACTTTTCGCCGATCCAAAAACGGGGAGATGTTGAGCTTCGAGAATATTTCTTGGGGATCAATTTCCCCATACAGCCATTGTTTTAATGATACCATTTTGATAAACTTTAGTCACGTTTACAAAAAAAAAAACTAATCACTCTCGAGGACAGAGGGTAGCAACTATTAAGTCAAAAAGCAGCGAGCAGTTAAATTTCATCTCATTGTTTGAGTAAAGCGAGTACCTACATGAGACACTATGCGCGTTAGTTTCTGGAATGATGTCCAGTAAAGCTACTTAATGCAATAGCGGGGCTGGTTGGTCAGTCAGACGACCGTGTAGCAAGTGTTGTTTCGCAAAACACACAAAGCTTAAGGGTCTGTATAATGTTCACCATGATGCTTATAATCAGTAAGGACTAAACACACACCACTGCATTGTAATGGTACACGATGAGATTATATCAACGTATATTATTATAATACTGACCCATATCTTTGAATTAGTTATGATAGTATTAGTGGGTGGATTAGCATAAATGCAATGGACTTGGAACACATTCGAATACTGACAAAGCAATATTCAATGTGAATGGGAAAGATGGGTTTGGGGGCGATAATGTTCGAGAACAACTACACGTTGGTGTGCATACCAATTGTATAATTATTGCTAAAAGTCGTTTTAATATCAAACTTCTTTAAATTCTTGCACATCGTCCGTTAAACGCCCCCCCCCCCCCCCCCCCCCCCCCTCGCCCGAACCCAACCACCGTCAATAAGCAACATTGACATTTTCTTGTGAGCTTTAGTGATTGGGGTACTTTTCTTCAAGTAGGTATGTTTTGTATAACAACTAAAACGAATGGGTTGGCGGGCTGGAAACACCAGTTTTTGTGAAATCACCGACGCGACGCAGCTCTGTTCTGGGCCAGGTATTGAACGGGTGACACATGTGTCGTTCTGTTCTGGAGAGTGATTGGAGGATTGAAGTCAGTAAACCTCTTGACAGAATCTTGTAAACCTGTTGGTCGAGTTGTGCCGTCCTTCGGGTGGGATGGCCTATGATCCCCTTGGGTTTCTTAAATGGGTGAAGGACACTTGCTGGCACCGGTTTTCTCCTTCTTCTAGACTACATGCTTCTCTAAATAGGTATGTTATTAAAAAAAAAAAAAAAAATTACACAAGAATACGAAGTGTTCGTGAATTATTTGAGATATGTTTACATATTATGTTTTAAATGGTTCATCGTCATCCTCGTCATCATTCACCAATCACCAACGCCATTATACCAGCACCACCAAACCCATTGTCAAAACTGAGCGTCGTTAAACACCACATAGCTAAATATAAGATTTTCTTTACCAGGATTCATTATAACTTCACCTTTCGTATTCTAGAAACTGCGTTCACTGCACATGAAAAGTCTTTAGCATTGACCAAAGCACACACACACCGAATAAAAGCATGGCTAAACACGGTCACGAGACCATCAGCTCACCATGCATTACTTTATTTTCACGCGTGTTTGGCCAACATTGCCGAGTGCACGAGCCACATTCCCTTCATTCCCAACTTATACGGTCGCTATAATGGAGCTGCCGACTCCATAGCGGTTAGAGGGCACACATAAGCAGCCCAATTAAATAGGAGCAGGATTTCATTGCAGGAAGCTTCAATCAAGCGTAAGCCCAACATTGACCTTTGTATGGCGTTTAAATTAAAACATACCCCTGCAGCTAATCATACGGAGTATACAAAGGGTCAGGAGCAACGATCTGTTGGCTAAGGCAAGGAGAATCTTTTGCAGTTGTGTTAGCTGGATGTGCTTTGCAATTTCTTGAAAGCGATGGTTAATTCGAATTTCGGTTAAATATATGGACAGACATTATTAAAGTCGAATTTGACAATTGTTCCAATACAACAGAACAGTTATCCTTTTTACACCAAGAACATTTGGAACACATTCTTGCTTTCTTTTACCCTCTGTGGAACAAACAACATTGCCGAATTTAATTTAGTTACGACATTCTCCTTAAGGGCAAAGAAATGAGTAAAATCTGTATTTAGAATTGCTTATGAACCAGCCGCAGCCGATCTTTGTAAAAGATTTCTGGTCAACTGTACTCGTCCATATAACCACTTTAACAACACTAGGAAGATAACCAACTTGTTATAATAAAGCAACAATGATTCATTGATAACTGGGCACGCACGACCACAATTATACCTCGTTTCACTAATAGCACACTCCATTTTTTGTTTCATTTTTACACCTACATAACCGTACTTTTGTGGGGTTTCAACACTTGTACATAGACGTGATGTTAATAAAAAAAAACTTCCCTTTTAATTACGGTATTACTAGAATTAATATTAGCACTGAATAAAATAAATAGGGCTATTAAAATCAGCGATGGGTTTTTACAACAAAGCGACCCATTTTCTGTCTGTCGTATGTAGCTGTTTTTATTCACCGTCACAATAAAAAATTTCTGCAGTGGAAATTTGCTTGACGATGAAATACAAAAATGTCTGCACCTAGTTCCACGTGATGATTTGGTTGTGATCATTTCCAGCGCTGCTATTTGCGAAGTAAGAGGCGAAAAATCAACGGGCTGGAAATATACTTGTAAATGTGAGAAAAGCGTCACCATATTTTTATTTTTTTTATTATTATTTGCTTAGATTATTAGGGCCAGTTTAACACTGTCCTGGTCAATAAGGAGCCGGAGGTAAAGATGGAAATTAAAGTGTTTGATTGGCTGCGGCCATGGAGATGAGAAGCATCTTAAACACCGAATAACAATTTTTGTGTCATGTCTATTTGAATAAACAAAGTTGTTAAAATGTGATAATGTGAATGTGAAAATGTAAATAACATGTTCATTTGAGAATTGTATTGGGCTACTTTTGTGCATGCAGAGTACCTCTCATTCTCCAGCTAAAATGAAGTATAGGATTATGGAGGAGAAAATCTCGTTTTCAAGCGAGCTGGCTAGCTCTTAATTTCTTTTGTTCGTGAAAAGAATATCTCAAGTATTGGTTCTAAGTCTGAGGGAAAGAAAATCCGAAGAGTTTTTTTTTCTAAAGAAGCTAATTATCATGGTCTGTTTCATATTTCAATTAAGAAAACGAACAGTAGAACAGTAACGTCTCAACTCTCTGCTAGAATCTTCAAAAATATTTTTACATCTCATCTTCTCTGTCTATTGAACGCAGAATAAAACTTTCTTTAACGAATCAATTTTTTTGGTAGAGATAATGCTTTACGGCCCTTTTTTTACATTTCTTTGTAAGATGAGGATAAATTGTTCATTTCTTGGCTCAGGTCAAACGAATACATACGCTGTTCAAGGAAGTAGTATGGACAATCGTAAAGAATTGAAAACGCTGAAAATGCATTTGAATTCTGTGCAAAGGTCAATTTGGTTTGGCACACAACGGATTGGCGTTGCTTGCTCCCTTCAATACCCATTTATAAAGCGAAGCTGTAGAAATGTGCTGTTGGTATTTGCAATTCGTATCTATACAAAGAAGTTCCCAGTAGAATAAAAAGTGGTTAAAGTTTGTAGACTGAGTTATATATTAAATTGTTTAAATAGCTCAACTTTAACTGAATTGACCCGTTTCTTTCTGAATATTTACGGCACTCTTTGTTCAAAATAATATACCCAAAAAATCGGTCATTTTATGACATGCTGCATATTCAGGAGCCCGTAAAATTACCATATATCATTTCTTTGAGCAGTATTTTCGAAAGTTTCCTGGAGCAGAGTTGCTTACGCGATTAGATTAAAGCCGTTTTACAGATTGAAATACGTGGAGTTGTGACATTCCGACTATTCCACCAGACGTGAAAATTTTCTCATTGGACGCAATCTTAGACCAAGTAGCTCATTAACTACATGAACTGGATGGCTGCGTTTTTACGGGTCGTAAAATTTTGCAGAAATTGAGTGAGAATTCTTTAGAGAGCTCCAGGAGCAAATAATGGAAAGAAACAAAGATTCGGGAAGCGGGAATTAGAAAGTGAGCGTCGCCGACTGATGCGACGCCGGGCGTCGTTGAGCGTCGGTCTCTGGAACCGACCAAATGAGCGTTGAGCAAGGAACATTAGCGAACAGGGAACGAGAGGGAATTTACAAACGAAATTATGACAATACGAGTGAGATCTGGTTAAATAGGTGCTACGCAGAGACTTGGGTTTTATAAATCTGTAATAACGATCTTACCGTTAAGAAAAGATTTTTCTCTCCAGTTTTAATTGCATCGTTATGTTAACATGGGCCTCGGCGAATGCTTCACGCAGTTCACGCTTCGCCTGTGCTTCTAGAGACTAAATGTGTGCTACTGGTGTGAAATTATCTCAATCTTAAAATGATAGTAATTATATACGGTTATGACAGTAAAAAGAAAGAATTTAACTCGTTCCGGAATGTTTCGCGCCTTCACCAACATCGCGATTCAAATTCAAATTTGTGTCTTGACGCTACTTTACGCTCGAAGGGCACGCCAAGCGTTTATAACGACTATTTAATATAGCATAACCACAAGGCATATAAATTATACTGCATAGCGAACATTCATCCTCCCAAATAATTGCTAATAAATTGTCTAAACTGTTTTCAGTAAAGATATACCCACAAGGCAGAAGCACCCCTAGAGAGCATATGCCTCAATATTTCCCTGCCTGTAGGCATATTTCAGTGATATAATTAAATAAGATAAGATGCGAAACAGTTGTTAGATACATTACCTCTACTTTAGAACTTGTTTACTTTGTGTGGTACACAGTCTTATTTATTTATTGTTAGGAGAGTAATTTTCAGCATCGTCTGTTCAAGAGTCGTAACTTGTTCGGTGTACCTACACGGTAGGTGAGTTGGAGAGTCGAGTCCATATTCGTATCGCGTACCTACTCGCGGGGTTTGGAAGAAGAGAAACTGGTGAAGGGAGTTTGTGCCTATGTATGTGTATTGTATGGGGGCAGGTTTTGGCCGAAGCAAAGGGTGGCAAGGGCGAAAACTCTCGGAAGAGAAACATAAGCGGCAAGCTACGCCCGTTATATAATTCACGTGACGTATTTTTAATTAAAACAATTCGCAACTGACGCTGAAAAATAGAATACGTCCATGTTGCGGCAACAGTGTGCATTTTAAAAGAGATGGCAATTGGTAGGCTGCCTCTGGGTCTGCGAGCAATTGAGACAGGTACTTTGTTTTGTCATTGGGATGTATAATTGTCTGGCGGTCTTAAAGCTAATTATTTACAAAGAATGGTAAATTAACAATGGGCGAAAGTGGTGAGTTTCAAATAAAAGTTAATTGTTTTGTAAGAGAGTAATTAAAGCGGACTTAGTTTATAAGCTGAACGCAGCTGACACGAACTATATAAAAAAGGTGCCCCCTACTCCACCGTCTCTGTAAATTTGTAATGGGTATCTACCTAATTCTTATCGCAAAATTTACTGCTATCGACCTGCTTTGAAATGGAATGAGAATCCTCGCGGCCATTCTCGTTCCCTACTTGCAACGTAAACTCACATATACGGCGACCAAAAAAACATGTTTTTCCAGAAAATTCCCGTTTTCTTTAACTCCTTTCCCGTTTATTTCTCGCAGAGCCTAGTTCACAGTTGAATCGTTTTGAATCTGTGACCCTTATAATATTTTCGTTGTGATTTTGGGCATCTTCCGATATAAAATATTTCCTACACGTCTTTCTGATTACTTCGCAACGACAGATTTTGAAATCGAATGGAAGCCATAACAAGCTTGTGTAACCATCTTCGTTTGTGTTCAGGGGTTATGCTCACAGTGGAAGTGTTACTTGGCAAATCTACTCCTAAATCGATTATTCTTTACGTGTCCCCGTGGCTACTAGGTCGTTTCAGAACCGTTTGGCCGAGCTCCAATCTTAGCTATATGGGCTGCGAGACATCGGTCTAAAGATCCAATTTAAAGAGGTTCTCAGCCGACTATGGGTTTAATCATAACTAACACGAATGTTGGAAGAGGCTTGCAATGCCTAAAGTTGTTGTGAATTGCCCGTGCGATTGGAATTCCAAATAAGAGCTGCGTTTCTTTTCAGCTGAGAGAAATATGTTTCCAACGGCCACTCACCTTTACAACGCGAACAAAAGTATGAATAAACGAGGAAGAATTTTGAATTGTATTCCTTGTTTTACAACCATAAACCTAATTGTTTTACCAACGTCTTGTTTAAGGGCGTTCGTTGTATGCCTTGTAGTGTTTCACAGAGTTAATAGTGTACTGAAAACATCTTCAATAGCCTGCATTTTCTATAGAATAGATATTATAATAGATAGGAATTTAGATTTTATAATGAACATTTTCAAAGTCGGAATTCTTAATTAGGTAGGTACTTTAACTTTAAGATGACGCAAAGACATACTAGTGCCAGACTCAAAGCTAAACGTACTTACTATATTATGGACTTAGGAAATTCTTTGTGAAATACTGAAAGAACTAAGGGACTCTAAGAAAGCAGCCGTAAAATGTATTTCATTATTATCTGTTTCTATGAAATAACATGGCTAGAAAACAATGCTATGTCGTATTATAATAACCAACTAGAGGGTATCGCATCGTGCTAAGCTCATTGATAGTATAATTAAAGTAAAGCTGAAAAGTTGGTATTCTATACATTTATTTTCTTTGAAATTGATATTTAATAATTCTGCCGTGTTCTTGAAGCAATTATTTTACTGATCACTAGCTTGATCGATGAAAATGTAGCTAATTTGTAGGTGCATGTTATTAGTTTTACTTTTTATACCACGTTGCTGGAATGACATACATTCGATTGCCACGCCTATGCATGTCATTTTTCCCAAGACCACACTTGTGGGTCAATTATCTGCCATTATCAGCATGTCAAGAACTTCAAGTGACACCAGATAACCATTTCGCAAGACACCTCCAGAGCAAATATCACCCTACACGAAGCTTCTGTCAGATAGTAAATGCTTCGAGGCTAGACAGTACCGAATTACCACCGAGTGAAGACATAACACGAATCTTGATTTGAGTTGTAGTAAAAACTAAACGTACTCCGTTGCGTGTCGTCTTAGTTCCAAGATTCAATTTTTAATCAGATCTGTATCTTTGAAGAAAAAGTCGGTAGTGTTTCCGTGCTCTGTTACTCTTGTTGCAAGTCGTATATCTTTTAATTATTCACAAACCGCACACTTCTAAGGCGTGTTTTATGTGCCTCTGGTTCGTGATTCCTACTTCTCACCCTCCCCACTCAAAAACCCACATCGCAATCCCTGTGTGATGAAGCGACATATCGCGCAACTGTAACGTAGTTGAAATTGACATGTTAACCTATGCCAACACGTTCGTGATAGGCCAGAATTTTCAAATGATAATCATATAAATTTCTCTAATAACTATAATTTCCAGAACCAACAAGTAAGCTGTAAATTTATACAGAAATGCGTCGCACGGCATGAGTATCATGCATGGAAGACAGTGATTTCGTTATGAAGTAACGCGGTTCATTTCTCTTATTAATATGTATAATAAAATGAAAATGGACACCTAAATACACGATACAACAGGCAACCGTTAAAATTGTAATTTATTTGTTAGTTTCACACATGTCTACATTTCGACTCAATCCTTACTATTTTTTTGTTTCGTTTTAGGTGCATATGGAGTGCAGATAACAGACCTCCGAGTTCCTAATGGCGTCCGCAACGGGACCGGAAATGCGGCGGTGCTCGACTGTGATTACACCTTGAAACCGGATGAAATCAACCTGAACGCAGGCCTAGTCATCAAATGGTACTTCGACAACAACCCTGTGCCAGTGTACCAGTGGATCATTGGCAAGAAACCTCAAGGGCTGGGCATTCTTAAGGGTAGATTGAATCTTAACCACCGAGTGTCTGACCATAACTACACGATGCATCGTGCTCTGTACATTGTCAACCCTACCACGGAACTGTCTGGGGAGTACAAGTGCTTTGCTTCAACATTTGAAGATGAAGACTTCATGTCAAAGAAAATGGTGGTTTATGGTGAGTTTGATCAAATTTTAAAACTCGTTTAGTACATGTTATTACGGTAATTCAGGTGCATTAATGCTTCGATGCATGGTAAGTAGAAATTGCGAGCACCAAGTGTCCCTAAACGTCGCCCTCAAAACAGCATTCAAGCTTTTTTTAAATTGAATACTTAAAAATTAAAATTAAATAAATACTTGTCTCATTACATAACTTTAGTGAGTTTCCTATGTTTCATTTCGAAATTTTTTCAACCTGCCCCTGAACGCAGCCCCCAGAGCAACAGAAACGGCACCTCCACCGTGATATAGAGACAAAGCTTCTCAATTCCGTCCTATACACCCAAGTCCGTTTCAAACTAACTAAATATGAAATGTCTTGTCCTTTGCAACCAATCACTCTCTGTGTGCCGTTACAATGACACGAGTGTGTGTTGTTTCCCTTTCTTGCAACGTTCTTTGAGTAACGAATCAACACTTTTCATCAACTTTCACATAATAAATATTCCGTTTTTTTTTTTCTCTCGGCAAGGCTAATATTTCGTAAGCCTTTGAACTATATACTCATTTAGTTAGAAGAGCGACGCGGAGAAGTACCTACCCAACAGATCCATCGTATTCTTTATCTGCCACCGGTCGAGGAGCCTTGTTCGCCAGGAGTGCACGCATATATACCCAACTTATTTCGCATTCTCTTTGGCGTTATCTTTGTTTTAATGAGTTCTCATTCTTCAAGCTCGTCGCTAACACTTCTATACAGAGCCGACGCCTGTTTCCTTTTGATCTAGTATATTTATCCTCGTTGCATTGTCTGACGCCCCCTATGTGTCTTCTATAGAGACCATTAGCATATGATTGGTAATGTGTTTCTTTGCCAAGACAAAAATCAGTAGGTAATGCTGCTCTAGGTAGGCAAATGAGAAAAGCTCCTGATTTGAAAGAAGAGTAATAACATAATTGCAGCAATGGTTGAATCCTAAGTTTTATTTTCTCTTGTGATCGAGGTTTCTTTTAAGTTTTTCACATATTTCCCTTCTTTTGTGTATATTTTTGGATGATAATGCCACAGCTGGGAAATCATGACTGAAGAGCACTTTCAAGAGGCAATGTGAGACGTGTAAATTTCTTTTAAGAAATCTAATGAATATTAAAACATTTTTCTGCGTTTTCCTAATGTATTAAAGAAATATCTGTTTTCGATTACAAAATCCGTCCACGCTTAACGAAAGAGACTCCCTTTAAGAATGGCCTCAGCACTATCTATTAGCGTGGGTCTCTTGTAATATGCTGATAAAAATCTATGTATTTGGATGCGATAGTAGACTTCGTTCCCCAATTGCCACGTTGTAACGGCTCCAGTGCTACCGGAAATCTAATTTACGGGATGCGCAACGTGGCTCTAATGGGTACCTCGTTCACCTTTTCTTCTTCCCACTAGGAGAAACACCCCCAAGGTTTGCTTGTGTTTCAGCGTCGAAGAACACTGGGGTTGACTTAGCGTGCTCAGAGTTTACTAGCATCTGAAACAATGTAGCAAACAGTCGTACGTCCGATGTCCACTACATTAGCCGTGGACCCCGAACTAGGTTAAAGTGATAGCGACACAAATTTATCTCTACTTAAACTTGCTGCGAGATTTTTGGTTTGGTTTTCCTTAAAAAAAATTAAAAAGTTTTGCGCGGCAGATTTATTTTTTATTGAGCATCCTCTGGTTTTCTTTTCATTTTTTTAAATCTCGAGTGAGGTAGACGTTTGTTTTTAATAATTAGATTAAAGACCGCTTGATACAAAGGCGTGCTATTTTCAATCTTTATGAGCACCATGTGATTTACTGATTAGTGATTTCCCCCCTCACCCTCCCATAATAGACCGCGTTCCTACTCGTCCATAACTTTTTTTTTATGGTGATTCCAAGATTTCCTTTTTTTTTTATGCAAGTGGGCAATAAATCTCTCTGGACTACCTGTAGTGCACGACTAAAGCAGTGTTTTTTTTTTTTTTTTTAGAAGGTCGGAAAATCATTTACCTGAGTTACTTAATTTATTTATACCCGGCTAACCTCTGTTAATTAGATCCGTTACCTTTACCCCTCCCCCACCATCGCCCCTCCTAGAATTTACATGTGTTAGCAATGTTACTTGAAAAGAAGTAGGAACTTGTTTAAATTCCCGCATACATTTGTAGGGGAGGAAACCACGAAATAAAGTGAAGTAAATGCAAATGTTCCTTTTTAAAAATCTTTATCTCGATAGTCTTCTTTCTCCCGCAGTTGTGTGGTTAATACTAAACAAAAAACTCTGAAAAAATCTACGAATATGCTAGATGTTTGATTTTTTGGCCTTTTGCGCACAGCAACTTCATTCGCCTTGCTTATCGACCTCTCGACAGCATGTAATTGTGAAGTAATTCTGCTGTTTGAGTTGTACCGTCCTCGGAAGGGACGTTAAGCCGGTGGTTCCCTTGGTGCTCTTCGACAGGAGTAGGCACCGGGTTTCCCCTCCTCCCTTCTAGGCTAGGTTAGGTTCATAATCATACTCATCATCATCCACTCATTCACCGACGCCATTAGACCAGTGCCGCATGGCCCGATGTCAAAACAGTGCGTCGCTAAACACCACAAATAATAAAACAAAATATTAAATTGATTTCATGCAAATACTTTTTCTCCGTCTAAATTAACTATTTTATTTCAAATCAGTACACACTTGGCTTGAATCGAATTTATTAATTGAGTTGTCGTTTCCACACGAATGCCGCCACATGGTATTAATTAATCAAGCAATTGTTTAATTTACTTAGCAATCAATTCAAATGAACATTGGACTTCTAAGTAAACACTGGTAAAACACACAATGTAAATTAATTGCACTGCACTACTCCAGATGTACTGTATGTTGATTGAACTAACACGATCTCGATATTAAAACAAAACATACCTAATTTGATGAGAGGTCAAGTATGTAGAATCCTCAATTGTTTCCTCAATTGTACTCCAATTAGTAAGATTCTATAATTTAAGGTCTTGTTTAATTTGCCACGTCTATGAAGTGTTCTTGCTTGTGTTTCTTGATTGAATGCTAATTAAATATTATACAGAATAACACCTCAGGATAGATCTACAGCATATCTGAAGCTATCCTGTTAATTATATTGCAAAACATAAACGCCTTGAGAAAAAGTTTCTAAAATGTTATCAACGTTCTAAACACCACTATTTTAAAACATCAAATGGCTATTCGGCTATTTCACCAAAATGATCTCCTGCACTTCTGACAGGAGGTAATACAAGTTTTTTAGTAGATTCGGTTCCGCGTGGACAATGAGGGTGGGTTATGTTTGCAATGATAACCCCGATCGATATGGCTGTGTCGGGTAGGCCACGTCGGCGTCGCGTCAATATGGACGCCCGTGTCGCGAATACCGACGCCAGCTATCAAGAGGGTCAAAGTGTGACCAGCGGCATGCCTAGACTCGAAAACTAACGGGTGACCGGCCAGTCGCACGGCCTTAGGCGGGGGCGGGGGGTCACTTCCCCTAGGTCCACATAAGGTATACTATATGCAGCCTGTGTGACCCGTGAGGGGCAATGGAGGGTTGAGAGGCGGCGGGGGCGGTGGCTTCGAGGAGTAGCACGCGCATACCCTTTTAGCCCCGCGCCGATTTTGGACACGTTTTGATCATTGGTGATGACCCACATGACCTAACGCTTGATGTGAAGCGTCGAAATCTTGATACGTGAGACACGAATGAAAAACAAGTCTTTAACATTTAACCCACATTTTGGAAAGCGAAAAATATGACGTTTCCGTCGTTGGCCTGGATTTTGCGAATCGCGGAGAAAATGGACTGGAATTGTTGAGCTCGAATGAAGCTGAAAATTCTGTTACGATTTCAATTGTATGTTCGATTGAGCGATTAGTTTTTTTTTTTTCTGAAAAGTAGCACCTGCTTATAAATCAATATGATTGTAAATGGTGTGCACTGACGTGTTGATTAAAAATAAATCGCACATTTTTATTATTTTGTTCTGTTTCTTGAATTGAAATAGCACTCTTTTTATTTTCCCGTTATTTTACTCTGCGCTAGAGACACTTTCAGTCCCAAGCTGTCCTTGTTTTCGGTAGCAGTGTTCGTAATGTTCTGTTTTTTTTTTTTTTGCGCTGCTGCTTTAAGCTTTGAATGGCAATAACAGTTCGCTAGTAACACATAAGCCGAAAATCAGACTTTTTTTTTATAATTTATTTTTAATAAAGTTGCTGTTATTACTATCTTCTGAGGTATTATTATTTATGACCAGCATATAATATGTCTTGTTACCCGTTAGCTAGGAAAGATCACGTTCATACTGGGACTTCGTGCACATGGCTTAGTCAACAGTAATCCAATTAGGGTTTCCACGAGTGTTTTTGCTCATGTTTAGAATAACAATTCCTCGCGTACGGAAACGTTTGAAATACAAATTGAAATTGAAACACACGACTGCACTCTCTATGTGTAGCTGTTATACTATTGGCGAATTGTACTGTATGTGGACATGTTTTATGTGATAGGTAAACGAAAAACATCCCTTCTTTGTACCCATTTATGTACTTTTTTTGGAGGAAAATCGTGCACTGGACGTTCCATCGTAACGTAGCAAACATTATGGCGCCTGGTTTTGTAAATCCTGTCAGCTCCCATCACAACCAATTACGGGGCATGTACCAGTACGGCTTTGGTAAAAATAAATTAAGAGATGTCTATGTCCCAAGCTTGCATTGAAATATTTTTACGTTGCTTCGAATTGTTCTTTTCTATGTGCTTTGTGCCACATTTTTTACAAGAATTAAATAAATGTATAGTTGTGAATAAAAGTTGCATGAATTTTGAACAATTTGAACCTCAATGCGGCTATGAAATAGCGTACGCCAAAACGTTGTTACGGACAGGCAGTATATACCTACACGCGCATTATCTTAATTGCACCATTCCTATAATCACTTAAAGTTGTAGCTTCTAATGTTGATTAGATTGGTCAAAGTGTCCCATACTTTCGTCGATCCAACAGCCTATTTATTATCATCATTTCTCTGCTCTCATTGTATTATTGTTCGCAGGGAAAAGTGTCAAGTTTGTTATATGCCCGCTGAAGTGTTTCTTCCCCTTTTAGTTCCAGAAAAGAAATTGGAAATGACCAGCCACATGGCTCGTGACACAGGCACAGTAAATGTCACATGCAAAGCCCATGGAGTGTATCCAGAACCAAAGATGTCTCTCTACATGGGTCCCGACAGGAAAACGCAGTAAGTGTGCTGGGAGCCTTATCGTTATAATTTGGGGTTGCAAGCTAGGGGAGTCTTTTCTTTCTCTCTCTGTCATCCGGTGCGGAACACGCATGACTCATTTTCAAGTGATTGATGCGTGCATTGACAGAAGATTTGCTTGACTCATAAGTCATAATAACAATGCTTCGCTGGAGAGTACTGTAGATGCAGTTGAATAACTCATTCGTGCGGCTGTAATTGGGTATCTTGACTTGGTGTCCTTTCATCTGCTAGCATGAATTGCTTTGGGGTTGAAAAGTTTTACTCAGATTTTGAACAGTAACCGCTTGCTGGAGTCAATAGTTGTTCATTGGAAGCATTACTCCAGCAAAAAAAAACACTTTCGGTGACTGAAAATCATATTTGTTTTTTTATTTTTAAACAACTTTTCGCTGTACCGCACCAATGGGCACTAAAGCAAACAGAAATACTTTATTTTATTGCGCATGAATATTTTGAAATTTTTATAGAAAAAAAATAAACTGGCGCGGTTTTTTCCGGAGTTGAAGCTGCAATTTAGTTTTAAGTATTAGTTTGAAGACGTCTTGAGAGTTGAAAGTTGGCTACAAACTTAACGAAAGTTGATGCGAAACTGCTCGATTTATTGAAGCAAATGAGATTGGTTGGCACTTGTACATGAAAGTTTTGATCAACTTCTCGAGTAGGAGAGAACACTCTGTTGTTTGATTAGATTTCTGCAGAATGATAACAGGCTGCTAGTAGCTAAGTAATAGGCTCTGGCCTCTTTGAGCCGAATATCAAATAGAATCGAGCGTGGTTTTGTCAAGAATTGGATTCTGAGGATCTGATATTGCAACGTTTGAATCTCGTGTTATTGCCGGGTGCACTGCGAAAGTAAATATAGGTTAACATCCCAGCGAAATGAAAGGATAATATTAGATTCGGTTTGAGGTTAGAAGTCCTCTTTCTGTGCAATGTTATGAAATATTCCTTCTACACATACTTTCGAGTATGGATGACAGCGAGATCGACTTCTATTGTTGTATTATAAATGTTAAATATAATTTTTGAGTTTCCATGTAGAGCTGGGAGCCGAGGCAGACGTTGAGCTGGTATAAAAGAGACTGAAAATTGTCCATTGATGGTTCCAGGTCGGGAATTCTTGATAGCGTCACGGTAGAAACCATCTTCACCAGGTCTGGCGTCTACGACATAATTGCGACGAAAGTATTATACGACGAGGACCTCATCTCGCCGACAATATTCGGGTGCGAACTTCGAATACCAGAAGCAAATTACTTTGCGAGAAAAAGTATTGTCTATTATCCAGGTAAGTGTGCATCTGGAAGGTCATTGATTCCTTAATTAATTTAGACCAAGAGTGGAGAGTTTTCTGGAAAGTTTATTGCCGAAGAAAGTCTTATCGATGTCTTTAGTAAGTTGGCACAAGGAAAACCAAACCAGCATAAGAGAATAGTGTGGCCATGGCAGCACAAGTTGTGGAATAGGTGCTGCTATATAAAACCGTTCCAGTCTGTTTTCTTTTTGTTGCATTTCTAAGTACAAAGACGATTACCAGCACGGGAGATATGCTAATACTGTGCATTTTATTTTGGCGTTGAAGCAGAATAAGAAAACAAGTGCATCAAATGGTTTCTCTCTGTGTGTGGTTTCGAAACTCAGTTTGTAGAACTTAGAATTAATCAGATTGCTTCTTTGCCTCTGGGGGTACATTAGAATTGAAAATGTAGGAAATAGCGTTTCTAGCGTAGAATTGCCCCAGCGTGGTTCTAACTATAACAGAAGACCCATGACGATATCATACAAAAGAATCTGAGCGTAAAACATTAAACTTTTAGTTCCAATTCAACACTTTCTCGGGAAAAACACCCGGAGTTTAATTAAAAATTAAAGTTGGTATTCATTACGATTCGGGAGAAAACTAATTAAGCTATATTACAGCATTAAAGTGCAAATAGGCAGCTTAGATTGGTGGAAAATAATTGAGACGTTCTTGCTAGACGTCTTTGTAAGTACCATTGTTTCGCGCATTTATTGGATTCATGTCGTTCTCTGGAGTAATCGCTTCGCGGATGAACGCAGCGACTGAGAGTGGAAACGAATTGGCTTCTGTTTTGTACAGCATATTTGATGCCGTGGCATGTCGAGAATATCTACAGTGCACTACCGCCATATCGTTTCCAAGCTGTATTTATTTACAACAGTATAGTTATTAGCAGCTAATTGGTCAGGTTAAAACTAACCCGCGTTGTTGATTATCGTGCTTCTGGGCCCGGCATTTTAACAACCCAATCACCATTAAACCCGTCCCCAATCACTAGTTGGAGCCAAACGAAACGCGCCTGGCAATACTGTTATTTAACTTATGGAATACTCGATTACCAGCAACCACAAAATCCAGCCGCCGTATATTTATAGGCGCAGATTTACGATGTTCCGCGAGTGACAAAAGCTAGTTCAGTTACCGACAATGAACCACCTGTAGTTGCGTTATTAGAACTCTGCATTGCCGTATATATATATGGGAAATAATATTATTGATTCAGTGGTGTCTGTAATAGCATGCGTGTGACTATAGTATCTGCATGCATAATTGACTCTAGGAGCTTCTAGCGGCGAAGACCTATAGGTATAGGGGACGTGAAGTGGAAGCCTAATAGACTTTGAAACAAAAATAAAATTCTCGGCGAAACTCAAGGAAACCATGGAAATTGTCTAGTTCATGAGTCATGCAACGGACATTGGGAAAGTGGGATACGCTGACATTTCGATTTTAATTTTCGTTTTTCTATAGGCGTCATCATTCATTGGTCATCGCTCGGGAGCGGAAATGTAACATCAAATTGAACGTAAATAAAATATGGTGCGGCTTGATTGGAGTGGATTCCATTATTCTGTCTACGCTGCACGCAATCCACGAACGACACAATATAATGCATAGATTATAGAGTGCATTCTTTATTATTATGGCATGCCAGTTGGCATGCGTTTCTTTGGCGATCTAAACCACTAGTTCGGTGCACGAGTGCAACCCAATGCACAAGTGCATTTAATATTTCTACACTGGGTATATGCAACTAACGGGTTAATGGGGCGCATAACGCGCGCGGGTACCTATAAAAGTGAGAATGCAGTGCAGTTAACTTTTAATAGCGGTGTTTTGTGTAAACAGTAAAACACAGTGCAACTTTTTGCTGTACAGGACGTGCAGCCCTTGACGTTCAAAGTAGTGTCCTCGCAAACTTGCCATCAGTTTTTAAGACCGAAATAATTTATTATTTTCAATTATACCTCGTAGATTTAAGAATACTTGGAATTATAAATGAAAAGTTTGCACATCCGTTGATATCGTTGTGTTTCTGGGGCAAAGTTTATAGAAAACTGCTTTTCATGGCAGGTTTTGATTTGATTTTTCCTAAAAGTTTCGTCAATGCTTGGCCAACCCCCTGAAAATAAAACAAGACTTCCTTTATAAGGTCTTGGTTTTTGGTATGAACAAAAGCTTGGATTTATTCAATGGTTAAAAGCAATGGTGCTTTAATTTAATGGTTAGAAGGGTTGAAGTTTTATTTACTGTTCGGTCCACCAAGAGCACAGAGGCATTTCTTTCGAATGGCCAACGTAAAGCGTTGACTCTTACTGCTGGCTCTATCGTTCATTTATTATCACTGGAACCCTCCCATGTCGTTTCCCGCTCAAATTGCAAACAACAAACGAAATAATTTATAGTCAAAAACAAGCGAATTGTGTAATACTCGCCATATTGTTGATATACGAGATGCATGCGAATGTGTGGGTTGTGTGCGCTCATGTTAACATTGTATTTTTTTTTAACGGGAAACATTTCACATCCACTTGTTTGAAGACACCAATTTGGTTTGGCATCAGGTGGACTGGGATATCAACTCTATCAAAGATGGGGGTAGGCAGTTCTATTTTTATTTGTGTGAAAGGAATACACAAAATAATTATTTCCCGTTCACCAAATGCTGTTGCTAAACATTCCCATTTGATTTAAGTGAATATTTTGGATGTAATTCGTTTTAATATATTTATTATCATACATACAGGACACGACTTGTGCTTGCACAAATATGTGCGGAATTTAAGCTTAACCTCAACTTCATAATATATTTTAATTACACACGTCACTTGCATTTTTATTGAATCACAGCGGCAAATTTTTCAGTAAAATATTGGTAAAATAATTTGCTGTCAGAGAATTTCAGAATATTGTGAAAATGGAAAGTAAAATACGATTTTGTGATTTAAGGGACGAGGAGGTTGGTCTTGAAACTAAACTAACGGAATAATTTTTTTTTAAGATTAGCACACACGATAAAAAAAAGTAAGTCAAATATTTTGCATATAATCAAAACTGCATTAGGCCAATCTCTACCTTTAAGCGGAAATGAGTCCCCGCGTCTGTAAACACACAGATTGACATCCATCAGTAGGTACAGGCTAATTGCAATATTTTAACAAATGCACTTTTTCGTCCACAATTGAACTTGCTGGGCGTTTTCGACAGCGAATCAAATTGGAAATGATAGTCTCTGTCCAGCACTGAAAAATATGGATTTTAATTAATTGCATGGCCAAGACCATTTGCTAAAAAGAAAACGTAAATACTTTTAAGAAGCGGTTTAATATAAACTTACCTCTTATACAAATAAAACAAGATGCTTTTTATGATGCAATCTTGAAAATGGCGTTGGCTTTTAACACAAACCAGTTATTATTACACCGCAGTAATTTACTATTTAGCCATTTCCTAAGAAAATCCGGTGAAAATGGTGTTGTAGAAATCAGAAGGAAAGTATTATTTTCTCATCATCTTGAAAAAACCAAGTGCACTGCAATCTTTGAGATTGTTAGCGAAGCCTGCTTCTCTGCTTTGGTACAAAGAGACGAATCTGCGACAGTCGTGCTCTTTGCTAGGAAAAGCTCTCAGGTTTAATAATAAGGAGCATCTTCGTAATCTTCACAGAGATCGGCTGAGCATTTTAATTTGGGCTAAAACATTTGCAGAGAGAAAACAATGGAACTTGATCGGTTTCAATGGAGATAACAGTTCTTTTACAAGAGAATATCATGTCCGCAGCTTCCACGTTGTGTACATACCTTTTATATATGACGCGGTATAGCCGCTTTACTTATACAGGAACAATCACTCTAACACCACCTTCGCTCCAAATCCAAGTACTAACAAATATCAAGGGGGTTTCATTATTTCTGCACTATACAAATTAATTACAAAAAAAGTTTAGATTTTTTCGTTTGGGTACTGACAAACATTGCCATCAAGAATGTCACAGAGAGCATTTGACCACCAGAACCGAGTTCATTGGACTTTCTGAAAATATATTCTTACTCCCAATGTGATTTTCGTTGGTTACCTGTACGGGGACAAACATATGCTTAAATTAGAGAATTACCGCAACTCTTAAGCCAGGGTTTGAGCATGCTACTTTCAGGTCGATGGAGGTGCGTTGCCCTCAGGCTGCCATGCTTATTTATTTATTTATTTATTTTTGTTTTTTATTCCAGTGACTGCTGGACATACTTTCGAACGTAGGTTTTGACTTTCATTTCATTTCGTTAGGCTTTCGTTTCACACGGAAAATAATAATTTTAAGTGTCAACAACCCACTATGCCAATAAAACCTCGACCTCTTCTCAAAAATATTCTTTACAATATTTTTTATATCTGTAGAGTATAGCCCAACCCAACCATTTCCTACTTTTTTACAACAAAGAAGACGACTTTTTTTACACCAAATTTCATATAAACATACGGTAGGCTAGATATAAAAAAAAAAAAATGTTTTACTTGTTATTTATTGAAACGCAGTCCGCGAAATTAGTACTAGGCCCATGTTGGAAATTCGATAACCGTGCGCACTCTAGCCTAACGTAGTGAATAAGTAAAGCGGATACCGGCCCGAGAGATGACGCCGAGTGTACCCTAGTACTACTTTATTGTATTGTGTAATGTGCAATTTTGTTTGAAAATGCCGGATGGTCTATCTATATCCGTACGCTGCAGGCCGATAAAAGTGGTCCAGCGCGCCAGGTTCGATAAAGAACTGTTCACTTTTCAATCATATTGAATTGAAGGGGTTCGGTTTTGAAGTACCTACGAAATTATGGTTTAGGAACGAATCGAAAAAGGAATATACGTTTAAAACGTGAAATCTGGTCTAGAGGTACATTTAGTAAATTTCTTACGATATTAACTATGACGGCGCAATTACTTAGAAAGTATGTCTATACCTCTTTTAAACAGCACATTATTCTCAGAAAGGCATTAACTATTACACAATTCCACTGGGAAATATTTCGATTGACCAGTTTCCAATGACCATTCACTATGCATGGTCACATTCTTGCGATAGCAATTTTGACATGTTCATTTGCTGGTCACGACCTGCACGGTGGTTCGTTCATTTAGTGTAGACGATGGAGGTCGCGTGAGCCAGGATTCCACTTCGCCGGCACAACACGAACACGAACACGAACACAAACACAATTTAGACATTTCTTGTCTCGGATATTTCACCCGTGACGACGCCGACGCCGACGCCGACGCCGACGCCGCGTCAATCCTGCGATCTTGTTGACTGAAGGATGTGGTGGCCACACTACAAGGGTGTTACGTGTAGGCGATAAGGTGGTTGCTTTTCACGGAAAACGAGGGGGCCGAACGCGATATGAAATCGAATATAGGATTTTCAAATCGAATGAGCGATAGAACGAAAGCGATAGGCGGGGATTTGATAAAAGAGCCATTTTGGACGATTGTGGTTAATAAAGTGTACAACTATGGATGGGTTTATTATCCGAGTGTGCAATTTTTTTTTTTTTTTTTTTTGGATATGAAATGTGAGTTATTATTTGCCCTGACCAAATCTCCTCACGTTATGAATATGCGAAGGATTTGGATAAAAATATGATTTGTAACAGACATTTCCTTGATTTTAACCATTCTTAAAAAAACACTTGAGCATTGCTTTGAGCAATTGTTCCAAGCAGGGTAATTGCCACAAAAAAGTACGCCTGGCCGAGCTATAAGCACACAAAAAGAAAAAAACCAAAAGCTATAATATAGAGGTATTATAGAGGGGTTGGCGTTTTCCGTCGAATTTCAGTGTTTTAGGGAACGAACGGATGACAGGTCCGTATGATTGATTGTACCCACATCTCGACCGTGCTAAGCGTAATTTCCCATCACGTGCATTATTTCGCGACTACTGTTTCCCGCTTTTCGTGTGCACTCGCTGAGCGACCCAACTTTCCGCTCTCCTTCATTTACATGTGTACTCGTGGTGCACGACGCCGTCGTCTCCCCCATGCACACCGAGGCCGAGCTGGATGCCGTTTTACTTCCCCGCGTATTAATATTGTAAACGAGATGCAAAATTGAATGTTTATTTAGAGACGAGACTCTCATTTTAATATTGCTGAACAAAGTTTTAATAATCGATTCTTCTTTTTTTTTCAGGTATCGGTAACATAGAGAGTGGTAAGTTTGCCAAGTTTTTCTCATCATACGACCCTCTTTTGCTTCGCTTAGACAGGATTCAACTTTTAAAGGCATGTTCTCCTGTGATGATAAAAATATTTATGATGCAGAAGTAAATTCGCTCGAGGATTTTCCTGAAGCTTGCCTCATTTATCTGATGACTAAAAGTAATTCTGGTCATTTTAGGAAGCAGGAAAAACTGCGAAGTCACCCTTTGGCTCTGGCTAAGCCTTATCGTGCCCATGTTCTCACTTTCAATGGCGACTACAGATCAAATCTGAGAAAAAGGTAAGCGTGATAAAAGTGTGTGTGTCCTTAAAAAATGTAATCCATTCCAAACGAAAGAAAACACAAATTATAACGTATCTTTAATTCATTTCAGGTACTAATTGTTATCTTCTTTGTGAACTTTTCCAATCACGAAGAACTTAACTGAGGATGATAATTATATAAAACGTGGAAATGCATTAAAAGAGAGGTGTAGCGCACGTCAATTACTGTTAATTGAATGACTACTAATTTGCGAGAACGTGTTTTTCTGTCACACAATGACAAGTATTTTAAAAGATTTTCTATTTGTAATTTTAAATTAAAATTGAAATTGTAAACTATAGCATCAACGTGTAATAACACACGTTTAAAGCTCGATCAACGGCACCTCTGGGCTCTCTCTGTCTCTCTCTCGCTCTGGATACCCTACGTGACACTTACAACTGTTCAAACATGGCCAAGCGAACTCTCTGTTAGTTTTTTTTTTAGCAACTTTTTAGTAGATATATTTCGCCAAGTTTCGGTTCCCCGTGACAAATAAATTGCAGTGGTGTGACCATGTATCGGTTTATGGGCCGTAGCTCGTGAGGTCAATCAAAAAAACAAACTTTTGTGTCACACCCACCAGAACATCGTCCCTTTCAAAGGCCAATCAATTGCACAGATACCTAACGAAAAGCTTCGCTTTTTCATAAATCTCCAATTACACCCGAGGTGTTGAAACAAATGGTGACCACACGTGTGAGCTAATGGTCGTAGTTGTGCTTAGGCCCGGTATTACAATATGTTTAGCTCCTTACAGAAACAGCTGACTTTAACTGCATGTGATTGGTTGTTGCCATGGCTATTAATTTAACTCCCACGTTATCTAGGAGTTAAGAAAATTGTAATACCAGGCAATAGATTATCTTAAATATTAATTGGAATATGTAAAAAAAAATGTATAAATGAACGACATTTTGCGAATCAAAGTTTGACTGAGCGATTGTGGATAGAAAATTGTGTCAGTGTGTTTATGACACTTTGAGGTTAGGTCAGGTAGTGAGTATTTTTCACCACCTAGAAAACTGGCATTACAGTTAAATGTACGAACTATACAGGGTAAAATTTAAAATAATGATATCGATTACCGTTGCCAAAGAGTCATGTATAAAAAACTGGTTTGAATGAGATATCGACATTTATTTAGTTGTTACATCGATGATAGCAGCGCCATCATGATATTGTATATAAACAGGTTATAACTATTGATTAAGATATATTTTAGAAGGTTTTTTTTTAAAGATGATATGTGGTGATACGATGAGTTTACAGTTTTTGTGTTTTTTGTTGTCTTTATCCGTAATTTCTGTTTTGCAGCACTTGTAATGGGACGCATTTGTTTTTATCTTTTATTAGTCTTGTTTTAAATTATTTTCTTAATTTGAATTACGAACATCTTCGGCCTGGGGATTGATTTTAATGGCTTTAATCTGTTCAATTTGAGAGTATTTACCAAAATAAATTGCAGCGGCAATTTTTTAGTTCTGTTGATCAAAAATCTACTCTTTAAAGATATATGTGTTATTGTTTATGAGGCCTATGACTTTTGCGCGATCCAATTTCTATCAATTTGTTATTATCAATTTGTTTTTGTGAGAACATACGAAACACTTTATTTAGTAGGTTAGACTCTTTATTATATACCAAAAGTGAAAAAAGGTGACCCAGCCGAAAACGTCATAACGCATATATTATTAAAATGAATGGCAAACTTTAAGTTGTAGCTGTACCTACACGTTGCTATATTTTTTTGAAAAGAAAATTGACTTGCAGGCCTTGTCCTCGAGTCCTTGTTTGAGAAGAAAATTGTGTGGACATTGGTAGAATCTGTTTGAGAAAATGAGATATTTTTGAATGGTAGATTCTAAGCCTAATTCTGATAAAAATATTTATCGCAATTTTTTAAGCCCTTCTGTAACATTAAACACTCTATTAGGTATTAGTTGGACATATTTAGAAAATGATTGAGTGACAATTGAGTTCAAGTTCGATGTTCACTTAGAGCAACAAGTTTTTAGGCTGAATTCGGAGTACGCAAAATGGTCGCCATAAGATCACATAGCCTACGCCAAGAGGCAAGAATCCCGTGAATATGTAAGTAGTTACAGAGTTATTATTTTGTACCCAAAGAAATTTGATTCAAAGTAGGTACGACATTCACAATAAAAATTTGCGACTTTTCCCTTTCAAAGAAAATACAGCATACCTGTAGGTCGATGTTTAAAACGTAACAAAAAAGAGTTATCACTATTGAAAAATATTTTGGATATCAAACAATGAGCAAAATCGAGCTAGTATTGATTTATGTTCTTTATACTCATTTTAAATTTGAGTAAAGTAATTCCAGTAAAATACATTTATATCTAAAATGTTATTCGAAAAATAAAAACATTACAAGAGAAGTGTGAGTGTTAGCATAAAACTGAGCATTAGGCCAACCTCCCCCCCCCCCCCCCCCCACCCTACCCATCCTGTATAGAATCCATTCCATAGTTCCAAATTGCATGTGGAATTCTGCCAGTTCTTCTTGTATCCCCTCGTAATGCTAGCTTTAAATAACCGCCGTTTGACAGAATTTCGATCGGCAAGGCAAGCCGCAGCGAAATCTAAGACTACTGACAAATCTCATCAAATATTTTAAGAATACATTTTCCCCTTTTACTATCTTGACAATCGAAACGGGATATGGAAGAAAGTTGCGAATTATGACCATTGGCTTAGATATTCGATAAAAAAACTCCATGCAATGTTTTAAAATAACTGTTTCCTTTACTATAAGCGTTGATATACGTTAGACAAAAGGGGGTTAATCGTAATATCTAAAGCATCATTTTCCAATATTGATTTTACGCGATAAACAAAGTCGTGGCTAGATACTCTATCCTCCAGCCTCCAGGTGTCGTACTCCATCTCTCTGACACGTTTCGCCAAGTTAGTTAAAGGCTCGCCGACAGCCGCCATTGAGGGCGTTAAACATGCACAAGTGTTCAGAGCACGCCAATCGACCGGAGGAAGAAGAGATTAAAATTAAAATAATTTATAAGAGAGCAAGCGAGATGGGAAATTGAGAGAATGCAAAGCACAAAAGACGCCGACGCCGACGTCGACGCCAGTGCCGTGGGGGTGATAAACCACCAAATAACCCTCACGTGCTGCCGACAGTGCGTCCTAGTGGTAAGTAAGACTTGCAGGTAAGGTCTTTCGTCTTTATGTTTCCTTAAAATGAGTCCCTACTGAGCATCCTACCAATCTGTTCCTTTAATGCATGGTAAAACACACACTTAAATATTTCAATGCCGGAGTTCGATTCCCCGATTAGGAACACATTTTTGCTAGGGTAGTATTGTTTATTAAACGCAATTCCAATAGTCGTTGCAAGCATTTTAAATTTAAATAAGAACTAGCCATATTGATGCAGTCTGTATCCAATGCTTTTTTTCCAGCTCAGCTAGTCGCATCATTATTGAATAAAAAATAAAAATAAAAATTTAAAACGAAAATACATAAAGTGATGACAACGCAGAAATAATTGTTTCATCGTTTCAACTGTAAACATTAAACCTCCCTACACCAATCTGAATGAAAGTAATTTATAGCCAAAGTGGAGTCCCAGGTAGCCAGGTCCCAATTTAGCCTCTAGGTACACTAAATGTATTTAATATTTTGTACACTTATCTTATCTTATTTATAAGATTAAACGTATTCTACCCTGACATTCCCTGACTTTGTATCCCTGACTTCGATCCTGACTTTGTATCCTGTTAATTTACACGAACTGAGCGAAATATTCAATTAAACTTGCCCCAGAAAGAAATGGCCTGAGTCATTTAGAGCATTTTGCGATCCAGCGGCCAAACTCCTGCTCCGATTTGAACGAAATTTGCTGAGAAAATGATCTTGTTCTTAACTTAGACCCCCCGTTTTATTTCAGCATAATCGGTCGAATAGTTTTGAATCTATTCAAAAGTCTTAGTATAAATTTGAATTGAGTCCATCTCCCTCCCTCTTTCTCTCTAGCTTTGTTACGTGTTGAAGAATATTATATTTTTTAATTGTTATTTTTATAATAGTTATCTTTTAAAAATGATGTAATTACCTACTAGACTATTGTTATTATTGGTTATTGGTAGACTATTGGTATTATGCATCAAAATTTGGTACAATATTTTCTTTCCATTCTTTTAGCTTTATGATCCTGCGTGTAAAGGTGATGAATCTTTGATTTTGAATTTTTTTTCTAGCAAGCTTATTAAAACTAAACTTATGTTTTTAAACAATTTGTTATGTTATCTTTTTACAAAGCAGATAAGTGTAGTACGATATTATTTTCGATCGTCAATGTGTTTATTTTATGTTATTCAATAACATTACGTTGTGATATAGTAAATGGTATCACTTAATTTAAGCTTAATGTAACACATGCTAAAATGTGTGAATATTATGTTGCAGCTATTTTCATTTCATCGCTCACATATCATGAGAAAACACAATGTTACGTTCCTTGTCATCAATTACAAGGAAAATATAAACTTTGTATATTGTTTAATGTCATCTTGATTGTCGGAACAGCACTTTCATGTCACATTTTAGGTTGCAGCTTGGTAGCTAGTGTAAGCGGTAAATCAAGAAAATTTAGTTAAAAGAAAATCAATAATTTGCATAGAATTATTATTATTATTATTATTTGTGGTGTTTAACGACGCCCTGTTTTGACAACTGGCCCTGCGGCACTGGTCTAATGGCGTCGGTGAATGAGTGGATGATGATGAGTATGATGATGCACCTAACCTAGCCTAGAAGGGAGGAGGGGAAACCCGGTGCCGGCACGTAGCCTACTCCTGTCGAAAAGCACCAAGGGGACCACCGGCTTCACGTCCCTTCCGAAGGACGGTACAACTCGAACAGCAGGATTCCTCCACAAATCCATGCTGTCGAGAGGTTGATAAGCAAGGCGAATGAAGTTGCTGTACTAACTTTCATCCCTCCAAGCTCTCTCCCGAACAGAACTGGTCATGTGTATAATGGTCACCCATTCAATACCTGACTCAGCGCAGTGTTGCTTAACTTCGGTGATCCAACGAGAACCGGTGTTTCCAACACGCCAAACCGTTCGGTTTGGCATAGAAGAAAGGTTGAGTCTTAGCTTGATTGTATTGTAATAATATGGAAATAAATGGAAATAAATGGATATATTATAAATGTATTATAAATGTATAAAATAAAATAAATTAAAATGGAAATAAATATAAAAAACTTGGCATTCAGTTCCAAAATATTGCTTTCCTGTGTTTCTCCTTATTAGCTCCTTCAGCCGCTACGATTTTGCTGCGGTATATTAACTAGTTAGAAAATATTATTTCTTGCCACTTTATTGCTGCGGCGTATTGGATAAGTGCTAAGTAAACTTATGCGACGCTAAGTCACGGCAGGAACATGTTCACACACGTGTTTAAAATCATTTTTTGGGAATAAGTGCACGGTGTGAACATGTTCCTGCCGTGACGAAGCATCGAATATGTTTACTTCGCACCAATTTAACATGCCGCAGCAATAATGAGAAAAAAATAAATATTTATCATATTGATAAGATTATTTCTTGCCACATTATTGCTCCGGCGTATTGAATAAGTGCTAAGTAAACTTTTGCGACGCTACGTCACGGCAGGAACATGTTCACACACGTGTTTAAAATCATTTTTTGGGAATAAGTGCACGGTGTGAACATGTTCCTGCCGTGACGAAGCATCGAATATGTTTACTTCGCACCAATTTAACATGCCGCAGCAATAATGAACAAAATAAAATATTAATTAGATTTGCTAAGTGACTGACTTGATGCTTAATAATTTGATATTTAATTTTAAATGCAATTCCTGATCAAATGGCTTCGTTTTACTGCGCCATTTCTTTTACCACTTACCGTTATATAAATAATTATTACCTACTCACTTCTCCGCTGACGGCAAAACAATCCTAAGGGGATACTTAAGGGTTTAGGAACTAAAGGAACACTTTCAATCATTTACATATACACCTTTCTGTAGCAGTAATGAAACACAGTTTGACAAAACTTAGTTTTATTTGCAAATCAAAAGACAACAATGACCTGTCACATTTCAGCCGACGAGTTGGTGTCGTCAAGCATCGCTATACAGTTTTACGACACTTTTTAGACCACACAGGTAGTGAACACCCCCCTCCTCTCTCATGAATCGATTTCTAGCAATTTTTAAAAAGTTTGGAGGTATTCGGAGGGTAAGAAAACATTGTTTGGCAACACAATCAAATTTTAGTTGCGTTGTGGGAGAGTGTGCTTATGTATTAGGAGTAAGTGTGTAACAACAAATAATATTAAAAAGCTGAGGAAATTTCAGAAAGGGTTTGATCTACAGCATCTTGCTTGGGACAAAACGTGCGAAGATTTTGAATTGCTTTCAATCTTTAAATCGCTACTGCTTCAATTTCACAAAAATATCTCCTGTTTTGAATATGTATTGTGTCATTCAGTTATACCTTACTTTGTGGAAACCATAGCCTAGTCTCGAAGCCATAGCATAGCTGCATGTAAAACTAACATGATTGGTCACGATTCATGTTTCCAGCTCATCCCAAATGCACCAGAGTACTCAGAAAATATCACTTCACATTCTAGTTTAAAAAAAAAACCACCAAAAGTATAGTTTGTAAATATTCCTGTAAATAGGTGCAGTCACTGCTAAAACAACTATTAACAGCTAATAATATTGAGTATCTCTAAAGACTGAAATCTGAGCTTTTCTGCTTTAATGTCATCGAAAACTTATTACTTCCAAAAAAAATCACTTGTGTGTAAGTTTTTTTGTTTTGTTTTGTTGTTTTTCTCGCGTTTTTGTTCGCGCTCTCCGAGGCCAAACACCTCCTCCGATTTGAACGAAATTTTCATGGATCATTTTGATGTTTTAGACCTAGATCTCCTGCGTTTATCTCCTTGTTAAAACACTTCAACATTTATGAACAATTGCAGATTTTGTCCAAACGATTTTTCGTTGCACCGCTAAAAGTATTTGATATTTTTTAACCTAGCTTTGCAAAGATGTGACATAAATTAAAATTAAGTAGTTGTCAAGTTTTTAAGCACGTTTGCGCTTTCTTTCTCTTTGTATTCACAAATTTCCGAATGAATTTTGTAAATTTGGCAATTTTGCTTTGAAACAGAAATACACTATGCCTGGCGAATGAGTCATAGGACTAAAGACTGTCAAAACTACAATTGCTACAAACAATTTACACATATTTTTAAAATTAATCTCCCAATGAGACGTAAGAAACGCTGTGATCACGTAGTATGTGCGTAACACTAACTTAAAGAGAACTAAAAATGCTTTGAAAATTGAACATCTTCGTAATAGCAGAGCGAAAATCTGATGGTAATCCGATGTCACCGAGGCAAGAGTCGTCTTTGCAGCATTACTTGACGGACGGCGTCGCAGCGACAGCGGCAGGTGTCGATTTGGTGCTGAAAAAGAAACCACATTAATTAATTTATAAGTTTTGTTGTTAATATTTACTTTTTCGCGATAAAAAAAAGTTTACTTTTCTTTCCTCATCATTTTCCGTTGCTAACTGTGGGAAATATAGTCCCAAACAATTGGCAATTTTACTTATTATCAACCGCTTTACGCTTCCAATATATAGTTACGATCTTCTAGTCTAAGGGCCGAAACCATTTATTACGGAATTTATTATTCCGCTTGTGCTGCAAACGTTCCACAAAGAGCTTTGCGAGTAACAGGCGAGCAGACGGGTGGAAAGTACCTTCTCCAGCTCGCCAACTAGTTCCACTACCACTGCTCAGATCGATCCGACCCTCGTCACCATCGATCAAAACTCGAGCTGCCATTGGTTGGATTGGGACAAAGTGACACCACACATGGCGGCCGTAACATCAGTCGTCTGACTCGATCATTTAAAATTCAATTTGAATGATATAATCGATAAAACCAAATTAAATATATTCTTTTCATGGCGATTATCTCACTTGCTGACAGAATATGAAACACGCACATGTATTCATATATCAACCATTTTATGAGATTGTTACATTGATTCTAGACGCGCATTGTTCAAGTAGATATTAATAAATGTTAGAATGGTATAATTATATTGGTATAATTGTATTTATCCAGAATAATATAAAATTATATTGCCTTGCCTTTGATTTTACTGCAGAGTAGAAACGCTCTGCAATCTTCTCTGACTCGGACCTCCAGAAGATGATACATTTCAATGTCGTAGATCTGTAACACAAAGAGCGAAGAATATGTAAGATGACATGTCTTGTTGGTTTTTGGTTTGGCGGTGGCCCATGGTAGGTTTGGTTGCATGCATAACAACAGAGTGAATTCAGCTTCAGTAGTAACGATCTTGAAACGAGAACGTAAAAACGCTAGAGACAAGAGAGAGTAAAATAGCTATTTGAAACCAAGAAATACCAGAAATCCATTTTCCAATTGGAAAAATAAACTATTTTTGCATCTCATATGTATCGTGAGAGACAGCTTCTTGATTAAGATTGTAAACCGAGGCTTAACATGACCCACGCTAAATGATATATGCAGAAAATAAATATACATAAATATATATAATATACTTATTTCTGTAATATATGTTTATTACCACATGTCATATTTCGCACCAATGAGAAATAAGCACGCATGAGAATATTGCGTACAGACATTCACGCGCTGATTGTCAATCACGTGATTATAATTAACGAAATAGAGAGCGACCAAACCCTAAGGCAGAATCAGATCATTGTTTTAGCGCAAAGCCTTTCATCCCTGTTGCTGATTTAAATAACAATACTTTGTTTTATTATATTTAGTATACAACAATGCAAATTATTCCTTGGCCAGGGGCAATCCTGCTTAGCACGGAGTTTCCGAATTTATATTCAAGAGGTAGAATTACATGATTGGTGTTACGGTGCTGTAAATACCTAACCCAGCTTCCACAAATCCCACACGGCGTACTCCGTGTAAATACGTCATGAGGGCGTTTGGTGTCATTATTTTATAATTGTAAAAACAAATATGTGGAAATATAAGAACATAGTATTTGATTTCTTTTCTACTACTGCGTCCATGTTTGTGGCCAAACCAACATTAATTACGTTAATTATTTGACGATATCGATCTATGAAACTACTTGAAATAAACTGGTTGAATTTGCGACAAAAATTTAATCACAATTGAGAAAACAATTTTAAAGCTGGGTTTTTGGTAAAGAAAACAAAGCTGCTTTCACTCTTGATGAAGTGACAGGCACAAGTTGAAAAAATTCAGAAAAATCAGTTGTTTTCCTTAGCTTAGAAAGAAACAGTTTTTAAACATGACTTTTTCCAAATTAGCGCTAAAGACGGATGACGTAAACATGAGACTGCAAACCATAATAACACTACAATTATTTATTTTCATGCAAAAAACGGGGATTCACCCGATCTAAAGCCCTAACTTCAGCCCAAATGCAACGAATATATGCAATGACATATACATGTCTTTATATATGTCTTTATAAATGTCTTTGTATGCATATATATACATGAAGGCGAACTAAATACTTTGTGCGATTAACCCTCTCCCAGCTTAATTTATCATAACGCATATTACACACGCACAACGAACAACTCCATTGATATTATTCGAAAGTGCACACGGTGTGTACGGTGAGCGAATTAGGTTCAGGTCTGATCCCCTACGAACGGCCACCCTAGCAGCATGTGTAACGCTAACTCCCTGCGACGTGGCCATCCCTTCGTTCGTATACCTACGGCGAGGTTGTTCGCATGTTACGATTTCAAATGCGGTTCCACGCTCAGATGCGTGATCCGCGAATGCAGCGAGCCGCACTGGAAATACCGCTGTGTATTCTGATGTGCGTATGCTTGATGAAGTATATTATAAGAAAGGGTCGTTTTGTAATTATAATTTTGTGCAAGATGCAAGTAGTCACTGTTTTGTAAAGGGATGTTATTTGTTTTAGGGTTATATAATTCCAGTATATTCATACGATTCTAGGAAAATGACGTAGAAAAACGTTTTGATTGATTAACATAATTTTAATTTAAGAACTAATAGAAATCGTTGTGATTTTCTCTTGTAACGAGCAACAAAAGTGTCATAGAAATTTGTCCTGGAAAGCATGACTTTGATCACAGCATTTTCTTTTAAGCTTTATATTTAGAAATTTTCCAGCAGAAAAATATAATCAATTATTTCCTATATTTAATAGCACTACTTTGATTGCGACCAATTTTGACAATGAGTGAAAAATAAAAGAAATCAAAGCTGAATACCAGTTAATTATAGTCATCGAGAATTAACTTTGATCTCCGTACAATCAATCATTTTCGCTGAACACACATTGTCAGGATACAAGAGAAGTACTTGATGACAGTTACTTGGTTCAAATTATATGTCAGTCAACATTGTTTGATATATTTAATCAAAAGGCAACAGTGGTCCCCAGCTCCCATGCCATGCATAACATTTAAAAAAGTGACCTAAAATTCAGGGTAAAAACGACCACGTTATTAATCAAAGGGAAGATAGGACTTTTGGTGTCTGCTACTTTTAAAACCACACTGATGATCAATGCTCAAAAAGTAGACACACAATACACAATATGTTGATTCACATACATATATACATTTTTATATATATATATAAATCATTGAACTTTGAAATTTATTCATTACTTCTGTTTGCCGTCTACCATGTCTGCTTTTTTGTCACGACAGAGAGCTTTCATTCAAAATTGGTCCTGTCAATATTAATGCATTTGGTATCACTCCTATAATGAATACACGCGCTATTTTTCTCGTTAACAATCGTGATTGACTCGCGCAAGCAAAGGTACAACTATTGATGCGTGATATTATTTTGTGTTCAAGTAATTGTATGGCTTTTGGTTATAATTTTCGTTTCATGAATTCACGAATCGCTGAGTCTTGCTGTTTCAAACATTAATGAACCTCTGGTAATGGTTTTGATGACAAAATAAAGCTGGTACATGTGCGAGCGTCCGTTAAGAGCTGAAATGATACCTTATTTAAAAAACAAAACAAAAAAAAAAAAAAAAAATCGTGAATATACCTCACAAAGTTTGAATTTCGCTTCGGTGTTTGAAATGTGGTCGGGTAAAATTAGTGTGCGATGCCGCGTGAAACATGTCTGTGGTTGGAAAAATGTAACAATTGTGTTGTTGGACTAAATTTGCAACGAGATGCAGTCCTAAAATTTAAAGGAACATTCCATAAATTTAATGGAACAGGTTTTATCATGATTTTGACTTTTGAATGTGATTCGTTATATGAAGCAAAGGGTGTTTACCATTATACACACTCCGCTAGAATGCGTTTTTCTCGAGCAAATCTATGTAAAAGGGTGCATTTTACAGCAAAGTTTATAATGAGGCAAACGATGATGATGATAACGATAATAAGTCATGTTTTATGCCTGTATAAAAAAATAAACATGTTGAAACATGCTTCGTATAGAAATGGGAACATTGTTAAAAAATAGTTTGACCTGGATGTATAAGAATACAAATTTGAAAACTTCACCTGGAATTAAAACGTTTTAGGCGATCTTTCACGAATTAAAACACACATCAATGTATTTTCTAGTTGGAGATCGATCGTGAAATAAACTGCCTTGGGGTAATGGTAGCTAGATCTTGGCTGCTAGTTTCTGAAAAATAACTGGCAAAAATCAACAGTGACCGTGAGAGAAACCGCCAGACATTGGCTGCACCAAGCAAGTTGGTTCGCCGTCCGTGGCTTGGTTGGTTGGAGGGTGTTGTATCCTGCTGATAAGGCCAGGACAGGCTCAGAGATTGACCGACTGAAGGCGCTTAACTTGTAGGAACACCAGCCACTAACTCTATTATCTCTCGGATACAGTTGAAGCATTGGCTGAACACCGATTTGTTCGCTCTTGCTGTAGGGAAAGAGTTTCCCTAGAGATGCTGCTTTTTTTGTAAAAGCTTGGTAAAGTTTGAATTCTCGTCGAACTGGTCGATTTATTAACTTGGCTAGTAATAAGAATTAATTTTTAGAAATAACCCCAAGGTTTCTCGATGTTGTTCGATGTTGTTCGGTTTCTCGAACTCGATGTTTCTTAACCCCAAATATTAATAAAATTATTATTTTTCCAACATATTGTATTGCATTATGCTTCACGTTATTTCCTTCATTATTATAAATACCCGGTAAGTTTTCACTATTAGTTGTTGTGGATTGTGTGGATTGGAGGAAACTAAAGATAGTGCAGTTAGTTTGCAAATCGCTGCCTACAATGTGGGGCCGGGAGACCATTGACCAAATCTTACTTCCATCCCATAAGTTCTAAGCTAATGTCTTTTTTGTATTTTTCATGCAAATAATATTGTAAATTGACAAATTTTACGAAAATCCTATGGTTAATATAAATCAGTATAATATAATCAGTGTTTACTCTTGAGCAAATGGATCACGGACCAATTGCACTGTGACAAATTAGCACAAAGTAACATCACTTGTTATCGGGTAATGGACAATTGACACAATTTTCAATTTGTTTACAAATATGTAAACATGACAACAACATTCATGACAATAGTTTATTCAAATTGTTTGTGTGTACAATAATTTAAATTGCTCACATTTCCGTCGATCCAGTTCCCGTTTGTTAATTTACAATGTATGTGGGCCAAAAACAAATCACATTACCCGTTTTGTTGCACTATAAAATGCTTAAACATCATAGTTGCACATATTTATTGCATTAATGCATTTCAGATAATGCCCAATGGAAATGGATAACATTTGAATAAAACAACACGATTTAATTTCAGAGCGGTTTCATTTCATGTTGCATGACTTTTAGCTGCACGCCGTACTTTCGTTTACAGTACGAAATCAAAACACACTATAGTATGCAAGGATATACATATAAATCAAACAGAGAGTTTAATTAGACAGATATATACCATTTTAAGCCTGGCATAGCCGAAGTTTTTCTTACTCTGCGCTCTCCATTTTCAGAAATTTCTTTTTATTCTTATCCATATAACTTAATTATTAACCTTTTGCACCCTTTCATTCATTCACCCTCTTGATAAAACTTGAAACGTTTACAATTGTTACTTTTTGCCGGAAGAGGTCAGTCGGCAAGCCATGAATATCCGGTCTGCGTGGAGTGAAATCCAAGAGATATGAACGCCACTTTGCCATGGCTGCGATGTCAAATCTTTTGGCTCTATACCTCCACGCCAAAAACTGCCAACAGTCACGGTATATGATTAATAATAAACGATAAGCCAGCGCAAGAAAAACTTTCTGCCTGCTCGCACAAGGTGGTTAGTGGGGAAAATGTGGGATTAAAGGATTCTAGCATTTGGTGGCATAAATAAAATAATATTTAAGCCTGGAATTCTGTAATCTGCAATCTTAATAATACAATGCCTTTAAGATTAGTGCGTTTTATGTATTCTTCGCAAGTCACGGCACTTTTAGTATAAAATTGTTTAAAAAATAATGATATTCTGTATTGACTTAATAATGCCGTGATGGTTTTGGAAAGAGTTACTTGAATCAACTGTTTTTTTTTCGGGGATAATTTATAATTTGACTTAACTGGGTAGTTAAACTTATAAAACATTAAAGAAATCTATCAAGTCAATTACAAAAGGAATGTTATCTTTGTTTTTACATTACATAAGTAAAGCTAACACCGTTTTTTTATTTTTTTTATTTTGTCTAACCTTTAAATGCATAGTGGTCGCGCTCTTTTGGCTAAAAGTAGAACAAGCCATGTAATTTGTAACTGACTTTTTCCCCGACCCTACTCTCTAGCACGTTAACATTGGATGAAGCAATTCGAGTCTATTTTTTAACGCTGTAAGAGCATGGGAGGACCGAAGTGAGTAAGTCCATGGTGTGCTGCATGCACCAAGCAATTCACTTGGCAGTTATATTATATTCATGTGTTTAAGCAACATGGCACAATTTTCTTGCCACCGGTAATTTCAGGAACAACTTAGCCATTTTACTTCATATTACATTTAAAAGACAAGTTGTCATTTGAAATGTGAATGGCATAATTTTAATGAAGATATCAAAATCTCGGCAAAGTTATACCTACAGTACCTACCAATTTCAAGACTATCTAAACCAATTTTGGCAATAAAAGCTACTGCAACTAAATTGATATAGTTTGATTTGAAATTGGCGATTCTATAAAACCGCAGACTATAGGGAGGTATGAAAATGTAACATTAAATACAGTTCAGGCATGTTTTGCTGATTCTGAAAATATAAATGACATAATAGAAGTTTTTATGGTGTGCGGAAATGGTTTATTTGCTTAAAATTTTTTTCTGCAACCTTCCCCACACTTCCTAGTACTTGCTTGAAAAATATTTCCAATCCTACAGTGTATTCGTTAAATATTATCAGTAGTTTTTGATTGCGGGTAATTACTTAATAGTGATACATTAATTAAACAAGATAATTATATCAGTATTGCAAAATATAATATTTTATCTTATTATTATTTCCACAATATTAAAAATATATATTACAATATTATAATTAATTAATCATCAATTCAACTAACAATCAATTAAAATATGTAAATGTATTAACAATAAATTGGAAATTAACTAAATTGCGTAATTAATTAACGAATGTTTTGTATTATTTATTAAAATTTAACTAATATAATTTATATAATAATAGTAGTTCAAAATTAATTTAAAATATTAGTATAATATTATTTGATTTTAATATTCAAATAATTATTTTAATTTAATGTCTAATTAATATTAAGAACAATAGTTATATTGATATAACATTATAATATTAAAATAAGGTTTTAAATAAGTGTTTTAATAAATATTTAATATATAAGTTATCTGTTATCTGTTATATTATATATAATATAATATATTAATATAGATAATACAATTTTTTATAATAATAATAATAATTTTTTTTATCTGGTATATAATGGTATAAAACGGTAGCAATCGATATCTTCGTGTTTTTTTGCATAGATTAATTCAAAAATACTTTTTAATTAAAATTGAAATAATGGCCTCCTTATCTGCCGATTAACAGACTCCAACAAACCGACGCCCACGAAGGAGCCCTTAATAATATTATATAGTCACGACGCCACGCGCCGAACGTAATTTACACCAACACGTCCGCGTCGCTGCAGAGGGTTACAAACTTTTTGTTTATACATGGCTTTTCCATTAGACTTTCAGCCCGGCTCTGCAGTGAGACAAGACCCTTTACGATATTTTTCCATGCTGAGAAAGAAAGTAGTGGCAGAATTGCAATCCGTTTTTCTAATCAGTGTTCAAGCGATTCGCAACTTTCATACTTTTCTGCAATTTTTTTTTGCATTGTAGTAGTACAGGGTTTTCGCAAATTACCACCGTTGATCGTTGACCCACAATTATATCGAAGATAAATGCTGATAAACCCACACTTTTGGAGTTTCAAAAATAATTGCAATCGCCTGCCGCCTGCGTATTGTGACACCTTGATGTGAAGTTGTGGAACAGAATTTTGACTTGATTATCATAAAAATATCCCTGTACATTTCAAAGTCGACGAATTTTGCTAACTCGATGCTGGATTTAAATATAAATTCCGACTCCCTGGATGCATTAAACCACCACGATTAAATAGTGGAAAAGTAAAAAATGGGTTTTTTTAAAGATATCAGAGCTTGTTACAAGTTTAGGGAGTATGGATGTACTTTACTATCCAACGTAATTGTAGTAATTCTCTCCTCCCACTTCCACCAGAATGTTTTTAACATTTTCTTAACAGTGCTGAATTTTTCAGGATGTGAACAACGCTAAAACAGTAGAATTCTTTAAATTAACGCTGGACTTCTGACTATACTACTAAACTCAATGGTACCAGCTCTCACCTAGAAATTTCCGCAAAAGAATTCAATGAAACCAAGCGCACTCTTTTAGCACAAACCAAGCGTAGAAACTTTCCTTGTCTTCGGAAAAAAAAGGCATCATTATTTGTCTCCGGAAGAGATAAGACGAACATATTTTTTTCTTACCTTTCTTACATTTTATTTCTTGCTCTTATTACACGCTAAGATTCTTTCTTCTCCTTGATGACTTTTAACATCATGAATCCTGATTAATCCTATCATCTATGTAAGACGGGGAGATTCCCTTGGTGCATCATTAAGAAATCCTTCTCCAAGATAAAAAAATGTCCCTCGAGACCATTTGCATCTCCTTCCCAGCCTCATCAGCATTTAAGCCGTTTAGCAAAATTCGGGAAAACCTGCGGTTGATTTCATCAATGATCTGCAGATTTTAAGCCCAGTCAATCGAACCAAGCGAATAGAGTTCTAGTGGACCATAAAATAAAATTGATTGAAAATGAATCTGCGATGTAAATTTCAATCCCGGGGTGCGCGATACCATTTTTGGGAACAAAGAAAATTTCATATTTTAGCTTGGAAAAGCGACTACCAAACCCTTGCTCAAATATACCAGAAGTGGATCGGTAATACTGTTTTTTTAATTTACGTTTAGGCCACAAACCTTGCAGAAACAAGAGATTTTTGGTACATTTTTGGCCTGTTATTTTAAACTAAACCAAAGCAAAATCAAATCAAATTGCATCAATCAAGCAAGCTATATCAAAGCGACTTGTCTTTATTATATATTGCTTTTATTATAGCATTTTCAATCGATGACACCCTTTCTAGAAAATAATCTGACGCATTGTCCCATGACAACAATCCATATAATAGTTGTGTCACTACTAAAGCTAGGGAAACTGTTTTAAAGCAAGTGACATGGTGTTCCAAGGGATCGTAGTTTCAACAAACAAAAGGCAGTAGAATTTAAATTTTTTGCACAGTTTTTGAACACATGGTCTCCACGTAAAAAATGTGTCAACTGTGACACTGCGATAAATAAAAGTATGAACTTCACTTATTATATCCGTGCAATTACATTGTTGTACATGCAAGTTGTGTAGACAATCATAGGAGTGGTGCAAAATTTTAATACTTTGTTGAGAATTCCGGTTGAAAGGTGAGCAAATGTGCATTAATTTTGTCTTCTTAAAAGGGTTACAAATTAAATTATTATCGTGTGTCCAACGTAACACGTTTGCACTTCAACAGAACTTCACATATTTTATACGATAATGACTATGATAACACGACATTTAACTGCGCTTAAGAAAACTGCGGGGAAAATTGCTCTTATAAGACGATAAGCCACAATAATCGGAATGAGCGACAGAATAAGCTGCGGCACTCCACGATAAACGAACTGAAGAGAAGTTCTTAATTATTTCATTCAAAGCACGCCTTTAACAAGATTAAAAACTGTGAAGTTTCTTCAAACTACATGTTTCGTTGCGTTAAGATTAAATCTAGTTTGTTTGACATCTGTAGCGATGGCTAGATGAATTGTAGGTCTTAATCTGCTCTAGATTATCTTGGACAGGAAAAGCGGAAAATTGATAGTTATTTTCTTCTCGCCTAGGTTTAATGTGCCGCACACAAGCAGTATTTTTTAGAACAGTGCGGCTAAACCTTGTGTTAATTAATTTGCGCTGGATACCCAGTAAGACAGTTAAGAAAAAAAAACGAAGAAACTTTTATTTTTATGACAACATTTTATGAACCAGTGCGACCAATTTTTAATTGATGAAACTGAGTGGACCATTTTGATCACCAATTCGAATTGAATCGTTGAGTTTACTAGAACCATTTTAACGACACAATTTTATTTGTATTTCGTTCGGATTGAATTTAATGTGACTTCTGGCCCCGTACCACGGTAGCTAACCTCGTCAGTGGTTAGATAAAGGGCGATATAGTTCCACACCAAGCAGTGAACTTTAATAACGTAAAGCACTCGAGTTAAAAGGGAGGCAAGAGTGGCTGCTGTTTCTTAGTTTATCAGGCGAACACGTACCGAGAGAATAGCGCGGTGGTGTTAACGATAAGGAGCCCGGCATCAGATCAGATCTTAACACTGCGAGCCATTTGAATTGCCAAGTTACAGCATCCGTTCGGCACTACAAGCCAGTGATTCCAATCTTGTGAATGTAGAGGCTCTAGAAAGAGAGACAGACTTATGGTGATTTTCTTACTGGTTGTAATGAGAGAAAGAGAGATGCGGCTAGATGCGACGCGCTATTGTTTGCTCTAATTCTAAAGTACTAATGTAATAGAATGAGAAAAGCATTAAGATCCGCGAGTTGTAATCTTACAAAGATGAACTGAATCTAACCTAACTCATCAGTAGACAATAAACGATTAAAACAAATAGAAGTTGGGTTGTTTACAAAAGAACTCGCTATGTCGCCAAGAATTGAGTTTATTCTAATAGGCAATTGCTGATATAAGTTTGTAATTAACTCAACTGTTATGGGGTCAATTTGCTTTGGGTTTGAAAATGTACTTTGTTAAGTAGGTCTGCGCAAGCAAATGGCGACAAACTTTATAACCATTCCCTTATTTTAAGTTTTTACTACAAATGATTTATTTTTAATGTTTTAATTTATAGATTTTTCTAATTTCTTAGCCACAGATTTAAGTGTTTCTATAAAGAGTCTGTGTTGTAGCAATGATCTCGGGCATGGTGTGTCCAGCTAAGAGCAGTATGCGATTAGCGCCAATCAGTCTTGAAGAGGAGGCTAAAGGTCAATCTAATAAGTCACTCGACATGGCAGATAGTGGCCAGAGCTGGCTCAATACATGTTCAATCGAGTCACTAGAGACAACTTGAAAGTGCATGCAAAAGAAGTGGACTGCTTTGTGTAATTTATTTCGATACTTACTCGCCGTAGTATAGAGTGGATTCGATATCTAGAACTAAACGACAAAAAAAAAGAAACAAGTAAAATCTCATTTCACATAACAAATTGCATTCTTGATAGACAATATTGTCTTTGCCGAGCGGTAGGGGAAAACAGCATAGTAACGTTGGAATCATGTTTGCGTTATTAAATTTAATACATTCAATCAGCGTCGGTAACAAAATAAACAAAATGTAATTTGAAACAAAATGTGCCATCGATTATTTCACCTGCCATCGACTTATCTGGTTGGCAAGTATTTTCAAGCAATAAATCCCCATACCAACATCATTTTTGTTGATTTTTTTCTGTTTTGCAGCATTTTTTCCGATCCGTCTTAACCAAATTTCAAATTTTCACTCTACATTTAAAAAACAAACTAATTGGCCAGCTTGTGCTTCCCCACGTATTACAAGAACACACTCAATACGGTTGGACATGGAGTAATTGAAAGTAGAACAGCAAATTAATGTGCTTATTTTTTGCCGACACCAGCATAAAGTCTCGGCGGTGGTCTGCAGACTGCGCCATGTTATGATCGCAAACAAGCACACATCAAACGCAGTACTGCACCTTTGACGTGGGTCACATTCAGGTGGAAACCCTTTGCGCCAGTCGAGACGTCGTAACGCGGCGCCGCGGCGTTGAAAGCAGTCAACAAACTCAAAAAGATGGACGTTAAATATTGTCACATGGTCAGAACGCTTTTAGAAATCTAACGAGAAAAAAGTTTTTTCTCGTTTTTTCATCCTTACAAACTATTTTGTATGATATACAATATGTCTGGAGATATAAATAATTCAAATATTAATTCTGCTACAATGATGAAGGGCGCTGCCTTGGCTTTTCAGTCGAGATTTTAAAAGAAAATCGTCGTCTCCAAACTCGTAGTGCAAGGAAAACTGTCTTCCATCCATATATCAGTTCGAGTCAGTGTTCGGGTCGATGAGCTATGAATTATGGAGGAGCGATCAAAATGGGAATGCGTCTCGAAAGCGCGACTTTTCTCTGACTGATACATCTCTCTCTGGTATCTCCAATCTTATCTCATGAAAAAGATATTCTCTCACTTTAACTCCAAAAATTAGGCACATACACGTTCGGACATCAACTAAACCAAGGGACACATTTTAATTGCGAAATAAGGCCGAAATAAATATTTGTGCTAAAGTGGATTGCTCGGGAGTTTCCCAATTGCTGTGTTCATGGACGACTCTGCAGCCACCTTGTAGTCACTTCTGGCATTGTCTGCATATTTGACGATCTCTTTAATAGGGACGATGGAGTAGGGACTCTCCTCATAGTCGATCACCCCCGTCTCGGGATCGTAATCGTACAGCTCGTCTTCGTCGTAGACGTGGCTTAATTTAACATTGATCTCCTCGTCAGAATCGCTGTCATCTTCGTACCACATGCTACTGTTCTGAGACGTTATCAATGTGTTGATATCCATTTCTCGTATCATGAGCAAAATAATTGAGAGTAATAGGGCGACGACGGACAGGAACAAGCAGATGAGCACCCCACGGTCGTACTTGAGCTCGCCCAGGCGTGGTACGCGGACCCAAACAGTCACGTTTTCAGCCTCGAATATTTCAGGGGGCAACTCAAGACAGTCACATGCCCCGAACTGTTCGCAGCTCATATTCGTACTTTAATAAAGTCTATACAGCTAATCATTTCTTGTTTTGATGACATTTTCAATTTGGTGTCAAAACAGAATAGCTATGGCAACAGAAAGTCATTCTTTAGTGCCCAGTTACATTATTGCCCAGTTTCTTGGATAAAGTAAACTATAAAAATGTATAAAATAATGTACAGTTGTTAAGAAAACTGGACTTTTGATGGAGCTGTGACCATGTAGATGAGACTTTTACTGAGAGTTAACTTTCAAACGGTACATTTTAAAACCGTCCCTTAAAACGACTGATATAACCTTGTGAGATAACCGTGTGAGATAACCGCATAGACAATCAATATTACAACCAGCTCGATAGTGATTGGAATGCCCTCTTCAAATAGTAACTTTCAAGAATCTTAAAAAAGTCACAACTTGAGACTTGCGGAGACTTTCCTTTCTAGAGAAAATATTTACTTGAATACGCATTTCTAATTTGCATCTATTTGTAAATCACGGGATACAATGTCAATAGTAGATATGCAGACATTACTTCTCTTGCACTCATTGACTGAGGAAAAGCAATAGTATGAACAGTGCCGGGATCCGTGTAGCACCCTTTCCTCAGGAGGAGACTACGAGAGCACGTCACACAATATATACACTGAATCAGCCCTGCCTAGCAGCGCCCTTATTTTCCAACACCGCGACGGCGGCCTACTTCATTAGATATTCAAAGTAAATCCCTCGGTTGTACCCTCGTGTACTTATTCGGAGTGAAATTGAGCGGTAGAAAGTCTTAATATATTATGCATTTTGTGCCTGTCTTGACTCCTCTACTCTCAAGTTTCAGGGGGGGTTAAAACAGAAGGAGACCTGAATCAGTAACGTGATGGAAATGAACAACAATTACTTTTTTAAACGTACCGCAAAATCAACATCTTGTTTTTGCGTGCTGTTAACGACAAATATTCACGCAAAAATGGCTTTAAATTAATTCGACATACCACGATAATAAAACCGCAAAAAAAAACACTAATCACATCTGCTGTTCAAAAAGTGTTGGAAATTTAGTATACTCATGAACCTGCAGCCCGAAGCTTAAACCGTCACCGATCCCGTCTAAAAATTTAAAAATATATTTCAATGATTGGCCGCCAAAGACATAGCAAAGAAGAAGTTGATTTGGATGGCATAAGATAAAAACAAATAATCATAATAATTAGGTTACTTAGGCTCAGGGGGTTGCGTTTAGGGGCACAGTCTTAAAATGTTTTTATTGTATCCACTCTACTTAGGTACTTCATTTCCCCACACGTTAAGGTAAGGTAAACGTGTTCGTGCATTGCATTAATTTTTATCGGACTATACTCTGCCAGCATTTTGAGAATGTGAGTGGAAATCAGTGGATCATCTTCTTCGTTTTGCTCCTGCTTTTATGGGGACACGCGGCGGTGGTATGCAGGGTTCTTTGAATGAATTTCAAGTAGGGTCTAGCAAACTTTTTGAGGGTTGCGGTCGCGGAAATTCTTCGCATGCCAAAGCCGGACAAAAGCTTACCCCGCTCTAAAACTAGTGAATGCTATCACTTTTGTTTTCTAGACCACAAGAAAAATGCTTGTGCCCGACTAGAACCCTGGTGGCAACCTGGCGGCAACCTGGCGGCAACTTGGAAAATTACTTCATAGAGAAACCGTAGTTTTTTAAGAACAGCAAGTAAGTTTAAATTTCTTTAACAAGGATATTGGGGGTTTCTCTTTAGGCATGCGGTATAAAGTATTATATTTAAAGAAATACATATTTTGAAAATAAACATTTCATTATTGATTGACTTTGATTCTATTAATATGATGCGGAGTTACACACACGGTAATAGCTTTACTTCCATTTGTCATGGCATGTCAATTCTACCAGATAAATATTGGAGAATGGACTTAAAGCACTGCTATAATATGATTTATTGTGTTCTGAAAAACTCTCGATATGGAATACTCTCTAAATATTCATAGAGATGTCAAACTGATTTCTCTCTAGAACAGTTATCAAAATATTATTGCTCCATAAGAAAAGTAACTATGTGTTTGGAATTTATAAAACAAATTAAAGTTATGTGATGGACTCCAATATATTAAAATCTGTGTTGCAAATTGTATGACAAAATTTGGTAAAGATCACGTAAACACTAATATGTACTGGAACAAAAAAAAACAAGAAGAAGATCTCCAATAGAAAATTCAACGTTTGGTAGCCATAGATGCTGGATCGCCTGACAGAGCTTCTCAAACCTGTTCTCTTATGTTACCGCGGGTATATCTCCAAATTTGGCGCATTTTAATTCGTTTTGAACCTGATTTTGTTAATTTATTTATGCGACTTCTGATAGTGAGTGAGTAAAGCTACGAGCGTATCAGTTTTAAATTATGATAAACAATCATTTAACCTTCGACATTTCGGCAATTGAACTCTGTTTTGTAAACAAAATTGCAAACGACACGAAACAGTCCACAGCGTGGCTCTCGAGTGCAAGTCGTCGGTGGTGTGTGATTTGAAGGGTTGCGTTCCGAGTTGATTGAAAGGTGTACGTTCCATTAGCTGCACCAGGAAAGTTGGACATTGTGACGATGCAAATAATTGAAATAGCAGTCGGTAGGGCGAAGCCGAGCTGCGCCCACCGCTCGGCGCCCCGTGTAAGGTAGGGAGTCTACCCGGACAGGGCATACGACCCTCAAGCACGCTACATCCGAGCGTGCCCTCTAGCCATAAGACAAAATGGAGAATATAACTAAGCCACATCTCAGATGTCAGAACCTATTATTTAGAGAATGACTGAAGATAAAACGTTTTCACAATAATGCTTTCAGGAATGTGACATAATAAATTTGGCATTTATATTTCATTGCCTAGACCTACCATGTTTATTTGGTATAACATGGTATTGAGGGAATGACAGTATTTTTTTTTTGTATTGCAATTTAGGAGGCTGGGTTAGATATAGGCTCATGAAGCAAAAAAACATCTGACTTCAAAGTTATTTCTTTATTTTCCTTGTATATTTGGATTGATCAGAATTCTGAGAAAACAGAGAACAGAATTAAAACAGAATTAAACACAAGGGAAAACTGCATGGTTTACATGTATTGACCACTCGGGACATATATATGTCACTTTCCCACATAGGCGAGTCATTTCCTTGTGTCGGTTTAAGTAGCTTTGTTAATAATAAAAAAAAAAGTTTTCACATAATAAAAACTGCTCATTAAGCAAAGAAGATACTGATTAGCATCCGCACTTTTTTTTATACAAATACAATTTACTACATTAATAAAATAACATTGTCACTCGTCGGTCTCTACAAGAGATAGGATTATTCTATAATATGATAGAAACAAAAACCTTGTGAGTTGTGGATTCTCCATGATCCGCTTAACTGTGGAAGGCTGCCGGGGATTATTCTGGTCAATGATAGATCATAAACCGCTTCACGAGGATAACGGCTACCGATGACGTTCGGACCATGAGGTGTTCGGATGCCAGGTGGCCCGGCTGGTTCCAAGTCCAAATGTTCCTATATAGCTACACTGTATACACACAGAACATGGACGAGGAAAGGTTCGGTAAAAACCTACTACCGGTTAGAGATTAAGAGTCTAAAAATAAACCATTGAGGATTACTAAAAAAAAATATATGTTTTTGGTTGGAAAAACCAGAGTGCCGGAAAACTGAGGTAGTATGTGAATAATGTATTATAATATTAAAGTGTCATTTTGTCAATGAAAAAAGGAAACATTGTCCGTAGTAGACAGTCCGTCGGTTGTTTAATTTTCTCTGTTTTCCCTACCCCAACATTTTAATGGTCCACACATCGTGGCAAAAAATGTACATACACGACCTTGCTGTTTTTTTGCCCCTTCTGGGTTTAAATCGCCGTTCGATGCCAGCATTATTCTCTGATGTCTATGAACAGGTAAAATAACGAGGATTGACATCGCCATCACAGCGTGCCAAAAACTATGTACAAACTTATAGTTTCTAGACGTCTCAAGAAAAGCGTAACACACTAGTCCGATGACAATCAATGTCAAACCAATTGGCAGGTAAAACTTCCAATACTTAACACTAGGATAACAAGACCTCGACTTTCTCATATAGAATCCCCAAAAGCCGGCAACAATAAACAGACCAATAAGAGTTGGAATCAAAAACATCCACAAAGAAGTGCGGTTGTATTCCGAGCCCAAGGCGATACCGATCGCCCCGGCCATTTGAGCCAAGGAAGACAAAGTAGGATTCAAATTGGCCATCGCGATCAACGTAACCCAGACCGCCAGCACCGCCGAGTAGAAGTCACAGAACTGAAGCACACTGCCTCGGATTAGACAGAACGAAAAGATGCCGTCTCCGGCGTCACACGCATGATAAAAAGTCGAGAAGAACATAGTACACGCATATACTAGTGCTTCGGTGTAGTACCTCCTGCGAATCGACATCACCACAGCGGGAAGGAAAAAAAGATTGCTCAACGTTAGGAGCAAGACGGCGAGGAGGAGTTCGGTGTTAGACGAGACTTTGCTGTCGTCGGTGCACGCCCATCCACGGTATCCGTGGTAGCAAAGGCACGAGGAAAACAGGAGTCCGCCGTTCATGTCCGTTACACACCGGCCAAAATCGCCGCAATTGTCCAGATCGCACGATCCCGACTCGATGACGAACGACATGTTGATGGCGTCCATGCCCACGCACGGAGTCTGCAGCACATCCCCGGTGCTCTTCTCAAAGCAGAAGGGCATGAGACTCAAGAACCACGTGCCTGATTCTGGGTAGGGGACGTGGAGTTGTCGAACATTGGTTTTTAGCGCCTCGGACGTGGAATTCACCTGGAGTTGGTTGGGATACACCAGTCCCGTGCTATCGAGGCAAGTGTTGGAAAACTCTGGCACAGTTTGAAGCTCGCGCCCGAGGCAAGCCAAAACTTTCACGTAATATTTATCGGCGAAACCTTTTAAGCTATCCATAACAATTTTGATTTCCAAAGTAAGTGTACCACCAATGTCTTGAATTGGGTTCACCATGAAGGTCATAGAAGTGGGCTTGGCAGTGCTCACCAACACGTATGGGGTTTCTGTTTCATTTGCCGGCTGGGTGCGGTGAAAGCCGTACGAAAAGAACCCCGAGTAAGTTTGACGCGTTAATGGTATTGTTGACCAGCACGAGGGAAAAACTACTTCTTCGTTCACGGACAAGGACGTGGTGTTGCAGTCATCACTCGGCCGGTGCTCGAAGTTGGCTCCAAAACGAAAGTCCACCCTCTGCACGTCTGGACTCTCCACGTCTGGTGAGTCGAGAGCCACCGTGACATAATACCAAGTGTTTTCGGAAGGTGTGAAATGAAAAGTGCAATTGCTGTCATTTGAGCAACGTTCACTTAGCGACGCGTTTCCGGAAGCCCTTGCGCTCGTGTCTACTGCAATGTTCATGCCACCCTCGACTCCGACTGACAAAGACGTTTTATTAAACTTGTCCAAATCGATTCGGACCGAAATTATATCACGGGGCACATACAATTTGAACTTGACTGTCGGTGCAGATTGACGCAAAGTGTGTTTAACTGATTGGTTCTGGGAGACCGCAATCATTTCATCAACAAACGTTACGTCGACGCTTGCCTCCATTATGACGGCGCAAACCAACGTCAGGCCCGACTGCACTATGCCGTCGTCGTCCGGATCCGTGTAATCTATGTAAACCACAGTGAACCAGTCGCCAGGTTTCGGGTAATCCAACGTTATCTGATTCGACGTTTTGTCGCTGGAAAATGAAAGCTTTCTCAAATTTTCATTCCGATCGAAGTAATTGTCGGGGAATTTACTAGCGTCGGGGCTGATGACAGGGTAGCCACCTTCTTTGACGTAAGCAGTCATCGGACGTGGCTTGCACGACGAGAGGCTGATGGCGGACATCTTCACCTCCCAAGCTGTCAGGTTCCATGTTGCCGATCGAATTTGCTCAGGGATCTTGACGTGAAGGATCGTGACGTCGTCGTAGCCGCGGTAGTCCTTGATTTGACGCGCGGGAAAGTTGATTACTTTGACAGCGTGCGTTGAGAGGATGTGGAAGACCAGAAGAATAAAGATGCAGGACGTCATTTGCATACGTCATAAAACGCTGTGCATCTGGAAAAATAGAGAAAATGGTCTAAAGTTTTTTAAGATGTCGTTTTTTTTTCTTTGTTACGGCTAGAAAAAATAGAAACCAATAATTGTGGATGTTTTATCTGCTGAGAATGCTTTAAAAGATTAGAGGACAATACAGCTGAAATGACTATCTAAGAGATACTGGGAACTGTATCTTATTGGTTTGCACCAAAATGCAGTCTGTTCTTTGAAAAAGGTGATTTATATCTGACTTTGAATTGATAAAGCTGTGACCTTCCTACGTGCGCGAACAGTTTGACGTCATGCAAACATTAGGAATTCTGAGCAAATAACGCCCACAGAAGTGTTATCGCAACAAACTGAGTCAGTCTGGCAAAACACAGGCCTCGCCTCAACATGACAGACAAGCCGAATTTCAAAAATAGTATTGGCGCTCTCAAGGCGCTCCACTTGTGGATTGGTCTCTCGCGACTGTGCGGATCAATATCAGAGGCCCATCCATTGCTCATGGCTGCTCGTCTAGAGGGCAAAGAACCCGCCTACCAACGCACAAACCCAACAACAACGCCTCCACAATTACACCAATTCGCTCAGCTCTAATGCATTCTATAATTTAAATAAATTATCATTTTTACATACCAGTTTAAGTAGCTAACGCGCGATGGTTTGCCTCTACGCAGCACAAGATGGAGTCGCGATGACATCTGCTTCGTTACTGTCGCTGCTTTTCGTAACGCACTTGTCGCACTGCACCACCATTTCCTCGGTATGCGTAATGATTTAATTGACGATGTGGGGATACTCGTTGGGAACTGTTTCGCTTATTACTAGTGTTAATTGATAGAGGATTGTGGGCGAACCAGTTGTGCGGGTGTATTTATTGGTGCTGTAATGCGACTGAGCAGCGACCATGCGCCTATCGATCCGTCGGGAGAACCAGCTGTAGTTGAGAGACAAACATGGCGCGTGTTTCTAGCTAGCCCACCGTTCAGCTACTGATAACAAGTATGGTTTTGCTGAAATTGTTGCTTCCACAGATAAGCACCGAGTGTTTAAGAACCAAGCTTATCTTATCCGATGCTCATATGTACAACTGTAAAAACATTTGGAGTTCGAGCGGTCAAAACAGTTATAACAGCTTCCTGGACTCTTATGAGTGTCAAAATCACTGTATCAAAATACGCTGAGAGGGTGGGGGGAATTGTGCAAAATTCAAATTGTAACCATTGCGTGCGTTCTTGGTTTGATTTAAAGCTGAATAGGACTTGGTTGTATACTGATGTAAAATTGCTTTATTAATTTAATTGGAGGATTAAAAATTAGATACCTGGATAATCATAGATGAATAAAGGGTTCGCTCGCACTAAGAAAAATTATTCTACATCAAATTGCGATTTACAAATTGCGAAACGGGATGCTGTGTCTTTAATTTCCCCACATCGTGATCAATCATATGAATTTAAATTTGTAACGGTCAGACTTATTTTCAATTAACTTGACTATATTTGTCGAAAGAAAAGCATTCCGTTTGCTAAAAGATCCACAATTCTAGAGAAAAGTAGAATTTAAACACTTCGAAATGTACATTCGAAAAAACAAATACTGAGCGGAAAAGAACAGGAAAAAATAGAAATGGAAAACAAAGCCCTTATAATAGTGTATGCTCCCAAAAAAAAAAAAAAAAAAAATGCTCCTCCCTCTTTGCCTTCAACACGTACATCCCCTTTTCAGACCTTACCGCACTCGTTACTCTGACCTATTTTCCAATGGTGTGTGAAACAATATTACACTAAGGATACATTACACATCAGCAGATGACGCTGTACCGGTGACAACGTGTCAAAGCGCTGAATTGGATTTCATATTTTCAATAATTAGCCAGTTACATTCGCCGGGGCATGGAACGTCTTGATTCTACGCGGATAAGATTTTCTCGCTCATTTCAATAACGAGCAACTTTGGTGCACGACTTACAGCGAATTGCATGAATCTCATTAGGAAGTTTGGCTTTCGTCACAAACATTGATTAAAGTTTAATTAGTGATGTAGAACAAACTCTTATCAAGTGAATCAATCGTTAGTTAACGTACAGGAAAAAATCCTTATCCAATGTTGTGTGCAAAAGTCAACGTTGGTTAAGGTGCAGTCAAAAAGAAGAAAAAAAGGAACTGCGTCTAGAACTTTCGCGTGTTGGATCAACATTACCAAGGCGGCCACGAATACGGTCTCGTATATAGATTCCCTGCGTTCTTTTATGTTCGGTGTAACGTAAGGGAGACGGGCAGGCATCTTTAATCAAACACCACCTCATTTCGAATGCTACCTTCTCTCGAACATGTGATTTTCCTGGACGGACATTGTCGCATGTCGGGGTCGCTTCATCACGGACTGCGTCTCATCGCCCGTTAACCCGTCGGCTTCGAGCAAAGAGGACAAGAACAACCCCATTGTCTGTGGCCCTTTGCGTGATCCCGTGCCAGGCAAAAACAATAAACAAACAAATTGTTATCCTGTCCTTTGGGTGTACGAAAGCAAAGATTAATTAATTAACCTGCTAACGATATAGGAGATTGCATTCATGTTATTTCACGGGCAAAGTGTGGGATAGCAAACAAAGCGAGGATGCACGACTATAAGCTACGAACACGGAGAAATAATTGCAAGCATTTCTGTGAGCATTAGACATTGGGAATGTGAAACAGCAGAAGATTTAGGTTGACTTTTCGCGGTTGAGGATGCTCATCGTCTCGTATTATGTTATTGTGTTACTAAATCTGATTTATTTTAAACTAAACAATAAACCCATTTTAGATATATGTGGTACTTTATCATGTGAAAATTGTCAGAAGCGAGATCAAAAATTATTAGCATCGTCGACAAAGGCAAGAGAACACGTTTCTGGCGACCTGTTTGGAGACGATAGCCGCAAGGCACACTGCTATTTTTATTTATTTTTTAATTACAAAGACAAATTCAATACACCGTGTTTACGCGTGGCTTATAAAAACGTCACGCCGCAGCCATTAATCCCATCACAAGTTATGGTTTTTCTTTCCATTATAATCGCCATTTATTCCAGCCCAGTGGCCCTGATTGATAGGCAATTCACATTGCTTCACGCCCGTGTGGACGTTTATTGTTACCGGAAGGGTGAACGTCTGCCCGGTGGTGGCGGATAAACGAGCCGCCAAGGGGGTGCATCGCCAGTGATTTCCTGCAAGCAGGCACGGTCTCACCGGGCCCCCACCATCCGGGCCCCCTCCCATCGGGCCCCTTCCCTCGGGGCCCCGTTCGTCAACTCGTTGAAGGCGACCGTCGCAGAAATAAAAAAAACGGAGGTAGTTCGGCCTCAGTCACGATCAAACTACTGCACATTTTTCTATGTAGGTAAATACAGTAGAAATCTCCAAGGATCTTTTTCATTTTGTCTGCAAGTCGTAGAAAATAAATTATAAAACTTGACCCATTTGCGAGATGCACTCCATTTAAATAAGTTCCAGGACGCTTTTGACAAAATATCGACAAAAATATTGCAATGCAATCAGACATCAAAATTAGGTGATTTAAAAAAATGTTAATTAAAATGTGGATAAATGTTGTAATTTTACCAGAGCTTTTTGGTCAAAGCAGAGTAAGATATTTCACAAAGCTCGCGCCAGACAATTGGTTTGGCTCCAGAGACAAGATTTCAGAAATGTCACGTACAGCCTTTATCCCCGCTGATATTGCCAATAAAGTCCGATGAAAAATTATAAGCCATAAAATTAAGCAGATTATGATTGGTTAGGGCAATCCATAACCACAATTTAACTTCCGACTTTTAAAAATCCGATCGCTTTAGTATATCCTCTGACTTAAAGATAATATATTGCATTAATCCTTTCACTATGATTGGACCAATGTCCTAAAGGCACACAAATAAAGTGCCGCTGGCTTTATTTCGAGCCGCTTTATCATTTTAATGATCTACAGCTGCAGTGTAAAAAGGTGTCAAATTTTTCCGCAGATATTTGCATTCAAAAATAGTTTCATGTGCTGAAATAAAATTACAGTATTACAGAATTACACAAGTGGAGAATTGAAGGATTGATCTGAGTATAAAATTTGCCTTAAGCTTTTAGTAGCACCGATAATAAATAAAGTCATATTTGAAGGTATTTGTAAACATAATCAAGTTTTTTCAAAGCAAAACCGTCGCAAAAATATTGCACGGAGCAGACCTTTGACGCAACGAACTCTGTAAATCACGGGACCTACTGAAAAGTATTTTCTGGCCAAAGTATATAACAAGTGACTAAAAACAGAGAAAAAAATGTTTTTTGCGCCATTCATTCTTTTATTTCAAAGCCATAGAAAATTACGGGGTCAAGAGGCTTGAAAAAGTGTTTGCGAAGTTGGCAAAGAAACAGCACTCTTTGACTTTTTGAAAGGGTGATTAAGCTTTGATATGGACTATGGTGAGAGGCCCCAATGGCAAGGGGAGGTGTAAGTGTTGGAAAGGGTGCAGACAACTGACGAGCGAGCGAGAAGGAGAGATAATGAGAGGGGGAGCGAAGGTGTCACCCGAAAGCATAGCAGTGTGAGGGAGCGTCAAATTACCGACACATATAAAATACACTCACCTCACGCCTCATTTCTGCGTCACGAAAATGTATTCGCATTATTTTCTGATTTTGAGAGGTTCATTATTTTCAGAAAAGAGTCGGATAGACATTGGAAAACTAGGCCCTTGTAAAAATAGCTTCGAGGGAATTTTAATTTGATACCGACCGATGCAAAATCATAATGAAAAGTGCAATCATGGCTCCGGGAAAACTCTTCTCGGGTTGAAAAAGAGGCGTTGAAGTTGAATCATCTCGCGTTTGTTCACTTCGTGTTTGAAATCATTTGATGAGATATAGTGACGGAGAAATATTTGGAATATGCATGAGTAAATAATCAAGTTACGTACAGTTTCGCATTGATGTAAGAGGGTGTTTGCAATACTTTTCCACCCCGAGACAGCTAGGGAAACACGCATTTCTGCCGAAGAACGTTGTGAAAGTTATAGACTGCCCGAGTTCTTCAGCTTGAAAAACAAACATCTCTTCTACTTGGCACGCATTTTCCAATTTGTTGGTACAAAAGTGTACTATGCATTAGTGATCAATTCATCAGCGAGCCAGGATAAAGCCTTCGTATACTCTCAAGAGAAATTATCAATGGATGTGGTAGTGAAGAGCAAAGAAAAGCAATTGCTCTCACCTCCAACCTTGCACCCCCAACGCATCTTCCATGCTATTTTCACCCTATCTTTCGTGAGATCGCTGTTTGGTTTATCGTTTTCCATTTCTCCCTAAGAATATATTTTACTTTCAATCGGCGTTTAAATACGTGACCGCGAGGTCAAGTCTGAAGGCGCCAAAATGTACACGTTATTAAATTATCCTGCTCATAAATTATTCGTTTCCTGAATTAAGTTTGTTTTTATTGCTGCTTTAACTTCTACAAGCACATCGTTTACTTATAGATTCGTGAATAGTAGATTTTCTTGCATCTAGTTCCTGAGAAATAAAGACACACTGGTGTGCAGTGGTCTCTCCAGATCATTTTACCAAGTCTTCTTTTTAATGCTTTTAGCATCATTTCATTTTTTAATGCTTGATTTGGTATCGGTGGGTTACCCAACGTGCTCTGCGGCTCGACATCAAAACACATAAAACTTCCATAATTTTGGTGACTCGCCTCCCATGCGTATTGCGTATTGTCTAAGTGGTTGGAGTCGAGCCAGCGGGAGTATAATGCTTTATTTTATGCGTCTTCTTTGGAAACACACTTCCGCCATACATTACAATACTCGAGAAAACTTTCCAAAATTCTAATCGAGATTAACTTTTCCAATTACAAAATTTTCATGCTCAGTTTGACTGTTTTAAAATTTGATATTTTCTTTTGGAGTTAATTTTTAATATAAATCTATTGTTCTAGATTCTTTAATAGGTTTTTTAAAATTCAATTATTTTTTTAAATGAAGAATTACGCGCTTAGTCTAGCAGATAAAGTTTTAACTGAAATATATATTATGGTATCACTGCTCCACGAGCCACAGGGCATTAAAGATTCTTGTGCAACTAAATTGGCAACAAAAACACTCGCTTGCATTGCAAACATACGAGAGCAGACAGGTCAGCCATCATAATCCATCATACTAATCGTTCTTGCAACAAAAACCTTTGCGTTGAGTATAAAATGACCTCTGACTTCAAGTACTATGCTGATGCTAACTTCTAAGCAGCGAATCTCCCCCCCAAAAAAGCTCCGTTTTGGGTTGCCACAATTGATTGCCCTCTTGTGTCTAGGCTTCGAGCGTGAGCGATGTAAAGTACAACCAAAACCACTCTCAATCTAACGCGAGAACCGACCAATGACCATCGGCTAAACCTTAAATTGTTATAGGCATATATCTCACGACCACAGCTGTTTGCGATTTGTCCGATCTCTCTGCTCCGGAATGTTTTCTGGCGATCAATCTCGTACAAGTTTGAACGAAAAGTCAAATCAGTCTTCTGGGGCTATGCGCACAAAATAGCAAAAAAAAAAACTCTTTGATATCTCAAAATCATAACGCCAGAGAAACACAGCTAGGTGGAGTTTCGTTGTTTTGTGATTCTGATCGCCCGCGTTTTTCTGAAGTCCTGAACGTCCTGGTTAGAGTTTTCCCTGAATTAGCTCACCAACTTCAGTAAAGTTTCACTCTCCGGGCTGGCTGCAGCAGGGTTGATGCGGGTGCTGGTGCTATGACTGGAATTCTGGCGGTAGGCGCATCACACGGTTGTCTAGGGGAAAAATAAAAACAACTTTGAACAATGAAATAACCAGCAGAACCGTGTTTGGCAAAGAGTTAGAAAAGCTACTGTCCGATTTTGCAAAAAAAACAGAAGTAGAAAAAAAATGCTGTATTGTTTGAAATGGCGAATGAAGGTCACGCGGTTACAGCTCAATATTTTGAGCACAAATGAATTAAACGCACGTGATTTGATCTCCGATTTGATTAAGTAAGTCCAATTTGTTTCTAATATGCTGATCTGCTCGTTTGCAATCCAAATTACCATCATGGTTGCCCAAGTTAATGACTTTGTAATTATGTCAGTAATTATGCATAGGCTTTCCAGTTGCACAGCGATTCGATTTACCCTTACAAATAAATTGATAGAATCGTTTAGGTAAACTGGGTTTACCTAACCACTGCGTTCTGTTTCTATATTGAATAGAAAACGTTATAAATAATATGAGGCACGTTCATAAATAGATGCAAATGAGATAAATGCATGGTATATGGTAAGCGAATTGAATGGATTGTGTGTTAAAATGATCACCAGTGCATGAGTTCACAAAATGAAAGGCGGGCACCGTGATGTTTCACGTACTAGACGCTACACGTGTTATTATTCTCGTAAAATGAAGTTAAATCTACCGGTGAAGCCTCTAGCTCACTGATTTTGATAACATGGCCATGGATCACATTTAAGCAAAAAACACTTCGCCAATTAGCGGTTAATCACGGTACTAGTTCAATGCAACTACATTTCCACGCGTTTACGTGATTTTAAAGGATTTTCAGACCAATTATAAGGTAATTTAAAAAAAATGAATTTATCAAACTTATTTTAACGAACAGGTTATTTTAAATTTTTGAAATCTGGTGACAAAATTTTAGAATGCAAGCGTCATATTTTGTCCCCCATTCTAGCAGTTATGGGACGATAAGAAGAACAAACAGGAAAGCATTGTGGTTGGTACACATGAAGCTCACACTTTGTTCCACCCCGATAACGCTACATTTAAACTAAACGACCGTAAAATATGACTCCTATCAAAATAGGAAAGACATCTTTTATGTCTATCTCTATTAGTATGAAACGTTTCAATTTAATCATCGAAATCGGTATGTCCTCTATGCAATCTGACGGGCGTCCACGGGGATATTAGCTTAATGGCATTTTATCAACCCCGATAGCTTCATAAATATAAAATTGTATTTTCTAAATGGGACCATACTGAGGATACAGAAAACCAGATGGGAAACGTTAATGTACAGACACTTCAAATCAATCATACCGATACAAGCACCGCTTTTCTATCTACACTTTCCGATTGATTTTCCACCTTATTCCTTTTCCTGCGGGCAAAAATAGTGAAACCGAAACGATTCGACGAAATAATCTGCCTATAGACAGAACTGTGCTAACACACCAACTTTTCACCGAATCATAAAAAAAAATCGCTTCACAACCTGATATAGTATTTCCTTCGCCCGTTCTAAAAATCTCTGCCGACTTAACTTTATTTTTAGTTACACCGAGACAATTTCGAAGCGCAAAAAAATCACCTGAACTTCAACGAAAATGTTCCTGATTAGAGACAAGAAAGCAGAACTTTCCCAATCTCCAAGTTTTCACAATTGCAGGGCGGCACGTCTCCGGCGTCCACGGCGTCCCGGCTCCTCGACAGCCGGGTCGGCCCAGCAAGAGCGGGCATATCAATTAGTTGGCTTGCGGTTCGCCGTCTTGGCGTCTAATTCCGCCCTGCCGCGGCGAACTGGCGAGACAAACTCGCGCCGTCGTCACACCAATTAGCTACTTGATTAGAAGAGAAGAGGAGATTCCAGATGAACTTCTCCCCACAGCTCCCAGATCCAGAGCCTAACCAGTCTCACCACTCGCGAACATAAGCAAACCGAATTGCTAAATAATCAAAACATAATGAAAATCGATTATTTTAACAGAAAATTAACAAAAAACTTTTCCGTAAATATCAATCACACCCGTTTTGATAAGTTTGCCAATATTTTACAATAAAACGTTGGTCAGTCAAGCAAAGGCCTTCAACGAACGACGTAACTCACACATGCTCGTCGTCGCCGTCATCGCTGGATCGTTTCCATGAGCTAGACCCTGCCAATTTAAATAAACAACAACCAATAACCATTTTCACACAAAAACCCGCTTTATCTCAGCAACTAAAAACAGCCCACATGATAAAATAATACATTTTATTTCTACCCTCAAAGCTGCCAAAAGTTTTCTTTAATTTAAGACGAATTCCGTTGTTTTCATGGGTCTCCATCTAAGCCCCGCTGAGTTAGACGAACCCCTTTTTCTTCAGTTAATATATTTACTGTGCGTTTTACCAAGTGGCCAGCACTGCAATTGAGGTGGAAAATAGCCACATAGAGACCATATAAACTCTCAGACTGGCTAGCACACTGGTAAAGCGAGACCTGGCTTGCCTTCCCGGTGTATGGGCTGGTAGTTAAGCTGGCCACGAGCGGAGAGCTATAGGTGAGCCGAGATTTGGGTTGTAAAATCCCTTATTTACCTCCCCCCTTCCCCCACAGTTCCCACTCACTCCCTTGGTTGGCTATGGGGCGCTCACAGACTGTGACCAAGCCACGCGGACTAGACTAGACCGAAAGCGTTTTGTTGAAATTGACCTGAGGGCACATGACCTGCGAGGCTGCGAGGCAATTGCGTTGACGGCGACGGCGACTCAGACACTGTGCCATATGATATCTGGTGACCAGGTGGCACGAGTCTGCTTTCGGTCCGTGCACGGACCTAGCAATTTAATTCAATTCGCCACAGATTGGAAAATGGTATTGCTCGTTTGGTTACATATTGCAAGATGCAACCTGGTTGACTGGACTGGTGCTGCTATGTCTGAAACTTTGTTGAAACTTGGCACCTCCATCTTGAGCTCGGTAGCTAATTAAGTGCTGTACGTTTTTTTTCTTTATAGTTGAGGGAACGCAATGACTCAACATGTAATAAAGGAACACAAGTATAAATTTATTACTATTTATGGCGCAAAATGGCCTCGCTGTTGACGCGCCTATAAACATTCTTCATATATTCATTCAATACTATTTATAATGTTTAAGCACATTAAGCTAATAGCTTTAGTATTTAGCTGCGTATAATGAAAATTCGGCACCTCCACGACTGTAGGAAATGCCAAAAAAAAAACTAAAAGTTCAATATTAAAAAGAATCCATCCGTCATCACGCTATTTCAGTTAAAAACTAAGAATTTGCACACAGTGTTGTAAAAGTACAGAATCAATGCTTTTCATGCAGCGAGCTCGACAACTTCTCCTATTACTTATACTTGGTTAAAATCGCGTAGAATTTGGTCGTTCATCTTCATGAATAACTATAATTATTATAATCACCACCATAATATGGATTATCATGGTGTTAAGGGTAGACGTATATTGCGAGATTCATGATCTAGGTATAACACACCTGCGGCTAATTACTACCCGGGATACAAGCAACTGGATTATAGCCAAAACCAAACTAGAACGCATCTTTTAGAAACATAACTAATGCCGCTCCATACGGTGCTCTTTTTTATACCATATAGCCATGAGTAAATGGTGTTAAGTTTGTGTTAACAACAATTTCATACTTCTTTTTTGTGGGTAAAACTTACTTGGGATTTTGGACAACGATGCAATAAAGCAGAAACTTTGTCTTGTTTTGCTTATGAACTAAGCTTTGCGCTAAGTGTTCCTTGCTTATGAAATTTTAGCTGCTTACTCTTCGTTTACGAAGTTGATTTTCTAAAAAAAAAAAAAGGGTTTCAGAAATAGTTTACCCCTTTTTTGATAGTTAAAGCTATTTTCAGTGCCGCTGTTTCTTGATAGGGGTCAGAAACAAGAGCCGTCAGAGAATAGTTACATTCGGAATAAATCCGAAAGGAGACACTGCATTTTATTGGCTGAGAACTGGAAAAACTTTTATTGCATGTCTCTACTCTACATTCAAGATTGAAAGACGTTGAAAGAAAATGTATTTTCCTTCGAAATTTTAGTTCTCCATGGAACTGTGGGTTTAAAAGAAGCAACACGGTCCTGGAAATATGTCTAGCAGTTGTTTTCATTTTAGCTGTCAGTGGTTCTGACTCAAAATGTAAGAATATTTTTTCTATCTAACTTATTTTCTGTTTAATTTTTTTATTCATTAACATCACACGACCATTTAGAAATATCCGTTTTTATTAAATTATTCGCGAGAAAGTTTCCCATAAAACACAGTAGCTATTTTGAAGTAAAATCTCAATCAGCTACCTTCTGTCTACAGACAGCTTCGCATTTGAAGTGACGCAAACAATAATGAACAACCACGTGCGACAACGGCCTGGGTTGGGAGTTTCTCATACACGAAGGATGCGAACGGTGAACGTCGAGAAACTAAGCGAAGTCTCGTCTCCAAGGCGAGAAACGCAATACAAACGAGAGAAACAATTTAGCAGAGTGACTGATTGTCAAACCACAGAGTATCAGGGTGAGACAACGCCGTCTATGAGATCCAATTTTCATTCGAAATCAGCAAAATACGTGGAGACAACCACACTACGTTCTATCAAAGAGCTTTATTCGAATACGCGGAAAAGTGCGAGGTTGACCAAATCGAAGCACGCATTCGAAAGGCATCTGCTTGGAACAACAGAGTCTAATGACTCACTTTCACCAGATTTTAGCAACGATGATTATTTTCGCGGCGATAGCTCACTCGAAAGTTTCAGAACAAACAATGCCGAGGAAAATGGGTTGAAACAGAAATATCAAAAACGCAAAGTGAAGATTTCGCGAGAGTTTGAATTCAAGGCCGAATGCACGGAGGAAAACTTTCGCCGTGACAGAAACGACTGCAGCGGAAAAAGCACCGAACGTGAACCGGGCAACCATTCAAGCGGATTCTTGGATTTTGATCGGAACTCAATCGAGAACATTTTCGAAGATGATCCTATATTACAAGAAGATATCGATACCGGGGGCCGACTTGAAAATGAGAATTCTCTTGAAAGGAATAACATATCACGAGAAAATATGCCTTCTGTGAGTAGCGAAGAAGAGAAGAGTCAATGCTCTAGACGAGATAAAACTGAGGAAGAGAATCAAAAGGTAGAACACGCCACTTTGCCTCCTGCGGATGACATAAACCAGGATACGAAAAAAAATGTAGACTGTCCACCATCCAGTGTAGATTCCAGAAACGGGAATAATCATGCAGCAGAGAAAGAAGCTGACACAAACGATCGTACAGAAGACGACAGTACTTTGCACCTTAATTACAGTCAAACTAAGAAAATTAAAGACAAAGGTAGTAAAATAATGACTTCGATTCCGAGTGCTGCAAATGAAAGATTTCCTGCTCTTGTTTTTCATCCACAAGAACTTTGCAGCAATTGGCCTTCAAGTAGCCAATCAGATGATCGAATATGTTTTTCCGGTCCTGTAAAAAGTGAACGAGAGGTGACACTGCATAATTACGACCGAGACAATGATCACGTGGTTGAGGCAAGCGATGCTTCCAATCTCTCCGATAATGCAAGTGATCACATTTCTTTAGGGTCCACAATATCTTCAACGGCAACGTACATAATTACTGACCATAACACAGTTAAAGGAAGTCCACCTAGATATGGCCAAGAAAATAATATCTCCCAAATGATAATCCAAGAGGATGCGTTTGAGGGATCTAAAAGTTCAAGTGAAGCAAATACAATTGTTAATCTGCAGCAGAAAAAGTTAAGGAAATCAAATAATGATGCTCTGGTTAGCGAGATACTCGACGAAAACTTTAGAAATGACAAGAGTTTAAGAGTGATCATAGATTCTGACTTGAAACAACGACTCATAAAAGCAGCAAACAGTGAAAATTCTGGGTCAACCTCTTCAGTTTCAACCAATCAAATGCGATCAAATGAGCTCTCTGTGGGCGATAAAGTTTTAACATATGATACTCACAGAAGTCAATTACATTTGCATGCAGCTAGCTTGACAGAAGAGAGAATGCGACAGGACGGTTTCTGCACAACTGTGCAACCACACGACATGACTATGAGCAGACAATCAGAGGATTATGGAAAGCCTGTTGGGACTGACAGCTCCATTCATGATCAAAATGCAAGTGCAAACAACATTGCTCCATTGCCGTCACAACCTGATGCATGTACCGATCTCGAATCGTGGGAAGACGTACACAATAGGCTTGTCAAAGAAACACCAAAGGTAGCGTCTAAACCGTCTACGCGGCGAAGGTACACCACAATGAGCAGGAAAAGCAGTAATAAATTAAGAGGAAAGCTTCTGCCAAAGCAGAAACCTGGCACTAAAAGTACTCAGAATTTTTCAAGTAATTCAGAAGAGACAATTAAATGTTCAAAAGAAGTTAATAATTGCATTATACCATATTTAAAACGCCCCACGTCGCAAAATAATAAACTAGGTTTGAAAAGTAACGCATCTACGTGTTGTGAGAATCACGCAACAACTTTTTTAAATGAAAGCTACCCTGTGGTTATTCTGCCTATTTGCGGTTCTTCTGATCGGTGCTTGTCATCGTTGTACCAGATGCAGAGCATTGAACGTCCTCAAAGTCAGACCACAGGAAGAAGAGAAAATGAAGCCACTAGAGACAACGTGAAAAATATTTCGTCAAACAGCATCAAGAGAAATAAGAGTGTGCAAAGTGCTCCCCACACCTTCAACAGCCAGCAACCTCTGGAGAGAAAACTGCCGAGAAGCGACACCGGCAGGTCGCACAAAACGCAGCCGGCGACAGAGAACGCAGCTACGTCATCACTGGCAAAGCAGCAAGATGCTAGGCGGGAAGGAAGGATGCTGGGGAAAGTCGCAGGTGAAGATTCGTGTTTATCGGGCCAAACGCCCCGCTCTTTGTCGTCGCGCAGCACGGCGAAATCGTCGCTCCCGGCGTCGCCGAGGATGGTGCCGAGCTACGGTCTTCCGAGCTCGTTGACTCCTGTGAAAAACTTGAGGCAGAGGCAGGAAGATGCGACCAAGGCTTTTTTATCCCGGCAAAAGGCTGGTCTTGTGAAAAAAACAGGGAATTCAGAGACGAAGGAAGCGTCTTATAAAATCACATTCCCGACAGATGTGAGAAGTTGTGATACAAGGCAGATAAATCAAGGCAGTTCGAACGTCAATCATAAGAAATTGATTGATGCAATTACTTCGATGAGTAGAGAAAGAACAGAAAACGAGGAATTTTTTCAGCATAAAGCAGATCACGAAATATGTCTTAAAAAAAGTAGACATACTAGAAATTTACTTTCTAAAAATTATATGTCTTTGCCTTCAACCCCAAGAAACAAAGCGATTGAGGCAGCAAGACCCCGAAGTTCCAGCCCCTCTTTGAGGTGGAGTAGCTCATTTTTCAATGAAAAAGACAAAGAAGAAAACACAAAAGATATTTGCTCAAGACCGAATGAAAAAAAAATATGTGGTCATGCATTTGATATAAGCCAGGAAACTCGAAACAATAACACAGACGTGGGTTTTAAGAAGGGTTTCAGCCAATGTTGTTCGTATATACAAGTAAAAAAAAGTTGTCCTACAGATCTAATGCAAGCAGCTCCAAGCCGCTTTGAGGAAAGACCCAAAAGAGCGGAAAAACCTCGGGAATGTCAGGAGAGTTTTCCTTCCTACAATCAAAATCTTCTGGTCAGTTATTCTAATGAAAATTCAAACTCAAAAAACAGTGTGCGGTTGGTTGAAGCGACCCAAATCTCGCTTCCAGACAAAAAAATCCAGTCCCTTGAAGCGCAAGACATCTCACAAGATTCGGGAAATGAAACAACTCAATCACAGGATCCAACGATTCAAATTTTCGAAGACGATTTTTCCAATTGCAGCTCTGAAGTAAGCAATTATCATAATAGAGAGTCGTTTAATTTTGAACGAAATTCTAGAAAGCAGCATGGAGAAAACCTCTCAAGTGAGTCGAATGTGAGTCCTGAAAAATTGCATGATAATTTACCACCGGCAAGACTTAAAACTTGCATTGACCACCAACTGAAACAGACACATAGCGAGATAAATACTGTGGTAACCTCAACATTGAGATCTCCCAGTTCCTGTGTTTCGAAGGAGAAAGTAGAAAATAGCAGCGAATTGAGGAATACGTTATTCTGTAACGAACAACGTTTGGACGAAATCGTCAAGAAGTCTGTCTTAGCTTATTTAGAAGCAACGTTGCAGTCGTGGGGCGTGGATGAAAATCATACACCATCGCCGATACCAGCTGGCAATGCTCGTAGCATGAACTTGCCGCCAAAAGAGTTGCGCGATGGGACTAAAACGGCATCAGATGTGTCACACCAGAATAGCCAGATGAAATCTCGAAAAGTTGCACACAAGCATTCGAAATTGACAGACAAGAAACGTTCCAGGGCTGCAATAAAGAATCCAGAGTTAATACAGTTGTTTCCCACAGCAACTTCACTTCAAGCAGCTGAAAATAATACCGAAATTCTTAGGACTATTAATACTAAACAAGATCTAACTCACAAAGAGTTAAAATATATCGAAAAGAGGAAAGAAAATAAAGCGAAACACCGCAAATCTAGACATGTGGCTTACTTGCTAAGTGAATCAAAAATACTTTCAGAAAAAGGATTGTCAAACGAGAAATCTACATTGCAAGAAATACCAAATGATAGCTTCATGGAAGTAGTAAAACAAAATTTTTACTCTGTTCCGCCAAAAGAAGTTATGGAATGTTATGATCAAAGCACGCACGATGTAGTGAAAGGTAAGAATAAGAACATGGTTGATGACGAATGTGATTTGATACCTACAAAAGAAAAACTTTCAACTCCTGGATGCATTAAAGCACCGCTTTGTCTTTTTGGGATGGTAACGCACGACCCTGAGCTTCGTTATCTTCAAACATCGATCGACATTCATAAAAATAACCCTGAAAAAGATACTGATAAAAGACGGAAAAATGTTAAGTTTAGTTCAGAGAGATCGCGAAGAAAAATATTAACCGAAAGTAAAACTTCTGAAGACGAGGAGGAGAAAAAACTGAAAACTAAAAGAACTGAAACAAATAAGAGAAAAACGAAACGCAGCGCCGAATTAGAGAGTGGAGCAATGCCTGGGTTGGGGAACGTGGAGAAAATGTTCGATGCAAGACCGCCAGTGGAGTTGAAAGAAACCTTGTGGGCTGTCACTAAGATCTACGTGTACAGCGATGGGTCCAGAACATACGAGGTCAGGAAGCCAGAGAAAAAACGGCCGTCAAATACACCCTACCATATACACAATATTTTTGCAACAATGGCACCTAGAAAGAGGACAGAGTTTACATGAGAATGACATTTAGATCTTGGTAATCGAAGAGGATTAAAAAATTCTGACAATTTGCTAAAATTTCTCGATTTCCTATTCCCTTGTTTGCTGTTCCTAGTTTTCTCCCTTGATCTGCCGGCAGGGCCCGAAAATATTTCTTTGGGAAATTATGAAAAGGTATCACCTTTAAAGTAACCCTGGTATCGAAGTTAAATTTCAATCAAAATTTTAGAGTCTAGCAGATAAAATATTGATAAAATATTGATAATATTTAGAAATTATGATAATTAAATGCTGGGCGACTGTTAGCAAATTAAACTTATTTTTAGTTCAAGTTCGCCAATTTGTCACAGTTAAATATGATACGAAAATGATTAATATTAAGAGTAATTAGAAATTAGAAATTAATTCGTTTCCTAAAAGGTCTAATAAAAAAAAATGTACTACACGGCTAGAGTTCAGTGTCCAAAGATCAGAGACCGACCATCACTGATCTCTTCTCTCAAGTATTTTGAATATCTTCTTTGTTAAAATAAAAAATAAACATGATTTCATCTGAATGAACCCCCCTCCAAAAAAAAATATATATGAGATAGAAGTATAATGTGTCCTTGAAATATTTAATCGCAAGTCTTCAAAGATTCAGATCGATTTTCAGAGAAAAGTTGTTTCCTTTTTCCTACGCTTTATACTAATTGTCTAATGCATTACAACAAATGTCAATTGTTGCTACATTCATATACTATTCCTTGAGGTCATCATAGCCCTAGCATCAGCAGAAAGAAATCACCGAAGATTCAATAAAAATTATTTTTCGATCCATAATCCATACAGGCGTTGCAATTTTAGGACCAGAAAATATCTTTTCTTTCCACTGTGCAAAATTCTGTCAAATATGTAAAACAAAATAAACAGACAACGTTTACCGTTCGCTTTAAATAGAGCGGAACTTTGATTTAAGAGCGAACCATCAAGTATCACTAAATCTTGCATCTCAATCTTGATCGAATTTTGAAATCACTACACGGATGCCATACTACTCAAGACGGTAGAAACGATCAAACGGGGACATGCAATCGCAGGAATAATAACGATTTACGTCTGGAAGAACAAGCAAGTGCACCCAAGAAGGCAAAGCCGATAGATGCAACGTCTCCTCTCCGAGCACGCTTCGAGAAAATGCAAGCACTCGTCAAACAGTGAAAACATCAAATCAAATACAGCTTACCCGCGCGTTATTTCCCGCAGAAAAGTCGGGAGCGAATCTTCCAGAGGATCAGGTTCGTCGAACGAAACATCTTTCTCATCAATATACAGAGACAAGCACGGAGGGAAAGTCGACGGAAATTCAAAGTGCGAAAAGCGGACAAGAGAAATCCGTTATTGTGTGTAGATTAAATGGAAAAACCGCGCGCAGACATGGTAGGTACAACTTAAAGGGAGAATTATCCACAACTCTGTCGTAAGTAAAAGAAAGCCTATAGAAAGTTATTTGTAATTATTAAGCATGTAACTCAGGTTATTCAGATTATTTAGATCTTCAGTTGTTGAATACTTACTAAGCGAAAAATGATAACGATTTTTTTTTTAAGATTTCCTCAGCGTTGACTCAAAGTGGGACGTCTTGAACTTTTTGTCTCTATAATGATGGTGGTTACCGGACTACCCGTACAAAATAAAGATTGTCGTTAATAATAAATTCTCGAGAAATGTTAAAAAAAAACCCAAAAGAAGCCCATTTTAGGTGAAGTAACGGAATTACCCAGAGTAGGTTGAAAAATAATTATAGAAGATGGTTAAGGGGATCTAGAAAAAGTTTGATTCCAGGACAGTTACTGTCCAAACATTTTTTTATTTGACAAATACACACTAAATGAATTGAGCCCCCCATGGAATCGCCATGGAAGTAAAAAACACCCAAATGCACTTAACAGGGGTGAGGAATTTACTTGACTAACGTGCAAAGACAAACGCTTCTATCTAGGTACTCTTCAAATGACCTAGAGTTAAAAAGAAGGCCAACTTCACTGATGCTGTATCAAACGGTTCAGCATAATGGAAACACCAGTTCTCGAGAGATCAAGGAAGTTAAGCAACACTATGCTGCGTCGGGTATTAGATGGGTGACCTTTATAATAATTACCAGTTATGAACGGAAGGGATTGAAGTCAGTGTCACTCGACTTGGTTCGCATCGTGTCGATTAGCATAGATAAGTGTAGGAATAGTGTCGTTCGAATCGCGGAGTTGGTCGAAAGTTATGTCGTTGATCCGCAAACGAGTAGGCCACGCTTTTTCTCCTTCATTTTTTTAGGTTAGGTTCATCATCATCTTGATCATCGCTCACGAAATTATCAAAGCCATTAAACCAGTGCCTCAGGGCCTGCTGTCAAAACAGCGCTTTGTTAAACATCATATATCAATCAATTACCGAAACTCTTTCAACCAAAATAAAAATCTTTATGACAAAATAAAATCTAAACTTAAAGCAAATTAGGAATGCTTATCAGGACATGTCTGTTACAGTGTCCTCGATGAAACTCGCCCTTAATTTGTCAAAAGGGATCACAATAACTGCACCCCACAAGAGTCAGGTAATCAGGTGGTATCATGGCTGGTCGGCCAGAGAACAATGCCAGTATGATCTGCATTGCTAATACGTCGGCGACGCCAAAAGGTTCGACGGGCATCGTCTGTACTAGCCCAAGGAAATTTGGCTTTCTATCAAAGCAGGCAACAGAGCCGCAGTAATTGCCACAAGAAAGTAACTATAGTTACTGCAGGTTATGCCGGCGAAATGAGTGGCGCCCGGAAGAAACCGTTTTCTCGACGATCTAAAAGATCATGTCAGAGGATCAAGTAGATGAGCGTTCTTCAAAATTTCACATTCGGAACAAGAGTGAATCCAATCCTGACAGAGACAAAAATAGTAATGCATATTCAAAGAGTGGCAGTTACAATCAAAAGCACATTAATAAACACAGTAAATTAAGAATCATTCCCATCATAAATTCAAGAACCGATAAAATCCCTACACAAAATCACGAATCAAAAACCAAATTTTTAAACAGAAACAGTTTTCACATAAAAGACAGGAAGCTTAAAAGTGTTTCAAATAATTTAAAGATCATTGTTGGTGACTCGGGACCAGTGCAACATAAAAGTCGAGGGACCTCTTTGGGGCGTGGTTTCATTTCGCGTGATTCGCTCGACGATGCCACGCTTGATAAAGAACGACTCAAAGGTATCGTGGGCTCGAATCAAAACATCGAATTGATACAATTGCTAAAGCAAGAAATTCAGATGCAAATTAAAGATTATATGCGCAACAATAATGAGAAGGATTCTGCAGAAACCGATTGTTTGTCATTCTCTTTATTGAAACCTCCTGGTATATTTGCGGGAGAGAAATCCATTAAAAGAAATTGTACGACACAAACCCAAAACATTGACATAAATAAGCTAGTTTTGGTTGGAAATCCTCACAGAAAGAAGAAAGTTCATTTTCATAACACAATTACAGAAAATATTGTAAGATGCGAAGATAAAATTGCGGACACAAATAAAGAAAAGTATCAAAATACAGAAAATATATTCACTGAAAAGAATGAGAATTGCAAAGAGCATGCTCTTCGCAAAGAAATGCAGTCTCCGAAAGAAAATATATCTGATATTCTAGCATTATCAGCAGAAACTCATTTGAGAGAATTCTCCACCCCTAAAACACACGATCAGGAAAACTATGAACGTTGTGTTATCGTTCAAACTAAAGACGAATCAACAGAGCCATCTTTGGGAAATAAATCGAATTTTCATCCGAATTTAGCACCAACTGAAAAAGTTCCTTGTAAAAGTGCAAATGAATTTAAAAATAAATCAATGTATCCCGTCGTGGAGGAGAAAGAACCAATTTGTGACATCAACACAGTTTTCAAAACTGACCAAGAAAAGGAAACAAAAAGCAAAAGCATGGTAAATTTACATCAACACGAGGAACGTGGCGGTGTTTCTACGCAAAGCCAAGCCGGCAGTATTAAACCGTCACATCTGAGGTGGGGAGCGAATAATACGCGTCTGGCGACGCGAAATGATAGCCGTCCGTCAAGCCCCTTCACCACGGAATGCCCTGTGAAACACGGCAAATTCCATGGGCCCGAATTACGCACGTACCATGAGGAGGAGAGCACGGCTCGGAAAATATCACCTCCAATTTACTCTGCCCTGCTCGGACCTGGAAATGCCCAGGATAACGAACAGAGGAACACTGTTGCAGAACACCAAGTAGTAAAAGACGAGCAATTAAAATACAATCAGAGGTATGAGAGGTGTGCCCTTCCAGCAAGAACTTACAGCTACCCAAGGGTTGATAGAATTTTGACAATGGACCTGGTGAATTGGGTGAAAGTGCCATCTGAATCGAAAAGTGGTTGTAAAAATGCGGTGGATGGAAAAATGAAAATTGGAGATGAGTTTGGAACATTTCCTCTTGTAGAAAAAGTGCAAACAACGAATAAAAAGCAAAGTGTCAGCTCAAACGCGTCAGAAGTCGAGCTTAAGCTAGTAAAAAAGTTAGTAAATATAGCAGAGGAAATCAAATCTATTCCGAAGACAGAATGTAAACCACATTTAAACGATTTTTGTAAAAAATATTATGAGCCATTCGAGAACAATATTTTAAAGCACTTAATGAAGAAGCCGTACACAGAAAATGTAAGCCTCCCAACGCACCAAGGAAAATGGAGGCTCTCTAGCTCAAACCCGAACACTCAGTGCTACCTAGCAGACAGTTTTCTTGATAATAATTTCGTGATACTTGAAGACAAAAATGGCAACTTCAGTTACATGAGTACAACAAACAAGGAGAGTGCAGGAGGCGCTCGCTTTGACGAAGCATTCGCCGACAATTTGAACACCTCTTCTGAGCTGACGTCCACGCGTGATCACACTCCCCCTCTGTGCTCTTCAGAAACAAGTGACAGCCAGGGTTCTCCAGATAAAACGCCTGTCGCGGCAACTAGCGCTCAAGTAAACGGAGAGTGGAGTCACCCCCAAAGCTATGAGAACCATCAATATCACCCTAGCAGAGCCACGGAAAATCCACAGGGAAAGCGCCTTACACATGAAAATGCTTACATCAAAAAGCCTCCAGTATTTTTCACGTCATTGACACCGTATATGAGAAAAGAAAAATTAGCCCAGGGCCTAGGGTATGAAGTGGAAACAAAAAGCGTTGCTAGTAGCTCTGCCAGCAGTGCTGGAAGTGAGAAAGGGAGATCCGAGAGCAGGGTTTATGTAAAATATAGAAAAAAGATAACCTTCGGCGGTCATTCGGACGATGAGACTAGTTTTTCAGGGGTACAAGAAGCGGCTGACGACGGTGACAGGTCAAAGCAAACATCGTTCAGCATTTTCGGGCGACCTAAGCCAGAGAAAAGCGCCACTAACAGTCATGCGAGCAAGAAAAACACACTCCGAGGTTTTTTTAGTCGACCTAATAAAGTGGCGGCCTCATCCGCTTCTGGAGGTTTAAATGACTGGCCGAATAATCACTTGAGTGAAGCTGGTTCTACAAAAACAGTAGGTAAATTTCCCCCGCAAAATGCGCAGGATGGTGGTCAGGAACGCGCCGCGAGTCCTGGTGGGGGACTTAAGGAAACGTTGTGGGGCATCACGCAGGTAAATGTGTACAACGATGGCTCCAAGACGTTCGAATTGAGGAAACCTGGCAAAAAGAAACCATGGAGAATTCCAGAAGAAGTAGAAAATATTTTTGTCTTACCGGCGCCCAAAACACCCAATCTTTGAAGAGTTCAAATGCAGTTTATGGATTTAAAAAATAAAAAAGAGGTTTTAAAATGCTGATATTTATTTTTATATCATTAAAATGATTGAAATGTCGCCTATGTGACTATTTAGTTTACCATAAATAAGAAAATGGTTTATTTTCAAAACACATTTTCTTTAACAATAACAGTTCAATTCCATAGAAACAGAGTAGCTGTCACGAAGCTCTTCTAAAACTGTTTAGTAAAATGTAAAAAAAAACTTCAATCTTGCCATTAAATTATATCTTTAACTCGTATCCCTCTGAACACGACGAATGTTCCTGAACCTTCAGTCCAGCAGTAATTTCCAAAATTTCTTCAAAATCGATATTTGGTTGAAGAGGGGACCAATCAGCAAGTAGCTCTGAAGAATGACGAGTTATGCATCCAGCACGCTAACGAAATGCAACGTGAAGAGAAGGAAAGTGCACCACCCGGAAACACCAGATCGGGACATCCGTCAAGTTGATGATGGATTGACATCTATAGCAGATTGCCCACAACATGGGGGCAGGTACAGTTCAGCATCACATCGTGAATTGGTCGAGACTCCTAACTCTACTTCTTACCAAACGCGATTTTCAAACTATCAGCCAGGTGCTATGTCAAAAGCCATGTCTTTGCAGCAAATGAAATACGATCCATCACTGGAATCTCAAAGAACTGTATCGCCAATACGGTATCGAAACACAAATCAGCAAACATCAAACAATTGTGAAAGTAAAACCGTGTCAAGATCGGTTTCACCTAACAATGAAGACGATTTTTGTCTACGATCAACTGTGTCGATCGCAGCGTCACAAAAATCACAAGTATTCCAAGAGAAATCGGTGGCGAATCCGATGAAAACTGTAGATTATACGTCTGCAGGAGATATGTACACCGTGCCTAAAGGCTTGCAAAAGTATCAGTGGAATCAGCACAATTCAAACAATGAGTCACTTGGGTTATCGACAAGAAAAACAGAAAGAGCTTATAATTTCCCTCAATCTCTGGTGTCTCAAAGTTGCATAGTCGAATCCTTTACTAGCAGCAAAAACAGATTCGTATTCCCAAAGAAGCCAGAAGAAAGCTCCATCGGTGGTCACGTACCTAGAAAGACGAATCTTTCATCTCGAGAAAATGGCGACATTTATCGTGAGAAATGTTCAGATCCCAATAAGAGAATTAGATCGAAGGCAGGTCTGATTAATAAAACGTCGAGCATCTCGAATATTAGCGACGCGAGCAGCAATAGAAATCTCAAGTTGAGGTCCGACCAGCGCAAGTCTCAAGACTTTAAACTCGCGCAAAATGAAAGAGTTGCTTCAAAAGGGTCAAGAAAAAAATCTGCAGAAATAAAAGGAAAAGAAACATTTAGAGAGTGGAAAAATAGAAGCCGCACGAAAATAAGTAGGAAAAATTCTCGATCGTCTATGATATCAATTTGCTGTACAATTCCTAGAAAGCAAGAAATAACTAACCGTCAACATGACGATAGCGAGGATGCAACCAGAACGAAGGAAACCTTAGCAAAACATGGCGCAATTAAACTTAATTCAAAAGCATATTTGACAACTCCTATAAGTACTTCTTCGGCAAGTGATGTGACTTCAGAGGATGAAAATAAAAAAACTAGGGTAAATAATTCAAAGTTTTTGGAATCATCAACTACTTCCTCGTCGTCTGATTTTATCTCACCAGCCAAGCAAAGCTCGAAGAGAATTGGCAAAGGAGTAGAGCAACGAAAGAGAAATACCGAAAAACAGAAAACAGAGGCTGATAGCTGCTATAAAAGCCAAACGTCAGTATACATGTTTAGCTGCAGTGAACATGATTTTCAAACAAACCCTGTCAGAAAAGATAACAATATCAACTGTAAGCAGGATGCTAGAAACAGCAAAACTCAACCCAGACTTAAACTGCTTTACAGAAAAGAAAAGCGGAATGCAGATTTAAGCATAGCGCTTTCTGACGATGGGTGCACATTAACAGACGCCCGTGGAAAGAATTGGGGGAGAAAAGTCAGTGGCAGCGGGGGCTGCTCTAAGACACTAAAGGCGGAGGCGGAGAGAAGCTGGTCGCTCAAGCAGACGTTGAGTAGTTGGGCATATAAAATATCTGGAGGAAGCTGGTCAGTAGACGAGAAATATCCAAGCACCGCTCGCCCGAATCCACCCACTTCGAGGGCGCCAAGAGAAAATGCATCGCGCGAAACCAATCTATATGAGAAAAAACCAAACAGAAATGTTGGCCAGAAAGAGAGCAAGATTGGAAAACTAACTGGAATTACAGACAGCAAGGAAATGTGCAAAAAAGAATCGGCGAGTAAAACCGAATGTTTAAGTTGTAAGCATAAAAGGAAATCGAATAAGAGAGATATAACTGAAATAAACAGTGAAACTGGAAGAGAGACCGAGCTGTCTCAACATGTTGGAAGTGGACTACTGGAAACGAAATGGGCCATCACCCAAATAAATACATTTAAGGATGGATCAAAAACTTACGCCATCGCGCAGTCTACGAATCGAAGACCGAAGCATTTTTCCGGAAAACCTGTTCGTATTTTCGCAATCGTTCCCAAATCTTAATGTCGGCTATCTCGTTTTTCGGTCGCGAAGTAATGATACTGTTCAACTCTACATTTTCCCTGCTCGCCTGTAATTATAACAATTTTCCACTTCAGTAGCAAGATTGAAAAGTAAAATATTAAATTTCCAAAAGTTTCCCTCCAAACAGTGAAACCGAGATTATATTTTCAACACGACATTGCAAGCAATCAAAGTTGTCCTGAGAAAAAATCCCAGTCATTTATGTACCAACATTCCCCTGACTAATAAAACGTTTGCGCTCGAGCGTCAGGGTTGTTCTTTATTTCTCCCCAAAGTTCGTTGGTTTTATTCGTTTCATTTATTTCGATGCCGTGTAATTTCCCAGCTCGTACTGTCTTATTTATCGCCATGAAGGAAGAAAAATAGAAGACTCAGCTAGTCCCAATGTTTCAATGTTTTAATGTTTCAACGTAGGCCAGAACGATTTACGCCAGGCAGCATGTTGCAGGCGGCAACGGAGTTGATATGTGATACGTACAGGTATATACGTGGTAAAAGCACGCAGCCTTTGTTAACAAAAGCATGCTTGTCATGAGACTTTCGTGCTCAAATACTGTATTATATAGTATCAATTTAACTGTACAAACAACCTTAACGCGACATACCGAGGATGCGGTGGTGTTACATTGTGGCGGCTATTAATTTCCAATATCATGCGTTTGTGAAGAGGGACAAAAAGTAAAGTAAATAGGCACCTAATTGGAAAGGAAGCTAGTATGAAGAATGTATTGTTTGTGGAATCGTTTTTCATGTCATGTTAAATATTTGATTAGATCGATACAATTACCTTATCTCCACTGCTTGTTGTTTATATAACGTATATAAAGTCGACTAATTTTTTACAAATAAATAATGCAGCTCGGAAATTTTGTAAAGTGCGCTAAAATTGGTTGCACTAGATCTAGTCGAGTTCGCGGGTGGTAAGTCGTCTGGTAAAGTGCTGGTAACGTTAGATAACGCCTTGGAGAAATAGACCGCGTCGACTTTGGCAAGCGGCGAGATTATGACACAAGCTCTGATTCATCTTGACCCGCCCCGAAAAATATCTTCACGCTGGCTACGACCAAGTGCTGCTTCGACTTGTCACCGCGACAACTAATGCGCTGACATTTTTAGGAGTGAAACATTACACATACACTGCGTTAGAAAGAACGCTTTTTCAAAATATTCTCCCCGCTCACTGCTCAGGGTGAAAAATGTCTGGGCTCAATTCTGATTTAATTTTTAGGTTTTAGAAGAGATAGACACCATGGCGCGGTAAGAGCGAACGATTCCATAAAAACGTGTAATCTCCTATTATTGTCTCATCCCACTCCTGGTCACCGAATCTCACCAGTCCCCAATAAAGAGTGGATTGATCTTCTGCCAGGCTTGCTTAGCACTCAAGCCTCATATCTTTCATTTATAAGTCGTTTTCCTTTCTTTCGGGCAAAAAAAATCTTCTTTATGTTATTAAAGTTACTGAAACGACCGCAATTTATTTTGTGTCCGTCTTCCGCTTTTATTCCATCATTGCCAGGTCTAGTGAAATTATTTATGGCGGACGGCCCCGCTATGGGCCTAGCGTCACGTTTCCGGGGCAGGCGAAGGAACAACACTGCACGTCCGCGTACAGATATGAGATAAAAATAATAAAAAAGACAACAGATGTGAAATTGTTCATAAGACAAAGGTGTATGTAAGTGAGCGACATAGGGGTTTCGTTGCTCCCCTGGTGTCTGGAGATGGGGTGGACGAAGGGGGCGGATATCTTTGATACTATGACGGGCAAAGGGCTGAGTTTCATGATTTTATGGCCCATTGCTGAATAGTTTCCTCACGTTTAGAGAATATTGCGGAAACTCCTTTTTTTTTGATAACCCATTTATATATTTTGAAACTAAAAAGAAGTAAGACTTACATATATCACCGATTTAGGAGCTAGTATTTTTCTCAGAGTAAGTAAATATGTTTTGTGAGCACTTCTGCACTCTTACGTAATGAAAGATTCCCACACAGAATATTTCCTCGTCGGGGTTGAAACGTATTTTCCCTGTTTTTCGCCGAGATATAAAACGCGAAAGAATGCCCGACCGACGGCAAGTGATACGAGGATATATAAATTCTATATAGATGCATGTTTGCCACGGCGCCCGCGAAGTGAACTTGATCTTGTGACGTGCCAGTGGATAAGGGTGAAGTCACAAATTACGATTCGCGCATCTGAAATTTGCACGCCCTTCTCATCACGTCTCCGCTACACGACGTCGGCGACGGCGTCGGCGTCGGCGTCGGCGTCGGCGTCGGCGTCGGCGTCGGCGTCGGCGTCGGCGTCGGCGTCGGCGTCGGCGTCGGCAACCCCCTCTAAATATCTGCAGCACCACAGAGAATGTGTGGCGAATACCAACACAAGAACCACCACAAGATATTCTAATCGCATAGCATTTCTAACCCCCATGTTGTCTTTTTGATGCAAATTTAAATAACTAGATTTTGTGAGCACGTCTTCTTTTACATATTTTTTGGGGTGCGAGAAAAGGTTTCGTGTGAAAGCTTTCGTTACAAGAGTCTCGTAATACCTTTCATTATGTAATTTAAATTTATTTTCCAAGCGAGTCAATTTTTTGGTCAGAGAACTGTGAAAGGCATGTGTTTAAGACTTATGTGGAACAGAGGTCAGAAGATAAAGAGTATGTGTACCTACAACATCAGAGGTTTTGGCCAGTGTATCCGATATAACTGCCTCATTAGTCATTAGTAGTATGTGCTGTAGAATTTCAAAAAGTAAACTTTAGTTTGGCCACCAAATTTACATGTTTGACGTTATAGTTTAATATCTTTGGTATTCCACTTACAATTTAAAATTTACATGTTTGGCACGAAGAAAAAAATCGAATTTTCCATTCTTTATGTTCTTCTCATTTTAATGGAAGATTCATAATATTCACGAAATGAGACTATGTCGCTTTTTATAGCATGAAAACAGTGGAAGTCCATTAAAATAGTCAATCAATATTGAAGAATCATCAATTATTTCGAGCAATCCATCATGCACATGTTGGTATAAATAGCAAAATATAAAGAAATTTGCACCGCGTCAAATCCACTCTTCTTTATGAATATGCGGACAAAAGAATAATTATCATTAAAACGGTGCCATCACATTGTTAAAATGATTATGATAGCAGCCATCACATTGTATTAAATTGAAACAGTTGACATGACTTTCCACTTAGAATAATATGATTACGAGGCAATGTTACTGCATGTTTTTATGCCGTTAATTTTAAAGTCTTCAAATTTTTTTAGTTATTTTAATTTTAATTTCAATTTTCTAAAAAATGCACATGGTCATGCAAAATCTTTTCAATCATAGAATATAAGCTCTCTTGAGAAAAATACCCCCCTCCAACCCGCCCCCCCCCCCCCCCCCCCCCCAAAACGGTACGCGTTTCCACTTCTATTTTCCATTCTTTTATCTATCGGCATTTTGAACAAAAGGGATTGGATTTAAATATTTCAGGTAATATCACACTATCTATGCATTGCAACTAGATTGAATAGAATATCTAAGCTAATTTGTTGCAGTGATGCACCTTGTTGCCGAACAATGCAAGTGGCAAAACTTGCAAAGGTAATATAGCAGCCTGCTTCATCTGCATATCATGCAGAAGGTTGAATGGGGCAATCGGTATCAGAAGGAAATGTACAATGAGGAAGGATCTGCTGCTGTTCATTATACTTGCTCGTCACGTTCGATTTCTAGAGAAGCAGGAGCACCTGCTTCTAGAACCTTGTGTTTCGCATTTTAAATCACCTTTCAAGTCAAACAAAGTCGAATAAAGATCTCGAATTCACCATTATACTCGAGTCGATTGCGAATGCTATCGATTCCAAGCGTGAAAACACTACGCTTATAAATATTTATTTTTTTAAATATTCGATTTCCAACGAAAAATTACACTATGGTGGTCACCGATTGGTTATGTGCATGGAGAAGTACAAATCACAAATTAGGTGTTGACAAATAAATTTTGCAGTTGTTCTTGGTGGGAGTTAGCCGGGGTGAAGTTAAAATATCTTTCAGTCTGATCTAGTCATATTTTACGTCCAAACATTATTACAATAGACGAGTGGATTTCGACGCTTTTGCCGGAAGAGCAATAAAAAACGCTGATTTTTGAAGAGGTAATACTTAATAAAACACTACGACCCCGAATAAAATGAAACAGTGTAGATAAAGAAAGTTGAAAAAAAAAATGACTGTTGTTTTCTGTTTCAGATAACTATTGCAAAATTTGAGTATATCAAAGATATATGAAGACTTCAGCAAATATAGATGTTCCATTTTTATAAGCGAGTACGTAGCATCTCATACACTGAGGTTTATTTAAGTTTGCAAACGGCAGTACACACATCTTATTGCTGATCGACATCTGAGTATTAGGTGGAAGCTTTACTGATGCATGCTCTTCCAGGGAATTGCGGACACTAATTTAAACTTGACTTGGCCAATTTACTCGAGAAGCACTTTTAAACACATTCCAAATACGATTTCTTTAAAATGAAACGTTTTTTTATTCTTGTTCATCTGTTTTCCGCTGGCTTCATTGAATGACCACACGGCCATTGCTCTTGGGCGTCGAGAAAATGCCGATTCTTCTTAATCAGTGTCACTTTAAAACACCGACTACTGAATATTTGAAACGAGCCAACAAACTGCAAGCCATCCGGTCACGGTTTAAATGATGGCCCAGCTTGACAGGTGATATTTCTCCATAGGTTCGATGCCGCTGCCGCCGCCGCCACCACCATCACCACCGCGTCGGGCTTTTTTACAGGTGTACACCGACGCAGAGGTGTCGGAGAGCACGTCAAAATGTCCATTACTTCTTTATAGTAAAGTTCCGACGTTTTATATTGGAATATACGACGCCGTACGGTTAAGACTGAGTTGGTTGAAACCTCAAATAAATTATAACCCCGGCAATGCCCGCTGAATGGCGCAGAATATGATAATGCAAAGGAAGACATGCTTTAAGCTGGGAAGCAATCAAATTTTGAAAAGGGGAGGGTTTTAGGTGAAGGAATTTACGTGACCCAGAGGGATTCATGTGTGATCACATATTTCATACATGAAGCGTTGCCACATGCACGTACAAAATGTTTGTTTTCATATGCATGCTCTGACCTATTTATATTTCTGTTTTATTGGCTAAACAAAATTTTGGCAATAATTAGTGGCTTACTGTCTGGATTAAAACTACTTTTAGAGGGTACCTACTTGTGCGCGCCTCTGGCTGTGATTCCGAATGCGAATAGGATTGACAAACAGCAAGGAAAAAGCCATTCTAAATTTTGATCTCATGCCTACAGTGGATCAAAACAGCGAAGGGTAAATTAACAACCAATTATTCTAGCTGTAACTTCTCGAGAAGAATTTTCAATCCACTTGCGTTAGTCGAAAAATGTACTCGGATGGTAAATTCATTTATAAACATTATCTTTTAATGAAGTTGGATGTTCGTAAAATTGAATTTCATGCCGTAAGGCTAGTGTATTTTTTCGGAGTCTCCCTTAGATGCTATTGAAAATAACATCATTAAGACAACATGGGGTCCGCTGGTCCCGTTTCCCTCCACCCAGCTCTCTATTCCGCAAGTTGCATTATCAAGGGATGCATTAGCCGGTCGCAAAAGGGGTAGCGCTTGCTTCCTTTCTGTTTCACTCCCGCCAATTTACCAACAGTAATCGACGTCAATTGAAATTGAGTACGCGAGCAATCTATCAGAATGTTACCATCACTCTGCAGGTGGTACGCACCGAAAATTCCGTTGGTATAAGCAAATTCTAATTTTCATTCTAAAGTAGCGAAACAGGCCACCCCTATTTTAAACTTCACAATTTGCACGCTTATTGCTCATCGGCCGTAACTGGCAATTTCGTTGAATAAGGAATACAGTATTTTTTTTTTCAATTAATATCACGTGTGCAGTAGAGGGGAAAAGGCGCATGGCGTGGACAAAAATCACACCCGAAAAAACAAGAAAACTTATTTTCAGGTCGCAACTCAACTTATTATATTTATAGTATATGCATTAATAAATCATTCATTCCGACAGGGTTGCTCTAATTTTCCATCTCCCAATACGTTCCGATGTTTAGAACTCGTGGCTAAATCAGTTTTATTATTGTGCACTTTATTTCATAATCATTTTCACAAATTAAAGTTTCCTTTTCGCTTGCAGCTCTGTAATTCATGCGACATACTGTTCGACTTTATCTATAAACTAAGCCGGTCCCACTAAAAGTCACTTCTTCAACGCACATCTTTTAAAATGAATTGCTTTGTTTGTTTGTCGTCGTCCAAAGAGTTGTCTTGTCTTTTCAACCGTAAGGTGGATGGGTGTGCATGATTCAGGTGGTCATAAACCCGTAGGTAACATGTAAGTATACATAATGTAGGTACACTTTACACTGAATTTTATACGCGCAGCCCCCTCGGCAATCCTGATAACAACAATACTACATACCACCTACCTACCTGTGTAGGTAGGCTCGCATGTTCGTACCACCTTAAATACACCATAGAACACAGAGATATTATAAATATCCGAAGAAATGTAATGCGAAGCTCATAAGACCTTTTTATGCACAATGTCATGAATAAACATTAAAATAAGGTGAAATCAGATAAGATGAGAAGTCCTTTCTCTCAGTTATAGAACGAATGCACTCTGTTTTAGTTTAGCTACAGCTTTTAAAACAAGGTATAGGCACACGCTTCGTTTGTAAGTTGTTAATTTTGCTGTCATTACACTGGTAAACATTGTTTTTGGTCTTATCAAATATTGGAACTGGTGGCAGACTGAATTTGAATGTATCGTTTTGAAAAGCGCCGCTGCGGAGGACAGCGTTATTTTACACTCTGTTAGCTCTCCGTGTCACAGCATCACTTGCCTAGGTACAGGCATTGAACACACACGTTCAATGTTGCGTTCAAATACACGTGCTTAGTATGCATAACACAATAGAGGTTTAGGTAGAATCTGATTAAAACACCGGTGTTATGAAAGCTGGGACAAAAAGTGAAACCAGTGCAATGCATAATAAGAAAAGTTATATAATTTAATGGGGGAAAATAATGAGATGTGGACATCGTTTCAACATTGCCGTAAATATTCATGGAAAATTGAAGTTTTCGCTTAAAGTTGCAATGCCATAAAGTATGGATTGCCAAAACTCACTAGAGATTGAAGAATGATGTGCTAAGGCTCCATTAAAAATGGTGTACATCTTAATCATGTTTAATAGGTGATTTATTCGATAAGGGGTGATATTTAGCCATATCAAACTGAACTGTAAAAGCCGTATTGCATGTTTCACGTGAATAACTTATTTCACGTTAGCCAGGTTTGAAGTATGACTCGCAATGAAGATCCAGACAGAATTATTACACGAGTAGTCATGCAAATGCAAGCAGAGCAAATATATATACATATATATTCACATCATTTGAATATCTGAAGAGGGAAAAGTAGAGGAATATCAGTCTTTCCCTTCGAGATTCATTCCACTCTGCCAATTCCAGGTTGATCGCCTCTTAGTTCAGTGTCTTATGATGTGAATGTTTGCCCCCCCATACGTTCGGATGCTTGCGCGTTCGCGAATCACAAGATGGTATATAGTGGAATTGCCGGCGCTCGGGAGGAAAGAGCACAAAATACTGTCAAAGAGGGCTTGGAAAAACTATCCGAGAACAATTAAACGCTCGGATGGCGTAGACTGAAATTTCGGGGCAGAGGTAGGTATTACCGACATTAAAACAAGAACAGAAATTCTCTGTAAAATAACTTTGTGCGTAATTGCTGTGGATGAATATTGTTTAGAAGGGAGGATAAGACCATTTTGCGGAAAATGATAAAATTTTGTTTTTTTCCGCTCAAAATTTGCGAAATATCTCCGGAGATGTGATCTCCATGTCATGTTGGGGACTTTAGATTAGTATATAGCTATATGCAAGACTGCGGAATAAGTTGTAGAAAACATTAAGATTTATTTGAAAAGATTTGACATACTACTTGGGAGCAATGCGTATGTAAAGCGAGGTACCTGGGGAGCAAAAAGTTTACCCATATCATAATAATATAGGGATTAGACTGGCGCAGTGTTATTGGACTCGCGGGAGGAATATTGTCTGCAAAAGCCTGGCGGATGTAACTTGTCAGGACTGTTGCTTCGTGTACTTCCACAGTTTCAATCTGGTCGGGAAAATAAAGCAGTCGAGCCGACAGTCCTCATCCCTGGTAGCTTAGTCGGAGTAATGCAGGACATAGCCTCATTTCCTTGGGATAACATGCAAATGCGAAAGGAGTTCCTTTTGTCATTATGGATTACTATTTCTGAACAGGTCATTATTTTGATGACAAATATGAAAGCGTCTATTTTAATTTTGAAGATTACGAGAGATGTATATATTTTTTTATATATCTAAGTGTGAGTGCTCTTTTGAAGTGCATTTGGCTAGGTATTCACAGGAATCACATCTTATATTACATGCACCGTGCACGCAGAAGGCGGTATGTGATATGCATGGAAAATCTTCGGGAAATACATAATCTCTTGCTCATATTGTATGATGTGAACTTTGAGTGTGCACTTTGTTATTTCTACGTCGAATAACATCCCTATAAAAAGGGTGCACATAATCAATAAGCAAAAGTTCCATTTACCAACGATATCTAACTCACGATGGAAAATAGAGTTAGTGTTCTTTTTTATTTTTTAAACAAGCCGGCGGGCTTAAAAATTATTTTCACCCAGATAAAAGTATTGTATTTGTCTATCTGCTCGATTATAGGCTTTAATCCCATCAAATTCGGTGTCATAACCACTTTCAGGATATTTTTATCCCATCAAGAGTGTAAGCCCCTCATTGTCCGGCATGAAACCAATCATAAAATCCAATAATCCTCCCTCCACTCCTCCCTCCCAACAGCCACACCGTCGCACCAAGCTGGGCTGACAACTCCTCTAACAAACTCTCTTTGTCATATCGTGTATGCATAAATGTATTATCAAATTCTGTCATCAGCATCGACGTAATTTTGACATTCACAACAGGAAAAAAATTAATCTCGTTTTTCATTTGCCATGTAAAATATGCCGGGGCATACTACCCCATATTGTGATAAAAAGCATTTTCCAGTTGTTAGGCCACGGCGTTGTTTCTGGAACCACCTTTTTATTTAATCCCTAAAGACATGAAAGATTCCATTTTGCCGCCCAAGCTACTCGAATCACCTTTTACTTCGCGCCCTCGGAACAGAATTTTAAAAATTTTCCAAAACGTGGCACTCAATATTATTATCATCTTCTGGTGTATGTTTTTCTTCCATTTCTTTAGTGTTGCAGCATAAAACGTAGTGCCCGTTTTACGCGATGTATCTTCTTAAAATGGCGGGCTCCAAGTGCATTGTTACCCATATACTTATGATGACTTACAGCCATGGCAAATGCTTCATGAAAGCACTTTTCTTTCTACAAAAACTAGGTAAGAGCATACTCGTGTGAATCCCATCATTTTACAAGTTTCAGTTTGAGGCGACGCCTCGGAGGGCGAGGAGCGTCCTCTGGTAATCCGATAGCGCAGAGGCGATTATTTTCATCATTTCAAGCTTTCCCTGAAACACTTTCCTCGAGAAAAGAGGCATAAAACAGCTTTTAAGATTTTTTTAAAAATCATCTGAAACGTTGTTTCGTAAGCCAAGAAAAACGTAATTGTTACCGCGGATACCGCTGCGCGGGCCCTTATAATAACACAACGCACGAGTGAATTCGGAAAGATATCATTCTCTTTATTTGGCTCAGTGGAGATTGCGGCATTCAAGTCTGCAGCGGCGGCGGCGGCGCGGGCAGGCGGGCTTTTTGTAATTGAATTCTAAGCAGAAAAGACAATTATGGCACAGCGTTTGTGCACGAAACTGTGGGCATATAGCGTTACCGAACAAAACCTTTGGCAACATGATGCGTGTACATCTGATGCAAAACCATTGTGTTCCTTTGGAACATTATCTTCAGAGAAGGCTGCTGTCTTTTACGCGTGGGCAATAATATTATAAACGTTGTACAATTACTATTGATGTAAGGTGGGAGGGAGGGGGGGGGGGGGATATATATATATATATATATACTTTTTAAGGGTCACCCCTTTTTGACTATGGAGTCATTTTAAATTGCCTCGTCATTGACGTATGCGTGAAAAACCACATGGGATCTGATCAAATGAAAACATGGAAAACCTCTAAAACCTTAAAGAGTGTTTTCCACTTCTCTACATTCGCTTTAAATTAAGTTGCATTTAAGAAAAAGTAAAAAAAAAAAAAAAATCAGCAGGAATATTGCATCGCATATAATGGGCAAGAATATGTTTCATGCACTTTCATCCAATGTTGGAAAAACAAATTTTCTCCACAATACTATTACACGCACAGAAATGAGAATTTTACGCGTGCATTGAACTTTCATATCACGCATATATGTAGGCAAAAACATCATCGCAAGAGATACATTTTCCCCTTTTCTTTGCGTTCACATAGCTGGTTGTCGCCAATGGGTTCAGGGAATCTTAAATCAGATCTGAATTCCTAGAGACTCACAGCTGGTAAGGATGGAACGTATTCCGATACAACCGCCAGAAAGTAGCGACAAGGGAGTTTACTAAACCAAGGCCTTAAGCTCACTTCGATAAATTCTCATTTTCTTCAATCGACTTCAGAAAAAAAGCCGACAGGAAAAGCAACATACCCTCCTTTTCAAAAGTAATCTACCCGGAAAACCCCTCGTAGATTTTCTTTTCGTGTATCGGAGCTGCAGCAGATCTACGCATGGGCTCACGAGTAATGATATAATATAATGCGTTGAGATTTATACAGAAAACTAGGCATTTGTCATAAAAATGTCTGAAGAGTCAGAGGAAAAGCGATTTTAATATTATTGTTTGTTTTTTGACAGAACAGATATTATTCTTTGCAGGTGATGCTTTTATAATAACTTGTCACGTTGAATTTATTACACTTGCAGCAAACGAAATGAATTCAACCGTTTTTTTTTTAAAGTATGGTGAATATGAAATACCAGGAAGAGCTGAATACACCCCCCCAACCACAAGCGGTAGTCAGTACGCAGGAGCCAATTCTCAAAGCTACAATATCTCGAATACAACTTCGTTAGGCCAGACCAATTCATCATGGTTAGGTCACGCTTATTATAATTAGTAAATACGTTAATTAATGAATCATGGCTGAATGCACGAACGAGAACATTTTCCAGTCTGAAAGCTTGTTAGTTTAGGGTGGGTGGGTGGGTGGGTGGGTGGGGGGGGGGGGGGGGGGGGGGGGGGGGGGGGAGCAGAACGCGGTGTTGCATCGCCCCCGACCAAGCGATACAGTGCCCACCCCTTCGCCGGAACACGCATATTCTCAAGTGACTTATCCTGAGCAGGCTCCAAAGCGCTCGCTTAACTTGTAAACTACTTGCCAAGTTGAGTGTTGATTCGATTTGCACCCTGCCCGGCCCGGGTGTGAAAGGATGGATGTAACGCCAGCGGTATACGTATAGGTATAGCGCGTCTGCACCAGAGTGCGAACGCCGATCGGCATTGTTGCAGGTAGCAGGTGTCTGAGACGGGCGCCGTCGTCGCGACGCCCTTGACGTGACCCGTTTGGCTCGGATCCCATCTTGGGCATTACCTCCTCCAGCCCGTTCACCCTTACAAACTTCTTTCTCACTACCTCCGCGTGCTGTTGCACTCGCTCATATTTCCCATTCCCTCGTTATCTTTAATTATCATCGTGCTCGACGCGTCTCCGCTCTCCTCCCATATTCCCTTTACCCTTTAATCATCTCGCCTCTTCTTCACGCCCTCCGCAACGAACTATAACTCACTTCTATAGCTAGCTGGCTACTTGCTACCCCTTTATCTAACGCATGGTGCGACGACTGCAGGTTATTGTGCTTTATACGATTCCCGAGCACCGCCGAGGTAAATATGGGCTAATCTGAGCGAGCCACGACGACACTTATCTTAATACACGGTGGTTTACTGGACGGTTCTACCCTGTCATTGGCCATTACCCAAAAGGGTCGGCCAGGAATAGCCTAACAAAGCCTCTGTGTGCTAAATTCGATATTCAATTATAGATTTTGCTTCTGCGATTTGAAGTTCACACCAGCTAAACGACGTTACACTGGTTCGTCATTAGAACTGTACGGAAATCATTTCAGGAATCATTTGGAAAATGAAGCTGCAGATAACGAAAATAGGTTAGTTTGTACCTCTGAGTCTCGAACGATAAAAGGAAAGCAGGAAAAGCCGATGCTATAAAATGTGACCTGGTTTTTTAAACATCCACTTCCTCATCTTGAAAATTATCTGTCTTCAGGTTCATATCCACCATTGATCTTGGAAAATTCAGCGCACAAAGAAAATATCGTTCTCTGAGCAAACTTCTTTCCCGTATCTTTATTCTGTGTACTTTAACAACTTCAGTTTGTTCCTTTGTACCATTGCCATCGAGCGCATGTCGAATTCTGGATTGTCTTCACATTTTCGCGACCGCTTTCTTTCGCCATCTTACACGGCTCAATTGCTCTTATGTTTCGCCTATCCACGTCGTCATCATTCACTTTGCTACCAGCGCGACAGTCTTACGTGCTCCAAGACGACGCTAGGCGACATGACTTGGTACTAACAAGCCACCTCAACTTCCTACAGAAGAGCAACGTAATGAAAGATCAAATAGACAAGAAATAAAAGGAACAATCCTCTAAGCAAGAGACACTTCTTTTTTGCGAATGAGCAAGTGGAGAGAGTTTTGACCAAATTTCGAAAGAAACTTTGAAGCGCGCTGTAATGTAAGTGGAGCTCACCCTTACTTTCATCGTTTACGTCCTGTGTAACATTCACTTCACAAAGCGCTGACGACACGTGGAGGGTAATGAGGTATGGGTCGCTTTCAAAAGTCTAGGTCGATCGAAAATCTTATTCGGATGTCAGCGTAACGATCAGCGTTCACCTCCCGAAAAATTGATTGCTTGTTCATCGTACGAATTAATAACTAGGTCAATATTAATGGTGAACTCCGTTGCATAGTATTATGCAATTGCGAACTCTGTGGAAACTGTTGGAGAATTCAGTGCATTCTGGTGTCAATTGTCACTAGACATTCCAGTATAGAGGGCGCTCTTGTGACATTTACACATGAGTGCTCGAATATGCATTCAAAGGTTGCCTGGCTGGGAGTATTGGTCGGTGATAATTAGCAGGGAGCCCGCCAGCAATTTTATTATTATATTTCCACCGACTAGATAGTTAAGTGAGCGACCCAACGGAGCTTCTCGGAAGAACGAATGTGACATGGTATCAATTAAAGAGGAAATTAAATAACGAGTATTTATATAACTTACTTCTGAGAAGCATACTGAATTGGAGAATGCACTGTTTTAATTTATTTGAAATAGTCGTGCGCCAAGAACAGAATTTGTGTTGACTGCATTTGTGAGATTTCAAATTAAAACTTATATGGTCCTCGTTATTAAAAATAATGGTAATAGAAAAGGAGAAATGTTGTTTGAAGTGGCTATATAAATTCACTGTTTAACGGTATTTGAATTTTGATGCCAATAGAAAGTTTGATGTAAAATTGATGTTAAATAATTTGACTAGCTGCACGCCATCGAAAGTCAAGAGATAAATTTCCAATTAAGTTTCGCGTGGTAGTTCGTCACGGCGTCATCAAGTGGCTGCTAGGGGTGGTTGGGTGACTTTGGGGCGTGGGGTGGCCGGTGTGTCGAGGACAAGTGATGACGGGGGCGGTGGCTGAGGGGCGACTGGCAGGGGTTGTATTCACTTGTGTACTTGTATATGGGAGGCGGACATGACGCCTTCTGTTAGCTGGAAGATCGGTACTACATCCCTCCTGAGAATTATGGGTAGCTGGTAAGACGAGAATATACAAGCTGTGGGCTGCTCACCTTAAGGGTACATTATAATAACAATTTTGAACAAGTGAATTTTGCATCCTGTATTCCTCTCTAATAAATGCACCCCTATGTGTCCTGCCCGCATCTGCGCGTTTAAATCTCTTCTTTGACAGTTGTCAGGAGCGTTTCTTTAACTTGTACGCTTAGGTAGGTACTATCCGCCCACTTGTATACTTTCAATTTGTTACAAGTCACGAGGAAATTGACAAATAGTCATTGTTTCAAAACGTGACCAATCTAATGGTGGAAAACTAGTGTTCCTGTGTTAATACCAAGATACGAGCATGCAGAACCTACTTCGAAAGTAAAGAAACAGCAATTCACATGAGTAATGACATTCACTCAGCCACTCACATGAAGTTAGTCAACAAACTTTATGCAATCTCAAATCCACCCAGATCGAGCAAAATGAGTTGACTTAAATGCAATATTAATTCGCTTGTTGTATGGCGTTTACGTCTCACGACGCTCCTAGAGGATGGCGGCGTCGGCGGCGCCCGACTTTGGGGAGATCAAAAGTAAATTAATTGACACATAGGCGCGTTCCGACGAGCGCCTTCAGACACACTTCAAAGCTGTTTGAAAGCAGAGCAGCGCGCGGAAAACATCGCCCCTGGCCACTGTGGATGGGTTTTCTTTGTCACGTGATAAGACAAGAACGGGGAAACTCAGCCCGGCGCTGAGTCCGTAGCACAAACTAGCTAGCGCTCTGTCTGCGCGTCTACGCGATATCCGAACTTATTATAGGTTGCTTTCTCGACAAGTTAGCAAGAAACTTAATGATTATGCATGTCATAACACTTGACGCCTTTGATCTAACGGATAAAATATATACCCTGGACTCGACGTTATGATCTGGGCCATGCCAGTGGCGTGCCAGATTTGGCAAGATTTGAGCTTTAAAATTATAACACACCCAATTGTAACGCCATGCATACTTTTATCCCCATTGCCACTGTTCTGTGACTCGAATTGTGGTATAATAACTTTTCTAACGTTAAGATGCTGTTAGTCACAAGGGCGGTTCGGTCGTGCTTTCGCGGGAAACTGACCAATCCAGACAAATATGTTTTCGCTCGAAAATTGCAAGCTTGACTGAAATAAAAATATTGATTGCCCTTTTTTTCGGTTAAGCAAACAAAGTCATAACGCTAACAGAAAAATAAATATCCCTGACGCTAAGTTTTCATTCTTTTCCTGCTTATAATGATTTCCTTCCGTATATCATAAAGTTCCATTAGATTTTTTCCTGCGGCGACCATTGAGCGCGTGCTATTTTCTATACATTATTCCCGGAGTTTCTACACATTGTTTACGGTGTTATGTGGGACCCGTAATGGTGGCTGGGAGAAAGATGTGGATGTAATTTACTTCCATCTTCCCCGCACAGCGAGCCCGTGTTCAAAACGGGGAAGTTTGCCAGCTCTGCATGTCTCCCCGTCTTTTGGGACGCATTGCATTAAAATATAAATCCTGTTCCAGGAGCGAGCAGGCTTCACTTATGGTATAGTTCAGGGGTATACATTATCAGCGAATTTGCCCGCCGATTTGTGTCACGGGAATTTGGGAAAAATTAACTCTGCCATCGTGGATTGACGAAAGAGCCAGGGCAAAGCGTAAATCAAACCAAATAACCAAAATCAAATTTTTAATATCTTTGACGCAACTTATTGGTGTAGAAGAAAAGCTTGTTTGAGCTTCCTTTCTGAAATTTGTATCTCTTAAATCCTATTTCTACAAAGAAAATTTATAGTGACAGCTGACAACGAACCATTTTCTCTGCTTTTATAGCCAACGTTTGAGCTTTTGTAAAAAGCAGTGAAGTATTTCACGCCAAGGGTGTGTAAACATTGGTGGAAAAAACTCAAAGAGTACTATCTCAGTTGTTCTTATGATATTTTATTGTTATCAGTTCTAATGTGCATGTCGTCGGGCCTAAATTACGATGGGATTTGGAACCCCCTGAATTAGACGTAGACCTGCTAGGCTGGAAATCGGCCCAGAACGCGACTACTCGTATATTATTGTGTGAGAAACCGTTGTATATAGTGCTATAAGAGCCTAAAAGTAGGAGTGATATTCCACGATACCATTTATTCTGTCGTCGAGCGTGGAGGTGGAGAAAATCGCTAAGGGAGGGTTATAGCTAGCCGGGAATGCATCAACACGGCACGGCTGGAGTATTAATGGTGTAGGGCAATAACATAAAATTACATACAAGCAAAACTTTGCCAAGTGTGATGGACCTCAAGCTAAGTAATCATCTATTAAATTGATTGACAAAATGTTGATCACGCTTAGCTATTTGCCAGGATATTGCTCCCTAGATGCGTAATATGGTCAAGTTGAGGAGATGTTACTCAACGTATCAAGATGTCTGTACAGAGACCACTTTATTTTATTGTTAACATTCGTACGTGGTGACGCTTGTGATTCTCGTTCTCTTGTCACCGCTTCCAGAAATTACTAAAAAAAAACACAGTAAAAAATATTTTTCTGTCAGCGATGAGCGTATATTAATCACAATCAGCACTAACATTCATCGCAAACGTGCACGGCGTTTGTTCGCATAGAAACATCCATTTGTTGAATATACACTAAAAATTAATAGAGTGAACAGAACGTAAATAGCGTTTCACCTCACCTAGGGCTTTTCATGCAGCTGGATGCACTCGAATCAGCCGGCTGATATTCCCGGCAACACACAGGGAAGCCGCATTGAATCACAAACTGCATGGCACATGCACCATGGCAACCCTCACACAAAACGTTTAGCAGAAATCAGCTGGCACCGAACGTTCAACCGCGCTAAAGCAAAAAAACGCGTCGACACAGAATGCAAGAGTGTCGTGCATTTACCGCCCGCTTTAAACCGTTTGAAACTGTTTTGAAATGCATCTAAGATTACAAGTGCACATTTCAGTACTGCAATAAACAATCGCAACAGCATGTGGCATAAATTCATTGCATATCATAATATTATAATGTAAAGTCGTGCACGCGGTGCTTGGAATGCTTATGTGACTCGTGGAATAAATTGTGCTTATACAAAGCTGGTGTTTTCATTTACCTTTTCACTTTATAATGCAGTGTTAATCGATGATATAAGCTTGAATAAAATTAAAATATGTTTAGATTATTATCTCTCAAGAAAATATATCATTCTTGAAAAAGGTCTCTCGTTAGATAATACAAGTTATTATTGATGTCTTTCGATCTAATTATAAAGATACCTCATTGAAATACTTAGGAAAATGGAAAGCGTATTCTTTAGGGAAACCAAAACGACTGCCTCTAGAGTCTCTATTCCATGCATGCCATCCGATGACGTCCGATCACTCTCGTAATAGAATTGTCTGCATAGAAAATATATTTTCACATCACGTTTATTAGTTCACTTTTTATGCGTGGGGAAAAAACATCTACACACCATGCGAGCCTCAGGTGGACAATTCGTACGCACGAAACCATTTTCCGGCGCTAAACATGAAGCTTGATTGTTCAACACCAACGCAAACCATGACCCAAAGCTTTGCAAGTAGGAAATAAAAGCGAAATGTCAACCGCAAACAAATTTTTGATGAAGCCACTGGCATGGCCAAAAAAATAGTACCACTGAAAAAAAATGCATGCATTCAAAGCTTGCTAGCAAAGCGTTAAATTCAATTCCGGCTTAACCAATGTGCATCTGGAGAATTAGCTAGTCGATCTTTGCTGTTGAAATGTTTATGGTGTAAACCCCAGCCAAGACGATCTCAGTGAAGACAATAAGTTAAATAAAAGCATTGTGTTCGCGTACCTTTAGTCTTAGTATCCGCGACAATAAGTGTTGATTAATGCCACGTTCAGTAGCGCCATCACAATGAGTGCTTGTTTTGCATTCAACGGCGACTGGTTGTCTTTGCCGGCTGAAACAATGCATCATAGTTCAAGCTTCAGGCTTCACCATGTCGTATGCATCACGCTAGACGTACTGGCTAATTATTTCCCTAGTTACTTTAAAGCTTAAGCCATGTTCAGTCGAATGCGAATGTTTTATGTCTTGCTTTAAAATAGCGCTACTAATTTGACGAAGAAACTTTCGTGCTTAGTTATTGTTCATATTGAATGAGCTCATGACAGCTAAAAATTAATTAATATTTCTATGGTGTTATCTGGTATAACACTTTTTAATGGGAATGGCAGAAAATGGGGTTTTCTGCATTAATGAAAGCGTGCATTTTTTTAATAGCAGTCATCATTATTACTGCATAAAATATATCCGCTCATATATTAAATAATTTATTTCTTAGTGCGCCTAGCGAAAAAGCTTGTGAAAAACAGGTAAAAATATGGGGCTTTGTAACTCTACAGGACTCCAGTGCAAAACAGCTGTAGAGTAAACTTCGTGCTCGAGTAAGAAAAGTAACGTGACACAAAATCATAATTACTAAACTACGATGAAATGAAAGAGTGTTATTAATATGGAAAAAAAAACACGAAGATATTAATTAGTAAAGAAAAAATATGCTGACAGCAGTGCGATCAACCTGACGGTGATTAAAACGCCATTTTCCTTTGTCGCGTATCTAAATGGTGTATATAAAGCAATGTGTAATTTCGATGCAATCACATTTTGACATTTATTACCAATAAATGGCATGTTAGGAATCAGACGTATTTTATAAATTATTCGTCCCCCCTCAACCACCCAACCCCCTTCGTCACTCGCGACCATGCCGAACCAACCCGACGGCGACAGCGAGGGCACGAGAGGCAAACGCAGAAACCATTCCGTGCTGCATGCACACAACAAGCTTGGATTGGCCGATAATTTTTAATATCTCGCACAGAAATTGGTGAAATACCCTATAGGTATATAGAGATGATTAATTCACGAAAAGAAAATGTTTTTCCTGTGAAATGACACATGAGCTAGAATATAGTTTCCACGTTAGTTTCGCTTTAACGGTGTCTACGTGGCCTATAAAATATCTCTTCAAGCGTCAATTTTCCCATAACATAGTTTAACACTTTCACTCAAGTTTCCATTTCAAATGGGTATGTACTTATACCATAAAACCAATATCACTTCGAGCTATCTGGAAGATCTATTCACGTTTTTTTTTTCAACATCATGCAACTGGGAATATCGAGGAGACAATAAAATGGCGTTCGTTAATGTTTCAACGTGAATTTTTGGGGTGAACCGCGTGTTTAAAAGACGAGTGAAGATTGAGTCACGAACCAAAGTCGCACGCACCACTTTCGTAATGATAATGCAAACAAGATAGGAGCACGCAGCACAGCTCATTACGATGTCTATCGCAAATCGCACGTCAATACTGGTTAAAGGTGTGCATAGAAATGAAATAAAATGTACATACCCGTACCAATCACTAGCACTTGATTGTGGATATAAACCGATGAAGTACATTTATTGTAGTACTTCCGTATAAATATAGCAAAAATGTAAAACATCTTAATTTCTTGAATTTATCAAATCATCCATACAAAAGAGTACATTATAGCACTACCGTCATACCATAAGAAGATGTGATTTGTTTGTGATAACGATATAAACCCACATTATAATCACAAAATGAAATAAAGAAAATCCCCACAGTCCCCACACTCACCCTCTGTAAAGTTTAGCTTTCAGCTACGCTCATTAAAACCCGCTGAACCACCTGAGACACACAAAACACCTGCCTTCTAGGTGATGAGATCTCATCTCTTCTTTCAAGTATATCGCGTCCCAAAGTCTGACATGTATTTCGTTAAATGTTGATTGTTTTCACGCCGGCGTGAGAGCCTAGCGACACGAATTGCGAGCACTTTACATCAATGCAACGCCGGATTTATAAAGTGTAGACTTCGCACGCCCCCCCCCCCCCCCCCCCCCCCCGGGCTAAGATGTATTTCGAAGCACACTTTGGCACTCGGCTAAACGATCACAGAACGAAACGAAATCCAATCTCAGTCTCAGCAGTAGCGTCTTACAAAGTTTCTGTTCGTCGCAATTATTTTCGAGCGAGTCTCAATCGTCGTGTTACCCTCATCACACGAGTATGTCTTTTAACAAACAGGAAGACCTCGTCAAAACGAAACTGCTTTCGCAACGTTTCTTTCTTTCTAAAGAACAATCTTTAGCTGGGACTGTAGCGTGGGGGGTTTGATTATGTTAAACCGAACGCTTTTCCGTAATTTTCTTACAAAGAGTTTGTTTTCTAATGGTCAATACATTTATCTCAGATTTTTAGTAGCTTGGAAAATTTCGCTCGGTTTGAAGCGCAGTGACCGGAAGTGGGGCCACCTGGCGACGATCTGAAGGGACACCCAATTGACACCGATATCAAGGTAGACGCCAAAAATTGTGCGCTCACTGTGACCAGGCCAAAGTACGGCCTACCCCAGAAAGTGTAGCTGCGAGAGATGAACGGGATGAAGGGAGTTATAAAAGTTTGCCACAGGATTTGTCGTGTCTCAAGGGATTAATTTGAGAGAAGAAGTTTTTCTGGTCTCTGTCGTCTCTCCTCATGACGGCGACCGTAGAAAGATGAAGAAAAATGATCTAAATTGTATTTATTTCATACTTTTCTGCTCTGGAAACTGATCGAAAGCTCACAAATGACAATTCAGTTTCGGATGGTCGTCGATGGACATCACTGGAAAGCGCTGACCGCCGCACGGCTTCATTCGGCCACCGCCAGGCGTTGGTCGATAAACGACTACAAAGGGTACACTCTCCTATTACAAGGTCATTATAATCTTTATACGAACCGTCACACACCACATTTTTTTCCTGTTATTTATCAAAAAAGTTTGAAAACACTTTTTGAAACGATAATTAAGAATGACGCGCGCACAAGTTTCCGCATCAGAAGGCTGGAAAGCGTAGGACATAAAGAACCTCGAAACATTATCATATTTTTACGTTCCTAGCTGTGACCACGTCGAGCCAAGCTTCTGCCGGGAGCTTCTTTTTCAAAAAATTCGCATTGTCCTTGCTCAAAGTTATTGTAAAATATAAAATGTTCCTTAAGGCTATATTGCGTAATGCGCATACGGTTGTTTTTTTTAATGGGTTAGGTAAAATGTGGACACTTCTTTGCGCGCTAAATTTTTTTCATCCGTTTGACATCAGAGACTTGGCACAATTTGTTGTGTGCTGACAGTAAAACGGATCGTTTTCGTATTTTTTTTTGTCGCGTAGGTCGCAATTGCCGCGTAGTGTTGACATCTCAATCCAGCCCCACAGCAGCTCTCAGTGGGGGCAAACTCCGTTCAGCTGCACGCTCGAATTTCGGGAACACCAAGCTCACGACGACGGGCGGAGTCTTGTCGTATTCCCGAACGTTATTTAACGGCGCCTTCAAGTGATACCTCACGCTGGCACCTTCTTAAAATTAGGGTTTGCATTATTTGCAGTTAGTTTAAGGTATAGGAATAATAGATAACTTATTACTATGAACGCGATGTGCTTGCAGTGCCAATAGAACGACGGGCAAAGTAGCATACAATTTAATATGTATATAGAGGATGTTGATAAAGAGTACGCGGTGTTTTGGGCAGTACGCGAGCCCAGGGACGCAGGATCGTGAGAGTGGAGAGGAGGGCCAGGAGGGGGAGTATGGCGAGGATAAGGGATGAAGGCTTAACGTCTGAATTATTCCACGCACTCGCGTGCCATGCTGGTCGGCTACACGCACAACACCGCACGAGGCAGAATAATTTAACACCCATCAGTCAACGTCAACGAAACTTGAGAACACGATATCTTGTTAAATTTCGACTCACCTCCATATTGAATAGTGTTCATTGCATTAGCCGTGATTGGCATTAAAATTAACATTGTCTGTGGGACTGTGTTTTGAATTGCATTGATTTCTGTTTAAGATTTCTTTAATGCATGGCCTTGAACTGACATTTCATGTTTACCAATAGCTACAAATCTGAAGTCAAGTGCATTCGATGCACGAAAGAAAACTGCTGGTTTCACGAATATTCTATATTCACAGAGAATTGTGTTTGCATATAAACCAAGTTTTACAGCAGCGACGGCATATCCTGGTCAGTTCATATCGTGTCCATTTTACAGTAGAACAAGAGATGGTTAATAAACAATGTCCACCCCAACTTTTTTTTGCCCGTTTCGAGTATTAACCAATGTGAATTATACACACAAAGTATGTGTTTTTCCCTTCCAGTCAGCCGGCCAGACGACGTGAATGTGACAAAAAGCGGTGAGCCGTAGCAGAGTTGACAACGCCACTCGACGTGCAGCGCCGCCATGTTGGCCACTTTTTGCTGCTTTACCATGTTCGTTACTAGATGAAGCTAGTTATTTTAGAGCACAGAGCCAATGATAAGGCGTAACAATATCTCATACTCTTGAAATGTTTTTGTTGCTTCCATTTCAAATGAAATAGCTCTGTGGATGGTTGATGAGAGCAGCGCAATTTTTGTTCAAAGCTTTAAGTTCATCGTTATGCGTTTTTACAAAAATAAACGAGGTACAAATACACCTTAAAAAAATAATAAAAAGGGTATGGGAACACGTGATGCTCTTACACTCGTTGTCGATCATAAATGTAAGCCTCGGTTTTTATAAACTTTTAAACCTAAACCATCATCCCTTAACACCCATTGCGTTCAGGGTAAAAGTCCATTAAGTTAATATGGGCCAGAAGAAGCTGAAGCGAATGTTGGCCAATTTTGTGAGTGAGGAGTGATGGCCACGTACCCTCCCCGCCCCAAAAACCCTCCTGGCAATTCTGAGGGCTCGCTGTTGGCGCACATATTCCATTAACAATTTCAAGAGGCACTCGAACGGTTTGGCTAACCTGGCCCGTTGTCATCGCGGGTAACGCCGAGCGGCAAATTTCGTGGCAGTCTTCTGCGTGGTTATTTGGTTAAAAGCGTTGATTGGTGGGTGGATGTTTTGTTAAATTTGAATTAGGAAATTATGCTAAGAGCACTAACCACCACAGCCTTGAAATGTTGGAAGATGTTGTCCAAGGAATGGTGGCATCGTTTGTCAAAATGTCCGGCGGCATCGGATCACTTACTTAAATACTAATTATAGGTTGACAATTTCCGATATTATTAAACGTAAACTTACACGTTTTACATATGATCCAAGCTGCTTGAGCAAGCAGGCGTCTCTCTGTTAAGAAACAAATAACGAATCTCATTGCAGTATTTAACTACCGACTATCAGTCAATAGGAAAAACAATTTCGGAAATGTCAGTTGAACAGTCGAAGTAGAAATAAAAGTTGAAAATTATTCAGAATAATTTAATTTACCGACTGGTTGTGTATTGCCTGTGCAAAATGAACCGAGTCGTTTCGTTTGTTTCAGGAAAAGTGTTGCTCTAGAGAGACTAACGCATAACCTCATTTCTCATTTTATTTACTTGGCACACAATTTGTGAGATAACGTTTTATGAAAAATGAAAACGTAAAAGCTCGCTCAGCTATAATTGAAAAGTTGATGTATTAGATGAAGAACAGTTGGCCCTCGAGATCTTGAGGACGGTGTTTTATTTGAATAATAAAGAAACTTGTTTTATTCGGAATTGCCTGCAAAACTGCCACAAGGGAGTTAGCGTATTAAGTTGATTTCCTGTCAACTTTGAACATGATTGCTATAATCAAGTACAGCAAAGTAACTACACGGAAAAGGGAATTATTTATACAAAAAAGTTGAAATGTCGTGGTTTCTGAATGACGGTAATTTTGAACTTTTAACTGAAAAAAAAATGAAAAAATAAAAAAACGACCAAAAATATATAATTCATACCAATTGAAATTCAAGAAAGTGAAATCTGGTAAAGTAATCTAATAAATTACATTATGCCGTACGTCAAAGTGATCCTATTATGTTCAACTGGGTTATCACGCGTTTCCAGTGACGTTTCGATTAGGGTGCTAGCAATCTGTTCTCTTCGTTTCACTCGACGCCGCTGCGAGATCGACGGAGAAGATTGAGATATGCGCCGCGACGTCTCCCCACACCCCCACCATCCCCCACTCCAACCAGAAGCCGACGGACCTGCACTCTAGTGACATTTTGAGTAATGTGATTCAAACACGGATAAGATTAATATATTATTACTCGCAATTTCTAACCGTTTTGATCTCCCACTAAACGGATAGAAACCCGTAAATTTTGCACACTTCTTTGTATGGGTATCACATAGGTATATATGAACGGCAAGATTATCAGCTTCAAATCTTTCAACACATGTTTCTACAGGAGAAACTACCCTTTTCAGTTTTCGTCATTATTTCACAGTGTAGCTGGCTAGCATCTTGCATGTAACGAGTAGGTGCATCTATTCTTTCTTAATGACACGTACATGTCTCGGTCGGATCCGTTTTTACAAAGACATAAAACTATGTGATAATGAGATGTACTTTATTTAGACGCAGGGAACCTCATTAGTTCACACGGTATTATTCTGAAGTCTGGAGGACACCTTTCAGACACCTTTCAAGTTTTAAGAAAGGTCTCACCTTCTCTAGCAAGAATCAAGCATCTATGGTTCATGTCGAGACACGTCCACATTTATGAATGCATCATAAAAATATTAATTAGACTAATTTTTTGGTTATTTTTCCTTTGCTTTTAAATACTCCTTCCTGTAAACGGTGTATGTTTAAAAATTTTTAACAAACACCATTACACCTTTACACCTAAACACCTTAACACCTTTACAGCTAATACATCTTTCAGTTACCGAAAAGTTTAGATAGATTTCTGAACCATTTCGAATTTCAAAAATACATGCTCTAAACAATTGTAATTGTTTGTGAACATTAGAAAACTTCTAAAAGCCATATCCTTCGGTTTCTTTGCGTGTGTTTTTTATTAAAAGAACCTTCCACTCGAATTGAGTTGTAAACTTTTACAACAGCTAATTCACGAGTGCCGGGGTTTTAGCCCCATGTAAGAGAAGTATTTATTACTTGTGAACGAGGTAGCTCAATGGTGCACACCCTATACTTGTCGTCGGTCGGCCACAGCGAGCGCCACGCGACGTCGGGCGTCGGGTGTCGGGCGTCGCGGGCGTCGCGAGCGTCGCGAGCGTCGTTGCGACAGAAAATGCAATCATCACAAAGCTCATAAAAGTTGACGGCTTTCCCGCGTGATGTTATCATACATCTAAACGAAAACTTCATAAGTTGGCTTATGAAATGCGATATCACAAATCGTTCTCTTGAAAAAAAAAATGGCTAAGCATCTTAGCTGTCAAGAAAATGAGAACCAAAAGGAAGATAAGAAAACAGCAATTTAAATTAATGAAAAATAGCATCAAAAATATTTTTTGATGAGATGTTTAAGTCAACAAAGTATAAAATGGAAGATTAATTTGAGTGGAATGAGTTTTCTTTTTTTTTGGGAAAACCACGAGAAAGCACGCCTGGTGGTAATAACGTGTGATATGAAATCTCGGGGAAAGCGAACGCTGAAGAGTGGCAGCGGGAAGCGTGGGTACTATGCATGAGGCATTCCTGGCACGGCACCTCCACATTTCGAGAAAATTAAATGCTTACTACTGTTGGGAGCAAAAAAAAACATTTATGCGACATTTTTTTTTTTTCAAAAGTTTGATTAGATTTTCTTTGAAGTGTTAGTTATACGTGCTGTATTCTTCGAGACATTATATTATTAAATATTTTTCCCTATATAGAGTCTCGATGTTATCAGATCTATTTAACTTGCGACCGAAGTTTATTGTGGATTTTGAAATAAGGTTTCAAGTAACCTTCTTATATTAAATATAAATACTATTTTTATATTCACGCAAAAACCGTTTCTTTGAAAATGAAATGGATTATTTTACTTATCACCTAAAAAAAAAAAAAAATAATAATAATAATCGTGGTTAAAACCTTTAAAAGCTTTTCCCCTGCCTTAGTTAATATTGCAACATGATTAAACGAAGCAAATCTATCCCCGTTTCCCAGCGGCGAGATTTCGGCGACGATAATGGCATTTGAGGGAAAATCGACTTACGTGTTTCAGTTGGTCTAAATTATCACGTCTGAGTGTTGATGGATGACAAACGTTACCCGAAGACGCATTGTTTTCCCTGGCACGCAGCTGGAGTTGAATTTTACGCGCCGCGTGCGAGGAAACTCGTCTCGCGAAGTGAGCGCAATTAAACTGAGCCCCATATAATTACCTAACAATGCGAGCGCATAATCTTATTGAAACGTGGAATGCTAACAAGGCATTCAATCAAGTTTATTGTGCATGGCATAGAGGGTATCGTTCCTGACAAATGGATTTCAAACTTTGAAATTTGTTTGGCATATGAGAAAAAGCGTCATTTTTAGCTTAATTCAAGAAGCCATGGAATCACGAAGTAAAATATTCACATTTAGTAAGCAATAAATTTACAATAATAAAGCACATCGGTGTTTTTCCTCAAGTTTACTGCTATGTTTGTTCGTCTTTTAAATGCCACTCAATTACTAAACGTTCATATTTTATCATTCGCGACTTTCAAAATCCAGTTAATTAACTTTCACTTGATCGACAAAAAAACGCTACTCGCGCTGCTGGAGTCCCTGGCTTTGTACAAGTACAATAAGCCCGGCTTGAAGCATTCATCCGTTCATATCCATGTAGGGTTATTTTTTTCTTTGTTTTGCTTCACCACTGCTTTACTTGTTCATTCGCAGGTTCTATATGTTGAACCCCTTTTGAGCTGCAAAATATCTCAAGAATCAATGAAACGCCGTTCATTCGAAACCTCCCAAACTTAACTTTTACTGGCAGGGTCCGAATTGTTTCCCTTATTTGAAAATTACGACTTGCATTATTTCAGAGACCTCTTATTTGAGCAAATGCATATTTCCGCTTGATGGTTTTAGCTATTGATTTTAAATTACACATATGCTTAGAAATGCTGTTGAAAGTGCTTTAAAAGGTTTTTATGAGTATGATTTCCAGTAACACACTGTTCGTTGTAAGAGTGTACCAGTAATGCTCTGAATGAGACGTCAAACAATGCAACGTCATCAAAAAAGTAATGATAAATCTTTTGAAATTTAATGATTTCGAAGCCAATATTTCATTGGAGGTTTTTCCCCTTTAGAGAATCTTAGTGGGTATCTTTTTTTCAGTAAGTCAAAAGAGTCGCAGGGTTTAATTTTCGCAAATCTTTTGCCGTTTCATGATTTATGATGGCCATTAGTTTTACACCATAAATGTGACAATAAACACCTCTCGCAGCGTTCTTTTTATGCTAGATTTTCCCTTTAGAAATCGGAAGATCTAAACCAAATGGATCAAGAGAGCAACGGTATCAAATGAAGAGTGACGCTTTTCAATCGCACCTTTCACATCATTAAGTGAGCCTCGCGTTACTGAAACTGAGCGCGGGGTAAAACGCCCTCGTCGCAGGCACCCACTTCACGATTATCCTTGCAGAAGTGTCTCATTCTGCTCACCCGTTTTTTTTTTTTCTTTTTTCACTGCGCATAAAATAACCATGAGTCGCGTTCGATTCGTTTTTAGTTCAGTTGCATTTTTAAGCGTGTTTGTGCGTATCGTGTTTAAGAGCATCCGATTTAGCGCTTCGTTGAATGCGTATATTAGCGTTTATATTATGAAAAATTTACAGGATGTGTCATATCAAATAATAACCGCTGTAAAGTAGAGACATTTTTATCTTTTCAGTTTTCACCGTGCACTATTTGTCAAGGATCCTTAATTTGATCAAGGGTGACAGAATATTCTAGCTGGCTTGAAGATCTATGCCAGTGTTTTTTTCTCATTTTCCTCCAAATCAAATTCAAATCTGAAAGTCACATTTGTAAAAAAAAAAAAAACGTCCTGAGATGAAGTGTTTAACCGGTTAAATATTGAATTAGGACAAAAGCTTCTAAACTCGGAATTGACGTGTGAATTTTATAGCTGCTTAAGCAAAAATTGTTTCCTGCCAAGAGTCATTTCTACACATTAATTTGCGAGTATGCCATTCCATTCACAAGTGAGCAATTTCACGGAAATGAAAAGCCGAAAAAGATGATTTATGCTCGAAAAGTGTGGTTTTCTTGTTAATATGACCGAAAAATACATCGCATACATAAAAAAATCGTGATATACCAACGTTGACGCAGGAAAATGATTTAATTGCATTAAATAACATGCACAGACAGGTTAACTCAGTTGCGAACCGTTTGGGATTTCATGAAGGTCCTAGGTTCAATTCGTTCTCGTAGCAGATATTTTGTGTCACATACAATTCCTTTCAAAAGTAAATATACCAGAACTCGGCAGAATAAAAGAACAAATCCGAAAAAGTAGAAAAATCGACATGAAAACTTGCATTCTCTCAACAAAAATCAAATTTAGGACTTTGGGAGACATAGAATACCATTTTTAACGGATAATATACAACTTACGCACAATCTTTAAGATACTAAAATTAACTTACCACCTGGAGGGTAGAACACATCGCTTCGTGCCATTCTATAATTGACTGCGGGCAATGTCAGCTTGCAAATAAACTCGGTAGGTTTATTAAATTCGTCCTCGGTTAACGTGGCTTTTCCGAGAATATTGTAGAAGCCATGTCGAGTGCTCTTTTCAAGACTCGCCCAGTGCACCAGCTGCATCCCCGAGGAGTCATCCCTGTAACACGATATGCAGAACTCTCTTCATCTTGAAAATAACAAAGATCTTATTATTGAAGAAATCACATTGTAGGAACAAAGTGCACTGTACGATTTTCTGGGTCATATATCTGGCCTTAGGCAGAACTTGCGAAGAAAATCTTCAGTCTGTCACATATTACAATGCCGTTCAGTGTTGCACCAGAGAGCAATTTTAAATGTATTTCTTTATTTTTTGAGCATTCACTTCAGTCAAATACGAGTTAAGCAACAGCTGCGAACTACAAGCACATAGGATTACGATTATTGCACAATGTGAATTTATTATATTAGGAAAGATTGAAAATATGTTTTCACAAATTTTCAAAATTTTATTTTCAAAACTCTACAGAATTTTGATGCCATCTGCAATTTGGCGAGAGTGAAGCTCGTGATAAGGTATAGACAAATCTCGTGACAGTAAAACACAATTTCAGCACAGAATTCGAGGAGTTCTCATAAAGAGTGAATGTCACGGTTCTGAGAAGATATTTTTTTGGTGGCATCAGGTATAAGAGAATAAAAAAGGGGTACATAGACGCTATCTAATCACAACGTGTTATTATTTTCGGCTGGGGTGTAGCATGTTCGATTTGAAACCCTTTCAAAGCCCATAGTTTAACGGCTCAGTACGGCCCGATTACAATGGATTTAGTTTGCCATTAGGTGTGTAACGGTGCTCCCACTACAACGAGACACAGAGAAGAAATCCCGGCAAGCAAAGGTGTGTGTGTGGGTGTGTGTGTGTGTGTGTTGGGGGGGTGTAGACGAGGTACGGGCGGGTGGGTTGCGTTGGATTTCGTGCCAACAATTTGCATGTGCACGAGAACCTGGGGAAGACTGGATCGTGCTAAATGGGTGCGCAGATCACTTACAGGGATTGGCCGCCTACATCTCGGTAAAGTTCAAGTACAGGCTCAGGGAAAACCATTTCCGCTACACAGGTGATGGCTAGGAAGTTCAGGCCTCGCGGCACGCTGCCCGACAGTGTGAACTTCTTCTCGGCAACAGCTGCGGGTAGAGAGTAAATGCTTGTTGTTTTTGATTTTGGCTTCTGGTATAGATTGGTAAACCATAAGAAGTTTCAATAAAGCCAGCGTGTTTTGCCGTGCTCGCAAACGTGTTGCAAATAAACTTATAAAAAGACACTGGTATGAATATTTTACTGGTATAGATATATACACGTGGTTCTGGTTCAAATTAGAAGAATTTATGATTGCACACGCTTGCATTTTTTTAATAGATTCGTGGTGTCGAATGCTGATCGTATCTACTGAGTTCGATATCGAGTTTTGTGTAATTTTATGGAAAACGATCTTAATGGTTATTAGTTTGCGTTAAGGGAGGGTTTTCCTTGAATTAAACTTTTGTTAAATAATAACACAAAAGTTTTTCAATTTAAAAGTTTTGTATTTTTTGTATCCCATGGTCGCTAATATGTTGCTTTAATTATAAATGATGTTGCTCAGATTCCTATTTCAACGTATTATAAAATATAGTCAGATCTGTGATGAGACAGTAGTTTCCACTTTGGACAGGAGCCAATATCATTCGAATCTACTGAATTTAGTTTCATGGCACGAACTTTTTTGTTCCTTTTTTCACGTATTTTTTTTCTCCGATTCCACGGGTTTTTGCAATTATGGCGATTTTGTTTAATTGGTGCCGTTTATCTTAAACTGCAGACACATAAAGCATTAACACAATTATTAAAACCTTTGTTTGCCAAAAAAAAAAAAAAAAAATGCAGCGTTTGTGTTCTTCGAGTTAATAAAAAAAAAATTACATTTGTGACTGAATTTTTTGAGTAAATAATTGAACAGTTTTAATCTCACGGTACTTTCGACGCTTTGTAGCCTCTTTATTACATCACATGCGAATTAAAAAAGTACATTTCAATGCGCAATGTAGAAAAGGGATAAAAAATCTTAGATTATTCTGGCCACCAGGAGATTGCTAATAAAATACAAACACCGGCGGAGGCAGCGTCGGGCCTTGTGAAAGAGAGGCGGTGCGGGCAGGCAGCATGCTCGGTTCATGCAAATTTTGTGTACACGTGGTCAAGATACTAATTGGGCTCTTTGTCCTTGCTAGAGATTGATCTTGCACCAGGGAGTGATCAATATTAGCACTGCCCAGGAGCACTTTTTTTTTTCAAAACACAAGATAACTCAATTATCGTAACAATGTGGCATCATAATTTTAAATGCAGAGCATCGTCAGTTTTCACAGGGGACATCAAATGCTCTGGTGCTGTAAAATTAGAGCCGTTTAAATCGCCAGGTTTTCTTTCCTGTATAAGGTATGTTTATATGCTGATATATTTAGTGCTAAACGAAAGCCCGCTTCGTTTGAGTCGCAAGAAATGTGACCTCGCTGCTAATTTCTTTTTTTTTTCTGTAGTGGTCGATTCCATTTTTAATCAAAACTCAGAAATCTTCAATCAGGTATCTCAAACGTTATGCCCCTTTTAGGTTGGGGGTTGTTTTATGCGACCACGCCGAATTTTTAATCAAACTATGAAAAAGTAAGATGCCATCTGGGAAAAGAGACTGTAAATATGTTTATGTCGACAATTTGACCGAAAATAGACTGTACAAACTTCTTGCAGCCGTTGGAAATTTCCGCCGTAAAAAAAGTATTTGCTCAGTTTGTATTTCACATAAAAATTAAAGATCAATTCACCGAGAGAAAAAAAAAACGTGGTAGAAATATCAACTCCTTCCGATGCAGTTTCAGGATATACAAGCCCTATTGGAAAATGGCTTTCATAACATTCGTACCTAGCGCATCCTGCCCGTATTCCAATTAAAATGCTAATTTCTTGTTTGTTATACATCCTAATCAGTGTAAATAGACCACCCTGTTTTCCTTCACCAAGCCACGCAATTTATACACTTATTATCGGCAAATTGCATTTCGCACTTTGCACAACAATTACCGACAAACTTTGTCCCACAGAAGCAATTTTGAGTTGAGTCACAAAGTAAATTTGGAGCAGAAATTGTTGGATAATAATTGTTACGTTAAAGTCACATCACAACAAAACCATGATTTCAATTTTAAGAAAAAAAATGAGAGGTGCCATGTTTGCTCTGAGGGCTGCGTTCAGGGGCACGGCTCTGATGGCGCAAATAATTTATTATTTTTCGTCAAAAAGCCAAGAAACACACCGGCAACACGTTTTTAATAGATTTTGGTTCTATAGGACGATATGGAAGAACATTGTGTTTTTTTATATCTACTTTTTAAACATGCTCCATCAACAAACCTTTTCAAGGAGCGACTAAAATTCTTGTTAATTGACAAAGCATGCACTACAAAGCATGCTATAATGTACAAGAGTTTATATACTGTTTAAAATAAGTATTTTAGTCGTGTAATATACAGACAAGCTGTGAAAATAAGTGATCTTAGGATTAGACTATTTTATCATGTGCAATTTTAATCTTTTTAAAATGTATGTCTCCACCATTTCTCATCTTATGTAATGGTTTTTATGACAATAAACAAATGATAATACTCACCATAAACCAGCATAGTTTTTGCCTGGAAATCTTCGCCGTTGAAAGAGGATACGAGGCACTTGTACTCCCCAGACAGTTCCGTGGTAGGGTTGACAATGTACAGAGCACGATGCATCGTGTAGTTATGGTCAGACACTCGGTGGTTAAGATTCAATCTACCCTTAAGAATGCCCAGCCCTTGAGGTTTCTTGCCAATGATCCACTGGTACACTGGCACAGGGTTGTTGTCGAAGTACCATTTGATGACTAGGCCTCCGTCCGGAGTCAAATCCTACGAAATAAAAAAACAGACGCCTGAACTGTGTGTGCTAACAAATCTGTGTGTGCTAACGCAGTATCTACACATTTTTTGGTGGTGAAATGAGAAATACAAAATTATTCGAATATTTCATTCAGATTATATTTTTATGAACCTAAGTCAGATTCAATTTTATTTTAATAAATTACGTACCTACTCTTGCACACAACTGTTTTTTAAGCGTAAAAACTCCAAAGCATTTAATTTCCATTTGCAATGGAAGCTAGATATTTGAAATTATCTCATTATCCCTCAAACGTACCTATCCGCTTTTTCACTCTAATTTTCCCCAGCTTTGACAATGCTTGACAATACATTTGGAATCACACTGCTTTATAATTGCATTTTTTATTTCACAGTTCTTCAGTTTATTTATTTTTCAACTGCGGTTTATGCTTGGTAGTGGTGAGCTCATATCATACCTCTTTTTTTAGAGCGTACTCGCAATCTAGTAGCGCAGCCTGACCCGTCCCGTTTCTGATAGCTGCTGGCACTCGCAGGTGCGTGATTGCAACCCCCTGCACCCCTAAACAATTACAAATTATTAATTTTAAACACGCACAATTATAAACAATCCTAGTTATATATTAAATTAAACATGTCCTCCTATTTCCAGTGACATGGCAATGGGAATCCAACACCGAACACCAAATTTAACTTCTTTAAGTGGGTAAGAAAGGCAAAACCATTTCCAGATTAGCTCTGTCACACAAGACAAGACGTAGATCACGGAAATCATTTGCGTGCACGCATCTCAGCGAAAATTAAGATAGAGAACGAGAACGCACAATGTTCCTCAAGTCGTGGGATTCTGGAAATTAACCGCGTAATTTGACTGCGAAAGAATGGCGTTCGCTAACATGAGGTGACGTCACGGTGACACGGATGCAGTGCAGCCGTGTGGTTGGCACCACTAGCGCGGTGGTGTCTGCTTTCTCTGCTCGACTGGCTTGATGGGGTGGCCGCTTGCCCTAGGGTGGGCCCACTGCCCCGGCCACGTTTGGGGGGGCAGCGGGGACGAGACAGGGAGACTGACGGGTTTGTTACGAGGCATGGCAGTTCTTAATTGAATTCCGCCTGACAAGCCCGAGTCAGTCAGTAATCACAATTTCGCGCTTATTGTGGGAATGTCTGTTATGACCTAAGCACACGACGTAAAAACTGTTTTAATAAGAAATTCATACAGAAAACTAGTTGTTCGATCGTAGTTTGCGTGGCTTTTATGTTTCCCGCTGTTGAAAGAAGTGTGTGTGTGTGTGTGTGGAAAGTTTGAAACTTGGCTTTTCTCTCGGTCGTTTTACATTATCAAAAGTTAATATTTACAAAGTAATGGACATATGAAACGCATTGGTCGTGAAGAATGACCCCTGTGTAAATGAAAGTACACTCATCTTGTCAAAATTTCGAAAATGGTAAAAGCGCTTAAGCATCATGCATTGTTAAACAGTCTGGCTATTTTTGGCTTGGAACACCTCTGGACATCAAACGGAATGGGATATTCGGTGACAGCCTTGGAGGTAATACCTGGTGAACAGAGAAAAAAACCGGCTTATAGGTACTGGTAGACTTTATATACTCAAACATTTTCACGGTTTATTTTCTTGACATTTTCGTTTGAACCAAATGCACGAACTCATAGTAAAATGGTGCAAGAAGTGTACATTGTGATATTCGTCATTAAAATGTGGGAAACATTTTATGTGATGTACAAGTTTTGTGTATGCAGTTGAAATAGTGAACCTCGATGGCAACAAAACGCAGTTTCTAGCTTTAAGCAAAGTGCACTAGCGCTCTAGACGACGCCATCTTCATTTTGCAAACAACTGTCGCATAACAAACTTACGTTATGCGCTTCTTGGAGCTCACTTAGAGTTCACACTCAATTAGATGCATGTCTTTACTACAACTTTGTGATCAAAGATTTAATTAAAACGCCTCGTGCATGAAAACTATGCCACAAAGCATGGTGAAACGCTCCAGTGTGTAATATAGCATTACGCGAACCGCATTCTACCTCATTATGCTTTATAATAATGGATACTGTGGCACTGGCGCCCAACGGAAAGGTAGCGCACATAGCACTGGGAACTTGCAAACTGGCAAGCGACTGGTATGAAGGTACGACTCTATCTCGCGTGTGCACCGCATCAACTTCGTATTCGTAATTAAAACTTGATTTTCCATATCTTAAATTAGCTAATTGAAGCACGGTGAGACATTTAATTTTCAAGGAAATTAGTTCGCTAAGTAAAGAAAAAAAAAAGTACTGTGACGTATAAAACGGGAAATGATTTATCTGTTCCTTATTCTTTTTCTTCTTTAATTTTCGAGTTAGCACAAAGTAAGAAAAGTGAAACTTTTTTTTAGGTCCAGTCTAATGAGTTTATATAGGATAATTAAATTAAAAAAATTAAAAATCTGATTTTTTAAAAAGTTTTTGATGATAAATTACTGGATAAAAATGAACTCACGCATAAAATACTTAGCAGAATTATTCACACTTAAGTAACTACACAGGTTTTTCCTTGTGTACTCACACCTACACAGACGCGGAACATGCATTTGCGCAGTGCGCTGCTACTGCTACTACTGCTGTTTTATTATGATGTGGCTTTCTATGGACTCCTGCTCGGAGCTTGGCTCGGCGCCGTGAACCTCCATCGATCCCCTGGCTGCCCAAACGCCGACATTGAAATTCAGAGAGCGAAGATGATAACGGCAATGGCGAAGGAGATAAAAGATTGTGGGCTAGAGATGGTAATAAAGAATGAACCGAGCGCGGTAGGTGAATCCTATCCTATTCATAGCTTTATAGGGTTGAATTGATGCAGGATAGAAAGGTCAGATTGGGAAACACCTGTGTCACATGGCCTCTTTTATGTCATACGGTCATCTTCGTGATGTACAAGAATCCCATGTCTTTCTAGCAGATGAATATGTTGTAAAACACCCGGGTGAAAGTGCCTATTTGGAGAGACAGTGAAGTGAAACTTAGATAATAATCGAAGATCGGTGATATAAAAAAGATACCATTTATTTTGACATTTACGTAGCAAAGTTACGTGGGTTTTAAAGACAGAAATATGAACGCTGATATTTGAGACGTACTACGTATTAGTAAACCGCTATTTTCAAAGCAATGACACTGTCAAATGTAGATGTTACGTTTAAATTTTCCTCCGAATTCATTTTAAACAGCGGTATTTTATTTATCCCTTAATTTTCATTTAATCGCCAAGACCAACCTTTATAGGCTTTACGCACGGGCCGAAATTTAATGAGGAAAACTTCCAATTCTGAAAATCCCACGTATTTCATAATAATGCCTATTATATTTTATCCCATAAGCTACGGTTTTCGGCTTGATAGGTATCGCGGCTGTACCGCCTGTAAATGTATGGTTGCAGAGCGCCTAATATCCCCAAGGATCTCTTACATTGTTATAGCGAGATGATTCAATTAGTCTCGTAATATCGTAATTATCAGGGCTGTGGATGGTGCCCGCTGAGGGGTGTGCAAGAGGCACGCCAAGTTCAGGGTGACCGGCAAAGTGTGCTGTGCTGCGCACCAAAAGGCAGCTAGAACTATGGAAATTCTTCAGTTCCCATTGTCGGTTAGAGGGAGCCGACAAAAGGGGGTGCCTCTAATGTAATTTTCACGAACAAGCACGTTTTTTCATTACTTTTAATTGGACGAGTAAATAGTCAACTTAATTCCATACGCAAACGAAGTCTGGAGATCGTACCACATAGAGTTGAGTAGAATTCGCATTAAAATTTTGTTTTCAAAATATGCTACATACGCACACTAGAATCCTTTTATTCCAAATAGCCAACGCGCCCCCCACAAACTGTTTAAATGCTCCGATGCACAGAGCATTAGGTTTTTGTTTTGTATAATACTATTTGCAAACAGCAATCTACACAGCTCGAAGCACCAACATTGATCCACAAGAAAAAACTTGCAAGTTGATTTCATTAACGCCCGCTCACCATTCATCTCCTCACATAGACAGAAAAGGGAAAAGTATCTCGCACATTGCGTTGTGCATACTAAATGAGCACCTATACCACGCGAGGATTTTTGTATCAGCAAATCTCTCAAAGAAGATACTAACTAGAATGTATGGTTTAGTTACGTACTTCTTTGATCTCGAATATACAGTCGTCGGATTCCACGCTGGAACCCGATTACCCTTTCGGCCCTTTTGGGGTCTGTGCCGGACTCGCACGGGGGGGGAGAGGACGTGGGGGATGGGAGTAACAGGGGTAGGGCGAGTTTGGGAGGATATGTAGGGGATCATTAGTGAGTTGGGAATCCTTCCACAGGGAGAGACAATAGCCGGGAGAGATAGAGGTTGGCTCACTTGCATCACAATACCCCACGCGACCATTTGCATGAAATGCGGGCATTATCGCGCGCCGCGACGCGACGCGACGCTGCTGTACGGCTAAGCTACGCCGTCCCGACGCCCGACGCCCGACGCCCGAGACCTAATGGACTAGTGCCACTGGATACAGTTGACACCCAACACTTAGCCTTGCCCATACCCGCGGTGCTAGCTACGCGCCTGGATAGCCGCCGTTTGGAAATTAGCTTTCTTAATTTAATTATTGGTAAGTCGAGTGACGGGTGCTTGGAATGAAGGTGCCGCGTATGTCGCGAAAAGTGCTCGGTGTCAGTTCGAAGAAAACTTGGAATTGGAAATCGAAGTAGAGATTGCAGAATGTGTTGAAGAAGTAGTTATGAGATTTATAGTTGCACTGCAGTGCAGAAACCAATCTGGAGATAAACAGACTTCCAGCGATATAAAAATAAACCTTTACATTTATAGAAAAATACAGTTATCCAATTGTAACTGGTGATATCTCAAATGTAGAAAAGAAAAGAAAGGTGTACCTACATGAGAAAATTGACACAAAAATAGACTAAAAATGTGTCGCTTGGTTAATAAACTCCTAGTTACAGCTAACAGCGTGTAATTTTGCATGTTACATTCAACAACAAGCGCCCGATTGATTCCTAACAATGCAGTTCACACTTGACATCATTATGCAGATTAGAGTGTCACCGAGAATGAATGGACAGATTAGTACGGCGCTGAACGGAAAATGCCGCGCGAAACAATCAAAACTAAAATGATAATTTCATCTAATCAGCAGATTTCCATTTTCCTAACCCATCTCAAAGTTTGTCTTAGCAATCACGTCCATTAAGCTCGCCCCATTCAGCGAGCCTGCTATGGGAGGAAAGGAGTTGCGAAGCAGTGATCAGCTAGTTCGAGTCACAGATCTCCACCAGATTGAAACTCCCTCCTATCTTGTTTCCTACGTCACCACTAAACCGCGTCGTCTGGAATGACAATGAGCCGCTGCCCCTAAGGGTAGTCATCTTGATACTGCTACCATACTCCCACATTATCAGCGGAGTTTCAAATTATTCGAGCTGAGCAGGGAAATGCTTGTTGGAAATTCCGATATCTGTTACAACTAATCCTTTCTGATTTTTTTAGTGCGCAAATTTAAACATGGAAGTGTATTTTTACGGGTATTTATATGGATATGGGTAAGTGGTCGATCAAATTTGTAAAAATTACTATGCTGCTTGGATATTGCACAGACCGTATGTTTGAACGATTTTTTGGTCGATTTCAAATCGAATAGATGAACCGTGAAATTTTATTATCGTTTCACCAGCGTGGGCGATGACCGAAATAAAAATTCAATGTTTAATGAAGTGCCCATTCCTAGTGAAATTAATGAAGTTCATCATTTCGTTGGTATAAATTGAAGCTGCGTTGTAGTACAATACATAAGCTCACCAATTAAAATGTGCTTTATTGCACAGAATGTCCTCATAAAAAGAATGATGAGCCATAAAATGGATCACGTTCAAAGTACGGTAATTAGTAGTGCCTACTCTCTTTATGCATTTAATGGGACAAATTTATTGACATTTTTAGAGACTACTGAACAAATTTTGAAACAGTAACGACCGCATCACAGAAACAATAAACTGTCTTCATAATGGCACTGGGTGCATTAACGCAATGTGCAACGTTACCTGCTAATTTGCAGCTTTATGTCACTATATACAAAAACTGAAGTATTTCTTCTCCTCTGCAAGCCATCACTTGGAGTGACATGCTAGCTCAAAAGTAATCTCGAAAATCATTGATCCCCCTTTCCAGCGTGATTAGCGTAATTATTTTCAAATTATTACAACAATACAAGTTGTACGAATCCCAGCTTTTCAGCTATGGCAGCGGACCTGATCCTTTTGCAATTACGCATTTATCCCCTAACAAACACATTAATTAACCCAGTACCGCCCACCTCGCACCCTGCACAGTGCCACGTTCACAGCAGGTCTAATTTGAGGAATGCTTTGAATGAGATATACATCCGTATTAACAAGTCCAATTTTAATTAACCAATGCAAGCCCTCGTTCATTTGATTAATGCAAAACTAACTGGATAAGTACGTCTCGTCAGACGCAAATGGTGTTCCGTCCATCAACACACTTTAAGTATTAGATGCGCTATCATTCACCCAACGAATTATATCATTGTTCTCCGAACAATAGAGTATAATGGTTAGAGTATATTACATGGGAAAAATCACTAGTGTTATTTCTCGGCGTTGTTCCGAATTCCAACTCTTTCTCCGCAAAAATATTGCGTAAAGAACTCTTTTCCCGGTATTCATTTCATCAATCACAAAGAGCTACGCTAACTTCCGTTTATTTTTACCCCCTCTATCATCTGTGTGGTGTATCACATTTATCATGGCAAATAAAGTGTTTGAGCGGGAAAAACATAGGGTAAAATTAACATTTTACAACACTTTTTCATTATCTTGCAGAACAAATACTCATTCACACAATATGTGTTAAACAAATTAAAACGTGTTTGCTAAATTGATATGAAACAGCCCGCAGAAGAAGGATTCGTGCTGCAGGATTTATTGAACCAAGTCTTCTATTCGTTTAAAGACCTTTTCATCAAAATTATATAAAGTATTTATCACAAAATGAAACAATATTATTTGGGAGTGTTTGCTAATGGAACCTACAACATAAAATTTGCATTAAAAAGTTGGTAAGTTCATAAACAGATGTATACATTCTTTCAATTTCTTCTCCTGGTATAAATTGATTCTTTGCTCTTGGCAAATTTTTACATAAAATGCGTACTTAATAATTGTAACAGTAGTAGTAATATCCTTTAGGAAACGGGTAAAATAAAACAAAGTGCCAAACATTTCCAAAATCATGGAAAAACGTGGTTAGAAATGGAAATAGAACGTAATGTATGAAATGATACACACTTATTATGGAACCTGTCTCGGAATTCACAACAGACCTCAAAAACTTTGCCGCTTTTCAAATCGAACTTTCTCTAGCTGACATTTTCAGCAATTGTTCTAATGGAGTGACACTCTCGCCGTAGCGGATGTTTATGGACCGGCAAGCATGCACCGGAAGAGGAAGACGCGAGCGGAGGACATCGCGAACGCTGTCGGGAGTGGGTGGGGGAGCGGACGGCGACAGACAGGGCAGCGAAGGGTAAGCGAAAGAGATGTCGACAAGCAATCATTCATTCATGAAGCCAGACTGTGATTCCGCATTTTAATAAAACATGATGTTCAACTTTAATGTTGCGATGATATTTTTGTAGTTACTGAACGACGGAAAATGTCCGGACGGTCGAACCTTGCGAAAGGGGTGAAGGGGGGTGTTGAAGAAGGTAGGGTGGGGGGTGGACTTTAGTCAAACTCTAACTCGACAGCTTGTGGATGCCTACGAGATCCGAATGCCACGGCATAAAGAGTTAACATTTGAATTAAAATGCACGCAGAAAACTCTGACCGTGCACATTGGCATCGCTCGTAGTGTGAAACTTCTTGCGGTTTGTTTGCTTGCTTGATGTTTCGGTTTTTGAAATCACACATTTAAAAGTATCGTCACAACGCTGACATTGAATTGTACACTTTTCATCATATACTCTCACTCAAAAGTCAAAACATGTTAAACTCACCAATCAGAATGCAAACGCAGTGAAGAATGTCGATCAGAGACCACATCATCTCTGTTCATAACTGAGGATTAAAATTCGATAAAAACAAACTGTTTCGCTTTAAAATTTGAGTTTTTTTTTTTTTTAATACAGTGATAGAAGGTAGCTTCCGAGGTGTCTGGTGGTAAACTGGAAACACAATTTAGCGCGTCGAGAATGCGTCCCTAGTTGTGCGTGTTAATCATGTCCGGCGCAGACACACGGATCACATCTAGAGCGGTCACGCTTCACCGTTACTTGCAAATAGCGCTGTTTTTAGTTTCCTGCGTGGCGTCGGTGGGCAACTAAGTGCAATGCGGACGTTGGGAATTTACAAAATAATAAAAATGTTCAATATTGCAGAGAAATGGGACGTTGACGTTGCCGAAGAGCAAATATTACGGTATTCGGTCGGCTATGTACCTATCTTAATTGCATCTGTGTCCGAACTGACTGAACATATTTTTTTTGGAATTCCCCTCGAACATCCCCGTGGATATATTTTTTGCTATTATTATTTTTGTTATTTGTTACGTTTTTTGTTTTATGCTATGATCGCAATTTTATTATTCACATTTATTTACAGTATGCTCTTGCAATTGGAAAAAAAAAATAGGAGTCCGTACTAAAATTAATTTTAGTAAAGCTTCGCGAAACGTGCACCAAAATATTAATCATTGTAGCAATTGCACTCCATGTGAACATGGCAAATGGTAGTGATCATATACCTAATTATATAGCAAGCTTAATTTACAAAATTAATAACAAAAAGCGTACCCTTTTCAGTACTACACCAGCGCAACGCATAATCCACGTAAACGAATGGTGTTGTTGAAACCGAAATGACTAATAATTTATTTGATAACGTTATGATTAATTGATAATGACAAGATATCTAAAAGCTCTGTTTCATAACGTAAAATATGATGAATGAATCCCAGGAAAGTTAACGAGCTAATCAATAATAAATGATTGGATATTGGATTTGTGGTTGGAGCTATCAGAGTGCATCGTATGGAGCGCTCTAAATGCTCTTGCACTCAGTCTAGAGAGAGGTATACCTATAGTCCCGGACCAGAATTGGTGATTCAGAGCGCCGGTAGATTTACCAACTGATATTGTTTTAGGGGTGGATAGATACGTGAAATAATACTGACACTAGATCCAATGCAAACTGACTGTAATACGTACCTGTTTCAGATAAACTGCTTCGTCCATTATAAATACATTGTGCTAATTGGGTCGCTGTAGATGGCTTATTTTCCGGTACATTTGTTTGATGCTCGACTGCTAATTGTATTCTACTGGTAATAGACTCATGATGACAACGGGTGTCATTTTGCCAATTACGATAAACATATTATGCTTCATTTGTTACCTATGCCGGAATGTTTACGGGTATAACATGTGTGCCATCGATTTTTTTTCTACATTTATGACTGGCCTTGGCATTTCAATTGGGAAAAACGTGCAGTCTTCGTAGGTGTCTAGATCAATGTTTTTTTTTTGGATATGAAAATTTTCAAATTTTCAAGCGTATATAATTTTGAGAAAGAAACAACGAAGTCTAGAAATTTTCGGCTATAATTCAGATTGTATGCCTTTGTAAAGCATCCACTGAAGAAAATATAAAAAATACCCCAAGACTTCTCTTAAAACAAAAACTAGAAAGTCAAAATGAGCCCTCGTTATAGATAAACTCAAAGTTTCTTTATTTCGTCACTCAACATAAGGATTGTGAAACATTTCGCAGACGTAAATGTCAAAAGAAAAGAAATAAACTCTAGCCAAAGTGGAATAAAAGTTTTCATCGTATTCGCGTCGGTAGTAGGTATGGTGACATCCGCTCTAGGAATATCTTGCACATGTAATATGCAGCAGCAGCGAGTGCAAAAACTTGTCATTCTGGCATTTGAATGTTTAATGTGCAAAAACAAAACTCCGTTGAAAAGCTGCATGAGTCTTGAAAAGTGAGACTAAAATATCGCGACTAAGTGCGCAAATCGAAACATTCTTCATGTGTTTAAAAGCAAAAGAAATGCTTTATCGATTTAATTTCTAACTAGCAATACTCATTGTTAAGTAACACATTCGCCATCGAAGCTTTTATTTAAATAAAACACACTGACGCGACTGCATAGAGAATTTTAGCTATAGCAACTGTGAAGAGAAATGATGGCACTTCGGCGTAGCAAGACGAATGATGAAATACTCATTTTATTTAAATACTGCGTTTGTATTCAGTTGAGGTATATCCGATCAAAGCGCCAAAAATAATTCATCCCTTTCCCTCTTGCCCTAACATATCTGTGTGCTACTGAATATTTGAAAAGTCAGTAAGCTCCCGGGAAAGACATATGGCTACGTCAGGCCAAGTCATTTTTCACCCGATCGGCTTCGCATAACACTAGATAGTGTACAGCAGTGTTTTCAAAATCACTTGACACGAAAGGGGTTAAGAAAATCAACAAGAACGTCATTTATTTGCACGAAACTCCAGTGAATTTTGATAAAATCCTATCACGAGTCGCAAAATAAGGTTCGAACACTAAGCTACATAGATTTAGGTATAAAACTCGTATGCAAATTTGACATATGCTGCGTAGATCGCGGGGGAAGAAGCCTAGATTCGGCACCCCTGGTCTGCGTTTCTGTGGGCCGTAAGCCCCCGACTTTACGAGCTCAACACAGCGCGCTTGGAGCCCATACGTGCGTCCAGGAGAACCATTAGTTTCACGGGCGTCGCCGCCACCGTTGTCGGAATGTTGTGCTCAAGCCAGAAACACAACGCAGCCACGGCAGGGACTAAGGACCAATGCAGTGGACTAGCACTACGGTTTCAATTAATGAAATGATCTTACCAAAAGCATACCACACAATCATTAGCAATTTGTTTTGCTTCATTCTATTGTGCTGTGAAGGTCATTCTGTGATTTCTGTGGCTTTTTTCAGCCATGAAAAATAAGAGTTTTTCTGATTGGTCGAAGACGTTTTTAAAATAACCTTGAATACATTCCTCCCAATGAAGTGCTAGTTTTGATAGAAAGAGGTGAGAGATAACTCCTTCGCGGCACCGGTCTCCAATTCACAGCATTCTCACCCAACGAATTCAGTTTATCGATGAAATGCTGGCAACATACAATGCACATACCTATTGTCAGTAGTTCCACACACTCGGATGAGTCGCACAATTCAAACTGTTGTGTAGTTTATAGATCATGGAGCGTCAGGCAGCGTGCATAGGAATGTTTATGAAATAGTCTGTAAATCGTTGTCATTGTCCGAGCCATGTGGGTATACAATGTCCATCGATGCGTGGAATGAAGACGCAGCCTCCCGTGAGACCTAGCGACGCCGTAACACATGAAGAGGAATTACCGGTAATGTGACGTCATAGGATTGGAGCGGCGGTCCAGCGGCTCGAAGCTCCACCGGCAGCGGAATTATTTGCCCGATCATCGACTATCTGGTCGATATAGAGAGGGATGGACGCGCGCACAACTTGTGAGAGAAGTGGTTGGAAAATTGAATTGCCTTTTTGGACGATACGGAGCACGAGACGTGCTCTCTATTTGAAACAGTCACATTGAAACTGTGTCGCACTATTGTGGCAAATATTAAACTTGATTTTCTATGATACTGGTTTTAATAAAAAATCACTTGCTACACTGCAAAAACTTGGCTATGAGTATTGGGTTTATTGCACAATTATTGAAATGACCCGAACCGACCTACTACCAGGCAATGACTGACCTTTTTAGAAGCTTGGCTAAGCATCATCGTAGCAACGAGACCAGACCGGTTCCTTATCAGCTGAGTATCTACTGTGACGGTCAAATTCACGTCATAACCTGATACAGGCATCGAATGTTTCAAGCTTACCTATTCTGTCCATATTGTGATAGTAGAATTTTTATTACCTAAAGAAAAAAGCCAGATAGCACTCATCATTGTTTTAACGAATCATTCTTTACAGGTTTGTACGTGAATCTGAAACATCTGTTGGATGAAGAAAAGAGAAAAAATACGCAAAGAAAATAAAATATATTATTGAAATAATAGCACATACATAGGTATGTATGTATGTATACCTATACATAGGTATAGGTACATACATTTATAGTATATCTTATAAAATAATAATATATTATTAAGAAGCGTTAGTTTTGTTACCTGATGGCAAAAACTAAATATTCTATTAATATGACTTGAAGCTGCCATGCAACTGATAATGAGTTCACATCTCGCATTACAATTACATCCAAGTATTTTTAGATCCAATTAGTTTTCGGCTACTGTACGCGAACGCAGTGAGACTAATAATGGTCCACGTGTTGTGTTGTTTCCCTTGATATTCAGTGTGAATATGCAATGACATTGTTTAATTGCTATTGGTGGAATGTCGAACAGTGTTCTACGTGCGACGGGGACATAAATTCCAAAGCAATTGCAGCGAAAAAACAACTGTAAACCAGTGTCATTATTTTTAGAGCAGTTTCAAACTAAGTAAATTGAACAAAAAAGAAGAACAGAATAAATCATTACCATAATAGTAATCAAGAAGAGATGTAAATATGTTTGTTTGGCACAACTTCACCACCTGTGTACCATTCAATGGCTTATACTTTTGGACAGTAAGAATCAAGCACGTGGGGGAACTGATCGTAGTATGGGGTTGAAGGGTAAGCATAAGATGTCACAGATGTAAGGAATATCTCATTTTATTTGTGGCTACCCCGTGCAAGACAAGATTGGATAAGGGAGTTGGTAAGAGAGCGTAGGGATACAGAAGGTTTTATTACAGTATGTATGGTGTTTCTACTGATACTATAGATATGCACCTCCGCACCAAAATTCAGTAGTACGCATCATTTGAATTTCTGAACAGCCAGCATACCAGCTACACGCGCACACACAACCACACTTCTCTACAGCATGCCAGCTGTTAGCTTCTCTAGTGATTTGAATACGGCATGGCTCAACAACACCGATGCGTATACACCTACATGTTTTACGAATACATTACATATTATTATTAAAAGGTTCAATAAAACCACCGGGTGATGTTTGCGAATGTTTTATGATAACACTAACAATCTAAAAGAAATATTATTGCATTGTTTAATTTATAAATGTAGTAAACAATATATGTAATTTGCATTACATACGTGAGTTCTTTCAAATTAAACTACCCGTGTAATCCTATTAAACTCGTGGGTACGGCGTGGTTGGATCGCAGCAGGTGTTCTACATTGTTATGAATACAATGATTATAAAATTGGAGGTGTCAATATTGAAAGACAATATTTTATACTTGCCATACACGTTTCCATGGTAAAACACTTGAAATTGGACAATAGCGTGGATTGGTAATTCACCCAGGATATATATTTGACAAACATTTCTATTCAATTTGACAGTCAATTTGAAAACAGCTAGGTTTGTGGATTTTAAACTAAGGAATGAGCAATTAAAAGCCATGCCAATGCATCTCATTCGTTATAAAGAATGTATCTGCTCTGAAACGGCAGTGTGCCATCAACGTGCCCTAGTGGCACCGTAGTCCGCTAATGTTTCCTGGGGGTTGCGGTTCAATTCACAAAGTAAAAACCGCTAGTGTAAAAAGAAAAAAACTTACTATATTATAAAACAGAAAATGGACCAAGAAGTATAATTGTTTACATTTACTATGCACGATGAAATGAAAATGAGGTATCCTTTTATTTACAAGCTCTCGGTCTTTGAACATACTTTCCCGCCGACATGGATGTTATTTTTTATGAAATATATGTAGCCTCTTTGCCTATGCCAAGGTAACTTTTTCTTATATCTAATGCCCTCACGTCTCTTTCCCAATGCGTGCATAAGAATGCCTACAGCAATGCATCCATCAGAGTTGCATTTTGACCAATTCCTTGTTCAGGCAATCCCAACTGGAATTGCAGCAAAACAATCAGGTAGGTAACAAGCGTTGCCGTAGCCTGAGAACACGGAAACAATATATTTAGTTCAAAAGCGACGATATACTATTTTTCAACTCACATTTTTTAGTAGTTTTAAAATTGAATTACGCAGTATGAACCAGCAGAAGACAACATATCTTTGGTTTCGAGTATGTTGAAAACATCAATAAGTACCTTCATTACAGATTTCCGTTCATTCTAATCTAAACTCTACATGAGATTTAATTAAAATGCAAATTTAGGATTGTACAATCATCAATAGCACCCGAAATAATTTACTCACCGCTTGAAACAGAGGCTTGTCAACCGTCACGTATCCACCGAGGCTCATCCCAGAGGGGTTGAGCTTTATTGCTTGAAGAAATGATTTTACCTTGAGGAAAGATTACTTCGTGTTAGCATAGCTATGTGTTGCTCTTTTTAGACAGCCACTGAACGAGTTAGTTCAAAAACGTACCTCTTCCCACACGGCAACGCTAACTTGTGCCGGGTCAAACTCGTGAAGAACGTTTTTCACGCTGGCTTTTAACTAAAAATATTGTACAATTTAGCAATACTACCACTAAATAGTGCATGAGGAAAAACGGTACATCTTGAGGTCACGTATTTCCTCATAGTTATATTACTTCCGGTATTGAGGAGGTATTCAGTTTTGGCCCTCAAGGGGCGATTCTTTCTGGCAGTGCTTACGTTAAAGTTTGAACATTTCGGATAGAATATGAAAAAAGGTACGGTGTGGTGAGCATGCAAAGATACGTTTGAAATACAAGATGGTATGTAAGATTTTATACTCAAGGAACGCACATTCACTGTTGCCTCATCAGCTGAGATGCAGATTACGTACAAGGGAGCGACTGAAGACAACGCTATGCTTGCAAATGACATCAGGCGATAATATTTTCCGACTCTAACACAGGTGAAGCAGCCGTAAAGGCTGGTCGTAGATAGCCAAAGTATTACCAACAGATATACACCATATGAACGGTAAAAGAAATTGCCAGATTCAACAGTCAAATATGACAATTTCAGCCACAGAAGCTTGTAATTAGCAATGGTATCGCTTGAGCAATTAAGCTTTGCCTCTTCCTAAGAAACAGACAGAAATGAAATCAAGGAACAAGCTTTCTGAAACTTTTTAAAACCGAATATTGGATGTTATTTTCAAATACATACCTTAAAGCACCGTGCTAGATTACTGCTTGCAATATTTAAAGAAAGGCAACTTAGCTTCCAAAGAACTTGCAATGGAAATATGCACAAAAATACGTCGAAATAATAAACTGGGACGTGCCACAGTTCCAGGTGAGGTGGAACGTACATCATTGCTATTATGGGTGCTGCAGCTACCACGGAGTTGAACAGAGCAAGTCCAAGCACTTTCTTTTTGAGATTTAATTTCAATACTTCATTGGTGGTGCTGTAATAAAACATCTGAAATTAAAATGACAGTTAGGTTCCATTGAAATCCTTTGACTTCTTTTTGTGCTTTATTCAAAATTTTGAACTTAGTACCTGAAACTCTGACCACTTGTTCATGTGTTTTGCCAGACCGGGAGCGTCTACCCACGCGAAGAATGGGCAAATTGTGTACGGAATCAAAATTGTCAGAAATATCTGGGCAAAAATCACTTCATCAAAGTCTTTCGCTTCAAAGATGTGGATTGCCATGTATCGAATGACAATAATGAGGAACGGCAGAGAAATAAGGTAGTAAACGACGGCATAAAGCATTGCAGCAGAACATATGTGAAAACGAACCCCTATTATAAAAAAAAAACACGTTGTTACTTACAGTGACTCGACGTCCATTGCCATTACAATTTTGATAATTTTACCTTCTGATGTCTGATAAATGGGTAGCCCTCCAATGAATTTAAGCATCACCAATAAGGGCTTAATCTGCTCAAAAAATGATTCCTCTTTCATAATTTTGTTGAATTCTTCAACGTGTCCCCGAAAATTGGTTGTTATGGTATTTTTCTGCGCCGCGTAAAACAAAGACCCGTCATTTTCCTGTATTGTGTTCAAGGTCGTGTCGCCCGCTCTGGACCCAACGCTTGGGATTTTCTCCGCTACGAACACAGTTCTTATATGCATCCTGCCAATATTTTGAGGATGAAGCGGCTGCATCGAGTTGTGATAGTTACTTCTGGACATTTCGACAACAGTATTGAATTTAGAAGTGTTATAACCGTAAAAAGTTTAAATGCATCCACCAACTCGCTGTGTGTGCGCTCCCTTCTCTTCGCCAACTGAAAGAAACACTAATGCACTGGTAATTTTAATAAAACATTTTTCAGGGTCATAAAAAATTCTCTCTATGGATTCCCTACTTGTAACTTGTTCTTTGTAAAACTTTAAAAATTTGTTTGCCAGTCAGTGGAAAACCAACATTAGAAAGTAATACTTTTTGATTGCTTTGCTCAGCCAAATAGCGTAGGTTTTTTGTACTGTATGCTCATTACTATCGGGATTAATAGCTTCACTTAGTAAAGTGTACTAATTATATATAATGGGCGGTATTATTCTATCAACAGTGCATTAGTTAGTGGGACTACGATGAAACTTCAGTGCAGATAGATGATGGACAGGTCAACATTGAGGTGCTACACGAATGTCCGATAAATTCAAATGTCCATCAGCCGCTAGGGAGTAGTGAGAATTTATTTTATTTATTTAATTTTTTTCGAAGAAAAGTCTGCAATTTGCATATTAAAGACAGGTGGCAGAAAAAATACTAAAACTATTTACCTAAACTATCTTCTATTACTAATTCGAACACCTTTTTCTTCTCATTTACTCAGTGATTATTTTTTCTCTTCTCGTAAGATTATTAGGCGGCTAGTCGAAAGGTGGGGTTAAAATAGGTGAAGCGAAATTGGATATTAGGTAAGTTTGAAATCTCTTGCGAGAGCCCGAGCTTCTGTGGCTCGTTCGACCTTTATGGCGGATACTCAAGTGACTTTCGCAAACGTATCCTAGTCACGATATGCGAGCCAAACGATACCTACTATAACCTGTCGTACTCTCTACGATTAGATCGAGAACTAGATTAAAAACAAGAAAACAAGGTGCAAACTAATAGGGACCAAGCTTTTGACCACACGGGCAAATAAAAAAACAATGAAATTATTAAACGAAGACCATTTTCATGTCCTACCTAGACAAGAGGAGACTGATCTTGTTATTTCTTTGACTTCTACACCTCCACAAATAAATTGTGCGTAACGTTCTTATGTCGGCCCACCATTTTATAGCACTTCTCACGTCCTTTTCGAGTTCTTTTTCCTCTCGGGTCATAAAAATGATCAGCATAACGCTATTTTCTGCAATTTTCCGGCTACAGGCGAAACTTGAAAATATATTAAGGTAACAATAATAATATATACCTGCTAGCTCAGCCGAACACCTCCATATGTGACGACACACTGTCAACCTCATAATGGTTCTACCAGACATGACACGAGTTTTTCATGGTAGTTTTGATTTCCTCGGGGAGTGATATCTATCTAGGAGCAAACACAGACCTCGCGCTATACGCTGGGAACGAGAGCAACAGCAACTGCGTGGTAAACATTGCTATCTAGTACACACTGGCAAGTTATATTACCATCAATTCATGCATTTCGTCGTGGAATATAGAGTATTTGTTCAATAAACTGGAACGAGTGGAGATGTATTAAAGTTTGCATCCCCTTGGTCTCAGGAAGTAGAATACCACGTGATCAAAAGTGTGGTGTCAGGGGAATTTAATTGTAATGCACAATTGTATGTTACGCATGTTGAGGGACGAACCGGCTCTGGTTGAAATGATTTTGGCTTATTTGAATTTTACCTCCGTTTCATGTTTGGCTTTCAGGCTTTTAGGGCATCTAAAAATATCGTATGGCACAGTGAAATGTTTTTACTTTTTGCGATTCTCGAACTGAAAAGATAAATTTTTAAAAACGTCTGAGTGTGTCTAGGATCTCGGTACGAAAACTTGACAAGTTTGAAATGTCAGAAAGTGCACAGGGGCTCGACATACAGCACCGCAATAACCTTTGTGGAACTTGCCTCCTTGACTTTCAAGAGCAAATCGATACCAAATTTCAGCTTATAGAAGTTCAAAATATATATATTATTAACATCCCCTTACAGCATGTGCATAGAATTAGCTTCTTACGTTCGAAGCAGGCTAAGTAATTATTGGAATTGCAAACATTTCCCATAAAATACAGTCATGTTTTTCCAAGAGCCATTTATATTGATACGCATTTTCCAATAGATAAAAGTTGATTTTTTATGTGTTCACAAAGATAAAAATAATCTTTTCTTATAATTTTGGCAAAGACTTTTAACTTTTACATTCCATAGATTTTGTTAAAAAAAGGAAAGGAGTTTAACTGAAATTTGAGTGTTTGACGTTAAAGGAAAACAAATCGCATGAATCCCCCATAGAGGATTCGAGTTTCTTCAAAATAGATCCTACATTACCGTAGTATCACACAGCACATCGCAAATATATCTTTTGCTGGGAAATTCCACGGGGGAAATGCAGGGAAGGGGAAGTGTAAAGAGTAATGGAATATATGACAAATTGTTCTATACTTGTAGAGAAAATAAACTTTCAGCGTGTTTTCCACGTGCTTGCTATAGTTAAAGAGATAAATGGAACTTTTGTATTCGCTTTTTAAGCGGAAAGTGTAAAGGAAGCAACTGTCATGAAACAGAATAGAGAGAAACAATAAACCAGCCCCATGTGCTTGTCAAACGACGAATGTATGAAACTCACTGCTTTCTTTACGGTTGTTCACGGTACTTACGCTTCAAACAAATTGTACTAAACATATTTACAGTTTTATTAATTATATTTCTAAGATCAATACGTTTCAAACGAATTGTGAAACAGTAATATTTTAACGAAATTAGAATTCTGGTAGATATTTCCAAGCGAAAAATAGTACTCAGTACACTAGAAAAAACCCGCATACATGTACGTTCATGGAGCAAGGTTGGAAAAAAGGGTATGTGGTTCGTGCGTGCTAAAGGCAATGCTTTATCCTTCAGCTGGGGTTTCTTATCTGCAGATTTAAATTACGGTTTAAGTTGGTTGAGTAGAAGGTTAATTGCAGACTGCAAGTGTTTTTCAAGGTGTTCAGCAGGTAATATGAAAATGATACTACTGCCAATTTGCGCACGTTGAAAATGACGAAATTGCTAGCTATCTGATGGGAAAAATAAAACAGTGTATTCACGTACCTCGTTTAGAATTTTCACGCGCCCTGTCTAATATTTCTGTGTCACCACAAAAGGAAGATGAGAGATTTAATTCAACACATTTGTGTAATTTGAAAAATAAAATTGTATTTGGCCAAATTGTGTTGGATCGCTACGGTAGATATGGACCGAACGCAAGTCAATCGCAATTTGGTTGAAGGGGAATTCGTTGGAGTAGGAAACTGCACCCCCCAGAGGGGATGTGCGTGTGTCCAAATTACCATGCAATGCAGAACACGGAAGCCCTTTTTTATAATTAGCAGAGAGGTTCCCTTGAAATAGATGTTCGTAAAGTCATTACTTTTGTTAAGAATACATTCACAAAAAAAAATGATTTCATGGCATTTCTAGCTTGTCAAAAATCGAAAAAGAGACCCAGCAATAACAAACTATGTAATACACTCAAAATTTAAAAAATCATGCTTTTTTTAGCTGTACGTGAAATCGCGAAACACATCACGTAAACAGCTAGCAAACTTCATGCTAATGTCCTGATGCACTTATTACACTTTTTATTCATTACTCTCGGTTATGCCTGGGGTTATATTTACCGATTTTAATCATTCCATGAAGCTACACATTAACAGCATTGTGTACCGAACAATGAACACCTTCCCCTTGTTATGCGACATACTGTAGAGCGATTTAGTTTGACCATGTTGGTTCCGCTGTTGTATCAGTTTTTCTGTTCCGGACCAGTATGCCTGCAGGTACCTGACATGACAAATGCTCTGTTCCACGTATTTCCCACCGGCGATAAGTGTAGCTTGTTAGTACGTTGGACAATTTTCTCCTTGATGAATAACACACGCAAATGCTAGTGGAGCGACATTTCCTATATCTTCCAGCCAAACCTGGTTTGCGTGTTGCGTCGGTGCTGCGCTGCGCTACGCGGTGTACTAGCACGGGGTGACGTGAACAATGCCTCCAACCCAAATGTCAACTAGCTCGCTGTGTTCTTTGTTCGGGCATGTTAATTAAAGTTGGCGATGTGTTATATAATGTGCCAGCTTCATAATGGACATGGCTTTCTTGTGCTAGTTCTGGAAAAAAAGGTAAATCGCATCAATCTTAATTTGATACCTTTATTTGGGTCTGCGTGGAAAAGCCGGCCTAACACCAGTTGTTTTATTTTCTTGTTTCTGTTTTTACTTGGAACGGCTTTCTCTCTTTTGACGTCAAAACCTGGTTCAAAAGTACTAGCCACAAGCTTTTTGTTGTCCAATTAAGATTCTATATTAAAATGTTACCATTATCTTGATCATATCGGAAAGTATAATTCGGAAATGAGGTAGCCTGTAGCTAAAAGCAGAGTTCTTTAGATGTTTAGAAAAGGAAATTAATGGAAAGGATTGCTTTAGATAATGAAACATGGCACACTCACGAGGCAGCTCGCTATTATTTTTAGACCAGTATTTATAAATTTTTTATTAACATATTATTTTATGAAAATTTATTTTACACTATTCAACCAAAATTCTAACAGAAGATAACGGTATGTCACACAAAGAACGAGAACACTGATAAATATTGACGATACTATTTAAATGGCGGAAATTTTCTTTCAACACGTTTATGTGTCAAGCCTAAAAGAACGGATGTATTTCAATAAATGAAACAATAATAATTCAGTAACAGCTATACATTCGTTTTTTTTTTTACATATGCACATAAGCCGCAATCCATCATACCTAAAGCATCATTCTCTTGTCACCAGTTCGTTTCAGCAGCTGGTCTGCACAACTCGGGTAAAATTTAAAACCAACCTTATTCACAAATATAATATTTACCCTGTTTAATTAGTTTAACGATAGTTCACAGAAATACACATAGATTTCTAATGAAAATAGCTTCTTTAGAAATCTATTTTGTGTCTGTTCAAATGTTACACATTTGTTTCTTTTTGGGTTTTGTCCAAATAATGTACTTTTGTCACATCTCTTACAAAGCAGGCGATGCAACATTTTTCATCGAGTCGTGGTACCCCCTTGGTGACTTGAATTCTGCTGGGAAAATAATCGTCACGTGGTGTTAAATTACACTGTGATGAAGGGGTGGCTTGCAAATCAGAAGGTAGATGCCATAGATGAGTATCACATGCACCACTATTCTAAATTAGCTTATATATGTGCATTTTTATTAAAATTACTTACCCTAAGTGCACCGGGGTGTCTTCATGCATAAGTCACTTCAAAAACTAAAGGCACACCAATGAATAAAATAGAAAAATGCGTGCAATTATAGAACTTGTTGACAAGTACGATGAACAATTGATTATTCTAATTGTTGCGAGCACTCGAAATAGCGAGGATATTTTTACCGCAAAAGCGCATTGTGAATATGCCTGTTGTACTTTTAAAGCAAAAATAAAAACATTTGATAAACTGGAAATTTGCGTGCCTAAAACCGGAGCAAAACATAACTCAAAAATAATTATGTGTATTAACAAAAACAGCTAACAAGCCAGCAACATTTGTATTTTGAATTATAAAATATACATAAATGAGAGTGCAAAATGTCTAGCCAGGCAAGAAACTCGCAGACAAGATACTCTAGAAAAGAACATGCTTGGCACGTGTAAGTCCACTTACTAAAGTTGGTTTCAGATGTGTGAAAATGCCAGTAGAAGTAAACTGACAAACAGCTGACTCGTGAGCAGATGTCCGGTCAAAGACTCGGCTCCACTCTCTGGAAGAGAAGGTACATTTAAAAATGTATTTTCCAGCAGCAAATTAACTCACAGAACAATTTTTGGTCTTCGCGGTATACTTTAATTATAATTTATCGTTTGGTCGGCGCCACGAGTATTTCCCTAAAATCCACCAACAGAAATAATTGCGACCCTAAAGAGTAATTTTTATGTTAAATATTATTATTTCCCTCAAGAGAGGGGGATTTCCTTGAAGCTGACTGATCAAAGCCACTGCCACGAGTCGTTTACGGCAGAGCAAAGAAAGTGTGCTCCGGGAAGAAAAACTTAACAAACGTTCAAAGGTTACGTTTTTTTGTTTAGCTGTCGTGGTGTTTAATTATGTGTTTTTGATTATTTCAGAAAAAGTGTGGGCGAAAGATCGAACCACATCATCGTGTGAAAGTAATGACGTACAAAACCAATTAAATTGAACATGCATAATAGAAAATCGTCAGGCAAAACCGAACAAAGATAAATATTGAAAGTAACTCGAGTAATTTATTTATTTTTAGCCCATCAAATAACACTTTTGATTAGTTTTTATTTAACTATCCGCGATTACTTATAAAACGATGAATTTTGTTTCGTCAAACGAGTTATTGAACGCTTTAAATTATGTACTATGTATAAACCAAAGAAAACTTTCCAACCACTTTTTTCTTTTCTGTCTTGCTGTTCATGAACAGAAACGAGCTCGGCGATCGGCAACACCAAATTGGTAACTCCTCGTACTTTCGTCGAGTACAAACTGTATATTCTACATTTCGAGCACTTCGGTGCTCCTAACCCCCCTTCATATTGTTACTAATATCCCCTAGGTATCGTTAAATACCACTCCAAACGATACCCCGTCCCTAACCGAATATAACTAACTACTAACTCCCCATTCTCTAAGTTAAAAAAGCCACAGTGGCAATAATGAAAATAAATGTAATTGTAATTAATAGAAATGAAATCCAGTGTCTGCTTTAGCAAACGGTAAAGCATCCCAGGTGATTGCTATTAAAATCTTTTAAGAATAGGGAGCTGCTTACGTCCATTTTAACATAGACTGTACACTGATATTTTATTGTTCCAATGAATTTCTCATTCGTTGTTTATGCTTTTATTTATGTGCACACAGCTCCAGAGCGTAGAGCAAGTCAGCCTACCAACATCGCAGTAAATGCAAGTGCTATTGCAACATAGGGGATGCTGATAAACTCCATGCATGTTAATGTGAAAATATAGAAATCCCAACCCTCATAAAAATAAGTGCGTTATTGTTTTGGAACTCAACACTTTCCTTGATCGTACATGCATGTGCATTATTTCTATAAAGCGACGAGGCTTTCTTAAGCGCATAGCAAATAAATCGCCATCCAATCTCTCAGACGGCTGGGTCTCAGCTCGATACTGTTTCGTCTTCGCCGCATTTTTATGGATATTACCAGCAGATTCTACGTAGCTATATGTCATACATTTCTTTTGCACACTTCCTATCTGTCCAACCTTTACCAGCTCCAGCAATTCGCAAAAAAAAATCATCTTTGCTTTCTGCTTATACCTGTGCTTATACCTTATTTCTGAAGACGCCAAAAATGAACTTTCCCAAGCACAACACAATCCTATTACGTTTGGAACATTCTACTTTCTTGTCACGGTAATTATGTCAAAAATTAAAAATAGAATGACAATTTTTGAGCTTATTACAAAGTAAAAGAGAGAAAATTAACTCACCGGTGGACGAGAAAACAGTTCCTGAAAAAGAATAAAACATGGTTATTGTTATTTGCTTGCAGATCACACTTTTGTATACGCAACTTTATTATTCTGAGGGTAAATGGTCCGAAGGGGGCAATATATTTATTGAGAACGGTACACTTCATTTGGATGATATTGTCAAACTGATGTCACACAACAGAGTGTTATGAAAAATATTGTTCCTTATACCAGATATATCAATCGAATTGAACTTGTATGTGCCCAGATGGGCGCATATTTATTTGGTCATCGTTTAGCTATCGCCTAAAGTGACTTGCGGACGATATATTATTGTGCTCAGTATCCGGCATCGACTGTGACAGGACGAAAAGGACGAAAAGGACGAAAAGGACGGGTCGCCATCGACTGGAGTGTAAGTGAGTGGTGCTAAAATGTGAGCCGCATGAAGATGGATGAACGAGAGTGAGAAAGAACGAGTGAAATATGTAAATATGAGAGTGAAATGGAAATGTTAAAACGATGATGGAATGGATGGGGTGCAATGGACGTAAAAACGATACGGATGAACGGTTCTGACAGAAGAAAGATGAAACTTTGCGAAAATAAATATTGGAAATAAAAAGCACTCTCGTTATATTATTCTATTCCTAAATAGAACTGACTGGGATTTTACCACTGGGAGATGAAACATAGGTGTAGTTAAATAGTACAATATAAATTTGGTGATAACCTATCGGAGAATTTCTTTCCTTTGCATATTTTTACTATTTTAACATGTTTCAAGGCTGAGGTGAATCGTCTCTTTTTGGTTTCCTACAGCAATTACGCTTCGGTGCGGTACGCATAAGTTTATGCTTCTTGTAATCGATATTTTGAAGGAGATGCTGCATAAAATAACTCTGCTGAAATATTTTGAGAGGTTCAAGTAGAATAAAATAAGGGGTAAAATACAGTAACGTTCGGTCTTGTCATTTTCGCACTTTTTTCAATTTTTTTTTGTCTGGCGAAAAAGATACTTTGATTTTGAAAATATTTTGGTTTCGTTTTGCCAACCCGCAGCGTTTTCCAGAAAATCGCTCAAATAGTTTTTTTTTTTTTTTTTTTTTTAAACAAATAACAAACATTTTCAGAATTTTCACAAATTTCCTCTTCAGAGGGGAAATTTCTTAATATTACGTCACCAAACTTTACAAGTTTACAGAATAAAGAACGCCTGAATAGCTCAGTGTATGTTTTTGTTATCACTTTATTCGAATTTTTGTGACTAGGTATGAAAATTCTAGTAAACATTTTATATTGTACTTGTCATACTGTAGATTCCATTTTTATTAACATTTTACAAACTTTTCGTAAAAGATTTGTTATCACATACGTTGCTACGTCTGAAACTAACATTTCCCATCAATACGTGGCCAGACACATCGCAACTCAAATTGCGTCGGCGAATTTTTGGTTTAATCAAAACTTCCAAATTTAATCAATTTATTGTTTTTATTATTAAAATTGTAAACGCCAGCAACACTTAGCCAGCCCCTTGCCTTGTTTTTTCAACCCTTTCTAAATTTCCTGCTGCCAGTTGCTAAAAATTGCCAAAAAAATACCGGGTCATATAGCCGCGTTCAACCCTGGTAGCATGATGTTCAGGCGTGATAACGCGCCATAATTAATTATAAAATTAATAGATGTCCAATAAGCAATTGCAATGGTGCGCTTCACATTATTGAAGCACTTTCACAGATGGCACTGAAATGAGAACTGAGCAAGAACAATTTATGGAATAATCAATTGATAAGAACTTTAAAACTTTCAGAAAAATCCCCAAATAACAAGTAATTATTTTACACACATAAAATATAAAGTTCAACAAATATTTATTTTCAATACTCGAGAGGTCACTTTCCCTTCACTTGAATCAAAGTACCGACTCATTGTCTCCTTCAAATCCTAAATTGTTGTCATTGAATGCAATTCATGCATTTCATTGCCGATAGGAATCGAATTGAGCCAATTGCGAAAAAATTCAACCAACGTCAACGTATGTGTGTGTGTGATGCCGTTTGCAGACTAAGCATAAGGCATGGATACTCGGTACGTGTCCCGTGAAAGCCATTAGCGTGCCCCAATGTTTGTCCGTTTTATTGGACGCTCGCCGGCGTCGGCGTCGGCGTCGGGACGCGGGCGTCGCAAATAAGAGATAACTTTGGCCTCATGCAAGAGATTTATTTGAACAGTCGACGCTTGGAATAAATCCAACCACTTCTGTCGCGGGTGAATCGGCCACGGAAACGGAGTCGTCAGGAGTCATTTCCTCTCCGTCCACACGAAAGCAGCGAAAGCTGCACCGTTTTACCAACTCATTTTTTCACCTTGGTCTGCTAAGAAAACACCCTCGATACCACTTTAGATTTCCGTGGCCACAGACACACTTCTCAAGTTTGAAAATAAACGTATGCACATTATTTTAGTGATAATATTCCTACATTCACAAGCGCAGAAGTGTAAAATTTAGATAACTTCTTCTAGGGTTCTTCCTCGTGTAGTTCAAAGTTCCATTTTTAAAGAAACCAATTCGTACTGCAAGCTTGGAATATTTTTTTTTTTATCAGTGTGCACCACCATTGGTAGTTTAAAGCCCAATTTGACAAACGCGAAAATAAATAGCCAAGAGTATCACAACATCCTCGTAATGAGAGGCTATTTGTATTGTCTAAATAAACAAATCAATCGCACTCGCGTAATTGTATTCCTTAGTCGCGGAAACAAAAAAGTGCACGTCATATTTTGCATGGCACATGGACAATGATACAACGTCAATAAACAAAAATTCTATCATTGTTTTCCAGGAGGGTGGCCCGGAATTAATTATGAAAGCTTGTGTCACTCTGAACTGAAGCCATGGCATGGTGGTGTCAGAATACCATAAAAAATGTTTTGGTTTGATTAAAACCTATGATTGGGTGCCGATAAACTGTATAAGTGAAGGTATTTTTCCAAATTATTGAATATCATAAATTGTGATGCCAATTAAGGTAACATTGAAATGGATTGATGTCGGGCATCGTAGAGCAAATTGGACCAGAACAAGTTCAATGACATAGAGGGCAGCGATGATTGGATGTATAAATTTGAACGAACGTTGAAGCATTGCGCGCTGGTTCCAGCCAACGTTTGCAATCGAGCACCAACATAAAATTCAAATAACATGTACTACGCGTAAAACGAATTTGTTAGCTCAAAAAATTTCACTATCAACTAAGTAGTATTTATTTGAAAAACACTGAGAGAGTCAAGCAGCTATATTTACAATATTGTTTTTAAAAATATTGTAATTGATTGGTTAGGTTGTAATCCAACTTGATCAAGTAAATACTCGACAAGAATAAATGGTAGATCACTATCTCCGGAGCACGAATGAAACTTCACCTTTCAAGCATGCAAAGATGATTTTATGAAGTGATGCAGAAACTAAATCAAGTGTAAGACGACGACGCAGGGTTTATTCCGGAAATAAGACATTATTTCGTAAATGGCTCGAGTCTCTTGAAGAAGACAGGAAACTGGCAAAAGACATTTTCTCTCGTGTACATTAGGAGCTGAACAAGAACGGCGCCCGGGAGGAAATAATTTGATCAGCTTCCTCCTTTGGAAAGCCACATCGGCTCATAACATCCTTCCGCAGTTTCCGTCGCAACGCGCACTACTTTTAAATTAGAATGGAGATTCAATTACATTTGACGTCACATTTTTTACTTAACTTATGTACGCCTTGAATTAAATCTCTTTTGACGTTATAAAGTTGGAGACGGATGTGGCAAGTTAGACATGGAGATGGGATTAAATATTATATTATATTGATATAGCTAGAAAGTGCCAATCAAATGTTATCAAATATACAATATTCGTCATAAGATAATCGGAAAAGATTGCCTACCGGGATAGTATACGATGCTTTTCCGCACTACATAGTTGGCATCCGATATCCTCAGCTCGCAGTCGAATACTGTGGGCTTCTTAAGATCTTCTTCCCCGATGAATTTGGTCGCCACAATGTCGTAGACGCCCCGTCGTGGACTGCTAGTTTCGGTTGTGACACCTTCGAGAATTCCGGATCTAAAATATAAAATCGGTACTTGGTTAATTATATTTAATGAATCCTACATAAAACTTATCATTTTTTATCAACTTTGTCGACTTTCTACCTGCGAAACCTTAGCCTTTTGCATATGCATCTTACCAAGGGCCAGTTTTACAATCTCCAGTTTAAAACAAAATACGGAGGTTATGATGAATATTAAAGTATCTGTTTAGCTGACGCGTCTTTAACTGACAGCTACCTTTCTAGCCTTACATTGTGAAACTGGCCCTAGTAATGTAAATTACTTTTTTTGAAATGTCTCTGTGACTGTCTTACTTGGCCTGCCGGTCTCTGTCCCTGAAGAGCGCCATCTTTGGTTCGGGGTAGACTCCCTCCGCCTTGCACGTGATGTTCACAACGTCCTGACCAGGCCTGATGTGGCTCATCAATTCTAGCTTCCTTTCGGGAACTGCAACACAACAACAACGAAATTATGTTAAGCGAGAAAGCACATGGTCTCAGGCTATTACATAGTTTATATACATTCAAAACCGTACGATCGTGGAAAGGGGTATTCATAATTCAAGAACGATGTAACATGTTGCACGTATATTTTTGCTGGATATTGGTCGAGAAAATGCCCTGCATCCTTATTGAAACTAGAAATTAATTATTAAGCGTAAGAACATTTTTATTTATGTTCTGGCATAATCATATCAGGACTTCGAGCGTATAAAATATTCAGTCTAGAAGCGTTCGGTGAGCGGTGTAGTGGTGCAATAACAAGACAAAAGCCTTTTTGGTGCTGAGAGCTGCTGAGTAAAAAGGTAGCTGGAAAAATGTTTGTTTTCTCCACAAAGCACAACAAACACTATATTGCCGCATCGTCGAACATGTAGGTCATAATAAAAAAAATATGATTTCCAGACTTTATTGAGCCAAATATCGGCATTGTTTTATTTATAGAGGTGGTCAAGGGAGTGATCTCGGCGCGTGTAACGCGCTGATGGGGGTGCTGTGGGCGCTAGGCGTCGTGGAGGCAAGAGAGAGTGAGAGGTCGCGGAGACGGCGACGGGGGTTGTTTTTGGTAGTGGTTGTGTGCGGCATGGATTGTGGCGGACCGGATGCCACGTTGGTCGATAAGACCTGTCAACTGACGCCTTGCTTTGCTACGATCTCGACGACGACGACGTCGGTCTTCCACTTTCACGCTGTGTTCGGACCAGAAAACACATGGTGTCGTAGACATTCAGAGAAGAATACGTTGGGGAAAGGAGAAATTTACTCTGCGTACAGCGTTGAATTCTTAATGAGTTTGTTTATACCACAGATTTTCTGTGCGTTCAATATGTTCGGTGTAAGTCAGGGGAAGTAGTATAGGATACATTATGAATGTAGTTGATCTCATGTCTTCGCAGTAAAGCAAGGGGTTTCCAATTAAATTTGAACTCACTGGCATTGTTTTGTGCATGATCGAGTCTTTTTATTCCACGAAGAAAATAAAATACCGGTGAAGTTAAAGTTGAAAAACGGAAAAATTCTCTTTGACAGAAGGAAATTAATACACGGCTAAGTGATTCCAATGAGTTTATCTTTGTGATGTAGAAGCTGTTCCGCGATATTTTTCAAAATGTGATCTTCAGCCAGCGCTCGCGTAATCTTGCGGCTGGCAGCATAAATCGTGGTTTTTGTTCAGCCCAACAAATCCTTCCCTTCTGTTTTCTTTCTTCAAATTCCTTCATCTACTATACACAAAGAACATACAAGCCGAGTGAAAGCGGTGGAAAAACAAACTTATATACACAAAGAAAATCGCTTGTTCCAATTTCCGAAGTTTAAAGCGTATCCGATCCTTGGCTGGGTCTCAGCCCAACCGCGGCTAAAAGTATCGTTTTTACTCAATGTATTATCGTCACAGAGGAGAAAAAAATTTTTAAAAATTGCAGGAGTTGAAAACTGAAAGAACACTATACTATTCTTGTTGTGTATTGATAGGAACGCACAATATCTTGGTAAGTAGCTTACGTTTTATGACAGGGAATACAGCAGCTCCTTCAAAACTTTTTACATTATTCTGTTATTAAAGAAAGAACAAGCTCACAGGCTTCGGCTTACGTTTTTTCGAAGACATACTCTTTCTTGGCGTGACAAGACAAGGCAAATATTGAGGTATCAAGTCAAAAATGAAGTGATTTTGGTACACTATTCAAAATAATAACGCATTTTTTATAGCATTTCTTTAGATTTGATTAAATTGCAGCTGGTCATTATTACAATATCTGGAATTAATATGTATCCAATTTGTAAGATTAAATGTATGAAAGAAAATGCTGTTTGGATTTCTCAGAATCCTTAATGAAAATTTAGAAGTTCTTATTGGAATCTCTATTGTGTGAAGTGATTTCTTTGTATAAAATAATAATATTTTGTAAATAATATTTTGAGAAATGGCAAACAATGAATCTGAATAACATGACATTTCACGTTAAGATTATCTCTACCACAATAAAAATAAATAATTTTACTGATCCATGAATATTCATTAACTTCCCAATATTATACATGACGTCATTCGTGCACCAGCAAAAAAAAATCAGTTACTTTCCAGAAAAAAAAAACCCATTTCGAAAGTAAATATAAATATCTCATCATTTCCGTGACAACGAATAAAATACCACTACGTTTCTACCATGATTTGATTCTAATTTAATCGTGCAACAATCTTTACGGCCCTACAGGACTTTGGGTGGGTAGCAATTCACACAAATCCTTCTTTCCCATTTCCGTGGCACCCAGCAGTATGACGGAGATCGAGTACCAGCCGGCAGGAAAGCAGGCAGGCGTCCCGGCCCGTTTATCGGAATGCCCCCTAAATTTCATTAGACTTGTTCTCCGGCCTCCTATATGTTTGATATGAGCCGTCGCCCCTTTTGCGTTCGCCATGACGCCGTGAGCATAATGCTCACGCACCCTCCGAGGAAGAATACGACTGCCTTCGCCTTCAACTTTTGCTGCTGTCTGCCTTGCCAACGTCTTCACTCGAGGCTACATCGGATTCACCGTGCATGTGGGTGAAAGGGAAGTATAGTTCAAAGAAGAAGATATAGAAACCTGGATTTTGGAAGATTTCTGTTTTCCAGCTACTGGCAATGCATAAATACAAATGCGAAATGCTTTGAGTATTACATTTTGCATATGGGTGACCCTATAGATATAGTTGATCATAATTTTCCTTAAAAGGTATCTGTGAAAATGTGGAAGTATAAATAGTAACTATATTTCCTTTACCGGGTAGCTCCAATCTGAAATAATTATGAAGTTTTATTGATTTACCTGAATTCCAACAAACTATTATTAAAAAACGTAGAGTGAAACTGTTTCTTGTTTACCAGGCTTTCTTCACAGAGTCTCTATACGAGCACACGGGGGATAATAACGCAGTGTTTTCTTTTCGGAGGTCTACATGTTTTGACTCGAGAGTATAAAAATGTGTTTGAGTCCTTAATGTCGTCTTCAATCTAGATGGGCCCTCCTGGTTCAAACTTGAACATCGATATCGAGGAGAAGATTCTCGTTTTGCTCTCGCACGATACAAAAGGCAGAGAGATGCATTGTACCGTACATTCAATAACATTGATGGAAATGTCAGCCGAGTATACGATTATTGAACATTTTAAATTTAATCATCGGGTTCGTCTCTTGCCTGCTGCAAAACCAAAATTTACATCTTCGCTAGGAGTATTTCCATGCTTTCTGATAGCACATTGGTTTTTAGAAATAACCTATTTTTATGATAAATTTTTACATATAGTTTTTAAATATCTTGAAAGCATTTTGCAAAATACTTCCTTATCCTATTGCAGCTTTTAAATTTTACTTTTGATGACTTTAAATCCCAGAAAAGATAAACTTTGTTAGTGGCACGTACTTCAACGATCCAGCAAGAGCATTTTCAGAGGTTAATATCCCTATATTTAGTCTAGCGAAATACTAAGTTAGCGGAAATAGGTAATATCCTTCAGATGTCGAAACGACCGGAACACGTGGAGAGTTCAATAGTGGCAAACACTATAGGTAACAACCATTGGGGTAACAACCAAGTGATTGCCCCTCGCTTGGCAAGTACTTACTACTACAGCGGTTGCTATGTTATCACGCTATCAGCCAGCCGACGCCACCGACGCCGACGCCGACGCCGCGACCCACCCTTATAATAAGCAATGACGCCCTTTGCCCGCACACAAAATTCCACCCTCCTATCGCCGTGGGTAGGGAAACTCGTTTATGATAACAATATACCACGCTGAATCAATAGGGCGCTGTTAAAAACCTTCCGCTAATTTACGGTGAAGTCTGTGAAATAATAATGATAGCATATGGACGAGGTAAAAGATTTCAAGATTTCTTGCGAATTAAAATTATATATTTATATACTTAAAATAATGTGAACAAACGAAGATGGGAATCAGTTATAATTTTGACCTATGTGCCTCTGTTTAGAGTGTTAGGCATGCGAAAAATAACATACCCGAGCTCAATCAAACATATTTTCATAAAAAAAATTCCCAAGAACGGGAAAATATAAAAGCGGTTTTTCCATTTACGCTTGTCAGAGTAAGAGCTTTTTTCAAGTGGTGATCGATATTCGTAAAAACCGCGAGACTCCCCTCGAGTTTCACCCGCCCGCCGTGTCGGGTAAGTTTATGCGTGCCATTAACTGCGTGAATCTGCGTGGTCCCCACACGCGTATTAGCCGGCCACAATGTGGCCATCCACGCAACGTTTGCCCCGCACGGCCATGTCAAAATATAAAAGCGAAGGGGGAATTTGTGGCCGATGTCCAGCTTGATTAAATTGATTCTCGGCTAGCTTTAAGGACGTGGTTTTCCCAAAAACCAACATGAAACAAGGCTGCAGTGTCCAATCAAGAAGCCAACAATGTCCGAGCTTCTGACGAATCAACAGCCTATTAGGGGCAACTTACGTCATTGAAAATTGAATTAACTCTTTTCGTGAGCTGCAAGACGTGACGTGAAACTCGGGATGCTGGGGTGATGGTCAACCCCGGGGTATTTGGAAAGGGATGGGGGATGTGGAACGTACGCACAATCATCTAAAGGGTGGGAGCCGGGAGAAGAAAATAAAGTTAGTGTCCTCTTAATCTTCGAACCTGAAGACCTGAAACCTATTTATAAAACAAGCGCAAAAAGAACGTGTTTGCAGCGTGGTAAAGGGTAAGTTTTTGATGGGCCCTTTTTTGCCTTTCATGTGACAAACTGTTTAATCAATTTTATAGATTTTAAAAGCATGTTCAACATTGATGTAAAGTTGTGGCACTTTATACTTTCACAAGATTGATGGGAATACGTTCGCTTGTTATTTCGCCCCTTAACGCTCGTTCAAAAACAAAACGTCCGAGAGAGAAGTTAACCAGCAATAATATTACGGCCCATAAAATGGGCTTCTATCTGGAGGTCATCAAACTAAAGTTACGACATGTAAGTATTTCCTATGGGACAATTTAGACGCTCACATATCCAAGAATATCGCCACTTTGTAGCGATAGATACGACTTTCGCAGCTACTGTATTTTTATTTATTTTTTGAGACAGAAACAAAAAGAGCAAGACCCTTTCGAAACCCAATTACGCTAAGTTTTGTTCGTTCGTCCATTGACGTTAGCAGCGAGAAAGCGATGCGAGTGAAGAGCATTGATTGAAAATTACAAAAACCTAGTTGGGGTAGCGGAGCTAGCGCCGATCCACCCCGCTGTGTCCCGTGATTGTGCTCATTTCAAATCAGACCGGCTGTGAGTGGCAACAATAAGGCATGGGGTTTCAAGGAAACAAGCTCAGAAACAAGGGTAGGTAGACGAAACGACATCCCTGTTTCAAACGGACAAGTCTGTTCTACATGTGTGGTGAAAGAAATTGTAAAATCCTCTTGTTATTCCACTGAAGGCATCAGACAAATAGTTGAGACTTGCACGAGTTGATAATTGAAAGAATAGGGTATTAAGCCACAGTAAAAAGCAACCTTTACAGAGGGTGCTTAAAACCGCACCTTTAAATGGTTCCTTTTTGGATAATTTTAAATTCCGTACTTTGGGTAATTTGTTCTAATTGTACTTTAATTCATGGTAAACCCTCAGCCTTAAAAAATAACGAGAATATGATCCACAATCTGTCATTCAATTGGCCGGAAGCAACTCTGGTCTCGGCTAAATGCCGGATCCCCGTGTGAATGAGCTCTGTCGGCGGGGGCGTTTGATACCCCTGCATACGGTGGGACGGATTGAAGCAAGTACCACCACTGGGGGGCTCTTCAATAAGCCTCTCCGGGGGCGGCTGTGACAGTTGCAGCTGATGCTGCAAATACGAGCTAGGTGGAACGAGAAAACAACGAAATGAAACAAGGCAGAGAGTAATGTTTCGAAAGAATAAACATTGCATAGTGAATACAATGGCACGTATAATAAGAAGTAGAAGAAGACTTATGTAAAAGAGAAGGGGAGTGGTGCCGCACAGAGAAATTAATTAAGGCTAAGTTTACAGAATAGAAAAGATAAACAAGAAGTAAGATTAATTGACTTCTACTCAAGTAGAGGAATACTTAATGAAAAGAGGAAAGTGAGAGAGCAAAGGAGAGTAATGAAGAAATTAGAGTTGAAGAAATACAATAGGATACAACCGGGCTTGGGGACAGTCTAGGGAGTGAATACCCCTTTGTTTATGAAAATAGTCCAACCATGTCGTGGCCAAATTTCCCAGTAAAGTAAGCAACGGTATTTTCTTACTAAATTAACCTTTAAAACGATCTGTATGAACAGCCATCCATCCAACAGCATTTAAATTACAATGAAGTTGCAAAAAGTTTGGTATTACTACTGCTATGCCATTCAGACCAACCGCAAACCGTCCCTGATTCTTTGTCTCATATCTAATTATTAATTTAGGAAAACTTGTATTGTGAACTACCAGCGAGTACGAATGGACCGGGGCGTCAAATATGAAAAATGTTAACGTGAAAAAGCTTACTGGTGCGAACTTATTCATATCGCAGGTCGTCAATGGCGGTACAGATTGTAAGCAAGCAGTCGAGAGCGAGCGCCTAATTGAATTCTGATCGATCTTTGGGAAGGTTTTACTGCTGAGAGTTATAGGAAACAATACCACGAGACTTTAAGGTTTTTTTTATTAATATTTTGAGGTGCCGGTCGTTTTGCTCTGCTGGCTGCGTTCAGGGTCAATGGTTTACAGAGAGGGGTTTAATATTGACAACCGACTTTTGAGGTCAGCAAGTTCAAGAAGGGGGAATTCAAAATTTTATTCATATTTTGAAATAACTCCGATGTTGAATAAAAAGTCTATGACATATTTTGGTGGAGGAGCCGTTTAGCTTGCTCTGCGGGCTGCGTTCAGGGTAAGATGTGTACAAAAAGGTTTTTACGAATTAAGTCCAACTTTTAGGTTGAAAAGTTCAAAAGAGGGAACTTAGAACTTTGTTTATATTTGCAATCTTTTGCCGATTTTTAAATTAACCGTTTGTGGTATTTTTAGGTAGACTTTTTTTACGCATCCCGCAGAGCAAGGAATACGGTACGTATACCTTGCTCTGCGGGTTGCGTTTGGGGGAAAAATATTTAGGGAGTTTTTTTAGCATTTACAAACGACCTTAAATTCAGCCAGCTCATCAGGAAGCGAATTCAAAATTATATTGGAAATATCTGCGGTGTAATTATAAAAAGCTTCAAATATTCTTTGTGAGTTGCGGCCAAGGACACGTGAAAAAAAAAATCATAGAGATTCGAGACATAACACTTACCAAACACAATCATTTTTTTTGTCATGAAGTCTTCTTCCCCAAACGTTGACACAAAGCACTTGTATTCTCCGGAAAGTTCTGTTGTAGGGTTCACGATATACAACGCTCGATGCATCGTATAATTATTATCGGAAACTCTGTGTTTCAAGTTAAGTCTGTCCTTAAGAATGCCCAATCCTTGCGGTTTCTTGCCGATGATCCACTGGTACACTGGCACTGGGTTGTTGTCGAAGAACCATTTGATGACAAGACCCGACTTTAGGTTGATTTCATCTGGTTTCAAGGTGTAATCACAGTCGAGCACCGCAGCATTTCCGGTTCCGTTGCGGACTACGTTGGGGACTCGTAGGTCTGTTATTTGTACTCCATTCACCGTCTGCAGTCCACCTAAACAGAAGAAAGTGACAGTTAATTTCCAGATTCGGGCAATTGAGATGTTTATGTGGTAGGGTGGTTTGAAAGGTAAAATCAATTTGAGGTTTGCTATTGATTTTTTTACTCTTGTAATGTCATGTTTACAACATGCGTAAGAAAAGAATTTGCTTGCAGTCTAAGACCTGCAAAGAATTTGATCAAAGAGCGATGACAATCTTTGGGAATAAAAAAGCACGGTGATGGATATTCTAGGGGCCCCCAGAAATGTTCCGCTTTAGCGCTCGCTCTCAATCACAGATATACAAGACCGATTGTGGGTTGGTGAGTCAGCTGGACCTGATTCGTCTATTTATCCCGAAATCCAATCTATAACTTAACTAGCTCGGATTTCATCGATGCCTTTTCAAAACTGTTTCTTTTTCTAGTTAACTTCACGCGCCGATACCCAGTACCGAATCCATCAAAAACCTATTTCCATGTTGTATCGGGGATTTCCCGTGTATACATATATCTATATAAAACGAACTCCAGCTTATGAAGCTTGAACTGAGTACCAGCCTTGGCTAAAAGTAGCCAAGTGGACGGGGATATTTCGCATGAGCGACCGCTGAAAACCGCTTTTATGATAATGGCTCCTCCGAAGCGAGATGAATCATTCCAAAATCCCTTGATCTAGAAAACCGAAAGATGTAATGCGTCTTAAAAACACGCTTTGATGCGTGATGAACACTGTTAACGGATATTAGTATTGACACGTGTAATCCAGTGTTAAGGACGCCTTTTACCACAGGCGTCGCGGCTGATGAATCGGTGCAATAGCAGTCGACGTCACGCGCTCAATGCAAACATGTTGGACGATGGTTTAGACAACGCTGGGGAAGACTGTTGGAAATCGCAATACTGGTGAGTTAGAGATTCGAAGATTGGAGATTGGATGTGGAGAGCTCGTCATTGTTTTCCGATCACTTTTGTTCTTCTTGATAAAGAATTGGCTAATTTTACGAGAAACATGTACCCACATGTAAGCAGTTATCATTGAGCAAATCTTATTAAGCAAGGCTTAAGCAACGTGGTAAAGAAAATTGTATAAAGCGCTTCTTTTTCTACAATAAAACCCAATAAAACCTCCTTTTATATGCACCAGTTATACGCAAACTAAATTGCCTGTTTTTAACCGGGGGCAATATCCATCCATTGAAGTAGAATTATATTTCTGTTAATGGCTCTCCCTTATTTAACATTTGTATGCAAAGAGAATTTCGCGTAACGCGACATCTTGTTTCGGCTTTAGAGTTAAGAGATATATTACATCTTACACATTCACGTGCAAAAGGAAAATGCAGACCAGATTACAGAAAATCTTGATGAACATATTATATACAGTCAAAGAAGGCTGCTTTCCGCAACATTTTCTCTGTACCATATGAAACAAGATGGGTGTAGATACATTTCAGCGAGAGTCTTCGCCGTTAATCAAGATAACAGAAATATAAACAGCACTTCTTTAATGCTCTACAACGAGTGTGCTAGCTGCGGCGAGAATGATGTTACCCTTAACAAAACATTTTTCAAATTTACCTTAACCAAACAAAGGGCATGATATTTTTATACATATATATATATATATATATATATGTATTTTGTAAATTACAACCGTGCCACCAAACAAAGTACGTGACTGAACAAATAATTAAAATAAAGCTATCCGCGCGAAGCTATGTTTGTTTAAATTGCATCCGTGAGCCCGGCTTGCAGGCACAGGGCCGTTACGAGGCGATCCGCTTTGTAGCGAGCGCTGGATTCACATGTCGGAGAATTTATGAAATCATCTTTCAGACTGAGCAAATCCTTGCCGCGCGTAATGAATGCACATTTTCGCCAAACCCCGAGTCTGACAATTATTTCACTTGCCGCTGCGCACTGATAACTAAAGTTCGCGTATAATGAGAACATAAAAGCTTATAGACGTGTTTAATAATCCTGTGTTAAATTTCAATAGCACTCATTACTCAATATGGCATGATAAATCCTGTGGTTTCTCTAATAGTATTTAAGTCTACTTGAAACCGTTATTAGCTTGAACCTAATGAGGCTTGTTATATATATCCAACAAATGTAACTTATAAATACTTTGGGTTGAGGGATGGAAAGGAAAATTTTATTAACGTTATGGTCTTTTGCGGTTATTTAGTTTTGAAACCAGCTCGACGATTTCACAGATGAATAACGTCGCAAAGAGAGCGGAGAGCCATAAGGGATGGTGAGTAGCTGCGGACGCTCTATCCTGTACCTCCTATGTGAGAAGGAAATCGAACAGATTCTGGTTTCGAAGTTCTTGTTTCCAGCTTTATTGTTATTGGCCCACAAAAGCGATTTTTTATAGCATTTTTGAGTAGCGTCTGGATTTCGTTACATTTTATTCTGTAACTTAACTATTGTAACCTATAAAAATTGGAGGACCATTTTCATTTTTGTTTTTACGTAAGCTAGAAATGTTTTTGTTTTCGCTCAGCCATTTGAAATTACAACATTTTTATTCCAGTTTTTTTTTACATCTATATCTAAAATGATGCGTTGCATAAATTACGATATTTTAAGCGATAACTGGAACAGCAAACGTTACGTTACGTTTATAGAAATAAACGCTGTATAGGAATTTGAATACTTTATAAATATGTAAACTTCTTCCACGACCAATTAGGTACCAACTCAAAAGAGCATTAACTTTCAGCCCAACACCTCAAAGGCGAGGTGTAATTCTGCAACTATATCCTACTTCATCGTTTATATCATAAACTACCACCTAAATACCAGACCGAAGCGGATAATTTGAGCAGGAAAAACGTTGCCGTTTTCTGTTCCAGATTTTTTTTGTCTTTTTAAGCCTGAGAGGAAAATATACACACTCTCATTAATAAATTACACATACCCTGCAAAGCAACAAAACGAGTGGGATTTTATCGCTATTTCCGCGATCAAAGTATGATCAAAGTATGATCAAAGTATGATCAAAATAAATTTCATTCTCGATGAGGATGTCGATGATTCGATGAAGATGGAATATCAAATGGTGTAAAATACCCGTTTAAACTATTTCTGGGAATCGGAACTGCGAAGTGCGCTATTGAGATATCACCGCCTGATTAGAACTGGAGCGAGAAGTCCAGTGCAGTGCCCAAAAGCAATCCCTTTGAGATTTTGTGTTGCAAAAAGTAAACAGAAACTCGAGTTAATTATTAATGGAAATACCACAAGCACAGATATCTGGAAAATCACCGATATTTGGAATTTCCAAATGAAATTCACAATCCCAGTCCATAGAAGAGAGTGCTTTGTGTGTATGTTGAATGCTTTTCTCTTTATTTATTCCAATTCTGCTTGCGATGATTGCAGAATTAGATCGTTTTTTAGTTCGTTTAAAATGGTTAAAATGCTATTCTTATGTGTCACAAAGTCTCACTTCCAAACGATCGATGCCATTGGAGGTACTTTTGGTGAAAACCATCTTGATTTCAGGGCTACATACTTTGATTGTGAGTTATGAAAATAAGTGTGCTTCCGTTGTTAACTTCCGTACTTTCCAAGATGTTAATAGGATCGTTTATGGTTATTACACTCGCGTTAACATTATTTAACGTTAATGCTAGTTTTCAGAAACAAATATTGCAATCTGGGCTAAGCTAGGATAATTTTACTTATCCAGAGATTTCTTAGTTTGTAAACATGTAACTTTATCAAAAGTGAAAGCTGATCCTTCTTTTCCTCCGATTACAAAAGAAAAATATGTTGACACAAAAAATTGAGAAACGTTGGGAAAAATTGCTTGAATTTCACTCAGCATTCAAAAACCCAGTTTAAAATAGTAATTTTTTTATAATAATATATTTTACAAATTTCATCATGAGATAGAAAATGTCTTTGTTCGTTTTAACCGTACGGATATTTGATTTTTCAATCTGTCTCTGAACAAAATGGCTATCACTAACACAGTGTGATGAGTTGATTCACAAGAACTGAGTCTCATTTGAATCCAAATGATTAATTTCATAACATTATTATCCTGCTTGCAAAATGATATTTTACCGCTTCTCAATTTACACGTTTTCTCTCAAATTGAATTATTTGGGAATTTAAGTCCGATTGGAGTATAAATCAATTATATAAATGAAAAGATCTGCCCGTTCCTTCTTTGTAATTGAAATCCAGAACAAATTGCATTAACACGTTCATTTTAGTAACCAGTACGAGAATATAGTATAATTGATGATAGGACAACCGTTTTCAACACAAAACGGCACAAGTTACGGATTCCTGAAAATACGCTCGTTACATTGACTTTGGCTCCAATTATTTACCCGGTCTCACATGATGGAACTTCACGGTGGAACTCTTAAATAAGAAATCAGTCTGCCCGAGTGATAATTGCGATGGCGATTCCGAACTGCAAACATAACATAGTAAATTTCAAGTACCTTGCGAATGAGGCACTTGAAATAGACAGGTTGTCCTGGAGTGACGCCATTGTGCTTTTTCTGGCTGAACTTGAGAATCCTATTTGGGTTTATTCCGGGATGCCAAGGAAACACAATACTTCAGCGGTTCGCCATCCAATCTTGTCACTTGTTAGCATTCAGCTAGAGAAGGAAGAAGAAGACGACGACTGCCGTTTCCGTTTCTTGTCACCGCATATCCTATTTTCGGTTTTATTATGGAGAAATTCTCCTATTTTCAATGTACACAATCTCTCAATCAAGTTTTTTTTTTTCAAATCTTCGAACCAATTTGCTCTAGCTGACAACAAAGGCACTTGGCTTTTTTTGTCAAAACAAGATATGACGACCAATAATTATATTATTTTATCCAAAACTACAATTCCAACTCCACTACAATTGTGGAGGACATCTATAAGTGCAAAATTGCATTACTGTAACAATTCGAAAATCATGGTCCAATTTAAAAAAATTCCCCTGGAATATTGTAAGTTTTCACTTTGGAAGGCCGTGCCGGTACCGAGCGCCACGTAGGAACCACCTGTACCTACACTTGGCAGCAAAGCAATTTCAACTCAATTCAACCCCAGAATTATTTCTATCCTGTCATTATCTGAAGTGGCCGGTATTTTCAAGCGATAACGTTTATAAATGAGAGTGTCTTTAAGAACTCTACGAAGATACACAAGATCTACAACGTTGCTACCTCCACACGTTAAGTTAAGGTACCAATTAAGTTTGGAGTCATATCAATTTCTTCGGGGTGCAAAGCAGCCCAGCGAAGAGTAACGTTTGCGACGCTCACTGAATAATATTGCAAAATGAGATATTATTAACGTTGGGCGTGTTACTGAAAGGCGATCAAGGCGGAGGGAGGGTGGCGATGGACGGGGGAAGGAAGAGGAAGGGTGTAAATGAGTAAAGGGGTTGCAGAGATGGATGGTCACCATCAAACAGAGGTTGACGGATCACTATTACTCGCCCGGAATGTAGACTTTAGGTACCAATGGAATAAGTACATCTCTTGGTAGTGTGGATGTATTGGAAAGTGGAATAAAGTGATCGTTAAACAACTGTTACTGCTACCATGAAGATCAAAACAGTGGCATTTTGGTGAGAATAAATGAGCCAATGTGGTCTTAAAATCCGCATTAAAGAAGGCGCTTCTTTAGGCTAGATTGGCTTGGTTTTCCAGGTTACAGACGCGTGGTTCTTTAATTAGGGGTTAAATACTTTTCAGAGGTCTGTTCATTTTAAAAGCAGTAATCAAACAATGAATTACAAGCTTAATCAGCATTTCCATTGCTTTAAATGCGCACAATTGTCCCTAGCCCTTAAATTTATAGTACTGCTGTTTTGTGAAGTATTTATTAGCCCTGTGCAAGTGGAAAACTAGTAATAATAATTGCGCACTGGTCATTAAATTATGGTTAAAATATCTAATAAAACAGTTTGTTAGAATCGTAGAACGAAAACAGTGAAAAAGCAAATGGAATTGTGAAAATGTTTGCTCGAAACTCTGGTCGGTAATTACGGTCGTCGTGTAGCAATTGTTTGGTTTCCAGAACAGTTAAAGCTCATCAATGCAGTGGTCATAAAAGTCAATTATGGTTTCGAACAAAGCTGGCATGAAAACGGAATGGAGAAATGAAAAAATATGATAAAATCACGTGTTTCGCTGCCGGAGTGTTCATGGTTTAGCCGCTAGCATACGCAAGTAAATATCTCTTGTTTATAGCGCAAATAAAACTCATTTGAATAATAAAGATATACAAAATATAGATCAAAACTACGTGTGGTTTTGCTAGATCCTAAACAAAATTAACCATTGTAAAGGAGAAATAAAATAGAAGAAGGAGAAAAAAGAAAGTAGATACAAAGGTAAAAGTATAAAAGTAATAAAATAACTTTCCTCCGCAAAGTATACCTACAAAGAATGCGTTTAAAATACCAATCAAAGGAGAAAAAAATTCTCAGTCTTGAGCAGTCTCAACTGCAACTAGCGTACCCGTAGAACTTCATTTTGCTCACAAACCCCGTATAAATCTCAATCACATGCAGCATTACTAATGCAGAACGTGTTTTCGCTTGTAACGTGCCGTAGTGCATACAATTTCATGCAAATTATATCCCACGGATTACTAGAAAATATATTATAAACGCGCGTACATATATATCTATATAGTGTATTAGATTCTGAGAGGGAGAGAGAGGTAGAGAGAGATAGAGAGGAGGTGGGTGTTATGAGTTGGATCCAGTAGGAGAACTTCTGGTTCCTGTAGAAGCTAGCTGCTGCCCACGTGTGCGTTGTGGGGTGGCTGGCTGGCTGGCTGGCTGGCTGGCTGATCACTCGTTCACTCAAAGTGGTAACTCGAGCGTGCGAGCAAATCACGTTCGCGCTGGGCATTATCTAACTGCAAACTACCTATGTATGGCCCAGTCCATGTCTAGAGCATTGCTAATAAAGGTAGTTTTGACCGCTCGCCAGAGGGATGTTGATTAGTAATTTCGTAGCATCGGAATGAGACACCTCAAACGCAGAGGGATGAAATTCATTTTTATGGAATTTAACTAGATGATCTCACTAGAAGGCTCAAACTGAATGATTTGCTATGAGCGTTGGGAAAAATGGGTTAAGAGTGAGTAGAGTGGTTTTTTTAATCGCAGGGACTTTTCATTTTGGTAGTCGTGCCTGATTAGGTTTTTCCTGAACATTTTTACAAGAGGTGAACAATGCAAATCAAAAATAAACGTGCGTGATTTGCTGTCATGCAAAAAAAAACTGCGTGCGAATTGCTTACCTAAAATCACAGGAGCGAGAATAAAAACGAAGTAAACACGTGAGTTTATATTGACTCCGAATACTTTTCTCCCCATAACTAACGATTTCAATGTCCACACTTTAGTTAACTAAAATATATTGAAAAGCTGACAAACTCTAGCGACGTGAACGCTCAGCAACCACATTCCCGCGGGTAGCTGAGCCGATTCGGTAATGAAGAGGAGCCCCAAGTCACGACGGAAAACGTCCTCGCGCCCTACTGAAGAGTCGGCGACGTAGTCGTCGGTAGAAACCCCGACGGGGCCGAGTGGCGCCTCGCGGCGGGCGTCGCGTGAAACATTGCGGCGCAAGGCAACTAAAACTATTCTTTCGCGCGGAAAACTGCTGGAAATTTAGTTATACTGTTTTACATATTAATACGGAGTGCAGCGATGCGTTTGAATTTTCATTTACGGTCGAGTTTTTAATATGTAACTTAATCGACTGGAAAGCTAATATTGATGTGGCAAAGATAATTAATTGCCGATCAGAGCGGTTGAAAGCTTAAGGGGTCTTAACGATAAAAATAACCGGGCTTAGTAGTTCAAATAGGTAATTTTTTAGCCTTAAGGTAACTTGTGAATATAATAAAGAAAGGCATAAACAAAAAATAATCTTATTTTTTCATTTTTCGAAGTGTAAAATTGTATCGTCTATCCTTTATGCAAAAACGCGCAGATATTATGGTAGGTAGCCTCGTTCTTACCGGTGTGTCTTCGCTGTTGAAATATTTAGTTTACAAATCTATAATAGATGTGAAGTAAGGATACATCAAACTCTAAACACCTGCGTCTTTCTCTTCCATAAATACATTCACTGTGATTTTTCCCGAAGTAATGTCCCATTCCGCTTGCTATTCCCGCCACGTTATCCGGTGCGCTGGAGGCCGCGTCGTTGGGGGAATAGCGTCCCGACGCCTGCTATACTCATTTATCACGAGAGCCTCATGATCAGTTCGGCATCTCTTGATTAAGCCGTCAGATCGAGTGATTGATTGTAACCTGATTGTCTGGAAGCATACGGTGCAGTACAATCAAATCTATTTATAAGGAACAACACAATATCTTTATTTATCTGGATCAGAGTGTTTTCCGTTGGATTAACTTGGTATTTTTCATCGAGATCTTTTTCTCGTTTAGGTTCGATGCATTTTTCATTCTACATAAAATAAAAGTGAAAAAAAAAAGAATGTTTCATTATATTTATCTTCGTGCTATATGGAGCTGCCATTCCAAATGAACTTTAGCAATAACTGAAAGTAGGCAAAAAGTTGCGACTGGTTTCATGGGTGCATTTCTCAACTCGACTCGTCCAAGCTGAAATTCAGCTCTAGCTTTATGGAAATAGTTTCCCTCTCAGCTTTAACAACAAATAATGATTACATTATGCACCCAACTCTTTTTTTCCCAGCTTACTGCTATAATATCGCCGCGGCATCGATGGTTCTGCGAGTTTCACATTCATGTTGGTTTGATCATGAACATGACAGCAAGGTAAGATAGAAATCCAAACTATTGCGCCAGGAGATTTCACTTAAAACTCACAAGGAAATTTAAAAGTACCTAGTGTGCTTAGTGTACTTATTGTTCTAGTGTACTAAACGCTTATCGCTGATTTTAAATTACTTCAAGTTGTTTCAAGGACGTTTATAATTCCGAAAAAAATTGTGTTCTCATGATAATAAAGACATAAATTAAGTAACCTGTTGACAGTAAAAAGCAAAGACATTTGTCTGTAAAAATAATATTGCGATAAGCGGCTAGATGCCGTTCCGGAAATTTGATAGTTTGATCGAATTTCAGTTTAAACATTAAGTAAACAGTTTGACTATGTATAGTTTGTTTAAATATTTGACCAATTGAGTTGCTGTGTTTGTTCTCGAAGTTTGCTAACAAGGCTAGCTGACTGCAGGAGAAGGCCAACAATCTTGCTCCAGGAGCAACTATATCGTTGCCCGTGATGATAATCGTGTTATTGGGATGCACACAACTATACACAACGGCATGATTACTCTGACGCGATTACTTGCGTGTCAATGGAAAGGTATGACAAGAGTGAGAATCCATCAACAAATCAGTAGCAAAAAACAACTAAAACAACCCCTTTAACACGCCGTCCGTCTCGTCAAATATTATTTCAAGAAATAAGTACTTTGATGTGATACATGAACGACGCCTGTCAAGAATAGGAACAGCGCATTTCCTAGGCAAATCACGCAAATCATGCTATTAAATTACGATAATAAAAAGTAAATTAAACGATTATTATACTTCGTGAAGCAATCCAAAGCTTGCTTTTTCGTTTTCCGCTTTATTTTATCGCATGCCAAAACAGTCTTTTTGGAAAAAAAGTTCTGCAGCATTTCGTTCCGCAATTCGAAATATATATATAGCTCTTTATTATATTAGTGTCCACTCTTCAGGTTACTTTTTCTCGTACACTGTATCCAAGGGTCATTCTCATTCTATTACAAAGCCATGGCATTGCTCGGAGAGTGTAGCGCTGCTATCCTCGAGGGAGAATCAGTCTTATTCGCGTTCACCGATATAGCCGGTGGATCGTCAACTTCCTGTGCAGGGAACTCAGATTTCCCTACAGGCGGAGGACAGGCGCAGCGACAGACAAACAGGAAATAAAACCTACTCTACAAGCCAGGACAGGGAATACTAGAATCTGGATATTTTCACTTATTTTGTGACGGACAACATAAGGGTAGAAATAAATGAATTTTTATTACTTTACTTTTTTTTTAAGGTCTAACTGCAGAGTAAAAAAACGGTCTGTGCATTGAAATTAATATTAAAATTTTTTGATAAATAAACCGCAAAAATTGTAAAGCAAAATGATTGCATTCCTACTGAGGTGTTATTGTAGGTTTTAGCTGTGAGCGGTTGGTACAACTTGCAAAGCAAAATATTTTATAAACAGTGTTTTTTACCTGCTTAGTCACTGATTGTATTAATCCAATTGCTCTGCAATATGAAATGAACACATCAGTCTACGATAATAAAAGTGCGGGTAAGGTAAGATTTCATTACCAGACCTTGGCAATGTAAAAGTACACTATCAGCTAATCATGACATTGTAAATCATAAAACTGAATTAGTTAAAAAAAAAACACTGGCTGTTGCAACTGCACTCAAAGTCAAAAGCCGACTCGATTTGAGTAAATATTAAATTTAAACTGATTTGATTTTTTTCACTGTTCGTCACTTGTCAATGAACCTCAAATTCACAATCAGTCAAGAAAGGTGAGCTAACATTGCGAGATTGATTCGTAACTTGGACACGTGGTGAAACAATCGTCTTCTCCGACAGCACGAGCGACCGTTGCGCTCACTAGAGTGATTACGACACAAACCACGAGTAGTTCTAAAAGTAGGCACTATTACAGTGAGGTGTACTTTGCTCTATATGCTCCTAGCTGGGCGCTGGCCTATCTATAGGTGGACATTAATTAGATCGCTTCGGTAGTTATTGCACTTGACATTAACCTGCTAGCCGAGGTACAGAGTGGTCTAGAGTGACACTTGACTCTAGCATTTGTGTTGAAACTTCTATATGATTTACAGGCTGAGAATATGGTGAGTAATGTTGTTTAATATAATTGATAGTTAGATTTATAATTTGCTAAGTGCTTGTAATTAATTTAGGATGGCATTTCAAAATAAGCAGATGTGGATGCTATTTTGTGGTATTGTGAATTGTGATAATCAGTGGGTATTAAGACGTGTAGTATTGATTTGGAGTGATTTATCATAACCTGCAGTGAATTTTCGTCATCGGGGCCCGCCTAGTAAAATTTCGTGAGACCCCTATCTCTCTAGTAATAAAATTGCCAGACAAGAAATGTTTAAATGCCGTAAAAAACTGCAGGGTCTATCCGTACTGAAAATGTGTTTGAAACAAGCTTAGATGCTAGACAGTGGAAACAAATGCTTCCCGGTGTCCAATTAAGACGTTCTAGTCTATGTTAGCCTTCGGCCCTTGCCACACTTTAGGGCAAGTGACTATTCATGAATCCAAGCATGAATGAAATATTTATATTCTCTTAGAATTAAGATTTGAACTGCATTTACTTGATTTTTCTTCAGATTTTTCCTGCAAGACTTTTTGGAGCTCTTGCCCTGTTGGCAGTATTCCTGCCACAAGCCTCCCCGGCGCGAATCCTGGGTATCTTCCCCCACATCGGCAAGAGCCACTTCTTCGTATTCGAGCCGTACATGAAGGCGCTAGCTGCCCATGGCCACGATGTCCACGTCATCAGCCATTTCCCTCAACGCGCTTCTTTACCCAACTACACTGACATCGACATCTCTGGCACAGTCACCGATGTCCCGTCCGTAGGGGGCATTTCTTTCGAGATGGTAGATACCATGGGCCCGTTGGCAGCAACTTTTTGGCTAGGTGTATTGGGTGAGATAACTTGTGAAAATGTACTATCACATCCCTCAATCCAAACTCTTTTGCATTCAGACGAAAAGTTCGATCTCATCATTGCTGAGCTCTTCAACACTGATTGTTTCCTCGGGTTTGCTTATAAATTTGGAGCTCCCCATATCGCTTTAAGCTCTTGTTCTCTTATGCCTTGGGCTAGCGAGCGGTTTGGTAACCCGGACAACCCATCGTACATACCTACCAACATGATGGCGGTTTCTGATCGAATGACGTTCCTCGAACGGGCGAGAAACGCTGTGTTTAACTTCTACACAAGAACTATTTACGATTTGAAATACTTTCGAAACGCGCACAAAATATTGGTCAAATACTTTGGGCCGGATGTGCCCTCTGTGCAAGAGCTTGCAGAAAATACAAGCTTAATTTTAGTGAACTCGCACTTTATCACCAATCGACCAAGGCCTATGGTGCCGGTTGTCATCGAGGTGGGAGGAATCCACGTACTGCCGGCGAAGAAACTTCCACAGGTAAGCTTTTTGACGCAAATGATATGTAAATTTAGAGAAAATACTGAGTATTTAGGCCTACCGTGTTAAGTTTCGCCCGCAGGATAGTAAATTTGTGTACAAAACATGTCCCGGAAACTTCCTCGAATTTTCTTTTCTTTGTTGAGTTAGATGTCGGGTAGGTCATGAGATCTTCCTGCGACAAGCAGACTGGTTCTTCTGGCTCGTAGCCTTCATCGAGTAGGTCCATTTTCACCCCTGCCCCGCCATCACACAAAAATTTTTGACACGTCCACTCCGCTGACACTATGCACTTCTTGAAACCCTTGGCGATGACAGCGGAGATGAAGACGACTCAGCAGGTTGGGTGAGGGAGAGGGAGGTAATGTTATTCATGAGGTGGCACGCACAAATGCACAGCGGTAGTTATTAGAGAGAGGGTAGGGGAAGGGTGTAGCTTTAAAGAATATGTTTGCATAAATTATACGATTTAGTTTTTAAAATTCTCAAACAAGAAATAATGTTCAAATAAAACCCTATTAAAACCAAAATAATTTTAAAACCAAAACTATTTCAGTGGAAATTTACCAAACAATACCCTGTAGCAGCGTTAAAAAACAAAAATAAAAAAATTGTAATATTTTTTTCCCAGAGAGCGCGTTGGGATAAAGGTTTTTGCGATCTCTCGCAGTCCCAAAGTTCCGAAAAAGAAAATATGAACCGCTTTTCAACAGCAATATTGTTGATACTATTTGCCACTCCTCCAAATACGTCATGACTTTTTCAAACGCCTTCCTTCCTCGACCTTTTGCTTGGCTCTACAGTGAAAACCTTTCTGCAGCGCTCAACGGAGATTTTCCATCGGCTATTTTTAAACGAAATGGCTACAATACCAAGACAGATATTGATGTAACTTCCCAGCGGATGACAAGGTCCGTAGCTGGACACGGTCGTGAGTGCGTACACGTCTAGCGTGCGCGGTACGGCGTGACAGGTTTGCGTGAACGGTGCCACGTTGGTTTTAGAACATGGCCTTAAAACCAGCGCTCCACACGAAACTGTCATGCAGCACGGCACGCTGGACGTCGTCACACTAGCGTCCCGCCACAAAGTCAAAAACGGTCGAACAATGCTGGCTAGGGAGACTGCTGACTCATATGGTGGGCGATGTCGACTGTCTATGGAAACCTTTAATCCATCATTGATTGATTAATTGATTGATTGATTTCATTGATTGTATTGATTTATTTGTGGAGTTTAACGATGTATTGTTTCAAAATGGGCCCTACGATACTGGTTTTCAATGGAATGTCATTGTTAGTGTGAATTTTATTTACTAATCCTAGTCTAAAAAATGGAGGTAATCTCCAGTGCTGGCAAGTAGCCCACTCCAGTCTGTGAGCAGGAAGAAGCACCAAGGAGGAGCACCAAAGAATAAACGTTCCTTATGACAGACGGAAAAACTAGGATAATAAGATTCCCTGACTTATCCATGCTGTTGCGGATTAATTAGCAACTTGATCGAATCCGATGATTTTTCAATCCTTAGAAACCCTCTCCGCATCAGCACTGGACGCTAGGAAAATGGCCATTCATGCTAAACTTGACCAATTCTGCCTCGGTTCTTAACTTTGAGGGCCTTATGACAATCGGTGTTTCAATGCGTTAAATGAGCACATAGTCATTGCACTCGAAAACACTTTCACAAGACAATAGTCATGCAATTTGGTAATTTTGCAATCTTTGCCCAGGATCTGGACGAATGGCTCTCAGGTTCTCCGCACGGAGTAATCTACTTCAGCATGGGTTCGATGCTGCGTGCCGAGACGATGCCACCACATGTTCTCCACGCGTTCTTGGAGGCGTTCAGAGAACTGCCCCAGCGCGTTCTTTGGAAATACGAGGCCGACTCGCTGGCTGGGCAACCAGAAAACGTGCGCATCGGCAAGTGGCTGCCCCAACGGGACATACTCAGTGAGTAGATCGTTGTTGACGCTGGAGACTAGGTACACACAACAGACGCTCGAAATGGCTGGGAAATTGGTTTCAGCTTAAGCTGAGTCTAAATAGCTTCTTATGAGAATGTAAGAAATAACGAACATACTAATTCTGATAGGTTCGATGGAAATGTTGAGTTTTGTTAATGGAAAGTACCATACCGTAGAAACTATTCTATTTTGGTGGATTTAAAGTCCTTTTTTTCCTCAAATGTTTAAAATTCGAGGTTAAAGAGAAAATATTACGTTTAAGTTGGTTTATACTCGTTTAAACCGTACTGACAAAGTTATCTGCTTTCAAGCAGCCTAAGAAATAAGCGTGTGCCCCAATATGTTTCGTTTAACTTCAAACACGTGCAGCTTTAAACAAAACGAACCATAGTCATCACAAATATGCATTATCTTTTTTATCAAAGGATCGAAAGGTTGGCGAAATTAAATTGTGCGCGATTTTGAAAATGGTGAAATGATTAAACGAGCGAGGTTGAGTGGCAGCATCATCAGCGCGGGAACAAGATCGCATCACGAGATTTCCCGAATTTATTAGACGCGATTTAATAAAACTGAGCAGACCACCTGTTTTTCATCCATGATTGACGTTATCATTTCTGGCTTTTGAATATTTTCAATGCGTTTTATAAACAAGCGCCATAACTCATCGTGGAATTTGTTTGACTGAGATGTTTTCCTCTCAGAGTACAGATTCTCAATAATCTACGGAAGAAAATCTCCCCAAAAAAGGAGAAGACGCAGCGTTTATTTTTACGTCTTCTGTGAGAGAACATTATGATTGATGATGCTCTCCTAAAAACTTCCATCCTCTAGTTCAGCTTATTTTCGCTCGCCGCGCTACGTTTTAGACTCTAGTCCAGAGCATGGATTCAAATAAACGGTTGTCAAGGGATTTTCATTGATTTTCCAGTGCTCTGTATTGAAATACATCACTATTTTCTGCTCTTGGCTTGTGAAATATATGGGATAAATTATTTTGTTCTTGTGCTGTACCTCGGGACCATCTCTTGCAGTCAAAAAAAAAAACATGCGCTTTATCTTCAACTAATACTGTGTTGGCAGAGAAACTGATAAATGGAATAAAAAATTTAAAAAAACGGTTAGAAAAGCGGACTAACTCAAAATACTTAAGGAATACGTAGTTAAAAGTGTGGGGTGACTACAGTTTCGGAATGAAAACGGACCTTTTCTTTCCTCCTGAGAAAATCTAGCTAAAAATCTAAAAACCTGTCGCGACCGCGAACAGCTAAAAAAAGTAGAAATCTCGAGTGATTTTCATTTATGACAAAGATTACCAAAAGTGTGAACATTAACAGCGCACTTCTTTATTCCCCAGATCACCCAAACGTCCGCGTGTTCGTGTCCCACTGCGGTCTCCTGGGTACGATCGAGGGCGTCATGAGCGGGGTCCCGATGGTCGGTATCCCGATCTTCGGCGATCAGGCCACCAACTTCAAATCTCTAGAAACTACTGGCGCTGCCATCAGCCTTGATTACTCTCAGATTACGAAGGAAACTGTGCTCACAGCGTTGAAGACAGTTCTCGACAACCCCTCGTAAGCATTTGATTTTCAATGATCTCATTTCGATCAAATCCTTATTCCCTAGTGGAACTAGACCATGCACTTTGCTTTCATGAACTTGTTACCCCTGTGTGCACTCTCTGTGACATGAAATCGTATGCCATGTAGCAGATGGTGTAGTTGAGATAATTTCGCGTCTTACTGCCCTTGTATTTCAGCTATGCTGAGAGCGCTAAGCGCCTTTCTAGTCAGTACTTGGACAGGCCGTTACCTCCTATGGAAACTGCTATTTTCTGGACGGACTACGTCATCAGGCACAAGGGGGCCCACCATCTTCGAACTGCCGCGGTTGCGCTTCCTTGGTACCAGTATTTGCTGCTAGATGTTGCTGCTGCGTTACTCGGAATGCTGGTCGTGATTGCGATGGTTTGCGGAGTGGCCGTTAGAAAGATTTGTAAAAGGAAAGTGCAGGATAATTTAAAGAAGCAGCAGTGAAAGAATATAACCTCTTGTGAATTAGTTATGTAAGTGATTGGTTATATTTTTTATTTAAACGGCGCAGGACTTATTCGAGTTTTTTGGAATAAACAAGTGGGAAGTATTGTGAAGCAAAGTTGATGGTCGTCTTTTTTTTATTACTATTTGGACATAAGTTATTTTCCATTATTATTTTTAGTATCCATTATCCATTAGTTATTTAAAAATTATTTCGTATTTATTTTCTTGTGAATATTGCAGACTAAAAGAGTACTTATGTAAACATTGTAAATCATAATTTCATAAGTATTTTAATGACAATAGGTATTATGTACCCACGTATATGACTGATAAGTATTATAATTGAGTGCGGATTTAGTAAATGTAATTTTGAAATAAATATGTATTTGAATTGTCCAAGATGGTTTAGTGAAAAAATAAGTCATATAATCTTATTTTTAGAATGAGAGTGCAATTTTATATGGAATGATACCGTTAAAAGAAACCTTTTTTATCTCGAACAAACTTAACATATTTGATAAGACTTCTTTATAAAGTATGTGATCCATAATAAAAATTTAGTAGCATTTCAGTCATATAGTTTATAATCTAACTCTATAAGTTCCGCTATAAATTATCTGCCACAATTTTTCCGGTGCCAAAAAATGGTGAGTAAAAGCAATTTCTGTCCACACCGTAAGAGCCTCATTTAGCTGGAATGCGAAATTCAGCGAAATTGCTGAGTAGTTAATCGACGGTTAATGTCTCAACGAAACCTCGCGTTTTTTGCAGGCCTTCAGCACTGATCATCTTGTTTGGGCGACTGTCCTTTTGGTCGCTTTTCAATCGACTCCAGTGCAACCGGCCCGAATTTTGGGAGTACTTCCACACTTTGGGAAGAGCCACTTTTTTGTGTTTGAGCCGCTTTTTAAAGAGCTAGCGTTACGAGGCCATGACGTGCACGTGATCAGCCATTTCCCACAAGAAAAACCGTTAAAAAACTACACAGACATCAGTGTTAAGGGTTCTGTCACATCTTTCGAGGCAGTCGGCGGAATAAGTTTTGAATTCATTGGAAACCCGTCTATGCTTAATGACATGCTGTTAAGTACACTTTTGCCTTCCTTGGGCACACAAGATTGTGATAAAATGCTTCAATATCCAACTATTCAACATTTATTGAATTCAAACGAGAAATTTGACCTTGTTTTATCGGAACTATTTTGTTACGAATGTTTCCTAGGGTTTCCGCATAAATTTCAAGCTCCCCACATTTCGTTGGTTCTTGTAGCATGGTCCCTTGGTCAAACGCCCGTTTTGGTAACCCGTATCATCCCGCTTACATCCCGAATTTGTTCGCTCCCTTCTCAAGTCACATGACACTGTGGGAACGAGTATTAAACGTGGCATACAATGCTGTTTTCAACACTGCGTTTGAAGTTTTACATGTGTGGCCATCCGAATCAATAATAAAGAAATACTTTGGGGAGTCAACGCCATCAATTGATCAACTCCAGCAGAACACAAGTTTAATGCTGGTCAATTCGCATATCAGTATGCAGCAGTCCCGACCGTTTGTGCCTTCTATCATCGAGGTAGGAGGCATTCATGTGAAACCACCCAAGAAACTTCCCGAGGTAAGAGAAACTTTGAAAATTAATCTTTAAACTCTATTATCTTTCCAACGACCACTTAGTGATGTCTTATCAGCAGCGTTACCGGTAATGTTTGTTACGTTAGGAATAGACGAGAAAAGACGAGGTTTCAAATAGAAAAAAATATGGTATTATGGTTTTCTCGCAATCCGCAATCCGCAATTCCTGATGAAACTTTTTCTTTTAATGAAATTGGCGTAATTTTGAACTTGAAAACCACGGTATGAACTCTTGGAATATGGCTTCAAATCATGCTAATAAGTATATTTATTTTACGTCTGTTTATCATCCCTCAGGAATTGGATCGCTGGATGAACGAGTCTACGCATGGAGTAATTTATTTCAGCATGGGCTCCATGCTGAACGCTGCCTCTATCCCTCCGGAGAAGAAAGCTGCGATTCTAGCAGCGTTTAAAGAACTGCCTCAACGCGTCTTGTGGAAGTACGAAGAGGACAATTTACCTGATAGACCCGATAACGTACGCATCAGCAAATGGTTGCCGCAAAGGGATATTTTAAGTAAGCACAGAGTGCTGTGCCACTCCAAGAATATTGGACAGTAGTTGTACGAAAATTGCGTGCAATAGCTAAACTTACTTACTGAATAATAACCTCTACAGGTTATTAAACTTTATATCAAAATCTCTCGATTGCCGACCACTAACGCCAATGAAGTAGAGTGACTATCTTGGATTAAATCTGACCTAGTGCTAATATACTCTCTTATCACAACGATACTTTTAGTTACGCAGATATTACACTATCAGAATACGGAAGTATAAATAGATTACTAGCGCGAATTCCGCAGTCAACCACAGCCATTTTAACTATTTAATTGTACGGAATTTGGGTAATCACGAAAAATATGTAATATTGAGTCACTTTATTCCTAGATCACCCCAATGTTTGCCTGTTCATCTCACACTCTGGACTCCTGGGAGCCATCGAAGCTGTCTTAAGTGCTGTGCCAATTCTGGGAATACCAGTGATGGGTGACCAAAAAATGAATTGCGAATCTCTTAAGGAATACGGAGCTGCTTTATGCATTAAATTTGGTTCGCTAACGAAGGAGACAATTTTATTCGAAATTAATGAAATTCTAAACAACACAAGGTAAGGATTTAAAATTCAAATATAGATATCCTGCATTTATAGGAAATTACTTCTCATGGTGACAGACCTCTTTTGAACGCATGCTTCCTAATTGTGTGCCTTGTTTTGCAGGTACCAGCAGAGTGTTTTGCGGCTGTCCAAGCAATACCTGGATAGACCATTATCACCAATCGACACAGCTATCTTCTGGATCGAGTACGTGCTCAGACATGACGGGGCGTATCATCTTCGATCACCGGCAGTGGATCTCACGTGGTATCAGTATTTGCTATTCGATGTTGCCCTAGTATACATCTTGGCGTTTGCTGTTATTGGAGCAGTGAATATCTTTGTCTGCAAGAAAGTTATTTGTCTGTGTATGATGACATTTTCAAAGCAAAAAGATGAAAAAATAAAGACAACTTAGTGCTCAAAAATGGTATCAGTGTCATATCGCAAGTGTGTTTTTTAAAGAATAAAATTAGTGCATTAACAAGTTTTTTTACTCCTACCTATGATGCATTTCTGTGATGTAATACTAAAATGCATTTTCTTTTGCTCGTTTTTTTAATCCTATTGCATCCACCAGAATTGTATGAGAAATTATCTTTCTCGTGAAGTACAGCGATAACTGCCTACTCACTGCTCTATGCATGAATTTAGCTGCATGTTAGTCTAGCGCGGGACGCGGCCGAACGAGCACGCAGCAAGGAGAGTGCGGTCGGTCAAGGTAACAAACAGCATACACATCCATGATAATTGAGATAACGACGAGCAAGTATAGTATATGATAACACTCACTTATAAAACATCGGTCATTGCAGTTAAAAAAAACAGGAAATCAATGAGGTTCAATCGCATGAGTTATAATCTGAGTTGGTAAAAATGACATTTTATATTTTTTGTGATAGTAACTAGTCTTAGATTGCGTTCAATATTATTTATTCCCCACTAAGCTCTCTACACTTTCTTGGTTATCAAAAAGAATCCGATAGTGATGTTCAGGTGTCGGTTGTTTAGGCTAGGTGTCAATAACCGGAGACCAATGTGTTAATGTCTTCTCATCTCAATCCTTCAGATGCGCCATCTGACGTTGATCTTGGCAACCGCCTTGCTAGGTCAAGGCCTGCTAGGTGTTACGCCACACCGCATCTTGGGGATCTTCCCACACGGCGGCAAAAGTCACTTTCATATGTTCGGCATATTGATGGAAGGGCTGGCCAAACGCGGCCACGACGTCGTCGTCCTGTCTGCCTTTCCTCGCCAAACGCCTCTCAAGCACTACACAGACATCAGTCTAGCAGACGCTGTTCCCATACTTAGCAATGAACTTGAATTGAATAGCACCATGTACAAAGTTGGCGACGACAATGTGTTCTTTACAGTGGGAATGCTCATTACATTTGGACTAGAAACTTGTGACAAAGTATTGTCGTTACCCAAAGTTAAGGAACTCGTAAACTCAAAGTTTGATGTGGTGCTTTATGAATTGTTTAATACTGAATGCTCTCTCGGACTAGTCAGTCAAATCGATGCACCGCACATCGCAGTGAGCTCGTCTGCGATGATGCCCTGGCATAACGAGCGGTTCGGAAACCCGGACAATCCGAGCTACGTTCCTCTTCATTTCTTGCCGCATTCGGACCACATGACCTACTATCAGAGACTGAAAAATGCGTTTTATTACGAAGGTGTAAAATGGGTAGATTATTACTTCAATTATGTTCCCACGTTGAAAATAGTGAGAAAGCATTTAGGCGAGCAGGTACCATGTTTGAAGCAAGTAGCTAAAGAGACGAGCTTGCTCCTTCTCAACACGCATCCTACGGTTAATCTTCCTCATCCTCATGTCCCTGCTATAGTCGAGGTCGGAGGACTGCACATTCAGGACAACCCTCCTGCTCTGCCGAAGGTACACGTTCGTTTTCTCATATAATAGTTTCAAGCTCGTTCAACAAAATATAAATTTCATCAAAAAACAACATTAATTGCATATGTTGTCATTAAAGATGTCACGACACCTTTTCTGTTCAGGACATCGAAAAGTTTCTAAATGAGGCCAAAGACGGAGTAATTTACTTCAGTTTTGGATCCCTCGTTCGCGCATCGACTTTGCCCGAAGGAATACGGCGTGAGCTTGTGGCAGCATTTTCCGAGCTTCCGCAGAGGGTGCTGTGGAAATGGGAAGAAGACTTGCCGGACAAGCCAGACAATGTCATGGTTCAAAAATGGATGCCTCAGATCGCAGTACTCAGTGAGCGCATCTTTTCTTTCTCTTATCTTCCCTTATGCACCATTTTTATGTTACACCAAGTTGGTCGACATCTAGGTCGTACTCTTTCTACTATAAAGGTCATGAGAAAAGCAAAAGGAAATCATATGATCGATAGTCGTATCGCGTATCGATTCAAGCAATTATCGAATGGCGTTCCAGTAATTATGAACCAACTACTAATAACAAAACTTGCACTGAACTTAGTTCAAGAAGACTAATACAGTACAGAAACGGCCGGTGTATAGTAAGAGACATGGATTTTCAGAGCACCCCAAAGTGCGAGCGTTCATCACGCACGGCGGCCTCATGGGGCTGATGGAGGCCGTTTCGGCTGGGGTGCCAATGCTTGCTGTGCCGCTTTTTGGGGACCAGCCGAAGAACGTCGCAGCAGTCGTCGAAAACCAAGTCGCCATCAGATTACCATTTGACCAACTGCAGAAAGACAACATTCTCAGAGTCCTGAAGCAACTACTGAACGAACCCAGGTAACGAAAATTAAGCTTGTCTTGATATCGAATTCCATCAAATGATTAAAATACCAGAGACTGAGCCTCAAGTTTCCGATAGATATGCTTATTATTATCAGAGACCAGTCGATCAATCCGATTGTATGTGTATTTCAACCGTTACATACTGAAAATTCTAATTAATTTCAAATTAGATTAAATTCCCGTCGGTATGCTAAACATAACCCCTGTTCCTTTTCGGTGGATTAATCGATTGCGTGATTGGGTTTTGGACAGCTATGCGAAGAATGCTCGCCGCTTGGCAAGTGCCTTCAACGATCGACCCTTGTCTGCTCTGGACACCGCACTATACTGGACCGAATATGTGATTAAACACAAAGGCGCGTCACTGCTAAGATTAGGCTCTGTGGACCTAGAGTGGTATCAATACTTTATGCTTGACATTTTGGTACCCTTTGTTGCGGTGTTTTTCTTCATACTAGCGATCACGTATTTAATGGTCAAGTCGTTTCTTCGGTTTGTTTTCGCAAATTTATTCGGTTGCGGACAAAAAAGTAAAGAAACGCAGTCAAAAACGCAAAGTGAAAAAGTGAAAAAACAACAGTAGCAATATCAACGTGCATCTGTGTGTTAAACTGTTTTGTTTTGGGTGTTGAATGAATGTAACGTCAAGAAATTACTTATTTCTGATCGAATATTTTCTTGAACTTATAAAAAACTGTGTGACCATATAGTTAACATATATCTGATAACATAAACCAATTGTATCAATCGCCTGATGTTGGATAGATTTAATAAACGATAACGAACGTGAATCCGTGCTAGGCGACTTCAATCACAGTTTGTACACCCCTAGATCCCAGCGCTAGGAGCTTGAGTAATTTAAAACATTGCCACTGGATGGTCAGCTGTTCGAGCAACTGACAGTTGCAAGGTTCATGGCCCAGATAGTGGTCGGCGAACGCTGCAGCGGGGTCGTGCTGTGATTAACGTTGAGTACGCTACGATATTTGAACAAGACAATGTACTTTGAACATGTATTGTGTTCCTTCTGTCTCCTGATGCAATAACTCGAGGTATCAGTGAAGCTAAACACAAATAACCATCCAAGCTATGAGGTCGTTTGGAACTCTCTGTGTGGTGGATAGCACGTAACGCTGCCCACACTTTATTTCAGTTCGTTTTTATCACGGCAATAGAATTGAAGTCACGCACCGCACAGCGGTAAGTTATTTTTATTTCATGTATTCTACTTAATAACACACAAATATTCATAATATTATTAGATTGTCAATTTTCAGATGAAGGTCTCAACGATTGGTCTGATTTATTTATTATTTATAACGTGCATCCACGTTTCATCCAGTTCACGCATTCTGGGTGTTTTCTTTTATCCCGGAAAAAGCCACTTTCTAGTTGCACAGCCTCTCTTAGAGGAACTCGCCTTGAGAGGTCATGAGGTCGACGTGGTAAGCTTCTTCCCTCGTTCGACGCCATTGGCCAACTACAAGGACATCAGCATCGAGGGCGCAATCCCTCTCAAGACCAACAACTACTCGATGGACGTTTGGACCACTATGGACTGGAAAACGGTCAGACGGGAAAACATTTGGAAGGGCGGAGTGGCCGTATGTGAAAAAATATTCCAGCACCCAAACGTACAGAGCTTGATACATTCAAACGCAAAATATGATCTCTTATTAACAGAAATTTTTGGAAGCGAGTGCCAATTAGGCTTCTCTTACAAATTTCAAGCTCCTACTGTGGTGATATTTTCAAGCAAGCCTTTTTCGTGGAATACGGATCCCCTTGGGAGCCCCGAGCATCCGGCGTTCATCTCCAGTACCCAGTTTGCATATCCCGACGAAATGTCCTTCGTGCAGCGGCTTATAAACACCTTGTATTGGGTGGATGTCCGCATTGGATTTTGGTATTACTCGCAAATTCCATCAGATACGGTGGCAAGGAAGCATTTCGGAAATGCGATGCCCCCTCTGGGGGACATTGCGAAAAATACGAGTATTTTGTTGGTGAACCAACATTTTAGCCTGAACAGGGCTAAACCTCACGTACCTGCTGTAATAGAAGTTGGGGGAATACACATCCAGAAATTAAAACCATTACCCGAGGTGAGCCAGCCATGTTACCTACACTTTATATAAATGGTTTCCGAATAAATAAATTTAAAAAAAGACACGATTAAATTAACTAGAAGCAGAGGTACTTCTTGGAGAAGACAAAATAAAAAACATTTAACAGAAAATAACAAATGTAATGAATCTACTCCGGAATTTCAAATATTAATTGAAAAGTTTGTCGCGTGCGCGCCGGGCCGTCGTAGGAGCTGGACCGTTGGCTGAACTCGTCCGAGGCCGGCGTCGTCTACTTCAGCATGGGTTCGATGCTTCGTGGCGACACCTTCCCCGACGACAAACTCGCCGCGTTCGTCGACGCGTTCAGGGAAATCCCGCAACGGGTCTTGTGGAAATGGGAGGGCGACGCGTTACCGGGGCAACCGGAAAACGTGCGCATTGGCAAGTGGTTGCCCCAACGTGACATTCTGGGTACGAGGCATGATTTTTTTTTTTATTATTCGGTTAGCTCACTTAGCTCGTGAATACTAATTTAGATTTTCTCTTTTTTGATAAAGAAATGTGAGGGGAAAGTTTGAGACTGTTCTGTATTCTAGCTTACAAATCTATTTTCTCATGGATTTCCATAATTTTCCGATATCACGAACGAATTTGATCAGTCGCCTTGCTTAGAAAAGTCCTAGTGTCATTGCAGACCACTAAGGATTAAATAGTTTCACTTTAAATGAGTCTCCACCTCAACACTTGAGTGCAATATTATTTGTTTTTCTTGCTCTAGATCACCCTAAAGTCAAGGTGTTCATCACCCACGGAGGCCTGCTTGGAACGATGGAGGCCATCGAGAGTGGAGTTCCCCTGATCGGGATTCCCGTGTTCGGTGATCAGCAATACAACATGAGATGCTATGTCACCGATGGTGTGGCCGAGAAGATCGAGTACCAAGAGATCACCAAAGATCGGGTGCTTACCACTCTGAAGAAAGTACTCGATGACCCCAGGTAATTGAACATTCTTGCTTACACAAAAGTAATGTTTTGCGCTGACATTCCTTTGTTTGAACCGAGACTTTAAATTACGAAGCAATTCGAGCTTCAATTTATAATGGATGCTTGTATAAAAATAAACCTAAACTAGATGCTATCAACTACAAGCTAGTAGAGAAAAAAACAAATCTTTAAAATTCTTTCCCGAAATCGACTCACATTCCAGGCACATCACATTCCTCTAGCTCGACACAAGCTCTCTGGAATACAGAAATAAATATAAGCGAATTGTTTGTTACTAACCAGTTACGCTGCCAATGCTCGACGTTTCTCCCGGATATTCCGCGATCGACCGCTCTCCGCGCTGGACCAAGCAACTTATTGGACAGAATACGTCATCCGCCACCGCGGCGCTGCGCATCTGAGAAGTGGCGCCGTGACGCTGCCTTGGTACCAGTATTTGCTGCTAGATGTCATTGCGTTCCTGCTAGCGGCGTCGGCAGCTGCACTAGTAGCGCTCTATTTCGTCGTGAAGTTACTGCTACGCACGTGCATGCCGACCAAAAGTAAAACAAAACAAAATTAAAATTTGGAAGATGGTTACATGTTTGATAATAAAATGAATATACTCAAATTATTATTATTATAGAAATATATATTTATCACATTTTTTTTTTGTATAATAATGTACAATGAACATTTATATATAAGGTCAGCACCAGACTCGCCCCAATGTTTTTTTTTCCGTTATACGTAGTCTTCAGCATACCACGGTTGGTTAACTTTTAGGACCACAGGGGATTAGGAATGTAATAACAGCAAAATTGAAATTCAGTCGACGAAAATTTCGAGTGCACAAATCACTTTACCAAACTGTCCAACTGTTAAGAAATGCATTTGGACTTTTGGCCAGCATTGCCTGATGCTGTTTTTTGTTTTTTTGTAAAACTGAGTTGACGCCGGAATGACGCGCATGTTTTCGGGGATGAGTAAGCAAGGGAAGGGTAAGCGGTCGAACACGGGGATTTCTAGATTAGGAAATAATGTGAACCGCAAAGTTTCTTCCCGGAGTGTGTTTTAAACATACCTGTGAAAACAGCAGTTAAAATTGCTCTCCAATGGACGGACTTGCCTCAAGGATAAAAGTTTTGACCAAATTGGATACATGTCGTCTAGAATTTCTAGCTTTGCTCGATCAAAACTTAATAACTATGTATGGTCCGTGAAAATGTAGACATTTTTCAACCTGGAATTGAATGAAACAAATATGTATCAATATTAATCAATGAAAATCACTGAACAAAAGTGGATGTATAAATTCGCAGAAAAAATTGTGGAAAAAAAACGATGTCATACAATTTTTGCTGGACAAATAGTGTTTTCCCCCAAATCCGCAAATATTCTGTCGAACATGGACGAACACCACTACGTAACCGAATGCGAATTCGTTTAGAAAAGGGTTATTTGCACAATTTCGTTTGATAACATTTGGTTGTTTAAAAAAAAACCTGATCATGTCCATTCTTGTAGCTTGTCGTCGCAACCAGATACAATTTTAAATGAACGCATTACAGCTCATTTTCGATTCCAAGCCTTTACCCGAAAACTACATAAATGTGAATTAACGTTGCACCGCCACCACTGAAAAGCTGAATGACATCAATAGGTTTTCCCTACGTTTTGGAAGAGATAGACTTGCACATTTTCGTAAACTTCCCCTCATAAAATCACTTGAAAGATAACGTTCTTACGGGCAGTGATTTCCAGGGGACACAACTTTGACGTACCGGCGTCGGCGTCGCGGCGCTAGACCGCGCTCTCTTTATGTAGAATCATCGGCGTCTGCGTTTCGGCGTTCTGTTTTTGCGCCGTCGGCAAAGTTCTGTAGCCCAGGGGCTGCGCCAGCATTGACGTTGACGAATGCGGTGATGTCTGCTTCAAAACATCTTGATTGTGAAGTTGGTGCACACTCTGTTGTGGCAGCGGCTGTTGATAGTGGGGCTGCTGATGGTGCAACTGTTGATGGCTGATTTGAATGATTTGTTGCTGGTTTAAGATCGATGGTGTGACGTTGAGGATTGTTGGCGATGCCTGCATAGCGTATGGTGCATGTTGTTGTTGCGGTTGAAAGTGGGTTTGTTGTTGTTGTTGCAGAAGTGGTTGTTGTGGTTGCTGGTGATGGTCAGTCTCAGTGCCCGTGTCTCGCCACATAACGTGGTGCCAGCGAACTGGTTGTCCAGTCTAAACAAATTATATGATAATTAATTCGAGTGGGATTGGATTTTAAAGACATTTTTTTCAAACATTAATTTTTTTAACGGAAGTCTTAAACTTTATTGCTTAGCGTGCAAGTCGGCTGAATTCTGTAAGCTTCATAATTTGAAAATTTCTCAAAAACATAGATTTCTTTGTTTCATCTCTGTGACTACGTTCAGAAGAAAATAGTTCTGTGTAGAAAAACTCTAAAAAATATTTTGCCACAACAGGTAATGAGTTCGAAGTGAAAATTCCAATGCTAATTTTGCTAGCTTTAACACTTAGGTCGGGTTTCACCAACATTTTCAACTATAAGTTGGATCTCTAACTCACAGAAAGATCTGAATTTCACTGCATGTGATTGGAAGTCGTCGTGGCGTTAGTTTCAACTAACACTTCAACTAGTAGTTGAGATTTTGGTCAACTCGGACCTCAGGTATGGTCAGAAAAATTTACAAGTCTCATCTACTAAATAAAATTCTGGCGTTTTATTTTTTAGTTTGATATTTTCTACTTCCATACTCTCGAAATCTAACCCCTCAATTAATTACAACGATAAAATGATGAGACTTCCAAACTCGATGTTAACCATGTTCCCCATGTCCCACGGCCATAGTCCTGGAACCGAGAACCAAGAACCGGTAACCGGAAACCGGTAACCGGATCCTTCCAATTACCGTACCGCGGCGTGTGTTCTCGGAAGCGTCTGCACGTGCTCGTACACGGCATTGTGAGACGGCGTCTCCATACAAAACGGCGCCTGACCCGATTGGCCACCGGTTTTGTGCACGTCGTAAGCGTATTCCGTCGGGTGGTCCAAGTCTGAAACGAATCGATCAAAACAATACATAGGTACACAAAACTCGTAAACAAAATAAATATCGAAAAAAAAAACACATTAAGTGTTCAATCTGAGCAAATTTGCCACATCTATACCATTTTTATGAGGAATAACGTCAGGGTTCCTCTCATCCATTTCTAGAGCGTCGTCATTGGTGATTGTCGCTAGTGCCTTCGTCTCGCGAAGGTCCACCGTCAAAGTGTTGCCTCCCCCAGGGAAGATTTTGCTGGCGGGGTCAACAAGGGTCTCTGGGGACGCTGAGCCTGTGCGCTGGCCGTCGGAATCGTCCGAGTCGCATCCGCTCCCTCGAAACTGCAACGTGACAGTACACATCAAAAGAATGAAGAAACTTTCGACGGAGAGCGCGGACCAATATGTTTTATGCTTTTATACCTTCAATCGAATTTTCTTTTTGTTTCTTTTTTTTTTTTGTGATGTGATATTATATTTCAATCTGTTATACCAGTTGCTAGTCGTAAGATGATATAGAGTCGGGAACGGGACATATTTCTAAAGCTTTCTATTCTCAACCTCAAATTGAGAGCGAAAAGTTATTTTAGGTTGAACGAATTTTATTTAAATTGATTTCGGAGAGTTTCTGGGAAGAGTCAAATTCGATGTCAAGCAGCAGGACACGGTCAGTGGAGTATCTCACAGAGTACATGAAAGGGAAATGAGCAAATTTTAGGGAAGCAAGCAGCCAGTTTAAATAAAATTATGCAAACAAAATTGCCAGCGGCCGCTTTTTGGTACATATATGCTTACTTGCTGAAGCAAGTTATTACCAGGAAGTAAAAAGAACCCTACTGTGGAATGTTTTACCCTCTTAATTTGAATTTTCTGTTAGCATTGATAAAACAAAAAACCTAAAATAGAATCGGTTTAAAAATTAAAAAATTTGAATCCGTGAAGGAAGTCACTCGATTGCAATATCAGAGAATCACGGTTCGTTGTCAAAACAGCCAAAACAACTTGAAAAAAAAAACTGTTCAACAATCCATTACCCATATTTTACCCAGAAAATAGTATACGGTGAGCGAGCACAAAAGTCTGGCTGTAACATCTGCTTTATTATATCGCCAAGCAAACATCACATCAAAATCCGCTCAATCTTAACGGGCATAGTTGGGTATAATGGTATATCGGTTAGCCCAAGACGAGCGGCCGCATAGTTACCCTAAAAATGATGATTCCAGCTATGCCGACGACCGCAAGGGCGATGACTATACCCGCCACAATCCACAGAACCGAGGTCACTTGGGGGATGAGGGGCGTCTCGGTAGCTGCCGGCGTCCGTCGATGCTCTTGATAAGATATCTTATGTGTCGCTGCGCTGAGCGTCAGGACCTACGGGAAAGAAACCGGGTCCTTGTTGGTTAGATCGATGTGATTATATGTCCAACTTTCTTAGAGACGGTTCGATATCTTTGACACTAGTTAATACGTTTTTGCTGATACGTTTTTTCTTGCTAGAAACGTGGGAATGAAACATTGCGAAAGAATTAACGACTGTCTCTTATAAATTAACTTTCGAGGTCACTGTTTTTTAAATCATGTATACGCTCGTTATTACAAAATGGAAAATAAGTTTGTTCGAAAATTCGACGTCATTAATTCGTTTCTCAGAATCACAATCAGTATTCGTCAATTTGTTTGACAAAATACCTGTTAATTTATTCAACAAATCAGTTCGTAGAAGTCTCCAGATCTTGGGCCGGAGATTCCAAAAATGCACCGTCCCAGCAGTAACCGGGCAATGAATCGCAAAGAATCGGACCAACTCACGTCGCTGCTGCGCCCCTTGCCGTTGCTCGAGTACACCGTCAAGAAGTAGCCGACCCCCGGCTCCAAGCCAGTCACAATAAATTCGGGCTTGGTGCGGCTCGTGACATTCGATATGAGGCGTCGTTTCTCGTCGACGCCAACCGACGCCGAGTAGAGCTCCAAGGTGAACTCCTGGGGGAGGCCTCCATCAAAGCCTCTAACGCAGCTCACTTGCAGCGAACGCGTCGTCCTGTTAGTCAGCACGCAATTGCGGGGCGCGTCGGGTTTACCTGAGACAAAAGACAGGCTCATGATAACTCATCCTGCACTTCATGAATATTGATGACGTCGAAAGAGGACCTTGCCTTTGGGTATGGCTATACGCCTGCATGACTACACCAAGCCAAACTAGGTTCTTAGTGAGGAAGTAGAAACCTAATTATTATTGATAAACTCTCTCTGAGGTTGATAAACAATTCCTTGTAGCTACGCATCTCATGCACACTTTGAACCATTTTGGGATTCATCACATTTTTGGCTGCCCTTTCATTGCCTGTCATATTAAAATGGCATGTTGAGCAAAGTGCGTAAGCTATTGTCTGCCTGTAATTAATCACCGTTAGCATCGTCAAATTATAATGTGTTTTCTTTCTTAATTGAGCAAGAAGTGCGAAACGATAGTGTTTTGCAAAGATGCTTGTCCTATATTCTCGAACATTGCCGCTGCACTATACGCTTCATTTACAGGATCAAAGAGCTCTATCAATTTCATAAAATACCCTACAAAATGAACGAGGTTTTTGTAGCGTCGGCGTCGGCGCCGGAGTCGGGGTAGGCGACGACGGCGTCGGTGGAGACTTAACGCCTGCTATTAAACGGCGTCTTCTTTGCGCATCTAGACCCCAATTCACTCTGACCCTATCTTTGGTGTGACCCCCTTTTTTTAATAAGCCATTATAAGTAAGTTTCGTCAAAGGCAACAACGACGCCCCTCTGAAAAGGTTTTTGTCACATTGTAACTGCGGAGGAGGCGATGAGGAGGAGGATCAAAAAGAAGAGAGTCACATCACTGGGAAAAGTTAATGAGTGCTGTAGGTATGTCATTAATCACTAAGTTTCCAGTGAAAACTCTTCTGTTCGTTACTGAAACGATGATGGATGTGTTCAAAATATATAGGCGCCAGTATAACTTTAACAAAAAAAAAACACACACAATGTTGTGCGAATTTGTCCGCGCGATGAAGATAACATTCGAAATGAAACTAAAGGGGTCGTTCGAGAACGACCGTTCGGCTAGAACAGTGGCGCTGTCTTTAATGAAGTCGTTTATGTAAAAATAAAGGATCGGCGTTATGACTTCGAACATTACCAGCCATTATGGTATATGGAAATAGTGTGTCAAGACAAATGACAAGCTATGAAGCAGAAGACGCCATGTTTTTCAATGCGTTGTGGAAAATTTAGTGTTTAAGTTGCGTGCTGTTGTAACAGACCAGATAGATCATGTAGCATTTCACAGCAGCATGTGTTGTTAATGAACAACTACAGACAACGAACGGCTTCAGAGACGGAGGCAGAGTTTTCAAGCAAAAACCTATATGTGCTGCATTTACAAACGCACGCTTGGTTTTTCCAGAGCACATGAAATAAGCATAACCATACATCATAACTACACCCCAAGGCAGTACATAAGTAACAGAAGCTAACTAACATTACACCAATTGTAGTCATTACATAGCTTTCCTAGTAATTTGTTTCGAAATGTTTATTCACAAACATGAAAAGTGGCTTACTAGTTTAACGTTTTGTCGGAGCATGCTAATGTGGTGGCTATTTCCCATAAGTAAAAATAGACGGTAACAAAGCAAAGCACAACAGAAAACACGAATTTATCAACGGTTTTTAAGCTTGGTGGTTAAAAAGAGTTTGATATACCTGCAGGAACTAGATGGTAAATGCACGGCACAGCCTGCGCGCCCAGCTCGTTACGTCCCCAGCAGAGTAGCGTGCCGTAGTCTCGCTCGGAAGTCGGGGTGTAGTTGGCTATGCTCCTGCCGCCTCCCGAGGTGACGTCGCCAACCTCCAGAGACTGTACGGCCGAGTTGTTGAACGACCAGCGGAAGAGATTGGCTGGAGGGTTGGCATCCACGTCACAGGTTATGTGGACTTGCTCGTTGCGGGCGGCGCCGTATACGCGCTGCTGCCCTTTGACGCAGACAGGCCCATCTGGAAAGAGAGCATGTAATGGAACACGGCGACTCAAAACTAGTTACGGTTGTTCTTTAAGGGTGTTTGGTGTTTTTTTTTTTTTGTAGCAGCGGATGATGAAGTCTTGTAAATTGGAAATTTTAAAGGCTTGGGGCTTGGCTTAATGTTGTGAACCGAATGAAAAACTCGAGTTGTAGATATTGATTTTCGCTGCGGAACATTTTATCGAGGAAAGTTTTTAAGGCTGGTCGCGTTTATTTCTCGGCGAAAATAAGCTAATAAATTCTACTATATAGAAAGATTTAAAGAACAAATCAGATCCATCCGGAATGATTTACTTTGGTATTCCGACCACGATATTAAATAAAAAAGAAAATTCCTCTTTCCGTTATTTAATAAAGGGCGTAAACTCACTTAAACTCCTATTAAATTCCTATTATAAAAATTTAAGTTTTAGAATTAAACTCGTAGTACTTGAACAATTTTCCCTGGAAACTTTCCAAGTAATTAATTAATTAAACAACGGGCTCTTCTTAAGAATGGGAAGTCAACAGGTGGAGAAAATACACCAGGTATGTTATACGCTTTCATGTTTCTCACAATCGATAATTTCTCTCGCGTTATTTGTTGGAAAACTTAGCACCACGCTGTCTGAAAGATTTACACGAGTTGAGAAAGGAGAGCTGCTAGCGCTGCACCACAAGAAATAAATTATGGTGTAAAAACACAAACTATCTTGGTTCCGCTTCCTCTCTATTTCTTTAGCGAGCCATTGGACCTAGATAGCAGCTACGAAAATATGGCTCCGAGGCTCGGGCTACAAGGATCCATAGCCGAAGTTTTTTTTTTTTGTATTAGCTGATAAAAAAAAAAGGAGACAAAGACCGCAGGGTAGCATTGCTTTTGTATCTTAAAGCGGGCAATTCTGTTGATATATGTATGAATGCAGTTCGGGAAAAAAGAAAAGCGAAACAACGTTTTTAGATGATGGAAAATCTTAGCCTCTCTTCAAAAGAAACATGTTGTTCCCAACAGATGCTTTGAAGATGTTTAATGTACGCAGATTGATCACGTCATGTAGAGCCATGTAATTTTCGTACCAACGAAACGCGTCTTACGCTGATCGCAATGTACATTTCCAGTTGAAAGCGCACATCTTTGCTTAAGGCAAATAGAAAAGTGTATACACGTTCAAGTCTGTAAAAATAAAATGTTATTTATTTGCTCTAGACTGGAAATATTGACTCAAGATATAGATTTTGTATTTTAATTTTTATCTTACAAAGTAGAGAGATGAAAATTGTTGACTTTACGACCGTTGATCCATGGAGTCAGCCGTTCCAATTCGAACGGCATATGAGTTACCAAAAAATGTTGGAAAAGATAAAGGCGATCTTTGTTGACTAAGGTTCCAATGGTCTTCGGTAAATAAAATTCCAGCTATAGATTTAAAAAAATATTTTCCCAGTGGAACATCGTTTATCTAGTAAAAACAGTTTTCTGTGTTTGCTCAGTGAGTTTGCCAGGTGCCACAATGCGGACCACTCAAAAACTGCTAAAAAAACGGATAGCAAAACAATGTTTTCAAAACAAAAACAAAAAGCTCGGTGCTAAATCGTAACGCTTCCAAATTTCACCCGCCTAAAGGAAATTGTGTAGAGAAAGTGAGGCTATTGCGTGGAAACTGCAAAACGAACTATTCCCTATCATCCACGAACAGAAAATGTGTGGAAAATGCGAGGGAACTGCAAAACAAACTGCTTCTTTCCACCTTAATTATTCACGACCTATAAAATTAGATTGCCCTTTAAGCAAATGCATGAGACAGGGCAACTGGAACATGCTCTAAAATTTTAACTCTACTTACATTTGACGTCCAGTTGAAAGGGGTTGCTCTCCCGCTCCCCTTCAGGATTGCTTGCGACGCAAGTGTACGAACCAGAAATGTTTCGCGAGACCGACTGGAGGACGAGCGTTTGATTGCTGATGATTGTTCCAGCGCTGGCATTGTTGTGCAGAGTACGACCCTAGGACACAACAATTGTTTACAGAAAATTTACACGTTGGTACACGTAGTACGTAATTTGTACAGAGTGGTTGATTCATTAACTAGTAATTGCGCTTACGTTATGTCTCCATGCGACTCTCTTCACCCACGGGTTGGCTCGAATATTACATTCAAAATAGACGTCGACGCCTTCCTTAATGGAACTGCTGTTCAGGTTGCTGCCGAGCTCCAGTGACAGCACAGGAGCATCTGGAAAATGTCCCAAAGTGGCTTGTATGGGTGGATACGGAATTTGGCGGAAGTCATGCTTATAATTGAACATTTGCATTTAAAGGAAAATTTTAACGAAGGTAATAGTTGTGTAATAATCATGTTTGTTGGGTGGTAACCGGAAAAGAAAAGCGGAAAGAAAAGAGTGCGCTAAATATTGATTTAAAACTTTGGTGGGTGGAAAATCATGTTGCGGAGGGAAAATCTGACATTTCAGAGAGATGAGGCAGCTGAGTGGTGAATAAAGGAAATTTACGTGTTGAATACCAAATGAGCTAGGAGATTATTTCGAGCTCTAGCAATTTGTTTTACTAGCAAGTAGCTGTCATGCTGAACAATATTACGTTGAAATGAAATTATTGCTTTCAATGGGAAAACATCTCTCATCGATTTGCGGCTTGACGGAGAGGTAACACCTTTTCAGACAGTTACCTAACAAGACTGACAGCTCCTAACCGAACTAACTTTTACCATTCCCTGTCTTCATTTTCAAATGCTGGGGAAAGATAGAAACAAAACAAAATAAAACGCAAAATACAGAACTTTTTCCTTCACCATCTTGTCCCTATTATTCCTCACCAAATAAAAATAAAACTGCATTAGCACATCACATAAGTTGTCATAGATACCTTCACACAAAGTGAACTTTGTCTCATTCGGCTAGTTCACGAAAAAAAGCATTACTCTCAGGGGACCACTATTTTATATCCACTTGGACACATAACCTGTATGTTTTTTTTGGTCATCTCCAGCACATTTTCTCATTCGGTCTGACCGGTCCAATCTAGTAACTCACAGTGCACATTTAGGGCCCATGCGACGTCCAGCGAGCTGTCTGATATGTGTGGATTGCCGGCCCGGCAGGAAAGCACTTTTCCACTGTCTTCCACCAAAGGCGCCAGCGTCAGCACCGACGTCGTCACGTTCTCGTCGGGGCTCGTCTAATAAGAACGTCTACATGATACCTTGACATCCTTCACGACGACGGCGTTAATTAATAATTAGTGAATATTATACCTATGCTCATATTATACAAGTACGGGCCTTGCTCAATTATGAAGTTGAAAAACGATATGTTAACTTTTTTCTTGTGTCGAGTTCATTATCATTATATCATGTAAGTTATACAGTGAACATTTTGTAGAAGCGCTAACGAGTTCATTGAAAGTTTCGTTGTTAGACTTTTAGTATACCTATAGCTACCAAAAATCAAAGTAGTTGAATGCTTCGTAGGTGTTAATTTCAAAATTCAGTAAAAAAAAAAATTATGTAGAATGATTTTTCTTTAATTTGGCTCGACAAAATCGTTCTTACGCATACATTTATTTCACAGATAGTTCAATGAACATTAAAGTAGAGGCTTAAAATTCAACCGAGCGCTAAAAATACTCTGCGTGAAGCTTTACAGAAAACTTTCACCACCAAATTAGAGCATTAGAGAAATTTGTATGCTTGAAACTAGTTGACATAATACGTTAAGCACGTCGGTGCTAGCTAATACGTCATGATTTTTTACTAATTCCTAGTATTTATTATTTTAATGAAGGAATTACAGAGTCGAATCTCGCGAAGGGCAGCGCCGGACTTAAGCCACATGAAACTTTAAGCTTCATTTGAATGAACTCCTATAGCCTGGTGAAAAGTGTGATGGGCTTAGGTTGACGCTGAAAGCAAACATAAAATTCAGTCCTGATCAAAGCGTGTGCAATGTTGTATGTGAACAACATGTCGAATAGACCAGCCTTCGACCCTACACAGTTCGTATATCAGACTGTACATGACACTATAAACCTCAGAGTATCGCGCAGTCCCCCAGCGTATTATTGGATTATTATGGTTATTTCACGCGGAGTTACATAAAAGATTTCGAACACAATGCTAATAGTGTAATTGTAGAATTTTAAATGTTTACATTCGTGTTTTTTTTATCGTTACGCATCATCTTGAACGGTATGTCCAATGCTCAGCAAAAAAAGCGCCCACGCTCATTTTCGTTTTTATGTGAAAGGTTTGAAATAATCTTGGTATTTTTTTGTTTTGCTATAGAACTCGTTTTTTTTTTTCATTAAATGCCTTGGAGTTTTCAATTACCTAAAAAGAGAAAGAAGATCCATTCCTGGCACATTATTCCTCCATATTCATAAAAAAAAGCAATGCCCGTGCGTAATGTAAGCTTAACGCTACCATTTCGTCCATCGCAAATTCCGGCAGGCAAAAAAAATCAGCTCCCAGGTTCGTTTCTGTCAAATAACGGAGTCGGGTAACGCTCAACTCTGAAGTAAAAGAACTTGGCAAAACTGGGCACGGCGCAAGTTAACAGGGCCACTCGCTACAGTCACTTCCCACTAAACCGCTTGCGTTTAAGCGGGCGCAAGTTAGTAGGAAGCAATTAGTCCTCTGTGTACGGACAATGTAGTTACACGTACTCGTTATGTTGGACTTAATTGACGGCTGTGCAAAGTTAACCCCTTGTAACCTACACTAATACATCAGTTGGTAACTGATGCTTGCTACCAACCACCCGGTTGGTAGCATGTTACACTTAGTTATAGTCAAGATGAAAGTGCCAGGTCAATGATTAACCATTTGTTAGAAACGATTTTCACGCCCGCCAGATATGTTCAAAAGTAAAGCTTGGTTATCGGTGAAGTGGTGCGATATACAGAGGTGGCAAATGTGATGACTTTTTGGTGGAATAAGCAAAGAATTTCTCCCCAAAATTTTCATTTTTTATTTCACAAAAGCTTATTTTTCGACCGAAACAAAGAACTCCCCGATTATAAATACTCGAATCAGAAATACACAATACTTATGGAATATATTCCTAGAAGCACGCTCAGATAATCTAAACTGAATTGAGCATTCTTTTGTAAATAACAACATTGGTTGATTTCGGGTGATGGAAAAGAGCCGATCGCTGTTTTATCCTTTTTTTTTAGAATTAACGCCCGTCGAAGAGGCGGAAGATTGGATGAAACGTGCTCGGGGCAATAACACTGGGAGCGATTTTCAACCGATTTGCACCAACGAGAGCGTACAGCACAAACACACCCACACATATACATGCACACGCGCCGCGGCTATTTTAAGCCAGATTGCTTTTTAATCGCATCAGAAAAAGAACCAAACGATTGTACTGCGTTCAAGTACACTATCGTGTAAATATCCGACTCGATAACGTGACCGTTGTCGAAAACCAATCGTTTTGAACGCACACGGACAAGAGTTTCAAGTTGATGATGATAACTTTGCTATACTGCTTTCAAGCAATAAGCATCTAAGACGTAAACAACCCCGTTAATGAGCTCTGATCCCACTCTCCTTAACAACCTTCATTAACGAGCGCATTGAAGCACTTGCCACTCAGCAGTATAAATAATTAGTTTTCCGCTAATAAAAGAACACAAAGTCGGAATCCAGCGCTCGTTACGTGGACACAAACGAACGCAAATGACAAATTATAGCACCTTGTTTTTTGAATGGTCAGTGGTCAGTGCGTGTAACCATAGAATACTTAATAGTGACATGATAAAAAAAAACTTGGTGACAATGTAGTAAATTTCCATTATATACCTTGGCAGTACGCCAAACCAAATGAACACATGAAACATAGCCCACGTATACGTATAGGACGAATGTTTTTGTGCGACCTTTTTATGCACGCTATACTTCACGGTAAGGCGATTTAGTTCAAGTCTGCAGATGCTAGCAAGTATTTCATAACCGAGCCACTTCAATGAGAGAATAATTTAATAAAGCTTCTAAAAATTAAAGCTGAGCGTCTTGCCCGAGTGATAGTGGAGGTGCCAAGTATGGAGGTGCCGTGTCTGCTCTGCGGGCTGCGTCTGGGAAGTTTTAATAGAAAATTGATATTTCAGGCACGACATCAGGATTTTCTTTGAGACAGTCCAGAGCGTGTCCTCTCATGTTTTATTCCTCGGACTATTCAGAATCTTTTTATGTTCATAGTAGGAAGTTCTTATATAGTTTATACGTTTTCACTTTTCACTTTTATAGCTGGTACATATCAGCAAGTTAACTATGTTTGTTGAAATCGATAAATTATAGACAAGCTTACAAAATCATCAACAGGTTTAAAAAAAAATTGCGAAAAAAGTTATTGCTTGCCAAATGTATGTTTATAATAACCCGGCCTTTTCATTGTGAATGGAGAGTTGTCAATAAACCAATTTAGCCCACGTATACCAGTAAAAGCCTGACCTCAAACCAATCAAAAACACAGCACAATTATTTATCTGAACAGAAAAGGGCCCTAGAGTTCTGCTCACCGTTTCTCTGAAGTGGTCAAGTATTACGCCGGCCTTCCACCAAGTAATGATTGCTGGAGGACGAGCTCCCGTCGCCTGGCAAGCCACCTCGTACTCGCTGCCCGCGCTCAGGGGCTGGTTTTCACCCAGCAGGTGGACTTCTAGTGGACGCACTGCAAAGGAACCATGAAGATGAAAAGACAATGAAGATGAATCACAAGTGTACCAAAATCAACTGAGTCAAAAACATGTTGCAGTACTGAAGAAAACAAGACCAACTTATGATACATGAACACCTGATACCATTATATATCAGACAGAATTGATTTTGGATTTGACACCGATATTTAAAATTTACATGAATGTATCCCTAATACGGCTTTTTTTTCAGACTGCCATTTTCTGTGAAAACCTTTACTACAACGTTCATTTTATCGTAGATCGTTTTGTACTGCCGCTGGTGATGCTGTTAGCTGTTAAAACTGATCGGCTACAGGATGATGATGACTTTTACGGCCTCGTCTTTAGCTTACAGACATTATCCCTACTTATGTTTAACATTTGTCAAGGACCTGCACAGAACAAAGGTGCTTTCAATGTCAAAATATACCTCAGAAATAGTACAAAAATAAATCAAATATTAATTCCGCAATTTTTTCCGGAATTTTTGCCAATTTTCTTTGTCCCGACCATCCATGGCTTCTAGTAATGTTTAAATTGAAGCGTGATGGGAATAATTTCTCGTTTTAATGATTCGGCATAAATGTATTACACGCTGCGAGATGGGCAGCCAGTCTGCCAGCATAATTTCACATCCTGACTTGAATAATTTTTTTGCGATATGCTAAAATCTCGTTTTATTACCCCTGGTTGTCGCTACGCGCGTCTAGACAGAGAGATTTTTTTCAATAAAAAGAACAAGCATTTTTTTTTTTGCATATCGGCCACGAGCAATTTTATCATCTCCACAGGACCTAAACGGATGCCAACTTTAATATATAAAAAAATCTTAGATTCAAGGAGTGGACTTCTTAAAACTTTTCGAGATTAAAACTTATTTTACTTAAACTTAGCAAAGAGTTTTACATTTAAAGATCAATAGTTGGGATAACTCCAGAATCGCCAGAAGTCATAGTTTTACTTTGCTGAAAGTAATCTTATTACTGAAAAAAAAAAAAAAAAAAATGCGATGCACAGTGATTAATTTTAGAGGTTTATAATAATTATATGTAAGTTTGTGTTCGTGCTGCGTCGTGTTCACAGCAAGCAATTAAGGGACCAATTAATGCTAGGGAATTTGAGGGACTGGCCATATGTAACCCCATGTCGTGCCCGCAATCTACCACCTAGTCCATGCACATGAAGGAACACGAAATCATAAATGCTTTGTCAACTTTTCTTAATTTTATAATTATATGAATCCCCGTATCTATGCATGAATTTTGGTAACCAACTTTTAAATTATTATTGCTCGTGCCAAAAAACCTTGGATTAAATTACGTCTCGGTGAAAAATAATAAATTTTTTTTTTTTATTTTAATAGTTTAGTTTAGTTTTATTTATTTACAACTTGGGAGCAGATACACGCACATATTGTAGGCCTCCGGTGACTGAAAAGTCACTTAGATGAGTTGTTACAAGTGTTGAGCAATAATAATAATATAAAGTACTAAATATATAAATATTATATAATGTAACAGAATATAGTAATAGGTAATAGTAACTTAGTATATACAGTAGCAATCTTAGTATAAAAGTTGTAGGTTGCTTTTAGTGCATCATGGTAAGCCCAATTTTTCCACATCGCTGATGATGGGCTCATATCCCATCACTTTTCAATATATCCTCACCCTATGACTACAGAATGATAATATATTACAAACGATATTTTTGGTAAATCTTGGAGGGTGATGCTCACTTAAGTATTCTCCCAGCATGTTGGCAGAAACGCTCCACGCACCCTTCATTGCAATCTCTCACCGCTGACCTCCTCTCAGGATTCAGGATCTAGCATCCAGGATCCTCCCCGGCTGTTCAGTAACCACTAGTATTCAACAGGCGTGATCTATTGCCAACAGGATACCTAGAGTCAGCGTTAAAATTTAACACAAAAGTTGGGTGGCCAACTTAAAGGGAGAGCAGATAAGGGCAGTTGGAACCTAGAGAGCTTAAAAATTCTGTCTATCCATTTATAGCTCAACCAGGATTTATAATATATTTTTTTTTTATTTACTCTACCTAAAAAATTCCAATATAGGCTTGAGATCGTTCGATAAAGCCGCTTTGGCATTTTTATGCTAAGATTTTGCAAATAATAAAGTGGAAAAAGGCTTCTGGGATCAGAATGATTTTTCTTAACCCATCCAATAGCCAATTGACTTAAAAAATAATGCAAATTTTTTCTGACTCGATTGATAATGGATGTTTACAGTGAAAGTAGCAAAATGCATAATATTAGTTGTGAACGGTTGGCGCAATCTAACTACTTCACGGAGACAAATTGAAATTCAACTACCCCGAAGGGAGCAGAGCCTGCTCATTTCGGATGCAGCATAGAGAGCACCTGCTGGAAATATCTTGTTGGATGTAAATTTTAAATTCGCTTTGCCGCTGTCGTATTTACTGGCAACACCATTGCAGGCCTAAAGTATGCTAAAGAATGAACGTTTTAGAAAATGAGTGCGGAAAAGCATAATTTCAGCTGATGAAAAAGCCACCACATTACCAAACGAACTTGAATGGCACCTTACCTACTGAAGCTTTTATCATGGTTGTTGATGATTAGGTCCGTCAAGGAAGTGTAGTTTTTCTTTAAAAAATAACATAAATACCGAACGGTTTGGCGTGTTGGAAAGACCGGTTCTCGTGAGATCACCGAAGTTAAGCAACACTCTGCTGAGTCAGGTATTGGATGGGTGACCGTCATACACATGACTAGTTGTGTTCGGGAGAGAGGTTGGAGGAATGAAAGTAAATACAGTAACTTCAATCGCCTTGCTTATCAACCTCTCGACATCATGGATTTGTGGAGGAATCCTGTTGTTCGAGTTGTACTGTCTTTTGGAAGGGATGTTAAGCCGGTGGTCCCCTTGGTGCTCTTCGACATGAGTAGGCTACGTGCTGGCACCGGGTTTCCCCTCCGCTCTTCTAGACTAGGTTAGGTTTATTATTATCCTCAACATCATCCACTCATTCACCGACGCCATTAGACCAGTGTCGTATGGCCAGTTGTCAAAACAATGAGTCGTTAAAATCAATCAAATCAATCGATCAAATAACATAAATAAAACCGAAACCATTAAATCGCACATATTTTTGGAATGACCTTAGAAAATGGACCCATCTAACCGGAAGTTCGTATTGATTTCGTGGCTACAAAGAAGATTGCTAGCATATAGCTTTCTTATCGAATCTTATTGAATATCGCTATCATTTCCTGTCGCGCTCATGTCAAAGTCCACCAAACTATTCGCGTGTTAATAATTTGCACAAGTGCTTTCCGATACAGACGCTATTTTTATTGTTTTGTTTGTGTTTGAAACTGCGTTTGATCTTGGGAATAAATAATGGCAAACAAGCTTTTGAAGTGATCGATATCGCCAACAGCCAGCTCCAGGAAAAAAAAACTCTTCCGCATTTTCATCTGTGTACATAATTGGAATCAATTCATTTGTGCACAGTCTGCTCATTATGGTGCCGTTATTATGCCGTTTATACCTTGATTCTATACGTCCGCCATTACGATGATTAGGTAATTTTGATAGGTTGTTTTGTACAGTCAAATTTTCCTCTCGCTGTTGGCGCCCATCAAACATATAATTTAATTTGACGCTGACGTTATAGAAATGAAAAAATGTATTTTAATCATAATTTAATTAAACTTTATAGTTGAAGTAGAAAAAAACAGATGAGATCCTTCAATCAGGGTCATTGAAGCCTAATGACTCTGCACAAGAAGTAAGATTTTAATTCTTTGTCATTATAAATAAATTCCGAACACAGCACAACAGTTGAAAATTATACCACAATAAGAATAAATATGAAAACCACTTGTATTATACTTCGATCAAACTTGGTCAGTTTAGTGCCATGAAATGCTTCGCTAATTCGCCTGTTAAACTAGCACAAAACAACAAAAACAAGGTTCTCTAGATAATATGAAAATCTCCGCTTGGCAAACAGTGTTAAGTTTCTACCACACAATTTCCGGGGAAAACAGACATGCCCATCATGGTGATGTCCATGTGGCTAAATATCTTGAAATAGCAGACATCCAAGTTTGGAAACATTTTGAAGGGTTGTTATGGAAGTTTGCAGCCTTACAGTTTCAAGCTTGTTCGACCGAATTCGCTGTTGACTTTCACTTTTGAAAGCAAGCTTCGAGTTTCCAGATGTTTGCAAATTGGTTGACCACGCAGATTTTTTTTGGTTACTCTCTGCCCACATTTGGGGCTAAGCGTATAAGCTTTCAATGAGGAGTCCGGATTTTTGAAAACGCTTAAAATAAAGAGCTAACAGATGTGGCAACAGCTGGCTAAAAGACTTTTGAAAGGGATGAAAACAAAAAAAAAATATTTAAATATATATATAAAAAGCTCCTAACGGTTAATCTAAAAAGATGCACTTTTTATTAAATGAGAACAAGTTTAAAAGCAGAATCTGTGAAATGTAGGAATTTATAATGTCCCAGCTCGCCTTGGGTGTTCTTACCCTCTTGATGAATAAATCCTCTAAAGATAGAACATAGTCCGAATCATCCACTCATTGGAACAAATCGCTGGCCATGTGACTTTAAGCCGGCTTTGACCAAACCGATCAGGCTAGTGACACTTCGTTGAGTTTTGGAATCGAGAATTTAGAAGCTCTCCACAAGACGTCCTCGGCTTCACGACGGTAACATCTTCCCGCCACGGGTTTCAAGATGAAGATGCATCGTGTGACTCAGTTTTTCATTAGAACAAATGGCAGCCACTGTGCAATATATGTAATTTCAGTTGCTATCACGTCAATCCGATCCACGATAGATTTGTCAATGAAATATATTGCTTAGTTTTGGTTGAATATACAACACTTATTTATTTTCGTCAACTACCTACCTTAAGTAAATTCCAAAAAGGGTTTTGACTTTTGAATCCTAACTATTTTGACTGACATTTTTTAACAATTTCAAAGTTCTAATTGAGTTTTACACAATAAGGACATACAAGAGAAAATTCTGGGGACAGAAACGGAAATATTGTTTTGAAAACCTTGATTGAAAGAAAACAGTTTTTCTAGTAAAACCAATCTGTGGTAGAACCTTATTGCTGGATAGTGCTCAGTTGCAAGCTTTCTCCGAGAAAGTTTGTCATATTTCTCTGCAGTCAAACGGGCATTGACCACTATGAAACGACTGGAAATCCATGTACAATTCCATGTGGTCAGCAAAAAAATCTGCACAATATATGCAACTACATGTTTGAACGTTTCCACGAAAGCTTCTCATTTAATAAATAAGCAACAACACAATATTAATACATTTGTGTGGTACTTGTTACCGCATGAAGGTAATCAAAATGCAAATATGGCGGACATGGTAAAGAGAAGTACTCCTTTGAATGTAACATCAAAAGAGTGTTCCACAGTAAACCGTGAAATTACACAAGCATTTCTCGTGATAGCACGTTTATGTGGAGGCATGCGGTGACCGGTCACGATCTCTGGCAGCACGGTTTGTGGGCGAAATGGGGACCCGATCTCTGATTAGTGTCCCGTTTGCCCGACTTTAAGGGAAAGAAAGTGAAGGAACTGGGGGGGGGGGGGGGGGGGGGGGGACAGCTAGTGGAAAATTTAATCTACGGCATGTTAATGGAGTAGATTTGAACCCAGCACATGGCATGCATTTCGCTAGGGGACACGCACGTTAACGCACGCAATGTGGTATGCACAGTTTCACGCACACCTCGACATTACTCATTTTATTCATAATTTATTACACAATAGACTATATATTATGTGGATGTTTTTAATCTAACCTAATATGTATTTTCTTCTTCCGCGCACGTGTGAGTGCGTTTACGCATGACATGGGATTAGTGACTGGGTTAAAAAAATAGTTTTTTTTGTACTTTAATGAACATTTTCCAGTTTTTGATTTTGTGCCATTGGCGATTAAATTTATTAACCTATCGAGTATGCGGAAAATCAGCGAGTTTACATTATTAATTAGTCTCTGTGGGTTTTTTTTCGCTTTTCCTGGGCGTTGGTTTCCCGTGTCACTGCAATCTCTCTGGACCCTAGCTGGGAAAATTCCTCTAGCGAGTCGCATCCAATGCGTATGTAGAGTGAACAGACAGCTCGTTATACAATTTACTAGATCAGCTGCTGATATGCTGTTTTCCACGATGAATGATTACAGGGAAAACCCTTTGCCTCTAATTAAACGGTAGCAGACTAATGGTTGATGGCTGACTCGTCCGTCTATTTTCTTAATGTGTGTGTTATTTAATTCCGGTAAAACAAGTCGGGTACACGCATGTGAATGTATTTTAGAGTAGCAATCTTGTATGAGATACTTTGGAAAATATAGAGTAGATATAATGGTGGAGATGTCCAATTATTTGTGAGCATTCTGTATATTTTCTTGGTGGATCGATATGGATTGCAGTTTGACTTCTCGTTGCTGAGATTATATTTTCCACACCATGTTCTGCCTAAAAGCTTGAATGCCAAAGGTAAGTTTATTCTAAAATCTTTGAGCTTATATTGCTCACTCGCGGGTAAGGTTGCGTTATCAAAATACATAAATTGAAACTTTTGATGCCGATCGATTCCGATCTAGTATAAGGCTCACGCTAATAATACGAAAGTTGTGTGTATGAAAGACGTTATAAAGCTTACAGTTAAGCTTAACCTAAATTTGAAAATAAGACATAAACAGCTTTACCTGCTTATGAATAGAAAATTATGCATCATGTATCGTCACAACCTGATTCTTAAACTATAATATAAACTCGCACTTATCCATATCGTGTTTGCACCATTAAAAAAGTACCCCGTATGTCAACATTGGATGACTGTCCCGCCCGCAAGATCTCTTTTAACGACCTCCTCTGACGCGAGACCGGGTCCCATTCCAATTTGGTTCCAAAGAGGAACATCCCTATACCCGCACTATCTACCGTTGCCGCCAAAAACACATAGGCAGTTGTGATTGGTTCACAAAGAATAAATCATTTCACCTCACCTGACAATAAATTCAACCCCGTAAAGTGTCTGCCCCCGTTTAACAAGAGTCTCTACTCAGTCATGTCAATCCAACGCCCATGTCGTAGCTACACGAAGTCAACAAATAAATGTTATCAAGAATTCGATATTGAATCGCATGACATTTCTGTTTGCTCACCTCTGATTGTCACCATTGTACACTTTTCGAACGCGGATAGTAATATTTCTTTCAATCTAGATATCTGCGTCGTCGAGGCAAATGGTACGTCCTGGTTTTCGTTTGTCACCAGCTCGTTAATATTGCATTGTGTCCACACGCAGAGCCACCGCCGGCGATAATCGAGTTATGGGCTATATCGTGCACGCGAGTTCCTCGACTCTGCATAGGGCTGGCTGCAAGGCTAGCCTGACAGTGATATGGGTAGACACAGTGTGTTTTATTAGCGTTCTATTGTTCTATGAACCGATTAAGATTAGGCTGATTGACCAGCCAAAGGGCAAAAGCAATAATTACTTGTGAATGGTATTCGGTGAAAGGGTGGATTTTGGTGTTCTGTTGTAGGACATTTAGGTACAAGAAATGTGTGTTTGGTTTCGCTGCGTTCGGTGATTTTCGAAAAGACAGTGTTTTGCCGTTAAATTACTTCACAAACTGCTTTAATTTGTCTTGCGAAATTAAGCGAGGTGTCCACTATTTCTGATATAAATTTGCAAAGCAAATAGGTCGTCAAAGCGCAAAAAATTACATTTACTATTTACATCGCATGCTGGGCTAAGCCAGAACTTTAAAAATAAGCTTTGAATAAATTGCATCCGAAATATAACCGACAGTGAATAGATAGATGGCAAAAGCCAATTATGGTGTATGCTAATTCCAAAGAAAGGATGCCCTAAGCACTGCTGTAGGTACGAGTCAAGTCGAGAATAGCAAACTTTGGGAAAATCCAGTGTACTATCCTCTAACCTTTAACCACGCATAGACTTACTAAATCACGCAATTTTCCCCTTAGATGGGCTGTAAATCACTTATGCACACACAGCAGCACTATTCATCTTTATAATATAGGAACTTGTACAATGTAACTAACGTACATAATAATGGGATCTATAACGCATGTGCTCTCAATTCAAGCGTCGAAGATTGATGACTCGATTCTTGGCAGAATTAAAACTCCATCTATTTGAAATGCGCGAACGTGTCAGAACAAAGTGATATTGCTCACGGAGAATAGCGCAAAAGGAAAAATTGATTATCTTATGAGAGTAATTCCAATTATTTTGTCAGGAACAGATTTTTATCAAAATGGTTTTGAACTTCAATATCAGATAATTGTTTTTGATCTTTATACGATACCTTTGAAGCCTCTCTTTCTCTTTTTTAACTTATTTTATTTCCTTTTCATAAAATAAAATGCTTGAAAAAATAGAATGCTTCTTCCTTAGATAAATTTAGAGAGAGGATTTCTTTTCTTTAAGCTTCTTCCATTAGCTCCCTTCTAATGTTCTTCTGTAAACTATAACTGGTCGGTTATTCTCTAATTTTTTTACCATCTAAAAATTGTCTACCCGTTTCATTTCACGTTCCCCACCTTGATGTCATAGTGGCACCACTATATTACGGTACATTTTTAGGGTAAATTATACGATCCATTTTTCACTGTCTTCGTATTATCCTCTATGCTGAAGCTTTCAAATCGGAAATAAAGATTGCAATAAAAACGGATCATATTCTCATAAAATATATTATAAGACAGGAATTTACGTCCAAGTGAGAAACATCTTTAGACCCCAAAGCAGATGACCAGTATATATTGTACATCCAATGAATATTGCATTTAAAATTTCATAAGAAGCTCTATTGGGATGAAAATCATTGAAGGCAATATAAAACCAGTAGCTATAGAACACGTCGCAAACATGTCAAAATTGAAAACACATTTTTGACAAGCCACAAATCAATATGATGCAAATATCTTTAATAAAAAGCCATCACAGTCTTTAGCCGAAATCCCATCGATCTAGAAGACGAAAAATCTTTTCGCTGAATTGGCACCTTTTTTAACACCGACTGATATTTATGCTGTGCCCTCCTGGTTTTATACCGCACCACACCGGACGTTACTGGTGGCTACTTATATTTGCCGGGATCACTTGAGGGTTGAAATGGACTGCCTGATCGTGCCTGCAAAAAGCCACACGACCAGAATACCAAGGGATGGTCTCCCTCCACGGTCATGTAACTCTTTAATGTAATATGTGGCTTCCACTGATTGCATTGAATCCCACCGTTCCAGGCTACATGGCCCACAACCGAACTGATCAGTCGAACATTTTATATGTACTACTCTTGATGGTTGAATAGTTCGATAACAAAACAACTACGTTCGCAGAACTTTGCTTCTAGTAGTAAAAAGGTATATTAAAACAATATATAGTGATTGGATGAAAATTGGTTTCTTGGAATATAAAGATTTCACTCGAGGGGTTTTCGTTATTGCTGTTGGTAGTTTTCTAGCAAAATGTCCTTGTGGAGTTGTCATTGATTTGACGCGTTTTAAAATGGAACTGAACTGAAGTTCTTTCAGGGCGTACTTTGCTATGTAGTGTACATTCTAATGTTATGTGGTAACCAGTGTTGTGAATATGTACACCGTTATATTCCGGATGACACTGGTTGATGATATGAGGTTTTTTAGCTCTCATTAGCTCTCATTTGAAGAGATTTTTGGTTGAAACAAATTTACCTCTAGGGTCATTGCATGTAATATTTATTTAAAAAAAAAACATGAGAAATAATGAGTTAGACGCAAGCAAGGAGTTAGCAAGGAGCAATACAACTAATGCAAGACAAAAATGACTATCTATAAGTATTCATGAATTACGCTTGCTTCAAAAGTTTTGGTCTTATTCGTTAATCCACAAGCAGAAACATGGTTTGTATCTTGTATCGAGAGACTTAATTTAAGAAACAAGATAAAAAACAAAGTACCTAGAATAGCTACAAGATAACTAACTCCACAAAAAATTACCAAGGTAATACACAATATACTCAAAATTTTTTTAGATACCGCACAAAGGTGCTGTTTTTTTAAAGTGCTCGATCCAAAATTCTTGGCATTGACTGACAAAGAATTAATTAATATCAATACATTAATTAGAGTGTATTTGTGTTATATTAAGGCTCTGCCCTCCAAGTAGAAACATGATTTTGGACTTTAATAGCTCTAAATTAGTTGAATACGATCCACCGATTTGTTAAATTGACTTGAAGCCCAATTAAACATGACATATAAATGTTCTGCTCTATTACAGGGGAGAACAAAGTAAAATGTTCTGAAATGAGCATGTTCGGTGATAATACCCAATTATATCAATATGCTGTTACAGCATTTTTTTTACAATGCAGATAATTCATTGCAATATCAGCAACTTTATCGTGAGCAAGTGCATCTAATCCAAGAGTTAAGGGCGAAGAGAACGCAATTCGAATACTCCTCGACGGTCTACTCTATTACGGTAGCAATAAATGCAAAGCTTACGGAGCGAGCAGAATGCGCCGATATTTAAATGAAAATCGGATTCAGGATTATATGCTTCTGTAACCTAAGTAGAGGTATAAATGAAAAATGTTTCATGCATGCAACGAGGATTTAAAAATGCCTGTACAATAAAATAAATTAGGTTTACACTGTGGAAAGAAAGATACCTATTGCATGGGGTCTAAAAGTGTTTTCAACAAAAAGGTTACTTTTAGGAATGAAAAAGGTGGTCCAAAGAGTTACTTAAGGAAGAAATAGGAAAATTATGTTTTAAGCTTCTAATTTATAGCTGTTGTTAGCTGTTAAGCTGTTTTTACAAGCTAATGTTTAATACCGAGTGGTTTGGGGTGTTGGAAGCACAGGTTCTCGTGAGATCACCGAAGTTAAGTAACTCTGCACTGAGTCATTAACTGGATGGGTTACCATCTTACACATGACCAGTTCTGTTTGCGAGAGAGGTTGAAGGGATAAAAGCTAGTACAGCAACTTCATTCTTCTTGCTTATCAACCTCTTGACAGTATCGTGGGGCAATCATGTTGTTCACGTTCTACCATCCTTCGGAAGGGTCGTTAAGCCAGTGGTTCCTTTGGTGCTCCTCGACTGGTGTTGGCTACATGTCAGCACCGGGTTTCCCTCCTACCCCCTAGTCTAGGTTATGTTCAGCTTCATCATCCCCATAATCACCCACTCATTCACCGATACCTTCAGACCAGTGCCACAGAGCCTGCTATCAAAACAGTGCGTCGTTATACTCCGCGAACTACTCAATCAAACAATCACATAGAAATTAACACAAATTAGATTTTTATAAAAAGTCAGAAAGTGTTATGGGCACATTCAATTTTCAGCATTTTCTCACAAAAACTGTAACGACATATGATATAAAACAAGCAATAATATTTGAAATCGAAAAGTTGAGACTGAATATTGACGCATTTCAAAATTCATTTCTCCGTAGTACAGTACCGAGCGTATTGTTGTTTTATTGTTTGCCCCAGCGACGCGTTGCACCGTGCAACTGTTAATTGTAAATTCATTCTATTGTTATTTGATAAATGGCCAGAAGGTGTTGTTTGTTCATGTAAAATGACGAGTGACGATAATTGTTCAAAACTCGGAAACCCCGCGATGCCGTATACCGAGCTCCAAGCATGAAGAATATACCTATTGAAATGTGAAGCGGAACGAATTCACACGGGAAAATTAGACCAATATGGTGTAGTTGGTAGGTACTGTACAGAACGGAAAGTAACTTACTTTCGAGAACCATTAAAATGCATTGATTTTTCTTTACTAAGTAAAAGTCTCTGCATAGACAACGGTGCCAAGTTCGACTTACCTCCATATTGAAAGCAGTCGCGTATTTTATAGGAACTGTATCTTCCAATACACAATTCAACTCAAAGCTCTAGTGCAGACATTTATCGACAACGAAAGACCTTGCTCTCAGTCTGCTGAGACACTTTAATCTTGCGCTTCAAGTTAAAGGGTGGAAACTTTGTGAGCACCATTTTAACTTTGACCGATTCTGATAACTCAATGACCCAAATGTTGACGTTAAGTTGTGCCGCAGACAAGATTGATAGTCTGAACACCACGCCATTTTTTGTTGCGAAATTCCCTGAAAATAGATAAATAAGAATCGATGATGAGGCTGAAACCACGCGCTGAATATTGGTGGCTATTGGATTTGAGCGTCGGTCATATGATATGTGGTACTTGAAACATGCCCCCTGTGGGTATTTTTTAGGAGATCAACTCAATTCATTAAAGCCACAAGTCCAGGATTCAATAAAACTGATAACTCATTTCGATAAAAGGGGTGAAATCAAAAATTCTGTTGTGAAATGCAGATCGTGTTCACTCGAGGTGGTGAAATGAACGGTGTACCTAATCCAACATTGTCCGACCTCAACAAAGCTTTAGTAGGCTCGGTGGGCGTAAGCTAACTTCGGGACGATTTTGTTTCTAGCCGCAACACACAATGGCTGCATATTAATTATTGAACCAAGTTTCGTTGCACAAAACGTGTTTTACAAAAGGTCACATTCGCACACAGCACAATAAAATAAACTAGAGTCGGACAAAAAAAATCACCGTGCATGTTATCATCAAAGTTGTGCTTATTACGCTTTCCTCTCAAAGGAACCTTTTTGGAATATGTTTCATGATTGAATTTCAAAACGCAAGCATTCAGTCGACTATTGAAGGTAATTATTATTGCTATCCATCGTTTTAAAATATTCAGCGACATATTTGCTAGGTCAATATCAATTTTAAACCGTTTAAAAAAGTCAGTAGAGGGGAATTTTCTTTAGTGTATGGACCCAGGCACCCAGTTCGAACGATTGAATTGCAGATTTGTAAGCCAGCCAGCCTCTGATTTCTGAGTTAGTGTGAGTGTGTGTGTGTGTATGACTGCATGCTGCGACCCCGCTGCGCAGCGCAGAGCAGCGCAGAGCAAGTCTAAAGTGCGGGCGAATGTCGTAGTTTCACGATTCGCCGTATGATAAATGGATTTACGGTCAGGAAACCACCCGCATACAAATTACTACCTTTTAAATAAGATTTCAAAGCGAGCCGACCGATTAAATCGGTTTAAATTCCGTGACTCGATGAATGCTGAACGTTACCGACTACCAAATCGGATCTGTTTTATTGCAAGAACCGAACGACTTATGCAAAGCTCGATAGGCCTACTAATGATGATTGATATTAGAAAATCTGGCTCTGAGGTTTCATTCTCTGCTCGTGAATCTTACTGATTGATGGTTTAATTGTGATAAATCGCCACTGTAACGGCTACCATGGATCTTCCTTCATTAGTACTTATTGTGCGATTCAATTAGGATGTCATGAATTGCATTAAAGACTGCCAATGTAGCCAGACAATTGAAATGACTGTGTAACGCTAATTATTTTGCCTGCTTATGCCACTCTAGTGGACGGAAGAAAATTGTCATTTCGGTCTGTCAGAAATTGTGTCACGCGACATCAAGACTGCATCGGCCCGGAAAATTTACGCCCTAGACGGGTGCTTTTTTTCGTAGATAACCATGACACACCACGCCCTTTCCAACTGCTTGAATTTCCCTTGCAAATTGTATTTTTTTTTCCTTGACACATCATGCCAGTGTCAGTCAAACTTGACAAAATGGCGTGTCTCCGAGTTAAATAAATGTCGATTCTATCGATTGATTGGTTTCGAATTTTTCAAATTGTGTGCGTTCGTTGCCGCATGTTGCCGCATGCTGCCACGAGGAGGATACTGCTTATCTTCCTATAGTTGTATCCCTAACTGTCACCCATTTAAACACTAACATCGCTAGATCCCTGACCGTGTGCTCGAGTTTCTCTGTAAAATAAGGACTTAAAATGGGTTGGGTGCACACGAGAAAGATGGCTTGGTCAGAACATGGTATCACCACCGAGTCGTTATTTATTAATTTCTCGTTTCGAACGCTTTCACTCGGCATGGCTATCAAGAGACGAGTGTTCAAATTTGTTGAAATGAACTTTGTCCAACTGTCGCTCTTTGCAAGGATGCGTTTCCACATTTCATACATTTTCTCTGGCCTCGGAAAATATCCGACGAATTTGGCAGCATTGGCTTCATTTATTTTTAAAGCTCATTCTAATCGACGCGCCGGAAACGCTCAAGTACGCAATTATTATGATCGTCAACCTGTGAAAAGTGGCGAGCCCCGTCCGGGTCTGTATAGATCCGCGGTCCGCACACCCAATATGATTTCGATTTCTACGTGCTCGAAATTCTGAAGCGGGATGCTCGTTTGGAATTAGCATTCACCAGCAGAACGAACCACCCACTAGTTTTACTTTTCACAAGCTTGTCAACAAGAGGTCTCTGGACATGGACTTGTTATTAGCAGCCCTTCCTTCAAATAACGCGAAATACCACATTGGGGTTTTTTTTTATAGCATCCCTACCTACACGCAGGTTTTATATCAACAGAGCATTAAGCGAGTATTCTATTTTCGTTATGAAATATATTTTCTTTTTAGCGCTATTTTTGGGACAACACTCCACTGGAACCTTTGCCTTTGGCAAAGCGATTGAAACACATTCAACGTCCCATTTATAAACAAAAAAACGTATTTTACATTTGGGTGAATTTTACCAGAACTTTTCTTCTCATTTAAAAAAATCTACATTCTAGCCCAGTAATAAAATAGTTTTTCTCAAAGCCAGTGTCAAAATGTCTGCTAAAAATATAACTGCTAGTTAAAGACTTGTCTCCATGACCACAGCAAATCAGATAGCTATATTTTCATATTGATCTCAAGTTACTGACAACAGTTTTTAAAACTGGCTCTCAGTATCACTGACCTGACTGAAATAGTGGATAATTGTCAATCTATCCTCGTTCGAGCTTACACAACCAAACTCAAACAAATTAATTAGCAACAACTACATATGCACTTGCGATTTGCACGCTACTTGAATCTATTGCCATTAAGTAATTAGCTACTTGGGTCCATTCATTAGTTCAGTCTCTTCAGCACCGGGCTTTGAGGGGTGGGAATTTTCCTTTACCCAGAACAGATAAGCCATTTCCCCAAATGATAATGACCATAGAGCAAAGCCTCGTGCACCCTCTGTTGTTGTGGGCAGTTAACCACTACTTTCAGAAGGCTGCTACTACTACTCATTGTAGGAATCACCAGCATTTAGGTGCCATTTATTTTCTGAAAGAAAATATTATCGATATTCAATGTATGCTGAAGCTATGTTCATGTTAACAACTATGTGGAACTGATGCACGAAGTTAGTGCAGCGAATAGCAGGGGATTTTAGTTTATAGGTAGACACAGAGTATATATATTGATGGCCTCATTTGCTAGACGTTATTCACAGTGAATTTAATGTTCCAATAACTAGTTGAAACCAGCGAAAATGCTGAATCAGCACTCAGCATGTCTAATCAATGAAAACAATAGCTCGTGGAAAATTAAGAGCTGTTGAAAGGGATTGTTATAAATAATAATGACACAGTTGGCATGAGTTTCAGGCTATTGGAGCTATCTAGAGTTTGGAAGTATAAATCAAACTGGTGACGCTGATTAACAAAAAAAAAAGGAAGGATATTCAATTAAAACTTAAAAAAATGAGAAATGGCTAAATAATACAGGAGTGACCACAATCGATAAGGCTGTATTGTCCAAACAAACGTAATTTATTACTTTTTCCTTTAGCATCAGATTAAAACCCTCCTGCAAATAAAATTGGTTCGGAAAAAGAGTAAACCTGTAGAATGAAGATAGATTGTAAATAAAACAATTTGTGAGAACCATTATATTCAAATGCCGTTATTTACCAACAAAAAAAAAACACCTGCGAAATTCCAGCAGGAATATAGCATGAAAAAAGTACTCAAGAAAACAGAAAATACAGCATCTCTGTTTTTCAAATGGATTGAAAAGGATTTAGCAAATGTTGTGAAGAAATAAAAACGCCGGCTTTTCAGACAAGCTCAAACAGAGACACATTTTATGAGTTCTTTTCTTTCGGGTTCAACGCTAGTTTTCAGTCGGTGTTTCAATTTGAAATGATGGTATTGGATGGGAATTGCAGTGCTCATAGATTGGAGTTTGCTATGGCGTTATTTACTCGCGAGCAAGCTGGCCATTTCCGAAATACAAAACGCTCAACTTTAAGCATTAGTAAGGAAGGACCTTTTGGCCTTTGTCCAATCCAGTTGACGCAGCACATAGTAAATTCGACCAGTATTATATATTATGTGCAGCGAAGAATGAGATGGCGCGTAAGCCATATCGACCAAAGAACGAGCATGCAGCTTAGCATGGTTTTTACTCTTGTAATATTAGACTTCTAGATGTAGGATTTACCCCTGAAACAAATAAATAATGTCTTCGCTTGACCTCAACGATGTTCTAAAGACCCCATTAAGGCGAGCCGCAAAGACGGTCTTAGTTTAAGAAGGAGGTACCAGCGAAGAAGCCAAGATTTTGCAGAGTTCCTTGAAATTGACTGCCATTTTCTAGCTCGTACAAGAGGAATATATTATTATGGAAAAATAGCTATTTCTATGATCGCTTTTTTTTTCTAGGGTGAAAATGCTAGGGGATGTTATGACACCCACGCATATAAAGTTGTCCGCGTTTCTTGTTTTTGTTTTGCCAATCCGCCCTCTGATTCATAGAGTAAGCAAAATTTATTTACCAAACTTTAATCGTTTTTTGTAATAAGAAAAAATGTTACACAGTAATTACAAAAATATTGTTGACCATCATGTGTAGTTGTTATTTTGTTTACAGTGTAATTTTCTAATGTTCAAAATATCTATTACCGAATAACGCATACCTTCGTGGTTTAATTAGACAATCAGAACAGAATTAGTAAACAAAAGCCAAGGTAGATATAAAGTTCCCTTCCACTTGAGCTTTAAACAAAATTAATTAGGTCAAAGAAAGATAAAATTGGCTTACACAGTTGACTCCCTAATGAGTGCACAACTGAGTTGATACGTTTGTTCCCTGCTTTCGGTTCGTAGTTTTCGGTAGAAGTTGTATCATTGTGAGATCTAGCGACGTTATAGCTTTAAAAGTAAAGTCTGTGAATTTTGTAATGGAGTATTTCAGTGTAAGCTTAGTCGGATGGCAAGATTTCGCCCGTCGACTCAGATGTGGTGCTAGCTTATAAGTAAGCCGGCGCCGCACAAGGTTTCTTACTTAGCACGGTAATCGTGATTCGCAATACACAAGGTAGGAAAGGAGCCGCTCCGCAAGATGAAGATATTTGGGTAGGAACACAGAGGATAATGTGCCACTACTACCACTACCACCACCGTCGTCGTCGTTGGCATCACGCTTCGCTCCAAGAATTAATGAAAAAGTTTTGGATGCTAACTTTAATTACAAGTTAATCCTCTTCTTTGATCTTAGCTCGCGAAGGAACTCATCTCAATCTAGTCTAGTCCTAGATAAACCACACCGCCCGTATTTTCATCACGGGTAGGTAAAGAAAAAATAAGTTCATTTAATCTATGTCAGTTTGTTTTCAAGACGATTTGAAAACCGAGGTGCTCTGAATATCGAAAGGAAGTAGTTGCTTTGAGGGTTGCGTTCAGGGGCAAAGACATAATATTTGGCAGATTCTGTAGCTATTTGAGGATAAATTCAAGGAAAATCATTCAGTAACGAAGAATGCTTAACGGAATATAAATTTTGCCGCTAACCATTCAATGTTTGATCAGTTTAAGCATTTAAAATCAATTAAAGTATCATTTATCTAGGAACAAGTCAATCAAACTTAGAGGTACCAATCTTATAAGTCACGGTAAGAAAATGAATTGCAGACACACCGTTGTATTTTCATTCAAGCTTGCAAGGCGCCTGGCAGGGTGTGGTTAAGAGGACATGAAAAACAAATTGAAGTACTGCTATGAATTAAAAGAACAAAACTTAGCAAAAATGGAGCCAACCTCAAAGACCTCATAACTATAAATAAAACAAAAAACAGTGAACCGCAAGCGGACCGCAACAGAATTACCAACTTAAACGCGTGCTTCTCGTTCCGCCTACGTTTCAAAACGAGTAACGAATGGCTTCGAGTTTACAAAGTACTAGACATTAAAATTAACAATTAATTAGTCTTCATGGTTTAATCATATACATATATTTTTTTTTTAGTCAAAACTGGCACAGGAAGTAGCAAGCCGCTATCACGAGATCGGACCGGATGTCACGCGTGATCTTGACACAAGTGACCTTGGCACGAGAAAAAATGCGTAAAATTACGTCGTAAGTAGCAATCGTTGGCGTCTTCGTCTGCGTCACGCGAATCCGCTATAAAAACACGCGCTATCGTGATCGTGTGGTGCCTGGGGCCGGAAATTTCTGTACGCTTTTTACCATATTAATTAAAAGGCTATTTTCTTTATGCATGTGACATTGTTGGTACTTATCGGCTTGATAAAACGCGCTCCAGTATGGATGATTCGGTGACTTTTTTGCTTTTGTGAAACAATCTACATTTTATGATGTGTTTTCCGGTTTTGCTCTGTTGGGACGAGGTTTGTGGCCCTAGAAAGGATCTCACGTCACGACGTTTCGACGAGGCACAGCTCGTCATCTTCAGGAGAATGTTCAATGTTATTTTGTTTATTTTTTTATCTACATTTGTTAACAGTGCAGTTGAACGCACTACCGAACTTTCTTCCTCTTCCTAACCTAACCGACTTTGGAAAACTACAGACTACCAAATTACTAACTACTAGTTACCTACCTACCTTCCCTCCAATATACCCAAACAACTTCCTATCAACCTACCTACCTGTCAACCTACCTGCCTACCTACCTATCTACCTACCTACCTAATTACCTACCTGCCTACCTACCTACCTACCTACCTACCTACCTTCCTTCCTTATTCTTATAATTTACTGAATTGATTTGATGTAAACCATAATACTGTAATAAGTCACAAAAGTGAAATCAAATTGTAACCATTTGGTCGAGTCAGAAATATTCACAATTTAAACTATATTTGCATTTGTATTTCAATTGTATTTCTTATAATATTTTGTCAAAAAAAAGAAAATTGTTGATTTGATTTGATGTAAGCCATAACACTGTACAATTTACAAAGATGAAACCATATTGTAACCGTTTTGTGTTGTAAAAAAAATCTACCCACATACCTACCTACCTACCTACCCACATACCTACCTACCTACCTACCTAGTACCTACCTACCTACCTACCTACCTACCTACCTACCTACCTACCTACCTACATACCCACCTACCTGACAACCTACATACCCACCTACCTGACAACCTACCTACCTACCTACCTACCTACCTACCTACCTACCTACCTACCTACCTACCTACCTACCTACCTACCTACCTACCTACCTACCTACCTACCTACCTACCTACCTACCTACCTACCTTCCTATCTACCTACCTACCTACCTACCTACATACCCACCTACCTACCTACCTACCTACCTACCTACCTACCTACCTACCTACCTACATACCCACCTACCTGACAACCTACCTACCTACCTACCTACCTACCTACCTACCTACCTACCTACCTACCTACCTACCTACCTACCTACCTACCTACCTACCTACCTACCTACCTACCTACCTACCTACCTACCTACCTACCTACCTACCTATCTACCTACCTATCTACCTACCTACATACCCACCTACCTGACAACCTACCTACCTACCTACATACCTACCTACCTACCTACCTACCTACCTACCTACCTACCTACCTACCTACATACCTACCTACCTGACAACCTACCTACATACCTACCTACCTGACAACCTACCTACCTACATGCCTACCTACCTACATACCTACCTACCTACCTACCTACCTACCTACATACCTACCTACCTACCTACCTACATACCCACCTACCTGACAACCTACCTACCCACATACCTACCTACCTACCTACCTACCTACCTACCTACCTACCTACCTACCAGTGGCGGTTCGTGGGGCAAAAAAGTGGGAGGCACAAAAAACACTTATAACAACACTCAACAGAATCCGCACCTTGCAGTTGGAATACAAAACCACGCGCACACGATAACGACACAGTTTCAAACAAACTCACAAAAAAACAAGCAAACTCGCCCGCGTTCAAAGCAATTTAAATTTATATAGATATACTGATATAAATGTGGATTTTATGTAGAAAGGAGCAATGGGGTTTATCCAGCGTCGATGGTACCTCTAGCAAATGCATTCGTGAAATATCGGGTATGCTTCGGGTCACGTGATCTCGATCGGCTCGTAGATGCTTGGTGCCATGACCGTGCCACCCCTCTGACGTGGCTGTGACGTTTTAGCCATACCCCCCAGCACACCTCGGCGATTCCGACCACCCCTCAAGCACCACCAAGCGGCGCGGTGCCTCAGCGTGCCTCACTTTTGCCCGCGGTGCCCTACCTGTATCGGCAATCCGCGCGACACCAATGGACCGTGGGTTGCCTGCCAGCCGGTAGTTACGAATTACGAGTGAAATAAAAAAGCTACAACGGAAACTTTTAAGGAAACCCAAAACCTCTCCTTCTCTCTCCTTTTTTTGGGGAGGCCGTGCCACAAGTGCCCCATGCACAAACCGCCACTGCTACCTACCTACCTACCTACCTACCTACCTACCTACCTACCTACCTACCTACATACCTACCTACCTGACAACCTACCTACCCACATACCTACCTACCTACCTACCTACCTACCTACCTACCTACCTACCTACCTACCTACCTACCTACCTACCTACCTACCTACCTACCTACCTACCTACCTACCTACCTACCTACCTACATACATACCTACCTACCTGACAACCTACCTACCCACATACCTACCTACCTACCTACCTACCTACCTACCTACCTACCTACCTACCTACCTACCTACCTACCTACCTACCTACCTACCTACATACCTACCTACCTGACAACCTACCTACCTACATACCTACCTACCTACATACCTACCTACCTGCCTGCCTACCTATCCATCTATTGTATTCTTATAATTTACTGAATTGATTTGATGTAAACCACTGTAATAAGTCACAAAGGTGAAATCAAATTGTAACCATTTTGTTGTGTCAGAAATAATCACAATGTACACTATATTTATATTTGTATTTGTATTTGTATTTCAATTATAAAAAAATTGTTGATTTGATTTATGTAAACCATAACACTGTACAATTTACAAAGGTGAAACCATATTGTAACCGTTTTGTGTTGTAAAAAAATGTACTGATCAATAAACTCAACTCAACTCAACCTATCTATCTGCCTACCTACCTACCTACCTTCCTACCTACCTACCTACCTACTTACTTACTTACTTATTATTTTTATTCTGGAAATTAATTTTTTTTAACTTCAAATATAGTGGCTGCTGTTCTGGCAGAAGGTGAGTTCTGTTTACACGTGCCTTACTGGAAGTATGTATATCGGAAATACAGAATGCCTGAAGCTAGAAAATAACGACAAAAATATACCTTGAATGCAGAAAACCAAATTACTTTCTTCACGAATATTCTATCTGCAACAAACATTTCATGACGATGCGCGTACACAGTAGAGATTTTTGAAAACCACATTAGGCACATTCAAAGAAAATGCATTGCTGAGCCTTCCCATGGTGTGCGTTAATCAAGCTGCACATTGTTTATTAGCCATTGAGCGTTCTCCACCCTTACTTCCCTACCAATTCGTTATGAATCAAACCAAGGGGGGATTTCCCAAAGTTTTCCTGAACCTTTCTCGACGCCTTTGCTATACTACCTATCACATAAACTGGGACCTCATCAAAAGAAATCCCTCACCACGCATCCATAGCCGTGTTAATGGATTGTAGGAACTTATTCTGGATTTCACTTTTTTAGGTTCATCGAGATTGCCATTGCATTGCCACCTTGGCAAGGCGTGAATCAAATTTTCGATCAAGTTTTCAAATCAATTCAAGTTCAAAGTCTTTTTTATCTCTCATAAGAAAGAGAGCAAGTTTCCAGCACGGTATATTGACTATTGATCTCCGGGACGACAGTAATATTATCTCATTTTGAATGTGAGCAACGGAAAGCGATTTCGCATTTTCACATACATTCTCTTGATGAGCTTGTCAAAAGCAACGCTAGGGAACTCGCCTCATCTGTTAAAAGCACGATTCTCTTGTGCCCCAGCATTGATAAATGTTGGCATTAAATATCGAGATCGTAAACGTGACTGACCGCAGAAAGTCTACATTTTATTCGAGTCCTCTCAAGGACCGAACGAAAGCAAGCCAAGCGAGAAATCGACCGGGACCAAAAGCCTCTGCACTTGAAGGGAAATCAGGAATTTCCTCTCTCGGAATGTAACTATACCTTCCTGCCTCTTTGATATGAAATTCAAAAACTTTCGAGTCTAAGAAATCGAAACGGAAAAGAGATTGAAAAATAAACATGCTAAATCCAAGGCACATAACGAAATTACGAGCTCGTTGTTTGAGTTGAGAGGGTACTCACGATAGAGGTCTATGGAGACGTTCGCGGTGAGGGGTGGTAGCACGTTGTTGTTGGTTGCTAGGCACGTGAAAACCATGTTCAGGTGTCGCCGCTCAAGCATCGACACCTGTAGTGTATTCCTCACGTGCTCCCCGTCTAGCTCCTCGTCCGACTCGTCTACGAGGACTCCGTCTTGCCACCAGGACACACGGGGGGCTGGCAGACCTAAACAAAGAGAAGCCACAACTTATACTTGCTTTGCCAAACACGGATAAGTTCTCTAAATAAATAGGCTCTGCGGCTTTCGCCTCGAACGCAAAGAGAATGGTAGAATAGCTGGAACAACTGCTGTGGATGCTCAGAGCTCTCTCGTGAGATCAAAGGGTGGGAGTTTCTCATAGGATGTAACCGGTGAAGAATCTATGTGTTACCCCTGGGCAGTTTGCTAACTTAGAGACGTCAAAATTCTGCGGGGCTTTCTAAGCCCCTGGATGAAGTTTCGTTTCAAGCGCATGACTGAGTTATCGCAAAAATCGGGTTTGGTATCAATTTTGGTGCTATGCATCTCTTTTTCAAAAAGAAAGAGAGAGCGTGTACAGTTTTCCTGATCGTCAAAAAGGAAATGGTTAATGTTGTGTTTGAATAATTTTTCTGGGGTTTTTTCGGTAAAAAAAAAGGTGAAACGGTATTCACAAAAATATTTTCGTACTGCTTTAGCGTTGTCACAGTTTGGAGATGACAAATTATCGTGTTTCCTCTTCATTTATTTTTCAGTTGTTCACAAAATTGTGAAGCTCGCATTCACTCCAATACGATTTATTTACCAAATGTGAGTCTATCACTGCGCCCTCACTTATTGCATTGTGTGAAAAAATAACAAGGAAATGCAGCTTCCTGATTATTATACATTATTCGTGCTAGAGCTTCATGAAATCCAATTCTACTGTGATGAAGGAAAACTAACAAGCTATCATTTCATGATTTTACCCCTCAATGGATTTACAGTAAAATTGCTTGCTGAAGTATGAAATAAAATCACGTGGGTTACAAAGCTATCGCAAATTTGTGCACACTCTTCTTTGAAGATGTTAATATTGCTTTGGATGTCGGCTCTTTTCCTCAAGTGCCGCTATTTTTCCCTCGTGAGGTGATTTCAAATTTAGTTCTCTCTTCATTTTGCGAACATGGCAAGAAATTGCACAAGGGAGGTAAATTAAAGGTACTGATACTAGAGCTGTATTTTACTAAGATTCGTCAGTTTGAGGTATTACCATCAAAGAACAGAGGACGGATCTTGTTCAAAGAAATTTAGGATGGAATTAAATCTTGCTTAGTTTTATTACAGAGTGCCATTACAAAGGGGTGAAAGAGTATGTTGACGACTCTATTTAAGGCATAATAAATAAAATTACGGCGATATTAAACACTTCTCTTTTAATAGACACATCAACAATATCTTCCAACGCCAGTAAAATCGTCCTTTTAGACGAAAAATTCCATACTAATAATTTTAATAAAATTACCCATCACTCTTTTATAGAAAAAATTCAATTAAAATTTCATGAAGGTCAATTACGGACATAATTCTCTTACTAAAAGGAGAGTTTAATTTAATATTATCCTTCAAAATAAAAATCCAATAAACCTGAGATCAAATTTAATAACACGAAAAAGGAAAAAAATCAATTATTTTATTATGCCAACTTGGAATTCACTCGTTTGAAACGCCTGGAATCCCTTGAAGACATCATGAATATTGCATTATCTTTGGATTTCAATTCCATCTATTATTTTGAATATTTTATACTCAGTGGTATACAACTTCTTAGGGTCTGTGAAACATTTCGAACGTCTTGTCAAAATAAAAATGTGAACTAGGGACTGATTTTACGGTCATAGAAACAGGTTAGTACATGGTCTGAAAAAATCACCCATACCTTCGTAGCAATCCTTGTATGATTCAATAACAGGACATCATTTTCATATCAATACCTCCAACCTATCTCAAACACTGACAAAAAAATGGATATCACTTCCCTAAATGTTAGTGGAAATCGATCTGGCATCACCATATCCTGCACTACATATAATAACTTACAAAATAATATGTTATTCACAATAGCACGCCGGCCAAACCATTTATCTTACATCCTTTTGAAAGGTTTTTTATGTCCAGAACGGCGCAGGTCCGACGTTCTAACGACACTGGCGTCGCCTACGGTAAATCAGAAGCGTACTCACCACCTGACGAAGTGCATGTGATCTGGGTGGTGGTGCCTTCGGTGAAAGGGCCGATCTCGGATCGGTGCATAGGGACGCCACTCTCGTCTTCGATCGTTATGTTTAGGGGTGGAACTGGAAAAGACAACCCGTTTACATTAGGCAATTGAATATATAAAATTGAGATATACTATTAAAGGACTGATATAAACGTACTAGTTTGAATGGTGGTAGAATTGGTAGATGCATAGTTGAAGAAATAATGCTTTGGAAATTTACCAGTAAAGGGAAAAGACATCGTTAATAATTCAAATATAATACAAACAAAATAAAACACGTCGTCGCACGTCGATATTAGAAGCACACTTTCAGCAATCTGAAATGCCAAAAAACAAGTCTGTTTTTTATTTTATTTAAATGCTCAATAATGTATTTTTACATTTAAATGACTTTGGATGGTGCCTGCTGAATATGAAATTCCAGCAAGGACCATTTTGCAGCAGCGTTATAATGAGTGGAGAATGAATGATTCGCTGTGCTAGTTGTATGTTTTAAGAGCCTACTTTCGTTTTCATGGTATTCGCATGCTCACAATATACTTCAATACATAAAACATTTTCCCATAGTCTCATTCATATGCAAGAGAGTCAAGAATACTACTTGTCGCACATTGTTGGCTGTGCGGGGAGTTGGTAGTAGGTCAATATTCGTAGCACAGAGTATATAATGCAGCTTTTATAAGCGTGGTTGTTGAAGGCACCCCACAATTTATGGTTAAGTTATACATTTCATTAAGGCTTGAAATTTAAACCATTAAAGATTCAGCTCTTGCGATGGTTTCTAACTGTTGCTTGGCCATCATCAACTAAACTTTCGTGCCCTGCGGCGCGATTTGGATTCAACCCGGCACCTCCACGGGAGCAAAATCACGCTGATTTAAGCTGTACGGCCAACTTAATTGATTATGCACCATCCATTGAGCAATTTGAGTTGACCCCACTTCGCCTGTAATGAGGCGGTTTCGTGGTCAAGCAACATTACTTACGGTTGGAATTTGAACACGAAAACTGTTCTTTCCTCTTGCTCGCTCGCTAAAGCCGATTGCTTTAGGTAACTCTGGGAGTACGATGATGTGGCAAAACAATCTTGAGCGAGATTAAGAATTCGAGGCCGCTTCATGTAAGAAAAGCAGTCGTAAAAGCATAATATTATCCAAGGCAAGAGCAAGAACGAAGCGGCCAGGAAATTGATGTTAAAAAGTAGCAAGCGTATACTTGGTTATACCTAAACATCCCCTATCTATGTTTTCTCCCCTATAGTAAGTGCCAATAAACTGTCACAAATCTGGGTTGAAATTGCATAACAGGTTAGCTTGTGCAAGGTTTGTCTGTGTTTGTCTTTCACATGTACCATGGGAGTAATACGAGTACATATTGATTCGCCACAAGTGGTTATAAGCAGAAGCCAGTGCACACTGCTTGACGGTCAGTGTACCCAGCGCAAACCTAAGTGCAAATCCCTTTTGAAATCGCCCGTTTGATTCCACAAATCCAAAAGACTTATCCAAATTGGATGCAATCCTTCTATAACCCAAAACAATGTATATATGAGGATTGGTATTTACGTTTGCACCAACAATATGTATGCTGGCGATGGTCGAGTTTGTGACGAATCAACATTATGGCTGTATTTTAAATTGGAATTGTAAAAGCAATCTGAAATGTATCCTATTGATTTGTCCATTGTTCATTATACAGATATTTAAAATTTATAACTAAGCTAGGTAAAATGAATGTGTTGATAATCAAAGAAAGTGAATAAACTAACAGGAAAGTTAATGAAAATTAACTTTAGATATATCGATGCATTTATCTTGTACTCCACCCCAAAGCAGTGATAAAAATCCCGCTTTGCCAAATAGAATCTAGACCCTGTAACTCTGTTGTGTGGTCAGTTGGTCCGAAGCTGAAACTCGAAATTTCGCAACGCAGAGAAAATAATAGCTATTGAACCACCAGCACCGCAAACCATGAAGCGGCAAGCATGTTAATTCCGCCGTTCGATTGTGGCAGACTCCTTTCTTTGGGCTCAGTCTCATAGATTAGTTATTTACCATTGCTAATTGTCTCGACTTGTACTGTGATTAGGCAAAACCACCTTAACGCGAACTCCATAACTACACTACATCTTCTATTCAAGCTCAAATGAAGTGACTAACGGGTTACCTTAAAGACAACAAGATTCGCCATTTCTCTTTATAATTTAGTGGCATGTTGTAACAAACCGTTTTGCGTGGACGTAGCTTGGTAGGACTCCACTGTTCGTCATAAATTTACATAACAGCTTGACACAACAGGCTTATTTAATGCAAGTTTGTCAATTCATAAATCATTCTAGTCTATAAACTTTTAATGCTGTATTTATTAGGGTGTGCGTTTATGTAGTCCCTTAGTTGAACGGTTAAAGCTGATCGTAAAATTTAGATTAATTTGATGACATTTAGGCTGCTCGGATTGAACTTGAAATCTCACCAATTAATAAACATTATGAGCTTTCTCTTAAGGTCGACGTTATAAAGCAATTACTGAAAATAGCCAATCTTTGTACAAGATTTCTTTAGAAATTGACACTAGAACCAAAGAAAAAGTATTTCATGCATCTTTATCTTACAAAATCTAATTTTTTCCCCGAATTTCGTTTCTTTTCTTTCATAAGTCTCTTTTTCACTTAATGTTCTTATTCATTTTGCCAGCAAACTTTTGCCATGTTCACGTTGGGACGTTCCGGCATGCAGAGGGAGGGGGCTGATCGCACCCGTGTGAAGTTACGTCGGCTCCAAATTGCTCACCGCAGTGCCATATCTGCACTCGAGACAAGATTAAAACTTTTTACCTTAAAAATACACTAACAAAAATGTTGCCAGTGCTTTTTTTTCTTTTCATTTTTTCGCCATGCGATGTACACGTACTTTTAAGAATCGATGACACCAAGAAGACAGACGTTTAGCAAAGAGGCACATCAGTTGCTTGGCGAAGTTCAAAATTTACTTTCGTTAAACCAAGCAAAGCAAGTAAGATCTGGTGATTTAAATAATAATAAAATGCCGTGTCTGTGGCAAAGTTTTATTTCTTTTTTCAAATGAGTTAACTTTTTTATCAGCCTTCCGTTATAGCGTTAGATACTTTAAGAGTTTACTAGAAAAAAAAAGCTCATTACAGATAACCATGTTTTAATTTACGAATTAATTCACGTGAGCTTAAAATTATTTTCATTAAAAACTTTCAATAAAACCTGAAGAGAAAAACGACTAAAAACTGTGTCTGCGACACGACCAGGCCATTTTGGTGTTGAGCGCTCTTAGCATGTTCTTGCCAGTTGATGCATGCGAAATTTAGTCGGAAAACTTTAGTCCCATAAACACTTGACAAATTCAACCGTCCGTTCGGATTTCCCAACTTCTATCGGCCACATTTTGTGGTTTCGGTAAGGATCAAAAGTTTCTCCTTACTACTCTAGTCTTGCGGAACAAATCGAACACTTTCAGCATTTATCTTGCTTGGTTTGTCCTAATTTTTGCTGATCATTTTGTGGCATTCCCAAATTGATTTCTATTCGGGATTGGAATTTTCACCAAACGCATCTGGTTGATCAGGTGCCGCATCTGTGTCATTGAAAGTATCTTTAAATAGAAAACTTAAAAAGAAAGTAAGATACTTCTGTCAGTGCTAAGTATGATTGGACGTGGAAACTCGATCCAGACTGCCACCGATATACTTTTCGCGACGCTCAAAGGGAAGTGTCAACGGCACTGGTGCTGCACCCCCGACTATTCGATGTCAACTTTAACGATCCAAAATCTACGTAAGGTCTGACACGAAAGCTTTCTTGAAGTATACTCCTTAATTCCATGTCATGCCGCGAGACGCAAATGAAAACAAAATAACGACATGCATGTTTGTTAAATCGATGAGATGAATTTTTAAGCACCAGCGTGGAAATGGTGTGGCATCACAGCGAATTCCTGAACAAGCAAACGTGAAACGTCTTGAACCCCTAAATCTACGTCGCTGTCATCATTGGAATTAAGAGTTTTTGACATTTATAAGACCTATAATAATGGCGTTGTATTCATGAAAGCAAGAGAGATATAGATCTCATTTCTACGCGAAATTTCACTTGATGATAGCCGTGTCATCCAGTTTCAAACCAATTATATTATACTTCAGAATCCAATTTAATAAAAACATAATTGGACAGACGGAAAATAAAAGATATTAACAGAACACAGCTGAAAGAAATATACTCAGCTAGAAGGAAAACTTTGGTTCAACAGGCGGGCGTAGCATATGGGTTCGACTGAGACAAGACAAGAAATATTGGTCACTAATTCCAAAGGAGCGGATAGCACTTGAAAATAGTTCCACTAACTTTAGCTTGTTGTGCTAACAAGCTTACTGTGAAAACTTGAGTTCGGATATATATATTTGGTGTACCATCAAGCTGGTAACATTGAGACTTAGGATTAATTACCAGCGATAACTACCTATTAGCTCCTCCAAGTTTCCCGGTTTGATAATTATATTGATAGTCCCACTGTGTGAATGAGAAGCATTCAGACTAAAGCAGAGAGAGATAAAGAAAGCAACAACCACATAACGGTCATTTCAACACATCTTGTAAAAAATTCCTGTCATTGTTGAACCAATCGAAACATTTCAATTTTTTTCTTCTTCGTGGATAAAGCTCATAAAAAAAAACATTTGTAACCAAAGAAAATAATTAGAGTCAGACATGCACTACAAAAGTCAATGTTTCAGGTAAAAGAGACAGCAAAAGGTTCGAATTTTTCCTGCAGTTTGTCATACAAAAATGTTAGTCTGGTGTAGTTTCAAGATCCAAAATAAACATCATAAATAATACATTTTACAAAAAATATTTTCTATCCGCACATAAAACAACTAGTAATTAAATTCTCAGTGCCGTGTAGAGAAGAGAAGTTTCGGCTGAGTACTTTGCAGTAAGCATAAAACTAAGTTTCCTCTTTTAAAAGAGCTCATACAACAAACCACCGTCTGTAAAGCGAGAATACTTCAACCCCGATTTCGCAGGGACTTATAAACTGTGCGACGTAACTGTACACTCCGGAAATATATTGTTAAAAGTGGCTACAATAGCGTCTACCGATTGCCTATCAGCACAGCAAAGACTTGTTTCCAACAAGAATACGATGATTACCTACTTGAGACTTTATGCAACAATAACTGGGTCCTCAACTTCTTGAAACAACTTTGCGAAAATGCATGCATGCAGTGCACCACTTTATGACACACACGTTTCACGAGGCTAAGACATGCTCTGCTGAATTGTACCAAGATTTCGTACATATTCATTAATCTAGAAGTGAAGTTACTATTTATAATGCCCAAGGAAGTTAAACTAACCGAAACATGCTGAAAGCTTCAAAATATTTGTTTTAATTGACCGTTTTTGCGGCATGACTTTGAACTCGTGTTCATGATGATTCTCACAAAAGCAGCACTCGATCTGAAATGATTTTTATTTCCACCCTAACCATTCGTAACGGCCGTTGTGGAACGACAAGAGTTATTTCCGCTCTAAAAAAACTTTTCCCTCAGGTAAATGCCACGAAACACAAGAGAAAGTAATTATCTTGCTAGTCATTAGGATGCAGGACATAGCAATTAGTCTCACCGATGATTGATAGCTTGACGACGGAGTTCCTGGTCGGAGACCTGCTGAAGTCGACACGACATCGATACGAGCCGCCGTCGATCTCTCTGATACTTTCCACGGCTAGATGAGTGACCTCGAGCGGGTCTGTCGAGACCTTGAAAAAGGCCCGTCCCCCGAGAGCACGCTCGTCCGCCCAATGGGTCGCCTGGTCCAGGGACCGACTCCGCACGTCCAGGCTGCAACAAGGGGAATGACTAGAGCTAAAAACGGTTGCTCTTCCTGAAATTATAAACTTTCTGGTTCTAGTTGGAAAAGTTTAGTTTATTTTTGTAGAGGCGTGAAAATGCTAGTGACAATCGTGCGTAAATAAACAGTTTCATCAGGCAGGCAAGCTAGCAAAGCGCAAAAAATATATATTAGGTGAGCTTTAGTACTGAACAAAGGAGTGATGGCGAGTATGAAAACTCCGGTCTCCTATTCAAGAGCTGAAGAGCGTGCTGCAACAATTTTTGTCTTTTTTGTTTCCCCAATTAAATTACTGCACGTTCCTTTTTTTTAATGTAAATTTGCTAAGCGTAAAAATGTTTTTATTGTTTTTTTTTCTTCTTATTTTTAAATAACAACAAAAATATCTTCTCATTTCGAAAGTAATAAAAACAGGCCTCCCTTGGGTGTACACGCGTATAGCACGGCTCTAAATAACATTCAACTCTCGTCGAGACACCAACTTATATTGCGACTATTGGATGCTGTCCTCGGCGAGCCCATGTTATTACACCCCATGCGTCCGGGGACATATTTTTACAAGTCTCAGGGTGGTCTTAAAGTACCACACCGTATTGCCTCTGACTCGCGCATTTTCTAGATACTTGTCGACGTCTAATTGTTGGACTATTGTTTGCTTTGGACCATTTCAGGTTTGGGAAAGTAGGTGTTCTGTACCTTTGTTTAGGTTAGCTCTTGTTTATTGAAACTTGATTAAGATTTTAGTACTGATCTGACATAACCTTTCTTTTATGCAACGTTTACAAGGATCAACTGAATTAGCTTTAATTTCAAGCTTACTGGTACTCTTTTTCTCTCGTGATTTTGTAATCGGATCAAACTTTCGGGTGAAAGGTAAGTTGTACGCATCTCGTTGAAGATCAAAAATAACTTTACAGTGGAAATCACGAAATCAATACGAGTTTCTGCAAAGTAGATCAAATTTCATTGCAAATAATTTTCCTTAGTAAGTCTCTTTACGAAGATATTAAATATGTATAGACATGAAGTAGTGTAGAAAGAGCATCATTCGAAATTGAGATGAAAAACACGGGACAAGTCTTGCAGAAAACGTGATACAAAGATTTTCTAAATACATAAGCAGTCATTTTAAACCATTGCCCTTACTCATGTAAGAAAATTAGCTTCAAAATTCAGCATCAAAAACGGCTACGTCATGCAATTTACAAAATAAACAAACAGGTGGATGTCAGAGTCCGCCATAACATTTTTCACAGCGTTGACATCGTCGTCTTATATACTTGCCTATAAATGGGTGAGGCAGCTCCATCCTTGTACCATATTACCAGCGAAACCTTATCTCCCGGTAACGGAGGAGTCAGATCACATGGTAACCGTGCTACTCCCGTAACGACGGCTTCTGCGTCGGATATGCTCACTGTAACAAGAAGAAGAAAAACACCTTGCTCAATATCAACCACTGGTGTCTGCAGCTTCGCATATCTGCGGCCGCATAGCATCGCGTTTATCGATTCAGCTTTCGCAATCTCATTTGGTGAAAAGTAGAGCTGACCTATGAATGTGTGGCTGCAGATTTCAGCTATATGGAACTTTGATGATGGTTTTTAACGTACAAAGCTCAAAGAGAAAGCGTTATTTGTTTGCTTTTTACAATTTTTGATAGATTTTGCCACTCTCGTATTTATCACTGAGGAATCAAACAAAGTTCTTGTTTTATTCAATGCGTGAAAGAGCACGGAATAGCACTTATTGCCAAGAACCAATTTTCTTCATATTCGTTACTTTATAGCTAAGTCGACAAAGCTCTAACAAAAATTGCAAATAGTCAATAACACAGAAGTATGTAACCCACATAATTCCGAATGTTCCCAAAACATCTTAAACTTTTGTCTCGTGCACAATTTTATGCTAGATAGACATTGTCGTCACAATGGCATCGAAAGAAACAAGTCGAAAACTATATGCGTATAATGATGCAAATGTACCAATTCCATTTCCTTTGTCGCAGCAGACTCCAAAAGATAACCATGCAAAGAGTGGTACTTTTTGCTGGCGTCTAGCGAGTAAACTAGCACGTCGTTTGTCCGGAGTTCGCATTCGGGCACCGGAAAGGGACTCGTAGAAACGCGCGCCAGGAATGCCGAGCGTTTTTCAGCTCAAAACGAGCTACTCGGGAAATATGAAAATAATATTTGTTTTCAGGAAGTTGTGATTTATAGCTATTGTTCACCATTCACCTGTCATCGGTCATATTTTGCGTTATACAAATTATACCGTTGGATATATATAGGCACGTAAATGTGTTTACGACACTGGATTTACATATGTCGAACATATTTATTTTGAGACATATCAATTGAGACATATTTTCAAGTGGTTTCTGATGAGTTGGAGAAATGGTAAGAAATTAAAAGAAAATCGCTTGCTAAATAGGAATAAGATGAAAATAACTAACGCTGGTGAAGGAAAGTCTGTATATTTTACATGAGCCAATGCAAACATGTTTTTTTTTATTTCATACATAAATAAGTGAAATAAGGGCAATGTTTTAAAAACCGATAAAATTATCACTAACGATACCCAGTGGCGTCTTGTTATGCTATTTTTACAGTGAATTGAATAACGATTCATCGTCTATAAGTTGCAATGTGCCACATTATAGGCAACAAATTACATTTTCAATAAATGCCATTAACGGAATAGCATTGCATTTTAAAGGAATTTCTAGCTCCCACTTGTAGACTAAATTTGATTTAAAGTCTATTAAATAAATTTCACATCATTCGTGTGATACATAGCAAGAAAATTGTTTTTCTATTCAAATTAGTAGTTTCCAGAGAAAACTCCAGAACCTTTTCCTTGGAAACAGTACGGATAGAAAAGCGTCCATCGCTCTAATGCTTTCTCAAAACATTGTAATTCAGACGCGTACGTTTGAGTTAAAGGGCTTACTGGATTCATCAAAAGAACATACAGGGCTATTACCCTTGGGGATAATTGCTGGTATAGAAAGTAAAGTAACGTGTAGTTCAGTTACATACCATCTCATGGCTTGCTATTTAAGTTTCAGTGAAACTTTCCGCGAGGTTGACAAAATGTTTCAAGTCCCGTGAAATAACAAGGCAATCGATCTTTGTGAATGAACAATCTCTCCCACGACCCCTCGCCTCGGGAGAGATACGGGCACGTACGACATTTCGATACGACTGCGATCGATGTGTCAATTTAGAGGTTTGTTCATTGTGCTAATGTCAAGTTATAAACCATGATGCTAGGCAGTAAATCACCCCGTAATATCAACCCTTAGGTCGGCACCGCACCAAAATACATTTATTTCCACGGGATTTTTTTATTTTATTCTTAGTGGCAAATAGCATACAGGGTTTTGTCTCTTTCATATTTCGGCCTTATTATTAAATAGAAAAAAGAAGATTCCATGAGCTACATAATGATATTTTATTGTAGGTTGCAAACCAGAGATACATGTTTTTTCTCTATGTTTTATTTTTAACGAGGAATGGCATTGTTTTGCGCTGAATCCATATTTTGTTTACTACCATTTTTAATGGCTACTGTCTGCGTTGCTATTTGCCTCTATTTTTAAGCCGATTCATACAAAAAAATCTTACCAAGCCTCCAATTAGTAGAGTGAACTTCATTAGAGAACTTCTGGTTTTCAGGTGGCGCCATGGTGCGAAAGAAAATGCATGAAAAGGAAATGTATGGAATTTTCTTTTGCTTCAAATTGTCTATTCTCGACAGCAGCAAAGGAAAAAAGCTTTTATGTTCACTGCCAGAGAACAATGACTTTACGCTCTTGGAAAGTCAGCCCAAAAGAATCGTCACTACATGTTTGTTTAAAAAAAAAGAACTGGTATTATTTAAAAATTACGACGTATTAACCGCAGTTTTTATTTAAAAAAAAAAAACCCCGTTTTTTTTATACTGGTTAGCAATTAACAGCTATTCATTTCGGCGCCACATTTTCATCAATTAGTATCATCACCTAACATTGTTAAATCTCGGTGACATTCACAATGACGTCAACAGTAGTATGCAGATTTGCACGTTCTCGCATAAGCAATGACACCGGAGCTGGCTTGCGCCTAGGGTCGAGGACTGGGAATTGCTGCCGGTTCGGGGCTGGCTTTAGGCTGGGTATACGATTTTGGGGGTCGGTTGTGAGCTTTTCTAAGCGAAGTGAAGGGGCGATATGCCGCACGACAAGATTGCGACCGCCAAGATGCTTACTAACGATCGCATTACTTCTTAGTATTGTTTTGATGACAAACGATCTCGCACATGGATGCCTGTGCTGTGCAGCGGCACCGTTCCCTGCTGTTATTATTCAGTGTAATTGTATTACATTAGGATATAACTACGTGATATGAACGTAATTTCATTTTGAAACCATCCGAACGAAATATTTTAGCCTGCTAGCTGTAGTGGTTTCATAAATATGATACTTTGTCAGAGGTCACTTATTTCATGCTGAACTCAACATGTTAAATAAGACGTGAAGACGATCAGCATTGCTTTTACGTGAATGGCAGTGGGTTATGAAATGTTCAACAATGTCGTTAACATTCACTGAATTTATGTGTATGTAGTTTTTTTTGTTGCCAGTCCCTAACATGACATAGATATAGATAAAAGTTTAATTTGGGCATGCAATAAAGTTATCCAAGTTCGACCATAACACCGATTTAAATGAGCAATGTGAATGGTGAACGCATTAACCGAGGCTTGTGGTAGATATGTTTTATTCATTGAATCACACTGTGATTGGCATTTACTTGTTTGCGCTCTAAATTAACCAATCATACTTCATGTTTGATCATCAATATTATTTGAAGCTCTTTGAGCTTTGTCGGCCGTTGTTATTTGTGTAGTGACAGATTTCTGTTTACGTTACGTGTAAACATGATAAAAACATGAAAAATTATCGAAATGCAGATTGCGAACAAAGAAAAGCCAAAAATGACAAAAAAAAAAGGGAATGTTAAACTGGAGAGAGCAATTGGAACGCATTTTCGGAACATTAGAAATCCTTGATTTTGTACGACGTCTTCTGAACTTGACGTCAAAGGATCAACAGCTCTTATTACTTTTCCTTGGAGTGAAACAAAAAGAAAATTATCACTGTAAAATCACCATAGCAAAATTCTCACTCTTTTGCTTTGTTTACGAAAAGATACCTTTTTGATGCATTGGGTAATAAACGGGACTTTTCGTAACTAAAAGCTTTGTGCGAGTAAAAGCCAGATGTTTCGTAGAATACTTCAAACTCCAAAGAAACTTCTAAATAGAATTAAAAGTTCCGCCAAGTTAAACTACAGCTATGGAACCATGTCAAGTCAGAAGACACATCGTTTTTTCTTGGAAAATCCGTTAATTGACATTCCGATGTCCCATGCATGCATGCTGCTTTGATGTCAACGGCTGTTGCGAATTGTTTACTTTTTTCTTTACCAGTTTTGTTTGGTTGTTGCATAAAAGCCATTTTATTCGATCGGGACTCCAGCCACCATGCAATAACGAACGAGGAAAACACTTTCGTCAGTGTTAGTGTGAAGATATTTACTTATGAATTACAAAACGTTTGCAAATGTGCTATTTCATTAAAAAATAAATCAAATATACGAAAGAAAATGAATATGAAACACAAAAAAAAACACGACCTAGCTTATAAAGTCTGTGCCCTGAAACAAATCTTGAATAGTTCTCCCACAGTCGTACTTTTGTAAAACTTGGATTAAACTATTAACGTCTTTGCATGTTTTTAATTCTAATTAATTATTTAAGTTACAGTTCACACAAAAATAATATACAAAAGAATCTGCAATGGAGCCTGATTAAAAAGGCGAGTAACACAACTGAAACAATTCTAGCCCAGCGCTGTGTGTATACGTAAAGTTTGTTCTTTGTGCGATAGAACAAGCCGTTTCCGTCGCATTTAACAACAACTACGCTCTACTTTTATCACGACAAAAAAACAAACAAAATGAAACTCTAATTCTAGAATAAAGAGTAATCAGTAGCAGTGGACAAACTATGACGCCTAGATGTGCGCCGCGACGCTTGTCCTGTACTTGACACCCGTGAACGACGCCTCCATAGATAGCCAATGTTCTCAGAAGGAACTCAAAGACTATAGGACAGCTGATTCTCCGAAGCGTTTTTTTTTCATGTATACCTAACAAGTCGCAATTATTTTCGAATTGCCGGACCGCTTTGTGTATAATGTCGAAAGGTAGAGGAAAAGAAACGATTTCGCCTCCTTTTATGTGCGAAGTGCGTACTATTTGGTGCGTGATGGGCAGGGGATGGTCGCTGTGTTGTTTTACTTTGTTTACTTTTTTCAAATAAATAAATGGCTGAGAACTTTTCTGCCCGGTGAGCTCTTTCTCTGTATTTTGGAATTGTTTCGAGCATTTAATTGAGAATTTAGAGTGAGTTTCTTTTACCGATTGGTCGACGTCACGCGAGGCTGATTTCAAAAGATATCTGAAATTGAAATCTACGACATTCGAAATTCAAGTACCACCTAAACAAACAACCGTTCATGTTCTATAAAAAGCGAGAGGATATTTAATAAGTTTTAAAACTTGATGAAGAAGAATATTTATTAAGTTTTCATCTGTATATATATATATATATATATATATACCTTCAGAGAGAGAGAGAGAGAGAGAGAGAGAGAGGTATATATATATATAGAGAGAGAGAGAATATCTATTTCTTCACCAACTCAGAGAGAAATGAAATCCGATTCAATTATTATCATGTAGCCTATGAATGTTTAATTAGTTTCAAATTAGATCTAAAACTGGTTGAAAATCTACGTTGAAATGCAAGTAGTGCTTGGCCATCATACTCATCATAGCTGACGATGGAAACTACATTATGAGCGGGCAATCCCCGCAGGAGATATCGATAAACCACAAGGCTCTTGCTTCCTCCAGGTTCCGTTCCCTTCTTCCTACGGTCTCCTCTCCTGCTAGCCCATTATACCCTGCTTTGAAGCGAGATGCAATTATTGGGGAGGTAATGTAAGCAGTGTCCTCCTAGATTCCTAGGGCAAATTGTTTAATGACTACTTGCTACCATGGTGTTAAACACCTATTACAAGAAGCGACGCTCTTGAGAAGGAACCGGCAGCTAGAAATAAAATACATTTAAAGTAAACAAACCTTTTAATTAAGTTAATGGAAGATGGAAGGCGACCAAATACAACCTGGTTTTCTTTTAGCTTTGGGGGTGTGAGTAGGAGGGGAAAGAGTAAAATAAATCGGCCGAGCGAGGAACCGTATTCGTGGAGACGTGAGATCCCGAGCCAGCTTTGAAATCCACCAATCGTGCACAAGGAATAAATTTTGCTCTTAGAGATGAAGTTTTCTACTACATGTAAAAATGCTTAGAAGCGGAAGAGCCTTCATAAATGCATATTTTTATCAACTGTAGTATTTCACTACTTTTTTGTAGCATTTAAAGCAACGTCTTTTTTTTTTATATGCAGTACAACAGTGACAAAACACATAGAACTGGATCGAACTTGCGTGTTTGGCACACAGCACTCAATTTTTTGGTTGTAAGAGATATTTCTACTTCCAAGTTTTTTTGCAGCATAAGTTCACGACTGCTTTAAGGTGGTTTTTATGAGTCCAAAACTTCTATAACTTCTCGATATAAGTAATCCATTTCGGAAGCCATCACCACGATGTACAAAGACTTCTAAAGCACCTAATTTACTTCAAAGTAATACCAAACAAATACAAAAAATTAATAATAATAAAATAAGCATAGAGTGGTTAGCAGCAGGATAGAGAGATACTAAGTACATGCAGACCGGCATAAGGAAGTGCAGTATAGAAATGCATTTAGTGTGTTGTGGGGTGCGGTCAGAGCAGCAGGTTGGGGTGGCTATAGCCGCTGCAGTGTTTGCCGCATGGCTCGCTAAGGACCGAAGCTGCCGACGCCGATGCCGACGCCGACGCCGAGGGTGACATGGCGCTGGCTGGCACACTTGCAATGCGTCGCGCACCCGAGAATTATGCGCTCCTAGCACCAGCAAACTATGTGCTGTGTGCTTGAAACCAACTGAGACGCACATGATCTACGGCAATGGGTGCTAAAATACATGCAGAGTTCGCTTTTGGTATAAAAGAAACTGTGATTAATAAGTCCACTGGGTTGGTGTATTGAAAAGCTTGCATGTATTTGGGCTAACAGTCACTTTACTTGGTATTTCACCAATGGATTTAGTAAATTGATGGTCGCAATTTCATTTTACGTTTGAGTACCAGCTTCCTGTTACGACCAATTGTGCATTCATTTTAAAGTTTTCGCATGTCTTTGCGAAAAAGGGAAAGTTGTAACAAACTGATAAAATATGTTACGCTCTCGTAGAAATCATGAATATGCCACCAATATTAATGATTTCATGTCCCGAAAAAAATCTTTTTTATTTTTTACAATTCTCGTAAAAGCTAATCTGTCATTGTTTCACGTGTTGGAACGAGAAAAGTACAACACTTCTTTTTTTTGGACCTACGTGGAATTTATTTTGTGTTCCAGAAAAATCCAACATAGTAAAAGACATGAGAAGCACGCGACGCGAACTGAACGTCAAGCAAAAAAGCTTTGATTAAGTAGCAAAATATTTTGCCCGCTTGAAAAGCCCGAATGACACGTTTAACTGAGAAAACATACACGTTGCTTGGCTTGATGAAATGCGACAAGATTTATATAGGTTTGTCTCTATTCGGAAATTCTACAAATGCTTCTCAATTCCAACCCGCGCACATCCACCACTCACCGACTCAGTATAGCATGTACACTGTCTAGCTCCATTTCCCAATGCCGCGGCAAATCAAACTGTCTCTTCGGATTTCGCATTAAAATTTACTTTAAAGTCTTTTCCATGCGAACTACCTCGTGACTTTTCACCAAAAGACAGGGCAATATGACCCTCTCTCTCACATGCTCATACGGCACGTGTTCATTTATGGATGGCAAAGATGAAAGAGATTGTCAAAGTTATAAAATTTTCTACGAGTCAGTTTCGGAACACACGACATGAATATTAACATGGACAGTTTTTGGGGTATCTTGTCCTGTATGCATAACATATTCCTAGACAAAAGGAAGTTTCGGTCCAATGCAGATGATCAAGCTTCGACCAACAAGCATATCTTTGATGAGCTACGATTCAAATGGCCTGGACGTCGCCAGCGTTGTCGTGGAAGATAAAGGAACCCTTCCAACAGTGTATAAAGCCACAATACCACCCAGTGGGTATAGGTAGGTAGAAAATAAAAATGTCTACGTTTACTTCTCATGCAAAAGTTTCCTAAAATGTTATTCCGGACATTGCTGTGGGAAAAACACTCGTATCTTGATTTTGAGCTAAATTTAAGCCCTGAAATTTATGAATGCCAATCTTTTCATGGCATGCAACGTGTACTATGTCTAGTTTTGAATAATGTCTTTCTGCGACCCCACTGCCGAACAGAACGAGTCAAAAGTTACATTACGTGTTCGCGATTTAAGATTTCGCGATGTTTAGTGATTAATATAGCATTTCGAAGGCTGGTTTTAATTTCGAAATAACCCTACTTTTATCGCACATTGATGATAAAGTTTTGTAGCCAATTCCATAAGAACATAGACGGAAACTTACGACATCCAATGCGTTTTAATTACTCTTTCCCGGCTGAAACTTTCAGCACTTCAAATAATCTGTGAGAGTTCTGAAATTTTCCTCGAACTAAAATTTTCTCATAAAAAAAAGACGCCACTGTCATGTTCGGCTCTAAAAATGGAGTGCATTTTCTAAGACCTCTTTTCATTGCAAATTTCGAGGCCCAGCTCATGGCAACAATGCACGTATTGCAGAGTGCCCGTGCTGTCATGGGGGGCACGTGCGTGACTCCCCGTGTGTTTTCCAGGATCCGTCGTCACGTGACCTCGTTGCCGCATATTCAAAGAATAGCGCTGACTAGACCAGATATGTGAATGATTTGACGCCTCCATCAGATTATAGTCGCTGGAGATTTGTGCACCCTCTGATGTATAAAATCCAACTGATTTGCATAAAGCCCTTAGAAAATTATACTCAATTTACAAAGTCCAGTTGATTGAACAATCTCTTCACTATGTCGACATTGTAAACCTCTCTGTGCCTATCAGGAAATGGCAGTTTTTGGGCGAATCCTTATTTGCAAAGGCTCAGAGTGTATCGAAGTAGAGACAGGTACTCAACTAAAGCATTAGCTCCTCTAGAGTGTTGGTTTTCCCAAAAAAGAGACTCAGAAGGCATCGACGAAGTGAATAGACATTTTTGAAGTGTTGCCTTGTCTCATTCTATGGGAGGAAAACAATAACAAGACAATAAGCAAGCTGTGAACAGCAACGGTAGAAGAAAGGTCACTATAAAGAGGAACTAAGAAAAGGCGGTCCGCTATCTCTGAAGTAATATTCTTGGTGCTGTCTTGAAAACGTGTGGGTAGGTATTAGAACTGTGCTGTATAAAGAAACCTCGCTCGGTTCACGGTAGGAGGCTTGCAGTAACGAAATGTATGAGGTAACATCTTGCGATGTTATGGCAGCGAAAACACTTGGGAATACGATGTCAACACATGGGTAAGTGAGACTATGTACGGCGTGTAAAATTCAAATTTCTCTTAATTATTTGGTGAACATGTGATCGTAATTCGTTGTCGTGCAACTCGGAAAACCTGTGTCTACACAACGATCTAGATTTCCGATTCTATAAGCGGAACACATTTTATTTCCTCCCGTGACAATTTTCCGAACAATTTACCGATGCATTTTCCAACAAGAGAAAATGTATTTTCCGTACCGAGAGCCAGGCATTGTACTCAAGTAAGATATCAATCAAATTGCACATTCGTTGAATAGCGATAACCTACATGCAAAGAGAACGCGGTGATGAACGACTTGCCTCGTAAGGTTAGGTATTTGTACTTCAATGACAATGCGAGAGAAGAAAGAAAAAAAAGGAAAATATCACCCTGTAAGTGCATCTGGGATACGAGCGTACAACAAATTTGTACCGACACTGCATAGCAATGAACAGTATTCTACTATCCTGGAGTACACTCCATGTAATTAAAACCTTTTTGTACGACTCTTTACCTAAAACACTAAACAGTTTCCACTTTACTTCTCTATGTTAAGCAAATTGTTGTAATGCAGCAAAGTAAGCTCGCAGAGTGTGTACATAATTACGGCATGAGATCCAGCGTCGAGTGCACAAGATGCAATTTCTTCGGATTGAGTCAGCTGCGAGAGCAGTCTTACAGCAACAGCACTATTGGCATTAACTGAATCAAATTATCTATGCTGACTTGGTAATGACTTGCTTTACTGGCTTACACCCATCGAGAACCTGGTGTTAGTCTACTCCAAGATAACGACGCAGGAGATGGACATTACGTGCTGTGCTCGTTGAATGTATGTCAGGACAAACACCAGGGGCATTTCGTGGCCCAGGGGTGTTTCTGACCTATACAGGTTGCTCAGGTCATGCCACGCATGGCGTAATCGCTATGACTTCCCTCTTCGTGGTCACATAAAATGGTGCCTCGCCACTGAAATTGACAGACAACCGAGGCTAAGCAAGTGCGACTCGTCTCATTTTTACTCTTTAGGACACGTCAGAATACGTATCACGTCACGTGTGGAGTGCAATTACTTGCAACGTTCATATATCGCTCGAAATGGTTCACGGTATTTGAAAAACGCCTGAACGAAGAATGTGAACGTCTGCATCGCATACCTCCGTAAGCACAAAGTACATACATAGGTAAGTTCGGAAGATTTTTATGCGCGGTTGGTCTGGTTGGCAATGCTCTTCACGCATCGAACACAAAGTGAACGAAATTTTTTAGCATGGGTTTAAATTGGGGGTACCTCGTGTGCGCATCTCTCTTTATAGGTCCATACCAGCGGCGTGGTATAGAGTAGGGCTCTATAACTGGGGAAACCTATATACCATAATCCCGGAATAGGATATACTGAATAGGGAAAGGCATAAATTTAGCGAGAATCGCTACACGTCTGGGCTCCATGAAAATGCTCTCTAGGCGGCGGTGGAGGCGGTGGCGGCGGCGAGCATCGCAAGGGAGTCGCTCCCGCCCCATGCACGAATCAGGATGGGGATGCAAGCGCGGCCGAGATGCCAAAGATCTGGTATCAATTCTAGGCCCCTTGCGACAAAATGTCGCATTGTGCTCTGTAGTAACGCGGCGAACGTTGAACAGTGCTTTCAACATTAAGTTATGGCGAGTTCGTGTTAAATATTCACATCTACTTCGAGCCTAAAATTTGTGGGACAGAATTTAGATTCTTACTTAGCATGCAGGACAAGATGTACACTTTTGTGCGAGTTTTGGATTAAGTGTATGGGTTAAATAATCAATAATTTCTAGCGTAACTCTAAGATGACTTCTACCAATATTTGTCAAAGAGCATACCATAACCATACTTTATGCAAATATGAATGCTGTGCTAATTTTCTTCGAGAATTTCCAGTATTCATCATTCAAACATCAGAACAACAAGTAAATAATCTTCATTTTAATTGCTTTTAAGATTCTCGGTTAATGTAAGTTTAGTATATTTATAACACAATTAAACAATTACGAGAATAATGACTAGATATAGTATAAGATAAGCACCAAGTTCTCTTCTTCTTTACCCATCTTTCCCCTGATTAACTTATTAACGCACGACTTCACATCACTTTATCAAAAAGTGTAATAATTACGTTACCTGCTGATGCAAGAATATAACTCATTCAGATTGCAAGTTTTAAATCTTTCCGCGCTCGCAAAAGGAGAAGAAAACTTTTTGATTGTGCTCTAATATTTGCCATGTGAAATAGACGACCGACTGAAATGCTAATACGTTTATCAGACCAACGCCAGGCTTTCTTCTATCGCGGTATTGGAAAAGCAAATCATCTTTCAATTCACTTGTCGCCGAGCCTTCATGCAGTTGCAAGCATCAACGATAAGAGAAAAGTTTTTTTTCCTCCTGTGAAAGTATAATTTCAATTCTTATAGCTCTAGGGCATTTTGAACTTGCATAGTTGTGAAATCTTCTTGGGACCTTGCTGGCAATATGTCTATTGCCAACCCTAGCCAACTCTACATGCGATGCGGGCATATTTTACCAGGGCCAAGTCATTTCATTTCTCAATTTTCTTCTTCATGAGCATGAATGCTTGACTGGGTATTATTAGATTTTCTTAGATTTATGCATTACGCACAGCAAAGCTCGCACGACTACAGAAGTTTCCTCCTAGCGATAAGCACCCGTATAACACTCTTCAAAGGTTGTGAAAACCTTCCTCGAAAACTGTTCTTTGCCTTGCAGCGCGCGCGAAAAGGAATGTGCGAACTTAGAGCCGTTTCCTAAATTAATTTATTATAATACGAGAAAGCATGCACGAACCCCGCCTTATTTTTACGAATTTTTTTAAATATCTGCTCGTTTGAAACTAGCCGTTAGCCCTCACCATTATAAAATAGGATCTTATGGATAAAAGCCGTTAACCTTACGGTGAACAGCTGTAATTAAGTGCAAAGTTCAAATGAATACGAATTGATAGAGCGCACCGTGATTTAATTTAACGATAACAAATGACAGCGGAGAAGGTACTAGATTTTACTCCGTAAAATGTTCGCTCTTTTGCAGTCAAATCTCAGAGTAATATAGGTGCAGTAGTTTGAAATAAATGTCTGCTACGTAAGTCCACACGTATGGAATAAAATGTGAAATATTGCTTCTTCCGTACTCGATTACAGTTTCAACGCTGCACCGCTCTTTAGGGCACGTGCTATTCACATGTGCAACTCGGAACTGCAGAATACCAAAAGACCCTACATGGCCCCACGATCAAATTGTATATCCCCATAAAAAACATTCATCGATATACTACATAGCAAATATAAAGGTAATAGTGCAGTAAAATGCATCATAAGCTTTGTAGTTAATTGATCTGTAAAGTTGAGGCGAGCATGTCGCCTCATCTTCCACACGAGCGGTGAATGTACGGAGCAATGGTAATTATTACTTGAAGTCTGCTTATTTGTGTGCAAGGATTACTCGGAATGTGGATAATTCATTTTAAATTCAACGCTACTCATCCGTAGACGTTGATAGGGAGGTAGTGGCAAATCCACACTGACAAAAGGAGGCGGAATGAAAAATTACCCTACTCGACGTCATGCTAAGCGAAGCCAATGTAATTTCTTTGGTAATAAGGGAATTTTTACAACTAATATTGCAGTAAATTGGGTGAAAAAGGTAAAAGCTAGAGCAGTTTTTTATTTTATCCAGCTAGCAACCTCACAAGTGTTGGTAAAAGCCTGCATTTATCACAATGCTGTAAAGAGTTTTGCGATTGAGATGCAAAGGGCGAATTCTCGCTACTCGAATTCTTGGATCTATGTTTCCACTCGTGGAGTCCGTCTCGAATTGTTTTCGGTTTCTTGAAAGATTTACCATTCAATCAGGGTGTGGGGGGAGGGTAGTATGCTCGACGAAACGGATAAGCAACCAATCAAAAATGCAGCGTATCTACATCCCTTGTTTCGGCGATTCTTCAAACAATTGCATGATACGAGACCGAAATTCCAAATGCTATTTTAAAAAGTTGTAACTGTTTTAATCCAAGTCAAAAAATAAATTCCGGTGGGAAACGGATGGAGTTTATAGTGTAATATTCGACTCGTGTGGATCGGGGATATACTAAAAGCTGGCAAAACACAACAGGCGACGTGTTTTATGAATTAAAAAGTATTAAAATTGTTTTGAGTCGCGATCAATCGGAACCCCCTTATGAATTCTTTATAGGTCAAAGTGGTGCTCAATTTTATATGGCATTTTGAGCAAATAAATCATCGCGGCTCAGAGTTTGAGTTAATTTTACGGCATTGCTTCAAGTATCGATTTTGCAGCAAAAACAGTAGGAATATTTACAATACACATTTTTTTTTTAATTCTTAATAAAAAATAACTGAATTGTGATATTATTATACATCCCAGCACCATTAAGTATAATTGGTAATATGTTGAAAAAGATCATACAAAAACTCGTTCAAATGAATATAGAAAATGTAAAAGTAAGAATAATTTAAGAATAATAGAAAATGCCATAGATGTAGAAATCATATGACCACTGAGCTGACACATGCCAGTAGCTTTGTGCTTCTGGTGTTGTTCTTTAAAAGCGTACATTAAATAGCTCTACTTTTCTATAATAACCTATATTTTAAACAAATTTGTTTGAACAGTTTTTTATGTTAAAAAATCGAACTCTGCACTGGGAAGTGAGGGGCACTAGTGGTTTCGATGCCACTCATTCTGGTGTAAATAAGATCGAAAAACGCACAACTCGTTGGTTTCCTGTAGCATTAAACGCTCAACCAGCCTTGGTTGGAGATTACGTTAGCAATTAAAGTAATGTTAAAACATACGATGCTTTTAGGAGCAAAAAGGTACCTCGAATAAAATTATCTTGAAACTGAATTTTATTCCTGTCACGTTTCCAATGACGATACCATCAATAACGAGTCTGTAACAATATTATGTGAGTTTGTTGCTTCACATTTCAACTTTCGTAATTGAGAACAGAGTATTTGTGAAAAAAAGGTGCAAAGGATAAACTGTTTTACCATTAAATTACGCTTAAAAATAGATAAACATCTGTAAATATTAAATTATTTTCAAATAAATAATAAACTCTGGTAACGTGTTCAAGGACGCGTTTAAGGACACGTTCAAGGACACGTTTAAGGACGACGAAACCCGAGTTCAAACTGCGGACTGCGGAACGCCGTGTCATCTCACGTGTGATACAGCTACTGTTGTGAAATTGAATTATTATTGGCTGAACAAATATCCATCATAGTAGCACTCGGTTTCTTGTTGACTCTGTTCATGACGGATTGTTTGGTGTATTTCTTGGCCAGCCATACCAACAGACCATTTCCAACATTAATTTCTCAACCCTCGATTCCCAGTTTTCCTTCTAGTCTTTTCTACGCTAAACCAGAACAAAACATGCCTCAATATCATCAGAAACCGCATTTTTATATTTACGCTAAATAACCGCTTTTGAAATCCGAACAAAGGGAATAAATACAAATAAAAAGCATCAGAATGAGAAACTAGGTTTGAAACAATTTCGCTTCATATGCAAAATTGACTAGGGAAATGACGATCCCGGTGATACCTGATTTATTCAATAACTTTGAAATTCTAGCTAATATAAGTTTAAAACTATGTTCAGAATTTCTGTACATTTCAGAGCAAACGCCACACGAGAGTCGAATTTGATACCCCTCTGTCTGCAAAGCTGTCTCATTTCCATTTCGTTTCATTTCATCCGTGTGGCTGTCGTCTCCGTTCAGTGTACATATTGAAATATTTCAGTTATACTTTAACGCCATTCCTGTGACAGAGCGCGAGAGGTTGGTTACCGAGCGAGACATGTCGCCCGTTTTACAGGCAGCACGGAGCCAATGGCAATCGCGTTGGGATTTCAAACTTTCATGATTATTCTTGCTCATTTGAAATTAAATGCCTGCGATAATAATCTCATCTATACATAATCAGTGTGATGGTGTTATGTCAAAGGACTAGAGAAATTAAAGGCGATGACCCAAGCGCAGAGCAAATATGGTACAAAAAATGGATTATCGCTAGCAAGTCTTACTAGCGTTGATAGTGGATTGGTGGGACTTGGAATTGATGCCCGACTTCCGGTCTCGAATGGGCTGTCGCGTAGTGGTAAGATATTGTACGAAATCCAAGCAAGACGTAGAAGATAAAAATATCGCCATGTGTTAGCGAATTTTGTAGAAAAGCGATGGTTGTTTTTTTGAGTAATGACAATTGAATGGCAGTTTCGTTCTTGTGTCGAGATGTCCTACTTGTATTTAATTTTCAAAAATAAAATCTCAATCGCGGATGGCGTATCATATGTTGGATGTCAAATTATTTCTACAAATCGAAGAGCGCTGTTTTCAATTTAAGATCCCGCATCGAATTTCAAGCATTGAATTTGTGAAACTAAAAGCTGCGAGTGTTATAGTATATTTTTTTCTTCCGCCTTCATGATAACTTGATACCTTTTTACAGATCTCAGATATCAATTCAAGAATTTCAAAATGAAATATTCGGATAGTGGTATTTTATTCGTTCTGTGCAATATTCTACCTCTATTTTTATTTCCCTAGCCATATGAGGGAATTTTTTTCTTGTTGTGTATTAATCCAACTATAGGAAACATCACAATAGAGGAAAGTAAATGTATATATTATACATATACAGTGAACAAGCAATAACCATGAAGATCAAAAGTGAGAGTCGAATGAGATATTGTAACATATCTTACTGACAGCATCCTTGCAAAATATTTGAACTAATGAATTTGATTAAAACCCACCCTACCCATTCCAATTTCTGACATCAAAGTAGTGAAATGATCCCAGTTGGTAATACCAAAGTAGTGATGCAATCCCACACGGTGGCACCAAAGAAGTTACGAGATCCCACACACTGACACCAAAGTAGTGATGGAATTCCGCACACCAAAGAAGATCCCACACAAGGTGACACCAAAGAAGAGAGGAATTTTTCAAAATACATGCTTGCAAGACACTGACATTTTTATTTGTATCGAAAACTAGGTCAACTAAATTTAAAATATGTATATACGTACGTAAATGCTTTTTGAATGACGGAAATGGTAGTTCAGAATTGAGGCCATTAAAAAGCAGGCATGGAAAATTAAATTGATTGCCAGGGTTCTTTACATATCCAAAGCAATAACACTACATGTTTATTTCAGTATAATTGTGGATGTTTTTTCCCTCTACACACCAACCCTATTACAGTGTATTTTAATGCATAGAGAGAAATGCACGCCGAGGTATTTTCACAGGTTTATTACATATGCAACCCAGGTGATGTGAACTGCCTTAAAACCACACGTAGAGGCACAATTCCTCGACAAGTTTTAATTAGTATGAAGAAGCCGCGGGATTCAAAGAGTGCATTATTTTCACGTTTTAATTACTCGTAAATTAAACGTAACGAGGAGAGCATATTACACCGTAAAAAATTCACGCACTAGCTTAAAATAAAACTAATTGCACCGAAATAGGTGACCAGGGATTTTTGTGGCTTCTTATCAATTTCTCAATTTGCATATTCAGTTCTGGTACTGCAGTAATTACGCACGTCTAGTGCATGCGGCAAATTTCGGACTTGTAATATACTTTAACGTGGAGCGAGAAAAATAATTAAAGCTTATTGCACAATGTAACACTATGAGGAAAAGCGGTAAACGCGGCACATGTCCTTCCGCCAGATGAGCAGCCACCTTTTTTGACATTGATTTAAACGGTGGTCTAAAATGGTTTCGAATAGCCCCCGTTGAATTTTCCACTAATAAAAGGGAATGGTCTAAAATGGTCCATTCCCTTTTTACTTTTACTGTATAACGTATGGGAGGCGGTATAAAGCAATCGGCTTTAAGCATTTGCTAGCTTGTCGTTTTATTACAAGACAGTTCTATATCATTTAGTAAACTACCCGGCAGGGCAATGACCAAGTCTACTTTAAGAAAATAGCTGGAAAAGTAGCTAGCTTGGGTGACCGCAACGATTGCAAATCATAATATATGGGGTTTTCTTCTTTTATCGGTTCAGTTGTGGTGAAGTTGCTACCACGACCTAGGAACTATGGGTAAAGTTGGGAGATGTGTGAAAACCTGAATGTGATTTCATTCGACGAGAGGCTTTGTCTGTGTGCTTTTTTATACTGTTTTATGTCGAACCATGTAATTTATACTCTGCACTTGAATAGAAAGTACCTTATGAGAAGTATAACAACAAATCGAGCGTGGTATATCTTACGAAATTTAAGTCAGTGTAAGTTTGATGCCAAAATGTGTTGAAAATATAACGTTGAGTTTTTAGGTATATGAACAGCTTTAATGTTAAAACTTCTGTTGTGCAAACAAGCTGGCAACAGGAGGTAACGGAAGAGGACACCCAATGGGGCTTCCGGCCGTCCTTTAAAAATCGATGTATGTAAATCAATTGTGAAGGTTAGCATTAATAAAGATTAGATGGAAGTATTTTTTTTTTTTTAATGCAAGCAATCTGCGAGAAATACCGAAATTAAATTTCTAAACACGCGAAAAGTCAGTGACTCCGTCTTGTAGTATCCCCCACTTTTGAAAATAAAAGTCATTTGGCGGCCATTTTTGGCATAGTAGTATATTTCGGGAACAGTAAGCGCGAAAATGCACGTTAAGTATACTGTGAAAAAAAAAACATGGTTTCAAGTTGGCTCTTCAACTGAACATGCGTATGAACAGGAAAATGCGTTTTATGACTTTGCATATGAATACAGATACGCATAATTCCGCCCCCTTGGCGCCACTCAATAACACGAGGTCAGATTCATTACAACAGAACGTGACCAAAGAAACCTTAGGTGCAACACCGATTTCCAGTTGGTATCAATGAAGTCACTTCGCAGTTCAAGTAACCATTAGGATAGATATGTCTATAGCCGTTCACCTTTTCGTTATCACCGCCGTAACGACGTACGAACGACAAGACTCATGACAGCGCCCAAAGGACTAAGGTACCTTAGAAGATTCCAAAGCAAGAAATAGCAATCTCATGGCAGATCGGATAATAAATCGAGCAGAATGTACAAAAGCGTAGCCATCTAATCGGCGAGTGTACATTGAGATGTCGGCCCGGTGGCTGCAAGGCCTGGAACGCAGCGGTGGTATATCGGGGATAGCTATCACGCCGGGATGAGCCGGAAGCCTAAAATCCACACAAGCAGAACGAGTCGGTGCCGCTGCGTCGCTACCCAGACAATCAGACCCTAGGTATACTTATCTTGATCACACATTCACTTCGTTTATCGCTTTCAAACTACGCCAGACTCTAACAATGATGAAACCCGGCACCTCCACTTTACCCAATAATATAGCTCCATCGCAGTCTTTTTAATCAACTCGAAAGATAGGCTCGAAGACAATGAGGCGGAAATTCAATATATCAGAGAGTGGTATTTGCTGAACCAACTGTTTCCGAAGCTGATGCTGATGCAATCTTCTTGCGAGATGTCGATCTTTAGTTAATAGAGGAAGCCTTAAAAAGTCGATCATCCCGTTGGAATGACCTGACTTCAAGATTTCTTTGTGAACATGATATCTAATTGATACTGAACTCAACCTTGTTCTCGGTCACATTTGACGAAGGGTTCAATCTGCAGGTACAAATGAACCCTACACATGTGATCTTCGCGCCATGATACGGCATGCAGGTGGTGTGTCTGGCTAATCAGGGCAATCTTGCCGGGAGATGTAACGGCTGCATCTGTCTCTAATTCTAATTAACGTTACAATGCTGCAGGATGCTGACATATGTTATAGAGTGAATGGCAATTGGCATCATCAATGAAACACTGCAGATAGGTAATGTGTATGCTAGAAATGCATCTAACTATTATATTGCGCTGTATTGTTTGTGTATTAGCATCTTGTACTGAGACAACCACCAACTGCATACTGAATACGGTGGCAATACAAATGCCTGGCTCACCCGTTAAGGCTGCTGTGTCGGGCTGTTACTCAGGTCCAAATCTTGGTTTACTGGATACAACTAATCGGACACAACACTTGTCCGATCGCGACGAAACGAAAACTAGGCGACTCATCACACTATTGGCAATAGATTGACATTTTTTAAATCAAAAATATTATTTCGTCTTACAGTTACACGGGTTGTAAAAGAGGGCGGGTTAAATGCGTTTTCCGGTGTTTTTCATAAAAATGATCTGAGCTTTCTTCTCAGCTGTGGATCCCAAATTTGTTCAATCTGCTAACACTACCAAACTACACATAAAAAATACACGAGCTAACCATTTTGAAAAGCATCCCTTATTGGTTGCATCCAGTTTTCATATATATATTTTAAAATTGATTTTTTTTTTAAATGTGCACTAACAGAGATTTTTTGTAGTTGATAAAACAGTTCATACCAACTCTGTTACCTGTTCCTTGGATCCTTCAGGAAAAGAAGATGGAGGCACTACAATCCCCTTAAGTCCATGGTATTTTAGTTTAAATAACAACAATTTGCTTAGTTTTTTCTGCGTTACATGACTCCCGGATAAAGATGTTTCTTTAAAATTTTGAATTAAATTTCAAATCGACAGAGAGAAAAATTTTGACCGATATTTGGCAATCATCTCTACCAAAAAAACGCGGTCTTTTCCCATTTCTATAAATCTCTATGGCAGATAAATTGACACATGCTCGTACCAACTGTCAAAATGTTGCGAAATTGGGGATCAAATAAAATGCTTTTCAAATTTGGAAACCAGTGACAGTTTAGTACATTACGCAATATCGCTCTTGCGTTACTTCATAACATCAAATATTCTGTAATATGAGTGTCCCACCCATAAAGAATTCCTGGCGTGGCACTCAAAAAATGCGTATGGTTCGCCCAGAAATGTGTTATGGTGAACAAAATACGTTCCGTGTCTAATAGAAATTCATATGAAATGCTTACATGAAAAAGTTCCAAAAATCCAAAGAGGGAGATTTAGCAATTTTGAATCCTTTGTCGGTAAAAGGAATTACTAAAATGCGTATTTTTTCATTTGACCTGTTTTCACAAAGGAAATTTGTAAAGAACATTATATTCACTTTTCGACTACAGGTCATGAGGGAGTAAATGTTTTAGATTTGGCATTTGCTATGTAGCGTTTTTATTTATTTAATTTTTAGAGTAGATTGAGCATTATCTCTTTTCTATTTGGATGAGTATTGTTGAAGATTTTTTTTATGATGATCCTATGCTGTAAAAATGTGTGATTGGTACAGTTAAGTCTCAATGATTACTAATATCTACTAAAAAGGAATTGACATCTGTTTTTTTTTTTTTTTTTTTTTTGAGCTAACTTCGGCCCGTGGACTTGCCACCCTAGGCTCTGAAACTACCGTGAAGTGCACGCTGGCCCAACGAGCTTGTGATTGATTTTTCGTGTTTGTAAGGGCAAGTCTCTCGGGCTTCGATGACCCAAGACCAAGAAGGATAACTTTATAAGTCAACTTGTAACGACATAACAACATTACTACGGCGACCATCACGCGGGCACCCAGTGCAGGCAGGCTACCCCCTCCACAACACGCATCATTGTTCGTGAGCGATGCTCGCTTAGAAGAATCTCGCTGAAGGGTTACAATAATTGTCAGGTTTAGGAGGTGTCGACCTTTTTTTTCTTTGATCTATTTTGTAAGAATGACCGACGTCAATCAAGTAGGACTGCTACTTTGGATGGCGATGGCCGTGCTAAGGCGTATTTAACACTTTAAAGAGGTCACCATCACCTTAAAATTAAAATTCACTTCTTATTTAAGTTTCCTAGTTTTTTATTTAGAAATTACTTGAAAATTCCTATTTTGTCACGACCCCGAGTAAAAATGATTCAAGTTACCTTTTTCGCTTGAGTGCTTTAAAAAAGCATAGCCCATAAGAATGTGACAGACCGATTTTTTTACCCCTAGCACCTAATACATTAGACAGCTTTAATAAAACACTAATTATCTGTATGCTAATCTTTGATTATCCAAGGGAAAAAAAATTGTATGTTTACATCAAGTTTCGTCCAGAAACAGCAACTTTTTAACTGAGGTCATTTTCGGTTTTTTTTTCTTCAAATTCCAATGCTATTTTCGGATCGATGGAGGTGCCGCGCGTTCCGACTGAGTATGTGGGTTTTTTTTTTATTCTAGTGACAACTGGACACACCTTTGTACGCGTGTTAGATTTTCAGAGTGAGGATCCAAGTCCACACAAAATAAATGCTTTGAAGAGGTACAAGTCCCTTCAACTCGTGGAAAATCAGCCTTTTATGTGAGAAAAGGAAAATTGCATTAAATTCTTATATGGTAAGCTATATCCTAGTTGTATGTGTACCGAATTATCTAATTTACGGCAGGGTTAATGACTGCTCTTTAGTCTAATTCTTATGGATGAGAATTAGTTCCTTTAAGGATAATGTTTCAATTAATCATTCTATGAAGCCGAGTTCTTTTTTAGCAGGTTAATGAAACGTAGCTTAATCCAAGGAAAAAAAAATAAGCTGAGTGTGGATTATCGTAGGGTAGCTATAAGCGTAGAGAATCCCCGTCCAGTGTAGAGAAAGAGGGTGGAAAAAAGCCACACTGAGGAATTTAGCAAAAATACAATCCGTTGGAGCTCAAAGGAAATGCTTTGTATTAGAGCATCGCTCCAAAAAGAGTTTTTTTTCTTAACCCAATGGAGATTGTAATTATACGTCGTGCTGAAGCGTTCCCAGCGCTTTATTTTCAGAGGAAAATTGAAACATTATCACACATTGAACACCACACTTTAAGAGACTAGATTTCATAAGAATTTCACAGTGTATAGTTCCATTATTAACATACCTTGCTAATTAAAATAAGACTTTGAGTTTGCCGTAGAGAAATAAAAATTGGGTTGTTATAGAAGAACATCTAGTAAAATAATGAAAAATAATTGGTACTAAATGGTTATTTTCATTAGGAAGTTTTGCCATTTTGCCAAATTCTTTCAGCCACCCATATAGAAACACATTTACTTTCGGGACATCAGATGGATTGATTCCTTTTTGGACATAACAGATGCGAACCTCTAGACGCCCATCTTTCTGCAAAGAAGCGACTTGCTCGCGAGGAAGCAATTCTCGCGAGAAGCAGAGTATAAAGCCCGGGAAATAATGGAAGCCTCAGTCTGTGATAAGAAGCATAAAACATAAAAAAAAAACACTGCTCCACTCCCATGCTCTCCCGGGATTAAAAACTGTGCTGGAAAAACTAAAGCGTTTTACTCTGCTTTGTATATAAAAGAATAAGCCATGGAAGAATAGGACATGAGTACATATATAAGCTTACGTGCAAGACGGCCTAAAGGCTACAAGAAGGGCATCATCGATTTCATAAGCATAAAGCAATACACCCAGTTTTTGACCCACAAATAGCAAGTCTTTAATTTGGCTCTTCGCCAAAAGCCGTATGCGACTACATGCTTTAACTTCAAAAATCGACCGCTATAGGAAAATTTCTAAAAAAAATCCTTTTTTAAATTTTCATTGCATTATTAGTAGAGCTTACACAAGTGAAAAATGCATAAAATAAATATTTTTCAGTTGGTGAAATGTACTCCAAAGTTCTGATTCCAGGGAGTAAAGCTTGCCGCTTTAGTTTAGTGTCTTGTCCCAGATGTTCGTGAATTGTTGTCTAGCCAGTTGTCCAGCGTGCCACCCTCCTACAGCAGGACTACCGAAACAAGGCTGGTGTGCTCCTGTAGATATTGCCATCGTGGAGGCAAACAAGGGAAATAATCGCACTTCTAGACGGGAGTTTCCACGCGTGAAATGGGTAAAAAGGGAATTGCGTACTGGAGGAAATGCGCATTGAGGCTAGGTAAAGTTGTATGCATCGAAGGTGCAGTAGATGCAAAATGCTAATGGCGAACTATATTGCATGCTTGAAACAAATGTCCGTGTTTTTTATTTTAAACAGTTGCTGTTTTCGCTGTGTATAAAAACAATTCCATACTATATTTTGTCCAGTTATGTCAAAAGGAAAATACAAATATCGCATGGAATTTGCGATACGATGTCAATAAAATAATTTTTTAATTTTTTGCTATGATTTTTCCCTCAGCAAACGCCACATGATATTGCGATTTTAAATCAGTCAGGTGCTGTAGTTGTACAGTTATTTATTTCCATTTCTGTAATATCACAGATTAATGGTTCAATTGAATGTTTTTTATAATAATTCAACATCAAACGAAAGTTTAAAGTAATAGAGCTCAACTGTGTAATAATTATAAGTGCATTTTAGAACAAAAGCAAGCATCAGCAAGTACTATTAACAATCTTGCGGCACAGAAACTGCCAATAACACTGGCTCGCGCGCACCATTGCAAAATGAGCGCAACTTCGAGCAATTACTCTCTGAGACTTTAGACTCGTCTCTTTGCTAATGACAAAGTTATAATAACTGGATTGAGAAGTTCCTTCTTCCGCTAACAAAATAACTTTGACTCAAATGTTACCTAAGAAATTAGATGCGACTTGATAGTATTATCAATCTCACCAGGCTCGAATCTTCTGCTTGTGCCCGTATTTTCGTTTTCGGCTTTAAAGTTATTTCAATTAGATATACGTTATTTAATTCAATATATATTTGAGCCATTTTTCTTAATGTTTTCAATTTAATTTTGGTAGTTCCGGTTGTAAATGGTATGCAGGGTATATCTATAGTTAAACAATGTTGCAAATAAAACCGATGGTATTGCATTGCTTGCTTGCTTTGACTTCTAAAAGAGTAATGTCATTACTTCAATTATATTTTGTCATGGGATAATGCAGGGCTTGCTATGGTATCCACTTGAACTAGAAAACTAACCGAGCGTGCATTCTCCATTCATTTGCACTGCAAATGCAGCTGCCATATTTCTTGGAACATTGTATTAAAATATATTATGTTTCAGTTGCAAACTAATATTTTTAATTCAAAATAATTTCTAAACACATTGCCCCATTACCATTTTGTAAAAGATATACTGTTCGAAACGAAAACTGAACTAATTTCATGAGCGAAATTCCCCGTATCCATAAAAAATCAATAACAATAACAAAACAAAATCGTCAATATGCATGCAAAAGCAAGCGAATCGTTCCATATTGCACTGGCATTCCACATACTGTCGTCTGCATGGACAAATTTACCTTGTTCACAAAATAAATACAGTAGAATATTTAATTCCAAGAAAATGTGTTCCATATTTAGAGCATTCGATTCTGAGATATCATCAGTCTTACTCCCACGGAAACCGTTTCCATTTCTGCCCCTTATTCTAGCTTTCCACCTAAATTGGTTTAATATTTCGAAGGGGTTTTGAATTAATTTACTACATCACTAACCCCTAATTATTCACATCTACAATACATAACGCACTATCACTTGTATCCAACCGTAATTGCTACCCGTGTTATTGATAACATAAACACAGAACTCCTGTACGCAATTAAACCACAGGGACATGATATCACCGGCACAGATTGTAATAATATTTTGGCCAAAAATAGCCGGATGTATTGTGACTTTATCTATCCCCCGGCACACAATGTATTCACGAACTGTGGCATCCAAGGGGGAGACTTTTGCGCCGTTTGCTCGCCATGCTACCGACCTCTCGTAATTTTGACAATGCTGCCGGACACCTTGCACCGATTAGGTAATTGCGAAGCGTGTATTGTCTTTCGGTAGTCAGGCATGGTTTTAAATGTATGTTTTAATGTGAATTTTATGTTTGATGTTTTGCTTTTTGGCACGAAGAACAATATTGTGGAACAATATTGACAATTTTATGGTACATTTAACACTATGGGGACATTAAACAGGTTTTTGACCTTTTTTGATGTTGAAAAGTGAGCGATTTTGTTTTATTTTTAGAAATCATGTAGTGATACAAACACTCTAGTTTTACCTACCCAAAAAATTACGTTAAGGATGTTTGTATTTTATTTTTATGGTTAGCTTATTCTTGCGATTGTTTGCGCATTTATATCAAAACAACTGTTATTTTTACAGTCAATAAGAAATTTTTCAGAATTTTTGCATTCTCAAAAACAAGAAGCTTGAACGATCAGCAAATTCATAAAAAATGTCCAGGCACATTTTTTTTCAAGACAGGCTGTATTCGTAATTAGTTCTCACATTTTTCTGTCTTACGCAGATTTTAGACGATGTGTACCCTGTATTTTGGTTTGGCATTCCACACGTACAAAAAATCCGTACGCTTTTATTGCTCCCCCGCCCTCCCCCTTCAGCGACAAAAATAGCGTTTGTATAGCATGTAACTAGAGGTTTGTCTTTCCATGAGGGGCTTATATACTTTTCCTGAACCAACATGCAGCTCTGACAACCGAACTGTTTACTAAAGCGATCGCACTATGAAACTCAGACAGGGAAATGACATGCATTATAATGTATATTTAAATCAAAATAATTAATTTGTTGTGTTTCTCAACATACAAGTTCTACTTGCATAAATTATGAATAACGATAAATAATAAGACTCGCATTGTGCGCTAGAATCAGGAAATGCAATCTGCATTCCGTGCATGGATAGATAATACTCCATTCTAATTAGACATAGCACGATAGGAAAAAAAAATCTTATCGAGTACCAACCCATAGCCGGTACTTGATGCTAGATAAAACATCTTCATCGTGCTGATATGTTGACATGATACTCATGACATGATGTCGGATGATACTTAACTACCGTCGTAATATAATTATGATACATATTTAATTGAATGCAACCCACTATTACAACTCGTAATAAGAAATATCTGTGCGGCGGAATGTTTTCTTCTATTGAGCGATCGTCAAGTCACTTGAACATTCACAAGAACTTACGGTAGAAACTTGAGTAGGTACATGTTCAGTCAGATGAGACGAGGCGTATTTAGATTGAGAACAACTAGCTGGTAGAAACATTGCTAGAGCAGAGACCGAAAAAACATCAACAAAAATGTAACCAATCATATCGAAGGTAACATGGAATATTAATAAAATTTCTATCAGAATTCTGCAAAGGTCAGTAACATGCTGACTCTTTTTAGACAGAGGACCTCAGAAGAAGTCTTTATCCAGTGCAGTGAGTGCCTAATGGAGTGACCAACTCTAGCTTTGTGGACTTGTAATTATAACGATAGCAATCGTTGTCCATTTCTTATCGCCAAAGTAGGTAATTGCCTACCCTGCGAATCATGGTAAATAAGCCGATCTGGCATGGTCCGTGCAAGTTGGTTTTATCTTGATTATTGATAGTGGATGGTGTTCGATGGTCCAGCGAACACGGTTTACTTAGAGCAAGCTCCGATCACTAATGCTAGTTAAAGGGCAAATATTCGAGGGATATGGCAGAGAAGAAAAATCGACTGACAGACGAAAATTTTTATTAAATAATAGGCGGCTGCAAGGAAAATTAAATTTTCAACCATACTAGCTCCTTTTTCAATTTTCAAACGAACATCTTATATGAGATAAGATTATTTATATTGCTTATCTTATGTACCCTTCGAGTTTACTGGTTTTTATTTGTTTCCTTTGGGGAGTTTTTTTACTTAAATGCCTTACTGTCGTTCTTTTCCGCCTGCAGCTTAGAAGTGTATTTGAATTTTGTTTTTCTTTGGTTAATGGAAAAATGTAATCCATTTTCGGGAAGTAAGAAGCTTTTGTATTTAATCTCGACGACACAAAGAGGCGAGTAGCAGCACGGATTTCAAGTGATCCAATATAAAGTGAAGCAACAGAGACAACCAAGCTTCTGGAATGAGACTACAGGCTATGAACGCGTCGCCGTGCCGAGTGGGGTGGTGTGAGGGGTGGGTTTAATTCATCCCTTTATTTGCGGCTTCATCGGTGACTGCAAGCCACTTTGTCTGTTCCCGGGATATTCTGCTGGCTACTTGCTAAAACTGTGAACACTTCGCGCCTAAAAGGGAGAGGAAATCTGCACCTTGTTATTTTTACCATCGTGTTACGCAGCTTCGCTCATTTTTTAGCCTAGGATCGATTTTCTGATTGCGAATTTTCGCAGACGCAGTATTTTATTGCAATGATAACGTATGAATTCTTGTTGTTATTTTTATGGCCTAGAAACAATTTTCTTTTCGTGTGAAATGGAAGAGGAAAACGGGCCTGCCTTGTGCCTTGTCTACAATATTTATTTCTCTGCAAGCAGCGGAAAAGTGTTTTTACTATATAGAGATCTTTTCCAGCGCCATGGACATGTAACATGCTGTCTCCGTAATCATTATTACAAACACCATACAATTGCAAAGGCCATGGCCGGTTTCCCTCGACTAAATGAAAATGGCGTTTCAACAGCAAATAAACACAAGAAGCCTTTCCAGCCAGAAAGTTCATCATGTCTAGATTAAATTTAGGCGCACTCACGAAGAATAATTTCATGGAACATTTTCAGTTCCCTCACTCAGTATAAAAGACATTTAATCTTAAACAGAGTTTTTCTTTTTGTCATATTTCGCCACTTTGGTGGCGGAGTGATGTAATTCCACAAAGATCTGCTCTTGCGTGAACAACTAAACGAAATCCGTTAAATCCTCGGAGAATTGGTTAAGCAAGGAAAAAATAGGAAAATTCTCTTATTTAATTTCCGCTACGTATGAGAAAGAGATTTTCATCGCTAGATGCAACCTTTTTCTCCCTTTTCGTTCGACTTTAAAAATAAAATAAATAAAAAAAAAGTAATTTTCGTGGGTATAATACCCTGCGGTCATTCAAGTATTTTTATAAATTTAATATCACTTTCGATAAAAGAATAAAGTTATAAGTACTCTGATGTCTAAATATGTATTTTCCTGTAATTAACCTTCTTTTCCAATACACTTAAGTGATAATTCACTTTTATCACAAGCACTTCTACCAACCTCAAAGAAACACAATGATAAAGTATTCTTTCTTATGCTTTGAAACATAAACAATTTTCTTACTGCTTACATCTCTCCTGGCGATTTCCTTGATTTCCCAGTTGATTGCTCAAGTTGTAAAACAAGAATTTCCTTAGAAACTCGCTCTCGCTGCTCGCTCCGAATCGAGGCAACCAGAAAAGGTATATGCTCGTATTTATACTTTAATCTGGTGTCTGTCGCTGCTGCTGGACCCTGATTTATCAAGCAAATAACCGTGCACCATCGAGAAGAAACTTGGAAGTTGGATTTTCTCTGTGTTCGCGTTGGCAAATATAATTAGTACGTACTCCCAACAGGCAAGTGCGCCTGGCACGTTGCGTTTAAATCCTGACAGAAAAACAAAACGGCTGCTGACTGGATCTCTGACTGGATCTCTGACTGGACGCGTACGCGTTGTTTCTCTTTTCCTGGAGGCACTCTGACGCACACTCTGTAATTTCTGCATTCGCCGATTGGGTGCAAGAGCCCTGAAATTACCCATCGTGCTTATCAACCCCGGTTTATCTTTCAGAAATTTGTTAAAGCTGCTAACGCTCATCATAGATCATTTTCGCATTAATAATATATTAATATCGCTGTTGCCCGGCGCACTACATCATGATTGGTATCCGTTAATTTCCGCCCCATTGCAGCAGAACTACGAATATGAAGATATCTCTGCATGCCGATATTTTTTCATATTGATTGGTTGGCGCTTTTAAAAAGCAGTTAAAGCTAGAATTTGCCAGTGCACGTAGATTAATCAGGAGCAGCAGTATCTACGAGGGCTTACACGACAAATTTACGAGAGATACACGAGGGCTTTCAGCATCTTTTCTTCCTAGAAATAAGATTCAGATTTTCTAATGAATTGTATTTTTTAATATGGGATTAACTGTAATTTGGCAAGCAACCCACTCTTATTGTATGTGGACACGGTAACAGTACACGAAAGCTGATGCTAAAACAGGTAAATACCACATTGAAACTTCTTGAGATGCATTTCTCCATTCTTTTTGCTTCTGTCATCTCCAACAGATCCTGCACTAATGTAGCTGAGTACCTGGTCATAATATAATGTAGATTTATCCCTCACTTGTATTAGGATGCAAAACGGTCATTTGAAGGCAGAGAGAATTGAGCTTTCCTTCATCATGAATTGCTAATAAAGTTTGTCGGCTGCTGGCGCTACGTACGCCCAGTAATTCGCACATTTAGCTTGGAAAATGCAGAGTAGGTGTACGCAAATACGAAGCCTAGCGTTTACCTACTTATCGAAAGGCTGCGGCGTCCAATAAAAAGAGATCCTTTCTTTAACAGAAGCACATGGAAAAAAACTTGAAGCATAATTCGCAAAAAACGTTTTAACGCTAGCGCGAAAAAGCCGGTAGCTACTTATTGGCTGAAAAAGTGGAGCATTTTAGTTTTAAATAATAGTGTGGCTATGGGGTATGCCTTATCAGCTTTACGTTTTAAATTACTTTTGCAGCATCCGAATTGCTTTTTAACATTATAGTTTATATGCGTTTAACCATCAATTCTCGGTGTTATTTTATTTGCGAGCAGGCAGATGTGTATTATTGATTTTGCATCCATATCAGTAAAGTTTGGTTGTTAGGCAGGCAGAAGTGGTTTTGCTTGTCGGTTGTTTCAGTAAGTTTCTGCGATTGAGAACTTAAGGCGAGCCAGAGTTCCAATCTGCCGTTTACATTACTTGGTCATTAATAATAGAAGGGGTCATTCCTCTGGCATATACTTAAGCACGTGGAATCTGCGATACTTTAAAGATAACAAAGTGCAGCTAGTAGTACTAAAAATCATTCGAAAAATGTGATTTTTGTAAAAATGTCCACCGGTTATCTCGTCGCTCATAATAGTAATATCTGGATGTGGCAGTATAAGCTGTGGATGTCAAATATATGTATTCCCACACGTCAAATTTATTACTACCATAATGCATTAAAACATATAAATTAAATTTCACGCTTTTGCCAGTGCACAGAATAATGCCGTGATTTATTTTCAGCATAAAGTGTATGTTCAATAGGCTGGTCGCACGATAATTGCACGTCACGGGTTGCCCTATGCCCCGGCGGCCAAGCAGAGATGAATGCACCGATTGCTGGCATTTTATGTCCCATTTGCATGTCGCCCGAGTGCATGCTACCTCGAACACAGGGGAAAGAAAGAGCATTTCAACTTGCAGGTCAATTTTATTAGTTGGAATTTGCAATACCTGTGCCACAATTACGCTCACCAGAGAAATAGGAGAGACGTGCGAGTGTCTTTTACCAATTCCATCTGTGGCGTTGGAGGATTTATACGCCCTTTGCAGGAATTTACACTAGTCAGAAGTCCAAGGAAAAAAGTGAATTTTTGGTACGAGACGTGCGTTGGCATATGGTAGGATTTATATCTCCCAACCGAAAGGTTTAATACATAACTCAGAATGTAAATATTCAGGTTTGGTTCATGATGAATTAGATAAAATCGAGTTCCAATCGCCATAACTTTCCCCCTCATCTACCACTTGAATATATCGACAATCCGAAATTTTCGTTGTTGTCTGAGCAACACTACTTTTCACTGTATTTTCTTTTCGTGTTATCAAAAATCAAACCCAATATTTAGCTAATCGATTTTATTGGTTCGGAATGTTCTATTATATTATTACTATAGTAAAGCTGTCAGCTTGATATATATATATATATATATATAAAGTGTTTCTTTACAATACCTGCACTCAACTAGACAGAACGTTACAGACATTTTTCTGCATCGACATTGTCTGCAATCGAACAAATTATACGACTCGCATGAAAGATACACCGCCGCGGATGTGTTAACCCTCTGATTTTATTGAAATCATTAATTAGAGGTATTCTATTACTTGTGGCATAGCTAACAGTTGTCCTAATGTAGCGCAAAATCCCGATATATGCTCAAAGCTAATGTTTAACTTTAAACAATTTTATGCTAAAGTATAAAACTCGATTGAGAGCACTTTGGAAATTGATTGGCATCTAGTTAACAAGCGTGTGGCATGAGGATGGACCGTGATGTTTGAAACCCATCAAGATAATTGAGTAACCAATTGACTTTTCCATTTTCCAACATCATCAATAAGCAGATTTCCGGTATGTGGTCCACGCAGTCTCACCCCTTGTGCATTTACTATAGTAGAGTGCATTTGACCGCATTGCGAGTAATGCTGCTTTGTCTGGAAGTTAGCCATATTATTAACACATATTATCCAGACTAAACTAATGTTTCATAAACTCCTTAAAAAGGGGTGTAAATTTTCTCCTAGATCGGCAGCTTTAGAGCCACTTTACGATTTTTTTTTCTTCGTTTTTCTGCTTGTAGGTTACTAATTTATTTATTACTTGAGCCGTTCCTTTATTAACTTGGTGTTTGTCGCTAAAACTTTGAAAAGGTTGTTGGGCGACTTTTACTCTGAAATTCTGTAAAATACAATCTATAGCGAGATGCTGCTCACCTGTTTCTTCGTGTAGAGCGTCCAAAGTTGACACTGATTTGAGCAGAAAAGAACACACGAAAACACCGATTCCCCACATTTTTCAAATTATTTACACGCACGGAAAAGGAACGCCTAACGTTGTATCGTAAAAGAGTTCAAGCTTATGTAAGAAATTGCACGGTCACACAGAATTACGCTTTAGAGCACGCTTTAAAATTAACTTTGTATTTTTTAGTCATAAAGATTTAAAAGTTGAAATTACAAATGCAACTCTTATTTTTTATTGTAAAAATATTGATACAAACAGAGCGCGAGACGACCAATAGCTTTTCATTTAAGCAATAAGAAATGTACTTGTATTGTTATATTTATAAGGTATTTACTTATATTATATTATAAAGAGATGCAACGTTAAACTTTCGTCAGTAGCCAAAAAAGTTTCAGAAAAAAAATACAAAATTCTATTCACTGACTATGTCAAAATACATAAAAAATGGCTAACGCGAATAATGAATGAATCCTGCCTGTTGATCGTAAATTACTACACGAACAGCGTCGGCGGCGTCGTCGGCGGCGTCGTCGCGTGCTATCAAACAGAGTTGTTTTGATCACTAGCCCTGTAGGGTACAAGGATCCACGCTGACTGTTCGAACGCAGCCGCCGCGACGCTCGTGGCGCCGAAAGTCGGCGTCGTTCTCGCCACCCGGCGTCGGCGGCCGGCGTCGCCGACACGAGCTATCACGAGCACAACCGAGTAACGCTTTCGAGTGGTATTGCTGTAATAACCGCGTGCACGGGTAAGACGACGACTGCGAATCGTATACGCACACACACACGCACACATCCGCGACCGAGCACATAGAAGACTAGCTAATAAAAGCGTCCGCAATGAAATTGCACTATACCATTGGCATGCTTCCATTGGGAATTGCTGTAGTAGTCCAGACCGGGCCAGGGCAACAGGAGCAAGAAGGAAGGTGTTATTAGGACTTATAGCCTCCGGTAGTATTTGATGCCCTTTACTTTGTTCTAGGTGCAAGCCTCATTGGTTTTTTTTAACTGCCCCTTTGTGCATGGGAGCGGTGAAATCGGCCCTCTAGCCAACAAAACCAATGGACTAACCTGAAGATGCTAGCAAAGGTTCACGCCTCGGCCGATAGAAAGAAAGTTGTAAACTTATACGAGACATTGAAGACGCACAACTTACGTTTAACCGTTGAGTTTAACGCATTTACTACGTGCGTAATACGATTTAAAACCTTCCTGTGTAATTAATCGTTAACGATTTTGACCAAGCCACGACAGCGTAATCGCCATATTCAGAGTAAATTTATAGACGTCTGAATTCCTCCATAGGTCATAATTAAAATTATATGTAGACCATTCTCGTGCCTATTATATGAGATATTGAGGTATATTCTAGCTGCCTGGAACGACAACTGGAGAAGATAATACCTTGTTACCTGCTCCTTGTTATGTTAGTTCTTGGCTTTAGGAACTCGGCACGATTTTGGGAAGTCGACAAGGCATCCAATTTGCACAGTGAACGCTGGTTTCTCACGCACACCTCTTTGTACAAAACTTTGAAAGTTTCGTCATTATCTAGGACTAATTTTCCTCGAGTACGTTCGTCATCTCTAAATGTTTCAGAAAATGAAACGCACTCTAACTTAAATATATTCGAATCTAAACGCTTATGTTCCGACAAACACATTATTTTAAATGACACTTCGTTATTTTATCTCTTTTTCGATACCATATTTCCTGATCCGATAGCCTGTTCGTAAATATTTTTAAAAGTCTGTCGGGGTATACGGTATAAATCTGGGAACTTTTTGACTCACTTCGAGAAACTCTCTCCATTCACTGGTAAATCATGCTCGGAAGTATCCCTTATCAGGGACATTCCTGTCTAATTAACAACATACAATATCTAACAACCCACAAAATAGATATGAAATTGGTTCGACATTCCAATTGGTGAATCCACTTTACCGAGCAAGCCATGTCTCAAGCCACGATTCAATATTTGCACTGCAATACCACACCGGGTACGTAATACTAGCAAGAGAATCTTGGCGTTGAAAAAGGAGCAAAAAAACATTATGTTTGTGTGCTTGCGACTCGTAGGTCGTAACAGTTCGTTTTCTGAGATGCTTTTCATGGAAACTACCGACCAACATGCATCAAGAAAACATCTTCACTTGACAAACGGATAAATACATCTAGAAATCATGCCTTATTTTTCCTAGTTTTGTAATATAGGTCATCTTCACCCTACAACTTACAGTGCAGATACAGACGGGGTCAAAAGGTGCTACATATTGGCAAGCACAGGGCTTTCAGTAATGGAGGCTCTAAAGATGGTTCTGAATTATACTCGGTGTCTAATGCCATGTAAATTCAAATATTTTTAGTGGCTAGGAATCTTTTAACCCTTAAGTTAGCCAAACCTGACCTAGAAAAATTATCAGTAAATGTTATAATTTTGGTTGAAAGCTTACAAATTCTAGCCTGTCAACAAAATATAACAACTAAATCGTTATGTAGGTATCGACTCCAATCGGATTATTGAATTTATATGTAATTGTGTTGGTTAGTAAATCGGCTGGTTTTCAGGTTCTTTTTAGTGAAAACCATATGTTGTCAAAAACTTGTGCTATTCTATTAGAAATTAAGGAAGGAGGTAAGGAAATGAACAAATCCATGATTTTCTAGTGTGCACAAACTACAAAATGGTTCCCTTTGAAAGCTTCAACGTTATTTAAAGAAATGGTATTTCAACTACATGTGTTAAAAAACATCTGACAAGGAAAGAGTTGAATCCCTTAAAGAGCCAGTGCGAATTTAAATTAACGGAGTGGTGAACATTAGAAGATTAATGTCATAGGGCGACCTCTGACATATATTGTGCTCTGTGCCATCGGCTCCCATTCGCAGGGGTTTTGAGTGGGCAGTGTTCACTACATTTTTGACAGTAGCAAATAAAATAACACATACTACGTGTGTATTGGCAATAACAAATAGGTACGCGATAAAAACAATATTTTTGGATGTTTAAAACGGTGGATAATTTAAAAATAATAAAACGAGCTGGCCAGATCCGAATTGAATAAAATAATATAAACAAAGAGATTATGATAAACTAGCAGAACCCGATGCCTAACGGCACCTTAAGCTTTTGAGGGAGTGAGCATTTTGGTTTAAATGTAAAGCCTCTAATGGGACCACAACCAAAAGTACCCCCATTTATTTAATTTGAAATTTGCCGTTTATTTCACTCGGGGTCACTGCATTGTGGAAACTCTGTGAATTCCAAAGTGACCACGATGACAATTTCGGAAACAAACGACGTTGGCTGTCAAAAGATTTCCGTGAAATATTTCTTAGAGAGTGAAACTTGTGAAATACCTTTTACATCTCCACCAGATCTGACTAAAAACCTGTTAAATGAATGGATAAGCACCTTAAATTGACAAAATGTAAGTTTCTTTGGTAATTAAGTTGTTTGACATTGTTTGAGAACTGTCAAAACCTTCCCTTGCCAGCCAGTTTAAAATAAAATTCAAAACGAAAATCCCATCAAATCACCGTATAAATGTCGCGTTGGGTCGTGCTCTGAAGTCATGTAAGATTTAAAATTATTCCCAGCAATGTTTGACTGGTTTCTAAAAAGTATTTGATGTTCTAATCCTTTTTGACGTTTAAATATCCTGAATTCACTGCCGCAAAGATAAGTTCAAGAATTCGTTCACCCTGCAGTGGTCAAAAAACCAAACAAATGAATGCATCTGTCAAACTTTTTGCAAAATTATTTCTATTTCACGTAAAACGAACGTAAATAACAGCGTTTGTGCTCAATTTCTTCAATAACTTTCATAGGCATGCATAAACAGTATTACCGAGCTGCTGCGGGTGAGTAATAGGCAAGTTTTGAATGAAATAAAAATCGAACTGTGAGACATGGCTCCAATTTTCCTAGGCAGGAAATTTCAAACACAATTATCAATATTTCACCAAAAAAACGCTTTCAAATCACCCTCAAAGTGTCACAATAGGATAGAGATTTTAATTTTGAACAATTATAACCCAATTGCACACGTTTTTAACCAAATTTCGCAATTTAAATCAACATGTACAGAAAAATGTTACCCCAGCTGGTCGGTCGCCAGATACAAACTAAAAAGTTGAACATCGCAATTTTAAAGCTTTTATATAAGGTTAACTAGCAGAACCCGATGCCTAACGGCACCTTAAGATTTTGAGGGATTGTGCATTTTGGTTTTAATGTAAAGCCTCTAATGGGACCACAACCAAAAGTACCCCCATTTATTTTATTTGAAATTTGCCGCTTATTTCACTTGGGGTCACTGCATTGTGGAAACTCTGTGAATTCCAAAGTGACCACGATGACAATTTCGAAAACAAACGAAGTTGGCTGTCAAAAGATTTCCGTGTATGATTTCTTGAAATATTTTTTAGAGAGTGAAACTTGTGAAATACCTTTTAGAATCTGGGCTTACCAATCTTGCTAGCCAAGACACCAACAATATATCAGTTTTGTCATTTATTTCCCTTCAGTTTTAGAGATATTGAAAAGAATTTGACATTGACGTTGACATTGACATTGACGTTTGAATATCCTGAATGCACTGCCGCAAAGATAAGTTTAAGAATTCGTTCACCCTGCAGTGGTCAAAAAACCAAACAAATGAATGCATCTGTCACTCTTTTTGCAAAATCATTTCTATTTCACGTAAAACGAACTTAATTAACAGCATTTGGGCTCAATTTCTTCACTAACTTTCATAGGCATGCATGAACAGTATTACCGAGCTGCTGCGGGTGAGTAAAAGGCAAGTTTTGAATCAAATAAAAATCGAACTGTGAGACATGTCTCCAATTTTCCTAGGCAGGAAATTTCAAACACAATTATCAATATTTCACCAAAAAAACGCTTTCAAATCACCCTCAAAGTGTCACAATAGGATAGAGATTTGAATTTTGAACAAATATAACCCAATTGCACACGTTTTTAACCAAATTTCGCAATTTAAATCAACATGTACAGAAAAATGTTACCCCAGCCAGATACCAAAAGATACCAAATAAATACCAAATAGATACCAAAAGTACCATGCAATACCATACAGTAGGGGCGTTTATTTTGTTTGAAATTTGCCGCTTATGTCACTCGGGGTCACTGCATTGTGGAAACTCTGTGAATTCCAAAGTGACCACGATGACAATTTCGAAAACAAACGACGTTGGCTGTCAAAATATTTCCGTGTATGATTTCTTGAAATATTTCTTAGAAATGAAACTTGTGAAATACCTTTTACAATCTGGGCTAGCCAATCTTGCTAGCCAAGAAACCAACAATATTTCAGTTCTCTCATTTATTTCCCTTCAGTTCTAGAGATTTTGAAAAGAATTTGACATTGACGTTGACACTGACATTGACGTTTGAATATCCTGAATGCACTGCCGCAAAGATAAGTTTAAGAATTCGTTCACCCTGCAGTGGTCAAAAAACCAAACAAATGAATGCATCTGTCAAACTTTTTGCAAAATTATTTCTATTTCACTTAAAACGAACGTAAATAACAGCGTTTGTGCTCAATTTCTTCAATAACTTTCATAGGCATGCATAAACAGTATTACCAAACTGCTGCAGGTCATTTAAAGGCAAGTTTTGAATGAATAGAAATCGAACTGTTAGACATGGCTCCAATTTTCCTAGGCAGGAAATTTCAAACACAATTATCAATATTTCACCAAAAAAACGCTTTCAAATCACCCTCAAAGTGTCACAATAGGATAGACCCACACAACACAGTGATGTTGTCACGATTGGACAGTGATACCATTTAATGTTTTTAATGACATCCTCAGGAACTTGCCCACGTCACATTATTATACCATTGTGATGTTGTCACAAAGATCATTTGTCTCAGAATTCTTTACACATTCATATGCTTTTTGATACCATTAATGGTATCCTCAGGATGTGTTTTGGGAATCGGAAAGGAACAAAGGAATTGAAAACAAAATACTTTTTCGATTTTCCATACCATTGCATATTAATTCGTAGGCAAACATATGATAAAGAAACACAAATTATATATATCCAATATAAATTAGTTAATGTGGCAATAGCGATATCCTCAGAAGCTTGCAGACATAGCATTATTACATCATTGTGATGTTGCTTAAATATTCGCTCCACTTTTTGTTACATATTTGTATACATTTTGGTACCATTAATGGTATGCTAATGATGTGTTCTAGGGGCTGGAAAGAACCAGGCAAATTAAAAATAAAATTATATGCATAAAAAGCTATTTTAATATCAAGGATAATATCAAGAAAATTTACTCGACTAAATTTGTTTCTGGAACTCGATAGTTTTAATATCGAATTTTGAAGTTATTCTAGAAACAAAACCTGAGCTTTACATTTGGTCTTGTTACAAAAGCTAATTAGATGCAAAGCAAGAAGGTAAATGTTCATTTACACGGGGATGCCACTAATGGAATAAGGCTAATACATTTTGCAACCCTGTGCGGCTGCTTTGGTTTGGTTTGAAAAACTCATTTCTGTTAGTCGACAGTCCAGTGGACTAGCGACTAATAATTTGTAGTCCTTGTTCCACTCAATTAAAATAATAACGTTAGGCCAGTGGAAAAACGTCTTACTATTTGTAGACCCTCTTTCAATTTATAAGACGGGGCTGACTTTTTTTGGTGAATGAAACGTAAATTGAAATAGGTACACACTGAACCCTGGAAATTAGTGGGCAATTTCATTTTAATTTGCTTGCATTCACCAAAATATTACTGACCATCTTTTATTAATTTCAAATGCGTCTAAAAACTGTCGACGTTTGTCCACTGGACTAGCGCGAATTACATTTTAATTTTAACCGAGTGGAACATGGACTAAAAACTGTTAGTAGCTAATCCACTTGACTAATGACTGACATAAATTAGTTGTCATTCCACTGGAATACTGACTAAAATAGTTAAACTCTCGTCCAGACGAGCACAGCGGTGTACCGAACATTTTTCTGATTCTTCAGAAGTGAGATGAAACAACAATGTTTTTAAATATCTTTCAACATTTTTTAAAAGAAAAATTTCGCAATTGTCAGGGAAAGTTGTATCAAAAGAGTTTTGAAGATAGATTTTCCTAATTACTGATTACTCTACTGCAGAATCCTCGCTGCTGGACGCGGCTATTTGATTCTTTTTTGCTTTGGCAAACTACTTGATCCTTGTACCAGCGTGCAGGATCCAGTTTTTTGCTTTTGCTTCAATAGCTGCATTGGTTGCATCAGGTAGATTTGGCATCTTTTTAACAGCAGCTGTAACAAATTCAATTTAAGTAGAGGTTTTGGTCACTGGGGTACCGTGCAAAAATATGTGAAATAAAAAGGGAATTCCACAAAAACCTTGATTAGAGAATTTCGATTGGAATGTCAAAAGGCATACTCAAGATTGTCAGTAAGCCATAGGGAATAGTGGGGTAAAAATGAGATACACAAAAAGAGACGGGTGAAAAATAAAAGGACCGGCTTGTTGCCCTGGCTTAAAAATAAATTAATGGATATGTGAACTTTGATCAACATTCATGCATAAAAATAAGGCACATAGTTGTAACAAATTCTTGGTGTGAAAAAATTCTAAAAATTCCAAAACATGTTGGAAATTATTTCCCCTTTTTCCATTGGAAATGGGTGTAGTTTTTAGTGTTTTTGCTCAAACCCAGGGTCGCCAGAAAGTTTCCCTGTCGATTTTGAAACTATTGCTGTCCAAAATACAACATCACCACAAAAATGTTTTAAAAGCACTCGTTCTACAAACTTACCAATTATTGATGCCGTTAGAAGCAGATTTGAAAATTTCTTCTTCCCTGTCGCCCCATCCCAAGTGAACTTTACGGCGACTTCGTTTGCGCAAACCATCACCAGCAATCGGCGCACAGCGGAGCCGATGTCCACCCCACCAACTTCAGCCATGTGTTTGATCTAGTAGGGCATAAGTAAACATTATCAAAGAGGCTACATTACTAAATTAATGCTATTTCACTTTTGCACAATTGCACTTACCAAAGCTTTTCTTAAGCCCGACTCATTTCCTAGCTTTGCCTCTAGGCTCTCGAGTTCCGACAGGGTTCTCAGGGGGAAAACAGCTGAGAAATAGTTGGAGTATTCGTCCTCTACCTCTCCTGTACCGGCACCCGACATGAGTTTTTTCAAAATGGTAGCAAGTGTGTCGTACATTTCTTTCAAGCCGCATCTTAGCAAGTATAGTTTTCGGTCCACTGAACGTTGCCATTCTGAAAGCAATTATGTTAATATTCCACAATTACATTTAAAATACAATAGGTAATAGCTTAGTAAAGCATGAACAATTCACCTCTATCAGAAGATGACTGATCTACATGGACACTCTTCCTATGTTTTGATGCAGGCTGAGCAATACTGGGTGTGTCTAGAATGATAACAAATAAATACATCATAATTCTGGCCTAAAATATATACTTGAAACATAACATAATAAGTCGACACAACAGCATCCACATTTGGAAAGACGTTTTGATTAATAACAGGCATCAGCAAGAATAGCTCTAATGTGTTCAGCGGAAAACTTGTCTGTATCCAGAGTGCACAATAACAAGCCTTTGCCTAGATAGGTAGATAGGTCCGACCACACTGGTTATCACAGCACTACCATGCTGCCTTATGTTCTGTGCACAACTTCAATGTGTTATAAAGGGGGTAAACAGATAAGGACTTACAATCCTAGCAAAATAGTACAGCCCCCAGCCACCATACCTTATAATATTATCTTCTCAGGAATTGCTCAATGCTAGCCTAAAAGGCAGGATTTCCACTGATTCCACCAGTCTAGGTAGTGATGATTATAGAGGTTAGAATGGCACGTTGTCGCAGTGTGGACACCTTTATCTAGATAAGGCAAAAAGAAACAACAGTCACTTAAGCATGATAACATAAAAACCAATTTCATGTGATATATAATTTATAACGATTCGAGTACCTATAAGCTTTGCAGTAAAACCAAATGTTCTAACGCCGGCTAGTAGGCACGGCCAGAGGCACGGCAACTGATGCCGGATGCGCCCTAACCTGTATTTCACGGCGCTCTGTGTGGATGGCGTGCCGGGCGCGAGCTGTTGGCGCGAGACATTGCGCATACATTCAAACCATGTTCAAACCACTTCAGCTCATCATAATTGTCTCAATTCACTCAAATAAATGAACAAAATAAATATCAGAAGGTAAAATTTTGTTCTAATGCAATGTCAATACTTACTTCTTTCTTTACTTCACACTTTCAGACTGATCTTCTAATGATTGCCGGCTGCCGAGTGCCGAGACATGTTGCCAGTCTGTTTCAGTTTGACCAGCTGTGTGTAGGAAGCGTGTCGCAAGTTTCATGGTGGCGGCTGCCATTCAAACCGCACTTTTTATTATTAAATTGTCACAATTCTGGTAAAAATGTAATCTTTGACATAATCAACAACATGCGGTAGAATTTGGTTATAATTGAAAGTATATACTTCCATCTTCCTCTTTTGGCAGTTTCAAGCTGGTCGTCTAGCGATTAGTATAAATGTTCGTGTTTGAACACAGAAGGCGACCCAAGAGGTTATGCTCAGCAGCCGCCTCGATCTCAATCATGACCGCGCAAACAAAGTGTGGACGCGTAACATTTAATGGTATTTTTAAAATACCATCACAATACAAGTAAAATGTATAAAGTTCGTCAAATCAAAAAGCATTAATTCGTATTTTTGTGATATCCTTAAAATTTATATTATAAATAGGGTAACAAAATAGCAAACACTTTATTATGGAATGATATTGTAATCGAATTGTGAAGATAACATTTAGTGTTCTAAAACACTAGTGTTTCGTTTGCAACCTCCTCACAACATCAGTGTGTTGTCTGGGGAGATTTTAATTTTGAACAATTATAACCCAATTGCACACGTTTTTAACAAAATTTCGCAATTTAAATCAACATGTACAGAAAAATGTTACCCCAGCTGGTCGGTCGCCAGATACAAACTAAAAAGTTGAACATCGCAGATTTAAGGCTTTTATATAAGGTTAACTAGCAGAACCCGATGCCTAACGGCACCTTAAGATTTTGAGGGAGTGGGCATTTTGATTTATATTTTACTTGACTTGAAGCATATTTTAAAAAGTTTTCGAAACTTGTCAGATGCCGTTCCAAAAGTTTTAAATAGGGCCACAACCAAAAGTGCCAAACAACACCTAACAATATTGTTAAATACCATACAATTCCATAAAATACCATAGAATACCATAGAATACCATAGAACACCATAGAATACCTAACAATACCATAGAATACCATAGAACTCCATACAATACCATAGAATACCATAGAATACCATAGAACTCCATAGAATACCATAGAATACCATATAACTCAATAGAATTTCATAGAATATCATAGAACTCCAAAGAATACCATAGAATACCAAACAATATCATAGAATACCAAAGAACTCCATAGAATACCATAGAATACCATAGAATACCATAGAATACCATAGAATACCAAATAATATCATCGACTACCATAGAACTCCATAGAATACCAAAGAATACCAAACAAAATCATAGAATACCAAAGAACTCCAAAGAATACCATAGAATACCATAGAATACCATAGAACTCCATAGAATACCATAAAATATCATAGAACACAAAAAAAATATCATAGAATACCCTAGAACTCACTAGAATATCATAAAATACCGAACAATGTCATAGAATACCATAGAATACCATAGAATACCATATAATATCATAGAATACCAAAAAATATAATAGAGTACCATAGAACTCCATAGAATACCATAGAATACCATAGAATACCAAACAATATCATAGAATACCATAGATCACCAAACAATACCATAGAATACCATAAAATACCAAACAATATCATAGAATACCATAGAACTCAATAGAATATCATAAAATACCAAACAATGCCATAGAATACCATAGAATACCATACAATACCATACAATACCATACAATATCATAGAATACCAAAAAATATAATAGAGTACCATAGAACTCCATAGAATACCATAGTACACGATAGAATGCCATAGAATACCATAGAATACCAAACAATATCATAGAATACCATAGAATACCATAGAATACCAAACAATATCATAGAATACCATAGAATACCATAGAATACCATAGAATACCATAAAATATCATAGAATACAAAAAATACAATAGAGTACCAAGGAACTCCATAGAATACCATAGAATACCATAGAATACCATAGAACTTAATAGAATATCATAGAATACCATACAATATCATAGAATACAAAAAAATATCAAAGAATACCATAGAACTCAATAGAATATCATAAAATACCAAACAATGTCATAGAATACCATAGAATACCATACAATACCATAGAATACCATAGAATATCAAACAATATCATAGAATACCATAGAATACCATAGAATACAATAGAACTCCATAGAATACCATAGAATACCATAGAATACCATAGAATACCATACAATATCATAGAATACCAAAAAATATCATAGAATACCATAGAACTCCATAGAATACCATAGAATACCATGGAACTCCATAGAATACCATAGAATACCATACAATATCATAGAATACCATAAAATACCATAGAATACCAAACTATATCATAGAATACCATAGAACACCATAGAATACCAAACAATACCATAAAATACCATAAAATACCATAGAATACCAAACTATATCATAGAATACCAAACAATATCATAGAATACCAAACAATACCATAGAATACCATATAACTCTAAATAATACCATATAATACCATACAAAATCATAAAATACCAAACAATATCATAGAATACCATAGAACTCCATAGAATACCATAGAATACCTTGGAATACCATAGTTTACCATAGAATACCATAGAATACTATAGAATACCATAGAATACCATAGAATACCATAGAATATCATAGAATACCATAGAATACCATAGAATACCATAGAATAACATAGACTACCATGTAACACCATAAAGTACTATATACAATATTAAACACTTCCATAGAAAACCGTATTAAACTCAGATTGCTTATTTGGATTAGATTTGATAAAACTGCACTCTGTCATTAATGACGTTTTGAATTTAAATACCTGTTGAATAATCACGGCATCCTCGAAAATAAGAATAGCAGAACCCGATGCCTAACGGCACCTTAAGATTTTGAGGGAGTGGGCATTTTGATTTATATTTTACTTGACTTGAAGCATATTTTAAAAAGTTTTCGAAATTTGTCAGATGCCGTTCCAAAAGTTTTAAATAGGGCCACAACCTAAAGTGCCAAACAACACCTAACAATATTGTTAAATACCATACAATTCCATAAAATACCATAGAATACCATAGAACTCCATAGAATACCATAGAATACCATATAACTCAATAGAATTTCATAGAATATCATAGAACTCCAAAGAATACCATAGAATACCAAACAATATCATAGAATACCAAAGAACTCCATAGAATACCATAGAATACCATAGAATACCATAGAATACCATAGAATACTAAATAATATCATCGACTACCATAGAACTCCATAGAATACCAAAGAATACCAAACAAAATCATAGAATACCAAAGAACTCCAAAGAATACCATAGAACTCCATAGAATACCATACAATATCATAGAATACAAAAAAAATATCATAGAATACCCTAGAACTCACTAGAATATCATAAAATACCGAACAATGTCATAGAATACCATAGAATACCATAGAATACCATATAATATCATAGAATACCAAAAAATATAATAGAGTACCATAGAACTCAATAGAATACCATAGAATACCATAGAATACCAAACAATATCATAGAATACCATAGATCACCAAACAATACCATAGAATACCATAAAATACCAAACAATATCATAGAATACCATAGAACTCAATAGAATATCATAAAATACCAAACAATGCCATAGAATACCATAGAATACCATAGAATACCATAGAATACCATAGAATACCATAGAATACCATACATTACCATACAATATCATAGAATACCAAAAAATATAATAGAGTACCATAGAACTCCATAGAATACCATAGTACACGATAGAATGCCATAGAATACCATAGAATACCAAACAATATCATAGAATACCATAGAATACCATAGAATACCAAACAATATCATAGAATACCATAGAATACCATAGAATACCATAGAATACCATAAAATATCATAGAATACAAAAAATACAATAGAGTACTAAGGAACTCCATAGAATACCATAGAATACCATAGAATACCATAGAACTTAATAGAATATCATAGAATACCATACAATATCATAGAATACAAAAAAATATCAAAGAAAAATTATCAATAAAAAACTAATCAAGTGTGTTTTGTTTGTTTAAAAACCCTATTTAATGTGTAAAAGACCTGCAAAGAAAGTTAGGATTGTTATTGATTTACATATTTGTCACAAATATCATTGATGGCTTGGAATCAACTGTGTGATCTTGTCTAGGCTGGGGATGGAGAAAAATCGTCGTATTTTAAGAAATTTCTTGTCTTTCGTATACTATTTACAATAAATATCTTTAAATATGTTTACAAAAGATTCCAATAGTTGTGTTAATAGATTGTTTAACTTTCCAAACCTTTTTGACGTGTAAATAACCTCCACAAGAATGCCACGGGCTTGTCAAGTGGCTATTTTTCATCTTGCTAGCCAAGACACCAACAATATTTTTGATACTTTACTATAATAATGCTCTTTAAAATCACCGTGAAAAAGACGTAGTTGGATTAAATCCTGAATAAAGAACCAAAATAAGCCAATTTCACACGTTTTTCCTTCAGTTCTAGAGATTTTGAAAAGAATTTGACATTGACGTTGACATTGACATTGACGTTTGAATATCCTGAATGCACTGCCGCAAAGATAAGTTTAAGAATTCGTTCACCCTGCAGTGGTCAAAAAACCAAACAAATGAATGCATCTGTCAAACTTTTTGCAAAATTATTTCTATTTCACTTAAAACGAACGTAAATAACAGCGTTTGTGCTCAATTTCTTCAATAACTTTCATAGGCATGCATGAAGAGTATTACCAAACTGCTGCAGGTCATTTAAAGGCAAGTTTTGAATGAAATAAAAATCGAACTGTGAGACATGGCTCCAATTTTCCTAGGCAGGAAATTTCAAACACAATTATCAATATTTCACCAAAAAAACGCTTTCAAATCACCCTCAAAGTGTCACAATAGGATAGAGATTTGAATTTTGAACAAATATAACCCAATTGCACACGTTTTTAACCAAATTTTGCAATTTAAAACGACATGTACAGAAAAATGTTACCCCAGCTGGTCAGCTGGTCAGCTGGTCAGATACAAACTAAAAAGTTGAACATCGCAATTTAAAGCTTTTATATAAGGTTAACTAGCAGAACCCGATGCCTAACGGCACCTTAAGATTTTGAGGGAGTGGGCATTTTGATTTATATTTTACTTGACTTGAAGCATATTTTAAAAAGTTTTCGAAATTTGTCAGATGCCGTTCCAAAAGTTTTAAATAGGGCCACAACCTAAAGTGCCAAACAACACCTAACAATATTGTTAAATACCATACAATTCCATAAAATACCATAGAATACCATAGAACTCCATAGAATACCATAGAATACCATATAACTCAATAGAATTTCATAGAATATCATAGAACTCCAAAGAATACCATAGAATACCAAACAATATCATAGAATACCAAAGAACTCCATAGAATACCATAGAATACCATAGAATACCATAGAATACCATAGAATACTAAATAATATCATCGACTACCATAGAACTCCATAGAATACCAAAGAATACCAAACAAAATCATAGAATACCAAAGAACTCCAAAGAATACCATAGAACTCCATAGAATACCATACAATATCATAGAATACAAAAAAAATATCATAGAATACCCTAGAACTCACTAGAATATCATAAAATACCGAACAATGTCATAGAATACCATAGAATACCATAGAATACCATATAATATCATAGAATACCAAAAAATATAATAGAGTACCATAGAACTCAATAGAATACCATAGAATACCATAGAATACCAAACAATATCATAGAATACCATAGATCACCAAACAATACCATAGAATACCATAAAATACCAAACAATATCATAGAATACCATAGAACTCAATAGAATATCATAAAATACCAAACAATGCCATAGAATACCATAGAATACCATAGAATACCATAGAATACCATAGAATACCATACAATACCATACATTACCATACAATATCATAGAATACCAAAAAATATAATAGAGTACCATAGAACTCCATAGAATACCATAGTACACGATAGAATGCCATAGAATACCATAGAATACCAAACAATATCATAGAATACCATAGAATACCATAGAATACCAAACAATATCATAGAATACCATAGAATACCATAGAATACCATAGAATACCATAAAATATCATAGAATACAAAAAATACAATAGAGTACTAAGGAACTCCATAGAATACCATAGAATACCATAGAATACCATAGAACTTAATAGAATATCATAGAATACCATACAATATCATAGAATACAAAAAAATATCAAAGAATACCATAGAACTCAATAGAATATCATAAAATACCAAACAATGTCATAGAATACCATACAATACCATACAATACCATACAATACCATACAATACCATACAATATCATAGAATACCAAAAAATATAATAGAGTACCATAGAACTCCATAGAATACCATAGTACACGATAGAATACCATAGAATACCATAGAATACCATAGAATATCAAACAATATCATAGAATACCATAGAATACCATAGAATACAATAGAACTCCATAGAATACCATAGAATACCATAGAATACCATAGAATACCATACAATATCATAGAATACCAAAAAATATCATAGAATACCATAGAACTCCATAGAATACCATAGAATACCATGGAACTCCATAGAATACCATAGAATACCATACAATATCATAGAATACCAAACAATATCATAGAATACCATAGAACTCCATAGAATACCATAGAATACCATAGAATACCATAGAATACCATAGAATACCATAGAATACCATAAAATACCATAGAATACCATAGAATACCAAACTATATCATAGAATACCATAGAACACCATAGAATACCAAACAATACCATAAAATACCATAAAATACCATAGAATACCAAACTATATCATAGAATACCAAACAATACCATAGAATACCAAACAATACCATATAATACCATATAACTCTAAATAATACCATATAATACCATACAAAATCATAAAATACCAAACAATATCATAGAATACCATAGAACTCCATAGAATACCATAGAATACCTTGGAATACCATAGTTTACCATAGAATACCATAGAATACTATAGAATACCATAGAATACCATAGAATACCATAGAATATCATAGAATACCATAGAATACCATAGAATACCATAGAACTCCATAGAATACCATAGAATACCATAGAATAACATAGACTACCATGTAACACCATAAAGTACTATACAATATTAAACACTTCCATAGAAAACCGTATTAAACTTAGATTGCTTATTTGGATTAGATTTGATAAAACTGCACTCCGTCATTAATGACGTTTTGAATTTAAATACCTGTTGAATAATCACGGCATCCTCGAAAATAAAATAAGTATCCACGGCGTCCTGATTCGATGAAAGATATCTGTCAAATGTTTATCTTTGATCTGTCAATGTCACTTTAAATCTAGTTTTGGCAAAATTATCAATAAAAAACTAATCAAGTGTGTTTTGTTTGTTTAAAAACCCTATTTAATGTGTAAAAGACCTGCAAAGAAAGTTAGGATTGTTATTGATTTACATATTTGTCACAAATATCATTGATGGCTTGGAATCAACTGTGTGATCTTGTCTAGGCTGGGGATGGAGAAAAATCGTCGTATTTTAAGAAATTTCTTGTCTTTCGTATACTATTTACAATAAATATCTTTAAATATGTTTACAAAAGATTCCAATAGTTGTGTTAATAGATTGTTTAACTTTCCAAACCTTTTTGACGTGTAAATAACCTCCACAAGAATGCCACGGGCTTGTCAAGTGGCTATTTTTCATCTTGCTAGCCAAGACACCAACAATATTTTTGATACTTTACTATAATAATGCTCTTTAAAATCACCGTGAAAAAGACGTAGTTGGATTAAATCCTGAATAAAGAACCAAAATAAGCCAATTTCACACGTTTTTCCTTCAGTTCTAGAGATTTTGAAAAGAATTTGACATTGACGTTGACATTGACATTGACGTTTGAATATCCTGAATGCACTGCCGCAAAGATAAGTTTAAGAATTCGTTCACCCTGCAGTGGTCAAAAAACCAAACAAATGAATGCATCTGTCACTCTTTTTGCAAAATCATTTCTATTTCACTTAAAACGAACGTAAATAACAGCGTTTGGGCTCAATTTCTTCAATAACTTTCATAGGCATGCATGAAGAGTATTACCGAGCTGCTGCGGGTGAGTAATAGGCAAGTTTTGAATGAAATAAAAATCGAACTGTGAGACATGGCTCCAATTTTCCTAGGCAGGAAATTTCAAACACAATTATCAATATTTCACCAAAAAAACGCTTTCAAATCACCCTCAAAGTGTCACAATAGGATAGAGATTTTAATTTTGAACAATTATAACCCAATTGCACACGTTTTTAACCAAATTTCGCAATTTAAATCAACATGTACAGAAAAATGTTACCCCAGCTGGTCAGCTGGTCGGTCGCCAGATACAAACTAAAAAGTTGAACATCGTAATTTTAAAGCTTTTATATAAGGTTAATGTGTCCAAAATATAAATCGAAAATCATATTTTCCTTGGCTTAAAAACAATAATAATTTGTAATTTCAAATTAACAAGATTATAATTTTAGGTAAATTCTTTCCCAATTATAGTTTGACCTTTGGTTTGCCTTAATTTGCTCAATTACGCTTGCTTAACAGCGTAGATTCACAAAAGACACGGGTTACTTTTCATTCTTGGCATAAACCTAACGAGTCTTGTGTTTATTTATCGCGTGCGTTGATCGAATCAGAATTTTCCAAAATAATTAAGAGCAATGAAAATGAAACATGTAGGAATAGAGCAAAATTGTCTGAAGTTGTGAATAGAGAAGATAATATGAATCAAATCATTAAATTGTAAAAAGAAGATTTTTTTCTTATTTTTACCTCGTTGAAAGTTACAAGAACTAGTTGATTTTTACTACAGCGGACAAGATCCATTTATATCGTGACAAAAACACAAATTACCTACTTATTTCTTTATATAAAATCAAATCAAATATAGTCAAATAAACCCAAAGAAGTCCACGAAATCCGGATTGACAAATCGGATTCCAACAAAAAACCATATTTTTTATAGCCTGATCATCAACGTACGACAAAAACTTCAAATGGTCAAGCCACAACGTGAAAAATCCATACACCTATTCTGATTTTCCACTCAATCTACAAACCCATAACATTTCTCTTTGGAGATTTCAATAAATCGTATCAATTTACATCGAGCAGTGCGCCGACACGTTGTATTGACTCCCTATAGTTAATGCAGTGTTATATCTCACAGTTACACATGCATTGGCTTGATCCTCTAACACGTGATCAATATTGTATAATATGCATGTAAAGCAGCGGGTTTATCAGTCGGTAGATGGCAAAGAGGTTGCCCGTTCGTTGCATTTTATGTGATGGGATGCAAATTGATTCTGTGTTGTCAGCAAAAGGATTGAACAGGACATCCAGAAAAGCCGATCGAGCTTTCGAACACGCCTACTGCTATAAGATAAAGCATAGTTTGGAGCTCTGTTGCGTAATGTGTGCCACATGCGAATCATCATTAAAGATGGAAGAGTGGATTTAGAGGAAAGTGATTTTTTTTTTTTTCAGAGATATAAGTTTCTAGTTCGGTGTAGTAATGCTCTTGCCATACAAATAAAGTTGTTTCTAGTACTTAAACTTTAAATTTATTTGCAATGGTGTTCTTATCATTGGCCATTAAACTACTGATGGAAAATATATTTGGAGCTATATACCGATTTCATGATAAATTTCTATGATCAGAGTGAGAATATTTAAGTTTTTGACACGTGAGTGTCACTTGGATGTCATTCCCAAGGGAAAGGTAGGGAGAATTTTAGTTTGGACGCCAGATGATCAACTTCGGGACGCTTATCGTGCACCACAACTAAGAGAGTACATTTCCATTATAGGCATTACAGTTTTAATAGTTTGCCAAATTGAAAGCACCGTTTTAAGCTCTTTGGGAAGCCACAACATAACCAACATTTTGGATCATTCCGAGAGCCACCTAGTTGCTTTGCCCACGCGTGCCACGGTTCACCGCTGATATTCTAAGCTAAGTACCGTCTGAAAGTCTATTGGAAGATTTAACTAAGAAACTAATAAACTCTGAACATTTAGTCGACTGAACGCAAGATTGTAAGCGTGTGTTAAACCTGTACCTTGATATCATCAACAATAAAGATACAGTGAAGATGCATGTATTATGTGCGAGTTATTTGTGGAGATAACAGAGCTATCACAATTTACCATGGTTGCCTATCGTGGTCAGACATGTTCCCAAGAGTTTACTTAGCACTCGTGGCTTTGGCTTGACTATGACAAAGAAACGTAATGGGCTAACAACGCAGACGATTGCTTTCGAGTCCCTGAACGCAGCCCGCAGAGCATTCCCGGCCTCTCCACTCAATGGAGTGGCTAGAACATGCGGTACAAATGAAACAATGCACCCACGTGCGACATGCGTTATGAAACGCGGTGCGTGTGGAACATTACAAGTATATTAAGGCAATTAACAATTTGCAGCCTTCATTTTTTACTATGTACTCACGACAAGTTTTTTTTGTAATTTTTTAAATAATTGCGAAAGGCAATATTTTTCAAGCTATGTCATACGATCCCAGCATCGCATTAGCTACCAAAAATGGATCTACCATTCCCACTCATATGCTTGAAATTTGTTTTGCTTTCAAAGTTGGCATCGAAAATTACCTTCTTAGAAAATGTGAGTACAATAATTACAATCAAGTCAAGAATTAACCTCTTTCGCAAAAAGAATTTGTACGCTGTGTGTTTATTTGTTATTTTCCTGCTTTTGGTAGCTGAGCTGCTGTTCCAGATTTGAATGCAAGGAAATTTGTTGCAGCCAAAAATAGGGCGGGTGGGTGTGACAACCCCGTTGCAGTGCCAAACCAGCTTGGTTGACCGCAAACCGGAGGCGTCAGGGGCTTGTGGAAAGAGACTAAGGGGGCTTGGGGGGGGGGGGGGGGGGAACATGTACTAAACCTAATGCATCCACAATAGTACCGTGTAGTTTCTTTGCTGGAAGCGAGTGGTACCCCCACAAAAAAATTAAACTAGTCATTTGATTGTCCTGTTTAGGTATTTTTGTTTGATTGAAAATGAACGCTTCGTGTTCGATTACTCTCCTGTTTAATTTTAAATTGCACAAAACATGAAGTTACAAAAATATTTAATTGAAATCACGACTGTGGGTTCTTATTAATATTATTAGTTTTTAAGGTAAAACTGCAGTATACCGCCACACCCGCGACCTGAAATTTCAAGGTGAAATTAAAAAAAAACAGCGTTTTCTGACCCTGTTTTTGAAAACATTAGAAAAGAAAAGAAAAGAAAAGAAAAGAAAAGAAAAGAAAAGAAAAGAAAATAGAAAAGAAAAGCTACTTTTTCGAAGATATTTGAGGGAATAAATTGAATTCTATGACATTCCACCAAATCTGGCCGCCATCTTTTCGAAACAGCCGTTTCTCAGTCACACCAACGGGAAAATCCCCAACAAAACCAGAGTGCGGCCTCACATAAAATTCATGCCCGCCCTGACCTAGTTTCGATAGGGGTTTGGCCGGGACAATTTTTTCCACCTCCGCACTCACGTCAAGCATGGCATTAGTATCATTTGCCTGGTCTCACTCACCCATTGCTTGCATGCGGGGGCGAAAGGTACCGGTACCTTTACATTTTTTTATTAATACAACATTCAAATCCTCCCACCACCAGGCATACAACATTCAGGGAATTCACCAAACAGTTGGCATCCCTGTTCACGAAACCATAACAAACGACCACCTGACAAATAGTGAAGTGAATGAACCCACCATTATGAATAGTGCAACCCGACGGAAACGCAAGAAACCATCAACTTCAAACAGCAACTACATCCAAAAAAAGGCGTTGCCGCACATGTCCCCCGACCCATATCGACTCAAAATTGAACAAGGAATCCAAATATACCAACAAAAAAGCAATCCGACCAGGATTAGTCGTGTGGCGGTATACTGAATAATTACCGTTTTTAATTAAGCGGGTGCATTCTTGGCACTCCTGAAAATTTTATGCAAAAAAAATATCTTTTCAAGATTTCAGTCTGTCCAATTAACTTTTTATGTCAGAATTGTGAACAAAATAACTGCCTTTAATTAAGAAAGTTACGTTAAATAAAGCAACGCACATCGCAACTTATAGCTGTCATTCGATTCAAATAACTCTCCCCGTGGCCGTGACTCATCCTAACACCTTAGATTATTTTGTCTTCACTCTTCAGATCTGCCATGGAGCTGGAAGACTCATTGAATCGGCAGCAGCCATTGTAGTGGGTGATCATTGCGAATGCAGACCGTCCCGTAGACGAGAGAAACTCAGTGCGCGATAATTCAATCACCATTTCGCCGGCTCTATTTTATAATTAGAATTTCATTGCAAATGCTGCAAGCTCTTCATCCGGTAATACAATTTTATTGAAAGACTCGAAAAGCTAGGGGTTGGTTTATTTTTTGAGAGGGTTTGATTGGAAGAAAGTCTGGCTCCAATTACGAAGCTGCTGCTTCTCCTTCAACTATCTCTTGGTGCAAGTTCAATTCGTATTCGTACGTTTTATATATATATATATAAAATCTCGAAATCGATTTCAGATAAGTTGAGGTCTCACATAATATGGTTTCTTTATATACTTGGCTGGGTATATCAGCGTCAATCCCATGCCAACTCCATAGAAGTCTGAGGCCTTACTTTTACACCTCTTATACAAATATATATACACCCATGCACTATCGCCTTTTATCCCACTGCCTTGCCTGTAGCCTGAACGATACATTTTTAATTGCCTTGGCAGGGGCCAAAATGGTTAGTGAAATTTAAATAGTAGTTATATCTAGCTAGTCAACCCTATAGGCTACTCGAAAAGTAACTCCGTCATTTTCATAATAACAAACACGCGTAGTAAATGTGAGCAATTTCGCTCTAAGAAACATGTAGAAAACACTGAGACTGATTGCTAGTCTGCTCAATGGCTCACTTCTGAACTGAGAACAGCACTCTAATAGTTGAGTTATTACACAAATTACAGAAAGCAGAATACCTTCCTCAATATCTGTATACAACTATAATACAAGGCAATTTATAAACCGTGTTTACGCTACAATACGGGAGCACACAGGGCTAGGCAATTGAAAGAAAAAGCTCTTTCATTTCATTTTCCAGATTGCCTGGTCGACCAAGTTCCTTTTCTAAAGATTGAGCCATTTCCGCGCTCGATCTAGATTCCCTGACAATGACAGAGTCTGACAAAGTTTTTGCTCACTGGCTGGCTGCGACAACTATACAGCCCCCGAGCTAGATTCACATCCGGATAATGTATATTGGTCCACTCACATAACATGTAATTTTGTGAACAAAAACGACACCTTTATTGTGGTAGAAACTGGAAATATAGTAAGGGGTGGGTTTTGTGGTCGACTTACGTGTGCATTATCTCTCTGCCTTCAAATAGATAACAAAGAACCTGTCAAAGAACAAAGGAGCTAGAGGCATCTAAACACATTTCATTTCTCAGGATAACGAATGTTATGCCGAATCATCGTCGTGTGTCTCTCTGGTTAAAATTGGCCAATCATCAAACAATGCTTACCTTGCCGCGAATGGCTTTATCAGCGCCAGAGTTCAAATGCTGAGAAGTTCTCACTTAAAAAACATTTCTTAGCTCGCACACGGTATGATAGCAGGTATGATAGGGATAAACAAAAACACGTCGAGTACCTTAGTTGTTACTGCACAAGATATATTAATGATGGAGAAATACAAGGGACTGCCGTTATGTATTCAACGAAATCGGAGACCTTGAGAATACGTTACTCCGGATACTACACAAATTCAAACCGGTTGCTATGGCAACAGGCTTGTTGACCAGTCAAGTCACAAGTGGTCAAATATAGATTTATTTTTTAAATTTTTAAAGATACATATTTAAAAATATAGTTATCGATCTGCTTCGCATCCGTCGATATGAGCAAGCATAACACGAATAACCATTTATGTTTAAATGTCTACTTGGCACAATGGAATTTCTAACAAAAATTAAAATTAAAGCCAGCGCGTTGGCTCGCAAATATTTGAATAGTTACCAGTTTGCCTTTTGACAAAAACATCAAATAGACAATTATGTCTACCAGAGCAAATCTTGCTTCTGTAAACAATGCAGCTGACTGTAGAAAGGTTATGGATAATTTCCCCTAAGGCCAGTAGCGTTGAGTGTATAGGTATAGTAGGTAATAAAATATCATATGTTTAGGTTGTGTGGTTGGAGAACATCTGAAATTGTTGACCTGTAAGAGTCATTATACATAAAAGTAAAATGAAAATACTACCTTGTTTTGTATGGGAATACCACTTTAATTACAATAGCAATTATAATTACATACTATTGAATCTATTCATTAAGGAAATCACTTATATACATAAATAGTAAATTAATTATGTTGCATCGATGCCACTGTGCTACTTGAAAAAATATGTTTAACTGTAGTTTTTAATGCTAAGTGAAAAATAACTAATTTTAACATTTGCCCAAGAAAAAATTGTTGTTTTAACTTAACATTGAAAAACCCAGTTGAAAATATTTTTCTTCAAAACTAGTGCTTAAGGTTAGATAAAGTAGACATGAGTCTAAAAACCATGAATGACACTGCTACTAACTTCACATTTTTCCAAGTAACAATACTATACAACAAAGGGTAAAAGTTTACATACGCAGCAGGTCCTAGTCCACATTTCTTAACAAATGGTATACATATATTTTGGTGAACAGTTACAATTTGGTTTGATTCATGTCATTTCTTTGGGAAGGCATGAAAATATCCAGGTTGTCAAAACAAACATTGCGTAACTTTTGAGTAACCAAACACATGGAAATCCCGCATTCTGTAAAATAGTTGTATTTCCACCTGGCAAATACTTGGCCTCATAAGTCATTGCTTAAGTAAAGCTAAAGGTGTATCAGTACCTAAATACACCTAAAAATCAACCAGGCTATATATTGGTAGGCAATGTTGGTAAGAAGTCGCCACACCTACCGTCACTCACAATATAAATGTCACGTGATAAAATAAACTGAATTCTTCACAGAAAGAAGGTATGTAGACTGAACCAAGTCTATATTAAATTTGAAACTATACTTTGTACTTTATATATAATTTTTACCAGTACCAATAAAATTATGCCATTATTGTAAAAATTGATAATATTGACTAGGGATCTACAACAATTTTAACATAATTTATAGAATTTGCATACCAACCTACCAGTTAACATAACACAGAGTTATTACCATTCAAATAAAAACTGGAATAGTAAGTAACACACATAATAAAACAGAGTTCACCTACAAATGATGTATGGATTAGTTAAAGATGTCTGCAATAGATCCTGTATACAATCTTTTCATTATTGATTACCGATTTTGTGAAATAAACAGAGTTTAATGGCAAACTTATGCAGTCTATTCATCGTTTGTATCAATAGGTACCTAACCAAAAGAAATTACAAGCATAGCAAATAGCAATCCATTTAAGTTCTTTGCCAATTTGGAGGCCTTTAAGTATGTTGTACTCCTTTAAATTTTGTTAGTTACACAAATATGTTCCATTTAAGAAAGTTTTTTTCCATTCATTAGCGTCACTCATTCCGCATTCGGCACTGATTGTGCAGAAAACTTCTCAAGTCTTCTACGCCTGATTTCTTCTTGCTCCTTAGTCAATACAGGAGCACTAGCTCCATCAGCTTGGCTTTCTGCTTGCGCTTCCACTGAGGTACTCGAAGACGAGGGAGTGCTAGTTGAAGACAAAGATGATGTCAGAACACTTGAGGACGGTTTCACATCTTCCGATTTGCTGAAAGAAAATATACCGGTTAGAATTTTACAACAATGGATGATTACAGTAGGTTGTCCATTTCATTAGTTTTCCTAAGCCAAACTGAAATCCACTAAAATGATCACCAACCTTGATGCAACCTGGACAGGCTCTGCGACACTAGCAGCAGCTGTAACGGGTGCACTTGACGAAGAGGTAACACCCGCCACACCTTGACTTGCGGTGGGAGGCCATGATGGCGTGGAATTCGTAGCTTCTGCCTGTGGTTGAAATGTTGGCGCCGGCTGTCCCGTGGCATAACCCGTTGAGCCAGCCACCAACGAATACTGTTGCATCAAAGCCACTGACGCATCCAGCAACAGCTGGATGTTCTCCAGGCAGCGAATGCGAGATTCAACCGCATCTCGCGCCTGTCCCTCCATCCTGCGCAGCTCCTCGTCGGAGAGCACTGCCAGGTTCGGCGGTGGCATAGGCGGCGGCATCGTGAACGGCGGCATGAAGGGGAACGGGGGGTTGAACATCTGGAAGTTCGGATATGCATTCTGCTGTTGCTGGAAGTGGGAATCAGCAATGTTTGCATTGGGCGGCTGGAAGGCGTTCGGGAAAGCGTCCGCTGCGGCAGGCTCCGCAGCTGGGTTGGGTTCGGCGCCGGGTTGTTGAAAGGGCTGCCAGAAAGGAACGAAGCCAGCTGGCAGCTGGTTTGGGACTCCGGCCTGCGAAAGAACAGTATTTTGAGTTTGAGGAACAATTCAAAAGGTACTAAACATACAGGTAATTTTTTTAAATCAGCTAGAATTCACAGACAAGGGTGCTATATCTTCCAGCTTTCCTGAGCATTTTGTTACCTTTATACAGAAGTATCAAGTGTCACTCATTACTTAATATGTTACCACGCGATACTTTCAAAGCTGATTAAAAAAAAAAAAATGAAAAAATAGCACTTGCATCTATGTTAAGCAGCAACAAATCAATTTTGAAGTAAAAATCTCTTGCCATCAGAAGAAACAAGCTTCAGGCTACAGCTATTGAAGATTGAGTGCTGCAATGGCTGGACATCAGCCCTGAGTAAACAGCAGTCAGCTTTTAAACAAAATTGATTGCCGTAAGATTAAAACCAAGAACATACAATCACACTACTCTCTCAGCAGAGCAAAACCTACCTGGAACATGTTTGGTGGTGCTTGAGGTTCGGCTGGCCTTGCATGCTGTGGCGCCCTCTGTGGTGCTGGTGCAGGCGTGCTGGGTGCTGACGGGGTGCGCAGGATGTTGAGTCGACACGTTGGACACGTTTGTTGGCGCTGGAACCATGAGCGTAGGCAAGATGTGTGGAAGATGTGGTTGCACGGCAGCTTCTTAGACGCTGTCAACATCTCTTCTCGGCAGATGATGCAGACGTTGTCGGCTGCAGCCAGTTCTTCGGGAGTTGCGTCCGGATATAACGTATTCATGTTTCGGATTGCGCGACGAGATAGGATCACATCGTTAAATGCCTTTTTGAATGATCTGAAACAATGTGTATTTGTGAGAGGCCTAAACGAAAAGGTCAACAAAAAAATCTGGACCAGTTCATCTCAAATTTATGTTTTTATCATTTATGGTAAGAAAAGTCTTCTGAACAATATATTTTATGCTATCAATGTAAGTGTACTAATTTATTACTTAGATAAGTGATGGAAACGTGTCTTAGCAATCGACTACATATTTTCACATATTGCTTACCTCATTGTGTAGTACATTGGTCGGAAGGCAAATAATGGCAGCGTGTATATTCGTACCATGATTGCTACGAAAGCAATGTAGAGGACCACTTTGAAAAAGCCTGTAAGAAAAATTGAAATAATCCAATTGAAATAATGAAAACATTGAATGAGATTTGATTGTAAAATTTATAACTACTACTTCAACTGCACTAGTTATCTTTATACTAGAAGCTCCGTAAGATTATCTCAGCACCTCTTTTGCTACAAAAAGTTGAATCTACCATTATACCTCATATTTGCTTGATAGTTTTTTTTTTTTGTTTTTTAAAGTTGCCCATGAAATTACTGTTAGAACAATTTGAGTACAATTCAATATCTTTCCATGTATTGCAGGCAATTCAATTTTTTACCAGGCTTTTAACATAAATGTTCTCTTACCCATGACAAGTTCTGTATAGAGTAGGAAAACTGCCTTGTTGTCCCAAGGATTTTCACTGTTAAGATCAAGAGTGTGCAGCACATACTTAATAAATATGTTGATTATTATGGTCAAGAGGATTGCATATTCGAATCCAAACACCAGTTGAACCGACGCTCCTTTTGTTACAGTTGATTGATATGCCAAACCTACAAAGTTTAAGTCTAGTGCTCCTAGTAATGAAAGAAGAGCTGAAAATAAAAATTGAAATCAAGTTACAGGTATTTTGATCAATAAAACTATTGAATAGAAAATATAATCACAAAAACTTGTGATGCATTAGTAGTCACTTACATAATACTCGGATGTGAAAAAGCCACGAAATGACCGGACTTCGTTCCATCTACCGAATTAAAAAAAGTATCAATGAATGTAGTTCAACAAATCGTTAGTTATGAACAGTTGTGAACAGTTGTTAGATTTAGCTGTCTCTATTAAATTAGCAATTGCTATGATTTTGCAGGAAATACCACACAGACATGTGAGCACAGTGAATGAATGCCAGTCAATACTAATATTAAAAAAAAAAAACGAGTCTATAGTACCTTGTAAGTAAAAGTATTAACTTACAAAATCCACTCTTTCTTCAGCCAGCCAATGAAATGATTTGATGAACAATAGCACAGTGAATAATGCTACAAACTTTGGACTGAAATCATCTCGAAATACAGTGAAGGCGAGACAAGTTTCAGTCACAGCATACCACGACCGTTCCATTAAGTGCTGTAATAAAGAAAACACTAAATCAAAAAATTGCATGGAAAAAGTTATTTTTTGTTTTTCTATATGGCTGATATAAGTTAACTACAATAATCCTAACATTGTTAAATATTTTATTAGACTTTTTCTCAAGTACCGAATACTTTCTTACCTCAAACTCAGCAGCCCGTAACTGACCAAAGAATATTTTACGCATTAACTTTCCCATTAAGACTACCAAGATCAATGCTTGGACGTATATCACCTGGAATTTAAGATAAAATATCAGACACATGTTGCAGACAGTCCAGGCATGCAATATGATATAACTATAAGATCTCGATCGGCTATCAGATGTGGAACAACAAGTTAAGGCATGGTCTTGAGCACTGCAGGTCATACCTACCTATTAACCATTGGGCAGATGAGAAATGATTATAATGATAAAAGCTTTAAAGAGCACTTTCTCGACTACATTCAAAGTACAGTACAGCTCAATAGCTTGCATGCGTAGTCGTTTTAATGTTATTTATTATTAATCAACCACGGTAGTTATGACATTTTGTGGAAGTATGGATGACTTCGCCAGATACTTCAAGTTCATTAAGCGCAATAACATAGTAATATAATGTGGGGTTATAACAGAGATTAAAAAAAGGAAGGCTAACTTGCTGGCTGATTCTTTTCTTACCAAAATTAATTGTAATAAAAAATACCTATATGCAAAATGGGTTGGGTATGGATTCATTCCTACTCACCGCCATACTAGGATTTGACTTCGTGATATACACCACCGAAGGATAAAACTGTTTCTTTTGATAGTATGCATTTCCAATTACTGCTGAAGTTAACGCTAAACTAATAAATGTAATCCCAGCAGATCTCATTTTGATAGTCTATCTGTTGATCTGTCACTGGACACGACATTAACCTTTAACCCTACAATTTTGTTACGATGGTGCTGCCAGCTACACAAATGAACACTTATTTGACGTGTCCAGCTGTGTATGGCTGGCGGGAGTTTCATGTCATTTTTCGTCAGTTCAATCCCAATTTCCGTCATACAAAAATCAAATTAACCCGTGACAAAAGCTCTATCTGCTAATCGCAATCAGTTCCATCTATATTGAAATTATTTTATAAAATCATCGAATAATTACCATTTTGTTGTAGTGAAAAACAATCATTTTCAACGACAAAAAAAGCATCACTCAAAAATCCATTTCACAGCCCTCTGCATGCATTTTTTCTACTAGCTCCAAGAGCAAAAATGTATCTAGTGGAGCGGCTCTCATACTGAGGTCCGCAGTTCCTCTTAGGGCACATTTGCATCACTCAAGAAATTATTTTTGCCTTCCCACACTAAAAATAGCTTTCTTCTTTCATGCGATGGACAGGTTGCTTTCCGATACTAACTAGTCCGTTCCATTCCGTAACTGCAACAATGTAATGTACTGGGTGTTTTGAGGACTGCTGCCACATGGGGGTAACCGGATAGATTGTACTGTAAAAACAATCTGAAGGGTTCAAATTGGCTTGTATCTGAAAATATTGTACCGTAACACTTTCTGGGTAGGGGGGTAGGGGTTAAGAAAGAGGCATATTAATGCTGGGACTAAAATTAATGAGTTCTTTTATTTTATTAATTGAAACAATCATTGAACATGACAACTTTTTAAGTAAGCTCAAACACATAATGCAAGCGAATATGAGAACGTGCTTGGTTTTCATCACTAAATAAACATTTATCAGTAAGTAAAAATAATTGTGACAATTAAAGTCAGTGGAAAAAGATTACCTTATGAAACAAATAATAGAAAAAAACTGCTAAAAACTGCTATTATATCTACTGTCATCTTAAAAAAAAACAAACAATAAAGCATTATCAATAAAAGTCTCCCTTATAAGTACACATGTGATTCAGTTCGGAAGAAACATACCACAATATAACACATTGAAACATATTGAGCTGAACATAGAGCATATTGAAATATGTACAACTTTTCAAATTTAAATGAGGTAAACCTCCATCAGGAAATCAGGGTGATTTGACAAGAGCACAAGCTTTCAGAAGCAGCCTTGGCGATTGCCGCCTCGGAAATCCTAGCGGAGTGCCGCAACTGTTAGTCATGATTGCTCTCATCGGGGTCAACATCTTACGAGCATTGCGGTCAGCAGTCATTTTCTGCGGAGTTTTGCCAAAATGATGTGGCGTTATCAACAAAAGATGTTGTTTGATGTAAGGAGTTTCGCGAGGAGTTTTGCTCTTGGCACAGTCACGATTAGACTCCTTCAAAGGCGACACTTTTTCAGCTTCAGGTGTGCAGACACTGTAAATTGTCTCCTTGAGATTGTCTGGCAAGCTCAACTGAGGGGAGAATAAAACAGCATGTCTAGGCTTGAGAAAGGGTGACACATGACTATCACTTGCAGACATATTCTCTTTGCTGTTTTGGAACAAGTCCACTGCTACAGGCGACGTCGGGTTTCTAACGCACTTGCTTGAAGAGGCCACATTAGAACTTATGCCATGGGGCCTTTGATTTTTCTTAGGCTCCAACATACTTGCTACACCAACTTTGTGAGACAGCAGCTTTATAGCAGTACCTTTCTTTTTCTGGTCAACACACTTGGCTTTAGACAACTTCCTAGGCGAACCAATTTTTTTTGGGCTTTCCGATTTTCCACCTGCAGACGGAATGGGAGCCGCCGTGAAATGTTTTTTGTCTTCAAATGACTGCCGCTGCTTGTTGCCTTTCTTCAAATTTTCCAAACTTGTAGGGTGTATAGTTGACTGACACATCTGTAAAGCACTCATCACGCGTCTAAATTGGGGGCCAGGTGCCTCTGAAGTCCTGGGTCTTTCAAGAGACCTGCGCTGAGCATAGGCGGCCACTGGCTCGCCTCCACTCGTGTTATTACTGAAAATCTTCATCCTTTGTGAGACCATGCCAGCATTCTGTTCCAAAATTTTAGAAACAGATGCCCGTCCAGTGACAGGAATTTGAGCTGGGGTTGGATTTGCTTTGAAAAATCCTTGAGCATCCAGCCATTCTTTGGTACCTTGCTTGTTGGTCGTAACAGAGTTTCTTGGACTAGCTTTCACAGCTTGCAAATAGCTAACGGAGACAGGAATCTTTGAACCACTTGATGGAGATTCCTGGCATGACACTGATTGCTGGAGCATACTCCTTGTGAGAGGACTGCTGAATGATGGACTTCTGGTAGCCAACGTACCTTCCCCTTTGCTCAGATCTTCTACCCTTGGGACAATTCCACTTGCGTGTTCGTTGTGGAAGCAAAGGTGAATCCTTGCATTCTCTTTCGGGGTGGTGGAAAGCGATGAATCGATTGGTTCAGGCTGTGGCAGCCCAGACCACACTGTGTTAGGACCTCCTCGTTTTAAAGCAGATCGAGAATACAGGTGAGCACCAGGCGATCCCGATATTCGCTCGGACATATTCCTAACAAGGGTAGTATTCCGCAACCCAGGAGAATTATTTCGAAACGACCGAGTACTTTCTCGAGACCTACGTCGTAGAGTGCCTATCCTCCTTGCACTAGGTGACCGAATTACTTTATTCTCCAAACTCTGACGTATCTTCAAATCTCTCCCAAGACGTTTGGCTAAGTTGTCAGTTGATGAGGAAGTGTTGTCAAAAGTAGTCGACTCTTCCAAAGTCTTCTCGTAAGCAGTTTGAACCTTTTCAGCTTGCATAACACCATCGTTATTAGATGTGTTGTTTGAAGACATAGATATATTGCTAAACGCTTCGGACATTTTGTCCTCTATAGCAGATACTCTGTTTTTGATAGCTTCATACTCTTTTTTAGGAATTCGTACAAAGTCCTCCGAATCATTTGACGTATTTTTCTGTAGGGATAGATTGATACCATCGATGGAAGTATTACTCTCGGACTGAGAAAATGCATGACAAGAAGTTCCTGGATTCTCAAAACCTGCACTATTCCTCACAATCATTTCCATTGCTGGTTCGAGTAAGTGAACATCTACAACACGTTTCTTACGCCCAAAAATACTGGAGCTCCAGCGGCTTTCCAGATGCATATCAGACTGGTTGCTGGCGGTGGATATTTCCGAACAATGCAAGTCATCCTTCTTCTCCTGAAAAATGTGGGAAAAGTTCTACTTGACGTAGGTGTATGAAATAGGAGTGCAGTAGAACTTTGACCGTGTTTTGGCATGCTTTCTTACTTGTTTCTTTGCTCCTTTCCGACCTCTTAAGCTCAAACGTGATCTTTTCTCGACTTCCTGTTCGCGGTCGCCCTTATCATGCTTTGATGAAAAAAACCGCTTGCTCTTTGACCCAGTTGGTGGTGGCGATGAAGCTATTCTGGGACTGCAATTAATGAACAAAGATGTTAAAAAAATTGTGTTCGTCTTCCTCCAACAGCTTTAAAAAATTCCTTTGGGTGCCTAGCTTTGGCTCAAACATGTTGGTGCAGTAGGTAGTACAGTTGAGCAATCAATGGTAGTACCTGTGGTAGTACCGTTGAGTGTGCAGGTTATAGGTAGAGGCACAACGTTAATGTTACAGTTTCTGCATGAAAGACGTCTGCCAAATGACTACCTTACCGAAAAAAATGCAGAGTACCGGAACACCCCGTTAAGTGGAGCCACTGTTGAATGAAATTTAATTTCGATATTACTCGTACGTTACTCGCTTTTGAATATCGTTATGTGAATATCAATCACTGAAGTAAACATTGATGGAGATCTTTTGAGCATGAAAAGTCTAAAAAGCGAGTAAGCCTACGAGAAATATCGAAATGAAATTTCATACGACAGTGGCTCAACTTAACAGGGTGTTCCTTAAACCTACATTAGAGAACTGGCTCTGGTATCAATGACTGATAAGAACAACCAATAAATTAACAACAGGTCAATGAACCCTGAAACCTACATAGCTATTATTGTTCCAATAATGGGTAAACACCAAAACATGCCAACTCCATCCAAACCAGAACCATTCAATTAAAAATGTGGATCTGTAAACATATATATCATTGGTACTGCAACCATGTCATATACCTAAGCACAAAGTGCAAACAGAGGCAGGGTCTACTCAGCTCTGGCTCCACTCTACTAAAGAAATTTGGTGAAACACGACACAAAAGAAGAAAAGAATCAGTGATGACACTTACTTAGGGTGCTGACACACATGGGGAGTGAGAGTGTGAAGATCAGGGTTCTCGGTAGGCCAAGAGGAGGCAGCAGGGGTGCTGACTAGAGTTTGCATTTGAGGGAGTGCTTTCAAAATGTCTCGCCTGTAAGAACCACAACACTAGGGATAACACAATTGCTGTGAAAATGGAAAGGTATAATGTGCCATATGTGATGGGAGGTCATGCAATTGCAATTACCAACAATAAAGGAATCACGGTCAAAAAGCGTTGTACCAATTATCGTACCCAGGTAGATTTACACACAACAAAAACATAAACAGTAGGGCTTCTATGACTAGAAAGCAAAGTGTTTAGGATCAAAAATGCAAGACTACAAAAACGGCAGAATACATAAAACCATATCAAAAATAAATTCAACTGAATTAAACAAATATATATTTTTTTACTGGAACACAGCGTGTCACAGGCTAGAGAGTAAAGTGTTATCAAGTTCCAACTAGAGGCATAACACATGAAATTGTATACTTTAAACTGTGGACATACTTTTTCTTCATTGAGAATGCACTTGTTGCAATCAGAGCCTTCCTTTTTGACCCCGGTTTTATGCAGGCAGGAGTGTGAGGCTCTGGAGCACATTGATTGTTTTCGTCCGCAGCCTGATCTGAGTCAGCTCCAGCTTTATTTCCCACCATCTTTTTAAGCCCACTGAACATTCCTGTAAAAGGAATTACCAAATTCATATTTAGTAACCAGTGATCATTAACTTGCCACGCTTTTATAAGATATTAATGTCAAAAAGCAGCGATGTTAAACATAGAAATGAACAAACTACAAACGTTTTTAAAAATCCAACCAAAGTACAAAGTATGTGTTTAACGTACTATTCAAAGAATTGCTTCGCCTGGATTTCTTTTTCTTGCTGCTTTGTAACAAATCTGAGTCACTTTTACACAAAACCTCGTTCTTGGACTTTGAAAATGACCCAGCATTGGAAGCATTTACAATGCTGCATAGACTGTCTGGAAGGATGCCAATTTTATCTGCATATTGAATAAGAAGCTGAAAAAGAAAAAGGTTCATTTGAGTATAAGTCTATTAGGCTTTGTCTGAATCTTTGACTCAATCCTTAAAATCCTTTGACATCCAGCATTAGTTACCTACCTCAATTACTTCCATGTGATGATTAAGCCTTAAGCCACTAGTTGCTGTCATTTTTTCTTGACCCAGAGGCATAATTGTTGGAGCAATTACAATAGCAATGTTGCTTTTATCCATTCTATTAACATTTGACTGTGATGCCACCTCCGAAAAGAACTAGAACAAATACAGGAAAACGTAATCGCATAGCTGTTTACAGAAGAGAAAATCAGAAGGGATGCAGTAAACAAAATTTTATCTGTCACTGGGTATGTGCTACCTAATTACCATAGCTGTGCAAGATGGGTAGAAAAAACCCCGACAAATATGCCTAGAAAATCTCAGTGCAGTATGAACCTAGGAGTAGTGAACTGGATGAATTCTGCTACATAATCAGCGAAACCTTGATATTTTAAAGAGTTTAAAGCACCATTCCCAAATTATTTACTAAAAAATAAGGTTTAGAGACTTGAAAAGTTGATATAAGACTTAGCAAAATTTTGGCTTGAGCAGTTAAATATTTTCAATGGCAGAGTCAATGGATAGGATAGGAAACTATTATGCTGCTAGAAATACCGAGAGAAGCATGCAAAAACGTGACACGAACTCAAATCATATTTGTTGCAAATGGGGCCCAAGCTAAATGCATGAGACAAAGAAGATCATAAATCAAGAAGAAGTATGTAGCCAGGGGCACAGAAAATAACCAAACCAGGCCTCCTGCTGATCTGTGATTTTGATGTGTTGAATGGTCGAAAAAAAATATCGACAAAACCAGCAATAAGACAGCAATAACTACGTTACAGTATTGGAGACCTGATAAAATCAGAAAGGCTGTTAAATAGTACACACCAGCCACCACATAGATTCTTACTAAGAGAAGGGATTAGTTATGTAGTAAACTTTTAAATGCTGCAAAATGTTGCAAACTTACCTCCATTAAATATGCCAACGTGTTTAAACTGCTAGGTGGCAAGAGCAAGCAAGTGAGGAGCAGTCCTTCGGCTTTTTTATCGCGAAAGAGCAGACACCTGCAGTAAGCACATTAACTTCAATGATAACAGAAATTATGTCAAGCAGGTTTTCTTGTTATTTCTAGAGCATTGAATAAAAGGTTTTCCTTATTTGAGCTGTGTGTTTTAATTAATGTACCGTAGAAAGATGTCCTGGATAGAGCTTGGCAACAAAGGCTCCGGAAGTTCTCGCAGAAAAAGCTTCAATAAGTTGGCGACATCTATTTCATGGAAGCCCATTCCAAGCTTTCTGCCTTCATCAATATGGATCTAAATCAATAAAAAACAGATAGAACAATCATAGGTAAGTAGAATTTCCAGGTCTTTATGGTTTGAAGTACAACTAAAAACACAGTGATGGTGTGGTTGACATTATACTCTGCTGTGATGGACTTGTGGTCCTAAAAAGGATATTTTTTTTATTCAATTTATTAATTTTTTTCTCTCAATTATATATGTTTCTTTACAGTATCCTCTCTGAAGATAGGAAGTTCATTATAGTAAACCCTTTCTACAGCCTCGAAGAATACCTCACCACAACATCTCACCAACCATCTCTCCTGTAACTCCAAACTCCGAACTCCGAACTCCGAACCCTCCCCGATAATCATGACCTGTTGGCCTGCATGACCTGCTAATTACTATTGTCACTTTATTGTTAACAAGCTATAGTATAAAGCACATACAAATACTATGTACTTGTCCACCGCTTCAAATAAATAAATAAATAAATAAATAAATATATGCTAGCTCACTTCTTAAAACCCTGCTTGTAAACTGGATTGAATTCGACTGGGCAAAGAAGTGTTACTGAAAGTACATACTCACAGTAACTTTGCCCACCCTTTAAAAAACATTTAGGCACATCCCAGATGCTGATGCATATAGATGCAGCACATTGTCTTAAAATTGAATTGGTAGTAGTTATGCTTGTTGTGCATAACTTCTTGGTAGTTATTCAAAATGCTGTGCAAAGAACCTTATAATTTTAAAGGAAAGCATTTAATATGGGTTGAAAAGAGATCCAAGAAAGTTAGTTCAACAAACATTTCACATCAGGTTATATGCACGTGAGCTAAGATAAGAAAGCATAGAATTCAGACAACCCACTGGTTTTGACCCTAACTCAAATGTGTATATAAATGTTAGAAGTAATCCCTTTTTATTATTATCACCTTCATTTGCTTTTGACGAGCTGTAGAGCCACCCTTCCGAAAAATTCCTTCAGTCTCGAGGCTTTGTTTAATAGATGTGCAAGCATCCACAACAAAGCTAGGAACCTTTACTTTTTCCCCTGATGTAAGCATGGCATCCACTGATTCGAGTTCCTGGAGAGATCGTCGGAACACAGCGCCATGTTTTGATTGCTGAAGAAAAATTATAAGTTACTCTCATTACACCATTCGTACCAATTTCACGTCACATTTGAATTCTCAACCAAGTGTGTGAAACTTACTAATTATAAATCATAAGCTTATTATTATGATAAAATATGTATTAATAATGAGTTATAATTTTTTTTGACAATCTAGGTACCTGTTGGGAGTGTTTAATGACTGGCAGAACATGTCTCTTCACACGATGTTTAATGCCTAGATTTCGCAAGTGTTCTATTACTGCCAAATATATTTCTTCCGACGTATCATCATCAACATTGGATAAGTGCATTTTGTAAAAGTTTAAATAAATGCCAAGTGAATTATTTTTGTGCGGTACTAATGGAGGAGAATTCTATGAGAATGCCATTGTCACATCCACGCCTATTTTATCCAAATCACAGTACAAATTTGACAGTTCCAGGAAAAGGAAACATCAGCAGGAAATATACGACTCAAACTAAATAAAATTAATTGAATAATATTATGGAAACTCGTATGTCGCAGTCGCTGACTATTGCCGAATCTGAATTCTAGAACGAACGTAGACCACGCTCATCACAACACAACAAACGATTTCAAACTCGATCCTTATCTCCGAGAATGTGAAGTTGACCAATCATAAGCGTTGGTTCAAGCTGGTTGAAAAGCAGCTGTGATGACTTGTAACCGCTATTTCTGACACTTGATAGAGGCTGGCGGTCGACTAACCTTGAAGTTAACTGAAGACGGAATTGCGGGTTATTGGAATCTAGAGAAATTAGGAAAATGTATTTGTTATCTGGTTTAAGAATTGGTGCAATGAAAACTATAGAGAAAGGTACCTTATCGCAAATATATTGCATATTTTTTGACACATTTTCCATCCAGCTTCACTTATAATCAGGGTTTGGCCCATTATTTAAGGGTTATCATATAGAACGTGAAAATCGACATGAGAGCAAATCTGTTTGTATGGCTTTATTCTCACGTGTTAATGAGTCATTTATGAAATACTCAAAACATTATTCTGCGGGAAATTTGTGGGAAACTCGAAAAAACGAACTTGTTGTTCTCGCTTGCAGTTTCCCAAGAAGTAGGTACACGGGTACAGTAATTTGGAATTTTTATTACATCTACAATATTAATCTTGAGATTATAACAAGATTTCAGACATCTTACTAATCTAATTCCAAATAAAATTATTGTTTTTAATGATTTTAAGATGAGTAAAAAAACTCCCCCAGTGAAAACACCTAAACTTCACCAGTAAATACAATTTTTATAGCGATAATTTTAAATACTATATCCAAAAGCACGAAGATTTCAGAAATGTTAGTCTTCTCTTGGTCAGACAAATAATGTCAATGAAATTGATGCCCACATAAGTCGGTTCACGGCGCCAAATTACGTCCAGCGAGCACGCTGTCCGTAGCTGCTCATTACCCCCCCAACCAGCAGAGTGAGGAGACCTATGAATGGGCTTAACCAACTTTAGATTACTTTCATAGCGATTATTAAAACCTTCTTAATCATTACTTGAAACGTAGAAAAATTAAACCTATCATTATTCTATGCTTGAACTCTAAATCTTAACTTGCAAACTCATTTACAGCATCAATGCTCCGATTATTTGCATCAAATACTGCTAATCCTACAACAGAGTCTGTTTCTGGAGGAGCATGCTCAAAAACAGAAAATTTAGTCAAGAAATTACGTGCCAAAACACCTATAGGTGAGTCGAACATGGTGCAACATAATCAATCCATAGAAGAAGAAATAATACAATTTACAATTCAATTATTATTGTTTCAGAAATAAGTTTTCATTAAAATGTTTTGGTTTTCTTCCTGATATACATATTGTTGATATTAATGTGATTAAACCTTTAGGTAAGCTGGATGAATTGGATGAAGGAAAGCATCCCCAGCAGGAAAAACAACCTTTGGAGCCCTGGCCTGAAAATACAAACCCTAACACAGGAGAAATTGGTGGCCCCAAAGGTCCTGAACCAACAAGATATGGTGATTGGGAGAGAAAAGGCAGAGTTTCTGATTTCTAGGAATAGATGAGGTACCTATGTAACTGAAATAGGTGCTACATAACACTTGGACAACTGTACCATTAGCTTGAACATTATTAAAAACTTGGTATATTATGTTTTGTGGGTAACTTTTATTTCTGAAATAATGTCGGTCTAAAATGTATAAGATATATGGAAATAAGATTGTAGAAATGTATCTGTCATTTAGAATTAAACTTTGTTTTGTAGCTATTAATTAGTAATAAGCAAATTTGGGTAGATAATGTTGTGTTACAGATGCATCTTGTCAACTGTTTACTTTCCACTTTTGAATGGCTTCTTCTGGCTCACGTCACATGGATCGCATGGTCGGTTTGGTGGCCGAGGTCCAACGTTTCGAGGCCTACAGTCGGGCTCCAGCGCCGGTTTTGGCGGAGGGTTGCAACCGTCAATAGAGATTCCTGGCCTAGGCTTAATGCAATGCAGTGGAGGTCCTTTGTCCAATGTAGGACATTCAGACATTCCGTGCCATGGGGGTGGTTCCTTAACACATTCAGAATAACATGCTTGTGGAACTTGTAACCTATCACAGGGCCCCCTAACTTTTGGTTTCATGTCGCAATTTTCTCGAGCCTTTGGGGCACATCCGACCCCTTTTACTTTATCACATTTCTTCTTTGAACCGCCACCGGCTACCGTGGACGACATTTTTTGGCATTTTTCTTGATCTCCGGCTGTTGCACCTTTGGATTTCGCTTTCTTGGTCGAGGCAAAACGAGTCGCTGGAGCTGACTGAGACAATAACTGAAACAGGACGATGAAAACTAATTTCAACTTCTCCGTTCGTTGAACTAATTTGAGGAGTATACGAACTGTAACCCCAACTACCTAGCAATGTTTCAAAAACAACACCAGCAAAACCAGCTATGTATTACAAAATGTTGGTTTATGAAGCACCATAACAGAGGTGATTTTTTTTTTTTAAGTTCTACGTAAATGTGCAACATCAATGTTGTAATTTAGAACTAATATAGTTTACAAAAACTAGAAATGGGGAAGAGGAAATTAGGAAGCACTGCTTACTTCTGATTTTTCTGAGATTTTGAAAGTCATTGGTTGATGATTCTTGTGGTTTCACAATGTCTGCTCTTTTTTGTAATGGTTGAAGCCTTGAAAAGAACTTGGTTTCCTGACGTTTTGGCAAAGTGCGCTCCACCGAAACCAAGTCCTTTTTAGGACTGCAAACCATTCGTAAAAGAGCAGCAACCGGAAAACTACAACAATCACTGTATACTAGCCACTTGTAAAAGATGGATAAAATGTACCTACTACGACATTTTGGCTCCTGCTTTGTTCCCGCAGTTATTTTACTCTGACTAGAACTAATAAGCAGCCGAAAAGTCATATTATTACTTTCTATTGCTTTTTATTGCTTTCAATTGGTAATTTCTTTCTTTGTAAGCTGTATTTCCTTAATTTCTCAGCCCCAAATATGAAAAAAATAGTGCAAGTCATGTAGTATCCAAAATCTATGGTATTGGCTCATTACTATTTCCATCAATCTATTTCAAGTGGTTTTTAATTTTTTTATAAGCACTTGGCAGTGGGCAAATCTAGTATTGGATCATCTGGGCCACAAGATCCTATGGATCACCTATGCTTAACTTAGCAAGGCTGGTTTGGAACAATTGGAATCACCCTCAAACTTCCAGTAAAATTGTAATGCAATGTAACGTACCTGTAAATTTGGTATGTGCTTCAGCGCAGTTCCTATTGATCGAAATGACGCCATGTTCTTGGCAGTACAGGAATTTTTTAATGACGGGGAATTTTGCAAAACAAAAATAACCCAGCAACTCTTTTTTATTTCATTGTTATGTAAGTCTATGCCACATGGGTTCAACAAAATTTGAAAATTGATGGAACACTGAAGTTAAAGAAAAGTGATAGAAATATAATTGCATGATTAACTTTATATATATTTTTTACTTATTTTTATGTAATATACTTAAAAGAGAAAATATCAATTAATGTCAAATTGATAGATTTTAGGCAAAACCCAGTTCAAATAGTTTTTGACTAAGTCAAATTCTCCTAAATGATAAAAAAATTACCCAAATATTGCTTACCACGCTGGTAGTCAACTTTTGTTAGAACTTTTAATAAAATCTTCCCTATCTGCTGCATATTGCACTAGATATTCCAGTTCCAATGGGTGCATAATCCCTGGTATGATGAGAGAATGTAGAGGTGGTCCCAAGTCTATGCTTTGCATTGCCAACAAGGGACATGCAAGCAATTGTTGAGTTTCAGATCCAACACGAGCAAGACCCACACAGAGTGAGGCCTCGGTATATGCTGTAAATAAATAGAGACGAATATATTAGAGTTTGATGAAATGAAATAGCATAGTGAAAGCATGAGCATGTCTAGGATTCCATAAAAACCTAGGTCTTTTTCTCCACCAATCCTTTTCTTATCGATAATTTTCAGCAGCTGCTGGGATGCTTCACTGGCAGACATAAACCGTGGTGGTTGATATTCAATTTTCTTTTTGGTAAGACTTTCCAAAGTAGGCTCTTTGACCCGAATATCTGAAATGCAAACACTTCAAAATCAGATTATTTCTTCCAAGAATTATTTTGCTTTATTTCAAGAGAAAAAATACTTCTTGAACAGAATTGTTAATAGTTTTAAATATTTTTAATTTAGACAAAAAATTGCATCATCTTGCCAAAATGTTCTCAAAACACTTCATATGGTCATACCTAATAAGCAAAGAGTGTGCAAGCCTCTCATCTTGTTTCCAAGAATTTTATCGTAGAAGCTATCTGGTTGCCATGTATCAGTCCAATACGGTATGGAAACTGTTTCTCCAAAATTGTAGAGCTGTAAGTAATAAAAACAAAATCACAGATAGTGCTTTTACCTACTTGAAATCTTAAAATAAGTGCTCTCCAACAAGATTGTAATTGTATGTCTATGGACAATGTATAAAAGTATGATCATACTTGCAAGCCGCAGCAGCCAACAGCGTTCATTATTGATGCATTGTGCACAATTTGAAACTTAATCCCCAGTTCTTGTGCTCGGATAATTATATCTGTATGAGTGGTAGCTCCAAAAGGGTCACCAACAACTAGCAATGCAACATCTTTAGTAGCAGCATCTTGGAGAATATCGGCTGCTCCTTGCTCAACTAAATCTCTGTCTGCTATGATCAAACTGCGGCCATAAAATTCCTCCTAGAATATAATTATGTTCCGTGCAGGTTAAGTGTGTGGGTAGTTTAAATATGGTAGTATTCAAATCAAATTAATTGGTTAATACTAACCAGAGCTTCCTTCCCAACAGTGAGCATGGATGTGTACGCTTCCAAATACACACGCTCAGCTTTCTTTATGATTTCAAATCCTTTTACTGTCACATCTTTAGCATCCCCCAAACCCAAACCAATAATGTAGAACATAGCACCTGCTAAATATTAAATCAAATAAAAAAATGTTTACGTTTTTCTTAAAGCGCGACAAGACTTTTTAGGTTACTCATGCACCCAGCAAGTTCGTCGACGGTGACAGGTTAGGTCAGGTTTGGTTAGGTCTACTGTTGAAATTTTGAAAGCATTGCTAAAAGTTTGTTGCTTTTTAAACGGTAGCAAATCAATAATAAAAAGCTTCATAAAAATTCCTGTTTCATACTGTTCATGTTGTTTTCCTTCGATTGACTTTCTACATAAACCTGCCAGTTGTTGCACTTGTTGCCTATTACTGACTCTTGCAATCCACACATGGGTCACAACTAGCAGAGGAAAAAGTATGCGACATGGCAGGTTGCGTATTGGTGCATCGAAATAGATGCATATTTAGTCATGCTTTGTGTATGTTCAATAATGGATGCAAATACTATGGTACAAAAAACTTTTCTTATGAACTCAAGAGGCCGTTCAGTGATTCTGCACATCGAGTGCCGCAGGTAGAGGTAGAGTTTTCAAGTGGGTAGGTAAACATAACAATAACAATATAAATAATTGTAAGGACTTGAGCAACCGCCACATGTGATGCTTTCCTCCAACTTATCTCTTAAATTTTGCTGAAATAATGTTAACATATTACATGATTTTACCTTCCAGGCGAAACCTTTCACTGTCTACTGGGAAGTACGCTCGTTTTGCTGATGGCTGCGCTGTTGCAGAGCTCGGAAATACATCTGTCATGGTTACTGCAGTCAGCAAGACAAAAGCTTCCACCTCAAACTTCCTACCGCTAGTTGTTGACTATCGACAAAAAGCAGCGGCAGCTGGTCGTATCCCTACAAATTTTCTTAGAAGAGAGTTGGGAGCAACGGAACAAGAGATACTGACTAGTCGAGTCATAGATAGATCCCTGCGCCCGTTATTTCCTGAAGGGTATTGTTATGAGACGCAAGTCATGTGCAACCTATTGGCTGTTGATGGTATAAACGATCCTGATGTAATATCAATAAATGCAGCGTCGGCAGCTTTGTCACTCTCTGATATACCATGGAACGGCCCTGTTGGAGCAGTGAGAGTTGGATTGGCTGACAATGAAGTGATTATCAACCCTACTAGGCGACAATTGTCACAGAGCACCTTGAATTTAATCGTGGCGGCTACTAAGCACAGTTTAGTGGTCATGCTAGAGGGATCGGCAGAAAATATATTGCAACAAGACGTGCTAAAGGGAATCAAAAGTGGTGTAAAAGAATGCCAAAGTATAGTTCAGTCTATTCAGCAGCTCCAAAAAAATTATGGAAAAACAAAGAGAGAATTCGAACCACCTGGGTCGTTGTCCGCTAATGATGTAATATTAGAGGCTGTTAGGAGTTTCAGCGAAATGCGTCTAAGAGAAATATTTCGTGACTACTCCCACGATAAACTCTCAAGAGATAATGCTGTCAGTGCTGTGAGAACAGACGTAAATGAGAAAATGAGACAGATCGATGGAAATGACTCAACTGTAGTGACTGAAAGTTTTAATAAAGTGTGTAAGGAAACGTTTAGAAGCATGATCTTTGAAGACAACATCAGATGTGATGGCCGAACCATGGAACAGATTAGAAACATTTTGTGCCAAGTAGATTTGTACAAGCCCCTTCATGGTTCTGCCCTCTTTCAACGTGGACAAACACAAGTCTTCTGCACCGTCGCTCTGGACTCACCAGAATCGGCAATGAAAATGGATGCTGTCTCTATGCTCACAAGTGGCTTAAAAGACAAAAACTTTTTTCTCCACTATGAGTTCCCACCTTATGCCACAAAGGAAACGGGCCGTGTTGGACCGATGGGTAGACGCGAGCTAGGACATGGAGCGCTGGCAGAGAAGGGCTTGCGGCCAGTGGTCCCTAAGGACTTCGGGTACACCACACGGCTCACGTCCGAGGTGCTTGAGTCGAATGGATCCTCGTCAATGGCATCCATATGCGGCGGCAGTTTGGCGCTGATGGATGCTGGAGTGCCACTCCTGTGCCCCGCAGCGGGCGTCGCCATGGGTATTGTCACACGCTTCTCGGGAAATGATACCAAGCATCTAGACGATTACCGTGTTCTCACAGATATTTTGGTACATTACCTTCATGATGTTTCTATAGTTTCACCAGATTTTGCTATCCATTAAATTTGCAGATTGAAGTTATGTAAGCATCTAAACTTCAAAGTGATGGTAGCTTTATTAAGCAGGGAATTTGTAGTTGACATGTACTTCTACATTTTTGCATAAAATCAGCCATTTATAATGTGTAAATACAACAATACAATTGTTTTTATTTGTGGGTTTTGTATGATGTCAGCAAATGGGAGAGGAATTTAGCGTTGACTATAATTTCTTTAAGTCTGTGTTTTACCTCTTTTTTTGCAGGGTATTGAAGATTACATGGGCGACATGGATTTCAAGCTAGCTGGAACGAAGAAAGGATTCACTGCATTGCAATTAGACATGAAGGTACCTGGCTTGCCACTTAAAGTTGTCATGGAGGCCGTTCAAAGAGCTTCCGATGCTAAGTCAACAATTATTGACATTATGAACGAAACGTTAGCAAAGCCAAGGTTTGTTTTTCTTTCAAGGTTCAAGTAATTTTGATTATCGTGTATTGTGCAGAGAATGTTGTGAAGGTTGGACAGTGTTTTTATATCATTGTGAATTGATTTGCTGTGGACATCTTCTAGTGCTCCAGACTATGAGGGTCGGATAGCTATGAGGGTCGATTTTACCAACGCCGTTTTAATCTTGCTCAATCGGAGTTTTTGGGAGGTTTTAGGGCCAACATGGTTTTCTCCGCTTAGCTGATATTTTCAAATTTTTGAATAAGGATGTTTAAATGAATACACATAAAAAAGTAACTGTAACTTTGTATTTGTAGATGATTTCATTTACCAGCCCTCACTATTTTCTCTGCCCTGGTCACCGTTTTATCTTTGAGCCTGGACGGCTGGGTGTTTATTGTTGAAAGCAACTTTTTTCTCGTTCTTCATGTGTTGTCTAAATCTTTTGGTTAGCAATATTTGAAATATCAGTGTTTTAAAGCAAATAATTTTGCCGTTTAAATCGTCCCTTATCGTCATTTAAAGGGGCATTTACTCTTCAAAATTAATTTTTACCATAGATTTGGAAGATTTGATAGTGACATTTGGACTGAAAAAAAACTCATGTGTCCACAACCGTCCGTGCAGAAATTGCCAAAGTCTGCGTTTTTTGGCTTGGGTGCTTAGAAAACAAACTCCAGTAAGAAATAACCCATAGTGCTTTTTCAACCCCTAGCACCTAGACAAACCTCTGTTCAGATACAATTCAAATAATATAAGCATAGTCCTCCGTCGTTCCTATGTGTTAAAATAATTTGGCTTTATGATACCATTATTCGTTTAGCCACGGTAAGCAAAATACCGCAGGTATGTAATTAGCATGTTGCATATTTTCGTGCAGTGCGTGCCACGGCCGAGCCATAGCGCTCGGAAGGGAGAATCGGTGGGAGGGGATAGACTTTTAGCGACTTTGGCCAACAGAGCGCCCACAGGGAAAGACAGTACTCTACAAGAGTATCGTACTCAGCTTGCAGATAGCGCCGCGCGAAAAGCCAGAAATCTTGGATAATTAATTGCAGATCTATATTTTCAGAAAATTCTTTTAAATCGGTCAATTTCAGTTCACACTATAGTTACAAATCTATGGTAAAAATTAAATATGAAGGGTAAATGCCCCTTTAAGGACTTTTAAATCGGCTCTGAAACAGACATATTTTTTAGAGAAGTTTTTGTTTTAAAATTTTGTTGTGAAGAATGAAATCGCTCAATGCTTTGGACATCTTTATCAAACGTGCCAACTGATCTCAAGTACCCAATTTTGCTGTGTTTATGTTTTTGACACATATATTTCTGGCAATTCCCAGGCTGCAAAAGAAAGAAAACATGCCAGTGAGTGAAGTAATGGATATTCCAATACACAAGCGAGCCAAATTTGTCGGTATTGGCGGAAAGAATTTGAAAAAACTGATGATTGAAACAGGTGTACAGGTGAGTTATCAAAACCTTTGGTAGCTTTTACCGTTGAGTGTAGGTTATAGGTAGAGAAACAACGTCAATGTTACAGTCTCTGCGTGAAAGATAGCCGTCAAATGACTACCTTACCGACAAAAATGCAGAGTACCGGAACATCACGTTAAGTGGAGCCACTGTCGTCTGAATTTTAATTTCGATATTTCTCGTAGGTTAACTCGCTTTTGAGACTTTTCATGCTCAAAAAATCTCCATCAATGTTTACCTAAACGATTGATATACACGTAACGATATTAAAAAGCGAGTAACCTACGATAAATATCGAAATTAAATTTCATACGACAGTGGCTCCACTTAACGTGACGTTCCGGCACTCTGCATTTTTGTCGAAAAGGTAGTCATTTAACGGCCATCTTCACGCAGAGACTGTAACATTGACGTTGTTTCTCTACCTATAACCTACACTCAACGCTTTTACTAGGGTGAGTGTGCACATATTTTGTACCAGCTTTCCAAATGTTAAAAACTTCAGCTTTCAATGCTATTTCATGCTTATGAATCCAAAATTCTTATGAAAAACTAGGTACCGTATTTAGGAACTGCACCCCAATGCCAACCTCTTACATACCTGCCTGTAACACCATCCTTGCTATTCTCTCCAAGGCTTACATTACATGACACCAGATATAAAAATTGTTATTATTCCAGCCTCTGTGGCTTAGGTATGGCTTACCAAATTTCACAGTTGTGTTCTAGCTTCTTTTAATTCTGTGAAAGTGGATTGCCCAGCAGTGAGTTTCTAGTCATTCTCTCTATAGTCAATTCTACAATAGAAAACATATTGATTGTGGTGAAGATGGAAAGAGGGAGCGCAACTTACCAGTAAAGGAAATGTACTTGTTGAGAAATTTGTAGAAATCCCGCGAATTTAGACGTTTCGGCAGGTTACCTAGATGTCATTGTTAAAGAAGTTATCTCCTCTTATTATCTAATTACCTTCAATGACAAAGGCAACATGCCAAAAATCTAAATTCTTGGGATTTGTACTAATTTCTTGTTAAGAATTACACGACGACAATTTTTGTCTCCGGTAAGTTACGCGCCCTCTCTCTCTTTCCTTCTTCATCACAACCAATCTCCAGCCTTTTGGTACTCTATATGCATTATATAATTAAGATAAGATCCGTTAGAAGGTTATGGAAGTTGCAAAGCGTGCAACTATTTAGTTGTCCTGGGGCTCGTGATAGCGAACTACTTTGCTCACAGGCGCACCACCAGCTTACTTAACTAAATAAAAAAATAAAAACAGCCAAATAGTTGCAAACTTTACTGTAGCTTATCTTAATGCTACGATACTACCAATCTTTAAATGGCAATTGACATTGGCATAGCTGCTAGGTTGTGTAACTAGAAACATGTTATCGATGGTGATGTGGCAGAACCTGATATCTCCACTTTTTAAAAAAATGGGTTTATTTATGAAAAATGTAGGGGAAAAAATTGCTGATTTTTGTGGCAAAACCTCGTATCTCTATGTGAACTACAAAATTGCAAAACCTCAATAGTGGCTTGCAAAACCCCACATCTCCCTAAGATTTTATTTAATATGTGGCAAACCCTCACTTCTCAATTGAATTTAGATTATCATTTTATTATTTTTAATTTTGATTAGGATATTATTTATTGGATTTTTGTTAACATTTACACATGTGAGTTTCACTAATAACAATAAGGTTTCATTACTTAATTTTTAAAACACTTCTTTGTATCTCTTGAACAATTTATATTTTGGAGATGTGAGGTTCTGCCAGATCAACATCGTTATGTCAGATCATCTTTTACTTGTCGATGCTACTTACTACTTCAATGGTATTTTTCTTTTAGGTCAGTCAGATTGATGACACGTCGTTTTCTATATTTGCGCCAAATCAATCGGCAATGGATGAAGCCAAGGAAATAATTGAAGAGTTTCTAACAGCGGAGCGTGAACCCGAATTGGAATTTGGTGGCATATACAAAGCCAAAATTGTTGAGCTGAGAGAGATCGGTGTTATGGTCACTTTCTACCCTACGATGGTACCAACTTTGCTTCACAACTCACAACTTGATCAGAGAAAGGTATGTTTACCGATTTTTTCCAGTTAAAGAGCACCTGCTTGTAGTTACAGACCGTAGAAATCAATCCCTATGGGATCAGGAAAGTTTTTTAAGCTTTCTTGCTCTCACCAAACACACAAAGGAATTTCTATAATTGTTCCCATACCAGACCACCATGATTCCCATTGACTATCCTGATTTGGAAACTCAACCATTTTACAGATAAGTCATCCAAGTGCCCTAGGTCTCGAAGAGGGTCAGGAGTTGACTGTGAAGTACTTTGGCCGGGACCCGGTTTCTGGCCTGATGCGACTTTCTCGTAAAGTTTTGCAAGGGCCTGCCAGTAACGTCACCAGGAATCTTGGCGAAAGTAAACCCTAGCAATGCCGTTGAGCCTTGACAGTGGGACCGGCACCGGCAGTGGCACCGGCAACAGGCCCTGTGGTCATTTTGGCAACCTGGAGCCAATTTCAACAAATTATTTTCATGTGTTGGATTAGGATGAGATAAAAACCTGTCTTAATTTTTTTTCTACACTTTTTAGGTAGTATTGTTTAGTGTAGTATTCTATGATTGTAGAGGAATCTATGACCAAACAATTTATCAAATTTGTGTTGCTTTTTATTATTACTTACTAGTGTACTCTTTCAACTGTAATCTTGGTCGCCATTAATTGTTTCCATATCATTGCAAACAAAGAAACCATATTTAAACTGTTTCGTTACCTGTTTGAATTAGAAACCAACAGAAAAAACAAGCCATGTCAAATACCAAATGAAGTACCTAAACATAGGTCCTTCATCTCCATCGAGAGCTTCAAATCGCAATTATTACTGAGCCTCCCTTTTTTCCTAATCACAGCATTTTAGAGGACAATTTATTTTTATTTTTAAAGTTTTAGCATTACTACAATTTGCACTCTTCTTTGGCGTTCATTCTCTTCTAGTCTTGTTGAACAAATAAGACTTATGTTTAATGTGAAGCTGTCATCGTAGACATCTTCAAAATTTCATGTTGGAACTTACTTCAATCAAAGGAAAGGAAAACGCGGTATACAGTATAGAGATGTCCACCCTTAAAACAATTATTTGTTTCCGCTAGGTTTTCGGTTGCTTGATATTGAGTGGTGGAGGTGCCGTACCGCAATGCCTTGCGTCATGGTGGAGTGCCGTACCATCATTCCTTACAATTCGGTGGAAGTACCTTGCCCAACCTCCCAATGAGTTTTGTCTGGCTTTTGTGACATCCCGTATAGTTCCATAATCCGATTTGCTTCCCTCACTCAGCAGCACTCTCATCACTGACTCCATGGCACACAAATTATCACTAAGAATCTTAGGAGACAGCCTGTATTAGTCGATTGGGGTCTGGTTCTCACTAGACATTGTTGAGACATGAGCAGGAAGCTGAAGGACGATTTGTAAGTCATGGCATATCACTTGGCGATAAAATCATTTTGCATATATTATTTCAGAAGTTCAGATTGCTATCGACGCTAGTCGACAGGAGCTTACCTGAGCGAGTTTTAGCTCGTTCAGCACCGTCGGGTCCAACTTGAAAGACTCACGTAGGCAGCACCGTCTATTTGTGGACAAGTTGACGTAGAATACTGAATTGGGTGCCAAGTGCTAGGAAGATATTAACTTGGAGACTGTCCACTTCTCTCGAACATTTATTTTAAGATGTGTCGCATTGTTGTACGCTTGCGTCATCGTATGCCACGTAAAGGGATGTCTTTTTTTCCATGTCGATACGCGAGTGAAAAATTAGATTGCCTTACCTGAAAACTATCGACTTTTTTGTGTGATGGCACTCAAAATTTTGCCAGGTTCAAAATTAACTTTGGGTTTGGGTAAAAATGCACAGCGGGAGCGGCACTTTATGTTTCCAAAGATGCTAAAAAGTAAGTTGATAACATTTATTCCATAGGCAGACGCACTTAAATCATGGTGGCAAAAGTTCTCTAGTGAGAAACCAGATTAAAAACGTGTTAAGTAGGTCCTATTAACTAGTCGTGGAGTCTTGTGTGTCAAAATTCGAACTGTCTAATACAAATGTCATAAGAGTCCGTGTAATTCCACCCATCAGTCACTCGTGAGCGGTAATGTGGAACATTTCGGACACGATGATGGACTATGTCCAAGTTCCGAGTAAATAAATACAAGTTCAGATACAAGAACAGAGCCGAGCAGAAAACTAGGCCTAGTGCATGCACCGAACCAGGAGCAGGGTCAATTGAATTTCAAACCGATATTTCAACATGCAATGGCATACAATATATTTTTTTTGCAAAAATAATTATTTTCGAAATCCGAAATTGAACTGTAAATGCTTTTTCATTTTTACAAGAGTTAGGTTTTCGTGACAATCTCCACAAATTGCACTAATGTAATACCATGTCGTGTGTACTACTACTAATCGATAAAAACATTATTTCTTCTACCGAAAAGCGTCTACCTTGAAAATTGGTGGCTTTGAAATTGGTGGCGCTAATAAAACAGACTATATAAATACTTGTTCAAAGCGCAAACGAATACAAAACAAATTACAATTCATGGAAACTTTTTTTGGTCGCGTTGAATGATTTGTGTGTGTGTGGGACGGGGGGGGGGGGGGGGGGGAGGCTTGTAGAACGTAAAAAGCAAATTGAAGTGCCTCAAGCATGACGTTTCAATTCTAAGTCTTCAAAACACTTTATCGGAACGAGAAAGAAAATACCTGCGTTCCATTTAAGGTACTTTAATTTTTGTACGTCAAAATGAGCTAAGCTCATTGAGCATTTGGAGACTATTTTGTCAAATGCTAATTGCCAAATAAGTTCAAACTTGACAAAATAAGTATCAGGTTACGTCTAATTTGGAAATATTTCCTTTCGATCAGACGTAATATGTAATAAAATGGAAAATTTAAAATATTTTCTTAAATATTCTTCTAAACCGACTCAAACACTGCGGAACGCAACATGTTCTTGCTTTGAAGTTTAATGTTCACATAGTGTGAAATAATATTTGGTACATGAATAATGAGACAGCCCATTAGGAGTATTTAGGACTTGGAGTATGGGGAGTAAACTACACTTACAAGCTAAGTACGAGGTTTAAGGTAGTATTAAGCTGGCAACCATTGTAACTGCATTTAACGCTAAACAGTATAATATCTTTGTGAGTTCAGTTATGGGGAGACCTTAACGTCATGGCCAAAACGAGTAAACCGCTATTATTGTATGTGCTGCAGGCGGCGGTAGGGTTTTTGACGAGTAGCGAACGCCCCATCCACATTGTAACTCGAGTCTAGCTCTGGCATAATGACCCTGTGTCTCGGGCTATTTTTAAAACTCGGCGATTTGGCCAGCCGACAAACATTATTATCACACTGTTATGAAATAAGTTGTGTAGGTAGACAGGAGCTAGAGACACCAGCGACTATGTCACGTTCTCAATGGTCCTGCATTAGCGGAGGCGTCTTTTTTGGTGCTTTTTTGTATTATTATACTAGGGAAAATATGCTTTCATCCCCTCGATACGCTCATTTATTTACAGACGGTACCAATAATTGGGAACTCAACACAGAACACAATTAAAATTTTTGCCGGTATCGTATTGAAAAAGGTACACAAGTCGAAGTTCATTTTGTTTCTTTTAATGAAAACGGGACATTTTTTTTTTTTCTGACACGTTTAAGATTTGTTTGAACGATCGTCAGTTTGTTACCAACCGGATCTTGATAAAGTAGGGAACTAGCAAAATATGTTTTATACAAGCTTGTGAAGATTGTGTCATTAATTACACACAGTTTTACATTTACTTGAAATTTTCTGTATTCTATTGTCATATTTGTTTTGCAAACTAAGGATTTAGCTAGGTGCTAGATTAAGGACGACGGGGCATCATGTAATTTTTAGCAAATAGTTTTTACAACAAATGACATTTATAGCTTTTATAGTGTTTTGTCTAATTTGGTTAGCAATACAGTAAGGGCCGTTTGGAATTTTTTAAGTAGCCAACATTACTAATGAAAAAATAAATAAAAAAGCGAATAAATCAATGAGTGCAGATTGAATGGGCTGTCAGAAAGTCTATTATTCGATGCGTTTGTTTTGAATGGGCGATGGGTTAATTAATAAATGTTCTTAAAAAAATGCCCGAACTTTACCTTTGATTTTGACCCCAGCTGAGAGAAATGTTAATTAACAATTTGTTTTAATTTAGTTTGCTATTCGCTAGCGGGTGAATGGAGTCAAGGTACTCAGGGTTACTGCCTAATTGCTCGCTGTACATTCAAGTGCCGTATCCCCTCAAGCGATTCAATTACAACCAGTAATTATAGGCTGGAGGGTCAGCTCCAGCATTACTCGAATCTCATATTTTGTAAACAAAATACCTCGTCGTTTTTTGTACATTTTTTGTTATTCAGAGTTACTTTTTCAATGGAGACCTCCGTCTCCAATTCGTATCCAGTTTTTCGAACAATTCGAACTCTCGAGTGACAAAATTAAGACATCGACGGTGGTAAGGTAGGTGTTCGGTGTCTATATATTGTTTTCTTTCCTCTGTTGGCTTTTCTGAACCCCCGCTGAAACCGGAACGCAAGGACTTGCCGATTAGTTTGACCCGAGGCAAACTAATTGTAATTCTCGGATTTGCGGTGAACCCGAGCCGGCGGATTGTCACGTTCGCACCCCCTCCCCCCAAGCAGTACACCAAGCGCCCAAACCATGAAGTAACGACACCGAACGCCAGGCGCTCACCTGTCTTCGCCGTTGTTTAGAATTACAAGCTTGCACCGCAAGCTCGATCTCGCAGGGTCGTCTTTCACAGGGGGGAGGTTAGGGGGCAAAGGAAAGCAGTAGCTTAGAATCTTGATCCACTAAGAAGTGCTCTCAATTCTATGAGTTACTTGAACACGTTTGAAAATCCACCTGTAAAGTTGTAACACTTTTACCATTTGATAACGATGGGTATTGAGAGGCTACTCGAGTCTACTTCTCTTTATCTTCAGCTTTAACCATCATTGCGTTTTGCATTATCGATCGGGGTGTTACTCTGACGAGCATCTCTACGCAACTCGCTGAACATCTTTATGTATATTAAAAGGTATATCTCACAGGCGTACTACTACACCAAAGGTATTTCTTCTTGGTTAACAATTTTGACGAACTTTTATATCTGAAAAATGATGAGGATTAGCGGTTGTCAGAGAGTAATGATTGGATGGATTTTATGAATTTAGTTTCGTTTTTCTTTGATGCTTCCTTACAACGCTATTATTTCTTAGAAGAAATACACTTTTGGATTAGCGAACAAAAATTCACGTGATAGTTTTAATCCAGTTCATAAAATCATTGGAAAAATGCAGGTTTAAAAAAAACAGAACTGCATATTTATGATTTGCAAGTATATATGATGAAGGATAATTAGATGTGAAGAAACAGCAAAAAAGAACAACGATTTTCCTTTACGAATTGGGAAATATTTATAATTTCACCATAAAACTAAACGTTTAACCGCACAAATCTCAGGGACAGGCGACCGCTAGCAGAATAAAACTCGTTCAAAGTACAATTCAATCGCTTCGACAATTCTTGCGATTTCCGATCGAATTAGCCCAGCTCGCAAGCAATTGAGACAGCTGGGTGCAAAACTGTGCTACAGATTTACTGTCGCAAGGCACGAAAGATGAAAAGGTCAGTTCAAAGTACTAGCGAGAGATGAGCACCATCGTGTGGACTGGTCATTTGTGTAAAGCGGCCAATTGAAATCGTGAAAGGCTACTAGAGTGATTACCTTTGTTGTACTTGCAGCAAGTGTCATGCTAAAATGCGATTGCATTTGCTAAACAAACCAAAATGTGTTTCGTTGTTAGGAACACTACTCTCCTCTCAAAAACTGATGCCCAAACGGGTCCCCAAACTGGTCCCCGTTTGGGCATCAATTTTTGAGAGGAGAGTAGTGTTCCTAATAATAAAATACCCCGCGAATTGCCAGCGATTGCAATTTAAATCAGATTTCACAAATCAAAAATTTGCTTCACATTAATAAAATATATTGATTGATTCGTGGGGCTTGATGACAAACTGTTTCGACAACAGTTCCTGTGGCACTGGTCTTATTGCATTGAGAAATGAGTGGTTAGTATTTTGATTATGGTCAACCTAACTAGAAGAGAGGAGGTTAAACCTGGTGTCCCCACATAGTCTGCTCCTGCCGAGTCGCACCGAGCGGAAAGCTGGGTTAACTCCTTTCCGAAGAACATTACAACGCGAACATCATGATTCAAACACTGGTTGATAAGCAAGGCAAATGAAGTTGCTGTACTAACTTTCATCCCTTCAACTTCTCTTAAATAGAACTGGTCTTGTGTATGATGGTCACCCATCCAATACCTAATTCAGCGCAGTGAAGCTAACTTCGGTGATCTTATGAGAACCTTTGCAACTTGAACTTGCAGCTTGTAACTTTGCAAGTTGTACTATTATTACGTTGCAACGTTGCAACTCGGTGAGATATGTTTCCACTCAGGTGGTCAGAAAATTAACTGGTATGCTTTGCAGGAAAGTTTCTGTTTAAAAATACTGGTCAATAAATGTCATAAATTGTTATTAGTGGGCCCGATATTGCCGCTTTTGGATATCTGTTAGTGGCAGTACGATTACCCGTTTATGGGCCATATATATTGAATTCCGTATCGGTTTCATTGTGCTCCCATCCGGACTACAAAATAACACATTGTCATGAAAGTGATCGGGATTTTACGGAAAATCGACTCTCATCTCCCCTTTTACCCAATATACACTCACTGGTTAATTTCCCAAGATTTTCTCAATTTCCACAGAAAACAACGATAAAAGCAAATAAATCATTCCTTGGGGAAATCTAATTAAGCTGGGGGAAATTTGAAGCCGATTGAAGCTGCGTGGTACCATGCTTCTCAGTTCAGCACCACTGTCTCCGCTCACAGCGAGACTTGCCTCGGTTTATTGTTCTTTTCACGCACAGAGCTGACTTCGCGATGCTTACAAAATTCAAACAGGAAACCCAAAACATATACAAAGATGTCATGTAACATTCAACCAGAGATGAGGGAATATGTCTACAACAAACAGATTTCAGCGTTCAAGTTTATTACACAGCTAATTTTATTCAGCATCATACGTTTTGTTGTGAAATGTCCTGAGGTAAACAATCAAATTTTATGTCGGTTCAATTTCACATGATATTAGCCAATCGATTATGCAGCTTGTAGGCAATGAATCATCGGTGCTTTGAACCTGCGATGATTGCGATGTTCAACACAATTCCGAATCAATCAATCTGTGGGCAAATTACCAACTCGTTGACAAGTGTTTGGAGATTTGCAAATTAATGAGTTTCGAAAATGTCTGGTCCAATTTAATATTCAATCTGAATCCGAATAAAACATAGCGATTAACACGTTTCAATAAAATATCTGGTACAATTCGACGCGGGAAATTGTATGTAAAGAAATGAGCATTGCACTCGGTGAATACCCGAACCGATCGATGATGGAGGAAAGTTTAATCGTAAAAGGATTTCAGCATAAACATATCTGTGTCTAAATTGCTGTTTAATGCAGTGCTGGTCATAAACGTGCTATTTAATGGCTGTATTAGAACGCGTGAACTGCGAATTTCCATCAATTTCGTTTACATTCTGGCCGCCTCTTTTTGTTACATGCCGAACTGTTAAACGAAATATGTTTGATTTCCTCAATGGACTGAAACCTATAGCTGACGGCAAACAACACAGACTTCCAAACCTTGAAAATTATGATCACCATATAATTATCTTTGCATTTTATTTTTACCGAAGTAAACAACTAATCAATTGTCCATTGAGCTTTACTAGTACTGTTAACTTGAGCGGGAAAAAGTATATTTTTTCATATTTCAATCAAAAATCGTAAACAAAATAAAGCATGTCATGTTCCAATTCTCTAGTTTAATGGAGAATTTAACGGAGCACATTGATATGCTTCCCCAATAAGATTAACACGGAAAGGCCCTTGATATTAATTGCTCATTTTGGCAAGCAAAGGGGGTCAACATTTTACTGTAGAGTAGATCTTCACGAGGTATTTTCCCCCAGTACCAAAATCACTGAAATCAGATCACATCACTCTGGTCACTGTAATCACTCACAATACTCATGGAAGCTGCTAGGAACTGATATTACCAGTATATACGGTAATACAAATCCCTTAAAAATTCATCTTGATGTTGAAAGTTGCAACATACGAAACTCTTGTGAAGAGGTTGCTTCGCCTGGAAATTAAAAAGCAATCCACATTCCAAACGTTTAAAATCAACATACAAAACGAATACCTCCTCAACATCATATAAGCAAACACCAACTTGAACTAAATCTCCGAAGAACACAAATTTCTTGTTTGAATTCAAGCATCGGTGTTTGTCTACCCCTGGAGTAGGCTATAATGAGTTGTGTAAGTTAGCTGGCGGCTCACGCAAGAAATGTGCCAAAGCGACGGTTTTGCCGCGTGGCCGTACCGACGCCCCGGCTGAGCTCAAGCCTTGGGTAACAACCGACGGCGACGCCGACGCCGACGCCGACGCTACCGCCCTGCACAGCGGCGTCGGTGTGCTAGACCTTGGGACGCGCATTTATAGTCGCTAGCAGGATCACGTCACGCCACCGCGATAGAAACTCTACATTAATTGGTGGAAATTGTTATTTTTAATGTGACCAACCTGCACCAATTGAACTTAATACAACGAAAAATGAAAATTGAACGACCTGAGCATGACTTAATTGAAATTTGAGGTTAGGTTAGGTGCGTTTTGTCAGTGCAAGGGTGTAAGGGTGTCTTCCTATCACAATACCTGTTTCAGTTTCCATGCTGATGTCTTAAAAACACTTTAGTAATTTTTTTCTCGCCCTAGGTGTCGTTTTTTATGGTTGAGAAAGATCGTATACCTCGAATTGCGGCGTTAATGCACTTCTAGTGGCATAGGAATTTTTGTTGGTTAAAAGAATCTTATTCATTAACTATTGAAGATATCCAGTCATGTTCCTGACCTTCAAAGTTGCTTGGGGAAGAGGAAAAAATGCTAAACGGTGTTTTTTATGCACCTTGTGTTTGGTGATTTATCATCTGTACACTGAAGAACCAATTTAATCCGACAGTAAAAATGTGGTTGAAAATTATTTTAGTTGTACGGAAGGTCTGAATGAAATCTGAATGGGTAAACGCCAATGAATTGTCCATAAATAAATCAAAAACAGTCCTCACCCTCATAAAACCCTCTCAAAAACCCTCAAAAACCCTCAAAAAAATATGCATTAAAATTCAAGCCTAAATTCCCAAATGGTAAAAGCCTTAAAACACAAAACAAAACCAAATTCCCAGGCATAATAGTAGATAATATATTGGAATGGGATGAGTATATATCAATGTAGTTTGTAAGAAGGCTAAGGCTTTGGATAAGATGTTTTCTCATTAAAAGAATACTGCAAATCTGTGATTTTACAACGGCAAAACTAGTCCATTATTCTTAAATTCATTCGCGGCTACAGTATGGCATTTTATTTTGGGGACCATAACGACATGCCAAACGATTATTTGGCATTCAAAAACGAGCGATCAGAAACCTAGCGCTAGCAACATGAAATCCATCACCGCTGATATTTATTACAAGGATTCTTGTAAACCATATTTTATCAAATACAAGTTAATCACCCTACAAGTATTTTTAGATATAGTTGTATATGTTTAATAATAGAAAATTAACACTTAATAAGTGAGTGCAACTCTTCTCATAGTTATGAAACAAGAACCCGTCATTTGATCAATAAGATAAATAAAGGCTCGAAATATGACAAAAAGCATCTAATTGCAGTTAGTTTTGGATTATTTAATAAAGCTTTGACAAAAGGTATTATCAAACCCGTAGAAAGAAACAATAGTGCCAAGAAAAATGTGCATTTTATTCTATAGAATTACAAACGTTATAAATAATGTATGTACTATAATGTAACGACATATCTAATGCCACAAGGCCAATCGTGACTAATAAATATATTATTATTATTATTGCTATTATCGTTATTATTATTATATTATAAATGAACGGTAATTGTGTTTTTTATTTCCGCTTTTTAAAAATATTGAATATTTGATGATAGCTTTTTCTCTGACAAGTAACTACCTTCATCGTGAATTAGTTTCCTTTTTTCCGTTCACGTGCGCAGAGGCCATGCCATTTTTAACTTAACCATTTAGATTTTCTTGTGTAGGTATATGATATCTTTTCTCAAATGCAATATATTATACTAACAAATTTTCACCAAGATGAAAACCCGCCCCAAGTTCGTTTTCCCACAGAAATGTAATTATATCCATGGGTGAGTTAGTAATTAAGATAAAAATTGTAGTAATTAAAAAAACGGGAAAAATGATTACTTTTGTATTTAAACCAAACTAAAACTCATTTCCAAATTTAGAATTAAATAATTGGTCCACTTTTTCGCCACAAAATATTCTCGAAAAGTATCCTTTTTTGCCCAGCATGAGCACGGGCATCAATACCAAATCTTATCAGACACCAAAATAAAACACAAGCGTGAAATGTTTCACAATTTAAACAATTCTTAGCCACATTAATTGACATAATGAACGATTGCGTGATTTTCTTGGCCACATTTTCCGCGTTCTTCCCAATATACGACTCGTCAACCTTGCCTTGTGTTTCATTTTCATTTAGAAATGCCAGTACGCAAATGCCCACGCATTTGAGGTGGCTAACGGAGAGAGGAGTCTCCGTCAACCTCCCATGCAAAATTCATTTAATGGGATCAGTCGGAATGAAAAAGCCCGTCTTTGCTGCATACCTTAATCTTTAACAAGCAAACCCATTACAAAAAACTGTACACTCTATGTTTGGAACCTTTTTGTTTTCGTGAGCTGTAAAGAAAACCTTTAAGAAAGAAAAAAAAGTAGTAAAAAATGTGAGCCAACACAAAAACCAGCCTCAATTCCTTAAAAGTGTTGATCATGGATATCGATACCAGAGATGATCGCCTTCCACCAAGAAAAGGCAGATTCAATGATAATTTCCCTCGCAGTAATGACGAAAGCCACATAAGACGATTAGACATGGAGCCAGCATCTGGCGAGTTGAAAATTCAGTGGCGGCAGCCCAAATTTGATCCCCCGATTCGATCTATACGACCGGGCACACTAGACTTCGGAATTTCGGCCAACAAAAAGCGATTCCCGGCCATTTTTTTCTCCTCTATAATGCTACTTTTAAATTAATAATAGATCAGTGGGTCAGCCTTACGGGCACATTATTTCTAGCGTTTGTCGAGAAAAAAAAGTCGGCTAAAGGCCAGCAAAGACACGGTGATAGCACCAAATATTATTATAGGTATTTATCAGTTGAGTCATGCACAAGGTCTCAGCATAATTTTGGCGAGAGAACAAACTTGATAATAACCGCTACTGTTAGCTCTGAATTATATTGTTTGCTTCATTACTACCTACCGCTGGTTGTTTTACTAGGATGCTACAGGTACACAAGTCAATACGAATATGAATGGCGTGTAATATGAGGGAGTTGCTCTTAGTGCTAGATGCTGAGTACTTGTGAAGCAAGCACTGAGAACCAAGTAATGATATCACAGATACATCTCAATAATATACGCCTACGGATTACTTGTGATGCAGAGCGAGAGTTCCAGTTGATTGCGCATTAGCTCCAGAGTCTGGCTCAATCATCATTAGAGCTTGACATTACTGCGTTGCGTGGAAAGATGAGTTCTACCTTTTTATAATTTCTACCCGAAGAAACATTAGGTAGAAACCGGTATACACGATTTACGTTCACATGCAAAGTTATATCAAGACTTAACCTAGTTCAAATTGTACGTTATCTTTGAGTTGTGATGAATGGTTGTACATTATTATATAGTACAAAATGAAACGAAAAAATCCCTCGCATTACAATTTTTTTGTGTCAGAAGCGCGATACCCCTGTTGCGTTGTGAATAAATCTTCAGACATATAAAATCCTCCCTAAGAAAACAAAGAAAATTTGTTTTTGGTGGAAACCGTTTGAGCCATGGTTTTGGTTACACAGGAAAGAAGATCTAGTATCGCCAATAAACCAACAAAATGTCGAGAATATTGCTTAAATTTGCACAAGTCTCCGAAAGCTTAGACGACAATGCTCTATTATACGTCGGCTTTAAGAGCTCAGAGGATACCTACGTAAAACCCCAATCGTGCAACTTACAAGGGAGGGAATAATGCCTTCATCTAATTGTGTGCAGTGATTTTATGAACTGTGGATCATAGAGGAAGAGCTCCTTCACTAAAAAGCCGCCTAGCAACGATTTATAAACATCACAAGTGTGCAAATTGCTGCACAATAAGTTTGGCATCCAATGATGAACAAATTATACACAAGTTTAATATACCTCGTTTATTGAGCCATGTTATGACAGTGATGAAAGTTATTTTTGAAAAATAGACAAGTTGGCAAAGCAAGGCATTTATTATAAGCCTGTGTGTATATTGGAAAAATGTTTACACATTTTCGTTCAATATCACATCAATCATTTTGTATTGACTGGCGTATCCAAATAAAGTGAAAGATCAGATTGATTTCTCATAAGGCATTTGACAGCTTGCAAGTTTTGCGGCAATCGCCATCTGATTCTTTCATGTCGGAACTCGGCTGGCAAACACATCTTAGAAAACGCGTTTCTGAAGGTCGTGTCATGAACTTGGTGTCCCAACTGCAGTTAACACTCTTGTCGTGTCTCGTCTCCCAGAATTCACGGAAATATTCCAAATGGTAAACACCTTTACAATGAGTTGACTGGAGGAGGGATTTGTAGCTAGATTCAGTTTATAAATCCCTTCGCGCCACGCCCTTCACGTTTTCACCTTAGTTTGAAACACATTTGGACCCGGGAACATTTTCGAAAGTTGGAGCGTATCTAATCTATCAACGTTTGAATCGTTAAAAGAGATAAAAACGCGTTCAACTGCACAGCGAACTGAGTCTATCATAGTTCGACGCGTATTTACAGAGATCACAAAAAGAACTCAACTACCCTTTAAAAACCCACCTTGTGACGAGAGCACTTTTTGCGCGCTTGCTCAATATTTTACAAGAAAAGGGGGTTTTCGCATGAATAAGTAAATGGCCGAAAAAAAAACTTCGAGGCTCTTTAAGAAATAATAAATATTTCAAATCTCCTCGCTTTTTGAATAAACCAAGTTATACGGGGCGACTATATCTCAAGTTCCAACTACTCCCTTTAAGGTGCACATAATATATATTTTGTTTTAAACACATCTTCTTTTTGGCTGAGACCGTAAGTTTCTTTCTGTTTTCCAACTAGATTTTTGTAGGTATATATTATTTAAGACCTTTCATTTACCAGCATTTCCCCATTTCACCATAATGTAACTTCCCTCTGTAGGTAGGTACTTATTGAGTGCCTTACCACCAATGATTTTACGGTACAGAATGAACAGCATTAATTCTATCCCATCTGGTAGGCAAACTAATCCAAGGCTGTGGAGGTGCCACACTCTTCACGGAACCACACGCTAGTGGCAAAGTACTACAAGAGTGAACTTTTTTTACAGGAATGTTTTACGCCTCTCGATTTCGCGGTTGTTTTTCTTTTAACCACAAGAAAACTCATTTTGCAAACGTTCAAGTCACTGAAATGGCTTTCTTTTATTTCCATGCTCGAATTTTATCTTTGCCCATGAATTTCCGTTTTTCATATCATTGTTATAGGCCTAATATATTATGTAATGGCTGGTGTTTGTGGTATACAGGTCATGGTAAAGGATCTGGTTTTAGGGGAAAGCCGTTTGTTTTGGCATAGTAATAAAGTGCGGAGAAAAATTGTACTCCCCTATTTTCCATCCACAATTCTTTATAAGCCTAGAAATATGTATTATATACTGTATTAGTTGATGCAGTACAAAGGCGTGTGGAGTTAGGAGAGTTTCGTTTTTCTGCAATCAGACGTGCAGGTTTTGGAACCCGTCCAGTGTAGCTCATCGTCGCGGGCAGTGGTTCAGCTCTGCGTTTGTTCTAGATCGAGAATATCTGAGAGGGAATCGCTATTTTGAATTTAGAGGACAAATCTCCGCTGATTAGATTTAGAAAATGAACAAAAGCTGTCCTTCTAATTGCCCGCGTCGTTTTTCACAATCAGCTACCTTCGAGCCAGAACCTTTGAAAGTCGGTTAATAAGTTGAGAGCATGCTTCTAAACAATTAAATGCTCAAGATCTTTAACGTCTCATATTGGCTAATTAAGACAATTAAGAAATGTATGGAGCTCAACATTGAGTAACCGCCTTTGAGATTGAGAGAAACTAAAAATCGAAATATTTTAAAGAAAAAAAATTTGTTCGTTTCCTTTGTATTTAAATATAGTTTCTGAAGTTTAAACCAAATTTAGGCAATATTTTACTATTAGCCCGGGACAAATGAAATTTAAACGAAGTGTCGCTTTTATTTTTACGATAATAAAAAGAAAACGGGTCAGTTACCTCTGGGACCTACTTTATCTGCGAAAGTCTTTTTGCCAGGTAAAGTAAAATGCAGTCACGATATGCTAACTAAACTAAAATCATTTAGCTGCAAAGGGAACGCCTAGTATAAAACTAATATCTTTTCAAATTCACCGGTTCAACGCTTTCCGTAAAAAAAAAGCAAAAAAAGCTAATCTGGTTTATTCAGACAGCATCCGAAGCATAGACCGACCGGCTTTCAAGCGGTTTCGGGCAGGTGTAACCTCATAACAAATCGACTGATCAACTGAGCAGTTGTGAAAGATGAAAAGGAACATCTTGTGTCAGATAAACCTAAGAGTTCTTTCAAAATGGTCTAAACTGGCAGACGGCCATCTCTATACCCGGACAACAGCGCGCCGACCGACGAGTGTAACCGAACCGGCATCCACAAGAGATTTATTAGGCTCATGTGTGTGTAGCTCGATCGCTCGCGGCTTGCATACCGGACAAGACAACGGAAATAGATGCACAATACGCGACCGAACCGGCGACTGCACTCACTTCCCAATCTGTTGATTGATTACAAACGTTTACCTCCGCAATTAAATTGAAATCAAGGGCGACAAAATATTATGAAATTATTTTCGGTGGTTGGAGATTTGAAAAAAATATATCTTGTGCAAGTGTTGGCGATCCAAGGCGCAACTGAAATGTTGGGCTCGAGCCCAGACTTAAAACTGGCCAATAAAGTAGAATTAATTGTTCTTCTGGAAATAGAATTACCTCGACTAGGAATGCTAATTATGGAATCAGCTAATACCAGACGAAGTCGAGTCCTAGTAAATATGTCGGTCGCCCGCCCGGACGGACGGTCGGTCGGCGGAATCGCTTCGGGGTCACAGGGAACTCACTGAGTCAGGAGTCAGGATGTTTAGGGATCAGACATCCGTGTTCATTAGTGGATGCCGACTTGCTTGGATATCTCCCACCAAATAACTATAATCTTCAGTGAAATTTCCACAACAGTGTCGAATAGGTCTCCCGACTGAGATTCCCTGAAATTCCTGAGTGTTTAGAAATTCAGAACGAGGCTTTTACGAGCAAGAATGGAGTTCTTGTACTTATTATGAATCATTATTAAGTTTATTTTAACAAAAAACTAACAGGCTTAAATACTTGTGGCACGTTGGATATGAAAATGAACCAGTGCACTAATGAACTAGCAGAATTCTAGCGATGGAGCTGGCGGATCTATCACATCTGCCGAGTTGCCTGCTCATTAGGTATGCAACTCCCATAGTGTTGATGGTCCGGCACAATGTTCATCAAAACTACATTAAATACTCTCGATTCATTAATTTTGTTATCACTCTGCGGTTACCGAAACCAAGTGAACAAAATGACTTCACGATTCATATTTCAATCATCAAATTCTAATCCGACATAACAGTTGAGTAATTTAAAAAATTATTGCAACACTTCTCTGGGTGTCCTGATTAATATTCCAGCGCATAAAATGAATTCAACTATGTTACTAGTTCTGCATATTTTATTAACATAGAGTGTGCTTTAAGCCGGTGCATCATTGCTTGACGTGAGCTATATAAATTATTAATTATGAAACTATGTCTTCAGAATAATCATAAACCATTTCACAATCTAAAACACCGAGGTGAGAAAATACTGCTAACATTTTTCATAAAATATCTCTTCAAACGATGTATCCCATTTTCGTCGCTCTAATCTTGTTTATAAAAAGAGGTTTTCCTGAAAGAAAAACCTGCAGCTACTGTATCATTCCTGCAAGTCATAAATCAAAAGCCAAGTTTTATAGGACATCTACTAATAATGTGTTCAATATGTGTCAGACCCTCGTATACCTACACTTCAGATCGTGTTTACGTGAGTTATTCAAGAAACAGAACTGCACCAGCTGACGCTTTTGGCGCTGATTTCCTAGCACACGTGACTACCAATCACATTTCGGTAAATTATTTCACAAATATCAAGCAGGAGATTATGCTTTTTCATATAAAAGTGGAATTCCAGTTATTGCATACTAATATATCACGCGTCATTTAATAGCTGTAGAATATGTATAATGATATTTTAGTCATACATTTTATGCAATTCAAACCGTTTTATTGCAAACGAGAATGTGAAATGAGGATTTTATAGTTTCGTCTTTCGTTTAACGACCAGGCGCGAATAATCCACCGATAAAAAGTTTATTGTGTTCGTGTTATGAGAGTGTGGCACTACTGGAGTGAGTGGAGGTGCCGTGTCAATTTGCTCTGAGGGTTGCGTCAAGGGGCAAAATGAAGAGTTCATTTCCGCAGTGGTAAATCTGCGGTTCAATTCTCTGCACTGTTTCACAAGAGTGAACTCGTGCAAGAGTCGCATGCCTTCCGTGGTGCAAACGCATATAACGAAACAGCGTCCCCGAATTAAATGTAGGTTATTATCATCGAGATACTTAATGTGAGTGACCCAGAATTTAGCCTCCGGTTTCAAGCCCGCAGTGCGGTACGCAGTAAACGGGCTCTGCTGCTGATGCGTTTATGCCATAGCTGTATATAATATTGGTTGGGTGAAAAGGGTAAATGGAGCAAAGGGAGCAAATAGATAGATAGGGGAAACGAGTTAGGGGTGGGCCAGCCCTGCTGCCGTCATTTGCACCAAACGAAGGTACTTTGGGAGCGGACTACTTCGCTCGTTGTTTATAGCTAAGACGTTGGCAACATAACATGGGCGTCAATTCGATATCTAGTCTTGGAGTTGGATCGGCCGAAGACGTTTATTGACGGCAACCTGAGTGGGTAATAAATAGCTTTTCATCAAACATTGTAAGAGTTCGTGGATAACCTGTAAGTTAGGTCAGTTGCGCTTTGAAAGGATATTGTATCGAATCAGTGGTTATGATTTTTTCATAGAGAATGTAAGAAACATATTTGACTTTATGTTGCTTTTATTATACCTTTCTTCTGCTTCACATATTTTTTCTCAACAAAATAAAAATGAATACTGTGGTTCTGCCAGTACTTAAAAGTTGTGATATTCTGGAACCTATGTCTACTTCACTTATGTTCAAATTACTTTATACGTTCACATACAAGAAAGTCCATTTTTGGTTTAAAAAAAATAAAAAAACTCTCGCACATCCGTCTAGTGTTTTAAACCTGCGTACCGAATTTGTGAATTTCCCTTTTCTTCGTTGGCTCAGAATGTTTTATGATTTCACGCCTCTCTGGTTTAATCCTCATCAGCAGCAGCAGCACGCATTTAATTCCATTAAACCTCATCATGCGTGAAAAACGCGGTGTGAAAAATGAAAACCCTGATTTCCTAGTTCGTTCCTTTACACATTTAAGGTGCACGCTTATTAAACACGTTAACGTATCTCACACATAGAACCGCGTTATAACATTTCATAGCTGAAGTATAATTTCAGTCATAACTTTAGCACAAGCTATATAGCCAGAGAGCCACAACGAAACGATACGTTACACATGTTCTCTTGTGCACTCTAATCCAGTGAAATATTGTGCGCTATATTCTTCACAAAGTGAACATTCTTGCAGTTCTGTTCAAACGTTGCTTTATTCATACATAATGCAATAAAACAATTGAAAATGTACAACGCTGTGAAATCGGTTTTACCGCCTTGCGTATTTAGTGCGAAAATAACCAGTTTGTTTGGCGACAGAATGCTATTAGACACCGGCACTTGATGAACGCGAATTATGATAAGCGCGTGCGCCGGAAGAGCGAAATAAAGACGTTAATTGAAACATAAGTAGACCCTGATGAATATTGACGACGAGACTCATCAAGCGACGCCAGCATACAAGCCGATTTTGATTGTTCTTACACTACGCCGGTGATGAGCCAGTGTCAGGATAATTTTAGATGAGGCAATTATAACTAGCAGAGTTATTATTTTTAGACATCATCAACAAAGAATAGTCTAATTTTTCACTTTCGCTGACAATGCTAAATTCAGCTTCTTTAATATTTGACAGGCTTATTTCAAGAACGAGGCGTATACGTTTTATTTGAATTTTTGATTAAATAACTCTAACACTTAATTCCACAAGGGAAATACATTTTGTGAGCCGCATGCTAAAAGCAACAAGCGTAAATTCGTTGCAATATTATGATGCACTTCACGGTACTGTTAGCGCTGGTTCCTGGACTGCTGGCCAAACTCAAGATGCAATAGTTCCGAGCGTTACTGCTTTTTTTGACATAAAATTAAGTGTTAACTAACAAGCTGTTACACAAAATAAAAAATCCGCACTCAAAAGTGTTTGTCGGAGAAAAGTTTGCAAATTGTAAACGATGGATTGTGAACGAATGAGAGAAACGTGCATGCTAACTCGCAAATAACAAGCTGTGAAAATTTAAAACTGAAAATACAACCTAAAATTAAGCTTTACTGCCAAAGTAGAGAGGAAACTTGGTGCGACTAACAAAACGCTTACAAATTACATTAATAATATTCCATCAATGTCGACGATAATTGAATTTCCTCTTAAATGCATTCCAGCTGTTTCAGTGAACGTCTCATTTGTGTATGCCTCGCTTGTGTAATTCTCGACATATTTCCTTCCGATTCTAAGTTAAAGGTGAATGGGTTTTGCGGTCGCAAATTTCAATGCAATTTTGATTCCCCTTTCTCATTTCATGCCTATTGTCCTCCGGACATGCCACCCTGGCAGCTTGATATTTAATTTAAAATAGATTTGCTCTCGAGATCGGAGAAGGTTTTCGCTGGAATTTATTACGCCAGCAACGAGCTCAGACTGAGCCTAGAACCTGACTTGCAAAACCTTTCATTAACTTTATAGACTGCTGCTTGGATCGCGATTTATTAGAATTCTGTTAGCTAATAAAAGATAAAATTAAAAATATTAACAAGAAAATATTTGAGTTGACGTTAAGTACTCTGATGTATTTTTGCTGTTAAAGATTTTAATTTGTTTAGGTGGATGACACAAACGTGTTTTAAACGAACTAATTATTTTGCCACGGTAGGTCTTATCTCGCGGAATTCGGAGGTATTCAGGGCGGAGGTTTCATTCACCGCCACCAACGCCCACCAAGTTTTATCAAAGTCGTACAATGACACACCACCGTTTCAAGAAGCTCGGAAAAGCCGCGATTCTTCTAAGGCACTGTAACCTATTTGGTGCACGAAGCTTCGTGAATGGGAAGCGAAACTGTCATAGAGCAATTTTAAGAAGATTTAAACGAATTTGCAGGGGAAACTCGAGGAGAGTTTCTGAATTTTATGAACGCTAAAGTGTAAAGGACATTCAGGCTTGAGGGACATTTTCGTTCAGATGCTCAGGTATTCCTCTTAGTCTCAACTGATTTATGGGTTTACGTTTGAGGGTTGGTTTTACCTGCGTTTGCCCAAGGTGTTTTTGGGGGCTTACACAGGCATGATGCAAACAATTTTTGTTATTATTTCACTTTGAATAGGCAAATTTAAGTACCTTTCCGCTAATGCGAAATCTCTATCAGAGGAAGTTAAATTATATGGAAATGTATTTATTTTCTGTTCAATTTTTAAAATATGAGCCCAATCAGACTTTAATTGACAGTATATACACACCAGTTAAGCAATATTATAATGATAAGATAATATATAATTTTTATTATTATCACAATTATTATTACAAGTGTACAAGGACCATGACATCAAAAATTTACTCATCAAATAATTTGCAATATATCTTTTTAGGTCACTTATTATCACTAATACTAACTTGGTACACCTGTTACAGATGAATTACGTCACGAAAAGCTAGATTTGGAATGCCAGGTTTTTATCACTGAGGACACACCCACATTCGGCACGAAAGATTTACTCTAGGCGTGCTTATGATCGATATCAGCTGATACCATACACCGAGCAATCAGAGCAAGGCGGCATTAGGTGCAAGGGCATTGTCAGCTCTGACAGCTGCTGTTGACGTTTTGTCAGTTCACCAGGCGCGTACTCGATCGGCTTCGGCCTGTGCGGTGACGTTCCCTATCTCGAGCGATTCATTCGGAAATGTTATCACAGCAACCTTCAGCGTCAGCCTACATTAGAGCAGCAGTGTTTCCTGCCACCCAGCGTCAAGCGGGCAGGCCATGTCACAATGACAGATAACCCATTCAATTGTCAGCCTCACGCGTGCTGTCGCCGCCGCCGCTGCAGTTGTGTCCGCGTACGCGCATTTCGCTTACACACTTTGGTGCAGTCAGTCAGTCCGTCCGCCGGCCCGCCGGCCTGCCAGACAAAGTCACTACAATACTACTTATATATTTTCTTTCTATATTCCGTGCGAAGGGGAAAAAACGAGCGTGGTCTAACCTGTTAACATCACGGTTTCTGTGTCTAGGCGGTTCAAAGTTCCAACGTGATAAACATAGTATATTTTGATGTCTAAAATTATGAGCGCGGGCTTAGTAGGTAGAGAGCGGCAGGGAGTGTACCTTGGCAAGGGAGTCGTAAGCTTGCGCCCTACGCGACTCCACGCCGCACGCCTCGGCGTCGCGACGCCCGCGACGCTCGCGACGCCCGCGAGTTGCGAGTTTCAGTAGCCGTGAGGCAGCCGACGCGCGAACAACATGTTGTGACATTGTTTGGTGTGTGTTTTTTAATAAACTCGGGTTAAGATGGCAGTCCGGCTGGGGTGGTGTCTTCTTCCGCTTCTGTTGTTAGTGGAGGGTTCAGATGCTGCCCAGCACGATAATTCGAGCCGGTGCCAGCCTGGTCTTCTGCTTCCAGTGTGGCTACCACAAGATAACCTCAATCTAGGGGATCGGGTGTCCAGAGGATTAGTATACTTTTTTGCGATGATTTATCTATTTATTGGTGTGTCTATTATCTCCGACCGATTCATGGCATCTATCGAAGTAATTACATCTCAGGAAAAAGAGGTCACTATAAAAAAGAAAAACGGAGAGACTCAGATAGTCGTAGTTCGTGTTTGGAACGAGACGGTGGCTAATTTGACCCTTATGGCACTGGGTTCTTCCGCACCTGAAATTCTACTTTCCATTATTGAAATAGGCGCTAAGAAATTTGAGGCTGGTGAATTAGGTCCCGGAACCATTGTCGGTTCAGCTGCTTACAACTTGTTCGTAATTATCGCGCTTTGCGTATCTGTAATTCCGGACGGTGAAGTGAGAAAGATCAAACATTTGCGTGTGTTCTTCGTAACGGCCACCTGGTCTGTGTTTGCGTACGTGTGGCTCTACCTGATTGTGTCTGTGATCTCCGAGGGTGAGATCGAGGTTTGGGAAGGATTGCTTACCTTCATGTTCTTCCCGGCGACCGTTCTCACCGCATGGATCGCCGACCGACGCCTCCTGATTTACAAGTACTTGCACAAGAACTACAGGATGAACCGACGAGGAATGATTGTCGAGACGGAAGGCGATATCGAGATGGTGGACAAGATGAACCACGTGGACGGAGGGTTGAGCAAATTGGAGGAAGAAGCCCAGGATGAAGACGTGCGGGAATTCGAGCATAATCGACGAGAGTATATAACGACCCTTCGTGAACTACGAAAGAAATATCCTCTGATGGCTATTGAGCAAATCGAAGTCTTGGCCCAAGAAGAGGTCCTTAACAAAGGCCCAAAATCCCGAGCTTTTTACAGAATTCAAGCTACAAGGAAAATGGTCGGAGGAGGAAATATTATGAAAAAGATTCAGGAACGAGCCCAAAGTGACTTGTCAGAAGTTAAAGCTGAAATCTTGAAAGAGGAAGAAAGTGGAACGAGGGTATTTTTCGATCCTGGCCACTACACTGTTATGGAGAGTGTTGGCCAGTTTGAAGTCACAGTAGTGCGAGAGGGTGACCTGGGTCAGACCCTGCTGGTCGACTACACCACGGAAGACGGGTCTGCAGAGGCTGGCTCTGACTACGTCGGTGCCAACGGCACTTTGACGTTTGCCCCCGGGGACGTCTCGCATACATTTAGCATAGAGGTGATTGACGACGACCTATTCGAAGAGGACGAGCATTTCTACGTGAGACTGCTTAACCTGAGAGTCCAGGAACAGAGCAATGGCGACGCGTCGTTGGCACCGTCCAGAAGAATGTCTGCAAAGGCAGCTTCCCCTCTAGTACCTCAACTAGTCAGTCCTTCGCTGGCCACTGTTATGATCCTCGACGACGACCACGGAGGAATATTTGGCTTCGCTGAGAAAGATACGGAGCTGGTAGAGTCCGTTGGACAGTTCGATTTGAAAGTTATTAGGTACAGTGGTGCGAGAGGAAAGGTGTCCGTTCACTATACGACGGAAGATGGCACCGGAAAAGCGGGAAAGGAGTACGAGGAATTAGAAGGAGACCTCATATTCGAGAATAATGAGTCAGAGTAAGTAACTACATCTAACTATCTGACGGCATGGCAAAACGACAAATATTTACCATTCAAAATGTATAGTTGAATGTGTATTTAACAGATGGCAATATCAACTGGCGGCAAAATAAGCTACTGCCAACTACTGCCATTTATATTGAAGTTATTAGTTTTTCATCAGCTTCAGAGCTCTCAACTCTACGCTATTGCTGCTAAACACGACCGTTTTGGAAACTGTCCAAAACGAGCAATTACATTTTCAATGTCAAGTCAACAATCAAATCATCAGCATGTTACTATTTCACATGCAGCTTCGACACACCGCGCTTCTTGCTATGGAAATACCTACACCCCAAGTGGACAAACGCGAACTATTCATTACCATGGCTGGTACCCGCCTAATTATGATTTAAGTTGAAGCAGCCACAACACAATGCCTGTCGTGAGCCACTGTGTTCAATTCTGACAGACAATTTATCACGTAATTGTCTATTAAGTATGTCGCGATTAATCACATCTGACTGCAATGCCAAGCTACAAGTTGTAGTCGAGCAAACACCGTTTGATGGCATTACTTCCGCGTTATCGAACAGAGAAACAACAGAACGGCGAACAAAATAATGCCCGTAATGCAGCGCGCGTATTTTCATTAACTAGAGAATAACGTGCACCAAATTGCTTTGGCAAACTCTAATTTACTAGTACGTTTGCGTACAGATTGTGATTACCTATACGGATTTTTTATTTTTATTTAGGAGTTGTTCAAGGATTGCAATTACACTTCAGTATCTTTTGAAACGATTGTTCGTTATACTTCTGCCAGTACTATTTATTGCAAATAAGTGCATGCTGAAACGATATTATTGCATTTTCTATTGCATTTTATTACGAACCGAGGCAGTTCATAAAACATCGGCCGATACCTACTGCATTTTATCAACGTGAGTTACCTTTAATCACCTCAAGATTGATCCGAGAGATTACACTGGCTAAAATTAAACAGCTGACAAATAATTGACGTTTAAGTGTCAAATTGAGAGGTGAAAAGTTAAACAGAGCAGTGTCAAATGTTACTTTCGGAACTGTTTTATCGATTGTACTTTGTTAAAATGAAGACTTTGTCATGTGCACAATACCAGAGGAAAGTTACAGAACAATTCACTTTATACAAAACTTAAAATTACCGTTGGGAATGAAAGTTGTTATCAAACAGACAGTTTGATGGCACTTAGTAGATTTTAATTAGACGTAGGTTTGTTACGAAACACACCGCGGTCGGGTGAGAAGTGGGACCGGTCGATCTGCCAGCGGTTAATTCACGTTGAAGGTGCGTGGATTACACGCGAGCTGCAGTCAGCAACGCAATAAAACAGAACGGCGGCCACGTTAAATTTCCAAGTGGATGAACATCTAAATGTCAAATCTCCATGAATCCGACATTCAGCCTGGAGCGATGGCGATGTCTAGCGTGATGTGAGCAAAATATTATGCGTAGGTGCAACGTTAAATGCTCAATTTTCTCGTAAAACTCTAGTCCCCCGACAAACAGGAAAAAGAACACTTGTGCGGAGGGGTCCGTTTTTTTTTCTTCTTTCAATTGGTAATATTTTGTCCGTGCTCCATCTGCTGTCTGGATCTTGTATAAGCATCAACCTACACTCCATCGTTGCATAAGCAAAATATTTTACGTTGCAAATTGAAACACTTTTTCGTGAGCAATCAACTTTTAGACGATTTTTTAATTCTATTTACATAATTTTATATAATATTAAAATATTCATAGTCATCTTCAAAGGGTAATTTTATTCTGTATTTTATGATTGTTCCTTTGAATTGACGTCTTCATGAATATCCCTCCAATACATAAAATGTAATTGCATCCTACTTTAAAGGCTAAGTAGTGGTGATAACCATATGAGTGGACAAATTCCCCCCCACTTGGGATAGCCGACACTGAAAGCATATTGTGTTGGAAGATCGAAAGGTCAGCACGGACATTTTGGGCAGGTAGTTAGAGAGGTCCGTACAACATACCTTGACTTGCGATCTCGCAAGCTCTGGCCGAGTTGATTGCTATCTCGTTTGCCGACGCCGGATCGGGAAGCGTCGCGACGCGCCGAGGAAGACGGATAGCGGGGGACGATGATACGCCATTACCCCCACCCATCGCCACACCCCCGCCGACGGCTACAGACCGGGGATGTTTTAGGATCGGAGTCGGACTGACAACCTATTGGAGCGCCACGGCGTGACCTCCAAAGGAAATAATGAGCTCTACAGAGGTTCAGCGATGGGACGTACAAATGTACAACAAATCCCAATTAGATTTAGAGACCTCTGCTCGTTTCCGATACCGAACAAATCTAAAAGCCTGGATTTTCTAAATTACTGGATTTTATGAGGATAACGTGCCAGAAACTTGACATGTGCGGTTGTATTTTTAACGTAGGCTTTTTTGCAACAGGCTAAGAGAGTGACAGCGTTCGACCTTCTGGCTCTTGAAATGTTTCAAAGTGCGCTTTGCCCCCCGATAATAGAAAAAAGACGGCCCAAGAAGCAAATTATTGAAAAATAAGTATATTTAGATACGCACCCCGATTTTATGTCGCAAAGCAATGACTCCTGACGGCGATTTGACAACGATGAGATTATCTTCTGCCCCACCCCCTCACCACCCCCGGGCAACGAAGTTTCCTTCAATTAGGCTCTAATGGCGATCCCCGTTTTCCGAATCGAAGTATCATGACATTATCAGATATGGCTTCTCATCTCAATGGCAGTGAAAGCTTATATTTGAGAGAGATAAGAAATAAGTTATCGCCAACTCCCGAGACATTTTTTCTCTCCGAATACTTTGCGAAGGATATGACAGAGTGCTAGATTACTAACTTATTGATAATAACATAATTATTTTTAACGAGCAGTGACAAGAACAAAAAACTTTTCATTTGGGTTCGGATCGTGTTACTTCTCTTGCACGGGGAAAACATAATCTAATTATAAAATTTTAATTAAAACGGAAAGTAACTAAACTGAAATGCATTAAACTAGTGATCGCTAAGCCTAGCAGTCACCGACAATTAGGATGTATCCGTCTAGTTTTCTCGGAATCTAACGATTGTAGACGAATCCACTCGCATCGCGCTGCTCCAGAATTGATGTGCACTGTACCTACAACAGCATTTATTTTCTTATTACACAGGCACGGCGCCAACGGCAACCAGTAAACAGTTGATGGTCATATAATAAAAGCTAGAACATGTGTGTAAAGGCAAAGTAACTAACGAATGACATTCTACCTGTTTTAATTTTGCCGAGAGCAATGCCCACGCTGCTCAGCCAACCATTTTTCCCCAGTCCCGAATTAAACGCGGCCACCAAAGGTATATTCTCACCTTGTATACTGTGAATCAAATCACGACCAGTAAATATCTTTATTGCGTTCAAACATCATTTCGTTCGTTCACAAATCGTTCCGAACGAAACGCCGCTCCGGCGTCACAATTTGATATCGCAATCGACGTCCCTGCAGACGCTAGATTGACACCCGGCCGCAAACGACACAATAACTCCACTCCAATCTTGATTTTCGCATCTACACAAACGAAACGAGCTTATCGGAAAATCAATCGATATCTCGGACATTGTTAGCAAACCATGAAATCCATTTGCGACGCATTCACACAATTTTATAGATATATTTTGTTTGCATCGTTACTTTCCACTGAATCCTTCAGCTGTCTTACCATTTTGTACCGCTATATTAGCTTCGGTGTGCCACTGCTCCGTGACGTGAACATCTAATTTAAACCCTAGCAGCAATGTCGAACGCAGCTCTAAGGCAGACTTGCAAGCAAGCAAGCGAGCGAGCGAGCAAGTCACGGAATCGATGCCACGAATTCGTCGCTACGAGCTCCAAGTGTGAAAAGTGCGGAAGCGTCGTGATGACTAAGTTGGGACGACGCCGGCGACGCCGCCGTCGTTGCAGCGACGTTCGCCAGGCTCGGTCGGGTCCCGGCTCGCCGCCGCTGGCAATGGTCGTGATGGTCAATTTAACCACGGCGCGTGCTTGGGGTATTTTCGTATTTTGGAGACGCTTGAATCTTGAGCACATAATTTTTAGCTCATGTTCAGAGCAGTAGTTTGTTTCTTTCAGGGGATAACACTATACTGGCGCGTCTTCGTTATAAAGGAACGGACAGTTGGAAAAATGTATAGTTTAACCTACATACCTTTGGCCAGCATTAATGTTGTGGCTAACCTGGTCGTTTGGAGCACATTCCTGGACCCGGGAAACCATCGTTTCTAAATTCGACGCGTAACCCCTGTTTCTGAGCGGACGAGGCTATTATTAGGCAAAACTAGGTTAGAAAGAAAACATGGGTTTCGTTTCAGGTATCTTAACGTGGTTGGCACACGGGTGAAGCAATACGGGATAATCTAGTAGCAGAAAGACAATACCAGATATTCAAAAAAAATATATATAAATACGACCCACGGTAGTACATGTATGTAAACATCGTATTCAAATAAGTAGCAAACATGCCTGAGGCTTGCATATAAAGATCAAACATCGAATCGATAGCGCCCACGCGATAGTTGAAAGTGAAAATACATATTAGCCTGTGGGGCATCGTGGGGCTGAAGCTTCTGAGGTGACTAAAAGGTCGGAAAGAAGTAGCAAGTTGAGAGCTTGTTTAGGTGCCGAGTAAACACCTGAGTGGGTGGGTTATATCGCCACGATGCAGGCAGAGCCACTGGCGAGGAAACTGACAACCAAAAGAAAATAGCTCACGGTGGGGATTTAACGGTAATTAAATAGCTACACTCTGGAGATTCATTAGGTTACTGGTGGATATTTGTAACATGGAAATATGTACTTGAAGTTTCTTGTTGTTTGGGAAAATAAAACTTGAAAAACTTAAAAAGACAATAAATAACGTTTTAAAAGTTCAAAGACTAACTACGAAAACAAGCAGCCAATTTTAAATTGCCTCAAGTTTGAACAACAGAGTTCTAGATAATCTAATCAATCCAATCCAACACTCATTGGAACTTTATGAGTACTCTTTACGTTGTGCTATAAAAGCTAGCAGAAATGATTTTTTCTTATGAAGTTTAACAACACTTTTCGGTGTAGAAAATATGAACGAAACTTTAAAATCTAATAAACAGTGTTCACAAAACTGAAGCCAACAAGTTGTAATTACCATGTTTGTCGTTTTTATTTTCTTTACGACCACCGTTTTATAAAATGAATCGATACTATTTCTTTCGTTGCCCGTTTAAAAATTCTACTGTCCGCTTGTGCTTCAACACGTTTCCTGCTCAGGATACAACTCGGGCATTCATCATGTTTATTCAACAGCCACTCAAAACACCTCACTGAACTCCAAATAAATGTTATAAAGCCAAACTGATATTCTAACCATTCTGATAGTTTCATCCGCTCTTCCCTCTTCGTAGCCTTGCCTCAACACTTAATTATGTTGTGTTTAGAGCTAGTTTATCTGGAGGAAGGTCACTTATATATACATACATACATACATAAACCTAGGCGGGGTAAATCACACCGACCCAAAAACGATAAATGGGAACAAATGAAGTCATCGGTGTCATTTTGTGTATCGCATTTTTCGTGGCGCCCATTCCGGGCGCTAACCTGAGCCCATTTATCGTTGCATTCTCGACATTGCTGACCCAACCCGATTTAGCTTCACATATTGCACACAAATCATTTGCTCCGGGTAGATTTATTGTCCCCCACAGAGCCAACTGCGATGCTCTGTACTCCTCGGACGGCGAACCTCTGATAATCACGTTGCTGTACCCCTTCATCGTTTACGAGTACTTGCTGGTACCAAACAGTGGCGCAGTCCTATTGTAAAACTGGGTAAAAAAAAAAATCACGCATATCCTTGTCGCTTGTTTTTGACACAGTAAGCAGATTTCCAACACCTGCTTTAGTCCCGCAAGCTTATTTCTGATTTACATATGTTCATTTCTTATATACTCAAATATTTCTAAAACATGGATTTTCGTTGTTAACTTTGAAAACAAACAAATCTACCAAGCATGTGATATACAATGGTAAATTTTACTTTTGGTAGCAATGAAGACGCTGAGAACGCCAGATCGAGGTTCTAAAGGCATACGTATGTTTTCGCTGGAAGGAGGAGCTTAGGATAGGAGCTTTTCAAGGACATCATCATTTATTCAGGAATTTAATTTCACGTTTAAAGGGACACGTTTTTTGTTTGTGTGACAGTTTAGAGCATGTTCTATTCTCTTGGCGTAGCCAGTGCGCCGCTGAAAAGAAACACAAGGCGTGAAATTGAAAAGCTGCGACCACATGATATATTGGTTGGAATTATTTGTAATGAAAAGCTTTTCCGAGCTAATTTTCCGGTTTTCGAAATGACCACTAGCCGCTGGTTTCAAGTTAAATATGGCATTGAAATTGCTCCCCGAAATCAGAGGTAATTTATGCGGACGTATAATTTTTATGAAAAAGTCACAAAATTGATCATGATACTGGAAGAACATGTAAACTAATATGCTGGTAGCGGTGGACGCCTCACAACTGATGATGACGGTGCACAGAGCAGACGGTAATTTCACCTTGTTCTAGTTCTTGGTAGTACTAATACAATTACCTAGAGCAGCACTGACGAGCAAGTGAACTACAAAGTTAATCGTATTACTCAATTTTCACGACAATGATTATTTGTATAGAGAGACGCTCCTGCTGGCTAGTAAACTTATTCGCGGATGTTTATTTGACAACTTCACTAATTCAGTATGCTAAGCAGGGTACTTTCAAATATTCAAACAGAATTTATCTAGTTGGTTCGACATATGTAGGACATTTTATGTCAGATTCGACATTCGATGAGTAAGTTTTTTTTTTACTCGCATGTGCTTGCCTTACCTTTAATTTTGATTTTTAAAGTTGGAGTTAAGTATTTAAATTATTTATCATTAAATGATGCCGTAAGTATCATAATTAGCAGTACTTGTGGGGTTCAACATAAAATTGGATTCTAGAGAATCATCGGAAAGAAAAAAATATTATTATCAATACGCCTAATTTAAATTTCATCCCTGCAAACCACGATGAAATAGATATGCAGTAACCGTCACCCCCTAGAAACGTGACTAGGAATGATTTTCCTCTATGCGAAGTTTGTATTGAAAAGGCATGTGTGCACCCCAGAAACTTAGAATTACTAAGCACGAGCGATAATTGAAATGCCAGGGCAGTGAATCCTGTATTGCAATGCAGGATAGAATATTAAGGCGTTGCCTAAAATTAAGCTATCACCATGCTAATGATAAGCAGAATCTGGTAATGGCGAGCCCGATGTCTGATTTATGGTGTTATTCTCCTCTGTAGTGCTAGGCAAACTTTGTTATAAGAAAATCTATACACATAATAAAGACTTCCATATAAAGGACGAAACGCTTTAGCAAATTTAAGGCAACCATTTGCTCAAGAAGTAAAGCATTGTGGTGAGCTGGTTTCTGAAGCTCGTTGCGACGAAATATGGGCTTAGATTCCAAGGGCCATTGTTCCCAAAGGTAATTTAAAAGCGAGCGGGAGTTAATGGAAGCTGAGGTGATAGCTATTCCCACCGCACAAACTGCGATCCTGTGCAGAATTTGCCGCCCCCCGAACGCCAATCTTGACCACAACAACAGCGCGGTCGGCCCTTCGAGAGTAACCCCAATTTATTGGACAGAAAAGCGCGAATAACACGTCGAAAGTTGCGCGTGAAATTACTATTAAAATGGTTAGCAGGGTTAAATTAAGCAGCAGACGGAAAGTGACGATTTCTGGCGACTCGGCGCAATAAATTATTTATCAATTGGTGCTTGGCACACTTGCCTTTACGTGCACGTAAGACAGAGTAGACGTATATACATTTAGAAATTACTTCATTTAATGCAAACGCATGGTTTTCACGATTTGGAATATTATGGGTGGTAACTTATTCCACTGACTTGCAGACAGTACACAAATCTGCGCTGTCAACGAAATGGACAGCAGAGGACACACCTCTGTTCGCTGTATTTCTATTTCAAAACGTGGCCATTATTATAGAAAATCATGGTGCGTAACGAAACTGGATAGTTTCCAAACTCATAGCTGTTGCATGCTACCTATCAAATGCACGAGTTTCATGAAATGAGTCGTCAATGTGAATTTTCCGACCGCTACAAATTTCCTGGCTGCGATGTTGTGCTGATATTGTTTTGAAGTGGGTCATGAGAACTTTGTGATAATTAAAACTATTGTTTAAAACGATCAAACAAGCAGCGAACAAATCGTCATAGAAATTGATGAAAATTCATCTTGTTAAAATATTTTACAAACTTTGCAATTGAATATTTCAAATATTTGCATGGAAATGTCTTAAAATGGTCGTACTTTGCTTAATTTACCTTTGTCACAAGCAGATATATTTTCCGCGAGATCATTAGTATATGGGTAGAAATTTTACATTGTTTCCGGGAGCTTTGAAATTTTCCCCAATTTTCAAAAGAGCTCCACCATTCCGTGCAGTTGCTGAGTTTTAACTGCACGTACGATTTAAATAGACGAGCAAAATTATACGCTCGATGACTTTTCAAACATTTAATTTTCTTTTATTATGGTTTGCTAATATTTGTGATTGAGTCTCAGAGAAAAAAACCTCCGGCAAAGGAAATAAATGCATATTTCCGCCTCGTTAAAAATATCAGTTAAAGACAGATAAGTAAAAATAGAAAAGCAAGTTAATCTAAATGTGCGTCAACGTTAGCCGTATGTGACAAATCTAGTGGTTTGCTTCAAATTTTAGAGAGAAAACTGAAACATGAGTTCCCTACCTTCAATTAATTTCTACTGTTAAAATTAATTCACTCGAGTAACACTCATCTCTAGTCCTGCCACTACAAGTCTAATATGCATCCTTCAGGAAAACTGTCAACTGTCATCCTGTCAACCCATTTTATCGGTGACAAGCACCAGTAAATGGGAAAATTTGAATTTAATTAGAGTGAATGGTATGGGATGAAATGCAAATTTAACTGCTTCGTCCCCTACGCATAATGCCACTTGTTTATTTCAGCGAAAACCTGGTTTCGATTACCGACGCGAGCGCTACGTGACGGGTAAATGACGAACGAGGGAAGTGTCCAAAACCAGTGCCGTTTACATTTCTTTGGACGCTGTTTATTGGGACAGGGTAGAGGTTTACGCTTCGGGTTTCGCCGGGAAAGAGAATTGCTGCGTGCCAACAAACTTTGTAACATCACTACCGTGGTTAAAGTTATGTGATAGGTTCCAGGCGGAGTGGCGAAAAAGGAAACAGATTTTTGGCTGTCAATATGATTTTAAACTAGCAAAACTGTCAAACATGTTCAATTTGATCAAAACTTTTTAAGGTATTAACTATTCAAACTATTTATTTGAACATTTCAGCCGCCGGAGATGAGAATTCAAACAGAAGTATCTGATTGGCCGTGACCATGAAGTTGAGTCTTTAAATGGCAGTTTTTTTTTTAAACCGAACAGAGTAAACCTTGATTTTTGTTGGTTTACAAATAGTAAAAATTGTTACCGAGAGAAGTTGTTAGTGAATATCGCAGAGAGCGGAAATTTCCAAGCATTTGTAGACAGTAAAACCAGTCTCCAATTTCTCCTAGATTCGCTGAGAGTTTGCAGATAAATCTTCATTTCGCGAATAAACAATCTAAATTATATAAACTTGTTTGCGCTGAATCTTCTCGGACAACATTAATTAACAAAGATTAAGTCACTCGGTGTAGATTCAAATTATTGTAGACTTCGTCGCGTTAAACTTTTAAGAAATTATCAGTTACAACGGTACGCACCTCTAAAGTATACCTATAGTTATGAGTGAACGACAACGCACCACCCGTGTTCGTAATAAACAGGGCACGGCAGCTATTTTGCATTAGATCTTTTATCACATCTCGTGCATTGAATTATCAAAGCATGGACCGAGTTATTAATAACGATTAGCGTCCATGCTGGCTTGGAAATTTGAAAGGGTGAACTGTCAGCACATTGATTTCTAAAGGCTCTTTCCATAATTGAAAAGCTTTTTTTTGTAACAAACTTCCATCGCACGTTATCATGCTTTATTCAAAAACTTTAAAGCATGGGGACTTAATAATTTCTCTTTGGATCCACAACGGCAAACCGTTAAATATAACGCGGCTGAAGATGTTTTGTTACTTAATTAACTAATTTTTTTTTCTCTAGAAAACTTAATTTTGAATGTCGCTCATTGCTCTCACTGCTTCAGTATCGTACTTCCAAACCGCAGGCGCAAATAGTACTACCCCAGTCTTTTAGAAGCTACTTTCCATAATCTAGCTAGACGTTTCAGCTCCCTGCGCAGTCAGTGTTGTCGGCAACATTCCAAAACTCTATCTACATACAGAGCTTTACAGCTATCACCAGGTTTCGTGGTTTCATTTTTGACACACAAGTTTATCAGCATAAATCTTACATAGCGCAAGTGGTATTTCACGGCGTCGACGGTCCGTCGTCATACAGCCAGAAGGCCACCTAATAACGAAGCCGCGCGATCACGGCATCACGCAAAAACTGAACCATGAGGTTACTATTTAAACTTACCTCTTTAATCTCTGTACGGCTTATGGGCTATTTTCACCAATTACATTTATAGCCTTGCATGCGTGGAGCTATGAACTGGGTTGATCATCGTAGCTAAGCATTTTACATCAGCTGCTGTGCAATTAAGGGGGTACGGAGGGGGGTTGTGAATGCGCACGAACGGCAACACCCGAGTTTCAAGTGGGAAACCTGTAGTGTGTTTGTGCTCGAATTTTGAGAGTTCTTGTGCATATAGATTCGCACCTTTCCCGAGGACGAGTTTCAAAGACGTTTTTGCGCAAGATGTAACTCGCAGGCGAACAAAGGTTAGGACATTGAACGCGTTGGCTTACAAAGTTGCAATCTATGAGGTGTAGTACTATGTGAATTTTCATTAAGCTTTTCAGTTGATTAAATTTCTAATATTACTTTAATGAGACAATATCACCTTTTGTTTAACTGGTTTTTAGACTCATGTCTACTCTATCTAACCTTAGCACTAGTTTTGACAAAAACTATTTGAACGGGGTTTTGAATGCTAAGTAAAGAACAACCAAATTTAGTTCTTAGAAATTTGGAAATTTTGTTGTTCTTTAGGTACTTAGCATAGAAAACCCAGTACAAATAGTTTTTGTCACACATTTTGTTTCATTGCAATTGAATCGTATATTATTCCGTTTCCATATGCAGTTAACGTTGACCTGCAGATAAAAGGAAATATTTGAAGTTCACAGTTCAACATTGTGTCTATTACATATTTACAGTTTGCTTGTAAGAAAACCTCAATGTGGGATACCGGAAGTAGTTTGTGTACATGTCCTGAACAAGATCAAAAAGAATATTGTTAGGTATTCTCAGAGTAGCAGGAACTACGTCTTTGAACACGGCCATAGAATTTCTGGTTAGCAAGAGGTGGTGGTATATATTGTACGCGTGACCTGGTGTGAAATGAGCTTAGGACACTCAGACCTTTTCGCCCCCGACAACCGGGCGACGGTGAAGGCGACGGCGCTTGGAAAATTGCCGCTCCAGAGTCGGCGTCGGCGTCAGGCGTCGGCGTCGTTTCCCAGGCGGATTGTCTCATCAATGTGATGGCAAGATCGAACATAAAGCAGTCCACGGAATGAAACCAGCATCGCGGTGAACGCGCTAAGATGATTCGGCGTGCCAAAGAAAATGAGACAAAGCGGCAAACCTGGGATGGGATAAGAATCCAACGGTGGCATTTTGTATGGAGATTGACTTTTTAATAAGCTTGGCAAGTTTATAGTCTTAATTTGTTGATATGAAAGTTAAATCATAGCATTTCAAAGAGATTCGAGTTTCGTTTGTTTGTAGAAAGAAATGTAAAGAACGTGCCAGTTTTTTTTTTCTCTTCAGATATCCGAAAGTAAAAGCTTCTTTGATAATTTTCAAAATCACCGTCTCAAATAAAGTAGGCAACTTAAAAAAAAAACAACCTTATGTTCATTCTAATGTAGTTGGCAATACAGGCACGCAAATTTGATAGTTTATTGTTCAATAGTGCCGTGAATGAACAAGAAAACGTCGTTGACATTCATACCAACGACATTTTAATATCCTCTTCATATACAATTTCTCACATTTAACCTCATCTTTGCAGTGTCATAAAGCATTTACACTTAATTTATATAAATGGGACATGCTTATTTCACATTTTAAGAAAAGCGCTCTTTAGCGTTAATTTATTACCATGCACACGAATTATTCCACAGCGTGAGTGTGCATTTAGAGTGGCATTTCACTCAGAGCTCTCACGTCCATTGCTCGTGACGTGATATTAGCTGCAAGACGTTGAGGGGACAACACTTAGCTGCTGTTCAAGGAGCTTTCACCGGTCCCGCGAGCAACCGGCAATATTTCCAAGTCGCTTTGTCCGTTTATTTGAGAACCTACCACAAGTGAGTCTACAGGTGTAGTCAGAGGCACGGTGTATGTCACATTTTCTGCTGGTCAAACGAGCCGGCAACACGTGGTAACAGTAGGTGTCACCCATTGGCGTTTGAGGCCGTCCTTTTTTTAACAAAGCTCTACAATTAAGTAATTACGCCTCAAAGTCAATATATCGATACATGTTTGTTAATCGTTGAGGTTTAGCATTAATAACGATCAATTGCGCGTAAGCCAGTCTCAAATGTGAGTAATTTGCGAGAAATAACGAAGTGAAATTCCTTGACACTCGCAACGACGGTGACTTCGCCTAGTTTCATCCACCATTTTGTCGGTAAAGTAATCATTTGGCAGCCATTTTTCGCGAAAATAGTTCAACATTAGCGCTATGGTAGTACGATACCACTCTTTCAAAACCAGACTGTACGACATATAATGCAGAATGTTTTCTTTTTTAATGATTGAACAAAGAAAAAACATTACTTTTTTTTTGTAGGAAAGTTGAACTAATTCAAGGAAGAGTTACTTTGGTCAGGATTCATTTAAGTTTTTATGTTGATTCCGGCTCCGTTCTAGCATCCAAGTTTTTTAAAGCGCTTAGGAACACGGGGCGCATGGACTGCCAAATCCTAAGCTTGCTTCAAAGGAACTTTGCTCCAAATATTGCCGGTGATAGAAGCAAGCTCGCGGAGCCCATCCAACAACCTCCAAGAGCAGTAGTAAATGAATTATAAAACATACATAGCCACATGTTGGTAAAGGTACGATAATATCAGGTATCTAGTATGAGAAGCGTGAATAAATCACGTTATTTTGTGAACTATTTTGTTGCATCAGCTGTTTAAAGCATGGTCTGACATCGACACAGTGACATGGAGTATTCATGCGGGGGGAATCTTAAACTATGTCAGGAGATCAGAGGAAACTGTAGAAGTGTGTGGAAGCCCTAGGAAAGATGTATAATGATCACCCAGTCTATAGTCGTGTCTGCCACATATTTAAGTGGAAGAACTAGGTCGGGGTTGCTTCTGATGCTCAGCAAATATATGTTCGTTTTAAGTATTTTATTTTTAAACGGTGTAATGAATGAAATAACATAATATTGTAGTTGTCTGGTTGGATGACATTATAATTTGTCAACGTATGGGACGAAGAGTGCATATACACTTTGGTGTCACTATTATTACATGCCATGCTGACATGCAGGCAAGCGTGGTCACGCATTTATGCAAATTGCGTCACTGTAATTAATTATTTAAGTTGCCCAATGAAGAATTTTACCTGTTTGCCCACTATGACGCATAGACCAGATATGCTGGAGTGCAATATAAACCTTTTTTTACAATTTCATTGTGCCATTGAAAAAAAATTATATTGTTTTCCGGCTACTTTTAGGTTGTCTACCTTGAGATTCAACACTGGTACTGAGCTCAGCATAACGCACAGCCGCGCGTTGATTGGATTACACCGCACACTTTTACTTGTTTGATGAAGGCACCAACAGAAAATGATAATCTTTTCTGACAGAATGTCACCTAGTGCATAGAAGAGCCGGATTGCATGTGGTGGTTCGTACATGCCTTACTAGTGGCTTATGCCAGATTAAGTTGTCAGTGATATGACCCAGGTTTACTTTGTTAACCTACTGAACAATATACACCTGATTCTGTGGCAACTGTGTTTGAAGATGGACAAATCAGTTATTTGAAGGTCTAGTCCCCCCGTAAAAAAAAAATATATAATTTTCCTACTATTACTTGGATACTATATTGCAAAAAAAGTGAAAGATATTATTTCACCTAGATAAATTTCCATTTATCTATGCTCTCGAATGAAAGCCTCAAAAAGGTTGTTCTGCGAGTTAGAGCGGGTAATATTTTTTAACATAATATAATAAATAAGGGACATAAACTTTCACAGGAAAATTTAGCTGCTCTACTGCACGATCTAGCTTTACATTTGGCATTTCTCTTCGGCTACACATTTTCGCAAAGCACGTTCTATCCCGTTGACTGATTCCCATGCTGTGATGACACTTTAGATTACGTATTCACCCTCGCTGCTAACCTCTCGACATAACCAGAAAGAATTTTGACAGGGGTTTGATGCGAAATCAATGTTTATAGCCGATATCGATGAGAGGGAAAATATTTTTTGCTGTAATTCTGAAATACCAATGTTGTACCCACAGTATGTTTATAGCTACCCAAAAGAAAACGTTTTGAGCAAAAATTGATTCCGTCTCCCCCACCCCTCGTAATTGATATGAACAGCGTGCATGAGAACACTCTAAACTTTAAGGGGCGTTGACCTAATTTCCAGCGAAGGAGTTTGCTTTTGGTGGTAGCCCCGTTTCACCTCTAGAAAATCTTTGCTGCAGACTGGTAAGGCATGCGTGCACGCACAAGCCAATTCAATGCGTACAGTATTTCCCCATTTCGGGCACGTAAGCCAGTTAAGAGGGCAAAGTCTTGGGCGGAGGCGTGATGCTGCTCAAAGTCGTACCAAACCTCTCTAAGAAATAAAGCTAAAAGCTGAGCCTCTGATTTGATAGAACAGTGCCAAACGCAAAAAAAAATTTCTCTGAAGACAATTTCCAGTCACATGCTATGGAATATCAGACTTATTCGCTACCCGCGTTGACATTTCCTGGCGACAGCTGCCCGCGCCGCAAACTGTTACACAGCCCCATGACGTTCAACATATTTTATTTCACTATTTCATATGTATTTTGCCAGAGTCCTCGAAACGATATTTCTCTCGGCATTTTATTCTTTTCCGAATGACCAAAACGGCCCGACGCTCGCCGGAAAATCCAGGCTCTGCTTTCACGAATCCCATATTTCCTTTTACTGTAATGGCTGCGGCTGAAAGTTTTCTTTTAGTTTGAGCTGATCTTAAATTTACTGGTACTGCTCTAACAACCAAACGCGGCGTACTTTTCAAAGTAAACTAAGACGAGCTTTAGTTTCATGGCGGACAAAGAACTTTTATTGCTATCAACAGATACAAAAAAAAAAAAAATAGTTTCTGCACATGCTTGTATTGCTCGTGACACCTTGCAATATCAAATGGGTATTATCGCGTATCTCCGAGATACTTTCGATATACAACGATATTGAGAACTTCAAAGCTACTCATATAAACCTCCGGGGTCGGAAAGCTTTCCGCTCAATATATTAACCGGAAAAAGAACAAGGCAATTCGGTATTTGAATCTGCTGCCGCCCGAAGTGAAAACGTCCCGAAACGAGACGAACGTCTCTTTGTCATGATTGCAAAACGTTCGTATGGTTATCTCGGTAGTTCGCGTGGCGCCTCCCTCTGGTGAGCACACGCACCCTCAAGTCCTGCGCTCATCAAACAACAAGATCAATATTCCAAGAGAGAGCGCTAGATGCGGCCATACTCCCATACAATACCATGGCAACAGGGACCTCATCTTTATATCGCTGAGGTCTATTCGAATACAGATCGATCTCGAATAAGTTTCCTGATTTACTCCAAGTGTCGTTGAACAAAGAAAACAATACACTTTATTAGAGATAACGGCAGAAAGAGGGCTTATTTATCAAGCGAAAACTTGTAGGACTACTTGACCCATATGGAGACTTTTTTTAACTCAATATTGGTGTCGATTTATTTTATTTCCTTGAAAAAGTGAAGACTTAAAAGTGCCAGAACTGGTGACACGTGTCAATTAAGAATGTATTTTTGCTGACATAATTTCAGCATTAGCTTTGAAGTGCATTAATAATAAAGCGTCCACCTGTTGCAAATGAAAGAGTGGCAGTATCAATTTTTCATGTCGTAAATGGAGTATAATTCTGCGCAAATATGCGTCTGTGTTTTCAAGGTCACAAATCTAGAAGGCGTTCGAGTTACTAGAAACTCGCAAGCAAAACGAACCAGAACTTTGAAACTACTCGACTTACAAAGCTGCTGGAAGCAAAATCGAATGAAACAGAATGATAATTTAATCGGATGGAATCACACGGGCGACTAGTTTGATAATAAACAATAGAGCAGATGCTTGAAAACGCGTGAGAGCATCTTCCTGCAAAGTGAAAACGGACAATTCAATAAATAGGAAGCCAAGCAAACGTATTAGAGTTCGAGCCTAGACACGAGCACGTGGACCAAGAAACATAAACACTAACTTTAATCAAAACACATTACGAGCTGAAAGGAACAGATTATTTGTATTTGTTGTCGCTCTTGTCTTTAATTTATTTACAATTGCAGTCAATCTCAATTGAAAGAAGAATCTGAAGGAATCAAAATGCTTTTGAGAATTGGTTAAAAACTGCGTCTAAACGGTAGTTGGCCTGATTATAATGCCATAGTTAAAATAACAGAGGGGCTGGATATAAATTTCTCTCTCTGTGCTTTTTATATTGTCTTTCTTTCTTTTCTTTTTCAGACAGACGATTCCTCTTCGTATAATAGACGAAGACAGTTACGAGAAAGACGTGCTATTTTACGTCCAACTCGAGGAGCCAAAAATGATAGACGGTGAGCACACCTTTTTACAGCAAAAAAAAAAATCACCCTTCCGAAGAAAATGATTTAAGAAAAATCTGAAATTGATTGTGGAATGTCAGGCATGAAATAATTCATCGCCATGAATTGAAAGTTTGACGATTTTTTTCTTCTAATACTGAACGTCAACTAACTTCATGTTCAAAATATACAAATTAAACACAAAATTTCCTAGAATTGCATATAATAGAAACTCAAATTTTAGATTGATGGCAAGTTATTACGTTGCTGGAATTTGAATAAAAATACTGGTGTAGGTAAAATCAACAACTACAATTAGCGAGGTGCCAGAGGGCAATAAGCTCATGCAATTGCTGTTCAAGTTTGTTTCATTTCCATGCTGACATAGTTGTTAAAGTTGTGGGTTCTCGAATTCATTACCGTAACAGAGCACTGTTAATTAAATATCTCTTTCTCACTCTCTGTAATTGATTGCCAAAAGTAAATGAGGGTGGTAACAGAATTACAAATCACGAACACGATCGTTTCGGAGTATCATTGTACACACTTAATAAATTAAATTAAAATTAAACATTCATGATTACAGGTTTATGGCAATCAATTCAAGTCAAACAAAAGTCACAAAACTGTGTCCTGCACATAAGAAAAAACTGTCATTCTGTTATACATACTCAATCAGTAAACCACATTGCTTCTTGTGCTTTCTTGCATGTGTTCTCATATAGGCATTTTAGTATGTCTTATTACTTTGTGGTACCACACCCTGAAGCAACGCTTGTCACTGTGTAATAGAATTATATATAGCTCACATAATTTAGCGAGCCTTGAAACCCCAGCGTCAGGTGTTCGACTTTAATAACGTGTTTTTCATTTGTTCTTCCTGCGTGCCCCTGTGCCTGTGGTGTTTCCTTGGTTGTGGCATTTGCTATGGCATTTGCTGTGGCTTACCGTAAGTGAAATCGCAACACACTACGCTGTGCTTACTGCATTTTTTTTTCTGTATAAAAGACGAGAGAAAGCATTCATTTCTCGCGATATAACGAGTCAAAGAAAATTGTTTTATGTATTTGAAAAAGTATGCTGTTTTATGATGCTTGCCTTTTTGGGAAAAGTGCTCGGTAAAGTGCCTGCTTTCAAACAGTTAATGCAATAACATAGTATGTACTACAACCTTGTAACAGTTTCTTACACTTTAACACAGAGTGGGTTTTGAGTGCGTGAGGTAGGAATATAACCTCATTTTGGGCTTGTGTCACACCACAACTTTGGTAAATATACTCGTCGATATTATACCCAATATTTAATCAATAAATTTAGCCCCAGGCATCTAAGCCTTATTATGTTTACAATCCTCTACGCTAAAGGGTCGTGGCACAATGAAGTACTTGAAGAACCTTTCCGGACCATGCTACTACCGCAAAAAAATATTTGGGTTCGAAGTTACGGTAGTGATGTTTATATTCTATACCTTCCTTGGTATTTCATGGTAATATCTGCAAGCAGCTGGCAGCTTTCACACTCTCCGAATGAGAGCTACAGAACTGGAAAAATGTGGCTAGATTTAACGTTACTCAGCAGAAATTTCCACTGAATCGCTTACACGACCCCTGAATGCAGCCCGCAGAGCAGGAAGACACGGCACCTCCACTTCAAAGTCTAGAAGAAATGTTAAGAGGAACGTTTAAAGATGATAACACAATGACATAACAACGATACAACATCATAATCTACGTTTCATATTTATTGTGCCAGCTGGTATCTTCGCCGAGCAAGAAAACATGGCACCACCACCATACAAGAAAAAAAAAAAACACATACAAAAAAATCTGAGAGTAAAAAAATGTATAATCTAGTACAACATGCCACAAAATGTAACAACAATTTTATTTTTCGTGACACTCAACTAAATTGCAAAGTTTGGTAGCGCTTTTGTTCCTGTGATTATAATGCGTATTGTGTAGGCGTATTCTAGTGTAGACCAAAGCGTGTTATTTTTGTTCAGTAAACTAACTTTGAGAACTGTAGTTTTAGCATTGTTACATTTTAAAGTTTGCGTCTAAATAATCTTGTGTTGTATTTCCCTATGCTCTTTTTGTATTGTAATGAATCATGTGCTGTTAGTGATGTCAAATGTTCTTGTATATTTGCGGCATATGTCATCATTGTTGTAAATTACAAAATATGTTACACAGCATTTTGTACGATGTTCACAACCAACATGAAACGTGAAGAGTTACTCTTGTGCTGAGTTCTCACGGCTGAGTTGAAAAACGAGGCAAAAAAGAGTAGGCGTACACTCAATCCAATTAAAAATTATCAGAGTTGAGTTCTGTATCGTCATCACGGTCCTGATCGGTTGGTTTCAGATGAGGCAGGCTTGGCAGCGGATGCCGAGAGAAAGAAACCAGAGGAGCGAACAGAACAGGACAAAATGGCCTTACTTGGTCGTCCAAAATTGGGTGACATTGTCCGTGCTCAGATCAGATTAAAAGAGAGCAAAGAATTCAAGGTTCGTGAATAAATGTATAGCCCACATAAAAATAAAAAACCTCTAGTTCAGCTTTTTCTTGCCACTTGACGTTTCAAAACTGAAAGGTTCATTTAAAATAATTGGAACGCTGTTCTAACTTTAAAGAAAAATGGTCTTATCATAAAAAATAATTATTTTCAGCAAAAGAAATGCAATGACGTAATTTAATTCATTGATCTAATTAACATGTTCCCGTTTGCTTCGAATGAAAAACTGCTCTCATTGTTTTTTACTCTTTTCCATCTTTTATCCACAGACAATTTTCATCTTGGCTCAAAAAAGATTTTTGTTAACAGAATACAGTCGACAAATTGGTCCAGAGAGCTAACGCCTCCATTCTTATCGGAACGTCGTCGTGGAAAGAACAATTTATCGAAGCTCTCTCAGTCAGCCCTGGTAAGTGCGATTGCAGAGCAAACCTTGGAAATACTTCAATCAAGTCCACAAAAACGCCTTTTTTTTCAACGAGAGAAATACAAACTGTTTTAGTCACTTCCCAGCGATGAAAAACTATTGGAAATAAATTAAATTGGAAAGGCATAGAAGAGTTAAATTCCAAGCGTTGTAAAGCTAATAAGGGCGTTAAAAACTAGTGGATTTATACTTGGCTGAGGAACTGAACTGGAAAACTAGAGTCAACCCGAAAGTTAGACGTTCTCTTGAGGCCATCAGAGCGAATTAAACAGCCCACAGTTTAGTACAGGGTGGGCAAAGTGAATGGTATGATTTAATCTGTACTGTTGTTCGAGCTGAACCGTCCTTCAGAAGGGATGTGGGTCTCTTTGGTATCCCAATGAATACAGTTGGCATGCCCTCACCGGAATATCCATTATTCTTTCGGGGCCAAGCTAGGCGAAAGGTGAATTTGACATTTACACATTACTTCAATGCCACAGGGCCCGTAATCTTATTTAAATACAACATATTTAAACTCTACAAGATGTTAATCGGAATTAGGCCCCGGGTCACTGTGGATCATAATTTGACGCATATTAGAACCCATTGTTCTGGTTTGATCAGAAAGCCAAGATGGATCTCCTTGTGAGAACAGGCGCAGTCACCAACCATAATCCCAGCTAGACACGATTATGTCACGACGACATGGGAAACTTCTCGCTCTTGTGGTTTCCCAGTTGCGGAGCATTACACTTACCATTAGCTCTGACAGGTGAATGAAGATGAAGGGTGGGGTCTCTCGGATTTGGTCCCATTGGCAAAAGCTAAAAGCTTTGACAAGATAACAAAGCTTGTCTAAGATAAACATGGGACATCTATTGGTCAAAACCATAGACTTTGCACTTAGTGACGTTAGTTAGAGTAGCGGATGACTACGAAGCAGAATGATGCAAAACAGAGTTCTGACGTGTATGCAAGATTGACCAGATACCGGGAAGCCAACAAGAATGGCATGAGGAGGGAAATCACGAGGTTATACTTCAAAGTTTACTGATCAATGTTTCAGAGGAGCGTTTTTTCTTTTCTCGCAAAACCTCATTTTATGAATATTGATACAACTCGAAATAATAATACCAAGTTTTGAAGAGAGGTCCACACATATACATTCGGAGAGTTCATGCCCCCCCTGGATTACCCTGGATTACGCAAGCCACAATCAAAATTCATATCCTGGCAAAAGAAAAATTATCACTCAAACTCTTTTTACTGAACATGGTAAAGAAATAGGCTCCAATCTCACCGGACAAGGAATATTGCAATTAATGAGCTCAAAAGTTCCAGACTTACTTACCAGTAGTCCTGATTATAAATTACCAGCGTTCGTAATTTTATAACGAGTTTATTTACATTTGTAAAGGCTGATTTTGAAGTTAGATCCTATGTTCACTTGCACTTGCATGATTTGTTGCAACGATCTAAACTGAAAATCTGAAATCATGTTTGCTTTCACTTTATGGTGTTCATGTTTAAAATGAGCTTCCATATGGAAAATAGCTGTCCGCATAACACAAACTCTGTTCGAAATTACAATACAAACAACTAATTGAGGACTGAAATGAAAACACCGAAACCAATCAAATTCTAGCTGGATCATTCAGATATTTTGTCCAAACTATTTGCAATTATTCGTAACCACCCTAAACGGACCAGCCTATTGTCACACGCACACGCAAGCTAGCGCTCTAGTCACGAGCCGTATACCCCGAGTGTTCTAAATTTGAATACCCATGTTTGCTTTCCAAACAGGCGACGACGGAGGAGGGGACAGTGAGAGCACGAGTGACGGCGGGGACGACAAAAATCCATCATGTGGAGACTACGTCATGCATTTCGTCACATTGTTCTGGAAGTTGCTTTTTGCATTCGTTCCACCCACAGGTAAGCATCGTGTGCAACCTGCGATATTTCATCGCATTGCACCACGCACGTGTAACATCTGGGTAGATTTGACCACAGCGTTCAGTTGATTGGTACCCGAACACAATATGCACACTGACACAATGTCACTGTTGTCACCTTAATTCGTGCAGTCCGACGCAAGGTTTCTTCTTTCAGTCGATCAGATTAAGAAGCCAGACAATGGAGTGGTTATTATCGCTGTAACTTGCTTACATCACAGTGAGTCTGCAGAGTAAGCGAATTTAGTTTTTTTATCACACTGTTATTTAAAGTTACATCGAGTTATCCAGATATTTTTACTTTGAAAAATCGATTTTGTGAAATGAACAATATGGGTTAATATTGATTAATATTATGTGTTAATATTGTGATTAAGATTAATCACAATTTGTGATATGGGTTAATTCAAGGTTAAATTAATTTGGATAAAACATATCGAGAGTGTTTTGGCAAAACTCTGTGGCAAAGACATTTTTTTACTTTAGTTTCTGACTCATTGTTTTAACATAGTTGCCTAGTTTGTCAAGTTATTAACATGTATCGACTGTAGATTATTCTTAGGTCACTCTTAGATACTGACGCTTTTTAAGTTTGGACTAGAACTCACGTAACTGGTTCAACATAGAAGAGTTATGTCACTGGTGAAGGTGAACTTAACAAATCCTGGTAAATAACATATTTATTCTTTAGTTTTAGACACATTTTATTACTTTTATCTAAAAACAAAATGTCTGCATTTCCAAAGTTCTTAAAACGATTTCTATGAAGAATATGAACTAAAATTTTAACATAAAATCACCGAAACGTCAATATAAATTATCTTACACACCATGCTAACAAACAATACCCGCTCTGTCAATCCACCACCATTAGCAACATGTGTATTTAATATTTTATTTACTTTTCAACATTTCAACCAATTGGTGCGCCTTTAAAAACATGTATGTGATGGTTAGATATGGCGAAAGGATATCTCTGTTTCGTGGTATCAATCCTGGGGATTGGTATTGTGACAGCTGTCATCGGCGACGTGGCATCCTCTTTTGGTTGCACATTGGGCATACAGGACAGCGTAACTGCCATCGCCTTTGTGGCGCTCGGGACGAGTATCCCAGGTACCTGTCATCTGAGTCTGGACGACAAACTGCAGTGCATTCGCGTCCGTCCTTCTGTACGCGCCCGACGCACTTCCCCCTTTATTATCTGAATGCAATTTAGCTAACGCACTCTTCTATCACAACTCATTTAATTTAACCTACTTAATAGTCGTATATTTCAGATCTTCTGTCTACAAACTGCACCGTTCATCATGCTTCCAGCACAGATAACCTTAATTCGAGATAATAATACCTTAACATAACGACACAAAATAGCAGTAAAATGTCAAGTATTAACTTCAGTAATGGCTTTATTAATCGAGTTGCTTGCCATTAATTGACGTTATTATTTGCGAATTAAGGTTGTCTGACGTATAAAACTTGAATACCTACTATTAGCTGTGTTTTTTAATACTCTTATCAAATAATATCTAGTCTTTCTATGTATTTTGTCATTGTGTAACTCTTCCATACTTTCTTTCTTCTATTCTTCAGATATGTTAGGTGGGTATTTGAGTTTCGTAGTCTCGATAGCGGGCATCGGGGGCCTCACTGCCATTATTGGCGATGTCGCATCCCATTTTGGGTGCACTGTGGGTCTTCAGGACGCCGTTACGGCCATTGCATTTGTCGCACTCGGTACTAGTGTACCAGGTAACGAAACGATGATCACATAGACTTGAACCGTTTTGATATTATCATTATTATTATTATTTTAACTAACACTTCACATGTTTTGTTTTCTTGTGTCTGTGTTGCATGTGCGTTTGAGTCTTCGCGTTTTCTTGCTGTGTGGCGTTGCTAGAGTGCATTAGTTTGGTGTTTCAAAGCAAATAGAAAGTGTTTTATTGCATGTTTGTGTGTAATTTAGTTGTTTTCACTCATCGTTCTGGGCGCAAATAATTTCTCCCTGCGATTAATCATCGACCGCAGCGTTATTGTCTGAATACTTTTATTATTGTAACTAAATACTCAACTTGTACAGTCAATTTTTCTGTGTAACAAATCGTCGTAAAAAGGTTTGGCTAGAACGCCAGTTTTTTTATTTTGTTGTAACGGTTTATTTTTTGTCTTTTTTTTGGCACACGTTTGCATAGATTTGATGAATGGGGTGATGTGTTTCTGCGTATCAATATCATGCATAGGCGTGCTGACAGCTGTGATTGGTGACACTGCATCGCACTTTGGGTGCACCCTAGGAATTAGGGATGCAGTCACTGCCGTTAGCATTGTTGCGATGGGTACTAGCATCCCAGGTAAAGCAAATGCACCCACTCTCCCCTAAATGCATTTAAACTTACCATTTTGCAGTCTTTAATCACTCACCTGTTACGCTGTTTAGAATCCCCGTAGATCCCTTGATTGAAATAGATACATTTATTTGCCTCTTAGTCGCTGAGGTTTTATCGTAAAGAAAATTGAACTTGTATTAATGAAATTGTGCGGATGAAAGGGCATCAAAATCGTCAAACGAAGTTACAAGTTCAGATTAAATCTTACGATTTATGTAAATAAACGAGTAGTTATATTATCTTCGCCAGGTTCGTTACACAATTTTATTTCCACTCTAGACCAATTAAATGATTGGGTATCTACATTGAAGGTTTCTCTATTCCATTGCGTAGTCGTGCTCGTTTGTAATTTTGGCCCAATGATTGCGGCTAAAAGCGGGGCTTCGTATGAAATCCCATTCCGCAATTTCACGTGTCAATTAAGCTTTTTCCCCCGTCCGATTTTGGTGCGTTTGCGTTATCTTTGCTGGCTGCTCATTAATAATTCTGCTTGCGCTTTTGTACCTTTGTTTAAACTCGTTTTCATATCTGAATCACATTCCGAAATAAAATCAATTGAAATACTACTATACGAGCATACCGTATCATTGAAAAGAAAAAAGCAATTTAAATCTGATTAAACCAAAATTTTAAATTAATATAGTTAGAAATACATTTTGCGATGCATTGTTTCGAATAAAATGAGTTTATTGACGTCAATTAACCAAGTCAATTAGATAATTTTAATGATAATATAGCTTGCATCAAATAGTGTTCAGTATTGACCGAACTTGTTAAGTCTAACGGTTTCCACGTGTGTTCCCGTGCAGACACTTTTGCGAGCAAAGTAGCGGCCATCCAGGACAAGTACGCCGACGCCAGCGTGGGCAACGTGACTGGCAGTAACGCCGTCAACGTTTTCCTGGGCATCGGCATCGCGTGGTCGATCGCTGCCATCTACCACGCATGCAACGGCACGAAGTTCCTGGTCGACCCTGGAAAGTGAGTACAAACTTTGCACCAAGGGTCAGGTCGGCTGTGAAAAGTGAGTGACTGGGTTCAAGCTTTTGGGCGATGGAACTGGTCGACTCTGGGAAATGAGTGCAGAATTTGCACCAAGGTCAGGTCGTCTTTGTAAATTGAGCTGAATGCAGACGTGGGCAGGGCTGGGTTATTGCATATCTTTCTTAGTAAGGTATCACTGGAAGGGTTAAGATGCACATTACAAAAATATGGGTAAGATTATAGCGCTAAAATCTGAAGGATATTGACTTTTAACGAGATGTTTATCGTCTGGTAGAGCTTATATCTCTGTGACGTGCTTCTTATATTATTTTTTTTACATTTAAAAGTTAATATTCGAATAAAAAAAAAACCTTGATTAGTGATTCCAAAATGTAAAATAGTTGGTTTAGCCAGCGCTAGCTCAAAAATTGACAATTTTAAGAGTACCCAAAATGTCAGAGATAAATCTGAAAGAAATTGCATGCCTGTATTCTTTTCATTTGTGGAAGATTTGTAGCATCTGTCAAGAAAAACACCAGAAAAAAACCAGGATAAGATAATAATTTAGAATACCCCTCGTGTCCGCGACCCCAACATCGGGCAAACTTTGCTAGCTCTTAGCGACAGGATGAGGAAATGGCGCCTTATGAGTCACTTTAGTGATTACCTCACAACCCCACGTTTGTCAAATAGTGTAAAACGTTGACCAAAGATGTTTACGTATCGCGAGGGAGTAAATTCCATAAAAATGGCAGAGACTTTTAATATATTTGAGTTCCAAACAAAAGTTTCTTCAGTAAATCGTGATGTAATTTTGTGATTTTCCTTTCCAGCATGGCCTTCTCCGTAACCATATTCTGTACGGAGGCGTTGTTTGCGATCCTCATCCTGGTGATGAGGCGCTCGAAACTGGTTGGAGGAGAACTCGGTGGTCCGAAGGGAATTAAATACTTCACAAGTGCGGTTTTATTCTCCTTGTGGTTGATCTACGTAATCCTGTCCAGTTTAGAAGTTTACGACGTAATCGAAGGCTTTTAACAACGCCCATCGAAAGTTTGTGGGAAACAAACATCGTCAGTTTTGTTTTAAATACTGTCTCGATTCCAGAAAATCTTTCATTTCAACCATCCACTGTTTCTAACGAGTCTGGAACACTATAAACAGTAATGGGTTGATAAACTTGAAAGGATGCTCCGTCGTACGAATGTGCAACTGAATATGCAGCTGATGTCGGCATTTGAAGTGGGATGTGTTATAGAGCAGAAATGCACAATATTCATCACCGAAAATATTGATTACTATGTTAAAATAATTAAATCAATACTGAAATTCCGTCTGAGAGGAGATTGTGATCCGTTTGTATGTGCAACTTGGATTAAGGTTTTGTCTCGTTTCGTTTTTAATGTAATTTTTCTCGATGGTGTTCAGTTAGCATGCAAGCCAAAGACAAAGGATGGAACTCGTGGTCATTACGACAATGCCGGATATGGTGATTTGCTGATGCGACATTTGAAACACACCCGGAAACCCACACCAAAACATTCACACATCCTTCTTCACTTTCAGCCCAGTTAAACATAATCTTTTTGTATTTACGTTCATGCTAAAAACGTCTTCTACGTGCTCAATGTTTTAAAGTAATGAACACTACTTGCATGAACGCATTTACTCAAATTCGTTTTCTCTTAAATGCAAGTTTGTGTGTCATAATAACTTATCCAATTTACAACTCGCAGATAAATACATAAACGTATTGATGTAACATAATTTATGTACTATTCGTCGATCGATAGTCTGTCTTGTCTATTACAAATTTTCATCCTTAAAAACAAATACAGATAAATCTATGTCACCCTCTTTTCAATTAACATTCCTTTCTTCGAACTAACAAATAACAATTGTACTTTAATAACGAGAGTTGTGTTTGAATACACCGACAGATCAACGAGTTTGTTCGTTGTTCTTGTATATTGTCATCTGTGAATCAAAGTGAAAGTATCAGAGATCTCCATTCCATATAAATGAAGTTTATGCTGACTTTTTGCGAAAAAAATACTCTAGTCCTTGCTTTGCTTACTCTTAAAGGTGCTTCTTGACAACCAACCGATCACATTAGTAAGCGCGATGTTTATGATAATTAGGCACCTCTGAGCAGGTAAAAGCAGCAACGTCATGACGCGTTGACTGTGTCCTGCAGGATTTATCAGCTCACCGACACCAATCAAAGAACAATTTTCTGAAATTGATTCCTCCGAACTGCTTAACCTTACAAAAATTATGTGCAAATAAGCTACCAACAAAAAAATAAGTAAATCTAGTGTCGTTTTGACATGCACCACGAAAACACATTGTTCTGTTTCAGCAGATATATTATATAATTAAAATAATGTTTTTGTTAATTTAATGTGTTGAATTGTTTTCATTGTTTTGTAAATAAATGTGTATATTTGTATATAAGAGAAGCATGATCGAGTAGCATGAAGACATCATTTGCAAGAAAAATAATATCATAATAACGTGAATGTATAATGGCATCCCATGACCATAATATCATATCATCTAGAATGTTCCCCCGGCTCACTTACCTCAATATCTCAAAAAATGATATCAGTTATCTTATCAATATAGATTCGGAAAAAAGACAATGCAGTAAAAGTTTTTTTTTTTCTACACTTGAAGGTTGAATGAGCATAGCTGACCTGTTTACTACAATGTTTGACCCTTGCATATTGAAATTTTATCAAAACTGTGAAATATTATTTGAATTGCAATTACTTGCAATGGACAATGTATTTTCTTATTAGTGTTCATCAAAACCTGGTTGAAATTTCATAAAAATAAATTAGTACACCCTTAATAAGTATCAACACTTTCGTCTATACGTCGTTTATAAGTGAACCATATGGTATCTAAATGTCTCAGAGCAATTCTGTGAGTGACAACGATATTCCATATTTAAAATCATAACTGCGAATCATATCAGCGTGCTCATTCATCCTTTAAATAGCGCCAACTATCAAATTCGTATGCGTTTTGAGAAAGTCTATACTATTGTGGCATTTATTTTCTCCAACTTTCTTGTCAACCGGCAGCTAATCGAGTTCCCACTGAGTCCCACACTGTTCTGCACTAGGGCCAAGGGCTTTCAGCGCAAAGCAACCCTGTTCCACGAACGAAAGTGGGAAATTGTTTTTAAAATATGATTTATTTAGAGATATTGAAACGTCGTAATGCTGTTGTTATTGTTATTATTAATATATGTTATAATTATTGACAGTATGTATTATATTTGTTATTACCATAAGGAATGGACTGGCAATGAACAATAATATTATATCATTGTGTGTGTTACGCGATTTCAACGAAACAAAATTTGACCGATTTTAAGATGTTTTCAATGTCGTTAATCGTTGGTTTATTTTCATTTGACATGAACCAGATATTTTACTGGATTTTACAGATGAAAATGAAATATAATATAATATTTAAAAACCGAGTTTAAGCACAGTAATTGTACCAGTCACAATATCATGTTAGCCGTGGATCAAAGAATGTTTTCCCTTAGCGTTTATTTTCATACCTGGCTTAGTATGAAGATACCTGAACGTGACTTGTTGTGAATGGTTATTATGTTTAATGTATCATCTATCAAATAAGTAATTTATTAGCGCGGGTGAAGTTTTATGTGTGATACTGTCAATCGTGCACTTTCAAAATTACGACTGGGCATGGTCTAAAGAAATTTTTCTTGTTTTTTAAAAAATATCATGTTGTTACAAGCATTATAATAAAATAATATAATTATTCTAGTATGTATTTTGGATTATACAATACTTAAACTTCAATGCCCTCCAAAATACTATGTTGGCTTCTCGATTGTTAATTCTTTCTGTACGTAGACCCCCCCCCCCCCCCCCCCTCTTCCCCCACAACTACTGCCCCTTATTGTGTTTCTGTGTCATTTTCTCGAAACGGACGAACTGTAATTGTACCAAATTCTGTTATTTGGTCATTATTGTATGAACATATTATTGTTATGAAAGAGTTTAAGAGTAAACTCTAAGATTGTACCAAAATAAAATCTTTCGCGACGATTTGGAGAACAACAAAAACCCATTTTGGTCTTTATCCTGTCGTACAAAATATAAGGAAATATAGAAGGAGAAAAAAATCGTTTGATTTACGTTAAAATATCTGATATTTTAATAAAACGCTTGCAAATGACGTTTTATTTGATTTTCCGTCTGTTATTCTTTGTTACGCCCTTTGAATCCGTTGCAGCTAAAACTTCACGATGACAAAGTAAAATAATAATACATTTTTTTTTTTTTAGCTTTAAACCTTTTTCTCAATACGTTATCAAAAACTAAGTGCCAATTTTTCTGTGCCACGCTAAGTCACTAACATACCGTTAACAAACAAAAAACATTTTCTGATTGATTGTTGTCAAGCATATTAACGGACTGTTAAGTTCTTATGGAACCACTGAAAAACCGGTCTTGAGATTGATCCTGAGCTGGAAATTCATTTAAAATCCAGTGGTATACATGCACAACTTTAAAGCGATATAGCATGCATTTAGAAGCATTTGATTTATTTCTCAGTGATAATTATCCTCAGGCACGGGTTCACTGATAAAATATAAGATAACAAAATTTAACCGTTTAACCAAATTGACATTCAGTACATTGCTTGAGTTAGAACAATGCCGAGGTTTATTTCGATTTGTATAGTTGCTTTTGCACTAGCGTCGACTAAATTTGTGGTGGCGGAGAATTTGGATTGGTGGAAAACTACAGTGTTCTACCAAATCTATCCTCGATCGTTCAAGGACAGCAATGGAGACGGTGTGGGAGACTTACAAGGTTTGGAAGACTGCTATTTTTTAGATTTTTTTCATAATTTTATAAAGAATTTGAAATGATTTTAAATTTGAACTATGAATCGAATTATAAAATTCGATTAAAAATGAATTATAAAAATCGATTATAAAAGAATCATAAAAAGGATTTTGATGACTGCTGTTACCCTTGAAAAAGTAGCAGGTACAAGTTACAAAACGTTGGGAAATTTAGTTGTTCTTCCCTTAGCATTCAAACCCAAGTTAAAATAGTTTTTGTCAAAACTAGTGCTAAGGTTAGATCAAGTAGACATGAGTCTAAAAACAATCATGACTAACAAGGTATTTTTTATGAGTTAAATCTCTATTCAGTGGCAGTTTGTCAATCAACTGTTCGCCTCAGAATCATTTGTCATTTGTAACAAGAAATTCATTGCGGTTCTAGGCATAACTTCTAAAATGGAGCACCTAAAAGAGCTGGGTGTTGGCGGTATGTGGATGTCACCCATGTTTGCATCGCCGATGGCTGATTTTGGGTACGACATCTCGGACTACAGAGAGATTGACCCTCTTTTCGGCGACATGAACGACTTCGATAGGCTCATGAGAAAAGCCAAAGAACTTGGTAAAGCTTAAGTTTCGGGTTGTTTTAATCAGTTTCAAATATACACCATCGTGCTTTAAAATTGTACTCGATTTTTTTAGGAATTAAGGTAATTTTGGATTTTGTTCCAAATCACACAAGTGATGTACATCTGTGGTTTCAAAGATCTAGCCAAAATACAATAGAATACGAAGAATTTTACATTTGGAGGGATTCAAATGGTACAGATGCCAATGACGATCCTATTCCTCCAAATGATTGGGTAAGTGTAATCCAGGATAAAAACTCTAGACATATTTTATCAAGCTCATTGGCGGGTAATTTTATGTTACACAAGCTTCGAAGTTTGAAAATTATATTAATAATTTTTGTCTATTAAAGTAGCTACTACAGTGGTAAATAAGACCACACCATATAGCTTTCTTCTATTTTTACTATTTATAATTTTTCCTATTTGTACTAACCATTTTTTTTCCTTTACAGATAGGAAGTTTTAACGAACCTGTGTGGACCTACCATTCGCTCAAGGAAAAGTTTTACTATCACCGATTCAATACAAGACAACCAGATCTTAACTACAGAAGCGAAGATGTGCGCAATGAGATGAAGGCAAGGTCACGTTTTAAAAGAAAATAATGACATCCTAAAAAAATCATTTGCAAAAAAGCTGTACAGGAAGTAAACGTTGACATTTTCAGGACGTCCTTCGCTTCTGGCTAGACAAAGGCGTTCACGGTTTTAGAGTTGATGCCATTTCAGCCCTTGTAGAAGACGACAGCTTCCCCGATGTGCCTAACGAGGAAAGCTACAAGTATTGCTTTGACCAGCCTATGACTTATGAAATAGTTCAGGACTGGAGATCAGTTCTAGATGAATACACAGCAAAGGATAATGAAACCAGGTATTATAAACTAGATAGTTTTCTAATCAAATATAACCCAAAAAATTGGGTAATTCACTTGTTATTTGTCTTCACCAGGGTCATGATGCTAGAGACAGGTGGGAAACAAGAAGACCTCCTGCCGTATTTTGGAAATGAAACCCATCCAGGGGCTCATTTCACATTCAATATGCAGTTTATACAAGCTTTGAGTAACGAATCAAAGGCACAGGACTACGTCGACATGATAAAGGAATGGAACGATTATTTACCTGAAAATTCTTCTCCTAACTGGGTGGTATGTCAAATTAACTGTTTAAATGCTAGTGCAGTCTGCATGTTATTTTTTAACATCATTTCCCCATTTGACACACATTTTAGACATGGCACACATTCTCATGTCTGTAGATCGGCAACCATGATAGTGCCCGGGTGGCTTCACGATTCGGCACCGACCTGGCTGCTGGGATCGCTATGTTGTCCTTGCTCCTGCCGGGAATCGGCATCATTTACAACGGGGAGGAAATCGGGATGGTCAACAACATGGACATCAGTTACAATGAAACTCAGGACCCCGCCGGAATAAACGCTGGAGAAGACGGGTATCTGACAGCCTCCAGAGACTTCGAGAGGACACCGTTCCAGTGGGACAACACGAAAGACGCTGGCATGTTTATCTTTCGCATTCTTAATATCTAACAGCAAATTCGTTCATTGGTTTTAAAACGTCGATGATATTTTTTTTTAGTATCGCTGGATTTTTGGTATCGCCTATGAAAGAAAATATGTTTTAAAATATCTGACAATCTGTTTGTGCCAAGAAAAATAAAGATTTTTAACATTTTTCCAGGATTTTCAACTAGTAATAAAACGTGGCTGCCACTTAACTCGAACTTCAGGAAGGTAAATTTAGCGCTCGAGAAAGGTGTCCCATCCAGCTATTTTAACATTTACAAGAGGTTGCTTGAAGCAAGGGAAACTGAAACGATAAGAACAGGCTCTTATCAATCGGTAGCCGTGTCAGAAAATGTCGTGGCTTTATCCAGGTACTTGTTTATGTAATAAAATATTGTAATAATCTTCAATTATTTAAGTTTCGTATTTTATTCAGGAGTTTATGTGATTAGTAGGTAATCAATGCTTGGGCTTGGTTAGGTTAGGTTAGGCTTTTGCACGACTTGCATAAAAATAAATGCATACTTTTATTATAAAAGTTCATTTAAACATACTAGGATATTTAAACTCTTATTTATGGAACGTTTTAGAGAACTTGATGGAGCAGCGACCTATTTTGTGGTGGTGAACTTGGGTGACAAAGAAGAAGGCGTGGATTTGAACCAAGCGTTTGGAAAATCTTTGCGCGATTTGGATGTTTACACAGCAAATAGCGCATCTCAGTTTGCCCAAAAGTAAGCTAGAAGAGTGACTGTCATAATTTTAAAATATAATTCCCAGACTTCTAAAATAAACCTTGATGTTTCAGTGACACCGTTCAAGCTGCAAGTTTAGTTCTTCAGCCGAAGGCGTCAGTTGTCTTGACCTCCGTGAGTGCGATAGTGGGCGTCAACCTCTTCATAATGCTGCTTTCGTTATTTGTAGCTCTAAGTTTTCACAAAATCTAAGGAAACTCGAGATCAATCAAGTTAAGAAATGCAGCCAAATCATGTAAATCATAGCATTCAGCAACACTTCAAAATAAAAAAAAATACTGTTGGCAAAAGACTACATTGTTTTAATTTTTAGGCTTCTTGCACTCAATTTCTGTCAAAATATAAAAAAAAATCCAAATTAATTACTGTCTAGTGTCCACTGATATAACGCTGGTGTGAGGAATGTCGTTCTTATTGGGTATACTTTCATCATAATAGAATAACGACAAAGATCCTGTGCTGACATGGAAGGTAAAAATGTAGAACGGTACGATGGTAAGCCGATAAGTCTCATACCCAAGATATCCACATAATTACACGGTATGCTGCAAAACATGATCGCTATCAAATGATAGCTTAACAATTAAACCGTGATTTAGGTTACTACTTGATAACGCGAGATAAAATCTCATCTATTAAACTTAATTATTTTTGCTCAGTACTCAAAGGAGAGCATATTTAGCAGCTATGGCGGTCACACGCACTTGTGTGGTTATTTTAGCTTTCTTTAATTTAGCTTTTGCATCAGATTTAGATTTAGATTTAGATTGGTGGAAGACTACAGTGTTTTACCAAGTCTATCCCAGGTCATTTAAGGATAGTAACGGCGATGGGACTGGCGATTTAACAGGTACGTAAGACATATTTGAAGAGATCAATCAGAACACCAATATCTGACTTTGGAAAACGTCGTCATACTACGCTTTTGAAGGTATCACATCAAAGATGGAATATTTAAAGGATTTGGGTATCGGTGGAATTTGGCTGTCACCGATTTTTGCGTCACCAATGGCCGATTCTGGTTATGACATTTCCGACTTCAACGCTATTGATCCTTCGTTTGGTACAATGGACAATTTTGAAAGATTGGTCAGAAAAGCCAACGAACTTGGTAAATCCATACCTTATACCTAATGTTTGAAGTATCACAATAATGAAAACAACATTTTCAAGAAAATAACGTGGGGTTATTTTTAGATTTGAAACTCATTTTGGACTTTGTTCCTAACCACTCGAGCGACGAACATCCATGGTTTAAATGGGCAATACAAAATGGAACTCCCTACAAATATTGGTATATCTGGCAAGAATCTAGGGGAATCAACGAAACGACTTCACCGATTCCACCAAACGATTGGGTTGAGTACAATGACATGAACATTTTTATCTTATTTCTACCATAAATCTATCTACGAATCACCCTTGGCTTGAATCATTTTGTAATTAAATAATGTGTTACCCATTTTCTTCTTCCTTAAAGGTAGGTGAATTCTCTGAATCAGTATGGACATACGAACCATATTTAGAACAGTTTTACTATCATCGGTACAATTTTAAGCAACCTGATCTGAATTATCGAGATGATGGGCTGAGAGAAGCAATGAAGGTAGCCAATGAAGTGTTTCCTAATTTACTTGTTTTTTCTTTGTATGCATGGTTGCGTCATTGGTATGGATATTGATTTGGCATTAATATACTTTTTGCTTCGGTGATTTAGCAAATTCTACGGTTTTGGCTTGACAAGGGCGTGCATGGGTTCAGAGTCGACTCCATTGCAACTCTTGTGGAGGACGATACGTTTCCTAATGTGCCGGACTCGGAAAAAGATAAATATTGTAAAGACCAACCAATGACGTTCGAAATAGTTCAAGAGTGGAGACAAGTATTAGAAGAGTACACAAAGAAAGATAATAAGACAAGGTATTTTACGCCTAAATTATTTTTACACCTAAAATCTACACAAGATTTTGAAGTCAAGGGGAAAACTCTTTTAGGCAAATTTTTCAAATATTTTTTTGGCCGTGAAGTTAGCGCTAGAATTCTAGAATTTGAATGTGTTATAGATAGATAGTAAAAATGTGACCAACGGGATTTTTTTGAATATTTTAGCCACCTTACAAAATGAACCCTAAAAAATACACCAATTTAGACCTATTGATATGCGCATGGTATGCCGAAATAAAGCTCTTCATCTAGAACAAACATGATTTTTACAATTTTTTCTTAAAGGAAGTGTCGCTCATCATAATATCTCTGGAAAATTTGACATTTTTCCTGACATTTTTACTCTTATTTTGTGACTTCAAACTCCATGAGAATATAAAATTCCCGGTCTGAGCACAGGATCCAGGTTGCTGGTAAACATTGAGTCAGACAATCCATTGCGGGTTTTTTTAGCTGTAAAAAGTTCGTGCCAAAATACACTGCAGGGATTCCCTTTAATGTAATGGTCAATTTGAAACCCAAACAGGGTCATGATGGTGGAAGCTTACGGGACCCAGAAAGAACTACTCCCCTATTACGGAAATGACACCAACCCTGGAGCCCATTTTGCGTTCAACTTCCAATTTATTATCGGACTAAACAACGAATCAAAAGGCCAGGATTATGTGAATACAATCAACGATTGGATTAACAACCTTCCGGCGTCATCAGCTGCCAACTGGGTGGTAAGTTATCAAAAGCTGACTTATAAAGTTACTAATATATCAAACGATCAAACAATATATCTGTAGTTGTAACATAGCAGAAGACATGTTGCATCAGATGATATGTTTACAATAATATATTTTTATAAATTAGTAAGTCGTTGAAAAATAAACAGCAACACTAAAACATTATCGTTTCGTTCAATCAACAGATCGGCAACCACGATAATTCCCGGGTGGCATCTCGGTTCGGCACCGACCTGGCAGCTGGAATCGCTATGTTGTCCTTACTCCTGCCGGGAATCGGTGTAATTTACAACGGGGAGGAAATCGGGATGGTCAACAACATGGACATCAGTTACAATGAAACTCAGGACCCCGCCGGAATAAACGCTGGAGAAGACGACTATCTGACAGCCTCCAGAGACTTCGAGAGGACACCGTTCCAGTGGGACAACACAAAAGATGCTGGTAAGATATTTAATGCAAATACCTAATGTTATGTCTGGTTTATTTGAATAGGCGTGAAGTGAAGGTATTGCAATTTTTGTTATGTTTGTCTACAGGTTTTTCGACGGCTGACAAAACCTGGCTACCAGTTCAATCGAACTTTCGAAAGCTGAACTTGGCGCTCGAAAAGACAAATTTGTTGAGTTATTATCACATGTACAAGCGGCTGTTGGAAGCAAGGAAGTCAGAAACAATCAAATCTGGATCACTTACATCTGTGGCTGTGTCGGAGAGTGTTGTCGCCATTTCACGGTCAGTGTAGTCGCCATTTCACGGTAACATTTTTTGAATTTTAATATTCTTCGTTTGACTTTTTCTAAAAGTGCACACATTTTCAGAGATCTGGCTGGTTTCGAGACGTATGTAGTAGTTGTAAATTTGGGTGAGAACGTTGAAATTGTGGATTTGAACAAGGCACTCGGAAAGTCGTTAATATCACTTGAAGTTTACACAGCTAATGTTGCAGCGAATCTCAACCAAAAGTAAGTGAATTAGTTGAATTGAAAAGTGAAAACGCGAACATCGCTTCTTTATTTACAAGTGTTCATACATTTTCAGTGCTACCATAGAAGCTAAGAACCTTGTTCTTCAGCCAAAAGGTTCTGTGGTTCTCAGAAGTTCAGCTCCTCGATGGTTCGCTGTGAACGTTTTCACCGTTTTCTTATCAACTTCCCTGGCGATAGGATGCCGAAATGTCTAAATGTGATAAAATGTCAGTAAAATTTGGAGGCTTCTAGTTCAAATATTTGTGTTATTTTTCTCGTATCCTCTTAGTTTTATGTGATTATTGGAACATTTTAACCGAATCGTTTTCACATGAAAACAGAATATGTAAATGTATATATATATATCTACATAATTCTATCTAAATAATAATATTGGACAGGAAATTATTACCTCCAAGTGTTATGATGAAGGTACAATTGCAAAATTAGCGGTATTTATAGAAATTATAACCATTGCTGTGTTCGCCGTTCGACATAAGAGCGAATTACATGTTATTGCAAAAGTGTGAATTACATGTTATTGCAAAAGTGTGAATTACATGAGTACACCACACATTTTAATTTGATAACGAGTGATAGACAATTTCTTTATAAATTCTGCAGCTGCTGTGATTTATTTATTATTTGATATCAAATCATTGAAGAAGCAGCAATGCACTTCTTATGGCATTTTCTGGCTCTGTTTGGAGCAATCTTTGCGGCCGGTTTGCAATTGGCGGCTGCTGAAGACTTAGACTGGTGGAAGACGGCAGTTTTTTACCAGATCTACCCCCGCTCTTACAAGGATAGCAGCGGAGATGGATCCGGGGACCTGAAAGGTAAGCAGATTTCCGCTAAATGTGATTTATTCCTGGTTGAGACTGATAACAGTGCTAAGGCGATGATATTATTACAGGTATCACTTCGAAACTGGAACATCTGAAAGATTTGGGCGTTGGAGGAGTGTGGTTGTCGCCGATTTTTGCCTCGCCGATGGCTGATTTCGGATATGACATATCTGATTTTAGAGAAATTGACCCTCTTTTTGGCACCATGGATGACTTTAACAAACTTCTCCAAAAAGCGAAAGAACTTGGTAGATAATTACAATTTTTAACCCCTGCGTATTTTTCTTAAAAATTGTGAAGTTACATTGGAATGCTTAAATTATAGGTCTACTCGTGCAATTGTTTATTTCCAGATATAAAAGTGATTTTAGATTTTGTACCAAATCATTCGAGTGATGAGCACCAGTGGTTCAAATGGGCACGGCAAAATGGTGTGCCACACAAGGACTATTATATTTGGAGACCGCCCCGGGAAATAAATGCAACTGGATCACCTATTCCTCCAAACGACTGGGTAAACTACTTTTTAGAAATTTACTTTTAAAATTTTGTAAATACAAAAAAAAAATTGCGCTCTCAAATGTTATAGATAGGGTCATTCTCCGAATCCGTTTGGACGTATGAGGAAGAAATTGAAGAGTTCTATTATCATCGTTACAATTACAAACAACCAGATCTTAACTACCGCAACGAAGCTGTCAGAGAAGAGATGAAGGTCAGAAATACCCTTAAAAAAGATATATAATTAATAGCTAACATTCTGAAGATTAAAAAAAAACAATTTATTAATATTTCAGAATGTGTTGCGATTTTGGTTGGACAAAGGTGTACATGGATTTAGGGTTGACTCTGTGACGACATTAGTCGAGGACGAAAGTTTTCCCAACGTGCCTAACTCAGAAAACGACAACTATTGCGTCAACCAACCTATGAACTTTGAAATAGTCCATGGGTGGAGACAAGTCATGGACGAATACACAGCCAGAGATAACGTTACGAGGTAGTTTTACTTTTTTCATTGTTCCATTGTTTATTTTTCTTGTACACTTCGCAGTATACTATAGAAAATAATCTTTATCAGTCTAGGCATTTAAAAATGCACTATAGATATAATCACTATTGATGGAAAAAAAAAATTAGGAAAACGGTAAAAATATTCAAGGCTTCGCAAAATTCCTTCTGTCAATGGTAGGTAACTCCAATTTGCAATGATTTTTGAAAAAAAAGGTTGGAAATGCAAGTTAGTCCTTGCAATTATTGGGTATATTTTACAATGATTATAATTTCGTGAATTTCATTGGGGTAGCTTGGAATATGTGTTTTTTCATACTTGCTACTTAACTCTAATAGACATTTTTCTGATATTTTCTGCTACCTAGGTCTAAGCGGATCGTAAAATGCACTGATGAAAATACTTATTTGATGTTCCAAATATTCCAGAGTCCTCATGCTGGAAGCGTACGGCAAAGTTGAAGATTTGCTGGGTTATTACGGCGATGAAACGAACCCCGGAGCGCACTTCACGTTTAATTTCCAGTTTATCACTGACCTGAACAACGATTCGTCAGCGCAAAATTACGTGGACACGATTAACGACTGGATAAATAATTTGCCGCAACAATCGGTACCTAACTGGGTGGTATGTGATTTTCTTCTTTTAAGAAAGAATACAAAATAAAATGTATTTTATCTACTGAAAGCACTGGCGCACTGCCTAGTAAAAAAATATCACACTATATACTCAACAGAGCGGGTTTTTTCTCTATTGATCCACTAGATTACTAGTTTACCTCTGTATAACTAATATTAATTAGTTTAAATGACGATCCTATTTTCATAGATCGGCAACCATGACCAACATCGAGTGGCTTCACGATTTGGCACCGACCTGGCTGCCGGGATCGCTATGTTGACCTTGCTCCTACCTGGTATTGGTGTAATTTACAACGGGGAGGAAATCGGGATGGTCAACAACTGGAACATAACCTACAGTGAAACTCGGGACCCTTCCGGGGTAAACGCTGGACCAGATGGGTATTTGGCAGCCTCCAGAGACTTCGAGAGGACACCATTCCAGTGGGACAACACTAAAGACGCTGGCAAGCTTAAATCTTGATGTTGAGACGTATTTTTTTTATTAAAACTTAAAATAACAGAAGTTGTTTTCAATGACAGATATTTTTGATCCGCAGGATTTTCTACATCAAATGTGACCTGGCTTCCAGTTGAAGCAAACTTCAGGAAACTCAATCTGGCTACTGAAAAGAATGACATCTCAAGTTATTACCACATTTACAAGAACTTGATGGAGGCCCGGGAAACCGACACAATTAAGAGAGGAAAACTTACTTCGGTTGCCGTATCTGAAAACGTGGTTGCTATATCAAGGTTAGAATCGATTCCGTTGATTTAACTGAGTTCCAAACACGAGTCTCATTTTTATTTAATTAAATTGTTTCTGTGGCGTAGAGATCTTGATGGTGCGGACTCATATATGGTGGTGCTCAACTTGGGTGAAAACGTGGAAAGCGTGGATTTGGGCGCGGCATTCGAAAGAAAGCTACCAACTTTGAAAGTGCTTACAGCTAATGTTGCAGCTAAACTTGCTCAAAAGTACGTAAAAAACTTATTTTAAATGTTTTACATGAAAAAAAAATATATAAATGAAATGATGACCGTTATTTTTTATTTTTTTTAGTGAAACCGTTGACGGAAGCAGTCTTTCTCTTGAACCAAAAGCATCTATGGTTCTCAAGGGTGCAGCCGACCGAATTTTTTCTATGAATTTGTTCGCTATGATTATCACTTCGCTTCTTGCACTAGGATTTAACCGTGTGCAATAATATCACAAATCATTATTTTAACAAAGACTTCAAATCTTTTTCTTGGTATCATGTATTTCGATATTATTAACATTGTTGTTTTTAATGTATTTTGCCTATCAGTGATTTATTAACAAAGATAATGCACTTTTAAAAATAAAAATGAAATCTGAACAAATGTAGTACATGTTACAGACACAGATTAATCTTTTCGTGTAGTGGCAATTGACTGATAAGAGGTGTCAACGTCGTAATTCAAGTGTCATTAACCAAGCAATAGATGTTATCAAGGCAATTCAAAAGTAATTAGTGCTGATTCATGTGATTGTGATTAGCTATCTATTTTGTCTCAAATCAAAGCAAGTTGCATGCAGTACAAGCGTGACAGTGCCAATATTACAGCAGCTAAATAAATATACCGTTTTCTTTTTGTTGAATGTGTAAACAACACTTTAGTTGGCTTTGAATGTTTGCTACAAATCGATTTGTGGTGTTCTACGACGCACTGTTTTGATGACAAGGCCCGTCTCTTATATAATCGGTTTGAAGGTTATTGGGCGTTAACCAGACAGTTTTTTTAACACCACACAACAAAAAATTTCAAAAATTCAAAATTCAAATTTCAAAATGTCAGGTTACTTTCCAATAACCACATGACCCTTAGAGTATTTTTTGAAATCTGGTTTAAATTGCAAACGCTTGCAATGAGCGGAGTATTTTATTGTTAAAAACACTACTGCCTTCTCAAAAATTGCTCAAAAATTGCTTCATTCTGTCAATTGGAAAAGTACAAAGCTAGTTTCCTGCGTATTGAATATTGATGAATAATACTGTGTCGTAGTTGAATAAAATATTTGTATTCCTATAATTGAAACCTTATCAAGTAATCGACAACTAATGGTATTTGCTTATCTGAATCGCGATCGTCGGAATAAGTGGACCGCTCTGATTTGTTTAGTCGGGAAAATACCCTGCCACAACAATGTTTGCAGTGTGGAGATTGGTTGCAGTTTTTGGGGCCGTTTTGGGCACATTTATTTTGGTGGCTGCAGATGAACGTGATTGGTGGAAAACTACTGTTTTCTATCAAGTGTATCCTCGTTCATTCAAGGACAGCGATGGAGATGGGATCGGAGATTTAAAGGGTACAATACGGTAACTATCAATATTTTGTTAATACACAACATTTTGTAATAATTGCTGTCTTCAAATTAATTTTTTAGGGATAACTTCGAAGCTTGAACACCTAAAGGATTTGGGCGTTGGAGGAATCTGGCTTTCACCTATTTTTAAGTCCCCTATGAAGGATTTTGGATACGATATTTCGGATTTTAACAAAATTGATCCGACTTTTGGCTCCATCGAAGACTTTGATAGATTAGTGCATAAAGCCCGTGATCTAGGTATACAATAATCTCTATCATGAATTGTTCAACTTGTCTGAGAAAGGCTCGACTAGCCATAAAATGTGGCTGGTCACGAATATTCGACTAATAATAATGTCTCGATCATTTTCACTTTACTAGGTATCAAAGTTATTTTAGATTTTGTTCCAAATCACACCAGCGACGAGCATGAATGGTTTGTAGGATCAAGTTCAAACCAGGTCGACTATCTCAGCTATTATATATGGCAAAAACCAAAAGTATCTAACGATTCAACATCACCCGTTCCACCGAACGAATGGGTGAGTCTGAGACAATGGTCTCATAGTGATTTCCAGAGATCTGTTGGGTGTCTGGAAGTATTCCAGAGCAATTGCTATAATTTTTTTGACCAGTCAGTTCCTTAAACCTTTTTCAAAATGTTTCTTCAATAGGAAGGGGCTTTCTCTGAATCGGTGTGGAAGTACAACGAGTTCCGCCACAAGTTTTACTATCACCGATACGATTTCAAGCAGCCCGATTTGAATTACAGAAACTCAGATGTCAGAGACGAAATGAAGGTAGAAATCAGGTTATTTTTAACCATTTTCTTATGATATCTTTGTGCTCTATTCACTCATTTTGCAGGATGTGCTGCGTTTTTGGCTAGACAGGGGCATCCATGGGTTTAGAGTGGATTCAATTCAAACCTTGGTTGAGGATGACACTTTCCCTGACGTGCCTGATTCGGAAAAGGATATTTACTGTGTCAACCAGCCGATGACGTATGACATCGTCAGAGAGTGGAGACAGATTTTGGACGAATATACGGCTAAAGATAACCAGACAAGGTAGTATCACTAAATCTTCTGCTTCAAGAAAGAGTCACACTCAATTTTACATAAGAAAGTGAATTTCGGTGCGTCAATCGCCTTTCAAACAAAGAGGAGCCAAAATATGTTAGCTGTAAGATGGAAAATTACGCGATTCCGGCTTAAACTTAAAATGCAACGCAAAGCGATTTTTTTTCAATTTCTGACAAAATCTGAATCTACTAATTTCCAATATTTTCCCTACAGTAGAAAAAAATACAGTAACGATTGCAATCATTTACGATTTTCGCTACAACTGCGCACTAGTAAACAAGAAAAGTTATGTAATGCATTTTCCTCACTCCCGAACCTCGTTCTAGAGCACCACTACCCTCAACCGGATAGAAAATCTAGGTACTATACCAGCCTTATTTTGAATGGAAACAGTAGAAATTTGGTAAATATTTGCTATGGTCATTGGAGTAAAAGAGTAGTATGAAGATGACGCAAAAAAAATGCTATGTAAAACAGGATTGAAACGACTTCTCTTGTTATAGGGTAATGATGCTCGAAGCTTTTGGAACGCAGGACGAGCTGCTCGCCTACTACGGGAACGATACGCATCCCGGGGCACATTTCACATTCAATTTCCAGTTTATAACGCCATTAAACAACGAATCAAAGGCTCAGGATTACGTTGACTCAATCAACCAGTGGATTGGCAACGTGCCGAATAATTCTGTGGCAAACTGGGTGGTGAGTTTGTATGATTTAATTAGCTATCGGATTCACGCAACCATAGATACGTGGAATAAACAGAAAGTATCTTCTCTGGCAACGGCGTTTTACTAGCCCGGGATTAAGTATCGATGGGTTATTGTACACGGTGGTTACTTTAGCAATGGAAGTTGAATCAAGTTGAAGTTGAATCAAGGAAGTTCAATATTGAACATACCTACAAAGATGTGAGAACTTTTTTGACGTGACTACGTCTTAAAGCGCATTATATAGGGAGGCATGTACGGATTTGCTCTCCAAAATGGCACATGTGGAACAAGCCCTACAGCCTACAGGAAGCTAAGTACAGAGTGCGACTTATTATCATTCAATAGTTCAGACAATTCTCTAGAAGTGCTTTTTTTATTTTCGATAAACTAAATATTGGAGGCGTTAGAGGGGTTGGCGTTTTTAATGCTCTCCATAAGACCAATGTTAAATTACGCGAAATGGCAAATGTCTAACAAGCCCTACAGCCTACAGGAAACAAAGGACAGAATGTGATTTATTATCATTCAATAGTTCAGACAATTCTCTAAAAGTACTTTTTTTTATTTTCGATAAACTAAATATTGGAGGCATGAGAGGAGGCGGCGTTTTTAGCACTCGTCATTAGACTAATGCAAAATAAAATATATATATCGCAAGATGACACTTCCATCCCAATCTGTATAGTCCTTCAGCATGTAAATTAGATATGAAAACACAACCCAAATAAAGATAGACCTAAAACTTGCATGTGAAGTATGGTCAGTACTGTAGTTGACCTACGTGCCTACGCGGTAGTTGAACGTAGTCACGCTTAAATATCGGCCGTATCAATAAGATACAGCTACACCCGTGTTTTACCGTCAATGAAGTATTAGGCAAAAGTTGCGAAGTGTTGGGAAAATTGGTAATTTGACTGAGCATTCAAAAATCTGCGTTTTAAATGCTTAACATGTTTCTTAAAGTTTTAAATGGTAAATTTTAAATATATATTCACAGTAGAAACAAGCTGAAACAATCAACAACATCCTCAATTATCATTATTTTTACCTTCAAAGGTAAGGACAGTTTTTATATGCAAATTTTTAGATTTAGTAAGCAGTAAGAATACAAAAAATATGTTTCAAACATTCCCTGCATTTAAATACAACGTCAGTATACAAACTCTACGAACCTGCGGTGTCTGAGAGGTATTTAAAATATCAGGGGACATAACCATTTCCAAAGATAACAATAATTACATTTTAGGGTAATCTTGTAAGTTTCTCTCTATCTGCCCTCCAGATCGGCAACCACGATAATTCCCGGGTGGCATCTCGGTTCGGCACCGACCTGGCAGCTGGAATCGCTATGTTGTCCTTACTCCTGCCTGGCATTGGTGTAATTTACAACGGGGAGGAAATCGGGATGGTCAACAACATGAACATCAGCTACAATGAAACTCAGGACCCCGCCGGAATAAACGCTGGAGAAGACGGGTATCTGACAGCCTCCAGAGACTTCGAGAGGACACCGTTCCAGTGGGACAACACGAGAGACGCTGGCAAGTCTTGAGTGTTTCTGTAAAATCTCTGAGTATAGATTTTGAAACACATTTGAAAATAGAACTCAAAATTGGTATTTTTTTAATTTTACAAAATCATTTCTTTCAGGGTTTTCCTCTTCAAGTACTCCTTGGCTTCCTGTGAATTCTAACTTCAAGAAGTTGAATTTAGCCGAAGAGAAAACCGATCTTTCGAGCTATTATTTTCTTTATAAGAGTTTGATAAAGGCCAGAGAAAGCGAAACAATAAAAACGGGCTCTCTTGTGTCTGTAGCCATTTCGGAAAATGTTCTGGCAATCTCAAGGTGAATGCAAATAATTTCTTAAGATTGCAAAAAGTTAGATTAACAATCAATTTGAAAGCAACTACTATTTTGCATTGCAGAGATCTTGAGGGGTACGAGTCGTTTTTGGTGATCGTAAATTTGGGAGACGGTGAAGAAAATGTTGATTTGAACTCGGCGTTTGGAAAATCATTGCCAACTCTGAACGTGTATACATCAAACGTTGCTGCCAGCGTATCCCAAAAGTATGCTGTTCTTGCAATTTGTATTTTGTATTTTTTATTTTATCTGTTACCAATACTCGACCATTTTAATGACAAAGATTTAACATTTGTTTTCGTATTACAGTGAGACCGTAGATGCCTCGAGCCTCGTTCTTAAGCCAAAGGCGTCAATTGTATTTGTTTCATCTGCTCAATAGGTGTTTTGGGTTATTTGTTGCTAGTTTTTAATCAGTCGTACTAATTGCAGTTTGAACATACCCACATAAATTATACATATATTCTGCCAAAAGTTAGGCATGCAGTATTGACTACGGATTAACGTTATAAGTGTAGTATATTATGATTCACCGGATAGACCTATGTACCTAGACCGGTTAGGCGATCGGCCACAATAAAAAGGCAGTATCGATCAGAGCACCGTGGAGTAAGGGTCGATGATTACATTCCTCTCCTCAGCTCCCGTATCCTACATTGGCGACGAGGATGACTAAAGGAATGGGGCCTTTCGTGTTGAGCGAGGAAGATTGGGAGTCATACAGTGAAAGACTTGAAGAATACTTCGTGGCCGAAGACATCACTGCCGCTGAGAAGAAGAGAGCGATCCTCATCTCGGCCATAGGGAAAGACACGTATCGAGTGCTGAAGAACTTGTGTGAGCCAAAAAAACCGTCTACGTTCAAATATGAAGAGCTGACGGGTAAGCTTTGCACTCACTTCGCTCCAGTTCCATCTGCAATAGCAGAACGCGACATTTTCAATCGACGGAAGCAGAGAGAGGGCGAGACAGTCGCTGAATTCGCAGCAGAATTAAGGAAGCTGACACATCATTGCAAGTACGGCGCATTCCTCGATAACGCTTTGCGGGATCGTTTAGTTGTCGGCCTGGCTGATCAGTCTATAACCAGGGCATTGTACTTAGAAGCAGATGACCTTACTTTTGAGGGAGCTCTGAAAATCGCTATTTCGCACGAAAAAGCAGCAGGGAATCTAATCGAATCCGGCGCAGCGCGCGAGAAAAACTTTTTCGTGATGTCATCATCTAAAGAGGGAAAAGCTGAAACCGAAGCGGAGGTGATGCATATACGACAACAGCAGCAACAACGACGTCGCCGCGAAGGAATGCAGCGCTCCGACCAGCAGCAGGCAGCCACGCGGGGAGAGCAGTTCCGCGGGGAGCCGTCGACACCTTGTCCTTGCTGTGGGAGGCCCGGGCACAATGTTCAGAGGTGTCGTTTCAGGAATTATCGTTGTCACCAGTGCCACCAAGTTGGACATTTGAAGGTAATGTGCCGGGATAAATCCGTCTACAGCAAATACACGATAGTACAGGATGAATATGATGAACAAGAATACTCGTCAATTCAGGGTGATCGAAGCGACGAGTATCTGCCGGTTTTTCTGTAGGTCTCACAAGTCATGCTAAAGCCAATAATCTCCCTTGGCTTGTGAGAGTAAACATCGGAGATCAAGATATCATTATGGAAATTGACTCAGGCTCAGCTATTTCAGCCATCTCTGATAAACTGTACTACAGTAGATTTAGCATGTTCCCACTGAAAACAACAAATGTAAAATTGAAGTCATACGCAAATGTAGTAATTATGCCTCTAGGAATTTTCAATGTCAAAATAGAACATAATGGCACCCAAACATGGTTAACGTTGTATGTTGTGCCAAATGGTGGCCCACCAATATTGGGTCGTGATGGCTATGCAGCTTTAGGGTTAAAACGACCACCATTTGAAGCAATTAAAAATGTAAAGATAGGTAGTTCGGTCCCTGCCAAGGTTGATGAATTGATAAAGAGTTTTCCAAGATTGTTTGATGGGGGACTGGGCACGTTCAACAGATACAAAATAGCATTAAGAGTTAAGAGTGATGAAAAATTTTTTTTTCCGCCTCGAAAATTGGCATTTGCATTTAAAACAAAAGTAGAAGCCGAGATACAGCGATTGTTAACATTAGGTATTATTGAGGCGGTAGAATTTAGTGATTATGGTACTCCTATAGTTCCAGTGGCAAAGTATGATGGTACAGTTAGAATATGTGGAGATTACGGTATTACGATCAACAAAATATTGGAAGCCGAAAAGTATCCACCCCGTAGGGCCGAAGAATTGTTTGCGCAGTTACAAGGAGGGAAGAAATTTTCGAAAATAGACTTGTCGCAAGCTTTCCAACAATTGGAGTTGGACGACAAGTCAAAGCAATACACCACTATTAGTACTCACAAGGGGTTGTTCAGGTACAATAGAATTCCTTTTGGTATCTCCCCGGCGCCAGCTATATTCCAAAAAACCCTCGACCAAGTATTGCAAGGCTTAGATGGAATAGTCAGTTTCCAGGACGACATTTTAGTCACAGGAAAAACCGATGAAGAACACATATTAAATTTAAAAAATGTCTTAACGAGATTGGATGAAATGGGGTTTAAAGTAAACAAATCAAAGTGCAAATTCATGCTTCCATCAGTCGAGTTCCTCGGGCACGTTGTAGACGCCGCAGGACTACACACGTCGGATTCAAAGGTAAAGGCGATAAAAGATGCTCCTAGGCCGCAAAATGTATCACAGCTAAAATCGTTCCTGGGGTTGATTGATTATTATTCTAAATTCCTCCCAAATCTGTCTACAATATTGGGCCCAATAAGGAGGCTTTTGCAGAAAGGGCAGCCTTGGATCTGGGATCAGAGTTGCGAAGAAGCTTTTAATAAAGTAAAACGTTTGATAGCATCTGATAAAGTATTGACGCATTATGACCCGGAACTCCCAATCGTATTGGCATGCGACGCATCACCATATGGTTTGGGAGCAGCAATCTCTCATGTGTACCCATCAGGAGAGGAGAGGCCAATTGCTTTCGCATCGCGATCATTAAGTTCGACAGAGCAACGGTACGCTCAAATTGATAGAGAGGCATTAGGTATTATTTTTGGGGTCAAACGGTTCATGCAATTTTTATACGGGAGGAAGTTTATCTTGTCAACAGACAGCAGACCTCTGACTCATATTTTCGGGAATAAAAACGGCATACCGCAATTAGCAGCAAATAGGTTACAGCGCTGGGCGATCATTCTACAAGGGTTTGATTTTGAAATACGATATATTCAGGGTAAAATGAATGGAAACGTTGACGGATTATCTAGATTACCATTGCCAGAGGTGGAACAAGCCGAGACATTCTCGTACCTGGACATAGGATCAGACTTTTTGCCCATCACTGCGAATCGTATTAGGAAGGAATCTGAGCGAGATGCCATTTTGAGCAAAGTAATAAACTATTGCATGACAGGGTGGCCAAATAATGTGGAAGAGGCGCTCAAGTGTTTTTGGAACAAAAGAAATGAACTAAATATCGAACAAGGCTGTTTAATGTGGGGTCACAGAGTGGTTATTCCTTCCAAATTAAGACCGAATATACTGAACGAATTGCATGCTTGCCATTTTGGAATTGTCAAGATGAAGTCACTGGCTCGGTCCTTTGTATGGTGGCCCCAGATCGACATTGACCTGGACACGTTAACCAAATCTTGCGAGCCATGTTTGAAAACCAGTTCAAACCCTCCCCGATCAGCGTTTATACCATGGAAATGGCCAGAAAGGCCATGGCAGCGTCTTCATCTTGATTTTGCAGGGCCTTTCATGGGAAAAGTATTCTTAATACTAATCGACAGCTACACCAAATGGCCGGAAGTTTTCGAAGTAAAGGCGGCAAACACTGGCACGGTAATTGATAATCTTCGAAATTGTTTTTCAACGTTTGGCATCCCTGAGCATATCGTTAGCGATAATGGAGCGCAATTTACCTCTGAGGAGTTTAATTCCTTCTGCCGAAGCAGTGGAATCAAACATACGTACTCCCCTCCCTACCACCCTTCAACAAATGGGGCAGCAGAAAACTTGGTTAAAACATTTAAACAAAAACTTAAATGTCTAATACTCTCTGGGGTGCCGTTGAAAGTAGCGTTGCCAAGGTTTCTTTTCGGATACCGTATCACACCTCAAACCACCACGGGTTCCTCACCAAGCGAGTTAATGTTCAATCGAATCCTACGCTCCCGATTGACATTGACGAAGCCCAATGTCAGAGAGTGTGTAGAGAAAAACCAAATGCAACAAGCTAACCCGCGTGGGAGACACTCTCAATTTTCTGTGGGAGAAGCGGTGATGACAAAAGACTACAGGAGAGGTGGAAATTGGGCACCCGGAGTAATTGAGGAAGTTTTAGGTCCTTTAACTTATCTAGTTAGCATAGCGGATGGAGAAAAGTGGCATAGGCACTTGGACCAAATTGTCCCACGGAGATTGGCCATGACAAATATCAACCCAATAGGCAAGGAATCGCCGAATAGGCATAGCATTACTGTCGAAAGACGAGATAACGCTCATTGTTCAGGTAACTCATCGATTAACAGGGAGACGACCCGGGGGCCTATTGACGAAACACGTGCTTCGAGCACTCGCAGTGTGCCTAAACCAGTCGTCGATAGTATTGTCGATAATAACAATCCGCTTATCCCTGAAGGCACGCCGAAATCTAGCCAAAGGAGATACCCCCTCCGCGAGAGGAAAGGTCGGATCTTGTTTCCTGATGTGGGACCTAGTAAATAAGACTTGACCATCAATACGAACATCTTATTATATTTGCAAATTGTATAGAGTTATTCATAATTATTGTATTATAATTGTATTACTTATATGATGTTGAGTCTCGAAAATAAGTTGACCATCAATATGTATATCTTGCTGTATTTATATTATTGTTGTATTACTGGTATGAAAATGTGGTGTCAGAACTACATTGGCTAGCATTCATAAACTAGGTTAGTAAATTCAATTCTTGAATGAAGGATTGCCATTAATTGTTTTCATCATAATCTATTTGTTATTATTTCATCTATTGTTTCCTGTGTTGGTGGGGAAGGATGTAGTATATTATGATTCACCGGATAGACCTATGTACCTAGACCGGTTAGGCGATCGGCCACAATAAAAAGGCAGTATCGATCAGAGCACCGTGGAGTAAGGGTCGATGATTACATTCCTCTCCTCAGCTCCCGTATCCTACAATAAGATAAAAAGATACCTACACATTGCTATGACTACGAGTCTGGTTTCAATTTGTTTACTCTTTTTCCATAACGTATCAAATAAAGATGTTTGATAAACATATTTTTATTAGTGAACTCTTGTGATGTCCGATTTTCAGCGTTTAGTTTGTGTTATATTCGCTTGAAAAATTATTATATTTAGCGAATTCTTGCCAAAGAAGTTAACAATAACAGCTATCTGGCTTTACCACAGCACTGATTTATATTTTTGTTCTTTAGCACAGATATATTTATAATATGCCAATTAATCACAAGAACTGTCAACAATAAGTGCAATTTTATTGGCCTGGCTCTTATAAGAGCCAGGCAAATTTTATCTTCCATATAACTAGATTAAAGATGCTTTTCGATAACGCTTAAGTGATAATGCAATAACGTGGACAGGCTATATAGGTGGTCACAATTCAACGACCGTGGCAGTACATTGCACCAATGGCCTCATTGTGGAAGTTCGTAGCATTTTTCGGGGTCTTCCTGATCAGCCCACATCTCGTGGCTGCGGATGATTTAGATTGGTGGAAAACTGCGGTTTTCTACCAAGTGTATCCGAGATCTTTTAAGGATACGGACGGAGACGGAATTGGGGACTTGAAAGGCAAGCTAAGGGAATATTAAATAGGACTTACATGATAGATTTTAATGGTTTAATTCAGGATATTTGTGAATGTCTTACACCATTTTGATATTTTTCTAGGCATCACTTCGAAACTGGACCACTTGAAGGATTTGGGTTTTCAAGCGGTTTGGCTGTCGCCTATTTTCGCGTCACCCCAGGTTGACTTCGGGTATGACGTCTCCAACTTTGTGTCGATTGATCCTAGCTACGGGACCATGGAAGATTTCGACGCGCTGGTTTTAAGATCCAAAGAGCTGGGTATGTAAGCGAGTATGCTTATTAATGACTTCGAATAGATGTAGTTTTGTCAGTGGGATGATTTCAGTGCTTTATTTGTATTCTTGTTATTGACAGAAATTAAGGTAATTTTGGATTTTGTACCAAACCACTCCAGCGATGAACACGAATGGTTTCAAAAGGCAATTCAAAATGATCCGATTTATAAAGATTATTTTGTATGGCGAGACGGACGAGGACTTAATGAAACTGGATCACCTATTCCGCCGAACGATTGGGTAACTACCTTAATGCAAAATTATTAAAAATTATTATCCAAAGATGTATGTTTAAGTCACCAAAACACAATGATTACATATATATGTTTTGCACAGATTGGATCATTTTTGGAATCAGTTTGGACTTTCAACGATGCACTGGGACAGTTCTTTTACCATCGTTTCAACGTGAAGCAGCCAGATTTGAACTTCAGAAATGAAGGGTTGAGGGAAGATATGAGAGTAAGCTTGCTAATTCAAAGTTCGTATTACAGAATTTAAGAACAAGAAAAAACGCTAAAGTATTTAAAAACATCACAAATTATTTTTTCCAGAATGTGCTTCGATTCTGGCTTGACAAAGGAGTCCACGGATTCAGGGTGGATTCGATCCAAGTGCTGGTGGAGGATGAGAGATATCCCGATGTCCCGTCGTCAGAAAGTGACCTTTACACTCTCAACCAGCCTTTGACGTACGACGTTGTTCGAGAATGGAGACAAGTTCTTGAAGAATACACGGCTACAGACAACGTGACGAGGTGCTTACCTAAAATCTAATTACCTACCCGTATCTTTAAGCAGTTCTTATTACCATAATGGCTGGTTCTTATACCTGTATTCTCAAAATTGCAGGGTAATGATCTTGGAGGCGTTCGGAAAACAGGAAGAACTCGTCGGGTACTACGGAAATGATACTCATCCTGGAGCCCATTTTGTATTCAACTTTCAGTTCATCTTTGAATTAACTAACCAATCGAAGGCGCAAGATTACGTCAACACAATTAACGAATGGATTGATAATCTCCCTGTTAACTCTGCCTCCAATTGGGTGGTAAGTCGAATACCGATATTCGCCCTCGTTTTAATCACGTTTAGATATACAGGATCTTTGCAGAAATATGCTAGCAAATGCTGCATAGTTGTAGTAATCATCTATAAATTATTAAAACGTAGTTTTAAACAGCACTCTTCAAAATACCTAGTTCAATTCACAGATAGGAAATCATGACACCACTCGAGTGGCCACCCGCTTTGGCACCGATCTGGCTGCTGGCATCGCCATGATGTCCTTGCTTCTGCCTGGAATAGGCATAATTTACAACGGAGAGGAAATCGGGATGGTCAACAACTGGGACATTACCTATGAGGAAACTCTGGACCCCCTGGGTATCAATGCCGGGCCCGACGGGTACCTGGAGCACTCAAGAGACTTTGAAAGAACACCTTTCCAGTGGGATGACTCCGATAATGCTGGCAAGATTGATACCATTGTTATAAATCAAAGTCGGCATTTCAGCAATCTGTTAAAAATCTAGCAGGATGATTATTGTTTGTGCGCTTGGCAACAATCTATCTGAAGATATATTTTGTTTGTTTATAGCATGTTAATAACTTAACGAGCTACTGAAAAAACATCGCTTACTTATGTGCGTCGTTATACAATAAGATTTTTTCCTAGAGTTTTCATTGTTTGATTTCTTATAGGATTTTCTACTGGTAACAAGACCTGGCTGCCCGTACATGCGAATTATAAGACACTCAATTTGGAACGTGAAAAGACTGAGCCGAGTTACTATTCCTTATACAAAAATCTGATTGACGCAAGGACAACTGACACGTTCAAAAATGGTTCCCTCACACCGGTCGCTATCTCGGAAAGTGTGGTGGCATTTTCTAGGTGAGTATGAAGTTGTTTGTTTCTTCATTATTTGCCACATACTCTTGCTGAAATTCAAAATATTGCTCCATCATGGAAATTTTCAATTCATCTAGATTGGATCAAACACTTTAACTCTATTTAGATGAAATCTGATTTAAATTGCAAACGCTTGCAACTATAGTTTACCACTATTTTCACTTTTCTTCTTTTTTTTTTGATCGATCGTAAATTATTTCACAAAACGTTGTTCACTAAAAACTTTTCTGTTTCATTTGAAGAGACCTTCAGGGGATACCATCGTACTTGGTGGTTGTAAATCTGGGACAATCTACAGAAACTGTCGACCTCGACGTTGCGTTCGGAACAGATTGGCCCATGCTTTACGTGATCGCTTCAAATCCTGTATCGCAATTAGACATGGGGTCAGTTAATTTAATTTTTACAATTACACAAGTTATCGGTGAACTGTTTGTAATGGATTGCATTTTGTTTACAGAGTCATTATCGAAACCAACCGATTTGTACTCAACCCACAGGCGGCAGTGGTACTGAAAAGCGCTGTGCTCTTCAACTAGTTTATTATTTAGAGTTTTTTTTGTGTTATTTTGAAACTTTGATTTTTGCCATTGTTGAATAAACTGGATGCTGGTTAACTGGATTAGACTTAAATTACAAACAAGCAAAACTCTTTAACATTCCTGATACCGCATCAGGAAAGGACATTTATTGATCTATCACGAGTTATCAGTACAAAAAATATGTACTCTACTATCTCTCATGCTTGAAATTAGCTCTTCAATTAATCAAACGAGGATTTGACGATAAGATTGTTTCAAGTATCAAAACAATATTGTAAACACACATGCTACACGACTGAGATATGTGCTAAGTTTATAAAAAAGATAAAGGATCGATCATTCTAGGATGGGAATTTAGGCTTCTATCTGTAAATAAATCAAATCTTATTGTAGTCAGAATGAGGGGTTTGTGGGTACTGAACGTGCTGAGCGTGCTGTTGCTAGCTGCTCCTGTCTGGACCCAGTCCGAAGATGCTGACTGGTGGAAGACAGCCGTATTCTACCAGATCTATCCTCGCTCGTTCAAGGACAGCGACGGGGACGGCGTTGGAGATCTGCAAGGTGCATTTAGCTTAGCTTAGCTAGCTTTTATCTTAGCTTTGATATACTTTGATATAACTTACACAAATCAATATCTTTTTAAGGTGCCGCGTCTAAGTTGGGGTATCTAAAAACACTGGGGATTGATGCAGTTTGGATGTCGCCTATATTTGCATCACCAATGGCTGATTTTGGATATGACATTTCAAATTTTTATGAAATTGACCCGATTTTTGGCACGATGGACGATTTTGACACTCTGATAGAAGAGGCAAATTCTTTAGGTAAATGCAATTTTTTTTTTAAATAGCATTTAATTTTATGATGCCACAAACGCAAATCTATGTTAAGCTGTGTTACCTTCGACTAAACACACGTTTTTTACAGATATAAAGGTGATAATGGACTTTGTTCCCAACCACTCGAGCGACGAGTGTGAATGGTTTATAAAATCTGTTGCCAGAGATCCTGAGTATGAGGATTATTATGTCTGGAGAGACCCGATTGGTACAAATGAAACAGGACACCCCATTCCTCCAAATAGCTGGGTAATAAGAAACGAGACACAACGCAGATGTATCGATCGTGTTAATTTTTGTATTTTTTAACAGTTTTTGCAATATTTTGGTACGATAATGTGCCAATTAATTAGTGCTTATTATAACTGTTTCTTTCTAGGTGGGCCAATTCTTTGAATCTGTGTGGACCTACGTCGAGGAACGAGGACAGTTTTACTACCACAGATATAACTTTAAGCAGCCAGATTTCAATTATAGAAACGATAAAGTCAGAAGACAGTTGGAGGTATACATAATAAGATTGATTAAAACATAATTTTTCTTAGCTCCTTGACACATGCCTGCTTATTTTAGCACGCTTCACCTACGAAGTATTATAATTTATTTTTTCATACACATAATCTATTACACATAAGCATTTACCCTCAAATTATTCAGGCGGTTATGAAATTCTGGCTGGACAAAGGAGCACACGGATTTCGAGTGGATACAGTTTTTACACTGGTTGAAGACGACTCGTTTCCCGACGTACCAAATACCTTGAGTTACCTTTACGTTGTTAATCAGCCCCTGACTTACGATATCGTCAAAGAATGGAGAGTCCTTTTAGACTCTTACGAAAAGCCTGACAACTTCACCAGGTACGATGACACACTATTCTGAAGTAACAAATGTGTTTTTCTTGCCGTCTGATTTAATAAGTTATTAAAGTATCAGAACCAAAATATTTGTAATTAAAAATTGATTATTTTTTAGGGTGCTGATGACTGAATCGTATGGAACTACAAACCAAGTCATGGCTTATTACGGCAATGAGACAAATCCTGGTGCTCATTTCACCTTCAACTTTAACTTCATCAGACGGCTGAGCAACAGTTCCAATGCCCGCGACTTTAAGAACATAATTACTGGGTGGATGGAAGACATGCCTACTTTCGCCACTGCGAACTGGGTGGTAAGTTTCCTTGAGAACTATGCGGTACTTTGATAAAGATGGGATTTTTTAAAGAAATCTAAGTACCAATACGTTAAAAAACCCATATTATATTTTGGGAGGAAATTGTTGAGAGTAATTGTTGCCAAAGTGGAAAATAGATTATTTAGCGACAACCTATAGGTTTGGTAAGATTCAGCAATTATAAAGAGATTTTATTATTAAAAAAAAATTATATATATATATAATAAGATAAGCAGGCTAACTTTCTCGAGCTCCAAGAACCTAATGACCGCGGAGTCAGCCATGGTCTTTAAGGAGGTTCATTTTCATTTTTTTGTTTGTGACTTAGTTATTTCTCACTGCAAAAATTTAAGATCTCTTTCCCGCGTAAAATGTGCAACCGACAGATCGGTAACCATGACCAACATCGCGTCGCGACGCGCTATGGCCCCGACGTTGCTGCCGGTATCGCCATGCTCACCCTGCTCCTGCCGGGCGTCGCCGTCGTTTACAACGGGGAGGAAATCGGGATGGTCAACAACTGGAATATAAGCTACGAGGAAACGCTGGACCCTTCTGGAGTAAACGCTGGACCAGACGGGTATTTGGCAGCCTCCAGAGACTTCGAGAGGACGCCATTCCAGTGGGATGATTCGCACATGGCTGGTATAATTATCAGACATTTTTTACTCTGTACTTAGCCATTTTACATCACGAGAGTCGAGATTGCATGTGCGTTCAGTTAGCCAAATAACAAGAACTGCATTATCTGACTAATATTGATCAGGAAAATGTATTTATTTATATATATATTTTACCTGAAGAAAATTAAATTTCTTGGAAATGTTCGTTTGTGAAACTAAGCTTTTTCTACTAAAAAAACAGGTGTAAATTTAATTGTCCAGCACTAATAAAAGTTCTGGTTTCTAGGTTTCACTACAGGGGATATTACTTGGCTTCCAATTCATGAAAATTTTGTTGATCTGAACCTCCTTGCTCAGCAAGAATCAGCAGAGACTGACAGCTTCTATCAAATATACAGCCAGCTGGTTTACGCAAGGAGTTTCAAAGCGATCAAACAGGGTTCCTTGAGCACCGAAGTACTGTCGGATTCAATCATCGCTATTTCTAGGTGCACTTTGCGAAATAACATCGCTTGCTTTTTTAATTTGTTTTTTGATACGTGAGTTGTCTTTAAAAGTTAATGTTATTATCTTTTCACAGGGAAATTCAAAACGACATAACGTTTGTTGTTGTTGTTAATTTGGGTGGAGCACGGGAAACGGTGGCCTTGAGTTTGACATTCCCAACCCTGCCCCAGGAAATCATAGTCCTGACGGCCAACGCAGCGTCTGGATTCAGTGCTAAGTGAATACAATTTTATTACTCAATTTAACGCACTTAACAAAATGATTTGTGAGATTTTTAAATAATGTTCGTGAGAATTTAGCTTGTGAATTTCATTTTTCCAGCTTGATGTTGCAAGCGGATGCTGTGGTCATTGAGCCCTTTGCTTCAGTCGTGTTCACTGACCAAGAAATACGAGTAAAATCTCTTCCGAACGAGCGGTCGTAAGAACATGTTGTCAATACATGTCGGTACCAACCGAAAGTGTGCTGAGAAATACACTTTCTTAAAATAAAACCCTGTTTCTTTTTCTGCCTATCCTGAGTTAACATGTCTAAAAACATAATGGGACTTACCCTACATAGCACACATCTTTTCAAAATTTGCCAAAAACTTGGCAGTAGCACAGTATCTTATTTTTCAATTATGGCTGGTTGTGGCAAAGATCCTTATAAACCTAGATCCTTATTAAAGAGATAAATAAACTGAGATTTGGAATGCTAAAAAAACAAATGATATCAAGTACATAAATCCTAGTTTTAAATAGTTTTTTTTTATAAACAAGTGCCAAAGATAGATACATTAAACATGAGTCTAAATAGTTAATTTAATTTATTTATTAGTACCAGATTGATTACAGTATTGTAATATTGGTCAAGTCAGTTGTTTACAAACTCTTGTACAGAGTAAAAACAGTTTTTGATAAAAATCTTGTCAGTTCCATTGAACAACTTTTTTCTCTGACCCTTGATTATAATGTGATTGGAAGTTTATTAAACATTCTTACACCAATTGCCACAGGGCTTTTGTCGTTACAGTCAGGTATGGAGAGATTGATCACGTAATTTCTTCTTAAAATATAATCACAGGTTTTTACACGTGACACCATCCATTTGACTAGTGCCACATGGCCCGCTGTCAAAACAATGCGTCGTTAAACCCCAGTAATCATCAAAGATCAACAGCTTTGTTTTCACTCCAATGTAAAGTAGGTCATTTCAAAAACATTTTTTATTTTTGGAATGATAATGGACAGTTGATTTGGATTACATAGGTATAACATATTGAAATATATGTACTTGTTTGTCAATTATGAGATATGTTTTTAAATAAACGAACAATGCTATTGTGACGAAAATGTCACATCTCAAGTGACGTCAAGTGACGTACGTCAAAATTCTCTTACTATCACAATTCTATACTATCACTGTACAAACTTAGCTCGATAAGATAATTAATTACATTTCTTTAGACCACTTTTGGCTGAGATTTATGACACTTATCATTTGTGATCTTAATTTATCAGTACCACTGGTCATTCCATTCAGATCGCAATTTAGGAAAATCGTCCGAAATTATTAGTGCAGCAACTGGTTTCGTCTAGAACCGGTCCCATCGCCACAAAAAAATGCGGTTCTTTTGGTTTCTGAGCATGTCCAGCGTGTTGGTACTAGCTGCTCCTGCTTTGGCCCAATCTGACCCCGATTGGTGGAAGACCGCTGTCTTCTACCAGATCTATCCTCGTTCTTTCCAGGACAGTGATGGGGATGGCATCGGAGACCTACGAGGTAGGCTTTTTACATCTGATTACTTAATGACTCTCTTTCAAGTGATGCAGCTGACACGTTAATTCTTTCTAGGTGCTACTTCTAGACTGGCATACCTCACAAATTTGGGTGTGAACGCCATTTGGATGTCTCCCATTTTTACGTCTCCGATGGCAGATTTTGGATACGATATTGCAAATTTTTACGAAATTGATCCTCTCTTTGGAACGATGGATGATTTTGATGCGCTGGTTGAAGAAGCTCAAAATTTGGGTAAGTTACCTAAGCTTTTGCTAGGATACATGCTTATCAAGTGTATTTTGTATTTTCTAGCGTGTATTTCCGTCTTTTCATCCCTGGTCAGCAGACGAAAGTCACCTTGGGTGAATTCCAAGATCTTTGTTTAAGGAAACTTGTTTACAACAAACTTACAGAAAAAAATGAAAAAAAAAAAAAATGTCTAGCCGACAGAATATTGTTACCACAATATCATATCTGCCTATTTCCTGATAGATTAATTTTTAATTTGAATAGTATGTTTTCACAGGTATAAAGGTGATAATGGACTTTGTTCCCAACCACTCGAGCGACGAGTGTGAATGGTTTATAAAATCTGTTGCCAGAGATCCTGAGTATGAGGATTACTATGTTTGGATGGATCCGATTGGCACAAATGCAACAGGACACCCCATTCCTCCAAATGAATGGGTAAAGTTGTCGGGGTTATCTTTGCTTTCTTTGATTGTTGCTTATTAAAGAGGCTAACTATATCTATAATATTTATTGTTACCCCGATTTATTTCAGATCGGCCAGTTCTTTGAGTCCGTCTGGACCTACGTCGAGGAAAGGGGTCAATTTTACTATCATAAATATAATTACAAGCAACCCGACCTCAATTTCAGAAACGAGAAAGTTAGAAGGCAGCTCGAAGTAAGACAAATTCCATAATCTTTTACGGAGGGTTTTATTCCACCGAATTTTCATGGTTACCAATTTTGCAGGATGTGTTGACGTTTTGGCTGAACAGAGGAGCGAGCGGCTTCAGGGTAGACACGGTTCACACTCTCGTTGAGACCTTTCCAAACGTCCCTAGCGACGAACAGTACCTTTACAACACTAACCAGCCGCTCACGTATGACATCGTCGTTGAGTGGAGGGCTCTTCTGGACGCATACCAGAAACCCGACAACTTCACCAGGTTCGCTGGAATGATCAGGCATTAAACAAAATTTATAAGCACTATTTTTAACAGGAAGGACGTCTTTGGTAGACATAGTAAAGATATATTAAATATTAATTTTAATCCAGATTTTGATTAAAAAATGTTTAGAGAAACATACAAACTGTATTTTATAATCAGCTACTACACAAAAATATGCTTTTTTCAAGTGTTTAGTTATCAAAGTTATGTTTTACTCAATTTTAGAGTGCTCATGACAGAAGCATATGGATCTACGGAAGAAGTCATGGCTTACTATGGAACGGAACAAAACCCAGGAGCGCACTTCACGTTCAACTTCAACTTTATTAATGGACTAAGAAATACTTCTAACGCGCAAGACTTCAAAAACACTATAACCGGGTGGATGACTGACATGCCAGAGTTTGCTACAGCCAACTGGGTGGTGAGATTTTTATAACTTGTAGAATATGAATTACATGTATGAACTTGTATGAATTTGTCATGCAGGTTTTATTTCAGGTACTAAGTCAATACTTGTCAATAAAACTACACGTATTATTTACGAGGTAAAAGTTTCTTCAAAATGTTAGTTATTAATTATGTTAATGATCATCAATTCTCTAATTCTTCACACGTGCATTTCAAATATGTATTCGAATAAAGCTCAAAACGACATCTTTATCTGCGATACCCATTTAAGCATTCCATAACCAAAAACTAACCATCCATTTTCGACTAACAGATCGGTAACCACGACCAGCATCGCGTCGCGACGCGCTATGGCCCCGACGTTGCAGCCGGCATTGCCATGCTCACCCTACTCCTGCCGGGCGTTGGCGTCGTCTACAACGGGGAGGAGATCGGCATGGTTAACAACTGGGATATCACCTACGAGCAGACTCAGGATCCTCAGGGGGTGAACGCCGGTCCCGATGGTTACCTGCAGAACTCCAGGGACTTCGAGAGGACACCGTTCCAGTGGGATGATTCGCACATGGCTGGTTAAAAACTCACATATGTTCAGTAATTCTTCAGGCTGAAGAAAATTATTAAATTGTGCATCTGTTACGGTATATAACTTCTCATTTGTGTGTTTTTAGGATTCACTGCAGGAGATACAACTTGGCTTCCAATACATGACAATTACCTTGAACTAAACCTGCAAGCTCAGCAGACATTAGTACAGACAACCAGCTTCTATCACATTTATGAACAACTGATGTATGCCAGACAATTCTCGACGGTTAAAGATGGCTCTTTGACTACTGAAGTTCTCGCCGAATCAGTCATATCTATAATCAGGTAAATTACTTCACTCGTAGACTTTAGACTTTTCACTCGTTAGTCACACTCACCATTTAAATACTGTTAATTGTAATTTATTTTTTTGTTTTTTAAGAGAAAAATCAAACGGAGTTACGTTTTTGGCTGTAGTTAATTTGGGACCGACGAGGGAGACCCTGGCCTTAAACACAACATTCCCGTCGTTGCCAGAGGAAATCGTCGTGATGAGCGCCAATCCTGCTTCCGGTTTCCGGCCCCAGTAAGTCCGCTATCTTAACTTCTGGGTCGTTTTTCTTACTGAACTTGGAAGGGTAATCAGAATTTACAAGAAGTGTTTTATTTTCAGTTTGCTTGTTTCTTCGAGCGAGGTTGTGCTGGAGCCGTATGGATCTGTGGTGTTTACCGATCGAGAGCTCCCCATTAATGAGGCCACGCCCGGCACCTCAACTAAAAGCGGACTCAGTTTGATTCTGAGCCTGTTGAAGCAGCTTCTGACTGTGTGTGGGTATTAATTTTTACCGGCTTTGTTTTACTTTGTCACTAAAATAAACAATACACAATTGAATAGACTTCTGGATCCTCCTGAAAGACCTTCTAGATCCTTCTAGACTCCTGAAAACTGAACTTATTTTCTAATATTAGTTTTGGGTTCTGGTGGTTTATGGGTGTAAGATGTTTTCGTTTTGCAATGCCAACGATCTGTTTCGGTAAAATAAATACCTTTTTAGCCCGTAAATACACTTAGTCGCATCAAACTGTAACTTGGTCATAAAATACTGAACTGTCGTTAAACCTCTTAATCGGATGATGAAGATTGCAATGAATCTGTAAGGATTGAACTTGCGTCAGCAAATCGTCATCAAGGTGAAATAAGCTAGTAATATTTTTCATGTAAAAAATTAATTAATGCACTCAGATTTAGTTAACAGCACAGGTTAGAGTTGCAAGGCTTGAGCCCGCTTAAAGGGCGGGTAGAAACGATTTGAAATGTTGTCAATTCTTCGATATGTATCAGATAAATCCCACCTTTACCTGTACCGATACATTCTTGTAACTTTTTACAAAAAAAAAAAAAATAATAAAAAAAAAAATTAAAGTTTCGAGCAATCATTTACAAAGGACCGGAATTATTTGTAATAGCTTCGGACTGAAGATAAGTGTTATTTGTCAGCAATACACTTTTAACGATTAAATTTATAGTCAGAAATTAACCGTTTAGAATTTTCCACAAATCGTAACTGCGTTCTAAAATTCTTCAAATTATACTTTTTTGTAACATTACCTACTTCTCACAAAACTATGAATGTGTATTTAGTATTGGGAGAGAGTGGACACTCGTAGTCGCCGGAAAGTCAATCCTCCGGGAAATTACTCAGATTTCAAAAAATAATATCCGGAACACAACTTTTCCTTTCTTTGGTGATCTAGATCCGTAACTTATAATAAAACCTATTGAAAACTTATTAGTCTAATTAATTTAATGATTGATCGACACATACATGACATTATTGACTTACTGCCTACCATTCATAAGATTTTCTTGTATAATCAGTGCATCAATTCTTTTATGAGTGTAAGATTTTACAAGTACAATACAATAAAACCCATATCTTTTGTATGATTGTATTTTCACGTGCTAGTGCTCTGTTTGATTAGCTCGATAATATCTCATTATAGTTCAGATAACTTTGATATACTTTTTATCTATAAAAAGTACGCACAAATACAGAGTAGTCATTACAGGTCATTGTAACATAGTCCGGTGGACACTTTTAAGGTGCTAGAAAGACCTTTTCATTCCGCTTGGTAGCACACCGAAGAGCAACATGCGTTTCTTGTGGGTGCTGAGCGTGCTGTGCGTGCTGTTGCTAGCTCCACCAGCTTGGACCCAGTCCGAGGATGCTGATTGGTGGAAAACGGCCGTTGTTTACCAGATCTATCCTCGCTCGTTCCAGGACAGCGATGGGGATGGCGTTGGGGACTTGCCAGGTGAGAGCATATCAAATTTGAAGTAGAATACGTTTATTTTTCGAACATGTTTCTTGCTTGTCTGCTATTTATTTGTTTTGAATTATTTAACACTAAAACAGTATTAAACGAATGTACAAATTACAGAATGAAGAAAAATGGCAATGAAAATTGAAAACTGTCAATTGGGCAGCAAAGTATTCCTTTAAGGATTAAACAGGATTGGAGGAAAGATTTTGTTAAGCTATTAAATTATTTCGCACAACAATGTTCTATTAGTATATTAGTTCCTTTAGATTAATAGAAACATACAGCATAAACATAAATATCAACATAAGCCACCGATGGAATTGGCCAATTTACAGATCCAAGAATTTAAAATGAAAAAATAAAAATAAATAAAACGCAAATAGGTAAACTTTAAATTGGCTAATTAATATTGTGACCTAGGCGTTACTTCGCGATTGGAATACCTAAAGACATTGGGGATCGGCGCCATTTGGCTGTCACCCATATTCACGTCTCCAATGGCAGATTTTGGGTACGACGTAGCAAATTTCTACGATATTGATCCAATCTTCGGAACCTTAGCTGATTTTGATGCGCTCATTGTAAAAGCTCGAGAAGTGGGTAAGTTCAATGTCATCAGATTATCATATTGTTCTTAATTATAAAGCTAAATCTTTGACCCGTAAATTTAAGATAAAGATAATTGGCAACACCTAGTGTCCTTGGAATAGACGCATTGAAATTACACTTATGCCCGTTATAACAATAGTTTTTAACTCAGAGTTAAGTTCCTAACTCACAGATACAGCTGACTTTTGCTGCCCGTGATTGGTTGTTGCCATGGCAAATTCATTTAATTCCCACTTTATCTATAAGTTAAGCAAAATCATAATACTTGGCATCAAAACATTAAAATCATATCAGCGATCAACATGATTTAAAAAACAAGGAAAAATCAAATGAAAACGAAAATAATGGAAAATTTGGTTGCTTTGAAGTAATAATAAAAATATATATATGTCCATTATTCTACTAAAATACTGTTGGATGTATTACTCTGTCATGTACATATTTGGAATGTACAACAAAGGAATTTAAAGGGATTTTTTTTTCAGATATAAAAGTAGTATTGGACTTTGTTCCCAACCACTCCAGCGATGAGTGTGAATGGTTCCTAAAGTCAGTTGCGAGGGATCCTGAATATGAGGATTATTATGTATGGTTCGATCCAGTTGGCCGAAATGAAAGTGGACATCCCATTCCTCCAAATAGCTGGGTACACATTAATCTCTGATCTTTCTTTGCTTGTTTGTTGGCAATTGTATTGGTTCTTTAGTGACTCTCTCTTTCACAGATTGGCTCGTTCAATGAGCCGGTGTGGACGTACGTCGAGGAAAGAGAACAATTTTACTATCACAGATACAATTACAAGCAACCCGATCTCAATTACAAAAACGACAAAGTCAAAAGACAGATGGAGGTATGCAAAATTCCAAATAATAAGTTGCATCGATTTTCTAACAATTTGTCTTTGTTCACCTATTTTTAAAAGTCAATATTTTGTTGAAGGTATTTAATTGTATTGCAATTCTATTTTTGGTTTTAAGTTTACCTAATGGGAAGGTATAAGGGTAGGTATGCGAGTTGTCGAAACGAGTTGAAATGTTTACACCTCACAATATAAACACGGATCGAACAAAAATCATCGTAATTTTAAACCCGTAAATTTAAAACCCTATGCACCTCTGTTTTTTTGGAATTTCCATAAAGAATCAGTTCTAGTAGAGAACATATAAGTTACTGAAAATAAGTAAAATGTTTGTCTTTCCCAAGGACGTGCTAACTTTCTGGCTAGACAGAGGAGCGAATGGCTTCAGAGTGGACACAGTTCATACTCTCTATGAACAATCCTTCCCAGACGTTCCTAGCGAGGACCAATTCTTTTACTCTGACAACCAGCCGGAAACATATGAAATTGTTTTTGCGTGGAGGGCTCTCCTGGATGCTTATGATAAACCTGACAACTTCACCAGGTTAGCGAAGTTAACTCACCACTCGTTAAACTTGATTCGGTTATTGAAAATAAATTATTTTTTATGGGAAGATATCTCAAGTCAACGATATGAGTCCGTTTAAAATCTTAAAATATTATATTTTGCTGCTATATTCTATTTATTTTATTTAATCTAAGAATTAATATTCTTAATTTGCGCATCAAAGAAACTTAGAGACACATTTACCATTCAAACTGTTTAGGGTGATGATGACAGAAGCGTGGGGGTCAACACCCGACGTAATGGCATACTATGGAACAGAGGAAAAACCAGGAGCGCACTTCACGTTCAACTTCAACTTCATCACTGGGCTGCGTAACACTTCAAGTGCACAAGACTTCAAAAATATTATCACTTGGTGGATGAATGACATGCCGTCTTTCGGCACCGCAAATTGGGTGGTAAGTTTTTAGCGAGTGGACGATTGTTACAGGAAAAACTGATCCTTAAATGAAGAAAGCAATGTCAATCCCAAATGAATAGATAGCAATCACGTTAGTCTTTAAACCAACACTTATTCCGCTATATTCAATCGAGCATGACATATCCATAATAGTTAGGCGTCGATTTCTACCTGCTAGGTCGGCAACCATGATCAGTACCGCGTCGCGACGCGCTACGGTCCCGAAGTCGCTGCCGGCATCGCCATGCTCACCCTGCTCTTGCCCGGCGTGGCTGTCGTTTACAATGGGGAGGAAATCGGGATGGTTAACAATATGAACATCAGCTACGAGGACACACAGGACCCCGCTGGGGTAAACGCTGGTGAAGACGGATACCTGTATGCCTCCAGGGATTTCGAGAGGACACCGTTCCAGTGGGATGACACGCATATGGCTGGTAACCCCGGATTTTTTACTTTTGGTGGCTCTTATAGAGTTACCTACATGTTAGGATGGCTCTTAGATATTCGTAATTTATCATTTGTTTAATTATTTTATTTAGGATTCACGACAGGAGATTCAACGTGGCTCCCAATCAATGAAAATTATGTCGAACTGAACCTGCAAGCTCAGCAGGCATTAGTAGAGACAACAAGCTTCTATCACATTTATAGACAACTGATGAACGCTCGGCAATTCTCGGCTATTAAATATGGGTCTCTGACTACTTTGGTACTTACCGAGTCGGTAGTTGCTGTATTTAGGTAAATAAAAACGTTGTCATTACAAAAAAAAATATATTTTAGATACAAGTCTTGACCTAACTTTAGCGCGTGATGTGTTTCTTTTAAAGGGAAGCATTGAACGATTTTAAGTTTCTGGTGGTTGTTAATTTGGGACCGACGAGAGAGACCCTGGCCTTAAACGCAACATTCCCGTCGTTGCCAGAGGAAATCGTCGTGATGAGCGCCAATCCCGCTTCCGGTTTCCGGCCACAGTAAGCCCACCATCTTTAAATCTTATTTGTTTTTCTTCCTGAACTTGGAAGGGTAATCAGAATTTACAAGAAGTGTTTTATTTTCAGTTTGCTTGTTTCTTCGAGCGAGGTTGTGCTGGAGCCGTATGGATCTGTGGTGTTCACCGATCGGGAGCTCCCCATTAATGGGGCTACGGCAACCAAAAGCGGACTCATTTTGGTTCTGAGCTTGTGTCTGCTTGTTTTTAGAAGCTCAGTTTGATTCTGAGCTTGTTTTAGAAGATCACTTGAACTTTGTGCAACACATCATAATTCACTCTGAGTTAGCCTTGGTTCTTATATAACGAAGCCAAAACAGAATAGCTGAACCTTTATGTCAATTTTTCTTTAAAATTGTGAACAAATTGTTAAAATGCTCTCATTTGTATGAAAATTAAAAAATATATACATTGAAATGTTCTTTAAACTGATGTTTAACCCTTGTGTTTTAACACTTTGTAGACCCTGTCAATTTTTAAAGGATCGAGACATTTTTGTGGTGCCTATATTTTCAAAGAAATTATTTCCTTGCTCTAACCGTATTTCAAAATGTATTTAAAGTAAAACATTTGAGAAATAAACGCGAAACAATAACATACAACATGGTTATTCGTATAAAAGCAAAATAAGCGTTGCTATCATCGCGAATAGCTGAAAAACATCTGCCATCGTTGATCAATAACCATTAGTGAGGCACAATCTGAGAAAATGAGTGATGATCTAGGATGTGTCAAAGATTAAATATCAGTTTAGCTAGACAGCAAGCCAACTTACTTAGTACCTTTCTTCTGCTTGAGCCTGCAAGAGCAATGTGCTACTGTGCAGCTTTTCTTTTGGTGGTAGCTTTAATCGGCGTCCCCAATGTAGCGGATGCGGATGATATCGATTGGTGGAAAACGACGGTTGTCTATCAAATCTACCCAAGATCGTTCCAAGATAGCGACGGCAATGGAATAGGAGACTTACAAGGTAAACTACTTACATGATTATTAGAAAAGAAGGTAATAGTGGATAAAATATGATAACACTTTTCCAGGGATCGTGTTTAGAAGATGGATTGGATAGCAGAGACGTTATTTTCATAATTTACCTCACAGCTCTTTAGTCGTTGGCTTAACTGCCAATAATAATATCCTTGGATAACCGAAGATAATAATTTCATTCTTCCCATTTAATAGTAATTAATGCAAGAATAATGAGAATCTGATTTTGGAATGAGTACAACTTTGTTCTCAAATCCATGCCGTTAAGAGATTGATGAGTAAGGCGAATAAAGTTGCTATACTAACGATCGTCCCTCCAACCTCTCTCCCGAACAGAACTGGTCATGTGTATGATGGTCATCCATCCAATACCTGACTCAGCGGAGAGTTGCTTACCTTCGGTGATCTCATGAGAACCAGTGTTTCCAACACGCCAAACCGTTCAGTTTAAAGAGGAGAAAAAAGAAAATAGAAAAAGCAGCCCCTTTATTCCATAACTGGTAACACAAATATCCTACAGGAATCACATCAAAGCTGGATCACCTGAAAGACTTGGGCGTCGGAGCGGTGTGGATCTCCCCGATTTTCAGCTCTCCGATGGCTGACTTCGGATACGACATATCTGATTTCTACAACATCGACCCCATGTTTGGAACAATGGCCGATTTTTCAGCTTTAATTGATAAAGCGAATACGTTGGGTAAAGACCGGCTTCGATCAGCCGCTTTAAATCACTAGATTCGCAACTCCATTTCGTTTCAGCGTTGCGGTAAAGTGCGATTTCTTTTTTATAGACATAAAAGTGGTTCTGGATTTTGTTCCCAACCATTCAAGCGACGAGCACGAATGGTTCATCAAATCTAAAGCTCGCGATCCTGAGTACGAAGATTACTACGTTTGGCGTGATCCCAAAGGCATCGACGGTGACGGCAATCCGATTCCACCAAACAGCTGGGTGAGGAAATCTTTGAATTTATCAGCTATTCTACTCATGTCACAATAGCACTGCATTTTGGAGCACTTATATTTAATTTGTTTTTGCTTTCAGATCGGCGCATTTTTTGAATCTGTGTGGACGTATGTCGAAGAAAGAAACCAATTTTACTACCACATGTACAATTTCAAGCAGCCTGACCTTGACTACAGAAACGATAAAGTTAGAAAGCAAATGGAGGTAGTATTTTCACAGCACCTTTTTAATAAACCAGGATTGATCTTATCATAAAGATTGAAAACCGCATTAGTTTATTATCTAATCGATCATCGGGTTTGCTTCTGCAGGACGTGATGACCTTCTGGCTTGACAAGGGGGCACATGGATTTAGAGTAGACACAGTCCATACTCTCGTCGAGGACGAGTCTTTCCCTGATGTGCCATCTGAAGACAGTTATTCCTATGTCTCGAATCAACCATTGACGTACACGGTCATCAAGGAATGGCGCAAACTGTTTGACGAGTACAGCAAGAAGGATAACTTCACGAGGTAGCGAGAATGGAGAAACGAGTGAAAGGGTGAAGAGTGTTACGAAGTTTTTTTTTAGGAATGTGAATTATTTTCATCTTCATTTATATTTGGACGCATCTGTGAAACAATTTTTGTCAGCTGATGCTGGCAATTGGTCTTGATTAATATACAGTAGGTCATACCATTGTAGTGACCATGCAGTGCAATAATCACTATTCACGCGGCTACCGTGGATATGAAATGATTCTCTAATATTATGTTACTTAATAATTTGTGTTCCTTTTCACATGAGTTAGGTAAAATATTTTGAGGTATGGTTAAAAATTAAAAAAAAAAAAATCAGATATTGCTTGCTCTCTTTGGCGCCAGGAAACTTTGTATGGAACTAACTATTTTTCTAGCTGTTGCCAGTGTGCCATTTAGTTTGGTATTCGTATTTCGTATTCCAGCTAAACAGGCATCTCTAATTGGTGCTGGCTTTCTCTGCAGAGTGCTTATGACCGAGGCATATGGGGACACGGACCAACTAATGGCCTATTACGGTGACGCTAACGAGCCCGCCGCTCATTTCACCTTCAACTTTATGTTCATCATCAACGTGAACGAGCAATCGAGCGCCGAAGACTTCAAGAACGTTATTAACACTTGGATGTTCAATATGCCGGCAGGTGGCACGGCGAACTGGGTGGTGAGTTATAACTGATGTTACCCTAATTGTAGGTGTAGAAATAGTTACACGTGATTGTAGGGAGAAGAAAACGTATCCTCATATTAAAAAGCATTGGTGGTTCAATTTAATTTTGCGTTAAGTTTTGGTTACTTATTGAAAATAAAATCAGCATTCGCTTTTTGAGTAGCTTAAAGTGCTTCGGAGAGTAAAAAATACGAACGGCAGAAGAATTACAGACAGATGGAACAGTCAGGTCGTCAAATCACGGTGAAAATCGATTTCGTTTCAATCATTTTCCTAATTGACATGGGATTTAAAGAAGGTAATTCGAAAGAAATATTGAATTGGCATTTTCGATTAGCTAGGAAAGAGTTTACCATAAAAGAATCGAGTATTTTCACAAAATTTGAAGGCTTTAAGCGTAACCTTAACCTTATCTTAGGACCATTTTATTATGACCTTAGAAAGAAAACCATGGCAACAACCAATCAAATGATTTCACATTTACTTTCAACCCTGAGCTCTTTTTTAAGTAAGACGCTTCCTTAAGTTCACCATAGAAACAGTCAACTCGGAATCATATTTAGTATGACGACCAATAGCCCAATATCGGGATTCCCGGAGCCAATTAACGTGGTGTGCTATCCCTACACGATGCCCCTCGAATTGCGTGATGCGCCCCTAATGTCAATTACAACCCGCGGGGTTAAGTGGTCTTCAAATTAGAACAATGATTGGTTGGTGGCGTGTGCAGAGAAATCAAACAGACGGAGAAAAATTATTTTCATTGTGTCGAAATAACACTGTTCCAAAACTCTTTTTCACAAGTGATTGATTCTTGCGTGTCTGCTAAACCATCACATCTAAAGACGCATGTCTGGTTGTGCAAAAGTTCTGAAGTTAATGAAGCAGACACAGTTTTTGGTGAGCACGGCGTAAAGTGTGACTTCCGCTTTGTTTTTAGATTGGAAATCATGATCAGCATCGAGTGGCCACCCGTTACGGGACGGAAAAGTCTATTGGATTGGCGATGCTGACGCAGATCTTGCCAGGAATTGCGGTCGTCTACAACGGGGAGGAGATAGGAATGGAAAACAACTTTGACATCAGCTACGAGGAGACTCAGGATCCCCAAGGAGTCAATGCAGGTCCTGATGGGTATCTGGCGGCTTCAAGAGACTTTGAGAGGACACCTTTCCAATGGGATGATACCACAAACGCAGGTTGGTAAAATCCTAGATGTTACACGTTTCGGAAAAAAGCTACAGCCACATCGCAAATTGATAGTGCTGAAACTTTTGGTGAAACTCTAGACAATTTAAAAAAACACATTTTTTTCTTTTAGGTTTTTCAACTGGCGACAAGCCGTGGCTACCAATCAACGCCAACTACTTAACACTGAATTTAGCTGTTCAGAAGGCGTCAACTTCGAACAATCATTACAACATTTACAAGAAACTGAACGCTGCAAGACAAACAGAAACTTTCTTAAAGGGCGCTTTAAATGCCCAAGCAGTGTCAGATAATGTTGTTGCTATATCTAGGTAAAAACTGAACAAAAATTTTAAATCATTTTATTTCCAGTGTGTTATATACCAGTGGCGGTGACGCGTCACGACCACATGACATGCGACATGACTATACTTTGACGACATTGTCCCCGATTTTACTTTTAGGGAGCTGGCTTATCACGAAGTCCTTGTCGTCGTTGTGAACTTAGGCGAGACGAGGGACACTGTTGACCTGACTCGCCAGTTCCGATATCTACCCCAGGAGCTCACTGTTTACGTGGCTAGCGGCACTTCGGGACTGACTGAGGGGTGCGTATTGTCCTATCGATCATGCGGCTGGGAACACGCGAAAGGAAGAATACTTAAATTTAATTTTATCTTTTACAGTGACAAGGTATCGTCGGCGAGCATCGTTCTCGAAGCGAACGCGTCAGTGATGTTCACCGGGGACCCAACGTTTCCAGAATGTTCATAAGCCATTATCAGCGTAGCTCTAATGGCATTTTAGTCAATTTAAAATACAAATAAGCAAAAATAAACGTGTTGGTAATATCAGGTGTTGCCTAGTGTTTCTTTCGATCTACCACAAACAACCTATCTTTCACCTTGACTCAACTAAACTGCATAATATGAAAAATATTTTCTTTTTAAGAAATCGGATAAGATTTTCAGAAATGAAAAACTTGGTATCTGGTGATGGTGATTCCTACCTCCAAGTTGTTTGAAAATAAAAGACGATGGATATTTTTAGTTGGTGTTGAGGCAATCAATACCTGTGTACTTGCATCGAGGACATGTTTACATGATTTCAAACAGTGATTTTCATATTTTCACTATCTAAGATACTCTTAAATCAGCGATACACAACGAGTTGATCGAGTTGATCATCAACGAGTTGATTGACAGATTCATCAATAACACACTTACCATACTAGGCTTATCTAATGAGATGTGAAAAAAGCTATTTCACCAAAGTACTTGTCCTTGGCAAGTTCAGGTATTTAAAAAGTTAAATACAGTAGGTATATAAACTTTAATACTCAAAATCAGCTGAGCTATCTTGGTCTAAGATGTCGCTGAAGTTGGTAGTAGCATTGTGCCTTTTGGCGTTGGCCAGTGGGCAAAAAGATCCCCATGTCTGGCCAGGACGGAGCGCTATAGTCCACCTTTTTGAGTGGAAGTTTGTTGATGTCGCGGCCGAGTGCGAGAGATTCCTAGCTCCGAAAGGGTACGCCGGGGTCCAGGTAAATAATTGGTTTGACCATAAAAAGTACCGTATACATAATTAGGTAGTCGAGGAATGCTTTATTTACAATTTAAATTGCGCTCTAACTGCCATTTTCTTTGCTATCAATGCTGAGCTATGCTATCTTTTTTTATAGCTGTCTCCAGTAAGAGAGAACCTAATCATCCCCAACCGACCATGGTGGGAAAGGTATCAACCAATTTCCTACAAGATCATCACCCGGTCAGGAGACGAAGCGGCTTTCAAAGACATGACTAGGAGGTGCAACGACGTCGGCATACGGTAAGCACCCAACGCTCTTCCAGTAAATCATCGCAACATTTTTTAATCATTTTTTTTCGCTCTATAATGCATCAATTTAACAATGATATTTTGCCCAGAATATATATTGACGTGACGCCAAATCACATGTCAACTTCCGACGCACTCCCCGCGATTGGAACTGGAGGCAGTGTTGCCGACCCCGTCAACAAGTACTTCCCGGACGTTCCATACTCAGCCGAGAACTTCCACGACACCTGCCCTTTGTTCGACTGGGACGATTTGTTCGCAGTAAGACATTGCGAGCTCAACGGTCTGCGCGATCTTGACCAGGGTCAGGACTATGTTAGGGGGAAGATTATTGATTATTTTAATCACTTGGTTGAACTCGGCGTTGCTGGATTTAGGTAAGTTTTACCCACTTTTCAATGGTAAGTTAAAAATCTTACGGTCCATTCACCTTTTATTTGCTCGACCAATCAGACGTTTTTATTATTTTTTACCAGCGAACTGTTACTCGCTACTCTACCAAAATGTTTTGCAAAAATAATTTTGCTGAAATCAACATATTATTTAACAGTGATTTTTAAAGTATTAACGAAAACACATTAATTTGTTCCTTATTTTTAATAGGGTTGATGCTGCAAGTCTGATGTGTCCAAAGGACATCTATTATATCTTCAACACTGTAAATAACTTGAACACTGATTACGGCTTCGCACCAGGATCTAGGCCAATGATCTTCCAGGAAGTTGTCGATTATGGTAAGGACATGTAGTGACTCGGATAACCTTAAATAATAACACATTTACGTTATTAATAATTGAACAATGATTGTGCTGATTGGAAACTGTTAAACAGGCACCGGCGGTATGGCAGGCATCACAAAGTACGACTACTCATCCTACGGCCGAGTCACGGAGTTCAAGTACGGCATGGACCTTTCCATGGCGTTTAGCGGGGTCAATCCACTGAAAAATTTGAAGACCTTTGGCGTTGAATGGGGCTTCATGCCTAGCGAGGATGGTCTTGTTTTCATCGACAACCACGATACTCAAAGGCACGAAGAAAACATCTTGACATACAAGAACGATAAAATCTATAAGGTATAATCATTCCCAATGCTAAAATGCTAATAGTTAAGTTAATTTAGTTAATATATTATAGTATAGTTTAACAATGTCCAGCTAATTAAGCATCCGGAAGTTAAGATGCAAATAGAAGTATCTGATTGGCTGTGACCATGGAGATGAGTCAGTAAATGACAGTTATTTTTTTAACCGTACTTTTTAAAACTGGCCCTAAAAAAGAGGAAAAGCAATTATGTTTAACCATGTACACTATACGTGCTTTAATTTTACCCTTAGATGGCTGTTAGCTTTATGCTGGCGTGGCCCCATGGCTACCCTCGCGTCATGTCAAGCTTTTACTTCTCCGACACTGAAATCGGACCACCCCAAGACAGCAATCAAAACACTATTTCCCCTTCTATCAATCCCGACGATACTTGCGGAAACGGATGGGTCTGCGAACATCGGTGGAGTCAAATATACGGAATGGTCGGATTTAGGAACGCTGTCGAAGGTAAGTTATTAAATATTTACAATTAACGAAGAGAAGGGACTTGAAAGGGAACGGCCATTCTATTTTAATGTGCAGTTATTGTGGGACATTAACGATGGAACACACTCGTGTCTGCATTGTTTGTTATTACAGGCACGGAAGTAACGGAGTGGTGGGATAATGGTAACAAGCAAATAGCTTTCTGTAGAGGACGGAAAGGCTTCATCGCGTACAACGATTTCGACGGTGATCTTCACCAAAACTTGCAGGCATGTCAACAAACTCTAGAGGCCGTTTAAGTCAATTTCAATTTCGTTTCACATTATTCTGGAAGAGATTGTTTTGTTTTAAGGGTAATGTTGATTGTGTCGGGATTTCTTGCAGACTTGCTTGCCTGCCGGACGTTACTGTGATGTAGCCACCGGGCGACTTGTCGACGGTGCGTGCACGGGGAAAGTCGTCGAGGTCGGCGCCGACGGCAGGGCAAATATTGATATCTTGAACGACGAACTCGATGGATTCCTCGCTATTCACATCAATGTAAGAAAGAATTGGCAAAAGACTATTAATGAAGTGATTTATACAAGTAAAATTTGACGACGATGATGTTTTTTGTTGTTGTCTCTAATACAGGCGAGTTTGGGAAGAAGCAAAGTTCACCCGAAGCTGACGGTTTCTGCAAAGGATACAGCAGGGTAGGTCCAAAATAGTAAAATTTTTTCTGCTGTGTCTGATTATTAGTGCTGCAATTAATCGATTTGTATATTTGGTTCTTAGGGCACCTCAGAAGACAGCAAAAAATCCACAAGAGGAAAGAGCCGACCCCGTTTTCCCTGACTGTCCATAATTTCAATGATTTCAAAAATTATTGAAAAACTGAACAATAATCTTGAACGTATTTCTTTCTAAGATGTTTGTCATTCACATGGCCATCAATCAAAACATCTCAAGATTTTATCTCAATCTTATCGTGAATAAAATATAAATATATATGCTTATACATTTAATGCCATGAAAATTATTTAACCAAATTAATTATTACCACAGACCTTGACACTCCACATTTCCTAAAACAACAACTTGACTAATCTATAATCAGAAAAACTGAAAAAAAAGAAGATATTTGATAGATTAAATAAATCTACAAGAAGCTTAGAAATTATACGATAAGAAGTCATTCACGATGCTGAAGTTGGTGGCAGCGCTGTGCCTATTGGCGTTGGCCAGTGGGCAAAAGGACCCTCATGTCTGGCCGGGGCGGAGCGCCATCGTTCACCTTTTCGAGTGGAAGTTCAGCGACGTGGCCGACGAGTGCGAGAGGTTTCTAGCGCCCAAAGGGTACGCCGGGGTCCAGGTAATGATTTTTGAAAGTTAAAATATGTCCTACAAGTAAATTACAAAAATCGCTACTCCACCAGCTCGTTAAATTATACTCATGTAATTGATTTTATAAATTGATTTTTCTAATCCAATATAATTCGTATACAGCTATCACCAGTGAGAGAAAACTTGGTGATTCCAAACCGACCATGGTGGGAAAGATATCAGCCAGTGTCATACAAGGTCATCACCCGTTCAGGAGACGAAGCGGCCTTCATGGATATGACCAGGAGGTGTAACGACGTTGGAATCCGGTACTTAATACAGAAAAATGTTGTTCAATCTTCATAAGCAAAGCCACCTTTCGTTGAATTTCTTTTCGTGTAAGGTCTGATACGAATGTTTCTTTCCACTAGTATCTACGTCGACGTCACATTCAACCACATGTCCGCGAGAGCGGTCCGACCCGCGGTAGGCACCGGAGGGACTCCTTGTGATCCTGACACTAAAGACTATCCTGGAGTCCCCTACACGGCGACTGACTTCCACGACACTTGCTCGCTCGACGACTTTTCCGACACCTATCAAGTGCGTTTCTGCGAGCTAGTCGGTCTCACGGATCTCAACCAGGCTTCAGACTATGTTCGGGAGAAAATCGTCGAGTATCTAAGTCATCTGGTTGACATGGGCGCCGCTGGATTCAGGTAAGCTATAATCAGTTGAGACATTAAGATTAAAAAAATAGTAAATACTAGATAATTTACTGGAATTTGCGCGGTTCTCAATATTTTTCAGGGTTGATGCAGCCAAACACATGTGTCCCAAAGATTTGTACTACATCTATGGCGCAGTCTCCGATTTGAACACCGATTACGGGTTTGCTCCCGGATCACGTCCTTTCTATTACCAAGAGGTTATTGATTATGGTAAAAAAAAAGTTCACGGTTCTTTGAAAACGTCGTCCGCAGTAAAGTGTTTTTTACAAGATGGCACGTTTTATATTTCTCTCAGGTGGTGAAGTAATAACGAAATACGACTACACATACTTTGGCCGAGTAACCGAGTTTAAATACGGCGCCGAGCTGGCTAATGCTTTCAAGGGGAACAATCCGATTCATTGGCTAGTTAACTTTGGTGAAGAGTGGGGTCTAATGCCCGACGGAGATGGCTTGGTGTTCATTGACAACCACGACACCCAGAGGCATGGCGGAGACAACACCCTTACCTACAAGGACACTAAGATATACAAGGTACTATTGCAAAATCTTAAAATTTTGTAAATGTTATGCTATTTACATATTATTTCTGTTACGATTACACTTTGTCACTTACATAATGCTATGAGTAGGTAATGATGCATTGCATACTGGTATTATATAAAATGCAACATCATTTGGGTTAAAAGCATAGACGCACATGTCATTTCAGCACACACTTAAAACTCGCTTGTCACCAAAGTTAATGTAACGTGTTACTGGATAAATACGAAGATCTTTCTTGTAGATGGCTGTGAGCTTCATGTTGGCGTGGCCCCATGGGTACCCCCGCATCATGTCAAGCTTCGCCTTCACGGACCCCGACATGGGGCCACCCCAAGACGCCAACGAGAACATCATCTCGCCATCCATCAACCCGGATGACACCTGCGGAAACGGTTGGGTCTGTGAACATCGGTGGAGGCAGATCTACGACATGGTGGGCTTCAGAAATGCTGTCGAGGGTAAGATGAAATTGATTATAAATTTGTTGATATAACGATGACGTTTACTATAATGATTGGGATCAGGAATTGACATCCACGATTTGCATTTGAATTCCTAGGCACTCAAGTTGCACGTTGGTGGGACAACGGAAATAAGCACATAGCATTCGGTCGAGGTGACAAAGGATTTGTCGCGTTCAATGACGGCGATGGTGATTTACAAGAATACTTGGTGGTATGTCAGAATATTTTACTAATTTCCTACAATTTGATCTTCGAAATTAATTTACCATCGTTATGATCCTCAAGTCACAGACCGTGAAATTGTTTGGTCTCCTTGTTTAGACTAATCTTCCTGCCGGACGCTACTGTGACATCATTAGTGGTCGACTGGATAACGGCGCATGTACCGGGAAAACCATCGAAGTGGCTGCTGATGGCACAGCCTTCATTGAGATCCTGGAATCTGAAGAAGACGGAATCCTGGCTATTCACGTGAACGTAAGTCTAAGATGAGGGTACTCGCTTGTGTTTGATTGATAATCGCACGTGCTCTATTGCAGTTGCTTGCAAGTCTATTGCAATCTTCAACATGAAATCAAAACTTATCAATCCGTTCTCTTCGAAGACTGCAACTGGTATAGGAAAGATACAGGAATTTGATCTTGATTTTCAGTGGTGCTAGACCAAACCTAAATGTGTGTATTTTTGTGTATATCTTGACAGTAACTCCGTCGTTGTTTTCAGTCGGCTGTGGGGAAAATTGACTCCAAGGAAACCCAGGTGCCTCTCGACGGATCGGTCAAGCCGCTAACGGGGCGAGCGGAGCCTCCCTTCCCTGCATGTACCTAAGATGTATCAGAGAACGGATGGAAAAATGTTGTCACAGATGATGCACTACACACTTGATATTTTTATTGTAACTCAGTTGGTTAATTTCCAGTTGAATTTGTTTTATTTCAACCATCACAGCAATCGCATCGATCTATTTGTAACTAATGAAATAAATATAGCTGCAAGAATATGTGTTTGTAAATTTCAAATATTTTAATTAGTTTTGTGATATGGTTACTTCACAATTTTCCCCCAAACTATCAAATGTGTACGATTTCTATTTAGCGATGTACATACTTTGCTCGTTTTTTAAAATACATTTAAAAATATCAGCCGGAGAACAGTTGTTTAGGTTTAAATTTTGTTAAATTCAGGTGAAACGTCCTTTATTTTTCTTAAATTACTCGAATACTAGTTTTTACGATTCTGAAGTTGGTAGCAGTGTTGTGCCTATTGGCGTTGGCCAGTGGGCAAAAAGTTCCCCGTGTCTGGCCGGGACGGAGCGCTATCGTGCACATTTTCGAGTGGAAGTTCAGCGAGGGGATCCTAGCTTCCAAAGAATACGCCGGCGTCCAGGTTACGTATTCACCTCTAATCCTAGCACATTACCGAACAATTTACTCCAAATTGGGGTTTCGATATTTCTATTGTATTTCATTGTGTTATAGTGGGCAAGGAAAACATTTTCTTAAATGTGATTTTGCAAACAACTAACAGTGATTGTTGCATTTCTTCCACTGACTTAGCTATCGCCAGTGAGAAAGAATTTGGCACTGCCAAACCGCTCCTGGTGGGAAAGATACCAAACAGTTTCTTACAAAATCATCGCCCGATCAGGAGACAAAGAGGCTTTCAAGGACATGACCAGGAGATGCAACAACGTTGGCATACGGTACACAATATATTGATTAAATTCCTTGTTCTCTGATTAAATCCAATGATATGATGATAATAGAATTCATGTTCCCGAGGGATAGAGTTTTCATCGATGTTACGTTGAATCAGATTGCTTCAGACGCAGTCAGACCTGGCGTGGGTAAATGAGTATCTAGGTGTGCCCGACACAGCCAAAGACCTCCACTCTACGTGCGCCATCCAAGACTACAAAGACCCCCAAGAAGTACGCTGCTGCGAGTTGGTCGGGCTCCGGAATCTCAACCTGTCATCTGCTCAAGTCAGAGACAGAATTATCGGTTATTTGAACCTTTTAATTGAGCTTGAAGCTGCTAGTTTCAGGTCAGTTAATTAATTAAATGGACAAGAAGGGATTATGGATTAAGAGAATGGATTGGAGAGAATGGAGAATGGATTAAGAAGGGTCTTGAGTAGTTATTGAATCTCGTTTTGGTAAGGTTGATGCAGCGAATCATATGTTTCCTGAATCTGAGATACATTTATAGGGAAGATTCCAATTTAAATACCGACTTCAGTTTTTCTTTTGGCGACAGGCCGTTCGTTTCCCAGGAAGTTATCGATTACGATACGTTTGAACATAAAATTTGCAAAAAAGTGTGTAAAATTGTTTCTTTTAGCGAAATGTATCGTTCTTGTCTTAGGTGGTGAAACGAGTAAAAAATATGAGTACACCGATATTGGTCGCATTACCGAGTTCACTTGTTGACTTTTGAGGTAACAAATGGCTGGTCAACTTTGGTGAAGAATGGAATCTTGTGGCTGCCCAAGATGGTTTGGTATTCATCGATAACCACGATACACAAAGGCACGGTAACAAAAATATTCTGACGCACAGGATAGTTAAGCTGAACAAAGTAATTAAAAACAAAGTACAGGAAAGTAATCGGTCGATATTTTTATGGTGACACCTCATTTCTTGCCTGGTGTTCTTCTATTTAAACCAAAGTGAACTGCAGGGAAATGTTAAGTCCGCGAACCAACGTAGACCACTATTAAGAAATTGTTACCAGTGTTCTATTACAGACGGCAACAGCGTTCATGTTTGCCCTAGCGTCATGTCCAGCTACTATTTCACCGACCCCAATTCTGGACCGCCTCACAACATCATCTCGCCGTCAATCAGCCCTGATACCACTCGTGGTAACGGCTGGGTATGTGAGCATCGGTGGAGGCAAATTTAGAACATGATTGGCTTTAGCAATGCTGTGCAAGGTAAGGTTTTGTGATAAAGAACGGTGTTGCAGACTGCGAGCGATTCGACGCATCATTTTTGTAGGAACGAATGTGGTTATGTGGTGGGATAATAGAATTAAATAACTATCGTTTTGTGAAGGATTTGTGGCTTTCAATGGTGGCGGCGGTGTCTTGAAGGAAACTGTACAAGTAAGTTGAAATTATATAAAATCACTCAAAGCAGAAACTGTTGTTCCATGTTCTTCTGGATGCTTGTAGGTATGCCTGCCACCTGAACGGTACTGTAAATTGGCTTCTGGTGGGCTAGAAAATGGTTCTTGTACTGGAAAAACAGTCGTGGTTGGTGTCGGTGGCGCTGCCTACATAGAAACTCTGGAAGCTGAAGAAAATGAACTTCGAGCTAATCACGCAAATACAAGTGGAGCGTTCACTCAATGAAGTTCGTGCAATATTTAACTGCATATTATCAGTTACTTCCTTTCATTAGCAGGATAATTTCTGTCAAGACATTTACTACGTTTTTTATAAGCTTCATCAGCTTAAATAGTTCCAATTTTTTATTAAACACGAGCGCAAAATGTCAGGATGTTGATTTACGAAGTAATTTTAATCACCAATTTTTCTCTTATAACTTTTTCCTGTTCTTCATTTCCTGTTATCAACATTTGTCACACTTAAATATAATTCTAAAATGCTTTATTTTCTTATTTATTCCTCCCACACGTAAATCTAGCTTCAAAAAATGTCAATACTTTAAAGAGTTGAAGGAAAGAAAATAAATTATCTCTCCTTTTCTAAATAATTATTACAATGCGGGAACTTTTCAAATTCCTATCATGGCTGGTTTATAGTTTCCCTCATAGAGGGAACTAATCACAACGATTTCCTTGAGAGTTCCAACAATGGCTCATAGGTGGCGTTTGGTTTCCAAATCCTTCGGGAACCGGATAAACAGCTGATAAAACCCCCTTCATCTAGAACAAAAATATGTCTGTGATGTTTACAACAATCAGAGCGTCTCTGTGTCCGAATTATTTTACCTCGTCCATGTATTGAATGTTATACATCAGCACGGTACTCTGACGAAAAGGTAATCATGAGACTTCATCATCCTTGCAAGTCATATACGGAACGAGGAAGGAAATGGTATGCTATCTGCACTTGCATTTCCTTTAAAATCGGGGTTATTTTTCAGGAAATGGTGAACTGAGTGGTGGAAATATCATGGCTTTCAGACTTTCGACATGTGATAGGTGCGTGACACAAGTTTTCAAATAAAACCTGTTTAAAACTTGGTCTTGAATGTTTAGTAAAATTTTAACTGTTTGGGAAAATGGAAACAATGTGAGACTTACTCAATATTAATCAGTTTTTTTCCAGCCAGTTATTTCGGTAAACATTTTAGATTTAGATTTTAATTCTGCTTAAATCGTCTCAGTGGTGAGGTGGTCAAAAATGTTATATATTCTCAAAAGACATTTTACCTACAGTGTGGCATGATTTTTAGAAAGTCTGTGAAAGTCACGGTGGATGTTGTGATTTGTTCTCTGCCAGATATTTGGTTTAAGATTCTAAAGACGTAAAGCATACTTTAGGAATTTGTATTTGATTTTTTTTACAATTAGAAAATGGTAAAAGAAAATGCATGTTAATGTTTCCGATTTTCAAAAATAGTTTTTTCAATGCGTTTTAAGAAATCTGAAGACTTGTTTACTTGGCTCTAACAAGAAAATGTTTGTGAAAACTAAGCGTTACTAGCACAATACATCTACAAGAAAATATTTTATTTCTATTCTCTGTACTCAGGAAATTGCTAACAACCTCATTAAACTTTTCATTAATCACCAATCAGATTATAGATCTAACACCTGAATACCACATAACCGTTCGCCGAATCCAATCTCGCTAGATTCGCGTTCAATTATAAAGTTCATGCAGTGCTTTGCTTTGACGAATTGAGCAGCTTTTAATAAAGCGTGCGTGCCCTAATTAAGCGGAGACAAGAGAGCATCTCGCGCCGCTTCATTGTAAGCATAAATGTCTGCGGAATTTCTTTTGAGTATAATGGTGTTGTATCCCGTGTCGCGGACTTACAGACAAGTCAGATATTGTGCCACTTCTATGTGATAGGCCACGCAACACCTCTTCAGTATTCAGTGCACCTGACAGAACCTATTGTTGTTAGTTTCCTTGATTAGAGATACAGCATGTTGGAGTACATACCCACGCCGTATTTAACGCTGACTCCTTGCTATTTGACTAGATCAGGACACAAAGAAAAGTGGTCACCAAGGATGGGTACATATTAGGTATTATCAACAGTGGTATGCAATTTGTAGGGAAGTCTTTCAAAAATCAAACAGATTTTTCGTTTGGTTTTATATATTAATTATACTTATTGCTAGCAAATAATTTACAAGCGAGAGCACTGTTTTTTTTTTTTTTTTTTAAGCTCTAGTTGATCTTACATGCGATGGAGTGCTAATAATACGCGGGTCCTATAATTAGTAAATCCATTAATCGGAACATCCTGTAATCATCTGACCTAGATTTTGCGTTTCGGTGGGTGCTAAACACGCGCTGCCAATTTTTGCTACGCATTTTGACAAAGCTCACTTTCATAAGGGTAAGTCAAGAAGTTCTAATGGAAACCAGAATATTTTTATATCTTGAGCTCAGTGGAACGATAATATATAAGTTTAGAATTTGAAGCATTTATGTTTACAACTCATTGCAAGCGATAAATAGGTAGGTTGAGTTAGCTTTGCTGTAAAATACTGGAAGCACATCATCAAGGAAACATTTTTTAAAAAAGCAAGTCGAAAAAATGTATTTTTTTAATCCACTCTAAATCAAGTACCAGAGTTATTTGCAGAAACTGTAAATAAACACGGTTGAATTTTCCATCCCGCTCGCTGAAAAAAAGAGTTAAAATGGTCGGAATAACAGGACTAACGCTGGTGTTGGCATGGAATGGACGTTCAGGGGTGAGGCTGGGTGGGCATGGGATGAATGAGGGGGTCCTGTAGGTCGGTGCTGGGTGCATTGGCGGTGGTTTGTGAAGATCGTAGCTCATCTTGCTATCTCTGACCACCACAGTCGACATTCATCCAGAGGGATGAGGGGAGATATAGCTTCCACCCAGGTCGCACACTCGAGTAATCAATTAGAAATTACATTCCCTGTGCCGCGGCGGATGAAACATTTCTATGCTTGGGTGCGTTACCGCGGTGTGTTATGCTAGCGTTAATTTATTGTGCTAGTATGTGCGTTACAAAACATCCAAAACCATTGAAATTTAACCGCGAACTAGAAGAATTATGATTTGTTCGGTGGCTGGTGTACGTAGGATCTTCGTGTTCGTGGGGGTGCGAGTTCAAATTAACTCGAAATCTTCTTCGAAACAGACACAGATTTTATAATGGTAGCAACTTTCCAATTTGTTAGAAACTTCACGCCCTAGCTATGATCGTGATTGACGTTGCGTTTGTTTTAGGGAGAATAATGTTTACTCAAAGAATCAAAAGTGACAAGAATTAAAAAGGTCGTACATTTTCCATAAGCAAACTGACATAACGACTACAGTAGTCAAAACATGCTCAACTTTTTTACAGTCCGGACTAGAATCATCCTATTAAGTTCACCTGGTATAATATTTTGTGCAAAAAGTTCACCTAGGTATGGTTGATAATAAATTATAACGCTTTTGTGACATTTCGCAGTCGATAAGTTTCAAAATTATACAAGAACAAAACAATTTAACAAAGCTGTTAATCCTCTACAGACAGAAGACGTGCTCTACTGTTTAGTGGTTTTGGTAGAGCTATTGTGATATTTGCATTGCAAAGGGAATAAACAGACTCAGGTATTAGCTATTGTCTCACAAATTGGGAAGGAGCACAACACGGAATTAATAACGACGGTGAATGATGATTAAACATTTCGAATGTCAAGAACTAGATGAACGTGAACGAACGACAACGAAAATATATGGTTTTACTGGGCGAAAATACAGTTTTTTACTTCTTGCGCCAAGAAATACGGTACATGGGTCTGTGAAGAATATCAATTTTGCTGAACTTCGGTTGAGCGACAGGGAATTCTCTCAAACATTATATCTGATACGCCATTGCCATAGGAGTCATTCGAGGGCAAAGAATGTAAAGATCTTCGCATGTGGGCTTGGCATATAAAATTATGCTACATCGGTAGCTGCAGAGAATGATTTCCCAGTACCTTCTATTTCTATACTCTCGTTTACTGCAATACATTTTCTTTGAACCTCAATTTCCCAAGGGAAGTTCGCTACAGAAAAAATTTCAGAAAAAATGTGGAAACGTGATGAAAGAAAAGCTATAGTGTGGTGGAAGGCAATGACATTCACTATAAAAGATTAGAACGCGGCAAGCATTGCTGCAATATCTGTATGCTTCAAGGATAAGACACGCGAGAAAACTCTCATCGCCCAGGTCCATGTCCGAATAATTGGCGAACTTGCAAAGATGTAAGTTTCACTCATGCGTATCAGAAGGTGCTTTCCAGAAAAAAAAAGAAGATGGTTACCCTTAGCAGTTAAGAAAATGTGGTTGGATGTAACAGGATATTTAGAAAATGAGCAATAAAAAAATAGTGCGTCTATTTGATCATATACCCGATAGTGGTAAACTTTCATTTGGCGTAACTGTACTTTAACCAACATCAATATGAAATGAAGGTTCAAAGTTAAAAAGAAACGCAGCACCAACTTCGGTCGGAGGTTTCTATGGTATTGTGATATTAAAGCCGAGACATGAGGAGGAACTGAACCATTTTTGATAATTTCTCTGCGCCGTCTCGTGAGATATGATCAAAGCGTTTTACGAGTTGACATGAACGTTCTCTTATAGGACAATATTGTCATCATCCATCCATTTCCCCGGGCAATTCCCAGCATTCTACTCGATGGCCAGACAACATATTGTTTGGGTCGTTTCGACCCTTTATATCCTCCAGCTTGCTTGCTTCCGACGCCAACGTCGACGTCGACAGCATCGACGGCGATCACGACATTGTGGGGGATGATGTTCGTGTTTCCTCTGCCTTCGGATAATTTCAACCAAACACCGTTTACACCCCCTCGAACTATGCCCCCTCTTCATCACGCAGCGGCTATACACCCGAATCAACCCTGATTTTGCTTTTATTCGACAATTTGTATACGGTATTGTGGGTCAGGGATTTGGTACTACATGCGTTCTGGCGGCGCTGGCCCCTTATTACGTCGAAATAGAATATGTGCTCAAAATACAGAAACGTATTCGGAAGAAAATACAGTTGGGGGAAACGAAGGTTTTATATTTTCCTGTGGATGAGTCGTGTTCCTCGAGGAAATAAAACTGTAAACAAGGTTTCTTGAAGACGGCAACAATTTAAAGCCGGAAATATAACGGTTACAAATTAAAAAGCGTGCCATTTTGAATCTTTCACTTGAGCGTGAAATCAGAAAACAGCTGGGTGAACTTTCCTGAACCACTAACAAAGGGATGTTAAAACATTTAACGACGCATTCAATCTCGCATTCCTGGAAATTATTCATCTTGGACGGATTGCTTTAAATTTGTAACAGTGTGTATTTTTTCTGTCTTCTTCATTTTAATGACATACCCTTATAGCGTTACGTGTGGCTTAATGAATGCGCTCACACAAGGAGCACGAAAATGTTCAAAAATAAATGAAAATGAAATAAAAAAAGTAAAAGTAAAAGACACACCTTTGTTCGCGTTCTGATACCCTCACACTGATTTTTCGTTTCAAACCATGCTCATAAGCTTTTATTTCTACTCATCCTCTTCAAGTAATCGTCAACCCTACTTTTATTTCGAAAGTGTCTCGCGGGCTCCGTTGAATTAGTCGGCGTCGTTTCGTTTTAAAGCCAGTGCCGTTTCTGATTCTCACCTCGAATTTCTGATGATCTCAGGCAAACCGAAATGCTCATTTGCTTTCCACCCTTCCTTGGATGATGGTCTTCACGAAGCATGAAATAGACACCAATATTGTTATCAAAAGCTCGAGGGAAATAAAGACACCCAGTCAAACAGAATTAACAAGGGAACAAGCTACTCGGTAGAAAGCTTGAGACAAATTAGTTGAGTTTGCTGATGAGATCAAAATCTTTGATCTGAAAAGATGTTCGAACTATGTTTCAAGCGAGTTCAAAAGATCTGGGATCTTTTGAAGATGTGCCGTCCGTGGACATTATCTTCGTTAGAAAAGGGTGAACTCCCCTTACACTATCAGAGTCGCTCATGAACTTCTTGTATCGAGAACTTGCTAAAATACGTGATAGGGGCCTAGGATCCATCTATACGTGGGTCTTACTGCAACAGTCCTGTAATGACACGGTTAATGTTTTGAAAAAGTGAAACCTTACTGCTGAATTTGTCTACAGAAAGTTAATTTCTTCTGGGTGAATACCAAAATTATATCAAAGCTGGGGACATAACATAAACAAACAAAAAAACACTTTGACGACAGTCGGCTCTCAAAATTGTGATCTAACTTTATGATGACGATGAGCCATGACGACCATAAGGGTGCGTTTCTTGCTGCGAAAAGAACCTCCCAGCTTCTTGGAGGGTTGGACTTTTTCTGGATTGTAAATAAATGAAATATTTCACAGTAATTAGAAAACACGGTCCTCCTTGGTTTCCTTCATCTTGTAATTCGTCCCACCTTCACCGGAAAACACTGCTAAAGTACCAAAATCATGGTAAATAATTTGAGACAAATAGATTGTTCTCGTCTGCGTATCATGTTGATTAACAACACATGTGTTTTTTTTACTCAAACACATGTTCCAGTGTTCTACATGTTTTTATAGCTACAAATTGGATCTTCTTTATCATTTTATGTATTTACGAAACCTGATACCTCAACGGCACCGCGATGAAAAATGTTAACGCCACTACAGCTCTGTTTCAATTAGTTGGGTATGTTTTCAAAAGATGATCCTCTGAAAAAATGATGATGGACCGCGTATAACGAAGACAATACAAAGTAACTGGCGATTATTTACATGCCGTATATTTAAAGTTTGTACGTGACATTTCTTTACTTCAAGACCGTCGTGTTGAAAGGGTAAAAAGTAAAAACACATTCCAATTCGCTGCGACGGGTTTCTGCCCGAAAAGTTAATCAGTAGAAACATCAGTCCGTATGATAGATGGGAAAGTGGCTGCTAGTAAATAACATCAAGATTGGAAATGAAATGGTGTGACCAAAGAAAAAGATATCCAAAAAACTTTTTTTCCTAATAACATTTGTATCATTTGGTACAGCTTAACGAATCCAAACTGCCCTAGCACAGCGATCGTTATTAAAAATGGCACAGATAAGTTGGCTCCAAATTCATGTAGGCCATTCTTTGCAATGCATACAGTTTCTCATTATTATTATTACATTAAGTCCCTATTGATTCACTAGGTTACTGGGTAATTTCTATACTAATTCGATTTGAACTACGATAAGATGAGGTAAGGTACATGTCCACTAGTGTGTATCCAATTCAATTCAATTCAATTTTAATTTATTATATTATCAATTATTACTACAATTAATTTGTATTTATTATTATTAATAATATCTCTGGCATTTTAATGTTTACTTTTATAGCACATACAACTATGAGGTCATTAACAGAAAAATATATAACAAATACTAGATAGATAGACTCAGAAGTCAGGTATCGATATACCCACAACAGGTAGGAGTTTTTTCATGATAACAGCCGACCCCCCAACTTGCCTATTAGCTACGACGTGCGAATGTTGGTAGAAGGTTTAATTGTTTTTGTGCTGGTTTCTGAAGAGGACCCAGTTGATTTACAAAGATCGATGATGTAACTGTGCTGAAACGAAACGGAATAATATTGCCAGTTGATCACAGTGTAACGCTATAAAGCTAAACAGTTAAAAGTAAAAGAAAACGTCAACCTCAATCTTAACCGCAACACGTCAATCTGCAGTTATTAAGGTAATTCTAATAAAACACAACATAATTAGGGTAATATTATGCCTTACCACGTCTTGTTAATGTGTCGGTGTGACACATGGATATCCATTAATCAAACATCAAAACTTCCCGAGAACAAAACTCTTAAAGAGCATCTTTGCTCCACGATCTCAAGAAGTTTGCTATCTTTCTTTCCGCCTGAATAATTCCCCTTGGTTTCTACGCAGTTTCTGCGTCGGGAAACTTGTCGGATTGATGATGGGGCGGTTTCGAAGCTCATTATATCTTCATTAGCACGTGCAGTGATTATAGTGGTGGAAACATGGTTCTCTGTATTCGATGCATATATGAATAGTTGATACCAACACAAGGTAATAGTCAACCCCAATTCAAAAGTAACAAGCTTTTATATTCTACTGATATGAATAATGATGGTTGTTTACAAGGTTTGAGGGAGGGGAGTTTTCTGTGGAGTTTAGATTTGTGAAAATTTAAAGCAATGTATGTTTGAAGAGAAATGTAATTGATACATCCACTTGATGGCAAGTAAAGACATGCTTCAAGTAATTAAGGCAGATAAAGAAGATTTAGATAGATTCAGGCTCAAATACATGGTTTCTCCTTGGTCAAGTTAGATGTGAAGCGAGACGAAAAAAACTAAAACGAAAATTACCGAATATTTTTTTTAACCGTGGTAGTGTGAAATAAAATACCAAGTCCCATTATTTCAGTTATCTCGGCATCGCATAGAAATTACGGACCGCTTTGGAAAAATCAATATTTTCTCGTGTAATTTATCATCGACATTTAGTGATAATTTAGGCCCACATTTTATACGATTTTCAATGGCTTAGTATTTAAATTCCGTATAAGTAACTGATATAAATTACACCATTTCGACTAGGTCCGTACTTTTAGGCTCTCGGATGATCCATTTATTAGCTTGATTTGTGGCAAATGGAGCACGCTCGTCCTCCTGTAGTTGAAAGATTGTAATTTAACACCGGGCACCAAGGCGTGGTCATGGCCCTCGCATATTCGCCGCAGTACCGCAGTCTCGAATCTCGACATTATTATTCCACTGTTTTATAACAAACACTTTTGCCAGTGGCGGCTTCCGTTATTGACCAGAGATCACGTCCAGCTCGGAACAGCACGATGGGAAGATACCTGCTGGACGTTTGTATTTTATCTGAGTTAGACGAAACAGGAATCAACCTTAACTGTTAGTTTCTAGGTTAAAAATTGCAGTGTTCACCACTACATCATTGGGTAACCTAACCTATAAACCCTATGACCATCGCTTTGAGACCATAGTTTAAAAAGGTACCGCTCTTAACAGTATTGGTGACTAGTACTGTGTATATAGGTAAAAACAATGCGATTTTCGAGTCGTAACAAGCTGTTTATACCGTAGTAAAGTTAAAAAATATCATTTAAACGGTTTCTCCCTGAAGGTGTATTTCCTGGCAAACCACCACTGGCCTACAAACAAACATACAGCCTCGTGGACGACGTATAGGATCCAGCCCTTAACGAAATATCGAGTAATGTTTTCACTTGAGCACACAGTTAATTATCAGCTGCCTCGGAGAGGGAGGGAAAGAGAGGGAGAGAGGAGAGAGAGAGAGGAGAGAAAGAGAGAAGAGAGAGAGTCTACCATTATCGACCTTCGTGCGCAAACAATGCGTAGACTTAGTTGCACAAACAAAAACCCTGTGCCAGGGTGGGTGGGTCAGCTTAATTACAGATTGTAGATTATACCAATGACGATGATAGAGGGCTTTAAGTGAGCAAAATACAGGGGGATGATCTGAAATTAGTATACACAAACAATATAATTTGAAGCCAATTTCCTATCCAGCGCTGTGTCGAATGATGCTGTCGGGAAAAGTGGTGGAAAATTGGCGGAAGTAAATCGGGAACGGAGAATATTTCTGAGAAATGCAGCTTAAAAATCGTTTTTTGACACGCTTGCCGCTATCACCGATGCGTTCCGATTTTGTTTCTTTGACACAGATAGGTAAGTGATAGGTGTGAAGTATGATGACTACAAAATGGTTAATAAAGAAATTTGCATTATTAATTCATCGTAAGTAAGCGGTAATAAATTATTTCAAGTCAACAAAACTGCGGGGTTTCTCATATAAAACTGTTTTACCAAAGTCGTCCAACTCATAACGAGAGTTCAGAAGTTACTGATGAATAATTTTGTAATTCAGTTTTACCAACTCGTAAAGTAAGTTCAACTTAATAACACAAAAGTAAAGACGCAAAGGGAATGAAAGTTTTCCTTCGCCATAGCTGCAAAGTCGAGTCTATGAAAAAGCAAATATGGCCATGACTTCGTATCCCGCGCATATAGTTCGGTCGGGATCTGGTTTATGGATGCCACCCGTTATCACGTGTGGTGACAAGGGCCACTTTGTTCCTACGTGGCAACGAGCCACCGAGGACCCATAAGTTACCATGTGGCCTAAAACCGAAATGACATGTCACCAATCCCAGGATGCGTCAGCGTTCAGCTTTCTTCTCTGCTCAGCTTCGGGGATATAATAATATAATAAATAATAATGCACGCAGTGGATAGGCAAGCGTGATTGCTGATCGCTGTGTAGGGTCGGGTCAGTACCGTGATCCAGGTTATCATGGTCAGTGCTATGAATGTATCATCATCTGTAAATGAAGTGCTTGTTTCGAAAGCGACTAAATGATTTACACAGCACAAACCGCGTCACCAAAAAGCTCAACTAAAAAAATGTTGTTTTAAGCCTTAAAGGGTCAGAGAGTAAATATCAAAATATCTGAATTTAGCTTTGAGTCATCAATATTTTAGACTGTTAAATCAAACCAATCGATATGGTATTTTAAATATATTTCGTTGATTTTTTGTGTTATTCATATCTTTTCCCCATAATCTTCAATGAAATTGGTTGAATTGGGCTGTAGGAAAGACTAGTGATTTCAAGGAACAAATCGATTACCACATGGGGGAAGAGTCGCCGGTATCCATAGAAAGCAAGGATTAGTGTTCGGCGGTCTTCTTCTTTTGTTTCCCAATCTTTGCTTTCAATAAACTAAATCCACATTATACAGTTTCGAGCTGAACAGGACTTAACTTTCAAAGATTTTGGCTAAAAGCTTTCTGCTTTATTAAAGTGTTTGTTATATTTTTAAGGTTTTTATCAAAAAAGAACTTTTGATCTACAAAAACGTGAAACAATTAATTTCTCTTTGACAACGCTAGTCGTTGTTGTCTTCTTTGTCGAATAAACTGTCTTGAGATGTTTCTAGGACAATAAATTATAAATTAAAAGCGCGAAACTTCAAACGTGCAGCGGCTGTATTTTTTTTTTTTCGAAAAATAAACTTAGAAACAAAATATTTTAGAAAAGAAAACTGGCAACTCAAAAATGACTAGAGAAAAACAAAGTCAGAAGGACGGAGAGAGCGGTAAAGCATGTCTAGCAATCATAGAGCAAGTCTCCGCTTTAGTGCATCATTTAAAGCAGTCACGAGTCCGTCAACTGTTGTTGTAAAAGACCAATTCGAGACAGGAGAACATCTCGTTAACCGCGTTAGACGTGGTAGTGGTGTATACCTACATCGATAGGACAAAATAACAACGCTTTTTCCCTTAATCTTCCGGACGGTCATGTCATCTCCTCGCATCTCTTAAGCGAACTTTTCGTTTTACTAACCAAGAATGTTCGCCATTTTTTCAATCGTTTCGGAATTTTTGAAAGAATTCCAGGTTAAAAAGACGAACCGCTGGTGTTTTCAGGTTTGTGTCTTGGAGGGTTATAGATCGTACGCCAGAATGGGATTAAGACGTCGCTCGCGGACGAGCAACCCGAGAGTGCCTCGCGCGCCGCGGCGACGTGCAGCGTCCCGTTGCATATAAGTGGAGGAGGTAGGCGATGAGGTGGGTGATGGGGGTTGGGTGGAACAATGCGATGTCGGAGCGTCGTCGTGATAGACTGTCGCGCGAGTGAAAACATTGTCATATCTTTGTTGTCGTCGTGGAAAATCATCTCAAAGTAACAACAAAAACACCACACGAACGAGCCGGTAAAAATATCTCGAGCAACAGAATGAAAAAAAAAAAGTCCGTCGACTAAAGCTCGTTGTGCCACAGGCAGAAGATCGACGCCACACGAAAATTTACGCATCAGCTGAAGTGAAATATTATACGCTTCTTTTTTTTTTCAAGTTTATCCTCATGCGCTCCATATGATGTGGCGTGAATGAACCCTGTAATATTAATTACAAGAACATGGGACGTGCTGTCTACAAGCATTGTAAATATTTAAATCATGAAAATATGTCGACGATTATAAGCGTGTGATTTTTCCCCATCAACATACTGCGTACACTTTGTGTACAGAGAATATAAATTGTCAGGCGTAATTACGCCATGTTTCATAAAAGCAGAGTATTTTTCAGCTACACTGACTTTGTGATGGCTACACCGTAATGAATATCACTGACACTCAAAATTATTTCACTTTTCCACTTTGAAAATGAAACTTGATTCCTGGTAGGTCCTTCGCGTAACGGTGTGAGAAGGGCAAATAGAATCTAGCGTTGTCGCCATCTAGGAGAGCCCTAGATTGAGTGAGAGCACGTGGAAAGGGTCAATGGAGATGATCGAGTGCGTACGAGGCTGGGGTCGTAGCCCGATGATCGAGCACAGGTGACCCCGGTGGGCACAAAAAATATCAGCCACATGCAGAGAATGCATCTCGCGCTGTGCGCTCTGAAAAAGGAGCGGTGAAAAATGACAAAATGGTGTGGAATTTTTTTACAGTATATATTCGGATGCATATATAATTTTTGCAATGTGAATTTGTAATTTATTTACAATCTAGCAAACTTAGAGCAAAAACAAGATAAGACAAGATGCAACTACCACTAATAAAATGTTAGAGTTGTAAGAGTTGGTATGTAAGAGTTGGTCTTAGATCACCCCTGATTTGTTTCTATGCTTGAGGTGCTTGTAGGTTCTAGGTTGTAGGTATTGTGGTCCGCTTTTTAAATATAGTAAATACAGTTACGTGAATGCATTACAATCTAAATAACTGAAAACAAAAATAAAAAATAAATGTAAAATTGATGACTTAAATATGTCTTATTTCTGCGTCAAGTAAGCAAAAGTTGTACTGCCAAAAAGAAACCATACAGTACCAAACTCGGATCTAACATGTGGGCTGTGAGACTCATATTATATAAGAATATGTTTTGGACGCAAATAGATCATAAGATCTGTCGTCACCCGTTTCGAGATCGCTATGCGTGCCAGCAAGGAATGCTAATAAACACAAAATGTAGCGCCTAGATAGCGCCGAATTTAATAACTGGGAACGCGGATGACTTACTACAATGAATCACCCAAGTAACACGCAAGTACTTAGCAAAAGTGGCGCCTCTGGTTAACTCTAAAAGACTCGTGGAAAACATACTACTACATAAGATATTCGAGGCTAAGAGAAAACATGCATTAAAAGTGTATGGACCCTCTACCTTGGCTAGGTGCCACGCGGTAAGGCCTAAATACTTGCAGACTAAGGCAAGGCAGGAAACAGGGACAGGGGACAGAGAGAGGTGGAGAGAGCGAGTGAAGAAAATGGAGTAAAGTGATTTCGAATCTGAATGAGAAGGAAAAGAAGATCGCAATGTCAAACGTACACAAACAAATGAGATTCATTGCCACTGCAGGAAAGCTGCGTAGCCGCCGTTGCCACTCGAAGTTTACAGTTAAGACTACTTACATTTATTCACACCCACCATTCCTAAGACAAAACCAGGTCTATTCTTATGACTTTTTTTTTACCCAACAACACATACGAATACACTTAACTAAGCTTTATGCTTTACTCCTCCAACCATCGCGACCCCCTCCCCCTTCCCTTTAACTTAAGTTTAAACTCGTCTCGTTTGAAAAAAGCGTTGCACCATCTCCCTCCTCGATATGCCATCTACCCACCCACACACGCATAACAGAGAGTCACATATGCTGAACACGGGACGTGTGCACTGCTCCTGGGCACTGGCAGTGGAACACGAATATCGCCGAAAGAAGGGCCACGTCGGCTTGCCGCTTCACATCTCATCAAAGTACATCAGCGGATGCATCAACGACAAGTGAACGCATCTTAATAACTCATTAAATAACGAGAAAAACTTATACTCACTTAATTTACGGTCGAGGGGAGAGGATCCCTTTTTTCTAAATATGGGAGGCAGCTAAAGCAGTCTTGTACCAGCTCTTGTCAAAATAACATGTGCTTTATTCGAATTTAAAAATAAAACGGCGAAGGTTTTGAAGCGGTGAAGCGGTGTTTGAGATTCTTGACTCAGATGTGAGGATAGCGTCTTGGCGATGAAACATGCGTGTGAATTTGGAAAGAAACGTGGTTTCCAACGCAGAAGTGCTCGCGATTTTGCCGACATCTACATATCTGCACTTTCTGTACCGTTCTAGCGTGTCTCCCGCGTGTAAACCATGGACTTTCAACGAACGAAAAACGAACATAAAGGTCTAAAATATCTTTCAAGGGTGTGAACTGATTTGTGGCATTATGTTGATTTATCCTGAAGCGTTCATCAAGTTTTTAGGAATATCCGCATAAGTTTTGTGTTCTCATATTCTGGCTATGTCAGGATGGTGGTGATTTCATTCTCGTTCCCCGCCAAGGATCTTGGAAAACTGGCCCAGGTCATCGTATTGCTCATCGTCGTATCAAGTTTCAAAAGTGCCAATTCCGATGATGTCGTCGACTTCCAAAAACATTGTAAGTGTACTTACTAAAATTAACTCACTTAACCCTCAGATAATTGAACTTATAACATGCTTCCGAGTATTCTAATTTTCTACGATTACGTGGCTGACCCATGCATTGGTCATGTCACACGATTAAATCTGATGATATGTCTTTTTATAATTGCAATTAAATCCACCAAAGCTATAACACATACTTTCACTACCTATTGACCACAAAAAGTGCTTTATCTTGAGATCATTTCTTCGTGAAAAGCAATAGCTTTTCTTATCACAACAATCACCGAGAAGCCGGCTAGACCAAGGGCAATCGTGCAGTGTGTGGGCTGAAGGATGGAAAATGGAAAATTGTAGCGGGGGTTTGAAAATGCCTGTCCCAGTGAGATAGGCAACACGCAGCAGGGTTTTCACGACCTACGAGAGCCTCGAAATGCGAAGTGGTGTGCATTAGAGACGCGAGGATCGATGGCGATTTTTATCTCGTTTTTTGTTCTTTTGGGATTTCGTCTCGATTATATTAACAAAGTATCAAAGACGAGAGAATTTAACTTTGTTAAGCTTAATTAAAAATCTGCTGAAATATAATACACTAAGCCTGACCATCTTATACAAAAAAGTATTAAATCCACTTTTGTCGGTCGGATGTAGAAATATATCGACAATGCAAATTACTAAAATATTCATGGTGTGAAAATAATCTTGCAGAGGCAGTGCAGGAAACATAGAAACTTTTTACTAAATGCATAATAATGAGCATTTGTTAGATTTATTGCACTTTATGTAACTGCACAATGACAAAAATTCTGCTCTAACTGAACTACTTAAAGAGACTGTCGTACTTTTTAATCAAGACTGATTATATTAGTTAAATCACACATCTACTCAATGCACGACAGCTAAATGACTTTGAAAAAACTAAGAAAAGCGATGATTTCAATAACACTTCATGCAATTTTAATTCAGTTAATTAAATTTCCTGGGTTTTTATATAAAAAACAGTGCGAAAAGTGAAGACATTTAAATAACTTCAAACACATTGCTCAGCTGCATTGTTCACAACTTGACTGCATTTTCGATTAAACCATAACCTATAGAAGATACACATTTCCTTGCCTTATATAGTTTTTTACATGAATATGAATATCGCTACTGACTTTCATTGCTCCACGTTAATGTACTGCCTTTCCTGAAGCATATACCTAAGATAATGTACTAGAGCGTCTACCAACTCCTTGCGTGGTGGTAAATAGAATTTAATTAGCCCCGTGTAGGGGTGGCACGCTGGTGGGCTACGCCAGAGCGTGAGACACGACTGGGGTAGGTAAGATGGATCACCACCTATACAAATGCATGCTCTAAAGATTGTTGATCAACTTTATTAAATAAGACAGAAACACAGAGGTGGTAGACAAAACGCTAAGTTGTGAAACTTCGCTTCGTATTATTAGACTTGCACGTTAACTCGATGCTAGTTAGTTGCAATAGAATATAGTATCTGATTACATAACTCGCTCATCAGTGCAGCGTGCTTTTTTGGTCAATTCGGTTTTTGGTAACCGGCCAGATTTGATGAAAATTAGCTACAACTAATATTGACGCCATTTCTAAGAATTTTGCGCACAAAATTATCGTTTTAATCAGAACGCGTTTAGCTACACGATTGAAAATCACCCTTGTGACCGCCCCTGTATACTTTTAGCTAAATATATAAACGCATTTTGCGTGCCAAAAAGAATTATATCATTCAGTCGTCATTTAAAAATCCCTAATGATTTTCGGCGATATTTTACAGTGTGTTTACCTTTGAAATATGGCACGAAAATAGCACGCATCGCAATTAGCTGGAAAACTGTAACGCATACTGCCCCATTAACAGTCGTTCGCATGTAAATAGTATGTAAATGATCGTATCAAATTTATGCAGCTTCCAGGATATAAAGCGGCAAATTCATGGGGAAAGGTGATATTTATTGACGGCTTGGTATTGCAGCGTATTTGTTATTAGAGGCATGGTTAGTTAAACATGTGAGAATCTTGTACTCCGAAAATTGAGTTCATAATAATTATTTCTCGGAATGTGACATTTAATAAAAATATATGAATATTTTCTTAATACCATTGCTTTCATCTTGTCTCCAATGTGCACGCTAAAATGCAACAATACCTTCGTTCATTTATTTGTCGGCTAGTACTGACCATTACAAATAAGTACTTAATTATAAATACACACACATGGCATTTAAAAGCAAAAACATGCATTGGTTGTAATGGTCAGATGCACTCTCTGAGATAGACAATAACATTTTTTTTTTCAGTCGATTAAAGGTGTGTTCTTTGCTCCCTGTTCATTCCCCGAGGAACACCATTTGACATTGCAAACATTAACAAGGAACTAGGAACAAGGAATTAGATTTTAGCCTGGAACAAGGAAATAGGAACGAGGAACTAGCCTTTAGCCTAGAACCAGGTACTAGGAACTAGTTCTAATACGCGCTGTTGTTGTGTGGGTGAAATTATAGTTTGTGTACACTCTGTTTAGTGACTTCTTGTTTATTGTATAAACGCGCAACAAAATGGAGAACATCGTGCAATTAAAGAAGGGTGTGGTCGCTCATTAGCCCATGTGCCGTCGTTCGGTAGAAGACAACACGCTAATTTGTAATTATAACTATTTAGAATAGGCACTAGACCAAGCATATTAGACTGATTCACCGAAAGTCGATGTGGCGCCAAAGGGGGAAGAATTTTTTCATAGATATAGGGGAGCAAATATCCCTTCAAAACTGCAGCTAATTATTGGACTATTTTGCAGAAATACCTATCGTATTTTCAATAATTCTCTCAGCAATATGAATTTTTGGCATTCTACATAAAATAATGTAAAATGGATAAGCGATTTTTTTAATATTGGTGCAGTTAGCAAAATATGTGAATTTTGTTAATTCGTCCGCGATATTTGAACAAATGATAATTAATTTCAGTTGCATTACGTGATTACACTCACTGCCCTACAGTCAGTGTTGAAACTCATGTAATTTCATGTTTATATACTAGTTACAATATTACCTCAGCATGTGAAAACAACGCTCATTTTGTCAAAAACGTTTAGAAAAGTTCAAAGTTGGTCGTTTTTACTATAATCTGTGCGGTGTTAATGCCATGAACCGCTGCTACGGTGGACTGGGAAATCCAAAATAGCAACCTCAGTGGAGCTTGTCGACGGGCAAAAACATAAATATCTGGTTCGCCAAACAGAAGGGCACAGTGTACACCTACCAGCACAGAAAGTAATGAAGTTCTAGTCTAGAAGGCTGCATATAAGTTCTTCCGCTTCATCCCCGGGAGAAATAAACAGCGCTTGCACAGAACAGAAACCGGATCTGTGTCATTATCTTTGTGGGTTAACGATGGTGGTCAGAAATGAAAAACCGTGTACACGACAATTTCAAATCTTTGCCCATGCCTCGATTGTTTTTGTCCAAAATCGTTTAAATTGACAAGCGTTAGTTTCAATATCGTGTGTGTAGGTAATGACAAGAAAATGGTAGTGAGCGTTGAAGTAGTGAAAATATTACTTTGTAAACCGAAGCCATTGTTCGCGGCGAGAGAGTTCGATCGTTGTAAGTAGAATTTATAGATCTCGATGCGCATCTTTAAGCAAGCGACGTGATAAGTAAGCGTGCGAAAGAAAAGCCACTTTTCACGGGACTTGAGGAAACGATAACCGATTCGACTCGAGAAAGGGGAACGAAGCAAGTCTACACATTTAAACGAACTTTGCAAGGACGCATTTGAAACTGCATTACTATCTGTATTATACGTAAATTCCACATGAAACGTCAATTCATATGATAATTTATGGATATTAATTCATTCTCTACAAGAAAAATATTCTTTTTGTGTGGATGGTTTCAGTCTAAAATAAATTAAAGAGAATATTAAACGTATAATTAACATGCCCTCCAGTAAATTCTTAATAAGCCATTCTGTATATATACTTCAGTGCACTATATTTGAGAGAGGATATATATATATATACCTTTTTTTTAAGTGCACGTTCAAAAACGAAAAGAACACAAGGAAGTTACTTATATGAATTTGTACTTCATACCGCGAGTTTCACCAACTGACTGCTATTGGAAAGCTGTAAGTCTGCTGAATGGAAATAAGGTTGCAAATGAAAATGCAACTCTCATGTTTCCATGTGAAAGCTTCCTTCTAAGCACCATAACAAGTTAATCTATCTAACGATGAGCTGGACCAAACATTGTTGGAACAGGATAGTGCGATAATTGCAAGAACATGGCAGAACCAACCAATGTTCAGGTCATTTGATTCTGAGAGCTCCGTGGCATTAGCTATTGTATTTACATGCCGAATGGGCCAGCCTCTCTACTTATTCCTCGAACTTGTTATCACTGTCGCTAGCTTGCTAAAGCAGCCGATTTATCAAAAGGCCAGAGCCACTTTAAGAAGCGCATTTTCCACGTTTGAAGTACTTCTGCAATATGTAGTACTTTTCCGCTCGCGCGTAATAATACAGAATTCATCCTGCTGATAAATGGATCTTTAGAAATGTTTGTCTTACTTTAGTCAACCAATATCCGTCTATTGTCAATTACTCTCATTTGAGCGTTTGAAACGCCAAAAGCACTCTTCTAAAACACAATGGAGCTAAATGGCTGGCAGCACTTGAGAAGGCCGCTCGGCTGCAATGTAGCCATATTGCAATTTGTCACGATCCCCCGCCTGCCGTCGTCGGCGTCGCACCAGCGCGTCATCACGCGACTTAATGCTGTATTCATACCAGACGCTAAACGCGGGCCTCGCGACGCTCTTTTCAACCGGCATTGTTCCCTCCCTGAAGCATCTGCTTGGTGGTTAATAGTTCCTACTTTCTTACATCAACGTACACAATGGGAGGGAAGATGAAGATCTGCAATATGAGAAAGTTAATAAATGGTAAAACATTAGATACGCGGAAAAATTTTCCGCGCATCTGGAGAAATAAAAATATTTTTGCGATTGTTGCCAAAGAGAGAAAGAGTTTGTAATAAATGAAAGGATATAGTAATAGGGAATGAAAGGAAATGGAACAATAGCAATGACCATTACACGTTTCTCCGGGATCGGTGCTCGCCGGCAATAGTACAGTGGTGGCAGCGGCGAGGGCAGAGCGCTGGCCATCTCTCACCCTGCGCTGGAGTGTGCACAGCTAACATAGCGGGCGATTCTTTTGTATGGCCGCTCGCTCGTATAGAGTTGGCTGCTTTTTGTGGCATCGTTGGCTTCGTACAGCATCGTCGAAGAAAGGGTTTTGAAAACATTAAGGAATGTAACTTTCAGGGGGCCGCCGCCGTACAAACAAAAGGGAAGAGAAATCTTTCACAGGCCTTTGTGCCTTTGGTTTCAACGCAACGTCACTTATGTAATTGGCAAAAGAAACCAAATGCGATTAAAAATCTTTTAGCCGTTAACAATTATATATCCACAGAGAGGCGGAAATAGTCGACCATCCATTCCTAACACGAGCACAGAGAGTCCATAAGAAATTAATTTTGGCCTACGCATGCTTTTGTGACATTAAATACATATTAATTCACAGATGGGCGGCTTGATGTTCTAATTAAAACCTGGGCTGCGAAATGACGGAGAAAGAAAGGACGAATGCCGTCAGATTGCAAGCTTTAAACAACGCTGCTTTCCCGGCACGATTTTCCTTAACCCATTTATAAGTATCGTGTATCTTTTTCGCTTCACCCGCTGCGTTGAGCTCAGCGCTAGAGACTTAGAATACACTTTTCTCCGTCGCGATAATGATGCAGGCAAAGTGTCCAAAGATGACTGCACCCAGCGCAATTGTCGGCGACGGGCGGCAGGCGGCAAGCGAAGAGCGGCGCGGCGTTGTGTTCATTAATCACCCGTTTCGTCCATAAACACCCCATCAAGAGCAAGCTCATTCAACAGTTGCCCGGATATATAAAACACAAACTACTGTTCTCATGTTTACTACTCAAAAATAGAGCCCCGTTTGGTAGGCCACGGGAACGGAAGATCCACTTAAAGATAAAATGACATAAAAAGATGTGGTCCGCATTTATAAATAACTTTTCCTGCGCATATAAATCAGAGGCTTTGACAGGAGGAAGAAGAGTTTAAAGAAAATTAGTAAAAATCAAACGAAAATGTGCGAGAAGAAAATGTTTGTTTAAAAAAAAATCGAATTATTTAATGACAGGCCGTGAAGTATATATATTCCAATTAACATATTTTTACAAACCTTCCTGCAAGTAACATTTAAATATATTTTCCAATAGCAATAACGGATCTGCAGGATGTGTATGTGAAACATTGATTTGTTCATGCTAGGAAAAATATAAATTTAATCTCTATTGGGTAGGTACATGCCATTGATTCGTGAAGTTGATTGAATGATTGGCGATAGAAAGGCGTGAGCCCTGCTGCAGTGAAGCTTCAACTTGGGAACTCAATTTAGCATGCGATTTTCGATGCCGGAAATAGATCTGGCATTCAAACTCGGACTCAAGCATATACATGACGGAACACATATTTTGAAATTCTGTATCAAAATCAGAATCGACGCGCAATAAAATATAAAGATACGGGATCAATGCCAAAATAAACATGTCATTTTTATCAGATGTTATTGGTTGGATGCAAATAGTAGGCAGTACAGCTGTATTTCGTTAAATTTATAGGGAGATTTTCTTGGTTCAGAATACTGACTCGATGTTTCTATGAAAAAAGCATTATTTTTGGTCTATATTATTGATTGCACAAACTCTTTTCAGAGCTTCTTTTAGTGTCACCTACACAATATCACACGGTTCACTGTACTACCTCGAAAGTGTCTTTACGTTTTGAAACCTTTGGAGCCAAGCCACCTACTGAGACGGCTCTGTGCCAAATAAAAAAAAAGGAAAAAAAAGGGGGATGTGTTTTGAAAAATGGCGAAGTTTCAAAACACTTTCAATAATATATCGCACAAACGTGCAAGATGAAGGTGAGAGTCGACGTTTTAATGGCTTACATTCGACTATAGAGAAATTCCTGAAATTTCCTTGCGTCGAGGTTAGAGTACACATCCTTGAGGGAATGCGTGCTTTATTGCGATAGCGCGGGGGAAATACTTGTGTAAAACCAGAAAATGAATTCCAATTTTCTTGCCCTCAACATCATAGTTACAGGCCACAAACTGTTTTCCAAGAGGAATTTGATATTTTCACTTTCGTATGTATAGAGTGTATCGAGATTCTCTTAGCAACACATTCTTGGGGTAAAACTCGATGAGGTTTAAGTTGATTTTCAATAGGCTTTTGCTACTGATAAATTTATGATTTTTGTGTAACTTCAAAAAAAATACGACCCATTGATATGGATCAACTTAAATTCAGCTTAAAAAAAATCACTGAAACTTTCATGCATAGCTGCTGTAGAAGTTGACTCTCGAAAGATAACTCTCGTGATAAAATTAAATGGTTTTTTACTGAACATTCATTAGTTTTGAAACCTTACCATCGGGAATGGCTAGAAATTATTTTGATTGCCTTTCGTATCAAACTTATTTCTCGCAAATTACTGGCCACTCGAAGTGGTTTCCTGAATCTACGGGTTGATTGCAAAAAGGATTTGTCGACGTTAATTGAACGAGAAAAGAAAACACGTATCTGGATTTTGTATAATTTGCAAAAGTATTTAAAAATGCTTTAATTCTCGTTCGGTTGCATTTCTAGAGACTGCAAGAATCCATTTATATATTTTTTTCTGAAACTTTGTTCAGTTTAACAAGCTTTGTCCAATGAAACATTGATCGATCGTATTTTATGTCCACTGTAACGCATTAATTTTGCAATCGCACGAACTGACGATTGCTCGCATCATGGCAATAATAACCGTTTCCCGTAACGTTACGTAACATTCGTAGCACAGGTTACGCAGTAAGACGCTACACCCCACCCTCAGCATGTTGCCAAAAATATAAAATTAGAAGATCAAAATCCCCCGCAAACGAAGCAAATCAAGCCTTGAATCTTGAATTAGATTATGTGTTTACCATATAGCAGGTACCTAACTGAAATGGGCGCATGCATAAATATTTGATTTAGTCCGCTAGTATAGAATATGATTTTCTTTTCACAAGCGGAATAGGACATAAAACGTTGAATCCGTCTCTGTACCATATGGATCGTCCATCCTGCTTGGTCCAGCGATCTGCACCTACTTCCGACAAAGAGAGCAGGACATGTCGCTTCCTACGGCATGAATAATTACCTTGATGAATTTAACGTTGACCCAACGCGGCCTGGTCCACGTGGTGGTGGCGGTGGCCCTAAGAGGTCATGTCATGGCAAATTAGTCATTAGATTGCTCCAAATGTACGATCTCCAGCTCTGCTGTACGCGCGGTGGTCCTCGATTTCACTCGTGTTACGGCAGGGCCTGAAGGGACGTAAATATTAGGAAGCGATATTTTATTGGATTGCTTTGCATGTGATTTTGTAACGTATGGACTTGCGACTTGCACAAAATGTGAACTTGATCAAACCGAAAGATTTTTGCTTCAGTACATGTTAGAAGTAAAGTGATTAAGGGTATTGTAAAGTTGCAAGTTTACAAAGCAAGCAAACACGGTTACATCCTTTATGTATAGTAAATTTCTGAGACGTTTTAGAAGCTCAATTGTGGCAAAAGAAAGTTGTATCTTTGTGTATTATCTTGATTCGAATATCTTTCAGAATATCATACCCGAACATCTTACGTGAAAAGTTGGAATCTAGAAAGAAACTCTTGAAAGGAATAAAGTTAAATACCGCCGCTTAATCGAATACAAAATTATTAGAGCTGTAAAGTTGAAATGAACGTTCTAGTTTTCCTGATTTCTCGGCTAGTGAATCATACCCATAGAACCACTGAAAAGGAAGCAGTATATTTTGTTACGACTACCTTCGTATATCAAAGGAAATGGAAGTCAGACAAGAAAAGAAAGAAAATTACTTCCTATTTTATTTTTTAAGTTTTCTTTTGTGAAATATGCATACTTATTTTCATAATGTGAATTATAAACTGGCAGTTTCAACCGCGAGCGACTGCAGCACGTGAGTTCATAAAACAAAAAGGGATTGCAAATTCTTTAACCACATATTTCTTCCATAAGCAACAGGGGATTAAATAAGCTCTCACCACAAACGCTGCAACTGCCCTGTGATGGAACGAAATTATTCTTCATTTAAAATGAGGCTATACAGTACTTTAGTGTGCAGCAGGGTCTAGCTATCATATAACAAAGTTGACACAATATATGTGAAGAAACGACCCAGAAATGTCTGAGCAAATTTGATTGAATATAAGACTGTAATAACAGTTTTCCAAAATGCAATAATTTTCAGTGCACTTAAGCGAAACGGAAAACAGTAAGCTACGATCTCATTTCCTTAAAACCGTTATTTTCACCCAAAAACAATACAAAAAAAATTCTCTTGAGTGAGGGTTAAGAAATTGTGGTCAAAGTGAGTTAAAACAACATAAATTAACCTAGGCAAGGGCTTGAAAATGAAACCATTACCCCCATATTGTTGTGTGGTCAAAGACCAGCATACATGCACGGTAATTAACCGAGGATTAGCTGGCTGGCGCGCTGATTAAGACCTTTAACACTCATTATGAGATAGTTTAGTGGCAGTCAGACACCAAATTAGTGTAAGCATGAATGTACTGAACCTTTCTCAACTGTTAACTTGGCCGCTCGACCTAACAGATAAATCTCCCCAAACGATGCATCCGTGCAAGCGGCGACCGGGTTCACCCGATGTACAGTCAGTATAGGATGTTTCACGGAGTCTTTAATATTCATACTGCCATAGTGTAGATGTGAACTTTGTCGATATACGGAGGCTAGACAATTCAGAGAAGTATGTTAGAGGTGTGTGTGTTCGCCCCAGAATTTGAGCTTTTCGGTGAAAAAATACGGGATACATTTTTTTTTTTTTTTTTAGTTTATACTAACTAATTTTTTTTTATTTCAGACACATAAATTTTAACCCAGCCAATGCTCGTGTTGAGGAATTTTAAATTCAGACCAAGGAGGGTGGCGAGTAATTCAAGAGAGTTAATTTGCAACAACAACAAAAAAGTAACGGGGTGGTCAAATTAAATTTGCGTGAATTAAGGTGGGCTGGTCCACATTAGCGAAGCGAGTGTATCCTTCAGGACCACGCGTTACACGTGACTTCGGTGCTATTAAATCGTCATGGAACCTGTACGGAACACATGCTATTATAACAATAGCTTAAACTCATAATGCGAATTATTGTGCTACAACAAAACAAAGTAGCGTGCAGCCTACAGCAATTATATAGATACACTGCACAATATAATACCCGTTTATGTATTTGGCGAGGACACTATTGCATGGAATGGGTGCCGTGCCTAGTGTTCTGTCTCACCAATTAGCAGTGCAATGCAATGGAGAGTGAAAGAGATAATTGCTTTTATTCGTCATTGCTTAGCAGCGACGAAAGTAAAGCTGCGCGGTGGTGCACTCTTGAATAGTTTGTTAATTTTTTCTGAAAAAAAAATGCAGGGGCGAAAGACGAAACAGAACAGGAAGAATCAACCACAAAAACATCTAGTTTCGTTGGGTTTTATTTAACCTTTTTATAGAAGCAAAACTCGGAGATCTTTATGATTTGAATCGGTCTCGCAAAATTCGTTCTGCTTTACCATCTCACGCAGAAAATGTATAAAAAGTTTATTTTCACTAAAAAAAAGGCGCTGAAAATTTGTTTCTTTCTACAAATCACTGTGACCTCAAAAAATAATCAGAATAAAAATATAACGAATGTTTTGAGTTCCATATGGCACAATGTCTATGGAAATTTTGCAAGAATCTATCTCGCTACTTCTGCTCGCGTGACAAAGAATCGTGACCACCACCGTGGTGTCAAAGAATGACACCACACCACGCATCGAAATGCGGTGCAGTTTACCAAAATGCAGTTTTCCCAAGTGCAATTATCCTAAGCGCAGTTTTTCTAACCGTAAACCTGCATGTGGGTCATTCCATATCAAGTGCCCACACTCAAAACCTTCACTATCTCAGAACTTGACGAAATTTTCAGGAGGGTTAGAACACCGGAAATAAAAAATCTCTTTTAAAGTTTTTTTCCATACGCCTAGCGGTTTGCCCGTGGCAGGGGATGGAAAAATAAAATATTTTACTTTTTGCCCCGCACGGCCATTCACTATATTCACTCTAGCGTTTGAACAAATAAACTTAAAACGATGGGATTAGTTCTAAAATGATAATCGTGCTTTCATTAACAAGAAAAAATGCATAAATTGCTTACTTATCAAGTTTAGGGGTAGAAAAAATCCACCCTTAAATTTCAACCCTTAATAACTCGAGAAGTAGCTAATTTTTTTTTTTTTTTTTGTTTTGTTGTGAAGCATCTCCTGTCTATTATCTTTCCATGAAAAAAAAATTAATCATTAACAGCCGTATGATCAGAAGTTATGAGATTTTTATTGTATAAATGTGTGTGCATTTAGTTGTGTTTCTGCAAGTCTGTTAGCATGGTCCATGCAATTCACCCGTAAATTGATAGATTATATAATTTTTCAGTTTAAAAATTGTGTGTAAGTACTACAAAGATTCTTTTTACTCACTCATTTCTTCGTTTCACTCTGACCTATCACTCTGGCTTCTTCGAACAACGGCGAGGAGGAGAACACCCGCGTGGCTACTGAGTGCTCAGACACGGGTACGAAGCAATGCAGTTTTTGCGTGCCGGGAATTGGCCGGGATGACGCAAATCGTGTGGCTAGCAGCTGTTCTGTGTCTTGGTGCTCCTCAATAGTTCCGAATGTGAAGTTGATGGTCGGGATGGCTTCGACCGCCCAATCGAAGAGTTGCCGGGGTGTTATTATTTGCGACTCGTAGGGGCGCTGAAGACTCGCCCGCGCTGCCAGCCGCTTGACCGTCCCTCCGACGCCGTCGCAGGCGCTCTTCCCATGTGACGTCGCCGTGAAATGCCACTCCACGTCGGCCCCAAAGTCTCTTTGATAGTGGCACAAGTTGGCAAAATTTTTCCTATTTTTATATTGCGAGGCTGCCCCATCAGAAAAAAAGAACATCTTCTTTATGGTCTGAAATTTATTGTGCAAAAAGCTCACGAGTTTTTTTATGAATAGATGCACTGCGACAGTGTTGTGGATCAAACTCTCGGAAATTACAACAAAGCTGATGTGGCGCTCTTCCCCGCCCTCTTTGTAATATGCCACGAAGGGGTGGATGGTGGCGGACGCATTGTTCCAGTGGAACCCCTGGGCCTCGTCTTGTAGCACGAACGCATAGTTTTCGGCAAAATCACAGATCACCAAAAACTCGCCGGGCAGGAGACCGCACTTGATGTCCGATTGGTGCGAAGATTGTTTTTTAGCAATAAAAGAGTGGCGGCACAGAGCAACTAATTTTGCACAAAAACTGTCCACGAATTCCTCGGATGAATCGATGTGCGTTTGCAGGGTGCATCGGTCGGTGCTCTCCCACTGCTTGTAGATAACATTGTCCACCATTTCGTCGTCCAGCAGTTGCGTGAGGCGCTCCTTTAACGGCTCGATGCCCGGGCACTCCTCACACTCGCCTAGATGGCATTCGGGGAGGGGACTGTCGCAGACCAACTGCTCAAGGCAGTCGTGGTAAGATGTTATCGGATAAGATTGGTCCACTGTCAACTTCGTCAAGTCGGCACCGATGATCATTAGCTTGACGTTTTGGTAGATAGTGCACACGCACACCGAATGAGTCCCACTGGCACCAGGCAACACACAGTTCTTCGGCCGCAGCTCTGCAAATTTTGAAAATCCTATTTTTTTATTAGGAAATTTGTCCTTGAATTGGGTATGGAGGTCCTTAAGGTTTGAGAGTACGAGCCTTTTCTGGATGTGCACTCGAGTGCCGCTCGCCTCCTTGACGGAAACATAGTCTTTCTTGCCCGGCATGGCTCGGCTCACATCGTCTGAATTGTAAAAAGATTTTACTCGGTCAACTGTGGCTCGGTCAATTGTTTTTCCTGGCTTTGGATTCGGGGTTGACAAAATTCCCTTTTCCAGGACGAGCTTCTTTGCCTTGCGGACCATGCGCTCTGACGCTTGAAACTCTGCCACTGTTCGCCGGACAGAGCAGCTCTTCGGGAGGACAGTTAGAACATGCACTTTCTCGCTGTTGGATGTGGACGAGTGAAACTTCTCTTTCAGCTGATTAATCATTTCGCGACCATCAGCTGAATCTTGGCCACTGTCGCTTTCAGCGTCGGAGGTAGTGGTTCTTTTAAGCGCACCTTCGAGTTTCTTCAATTTCTTCCTGGGATAACTGGATTGCGCCAACTTTTTCTTAACAATGGGCGATTGCCCTAGCTCCGCCAAGCCCACGTTGATGTTAGACAAAGCAGCGTCTTGTCGGAAAAAATATGCTTGACTCTCGGCGTTTGCACCACTGCAGCCGGGCTGCGAGTTGTCGCCATCGCTGGAGGTCGTCGTCGTCACTGGAGAGTCGCTGCTGATTGGTTTTACGTAGTTATTTAAATCTTTCCTACATTTGGCACAGATTTTGCTTCCTACTGGAATCGAGGAAATCTTTTCAATCATCCACGGCTGGACGTTGAGGAGAGACTTCAGCTGTGTGTGGGAAACGTGTTTAAAAGGATTGCAGCACTTCGCTCGAGTAAACGAGTCCATGATTAAATTACATAAAATATACAAAACTAAACGCTGTGATTATAACTATTAAATAAACTAGCTATTACTATACTATTGCTATTAATTAAAAATATGTTCACAAGACACTTCCAACGGTATTATTAACACCCCTCAATTCACGACGCACAAAAATAATGCAAAGAAAACTTCGAATCACTCGTCTACTTGCACTGAGCTAAGTGTTTTGCGACTGACCAAGAAACCAATGCAGAAACAACTGAATTCGCTGTCTCACGGCTAAACTTCCGGCCATAAGGGTTGAAAAGAGAAACAGGTAGCAAGGGCTGCACGTGTTCGTGGTGGGATTCTTTAAATAGAAGTAGGTAAAATATGAATTTCGTCAGATCCGTGGTCATAATGCACGGCAGAAACACAGACCTAGTATCGTGACCAGAGCCACATATTATCATGTTTATAGCACAAAGCCCAAAAATATCACATCCTTATAATAAAATTTTAATTGCTCGACTCCATCCCAAATTCAAATCTTTTCAAGCTTTATTTATGCTATGACAAACTTAGCATAATCGAATGCTTCTGAATTCAATTTGGTTCATGCTCAACAAACTATTTAGCAAAAGCACTTCTAAATTCATACACATCTATACAATAAAAATCTCATAACTTCTGATCATACGGCTGTTAATGATTAATTTTTTTTTCATGGAAAGATAATAGACAGGAGATGCTTCACAACAAAACAAAAAAAAAAAAAAAAATTACTTCTCGAGTTATTAAGGGTTGAAATTTAAGGGTGGATTTTTTCTACCCCTAAACTTGATAAGTAAGCAATTTATGCATTTTTTCTTGTTAATGAAAGCACGATTATCATTTTAGAACTAATCCCATCGTTTTAAGTTTATTTGTTCAAACGCTAGAGTGAATATAGTGAATGGCCGTGCGGGGCAAAAAGTAAAATATTTTATTTTTCCATCCCCTGCCACGGGCAAACCGCTAGGCGTATGGAAAAAAACTTTAAAAGAGATTTTTTATTTCCGGTGTTCTAACCCTCCTGAAAATTTCGTCAAGTTCTGAGATAGTGAAGGTTTTGAGTGTGGGCACTTGATATGGAATGACCCATGTGCCACTTGCCTTTCGCGCTGGCAGAATAAAACGGGTTATTCTCACGCCCAAAAATCCCTGCAAGACAGCTAGCACAGTTGGAACTCAATTCCAGCCTGCGCGTTTAGCCATGCATTATTAATGCGTTATTGACTTTGACGCTTTTGACTTGCAGTCATCCAACCAGGCTAGCCGCGCGCTCAACGGGCTTTTCACGACATTTGAATGACACGAAGATGAGGATTTAGAGACGGTGGCCGGTTCGGATTTGCCCAAATCCTTGGAGAAAATTCAGTGAAGTTGGCTTAGACATGCTCCAGGCTGGAAAATTCTGTCTAAAGGGTATTCCCACTTGGATGTAACCGTCTTACGAAGTACGCGTGACTCGAAAAAAAAAACATTTTCAAATGCAAATTTTGTTACAATGGTGGGCGGTTTAGGAATTTTGTCTACAGTAATGTTACCCAGTTTCCGATTTAGCCGCTAACTGAATGTTTTTTCACGTCATTGGTAAACTCATCGCGGACATTCAGGGATGTGGTTAGCTGACACTCGCAGGTTTCATATAAAACACAAGCATGCCATATATTTGTTCTCTATGGTTTTGTCAAAAATATTTGTTTGCCATTTCTGGTTTCTATGTGGAAAATTATTGAACTGTCAATGTCTTTCATTACTTCCCGTAGTCCAAATCTGCACAAACAGTTATGCAGTGTTTTAGCATTTTCCACCTGGTTTTAAAAAAATACTCGATTTTTGAGCAGCACCCATTGGATTTCAGGGGGAGTTATAAATCTGTACCAAGAAATATTGTCGTATTCGCTCGTTTTGTGTATTTTAAGACGGTGTTTTTGGTGTCGACGCCAAGACGAGGTTCGAACGTATTTATGATATGTTTGGCCTCGAATCTAATGGTGTCACAAGCCTTGACAAGATTTCCACGAGCAGCGTGCGTGGCTGGTGCACATTGGGTGACGCTGTGCAAATGTTCCAGTGCCGGCTTTGGTCGTGGGGGCGGCAGTGGGCGCCAACGTCGAGCTGCCATGCGATGTCACACCCCCGGACGGCGATCGGGTCAACTTGGTCCTCTGGTTCAAAGACTCGATGGGGATGCCATTGTACAGGTACAATCACGGATTATTTATGTTTTTTATTTGTGTGGATGATTAATAGTAAAAGCGTTTGCTAAAATACAGGTCGCGTCGTTTCAGATTATTTTACTGGATGAATTTTGGGTGAGAGATATTTTATTCAATCTTTTTGTTGTGGGGTGGGGTTGCGTGTTACTTTGTGCAGTATTGTGCATTAGGGAGTAAGTAAAAACTAATTGGTTGCAATGGTTGTGTTCGAATGGAGTGTCTGCAGGCAGACCGATTGCAAGTAGTTGCAATTGCAACGGACAAACTCGCTAATTGATGAAACGAATGCAGAACATCCTCTTGTATGTAATTTCCACTACTAATTACATCCACTTTACTTTAAACTACACAGCTTTTGGAAAAAACACTGCTCCGAGCTTGCTTCATGATGTAAATTGTTAGCAAAAAGCGCTAAAACTATAACACACAACCTAATTAATCACACTGTGACCGCTTGAAAAGATGATATAGCACGCAGCAGGTAGTCTCCAATTTTCTTTCAAAACTTACAAAACTAAATCAAACATGGAATGAAATTAAAGTTTTTTGTATTACCAACCCTGTGATAAATAGCTGCAAGAAACTTTTCCCGTTCTTGGTTCGCTCTTTTGATCTGCTGCCAGAAAAATCGACAAAATCAATCTCTTTTGTTTCCATTGATAGTTAAAATTGATAAAGTGTAATATTCACAAAGATAACGATACGCGTCTGGGCGCCGCACGGCGTCGGCGATGGTATATGCGTTCGGGCTCGAGCGCTTGCCGTTGGCAATTTTGGGGATGAACGCAGGAATATTTAGCACGCCAGGATGGTCAACATAAATCAGCATCCTCATGCACAGTGAAGTCACTCGCGCTCTCCGAGTTCTGGTGATGGAAATTATTGAAGGTGGACTTACGATTCTCCATACCAGCCAGCCAGCCGCCCACAAGGTCCCGGCAAATACAATCGGGCTGAAAGGATAGATGTTGGCATCCTGCCTTGCTTCCAGTAACGACCCGAAAAAGAAGTAAATAAGACAGGGAGTCGGTAAAGTTATGGGGAAAATAGGGAACTCGTAAAATATACATCGATACTTTGAAAATTTGCCCAATTCATGCGCGAGAAAATCTAGACGAGAAAAGTGGGAAAATTGGTCTAAAATTGGCCGGAAAATCTACAAACATGTACAGTTCCGATTAAACTATTCTTAATTTTCTGTCTTTAGTCTAGGTGCTTGCACATGCTTTTGTGTAAGCGGTAGAGATTACTCACCAACTTTTCTAGTTACGAACAGATTTTTGTACGTAACGATGTTATACGCATGTAACTTTGTTGCCTTTGACTAAACTTTTTTTTTATTGAGAAAGCACGCATTATATTTTTGAACGAATGCCATAGCGAAATACAATATACAGTTATAAATTCAATTTCATTGTGTAAAGTAAAATAAAATACGAAATGTAGTCAAAAATTACCGCAATGTGTGCGGATAATTATAAAACTCGTGTAGTATTGTACTAGGCTTTACACATTCAACTAGAAGCTCGGCCTCGAATACTCACGTTCCCGTTAATATGTCCTAAAAAGCGACAAGGGTTTTCTAAAAGCATGTAATTTCAACATTTTGTGTTAAGCAAACGTACATAATTCAGTTGTCAATGTTACTCTTGGACATTTCTCTGTTTACGTTATTTACATTATTTTAGAATGAGTGTGGAGGACTTAGGTCGGGTTTTAACAAAATGTTCAACTATAAGTTAGATCTCTAGCTCACAGAAACATCTAAATTGCACTGCATGTTATTGGAAGTCGACATGGTAATAGCTAATAGTTTCAACTAACACTTCAACTAGAAGCGAGATTTCGATAAAATCGAACCTTAATAAAATAAATATTTTAAATTTAGGTGAGAAATACCACCAGGATTGTCACACTTATTTTAAGAAATAATATCCCACTCTTGGCACCTGTGTAACGGCTACCAAATTTCAACTTAACAACTTTACTTTCGACCAATTCAAGCGCCAACGGTTTTCCAGAGAATTTGTGACAAGAAAATCTCTGGAAATGTCAAAATCTCTAGAATGCCGAGTTTTAAAATGTTGTGGATAAAGGATTTTTAGTTTGGAACAAAAGGGTTCTTTTTCGAAATATTTTCTTCTCTTGCAAAAATGAACCCTCGAAAAGATACCTTTTACCCAAGTTCAGAATAACGTTTACGACAAAGAAAATGCTTTTTTCTATAAATACACCTGGGTCATTCCACGTCAATTCAACCATTTTTTTTTTTGGAAAATTGACCGTCACCTCTCAGAAATCGATCAAACTTGATAGGATGATAACCACATCATTTCTATTGTTGACTTATGTTTTGTTTGCCTCCGAGTCAAATAGTTCGCCCGGTACGGCCCCGAAACGGCGGGACGGCATTGAATTTTAGGATACACGCGCCTCTTTTCTTTCTCAAATTGCATCAGCTGTGGTTAAGACAGATTAATGAAAGAAATACTGGAAAGGTATTGAAATTTTGTTTCATAAAACATAAATTTGGTTTTAAAATAAAAAAAATTCCCCCCCTCCCCCCTTTCCACACCTTTTTTTTACCCCTATTAACTTTCAGAGCACTATTTTATTTTCTTGGAAATTTTTTATTTAATAGCTATCAGTATAAACTCAATTTTACGAAAGTTTCAGAGTGGGACAGCGAGTAAATTTTGAGATAACAATTAAAAAGAATCACCGTGTGTAAAAAATCGCATGTTTTTACATGTGTTTGGGTAAACACAAAATATGGGATAGTCAACACAAAATCAACACATCATTAAATCTAACAAATTTTTATGTGATATAAAAGTGTGGTTACGCATAAAGCAGGCTTAGAGCAGACTTTCACTATTTTTTCAAAATTTTGTCCCGCACTATTAATGAGCAAAAGCAGTCCGAACTTTAGCACTTTTCAGTGTTTTGGGTCGCCTTCCATGACGTTTGGGCTTCTAGCTAACGACCCGTTAAAGATAACGAGAAAAAAAAAACAATAGAAAGCTGAAAAAATATACGTAAGGTAAAACTGAAAAAACACATAAAAAAATAAAAACTATCCATAATGTACAAACATCCCCTAAATTGAGAAGAAAAACAATTTACCCTTTTTTTAACTTAACGAAAATTTAATATCACCAAAGAACTGGTTATGAAGAATCTGAAAGTTATGTGTTATGATTATGAGTATTAGGTTAATCAGCACATCTAATAAAATTGTGACATTCCGATTAGATTCAGAAATCGTGATCGAAAAATATCTGAAAAACTTTAGAGAGTTCCATCACGAAACTTTCAGACTCGCTTTCCCACTCTGAAACTTTCAGAAAATGGAGTTTATACTTATAGCTATTAAATAGAATTTTTTCAAGAAAATGAAAATAGTACTTTGAAAGATAATGTGGATAGAATAAATAAAAAGGGGGAAGGGAAGGATTTTTTATTTTATTTTTTAAAGAAATCTATATTTTATGAAACAAAATTTCAATATCTTTCAAGCAATTTTGTTTTCATTAATCTATCTTAACTGCAGCCGACGCAATTTGAGAAAAAAAAGAGGCGCATGTACCCCAAAATTTAGTGTCATCCCGCCGTTTCGGGGCCGTACCGGGCGAATCATTTGACTCGCAAACAGAAAAATAAGTCAACAATAGAAATGATGTGGTCATCATCCTACCAAGTTTGATCGATTTCTGAGAGGTGACGGTTTTTTGGTTGGTTGATTTGGCATGGAATAACCCACATGGTGAACAGAAATGAAATACTTTTAAATACATACTCGGTTATCATATTTCTTACCTTAAAGGGTCGGTCATAAGATCTCTGAAAAGTTAAGTATTTTTTCCGGCCTTTAACTCTCTAAAAAATTTCTGAAATAAGGGATCCAGTTCAACACAAACCTCAAAAAGTACCTGATTGAGGAATGTTTTTATTCAGTGAACGAGTTTTGTAAATTGCTCTAGTTATAGTTCTGTGTTAATGTTTTCAATGTTTTTAATGTTTTTAAACTTGACAATGGCAATATCAATGTAAAATGATCAAACGACATAATAAATTGAAATTGAAATCTCAAATAAGTGGCATAGTTAGGTGAAAGTTAGGCAATCATCCTAAGTGCTGAACAAAGTGCTAAAAACTACAGGAATTCTTCCTTTTAGTATAGATATTAAAAATCAAATCAGGCATCAAGAAAAAAATATTCGATAGAATGTTCAATTCGCTTACTCGTTTCGATCCTGCGTAGTTAAAATATCTCACCCCTACAACCCTAACGCATCGAGCTGCATAAAATCGAAATAGATTCCTGTACATTTCACACTTCCATTGAAACTGATTGATTGGCGACAGTCACGGTTAATACCTAATTAAAATGTATGGTCATATACTCAATTATGCACAATAGGAAAATCTGGCACAATTTGACGAAATCGCTCATGATCGCGATTGGCATCGCACTAGTATTTACAGCGGCCGCTACAATGCCGCTTTGGGATATCCATGTAATATTCGCCGATTAAACGCAAAATCAGCGAAACAATATAATAGTTCATTTTCAATTGAAGTTTATTATAAATTACTACTATATCCAAGTGAAGTACTGGAAAACAAATCGGTTTGTCATCAGGGCATAGAAATATGCTGTATTTTATTCCATTATACGACTATGTTCAGGGCAAATAGCAGCTAGCCATGTTTTTCGCAGTGCCTGAAATGTACACATGCCAGCTAGAAAGAGCATTGTTTATTTTCAACAGGACATCGAAGTAAAGTGCAGAGATAATTTATTAACAGGCCATGATTGAATCCATTCATTACACTCAAATAATGGGGGGAAAAATCAAGATTCTACTTGATTTTCAGATTTTAGATTTCAAAGTCTAGAATTTTTTCTTGATTTTTAATTGATTTTTAATATCTATGTTAAAATAAAGGTTGAACTCGGTTTACCTAGTGGCTAGGAATCTCATTCTTCCGTTTTGCTGCCCAATTGCGGACAGGAAAACAGATGGACGAGTTTACAGTCTCCTTGCCTTGTAGTGACAGCAATCAATATTAGAACATGGCTAACATAAAATTTATAAAATCTGCTGCATATTAAGACAATTAAGACAATTTATAAAAAATATATCTTTAGATCATCTGTATTTAAGATTTAACTGAAACAAGAACCTGATAATAACGTACACTCTGGCCTAATTTAACCCGTCATAGTTATTTTCATTGTTATTGTCATAATTTGTATCAGGTACCTACGCAATTTTAGTGTCAGCTCCACAATGAATTAATACCAATAACGGAGATCAGTGGGAGCATTATGTAGCAATGTCCATATAGACCAGTGCTGTCATATAATATAGAGGAACATAGGACGCCGGCCAGTAATAGCAGCTCTATTCCAGGAGAGTTATGTCCCATCAGGCCCCTGCCACAGCACTCAAATCACCCCCAAATCGCACCGTGTTCATTAGCACTGCACTTGTTTAACCAGAGCAATTACGTCGAGCACTTTGTGTGTTACACCAATTTGTTTGTCTCTTACAATTTTAAGCAATTAGCTTTTGTCTCTAATGATGAACTATAGTTCAGAATCAGCTACAAGGTACCTACAAATTATGGCTGCTAGTATTTAATCAATTCTAGCGTTTGGGGTGAGCTGGATACAGGGGGTGCCGACTGTTTGTTTCGCAGGATTCCTTTTTTTATCAGCATTCTGCGAATTCTAAGCCTGTGTATTTTCCGTAGGAATATGTATTTTTAACAACCTTTTTGACTTAAAAATAAGGCATATGGCAGGAACCGAGCAGGTCTTGCAGAACCGGGCGGGATCTAGCAGTCAGGACTGATTTAAGAGAAGTCCTCTTGGATGACTAGTTTCAGTCGTTCCCGATTTCTAGCGGCAAAATTACGATTTTCTGAATTTAGAGAATTCCGATCATGAGCCAGAGTTTTCATCCGTCTGCGTTGTTCTATGTGTGCTCGCTGGCAATGACTTGGTTCTAGACACAGAGCATGTTATTGTTTGCGATAAATTGCTATTTGTGAGCCCATTGAAACGCCTTCGTGCGATCATTATCCTAGGATTATATTCCTGTTCGCTAAAGGTAGGAATACCCATGTTCTTGTAGCGCTTCCAGTCGCTTTACAGCTTTTGTTCTTAGTTTTTTCATCATTCTTCCCTCCCCGAACATAATAGGTACATCTCGTTTGTTGTGTGTTTCTCGAATCGTACCAAAGGGCCTGGCCTCTAATTTAGAGAACGAGAACCGTACACGAGATAAAAGGCTTCGACGTCGGCGTCGGCGTCGGCGTCGAACAGAACTGAAGGAAAGAACGCCGACAGCGTTTTCTGCAGATGGACGGACGTGCTCGCATTCCACATCGGCGCCCTCCAACTGGCTAGCCCCCACCGCCTCTACCGCCCCCAGCCACCCACAGTCCCAACCCACGGCTGGTTCCACCTCAGCAGCTACCACCGCCGCTGCTCGGCGCGCACGGGAACGGTTCGCAATGGGACGGGGACCTCTAATTGGGAACACAGTCTGTAATTGTAGCAGTCCGGGAAATAACGGAGAACGGAAAGAGATGGATCTTGGTAAAGGAAATAGACGCAGAGGAAATGATCCAACAAGAAGACTCGAATAAACACTACTTTTGTCTAGTGAAGTAACAAGGGGCAAGTATGAACAGGAAACGTGGAGTTACTGGCTTTCGGTTCAATTCACGCATTGAGCTGGATAATTTGTCGCGCTTCTATGGTTATGCTATCTATAACCCTAATATGTTTTTATGAACGCATTAAATTTGACGCTCGTTGGTGGCCAAAACCAACTGCTTTTCTTGTACACGAGATTGAAAATTAAATTCAGCGTATTCCTCCTAAGTCTCAGACCTAGGTTTTAGACTATGTTTTGATATGATGAGCCAACTACGTCTTCGAATCTGCTGCAGAACTTGCTGGATGTAGCAAAATACTTTCCAATTCGAACAATGCAAATAAGATAACAAAGGTCTTTCACGACTTGCCTGAGTGTTGTTGCAAATGTTTTGCCTGGATGTAACTGCCAAAGTTAGCATACGTAGACCTCGCATCTTTCTTTTCTTAACTGTCTTCTGGCTGCGTCTTACAAGCTCGACTAGCTCTGGCCTATGGGCTTTTAGCTTGGTTGGCTAGTTCCACCAAAGTTTCAGGCTATAGAAAGGGAAACTTCACTCACGGAAGAAAATTCCTTGGGAAAGTTGGCTGGAAACTATTACGAGCACCAACTATAACGTATAAGTCTTTTCGTTGGTTCGTGTAAGCAAGCTATAGAACCGGCACACAAATGCTGTTAAATTGTTTTGAATCCCCAATTAACGATTTTAATTACAGCCCATCCTTGCTGCATGTCGTTTTACGCACACTATAATAACACTCAACCCATTTCGACCGAAATTTTAAGAATGCTCTTACGAGCGTTTCTTAAACTTCCGCTCCAAGGATTTTTGTGATTCTACGACGTTCAAGACTTTGAAGTATATGTGTACGTTGATAACATGTAACCTCCATGCATATTAATTCAGCGTCTGAGGATGGAATTGAGTAAGCAATGGCTTATGAATGCAGCGATGTGTACAACTGTGATAACAATGGAATTAAGATATCGCCTAGGCCTAAAACCATAGTCTGACTATAGAACCTCTAAACTAAAGCTCGCATAAATTTTAACAAGTTATGGGCAAACCACAGGGAAATTAGAGTCTTATCACTGCTAATGCATTTTGAGTAACAACTTGGAAGGGGTATATTTTTTTTAAGTTGAAATTAAAAACCATAACCACCGTTTATCTACCAAAAATAACATAGTTTTGTTGACGACACTGTTAAATATGGCACCTCCACCCTGTCTTTTCATCCAATAAAAAACTCCGTATTGAGACATAATACCCAGAAATGATTGGTTGCATTTCAATATATACAAGTTTTATGTTTCTATCTTGTTTTCTGGTACTAAATCATAGGGCAAACGTAAATAAAACTTACTCTGCGAAATCCCGTAACGGTCGTGGGACAAAAAAGCATCTGACATAGGAATGCCCAAACCATTGGGCAAACGGTCGACGTGCTGTAGTTAGCCGGTTCTCCGTTACCGAGCGTCGTGAGCGCCCCGACGAACCCCCAGATCGGCGTCGGCCAGCGCCGCCACGTGGCCGACGCAGCATTCTCGGCGTCGAATTTACGGGAAATTCACACACGGTTCTTTTTTTATGCGAAAGGTGGAATTTATTTTGAGAATGCGGCCATGCATTTCTTTCATGCATTTATATGGCGTGTTATCGCATGACGTAGCATCACTTTTTACACCGTTGCTGGGAAAGAATTCACGTAATGTCTAGCCTAGATTACAACTTGTTCACGCACGCGTCTATGTGATAAATTATTGCAATTTTATTTTGTGTTATAGAAAGACATTATTTGGAATTGCTTTGGTGATTTATCTAGTGTGGTAAAATACTTTGCTCTGGATTTTTAATTCATTTAAAAAAGTTAGGTAAGGCCTGGGCTAAAAGGTTGAAATGGTTGGCAATACCAACTTCAAAACGTCTGACATACCGTTGAAATACACAGAAACAGTTGTATTTTGTTATGTTTTTTAGTTCTGCGTGTGGTGTTTGGGATGGGGGGTTGTCCAAGAGGTAAACTCGACATCAGTACGTGATTGATAACGGAATCTGAAAAGTTGTTTTTTTGTCAAAATTACTGACCAAAATCACTGGCAGTGAAAATATCTATGTAGGCTCGATAAATTTTGCTTTCATGATCTAAACTGAGGACATTGTTGCAAGCTTTTAGAGCTAAAAAAGCAGAGTAACAAAAAAAAAAGTGCTGTCGAACAAAGCTTATGGCAAAACTGTCAGGTTCCCATCTTAGATTTAAAAATTCAGACAAACTGGATTGCAATTTAAATTTTTACACAACTACAAAATGCGCAAGTAATCCATTGACTTTGACTAGGTCAAATGCAGATTGAATGTGCCAGCGAAATGCGCAAACTCTCCATCGACTCTGGCTTGAAATGCAGGGTTGATATAGCCACTCCCCGTCCGACAAAATGCGCAACTGATCTATCGACTCTGCCTTGGCAAAAAAATGACCGAAGAACATACTTGATAAACAGTGTGTTTTACGCTTTAAAGAAATGTGCCACACTTTTGGTAAAGATTTAAGATTTTCCACTTTTCTATGCGCGTTAAATCGAAAATTGTATCCACTTTTGACTTCCCAAGAAAAAAAGGCATGGTTTAAATAAAAACGCAACTAAAACTACATTAACGAAGCCCTGGTACCTAATTCAGTGTATACATTTTTTTTTTCACTTCTCTCGGCAACGAAAGCAAACATGAGCAACTGATTAAAACAGAACAATAAAAACACTTGTATCATCGAGTATGATCTTTCCATTCGGCAAAACCTTGTATTGAAGTTTTTTTGTTGTTCTCTATGTACTCATTCCACCTTTTCGAAAACATCCACTTGTGTCACTCTAAATGGATGTACATATTTGAGAGGAAATTCATTTACATTACAAAATATATATCTCTCGTATTTTTCTATACACCGCCATTGATTTTAACCGGTGCTGGCAGTAAGCAAAGCATTCCACGCCGCTGTCTCTTTGACTGTCCGGTTCCACTAATCAGGTACTTGAACCGCTTTGCTGAAATGTCCTGAAATGAAAATGTCCATATGTATTATGCGTCATTAACGGACGCGACCGCCGCGCCGTCGCTTTTGCCTGCGGCTATTAATTGCAACACAATGAATAGGCTTGCAAAGGGCTTCAAGCTGTGTCACAACCAAACAGACAATGGAGTCTGTTGATAATTCAAATATAAAAAATCATTTTGGGGATAGGTGTTCGTTTACGCATATTCTTTGATATGTTGCCGTTGTGTTTTGATTACGTTACTTGTGCAACTTTTAAATTTAGAGTTGAAAATAATCTGTGGCAATATGGAAAATATACGTTTTTTTTTTTTTTTTTTTATTTTCTGTGCTTATTTTCATAAAAATCAGTGTTTTTTTACGAGTTTTTTTGCGCTGAAAAATCAAACGTAGGACTAGCGGTAGGGAAGCAACGCCGGGAAAATGTGCAACCGAACTGAGTTATCTAAATACCTGGATATCGTTCGACGCTACGTGAAACTACAGACCTCGGCGCTCTGGCCAGCGTAAAAACTTTTAACAGTCGAATCTGTGCACTCATGGGTAATGGCTGACCATTATCTTCGTGCAGAGATGCACTTTTTTAATAACTCATTCGCGAATGAAATGACGACCACAGTCTGAGTTCATAGTCGTTAACACTTTATACCTGGAAGTTTAAGTAAGAATATCTCTTTCAGAAAGGGGATAACTATAAATGTTATTGCAAATTCTTGGGGCATAAAACTAAAATATATTAGGTAATTCCATATTTTATTGTTTTTCATCAAATTTTAAAACATTTTAATATGCCCTGGCATTGCTTATTAAAAAAGAAAAAAATCCTTAAACACGACTTCTTTTAAAGGGTTAAATTTTATTGCGTCAATTACACGATGTTAAGTAGTGCATATCAATTTCATGTTTTCCCCTGAACGCAGTCCGCAGAGTAAGTTTCTAATTTCAGCGTCCTCGTCAATTTTCTAACCAACGGTATCCCACAAAAAGTTCTTGCGCACCCCAGAATCAGCTTAGGTACTTGGTATCATTTTAATTGCTTACGTCCGCCTTTCCATGCGTTTCTAACGCCATGCATTATTGTTTTGTTTCAGCTTGGATGCACGGGGCGGGGACCTTGCCATGGCGACTCACTGGGCACTCGGCGACGAGTTAGGCAAAAGAACTGACTTCCTCACATCTGGACGTGAATCCGCTCGGCTGCGGATTAGCAAACTCCAGCCGGACGATGAAGGGGCTTTTCGCTGCCGAATTGACTTTTTCAACTCGCCGACCCGAAACTTTAGGGTCAATCTCACTGTGGATGGTAAATCGGAGCATACTTTGTTTACGCTGATGAATCGTGTTGCTACATGAGGAACGTATGTCAAGAAACCTGTCTTATGAGTCACTTTTTTTTGGAAATACTGTTAGTTAAATTGTTTACCGGTACTTTTGTTTAAAGCATTGTTTGAGCATTAATTTTGGTATGTTGACTCACATATTTTTAGTGCGACACCTTTCTTGTGGGAGCTTTCTTTACGTTTATGTCGATGTCTTCTGGGTTAATAAAGGGGTGATAACACTAACGTGAAAAATAGATTACACACACAATATTGTACTTTAGCGTGGTTTAATAACCCCACAAAAAAAATCTGCTAGAACTAAGAGCTTCTACAATATACTGAAAAAAAAACGAACTCGATACATCTGGCGCATGAAACCACATGAAAGTTGGCTGGCAAAAGTAATTAATTTGTTGTCCAAAGGCACACGCATGAAACGGAGATGTATCTTTTCACAACGCGTGATTTTTTTTTTGCTTGTTTTGTTTGCTGCGCAGTGCCACCGTCGAGACCTATGATTTACGACGCTCAGGAGAACGAAGTGACCGGCATTGCTGGGCCCTTCCTTGAAGGATTCGAACTCTTCATTGCGTGCCATGTCAAAGGGGGTGAGAGAAATCATTAATTTATAACATGCCGTTATTACACGCTCATGGGCGACAACGTTATTAAACACCATAAATTAAAGGACACTTGTAGTGAATAGGTGTGCGAAAGAGTCCTTTTTTAGTTGACCAGCAAAAAGCTGCTTTTATGGGTATTTTGTATCGCCACATTTTGGTTTACAACACTTTTGTCCTTTCTTTTCGAAGTGAAATAAACATACTTATCTCTTAATTACTGTTACTTTACTGGATAGTAACCTATCACAGATAGATAAATAGATAACAAAAGTGATCTTCTCAACAGCCATTAACATCAATTGCGAAGCTTGCGTTGGCATAAAATAAAAATATTACTTTGGTACATTTCTACGACATGCTTGTAGGTCGGCCGCCCCCCAACGTGACCTGGTGGAGCGGCGATACACTGGTGGACCAGACCTCCGAGTCAGTGAAGGACGGCGTTACCGTCAACCGTCTATTCATTCCGAACGTGAAGCGATCCCTGTGGAACACCAGTTTCGAGTGCCGTGCGCAGTCTTCAAATGCCACTGCCACTGCCACTCGGCGGGTCCCGATCGAGATTCACCGTAAGATTTTATTATAAGATGATGGGTGAAAATAACCTATTTTAGTTCGAGAAGCTATGGAATACATCCTCTCGTTTTGTTAGCAAGTGAACCACACGCCACTGATTTAGATGTCAAATATTGAAACATGAAAATGCACTTTTTCTGGTGTAATAATAGCATTCCAACGAGTTTTCCAGGCTACGTATGTATCAGTATCAAAGCGTTCGTGTATTATTCTCTGTTAACTCTATAAGGAAAGGAAATTTTTGTTCGTTTCTTTCAAACCTTTCCGCCATTTCTTTGCCAATTATATATCAGTAATACCCGTAGGCAATCTTTTATTTACTAAGTCATTCTGCAGTGCCAAACGGAGGCAGAAATAAATAGTATAACTGCAGCTGTAGTGCGGTTTTCAAAGCCGGGGTGAAATATAAAGAGAAGGAAGGTGGAACGTATGCAGGCTTGATCCAGTTGGTCGAGTTTACATTGTCCACTCGCAGGAAAACCAAACAAAAGAAACTATAAGGAGGCAAGTCAAGAGGTCAAATATACGGGAGCGAATAAAGGAAAGAAAACAGGCAGTAAAAACAAGCTAATAACGAAACGAGACAGCCAGAGACGTTGCCCATGAAAGATAAATACGAGGCAAGGAAGTAGGGTCGGAAATAAAATCACAGGGGACTTCAATTGAAGAAGTAAATTGATAGTGGTAGAGATTTTATAACAAATCTCAGCAGGGATTTTAACGATGGTTTAACAATGATAGCAAATATTCTTTGTGTGGTATCGTACGTTGATTTTTGATATTTTTTTAATGTTCCGGATGTCAAAAGTTGATAGTCACCTTTCGTTATAAATAGGAATGAGAAGTCCGGATGGAAAAACTAGGAACTTAAAAATTTGAATAATTTCATATTGTACTATTCTCTAATTGGGTATAACATATGTCTGCACTTTTTAATTCTTTAAATTACCATCGGATCTCCACAACCAAGTATCTCCATAAACCAGGACAGAGTTTTTAAGCACACGCGGTTGACATGAAACATTTAAAGTGACTAAACCACGCCTGTTTGCGAGAAATTGAAAATAAAGTGACGGTTAAAAATGGAAAGTAATTCAAATGAAGAAAATCGGGTTACGCGGTGGTGATGGCCAATCTCAACGCACCCCTCACAGACGTCATTACAAGGCAGCGAATGAGACCCTTCTGACACTGAAACACCGATGTTCACCATACCCACACTCACAACAGACCGTGGCTACGACTACGTCAGCTCACACCACTTTTTCTACAAATTAGCTCGTCACATTTCCTTTCCTCCACTCTATTTTATCCCAATTAACCGACTCATCCACTCTGGAACCTTTAGCGCTTTTATCCCAGCTCTCAAAGAGCACTCTCTCTGACTGAGATGGATTTACTGGATTAGTCGGTGGTCATTGCAAGATGCAGCAAATTCAGTTAGCCAGTTCTGACGCAATGTAATTTAAATAACAATTCTCCAGCTTTGTGAGTGTTAATATGCATGCAACTAGTTTATGTATAACTAAGAAAAGTTAATTTTGAGCGAAAAAAAATGTCGGCACACCGTAAATAAAACAATGTGTGTGGTACCTAGAGTTAGCGTGCATGTAGCAACGGAGCAGACGAACAAACAGACGTGTTTCCAAATTGCTAACTGAATATGACGGAATGTTAAACGTATAATTAATTTGAAGCAAGAGTTTTTGCCGCAGAGAATATATATTTGTCAAGTTTCCATAATAACATGTTTGTAGCAGTTGTATACAATTAGCACGCATGGTTGCCTAAATGTCACCCACTTTGTATTACAAATAAGTAATAACCTTCATTATCAATTTAATAACCGTTCTATAATAAACTACTGAATAGCGCTCAATTAACTAAGATTGTGTATTGTATCCTTCAAGGATAATTACGCCCGAGGCTTTGAATTGACAATGCGTCGTTCTAATTATTACACCTTCCCGTATTCTCAATGATAGTATGCAAATTGAAACTGGCCTCTCCTTGGATTACCACTCTGTCCGGTCCATCTTATTACTTTATGGTAAGTAGCTTCTTACTACTATAATTCTGATAATCAGCATGACAAATTGCTAACCTATTTGCATGACCATCCCTAGCAATGAAGATATGAGAGACTTGTAACTTGTGAGTAAACTCGGCTGGCGATCCTGGTGGGGAAAGGATAGATATAGAGTGTATAGCGCATCTAGGAAACTGGAAACTCCCCTGAGGCTAGTAAATGGAGTTCTAATTAAATCCCCGACACCACACAAGAGAGAGAAGGAAGAGAATAGACGTAAGAACAGGAACAAACAAACTTTGCCCAGAAACAAACGGGTGTGTTGCAATTTGGAAGCGCGCGAGCGAACGCTAGTCGTCGCACCCGATTGAGAGTCTCCGTTGCTATTTGGCTTTAATTGAAGATTCCAGGTCTATAACTGTTATGAGCTGCCGCCATAGTCGACTCGTTGGTGGAAATCATCGACACGGACTCGTGAATAAAAGAAAATGAAAACAAGGACTGACTGGAGGTTTTAGGGAACAAATTGTGTCACGAGATGTCCTGGTCGCTTTGTTAGTTCCACAACAATGCACACATGTGATTTTAGTACTGATGAAACCATCTAAAAGGATCTCACTGATTTATAATAATTAAAGTAACAAAATATGCTGTTTGAGCGCGTGAATATCGCAAGACAAGAGAGTAGAATACACAAATCAAGTATCACCGATTTCCACCGAATTCTGAATGTGATTAAACAGCACCGAAGACCTCGGAGAGATGCCTCTTGTCCTTACAAGAGCGCTGCGTCTGAAGTTGACAGCTCAAGAGACTCCTTGGGGGGAGGAGGGGGGAAGGAGAGTATAAGGAAAGGGAAAAGCAGGAAGGAGATTCGGTCTCGTGGGGACAAGAAGGTGTTGGCGCGTTAAGTCTGCAAGGAATAGCACCGCCACCGCCACCACCTCGGCGGCGACGACGTCGTCCTGAAAAGTTTAGTCTGGCGATAACCCGATCACCGGGTACGCGTTAACAGAGATCAACGGCGATAATAGGGTTTCACTGTGACCGAAAATTATCCAAACGAAGATGATATTGCTGAACTGTGAACCACAAAACGCTGAATAATGACAATTGAATGGTTAAAAAAGGACCGAACTGAAGAAGCAAGCTTCAGCATTTTGCCGAATAACTTTTCTCGCGAGATAAATTATTACATGCAATATCATTTCTCTGGTCAAACTTTAGAGCAACGAAAACATTTTCTAATTATAGATGTTTTTCCTTATTTTTCCATTCCATCGCAAACAACAATCATCTCTGCAATATATGTTTCTAAATTAAAGTTTCCAGACTCGCTTTGTTTGTTGCGTCGTTCATCATTGCTCCAATGCAACACACAGTTCGGTATAACTTTACGCTAAAGCTACCGTGTCATCCCTTAATCTTACTTGATGCCTGGTTACTAGCTATTTATCATTCAATCCCTTGGTTACTGGGACTTAGCCAGGGCTGCCACTATTTCGCGAGTACCCTTTATCTTGAGCCCGTCCAATTTCCATCCTCCTTCAGTTCAGCCTTGCAGTTCCCATTTCACCTCAAGCTCTCTCCTTCTCGCTCCATTCTTGCCTCTATATCTCACACTTTTGCCAGTAATTCATTTGCCCGCTGGCTCCAAGCTCCATTCTGCAACACCGGACACTCAGAATCATTTTCAGATTATTACTAAAATATCACGCCCGAATAAAACGAGAAAAATATCGAGGCATTCCCTTACAGTGCACCGTGTACAGAAAGTAAATACTTACTTGTGTAACAACTGCGTAGAATGTTGGTAAACGAAATTAAAGATTCATACTGATGATAATTAGCAATGAATTCAAGCGAGCGAACAAAGAGCAAGACATGGTTAATTTATTAGCTTTTAAAACACACAGCTCTGGAAAACTGTTTATAAGTAACGTAAAATGTCACTTAAACACATTTAATTAATGGCCTTTGTTAGATCAAAGATAGATCACTCTAAATTACGCCGAGAGAAGCTGATTTATGAACTAAGAAAATAAAGTTTCCATTAATGAATTACGAGAGACGAATTTGAAATGAAAGAATTTTTTAGACTCCTTGAGTATGGCGACGTGTAAAACCCCAGTCTTTCGTGTATTTTGTCGATATCTTATTGGGAATTGGTAATTAGTAGTAAACTTATGGTGCATTGACCCACGTTTTCTCATGATTAATTTTACCACGGGAGCACATCTGACTTTGGCTCTGGCGTCTCTGTCATAGTTAAGGGAATGCTTTTCCCCTAGGTACGTTATTACAAGACACACCTATAATGAAGATGATGCTTTTGAGAGGCGGCGCTGTTCTGCGTTGCAGGATTATGATGGATAGAAATAGATGAAGATTGAGGTGCGCGTTTAAAGGTGCTTTGCCATCGCATTCAAACGTTAGCAGGATGATTGGCTTTTCTCGAGTTATGCAGATGCCTCAAGGGCGTTAATAAAGTTATGCTATTAGAAGCAATATACTAAACACAATAGTCAAGAGATAATGAATTCATGTTCATGGTAACAGCTTTGATGATTATGAGGCCAAAAGATTAGAATGGAAATTGGCTCAGTTAGGGAAGAGAGTCCCGAAGATAGGGAAATTCTCCCGTAGGCGTAGATGATTCAGATTTCATAACATCTGAACGTAAAAGATAATTAAATTACTAATAAAAAAATCTCACACGAATATCAAAATTATCTTTTCGTCGTTTCGACTTCTTAATCCATCATTTTTCTCGCTTTTGCTATTCTGTAAATAAAAGGGAGGGAAATTTTTTTCAGCCTTAACTCGGTTTTTAGTTTCCATGTCTCTGGTCCTTATCCTCTTATCGTGGCTGGTTAGGTTGTGAAAGATGCAGCAATATCTGTGTGAAGGATCACACCAACCAATCTGAGCTTTTCACACGTTCCTGCGTTCCGTGGATGGCGGGGGGGGGGGGGGGGGGGGGGGGCTGGAAGGAGGTGCACTCCACGCAACAATCAAGCGGTCCCCCTTCCCTCCATTTAGTATCTGCTCACCCGTACCAAGGTCTGGCGTAGCCCGTCGAAACCCATCGGGAGCTGGAACATGAGATAACATCTATTTCGTGGAAAATTGAATTGGAATCCTGCGCGTCGGTTGCTGTTTCATTCGCACTTGCACATATTATTATGACTGCTTCTCTCTTGGTTCCATAGAAATTATTTGTTTTCTTTTGATCTTTCGTTCGAAATCATTCAAAGAATTGAGTCAGAATGAAAAATAAAAAATAGTCATAGGTACTCATAACTGGTCGGGCGGTGTGCTTAACGCTTAATTTTAACAACCAATAACATATTTTCTATCTGCAAAAACGACATCAGAATTAATTATAATTGATAAAAAAAGTACTTAAGATGGATTCAAAATAAAAAAAAACCTTTACAAATTTTCTCTTTCATAATGGCAACGATGGACCAAGCACACTTTATTAGTTTCAAACATGAAGCCATCATATTCTGGAAATGTTTTCCAAAATAAAAAATACACAATTTAATCCAGCACGATTTTTTTTTTGTGCCAATGTGTATATATGGATTTGGTACATACTGTTTGCAGTGGAGCTTTATATTTCCATTCACAATTCCAAACTGTCAAGTTCAGCACAGTGGTGTATTGAATCGACATGGTTTATTCGATACCAGCGAGCTCCTAAAGGTTTTATACATCAATTGTCGTAGTCTAGTGTTGTACCACGGTGGCTCGCTTGTGTTGCAGTGAAACCCCGCAAGGTGAACATAGTAACGGAGAACGTGTTGCTCTCCGCGGGGAAATCGCACCTCCTTGAGTGCGACAGCTCTGGCTCTGTGCCGCCCGCCCGTATCGTCTGGCTGCTGGACGGCGAACCAATAAGGAAAGCGTCGACTTCGGTGAGACGACAACTTGGGCCTAATGCACATTATAATGTTATTTGCTTTAAGAAGAAATTCATACCCGTTTTTTTGGGGCACTGGGAAATAACGTTAGTTTTTCCTTTGGATGTTTTCCTCAAAACTAACTGCCAATTGCCGAAAAATACCGTCGTTTTGTAGTTGTGCCTTAATGTACTAAAATACTGGATATAAATGGGCCTTAAATCGTATTTATTTTAAACTTTAGTGTCACTTAAGACTATTTTTATATGCCATTAAACTTTGCTCCTGAACGCAGCCCCCAGAGCAATGGACTTGGCACCTCCACACTATGACAAAAATAGTTAATCACTTCATTACCAACGCTAAAATTTGAACATTTTATTGAAGCCATACCGTATGACCTTGGCATGAATGCCATAATACGACCTTGGCATGAATGCCATAATACGACCTTGGCATAGCTTCGCTTACCATTTTTTATGTCTTTATTTGCATAATTTAACTGATATGTTGTTGATAATTACAACTTTAGAAGGGCAAAAAAAATTGAAATCAAGTAAGAATTAAAATATATGTATGTTTTAGCAAAGCTTGACGCAGCGAACAGTAAATAGAGTGGAAAATATTTCAAACTACTTGATTCCAAAAGTTTATTTTGTAATAATGAGTGAGCCATTTCACTTTTAAACCCGAGAAACCTAATTCATTTTCGACCTCGACGTCAGATTCAGCGCGTACACACTTGCAAGATTAATCTCTAACTGTTGCCTTCTTTGCAGGTGGTGGAGGGATCGAACCAGACGTCAAGCACGCTGTCATTCCGCCCGGTTGCGGGGGACGACGGCAAGGAGATCGTTTGTCGCGCGGAAAATCCCCGCTTTCCCGGCGGAATCAAGGAGGATCGACGACATATCCACGTCGCCTGTAAGTGCTGCACACCTTTCTGAATAGACCAGCTTACAGTACCGAACAGCATGCAAAAACACTCGAATCAATAATCGAATCAGTCGGAGAATAAACAACACTTCGGTGTGGAAAGTGGTGAGTTTAAGCGTGAGAACAAAGAGAGTTGGATTTATTTTACTTTTGGTTGAAAATCAGACTGTCAATCTATTTTATGATCTTGTTGCTTCTCGTGATAGGTCTTCACCACTGATCTCAAATAACCTCATATACCTCAATAAAATCTCAAATAAAATATTTGAGATCAGTGGTCTTCACCGACAGCTTCATTCCATAAATCACTGTTTTCTTTGGAAACATTTTACCAAGTCCATGATTAAAACTTATAAATTGAATATTTTACCAAAAGTCTATCCAGAATAGGTAGGCACATCGTTGCTCAAGTTTATTTCAAAATTTTAATAATCAATTTTACAAGAAGTTTCTTGTTGATACCTATTTCGTAAATTATATATTAATGGTAATAGCGGTTGTGCAAATTGTATTATCCGAAGTTTAATGGATTAAGTAACGCGAGCAAATCGATCTAATAATTAGCATAAACTTGCGGGATGCCACTTCCTATTTTGTCAAACTTGTAATGACCTAACGAGATTACAAGTGAATGTTACAATGACAGATGTCTAAAACGTGGGGCCGTTAAGCGGATACATTTTGGACATGCACTGTCGAAATTCGAAAAGGAGCTTTAGCTCAGAGTTTCTGTGCGGGCAGGCCCTCTTATTCACAAACAACCACAAAGGGTGCTCTATACAGGGTATGTCCATACCAATGTATGTCAATTATAAGTCTGCTCTTTGACATGATTAGGTCATAGGTTGGCATGCAAATTGTCAGAGGTAAATAAAACGGAATGGGTCAACAAATGGAACGCGATGACCAATATGTATATGGTGACATGTCACGTGATTCGTTTAAATTTGTTTCTTTTATTGATTTAAAGTAAATAGTGTTAATTGATGACAGCAAATTAATTTGGAGAAGTTTTTTTTTTTGCTAGTGTTTGCAAATACTTCTAAACTTGATTGAACCAAAAAATGATGTCTGTATTTAATGCAATACGCATGAAGATAAATTGGAACGAGTAGGGTTGAAGGGAATTATTTCTTGCGTCCAAATATCAGCAAAACATTGCCTCGAGCACACGTAGGGTCGGGAAGGAAATCATCGAGTGGCTTTGCAGCGTGACAAATGACTACACTACGTCCGAGGTAATTTGGGCAGTGGCGACGATAAGGTCACAGAATTCGCGGGGTTATGAGAAGGGGGGGGGGGGGGGCAAGGGTCGCCATGGAGCCACGGTGTTAGGGCAAGCTAAGGTGGTCTCACGGATGCAGTTTTGCTTCACATGGATATGTCACTCACAGTGCTACTGGCACGTTGTGGTTGTCACTGAATAATTTGAAAAAAACACACAAACTCACAAAGTTTTCAATTAGAGCAGGCATTTCACGATACCAGAGTGGTTATGTGTGGGGTTAAAATACAAATACAATTAGAATTTAAATATTTAAACAGTATTCTTTATGGTTTAAAGAATAAAAATGTTATCCGAAGGGCGTTGAATCATTACCAGCGTTTATATTAGAGCATTGATTACAAAATGCACCGATACGACCTGCTAATTTGATTCGACAGCATTTTTTTCCCCATTTTATTGCATGTCTATTCGCAAAAACCTCTGATCTTTGCGGTTTCAAAGCAGACAATAGGCTTTAGTTTCTTCTCTTCTTTAACCTTTACGAACCTGAAGGGAATCGGAGATGATCCTCGATTTAGAACAGGGGCACAAATTCACCCATTTGTATTCCAGTCACATTCCTAGCACAAAGTTTTGTTGGCATCTCTATCTTCGGCGAGCGAGTCTTCAGCGCGGGTAGCATTGCCGCGCTGCCGGTGCAAGAGCCCAACGCTCTCTCGCTTTGCCGCACGATCGAACCTTTGAGGTTGGACCTCCCTAGTAGCAAATATCAAGAGATACAACACAAGTAGTCTGATCGTATCAGCAAACATCTCAACCTCTGGAATAGAGACTTCAATTAAAATAAAGTAGAATAGGCTTTGTCGGGTTGGTGTGTGAATGTCGTCGACATCTAGCGGAACTTAAGACAGTCTGAAACCGAAGTGAACCGAAGTGAAATCTACTTGATAGCGAAGGGCTTTAAATAATGAACATTATAAGACCGACGTGGTGTATGATAGGTATAGTATAAATTTTAACGAACCGTTATAGATTCTGATGTTAAGGTTGTTACTTTGCACTGCGATTAAAAACCATACAACGCCATCGTAACACATTTTTATCTAAGTTCAGCAAGAGCTAAAAAAAATCTTACGTCGCTGCAACGAAAATTCAATTTTCGGTGATGCTTTAAATTTACTGCCACATAAAAGACGATTTAGCTGCAATGCAAAATACTGTCCTCTTTTCGATCAGAGCTCGATTTGAAAAAAAAAACTCATCCCCATAAATCTGAACTGTTTGTATGTAAAAATCTATCGTTACGGCACGGATATATCTCACGTGAATTCGTTGTTTCCAAGGGTTACATTTTTTATACTTATATTTATGTCTGGTGCTCCGTACTAGGCTACCATCGAGATGAAATATCGGGGTGTTCATCTGTAATACGCTGATCAATAGCGTTCATTTGTTCCTGGATTTACAAATCATTTGATTTTTCAGAAAGAACTAAGTGCCTTCTCTGCCTTGCAGATCCACCGATGGTGTCAGTTCAGCTGGAGACTAACAGGGACTACGGTTCAATTAAAGAAGGTGACGACGTCGTCTATATGTGCGACGTCCGGGCCAATCCGCAGCCGGGCAAGATTGTGTGGTACCACGACGTAAGTCGATTTCTCTTGTTAACTCTTTGCGCTGCTATTGAAATTGCAGGAAAATGGCTCCCGAATTGTATTGCTTTTCCTCTCGCTATGTGCTCGCCGTTTTTTTTTTATGTTTTTCTTTGACTTTTCTTTTCATTTTCGTTGACCTTGTTTGCCTTTGACCATGATTGAAAGAGAGTTAAAAGATCAGGTCAAGGGATAAGAGATTGCGGTGTCTTTAAGGAATTGGGAAATTAAAGGGACGTCGGTTAGCTTGATTGCTTGATTTCATGCCTGAAGCTTGCCGCCGAATGACCCAAGAAACTCTCAGATATATGCCATACATTTCTCAGGAAACTTTTATTTAAAATTAGTTGCATTGAGTTCAGTTTTCTTTCCGCCAATTTTACTTCCAACCGCTGTTGCTCTGCTGTGCCTGTTATTCTCTACAAGATGAACCGTCTCTGTGAATATTTCAAATGTGCAAATTCGAGTTAAGCCTTAGCCGAATCGGTAATGTGCATTAGGAACGTTCCTCTGTATTGGAGATTTGTTTCTCCTACTGTTTTGTTTTTTAACTACTTTTCTTTGTGGTTGCTTTTCTTTATTGCGACCTATTCAACCACATCTTTTATTTATAATGTTCAGCTAGAATTCTTTGTATTTTTTCATTAAATCTGTCTTCAACTCAGCGTGTACTTTGAATAAGACGCTGGTCCAATATTCTTCAAAAAGTTAACTCAAGTTTCGTATACGAGAAAGTATTGCGTTAAAAATAATCTGGCATAGAAAAAACACATTAGCTCGTTCTTATTGGAAATTCGTTAAATACGCTTTTCAAGATTCTGGAAGATAATAACATTACTTTGTTTTCAAGTCGTAATCAAATCTGGAAAGCATCCAGAATCCTCGAAACTTTCGAGATACATTTTTATTTTATTGGTTTAAGATTTTTTTTTAGTCTTACTTTTTAGTCCTTCTACATTATTATTTTTTTATCTCAGTCATTAATAGCATGGCATCAGCTCTGAAAGCAATGTCCCTTTCTAGCTCGAGTAGGTAATCGAAAGACGCAAACATTTACCTCGACGTACCAGAGAAACACAATCTAATCGGGACGCTCGGAGATATAGGTGGTGCTGTTTGCGAAACGTCTTCGCACGTTTGAAAAGTCACCAAGTTAATGGATCAAAGCCTTTGCCACCGCACTCTTTCCTTAGTACATATTATAGCAATATCTCTTTTCCACCCCATTCTCTTAGCACACAGAGAATTTCATCCCTCTACTTATCTAATATAGGCTCTTACCACATCACCCATTCTATTCTATTCCCTTCCCTTCAACTCTACTTCCTTCCTCCACTGAGATGCATCAACCTTTCCACTCCACAAAATCGCGTTATACAATGCAAACCGCTGAATTTCCTGGCTTTAAGATTAGCATCCTTTGCAAAAGTGGTTCAGAATGTTTCTGCTCTATATAAACGAGCAAACACTTGGGTCGCAAACAACGCCAGCTTGCAGCGCAAATCACGGTGAAATAGCGCGTTTTGTTGATTCAGTTTATCGACTTAATCAGTTTGCTTTCACTAATTACGGTTTTATCAAGTTTAAAACATACCATTTTAATAAATCAACCAATATATCTTGTTTCACGAAAAAAATCAATCAATGAATTAACAAACGGATGTGTGACTCGAAAAGCGTCGCATAGATACTTTGAAATGGATCGTTGAAAGGAATCGAACGATGCTCAGTTTATGCTTTTATAGTAGATACCACCATCCATCATACCATTATGTACATCTTGAATCAAACCTAGCTGAATAGAATAAATAAAGTTATAAATTCTGAAGTCGTGGAGCTTCTGTCACATCAGTCACCCGCGGTTATTTCGATTCAAGCAGCTATCTCTTTCACGCCGTCGAGCGCTCACGAAAGCACCTTTTCGAAATTCCAATGATACACCGCCACAGCCTCGGGAAGATATTGCCGTCGCGGAGCCAACTCATGTGTTCTTAATTACAAAACCAGTGACCATTTAAAATGAAAAATTAAAATGACCCTCTCTACCTATCACAACTCGCCAGTGTAGCAATGAACTGGTATGCTTTTTCCAACAATGTTAAAAGAGATCAGGCACTCCTGTGAAACGCAATCAAGCTCACCTCGTCGATTTATAAGTTAATCACAGAGATCCCTGCTGTATCTTCAAATAGTCGTAATTCGCACGCGACGTTAGAGCAGATAACGACGGCCCATGGCGACGGCGTCGGAACGTAGGGGGGGCACTTTTATAACGTCGGGAAATTAAGGCCTGCTGGGCAGAAATGAACGCACTAAATTCCTCTTGGCTGCAACGTATTTAATTTTCCTTAAGTATATAATTGATATCTCAAAAGCAGTGTTATTGTGAAGGTATTTTTTCTACCAATATGTATTTTTAATGTAAGTGAATGCTAATTTCGATGGAAGTGGTTCGATAGCTTAGGTTACAATTTAATATATGTAATTTATAAAAGTATATTATATATTAAATATTTAAAATTATTTTTTCAAACAGATTTTTAGTCTGGCTTTTGCATATATCTTTGGTGTGACTCCAAGGCAAACCATATTCTAAAACTCTTTATTGGTACTTAATACGAATTATTCTTTGTGAAAGAACATACCTCATTAAACAATGCGTCTCTGTTCTCAGAAATAATCTTCTATGAAATGCCGCAAGATATGGCAATATCGTGTGCATACGAAAAACTAAATAGGTACTCGCTATGTGAAAAGGATATCTCTAGAAATATTTATTCCCTCAGAAAATGTCTGCAATTTTCTAGAAATGTTTCTCATTAGTTTTTAATAATGATCATATCTCAAGACAAGACTTCGAGCCGGTTTAACAAAGGTCCGTTAAGAAATTAACAAACCGTAGGTTTATTTACTTAGCAACAGCCAAAAAGAAGATTTTTTTTTTTTTAACGGTTTGTTACTTTCTTAAAATGCCTCTAAAAAACCAACAAAAATGTTTAAATTTTATATATAGCGAGCGAGACGATTGCTCTTGCGGTTAGGTTTGCTGTACACCTTCGGAATCTCTTAACTTTAATCTGTTACGATTTTGAAAACAATCGTTTCAATATAATGGATTTTAGACTCATTTCTTGTGTCATTGTCTACTAGTTTTGACAAAAACTATTTTTTCTGGGCTTTGAATGCAGAGTTAACAACTAAACTTCCCAGAATTTCGAAACTTGTACCTGTTTCTTTATCAAGAACTGCTTTAACCCTTGATAAAGTAGCAGGTACAAGTTACGAAACTCTGGAAAAATTTTATTGTTCTTCACTAAGCATTCAAAACCCAATTCGAATAGTTTTTGTCAATCGTTTCAAAATCTCTTATTTAAATCAAGTTTCCCGAAAATGTAAATTCAAAACTTCAGCACCAGCCAAATGGCTTAACCGTTTTGGATTTAATTTACATGACATCGCTTTTACGTTCCCTAAAAAGCCACGGTTGAGGAAAATGTTTATTAAAATTTTCATCAAAATATCTAGACAAATAGTTTGGTTGAAAAGACCTTCGGTGAACCAAACTTGCTGAAAGATGCTTGAAGAGGCTTGAAGAGGCTTTTTCAAAGAAAATTAATCAAATAAAAGACATAACAAAACACTGGTTTGAAGCCCTAGTTTTAACCCGCAGCTGACAACATAAACACACCGTTTGATCAGAACATTTGAATTTCAATACAGGATAATATTATTTTTAACAAGCTTTACCATTTACTCGCATGCCGTGCATTCATTTAGTTACATCGAGTTTACCACCAACAAAGCTGATAGCGCGCAGCCGTTGGAAAATTTGCGAGTTTAATGGAAAACTGCATGGGTATATATTTCTCAATTACAAACAACCGTGAATTAATTACAAATGGTGCCCACGCAAATAGGGCATGTGCGAAGGTGAGACAGGAAATGGTAACTCCGACCAGACTCGGCACAGTTTCGACCGCATTCCTATATCCTCCAGCTACATCATCATATTTATTGTGCACATGCACGGCGCACACGGTGTCAATGAAAATTGATTGCCTTGTGTCACAAAAATGATGATTACTAGCACAGATTACTCCAGGATTACTTTTTAAACTAAACATTGTATACCACATATATACAGCTTGAGTACATTGTCCTGTCTCTAGGAGCAACTATTTTACTTTGTCCATTTTAATTTGATTTTCAATCTTTATCTAAGAGCTATGCATGTGATTTGAATTGAGAAAAATACACTGTAAACAGCGTTGCTTTTTCAAATGACAATACCGTATTCGAAACTTCATTTCGCTCATGTTCAAAAAAGAACTATCCCATAAAATAGCACAAACAGACGTTTTATTTTTCCACTTCAAAAAAACTACATTTTTAACGTGCAAAACTTTAATTAATTTTCAATTTAAAATCCGTTACTCTGTGATTACATTAAGCAATTTGCGTCTTACTGCGACTGTTCACTAATCATCATTAGCTGTAACATCAGCCGTGCTGTTTGTACGCGGACAGGTTCGCACGCGAGCTGTATGCACGTTCATAATAATAATATCAGTTAGTTATAATGGCAGGTATACGTTCTATTCGAGCGATCACCGGGCTATATTATTGCATGTAATGGTATGCTTTGCTGATGGCAAAGGCGGTGAATTCGTAGAGGTACCTTGCAGCGTGAAAATACTGCATGCCAGCGTCGCTACACGTCACTCTTGCTCTAACGACGTATCATAATTATGTTGATATCTTCATAAAGAGCCCTAAAATGTTAATTACCGACTCAAAAGTACGATTTTCATGTTGTTTTTTTGTTTTTTTATAGCGTGTAATATATTCAGTGCCTATATACACAATTACAGTATACTTATTTTGGATTATTTGGCCTGAGGGTAAGAATATAGCCCTATCTGATAAGAATTAATTATCTTGTTTTGAATGGTGTAGATGTTGTTATGAGGATTATAAAAAGAAAGGCAGATAAAATGTAATCGATATCTACAAAGCGTACATAGCAAGATGATTTATGCTTCATTGCATCGCCAGAAGATTGCACCAAACGGAAACAGATATTTTTAATTGCACCTCGTAGATTTAATAATGAAAAATAACATAATTATAGACTACAACAGCTTGATCTCAATCATTTGAGCACAATTTTATCTTTTGTCATATCATTATCAAGTCATATGCATACGATTTTCCCTGCATAGCTCACGGATTCGCCTGGTGCCATACAAAATTATAAGCAGTCATATATATGTATAAATAATAAATGGCTTCAGCGGGCGTAATACGTCTCCCTTTTCCTCCTCTTTTGCTGATAGGCAACCGTATTACAACCGAGGTAGGCCTCTAGCATACATTATCTCGAGTCTGTGCCGAAGCCCACATTTCCTACATGTTCGTGTTAATTATAGATTACTAAAGCATGACTCGATTTTGTTATTACTACATGTAATGATAGCGTTTCAACCTATATTACGGTGTAATCAGATAGAATGAAGTATTACTATGTGGTTATCACAGTCCACACATACAGCAGCTTTTGATTAAGTGCAGATCACCTTTTGTGGTAGCGGTAAAGAAAGGTTATTTTATAAATAGAAAATCATGTTGATTCATTGCCACCGTAACCATAGCCTCGATCTATGTAAACAGGTACGCCCGCAAAGGTGATACGAGATACAGCAATTATAGAATTAACAGCTTCAATATTTGAGTTCTTAACAAATCATGGTTTCCTATATATTAAACACTTTTCCTATACCGTTCAAACAGGGTTGAATACCTTGCACTGTAATTAGTTTTCACTAATCGCAGTTGTACAAATCACAGAAGGATTACAAGCAATGTCTATGCGCCTTTTTTAATAACTTAATTGAATTGATAATGCCTACGATTATATTGTATCAGTGGCTAATCACTTTCATTGAGAGGGTAGGGGGAGAGATGATTAGAGCTAGACATGAGGTGAATACTAAACTGTGGCTCGTAAGGGGTGGGTATATAGAGGTCATTACTCGACCAGGCAGCCGATATTATGGGGGTGGAAGGCAAATGTAATTACTGGAAAAGGCTCAACTGCTTGCTAGTTGTTATGTGTTGTGTGGATACTGGATAAGGGATGCTGCAGCGCAGTCTGGTATGGGGTGCTAGCTGCCAGGAGTAGGACTATGTCTGTGCATATACTGTGCTCGTATCCGCAGCAGTAAGTCGCAGCAACCTGTGCCCTGATACTGAAGCACTAATGCAAACTTGCTGTATACGTATAGTAGTTTGACATGGTATGGTAGCAGCTGACGTTAACTTTTGAAACTTTGTTTTATTTTGTGTCAAAGGTGAAAACCAGAGGCAAGTACAATATATAGGACACTTTTTTTTAGAAAACAATTTTAAAAGTGGAAAATTTTGTTTTTTTGAGTGGTTTTTGATCTTGCCACAATAACTCACCGTTAGTATTTGGAGCAGAGATGTAAACTTTCAGACGTCGATTTTCTGTGATCTGTTTCAAAGGATAAGTTGTTAACCAGTCTAGGACATTTTGAGCTAAAGCATGATTACTCATTACGAGGTGGAAATGGGGAGAATAAGTTGCAGGATTAATTACTCATAATTAATCATATCTAGGGCATGAACAAGAAGTAAGCACTGGAAATTATACTTTGACCTACTACAATTTTTGGTTCTATTGAGTAATTTAAAACATTTCCAATAATTATCAATGACGTAACTTCAAGCAATGGGGAAGCACTCAACACATTTTTTTTAATCAAAATTATGAATTTCATATTGTGCAAGCATAAGAGCGCTCATAAGGTGGGACCAACAATCCATCACGGTGTGTTATATGTGGAGAGGGGGGAGGGATAAGACAAAAGAGTAGATGGTTACAAGAAGGTACATTATTAACCATAACGTCTAGAGTAGGTACCTAATGTTGCCACACTCACGAAATGTTGATATGACGTTACCAAATGTAACCTTGCAGCAGTGATTTGTCTTGCAGAAATAATTTTTGAAACCAATGTAATTTATATGAAGAATAAAATGTTCAAAAAATAAATGTCAGAAATTTGCAATTTTATTATTGTCATTTTGGACCTAAGGCCCAGGTTTAAACGAGTACGCCTAAATATGCCCTTCAATAAATTATTGATTTCCACACACATGTCTCTTTACAAACCTTATTTCCTAACATGCACATGAAATGTCGACCCACACGTTTCATTTTAAAAATCGATTTTCGAACACTGATAAATCAATTAGATCGTAGATACATGAGTTCCAGAGTCCAAGAGTTGCCAGAAGAAAACAGGCGAATGTGTTTGTTACGAGATATTGGCGAATCGTGGTTTGCTTCGCTAATATTTCCCGATCACGTTTCTGATATCAATCACCCTTTTCTCTCATGCTGGCAACAAATCCTCGGCGAGACATGCTCGCGCCGTCTTTCCTCCTTGTGCCAACGTCGACGCCGACGCCAACTCCAAAGCACGACGTGGCGTGGCAGGCAGAGCATCGGCATTAATCCCTCGTCCAATAGTTTCTGCCTGAACCTAGCGAGTCGAAAGCTGACAAATCTCGCGTAGAAAGTCAGACGGCACCAACAACCGATGCCATTCGTTACAATCCAATGGGAAAACACATTTTAGCAACTCGAAATTGATTTTCTGTTCGAAATTAATATTGTCTGTTGTTATCGTATTCTTAATTCATCGTCACATTTCACACAGAAAATAAAAAAGCGTTTATATAATTTAATTCAAATTTTGAATCCATTTTATTTCTGGCATAGTGCATAGTTTCTTATTCCGCGCTTCGTGCTTGTGTTTTCTTTCTGGTTCCTATTCCCAGGTTTTTTCAAATAAGAACGTTTGCTTTTCTCGTTCTGTTCAGCTGTTCTTTATTTTTTTATAGAAACTCAATTTCCTTTTAGTGTGACGACGCTCCTATTTTTCATTGCTTGGAATTTGAATACGGTTGTGTTGATAAAAGCAACCATAGAAAAATATAAAACAGAATAGAATGGTAGTTTTACGTCGAATGAAGACATTAAAATAAAACACAAGCATCGTAATGCACGCTGGCAGTAAAGACCAGTTTCGGTCAAAGATGGAAAATATAAATATTCCTCGACCAGCGCACTCAATTCTACGACAGATGACCATTTCCAGGGGATTCAAAAGCGGCGAAAATTCAATAAATTTATGCTGCTTTACCGATTTCCAGGAAGCACGCGGGCTAGCCTCGTGATCGGCGTATGGTAGATTGTATTTTTATGGGCACGCCGGTGTCCGTGCCCGGGCGCGCACCCCAAAAACCCCACCCCCACCCATGAGTTACACTACTTTACTCTGCGCCTACGCGCGATAGAAGCAGATTTTCAGGAGCATAAAACTTTCCACTTTGCTCTCGTCGGCAAAGTTTCCGGCAACGCTCGAGCGCCACCCAGGGGTGACGAATGAAACTAGAAATAACGACTAAAATTTTATTAAATTCACTTTGTTTCGGTAGTTATTTCATTTTTGTGTGGTATATACTGGTGGTAAAGGTCTCAACTATTTTGCACATGAAGCACTACCAAAAGTTGTGTTTTAGGGACATGTCTGCTCGCATGCACTTTGTTAACGGGATATATGCATCACATTTTTACTGTATTTATTTCCCTCGGCGTGGTACTGCAGCTGCGATATTGATTACAAAAGAGCCTTGTCCGTAACTTTGGGTAATGCCATGCACCTATCACCAGCGCTTACAAAATGGTCTTGTAGGTATTTTTTATTTGTTGCTCGATTTTTATTGTCATTGTTATTTAAGCTAGAGGCAAAGTGTGTCGTTGTTCCTCAAACTGTAAGAAGCTAGCCGTGAGATTGTTTAGGGACACCTAAGTGCTCGCCGGGGATGTTGCTAGAAAACTTCATATGTGAACATCTAAAGCGTTTATCTTCGTAGGTACTTTTTATCTACTCGTAGTATTCGAAAATTCAAAACGTATATTTTTTCACGTGCTAGCGATTTACCGTTGTTGCTCACTTAATGGTCCAAGTTTGATAAAATGAAGTTTTAATAAAAAAAAAAAATAAGACTACGCTGAAAAACTGTATGCAAAATCCCAAATGGACAAAAAAATAACGGTTCTTTGCTGCTTTCAGCTCAGCAGAATCCCAAACACAGAAATACATGTAAATGCTAAATAGTACTAGAAAGATTAAGATAGCTTAGGAAGGAAATAACACTTTGAATCCGAATATTCTACTTAAACACAAAAAAGTTGTTCTTCCCATATAATTGCTGGGAGAAAATATTATCTTTTTGAAAATTTACTGAAAGACAACTGTAATGAAACTTAAGCTTACTTTTTTTTTTTCTTTGAGTCCAAGCAACAGAATACCTATCTAGATGAATGCCGGTATTATGCGTGGTGTAATGGAGACTGCGGATCCAGCAGCACAGATCTGGTGCACCACATGTGCATGCCCACATGCCATCGCACGAACCATGCTGCATTATGAACCATCCCTCATGTAATGCCAGTACATGCGCCAGTATGTGCACATAACAACATACCTAACCCTCTCACCACTAGCCGCAAACCTGTGTCTGCCACTTCTTATGTGGATCGAATCAAAGTGGACAGGAGTTGTTGCGAAAGACAATAATATGCGTCCACGCGCACCTTTATTTCATTCTGTTCCCGTAACAGAACCACTCCCAGATGTTGGCTTTAAATTCAATTTAAAAAATATTTATATGTTTATATGTTATTTTAAATGTATAGCTAAACATTTGCGTCCGCTGTAACAAACTTTAGTGGCGGCTAAGTTCTGAAATGTGTCTGAAAACATCTAAAAATACAGTAAATAAAACCAAATACAAATACACATTTCAATAATATGTTTCTAGTTCTTACCAACAAATAAAATACTTACAACTTAGGCCGGATCCACAAAGCATAACCCAAAAATACATTTGGGTGTATATTTCATGAAAATCTGAAAGCCCTATCTGTGATTGGCTGATCATCTTTCAGCTCTGGGGCTTAGCTTAATCTCTGCTCTATGGATCCGGCCCCTTGTAGGTTAGTAATTTGGAAATATACTCATGTAAACACTTACGCTAAATATTTTTTGTAAAAGATTTGTCAAGGGGACTGGAACGAAGAACGAGGTTCCAACCTCCTGGTCTCTGCGTATTTCCAAAAATTTAAGATATTCTGGTAGATTGTTATTGATATGATGAGCTCCGATAATTAGGGGTCCTCTTGCCATGACCTTCTTCTGGTTGCGTGGTTGTTGTTTCTGCTCCGTATGTTTTTCCCGTTTGCCAATATTTTCTTCCATGTATTCATTCATTTTCTTGACCACAGAAGGTATGTGTCCATATTTTTTTGGTGGCGCAGTGAAATGCATATTGTAATTTGGCAATTAAAACACAGATGCAATTAAAATTAAACCCCGACTAGAAGTGTCGTAGTGTGTACTATCAGCGACATTGACAAAGTTCCTAATTGCGTGTGGAATAGAACGGAATTAATCAGATTGAGTTAAAGTAGTAATGCTGAACATGGTTTTAGTATTATCGTGTACTCTATGGCATAAGTATGTTATGTAGGCAACACGAAAAGTCAACATTCGTAAGGGGAATGAATTGAAAATGTCTTTCTTCTGTTGAGTGAATACATGGGAGGAATACAATTGTATGGTCAAACAAATGCACTCTTTTCAATTGCTCTGATATATTTGGCAAGATGGAAATTACGGTACCTACTGTACAGTATAGCTGACTGAAAGACTACCTCTTTGAACGTGTAAGAGACGCAGTTCTGTCCCGCGGATTGTTCAGAATCCAAACAAAAAAAAACTTTTGTTGCATTGAGATTCTCTTTACTGCACGTTTTGTAAAAGGAAAACAGCATTTCCTGTCCTAGACTCTATTGACAACTTCATCAGAAGAGAAACTTCCTGCTGTCTACAATAAATTTAAATCTCTAGCCAAGTCTGTAACGGTTCTTTTTTGCCTTGCAGCACCGGCAATTATCGAGTAACGAGACTGGCGGCATTTTTGCCGAAGATCGTAAGCTGCTGCTGCGTTCAGTGACCAAGGGAAGTGCGGGGGAGTACTCTTGCTACGCAGCCAATCGAGAGGGCGAATCGCGCAGCAGTGCAGTCTACCTGCGGGTGCAATGTAAGTGCTCTCTGCAATTAACTCTGATTGATGAACATTCGGTGTTTAATTGATACTATGTGCATGTTCAGCTAAGCCAATGTTTTCGAGATTGCGTAATTCAATTAACTTGGTTTCCATTACGTACTTACGTACCCAACGCAGCTTGTACAGCATACTGAAGAACGTTTGGACGTTCGTTTTGAATGCACTTTGCAAAGTAAATAGCATTTGCTGTGTTACAATAATGACATCAGCGGCCAAAAGATTGAGGACATTTCTTTGGGAACATGAAAATGCGGCTGCTTCACAATGATATTAAAAAAAAAACAGAGATAGAAACTCTATGGGAGTTGAACTGCTTGTGTTACATTATAGTCTTTTGGCTTAAATTTCTTAAATATTAAAAAAAAAAGGTAATTTATGAAACTGTTACACAAAATATGCTTAAAATATTTTGTTCGCGCTTTTATCCAATACTTTTTAAAGAGAGTCAATTCTTCATTTAAGAAATTTCGGAAAAAGTGTCCCTAAAAGTTGCATACGACATGCTCAATCTCTAATCTTCAATTATGTTTTAGTGCGTGCACCCCTTAAGCCAAAGAGTCTTAACTTATTGATTGGCTATCCGGGACCCGCCTATAGAACGGGTCTGGGTTTATTGCGAAAGAGTGTACCATTATTCAAGCCCCCATCATGATGCATGACCCCAGCAAACCTGGATCGGCGCTCCGCTCGCGGTTTAGTAAGGAAGCCATTTGTCAAGGCGCCGGCGTCGGCGTCGGTATTCCGTGATCCAGTTGCAGTGTGCAAGACGTCGGGCGGCCGGTGCCCTCATATGCCCACCTCACCCACCCCATCAGGCGTCCTACTCCAAGACCCAACCGCCGCCCGGGACGTATGGTGAATACGATTTCCTCGTAATAGTTATAAAGTCACTACATTGAACTGTGTAACTGGGCCGATAAATACGCAGATCTCCGTCTATGAGACAAATTCGAGGGAGGATTTCTAAAGGTACCTTAAATTTAGAAAAAGGTTGGGATAATATTTTTCATTGAAAGTGTAGCACTTTATAAAGACAAAGCGCAAGTATGCGTGCTAACAGCATGCTATAATGCATTTTACATGCCAGTTAAATGGTTATGGTTCTGTGGCAAGGATAAATTTACGATTTCATTTGAATTGTCGGTCTGTAAATTCGGCGCCGCCCACCATCAACGATTTAAACTGTCTGTAGCCGTCAGGAACTATTCCGTGGAACATGAATGGAATTAGAACGAGTATAAATCGTGTTTTCTCAGGGAAAAAAACGCATGTCTGCTCTGCTTTGAAGGGCGAAATGTTATCAACTTGGGGTTGCACCGTAAAACATCAGATCCTGGGTCTTTGTTAAGTTTCCTGATGTTCTGAAGCCATCATAGAGCGCTGTCACGGTGCTGTGGGCAAGACCAAACAGAATCAACTTTAGCCTAACCCACTTTCATTCTGACTCATTAACTTTGACAAAGAACTCACGTAAATTCTCTTGATTCCTAATTTTGTGGTCCAAACATTTTTCAAGCAGTTCGAGAGTCGTATTCTGACAGTTTTAGATTGGATCAAAAGCTTACGGACGGCAATCAAGGAGATTTGGCAATCGGAATACCATTCATCCAAGTCTGCTCGAAGGAAAATGGTCATATATTTTATTGTGAAAAGATTTAAACTATGAGAGGACGTTTGATACTTGAGGTAGAATCGTGGTTCTTGAGTATGCACTCAGTGATGAAACGACCATTAACCAATCCCAGAGTATCGACATTGGATGACAAAAAAATGTCCCTTATTTTGCAAATTATGCTGTCTCGATTTAACACGTGTTTTTCTGGGTAAATTGGTAATTATTATTCATGGTATCTTCACTGAAATAACAGCTCATAGTTTGTGAATTTCATAAGGAAATAAATATCAACGCTAATCTGGGTTTAGAGTTTCAATTTCAAGTAGGCCTCCGCCTGCGTGCACTTACTTTCCAATGTTTGCAGGATGAGCGGCTTATCATAGCTTATGCCACAACCTACCTTGGAAAATTAGATCACAATAGTTTCTAAATATCGTTGAAAACCTTATAGCAAGAAACACAGCCGTGGAAGTTAGAGTATCCCGGTGTCCAAGGACTATTAACGGCCGATGAAAGTACGAACGAATCACATTTTGTTTTACTTATTTTTTTTACTACAATACAATGCGCTGCCGTTTTCTTAGCTTGATAAAGAAACGAAACGATGGTGTTTTCCATCTTTCAAACCGTTTGTATATTCTCTTTGAAAATTTACCAAAATATGTTTTAGATGAACGCTGGCAAAGTTGAAGTTATTTACCATCTGACATATTACGAACATTCGTATTTTTCTTTGACAAAACATTGTATGAGACAAAAATAAAATAAAATTCATAAAATGATTGCTAAAGCTTTTATACACTTGAAACATCATAAAAATCCTGCCCACACGCTTTGAAACAAATGTTAGAGGTATATATATATATGTATTTTGTTTTTTCCAAATCGAGTGACTACCGAGAACGATATTGCACCCTGTCCACAACGCTTCTCGAGTGTTTACAGAAAACTGGGAAACGGATGGAAGCCATCTTTGATCTGATAAAAACCTAGCAGTATATCAGGCTCGCGGTCAGGGTACTTCAGCTACTGCGTCGATCGTTACTCCATGGTTGAGCGTGTCTATACTGGCAAGGACACTGTCCTTCAGGACAGATCCCTGCTATCCGACAAGGATTTGTTGTGTAATCAGTGATCTGTGGCCGGTTGTACTTTCTCCCGATCTAGCCTCGAGGCTGGTCAATCGCTTGAGCCTCGACCTCCATCTTCATCCTACATTTTCATCCAGTGAAATCAGAACAAATAGACTCGAATCACGTTCTCATTTGTTTTACTGTATACAGTGCCGTTACTGAAATGACATCCACTGCTTGAATTATTGCACCGACTAGTAGTTGATGAGGGAAAATATTTTTATTAACAACAAATTTTTTTTTAGTCTGAAACATTTAGAAATGTGTTTCGTAGATTAAAAAACAAGAAACTCTATCAAAGAATCTTTTACGAAATGCCAACTATCTATACTCCAAGAATCTCATCGCATATTTGCTGAGACTACAACATAGAATGTCATTAAAATACCATCTCATTAGAAAACTCCAATGCCGCCTACAAGGGAACACATGACAATATTGAAAAGACAAAAAAAGCATGGCCCACTTACAAGGAATGTCTTACCTTCAAGCAGAGTCAGTTTTGCAGGAGAATTGCAATAATTAGTGGAATTTTTAATTGCATATTGCTTGTAAACGATGCTGGAAAGGACCAAGAAATAGAAAAACACTACGAGACGCGCGAAAAGAATTTAGAGATTCTACTCAAACATAGACTGCAAAATTTTAAACATGGACTATCCTTTGCAGGGAAAAGGTTTTATCATGCACTGCCAAAATAAATTAGACAAACAAAGGGGAAGTGGGAATGGCTTATAAAAGAATGTTTTTATAGTGTCAAGAAATTTGTATATTAATGAATGTAAGTTTTAATACCACTACTGACAATCGAATAACATGTACATGTTCAATCTGGAGACTATATAATGAAATTAAATGAAATGAAATTAAATTAAATGATGGTCTGATACTCGAGAGTCAATGTTCTTACATGATCTTAGGAGCTACGGTAGCGTCAGTTGCGACCAAGGACAACTCACGTCAGTTGTATGCGTGCTCTTGAAAAATGAACCATCTTGCAGCTTGATGATCTGACGGTGACGTGGTGGGCCGCTTTTTGCAGATGCCCCTCGATGTCGCGAAGGGTTTGCAAGTCGCCGCGTTGGGGCTCTGCGTCACGACACCATGACGGTTCGCTGTGAGGTCACAGCTGATCCCGGGGGCGAGGAGGTAAGAGGTCATTCTCTTCATACCGTTGCAGTGTCAGGACCGTCAGGTTTGGAGGGTCAATTGCACTATGAGACGCGTCAGTCATTGCGTCATCCGTAAATGTTTTTGGGAATAGTATAGATCCATAAAAAGTCGGTTTTTATCGAAAAGGAAAGAAACCAACACATTGCTTCCTCAATATATGTATATATTTTATCAATTCTGTTTGTTTTATTTATCACCAAATATTTTAGGTGGAGGTGCCAATTCGATTGCTCTGCGGGTTGCGTTTTAGACCTTACTAGAAATCTCTCACAAGAAATTATTTTTGGCGCTCCAGTAAAGTTGTTGAAAAATACTGTGCCGATGAGCTGAATGTGGATATTTTTGTTTTCATGTAGTTTCCTTCCAGTTCTAAAGAAAAATATTGTGGGTTTTGTTGTCTTGATTGAACGGTCTTGTGGAGGAACCATTCTCAATTGATCTGCGGGCTGCGTTCTGGGGCAATGCTTTTGCTATGAGTTAGCATTTTTTACTAGCTATAGACAGAGTCGTGTCATATTTTTTTCTCTTCAAATATTATAGTTGGGCAACCAAATAACCCAAGCTTAACACTCGCAAATAGCAATCGATATCGATTTAATATACTTATCCCTCAATTTCTTACTTTCCAAAACTGCAGTTGCTTCTAATGCCCACCTAGGTGAGGTTCTCGTGGACGTACAATCGGTCTCGCGACGTATTTCCCATACCGGGATCGCGCGTTGCCAGTACGGGTATGGTCAGCACCCTCGACTACACCCCCGCGTCCGACCTTGACTTCGGCACCCTAGCGTGTTGGGCGAGTAACTCGGTGGGGCACCAGAAGGCTCCGTGCTTCATACACGTCGTCTCTGCCAGTAAGTTCACATTTGGTTCTGCACATTGCAACTTTGAATGAGGTCATCGATCCATGGGATTGTTCCATGGATCGTTTTTTACATGACTTTGTTAAATAAGCAGTCAGATTAAGATTAAAATATAAGGGTCTAAATGCTAATGAGTATGGAGACCAGTCTCTGACCTGATATTACTTATTTTACTAAGCATTGTGAAGCTGTCGCTACAAGCTCATCTAAAATCAACATGGCGGTAAACATAACGTAATGTCAAGCGTTATAGGAACATTATGCTTAAGTAAGATAATTCCGTTCAATCAAGCCAATCAAATAAGTTGGCAACTTCAAAAAGGCTTCACACATGATGATGTTTTTAGCTGTTTATCTATTTAGCTGTTTTTTGTAAGTTGAACCCGATTGGCCTTGACTAACGGACCGTAAGTGATTGTAAACAAAAATGTTTGGCTGATCTAATTTATGTTAACGTTATGTCAACGTTATGTTGGTATGTTTACAGTAGCTAATATAACGGACATTCAAGTGGAAAAGTTTATGTTTGTTGCAATGTTTATGTTATGCTTACTGCTAAGTTGGTTATAGTTGGGTCTTGAGTGTCCTAATGGATGCTTTACAAAAAATGGAAATTGTTTGGATTTGGGTAAATTTGCCAGTTTTCAGAAAGGCTAGAAAATGCGTAGACGACACCGTTTAGATAAATCACGACGTTGATGATAGCGGGCTTGTACTAAATTTAAAATATTTTTAGATATCAAGACACAGTTATATTTCCGTTCAGCCAGATGATAACTGACAAATAAATTATCATTACTATCATTGTTGTGTTGGCTGGAGTGGAACAATGAAACCGCGATTATTTATAAGGTTCCATTCGCGGACTCTGCTGTATCTCGACGAACCATTTATACCACATCCCCGTATGTGCACAGTGACAAATGCTTAAATCATTCCCGAGCTCTTTCTCTCTCTCTCTTGTACTATTCATTTCATTTACCGAAATTGGATTGTCTTGCAATCCTGATTGCACGAGTTCCAAAGGAAATATATTCTAGCTTCTATAGACTCCAGTTCGGGACTGTTTGCCGAATGGGGAAGAGCACAATATAGGTATCTATTACTTAACCATATTTCCTCGGTACAGAGAAGCAATAACACGGTATTGCAATGCAGGCTTTAGTTAAAGTAGTGCTGCTTCTTGTAATATCACTCCATAAACATTCATTACCGCATAAAAACATGTCGACAGTGCTCGAAATCCGCTTCCGATTACAAGCCGTTCCGTTTTCCCTAAAACAGGGAATAACTTTGGCAAATTTATATCGCGTAATGTCCACAAGATAATGGGCCAGCAACTGGACATTACGTAATAAAACCGTGCAAGAAAATGGAGCATATATTTAATAATAGGTTTACACACTTTGTGCATGTATAAGCATACGGCACTTCCAAACACCTGTCGCGAAGCGTATTGTATGAATTGTTTGCAAAAAACCGCACGGCGAGCTATGCAATGCATATTAAAGCGAGCCGAAACCATTTTCCGCTTTAGAATTCAAAACTCTATGCATTCAATTTTAAAAAATTATAATCCAGGAAATAAATCTAAAAGAGCAAATGTCTCTATTGCTGATAGAATACGTAATCTGCAGTTAAGTTATTACATCGCGGCGTTATGCAGCTGTGCATGCTTTAGAGAGTGGAGCGCATTGAGCTTAAGTTACCCGTCTTACGACACGAGTCTATGTGCCGCAGCGCCACCGTGTCCATGATTTACTGAACTAAGATGCGATGTGCTAGTAGTTATCTACCTTAAAACAGCACCAACTATAATAAATATGTAGACAATGCAGAGACATAAAGATATTTCTCCAGTTTTACATTCTGCAGGCGACATGTTCATGGCACGTGATTAGAAAATTGTATGTGTTAAAAACATTTGCTCGTTCTAAAGCATACTTTCATCCCTTCAACGATACTATTTCCCAAAGCTTATAGCTAATTTACATAAAATGGTTAGAGAATTTTACAGCGTAAAGCTGCAACAGTCAGGGCGAATCTTTCGAATAATATAAATATTGTAAATTTCTCCGTTTTATACGTGAAATGGGGCGCTGCGAGCGTCATTTTCATGAGTCTAGACAGCGGCTAAGGTAACAATCGTGTTTTAACGTAGGCTTCCTCTTGTTGTGGAGAAGTCGAGATGGTGTTGAAGCAGGAAGTGGAAATATTGCATCGTTAAAATGAGGCGACTTTTCAAACTCAAACAAGACCTATAGATAATAATATATACTTTGTTAACTTACATGCAAAATTGAAATAATCTTCGGCCTATTACATTTTTCAATGGCAGTAATTCATCATGTGGTCCCCCTCGGGAAATCAACCCTTTTCTACATCTTCATCATAATCAGCATGCAACTTCCTTTTCCTGTCCTTGTTCTGCCAAACAACATATTCCACTACATACTTTTGCTGAATACCAATTTCTTTCCATCCGTCTTTTGTATTCCATATGTTTTTTGAAATATGTTTCTCTTTCTCTGCCATTTTTACATACTCTCATTTTTTCCTCACTTGACTCGTCTGCACGAGTAGCCTGTCAGGATTGAGTTATAGTCCTGGAGGAGAGATAGAGCTTAGCAACTCGTAAACCAAAGGACAGGACGCCAACCAAATATTCACACACACACAACACAAAACAGTCACTCGCACCGCCATCGCGATACATCGCGCTCCATCTTCTTGCACTCGCTTTACTGTATATTTTTGCGGTTTGAATTTCAAATACGACGTCTTGTTTTGACGCTATAGAATGACGTTCGTTTTTACGAGGCGCTTATTTCAACAGACATCAGTAGCGTCGACGCCCCAGTCGCCGCCGCCGCCGTTGTCCTTATGCTGCACTTCAGCAAGCGTTATGTAGGAGTAGAAAGGGAATATTCAAACACTCACCAGTGTCGTGCGGAGGAAAGCGAGCTGGGGCATTATGCAGACTTATCAATGTTCACACTGCAATAATACTACGTGGTTTATGTTGTGATTTCCTTTGTTTATTTAGGGAAACTTGGTACCGGTAACTATTATGCTAATTACTTCTGAAGCTTCTTGTTTTAATTTTGCTCCTATGGCCGATTCGGTGTCATCAAATTTACCCAAATCGACAAAACAACGTCTATGAAACTAAACAATACAAATCAGTTTGTAAAACTTAAATGCAAATTGCACGATATTAATCGGCCTCATAACTCGACTTATATGCAGCCAGGTCCTCTGTTTGAATGCAAGTTTACAGAGCAAACAAGGACACCGATGTCTTGCATAGAATAATATCGGACATGGTCATCGACAAACACTTATTATAATTAATTGTTCACTTGTTGATTTGTTTGCATATCACTTTAGCACACACCGCACGTTGCTGTTAGCATTAATCACTAGGTATTACTAATTTCCAACGCTCGAGCGTCGTCGATAAACATGAACTGGTATCACACGAGCAAGGCCGACCCAAAGTCAATAGATGGGGCATGCAATTTGACCCTGTTAGGCCACGATGACAGCTTGCAGAAATACAAGGCCTATCTGCAATTTGGATATTAAACCTTTAGTTGTTAAACAAATAACAAGAGAAATGTGCGAAGAAAATACTAATGTTCCCGGCATTGCGATGCAAGTGATTCAGGTTCGATTCCTTTCTGACGGATGTGTGCGAAGAGCGTAATTTGAAGTGTTATTGTTAGTGACTTGCAGTATTTTCCAAAAGAGTTTACCATCGTCACATTGTAGGTGAGAGTTAAAAATATGCTGTTGTAGACAAACACTGAAATCACGTTGATCGAAAACACATTCGAGTCGCGGGACCGATAAAATATCCGAAGAAAATGAAACCCGCGAAATCACTACACACAGCTAAACAAACCTGTTTCTGTGTGTTTTCAGAAGTGCCTCAGCCACCTGAAGACTGTGTATTACGAAATCGAACGACCGGAGGCTTGGAGGTGAAATGTACTCCTGGCTTCGACGGAGACCTTCCGCAGCATTTTTTACTAGAAGTGGCTGAATCGTCAGTTCTTCCTCTCTACACAGTAGAGCTGCAGAGATCAGGGGCGATGAGCGACCAGGCGGGGATTGCCGTCGGTCCTCCCCTATACCGGATCTTGGGATCGGAGCCCCTCTTCGCTTTGCACAGTCTGGAGCCAGGAAGGGACTACCAGCTGGCAGTTTTTGCGATTAATGCCAAAGGGAGGAGCGACCCTCCAATAATTATTCCAAGAGTGAGAGTTTCGTCCCCAATGGAGAAATTGACAGGGACAGGTATGAATTATGCTTAGTTTTTTTTTTACCAACACGCTTTCACATTTTTCTATTTTCACATTCTTTGATATCTTACTTATCTACATCTAAAGAGAAATATTACCTAGAAAGTATAAGCACTTTTCCACTCACCAAAAGCAATCAGTGTCATACAAATACAATTATCGTTTCTTTTTTATCGTGTACCCCTCTAAAACCGCATTAATTACTCCAGGTGAAATGACTAGACAAGCATCCACACATCCAATGAGCATCGTTCTCATCGCGTTAATCGCAGCTGCGATGCTCATACTTTGTGGAATCTGCACGACGGCGACGCTGGTGATCCGACGCCGTCAAACGACTTTGAAAGAGATGCGTCGCCAAGAAGAGGCCTGTCGCGACGAGAGGTCGACGATGGAGCTGCCTAGCGTGTACGGCGAGGTGGTGATGAGAGGGCACGATGAGAGGAAGGTGCCAATCAGTATGAGGAGAAGCGACAGGCTGAGTGACGGGATTGAGATGCAGATGAGAGACCTGCTACGAAGAAGTGGAGGCGCTGGGATTCAGGATGAAGGCGGGGGGAAAAGACTGAGCCAAATGCAAACAATGAATGGTGAGTAGGGCAAAATTCATTCATATGTTTATTTTGACCTTCAAATTTTGTTCTCAAAATATTTATTTTACACTTCGCATGAGCAATGTAAGAGTACTTATATAAAAGCGAATGTGGGTGATTGCACAATTCGATTTAAATAAATTTCCATTTCAAGAAAATTACCAACATTTTGAACGTTTGGCATCAAACGTATTTATTTCCGTTATTTATCATATTTGTACAATCAAACGTTTTTAAATAGCGGAACATAAAAATCGGTTATTACAGTTACAATTTGCTTTAAATAAATTGCACTCTTGCTATATTAAATTCACGAAAATTACCACAAAAGCCAAACCTCATTGCAAAAAAAGGCGTTTTTGTAAAGCAATTCAAGAGAAAAAAAAAGTAGTGAATTTAAATCGCGTAAATGAGTGTTATTCAGTGGTCGTTGAGCTCAGGTTAAATAACTTACACCGCATTATTAATTACAAATGAACCAATTATAACTCCTTGCGGTTTATCGTTTGCATCGTCTACCAGCCCTTGAACGAGCTATGAAGGGCGTGGTGTGAGTTATGATGAAAACTTTCGCCTTTCTATTTTATATCAGTTTATAATTAAAAGTTTTCACCCTCTGGCTAGAACGTTTCAGTGTAGAACTCAAGACCGCACAGTTCCAGGAATTTTCGGACAAATTCATCAGCGACCTTACAATTTCAGATATATGTAGCTCTCATTAAAAATTAAAACAAATCTCATCAATATCGTTAGATGAGTTAGATTTTAATGGGTAGTCCCAAATTAACTCATGTTACATGCTGTTGCGAAGCTGACAAGTATTTCAGGAACGTTCTAATTCGCTGTTCTTTTCTTTTCAGAACCAGATCTTATTTTTTCAAGAGCTGAAGTAATCTTAAAACCAAGTTTCTAATCGCATTTATTTAGAGTTAATTTTGATCACCAATTAGAGTACTGTAATTGATTTTAATATATTGTTAGTTTGATAATTTCAGGAATTGCAACTATCGTATTATTTAACTGTGCCATAACTTAAGCACAGTTTTATTTTTCATTAAGATAACACTATGGATATGACTTATTTTGATACTTGTGCCGGTAACGCTTGTTTTTGTATAAAAGTGCTTTGATGTAAACTGTGAATAAACAAAAAAATAATAATATCCTAGAAAACACTGTAGTAAAATGTCAAGTACAGCTTTCTACGCATGTCAATGAGACTGCCTGACCAGGGTATAGTATATTTTTCTAACAACACCGAATCTAAAAAAATGGGACAATTGACAATGAAATATATTGATATAGGGACATGATATTTTCTTCAATTTTCTTTGGATTGATATAAAAACCGGTGTAAAAGTTTGATAACGAGGTTCATCCGAAAAAATAAATGAAAGAAATAACCCGGACTCGGGGTTTATTTTATAGGTTAGAGATTTTCAACGTCTTTTCCTTAAGCTTTCCCTTCATGCACACACCGCTACGGCGTATGGTTACACGAAAAATCATTTTATTTATCTGATAGGGTCCATTCGGTCCATTCTATTTTCCGTCTTCTTTATTGGTTGTGGTTAGAGAAAAAGACGCAAGATTTCTCGTACATTGAGCAGCTCTTTGCTTGCGCACGGCGGCGACGGCGACGGCCCCGTGCTCCTTACGCTTTTATCCGGGAAATTGATCCTGTCGGAAGCGGGACTGGAGACTAGACGTGCACATTCCCCAAATCCCCATTCGGCCGGCGCTCTCGATATGCCGTAACCAGCCACCATACACCAAAGCATCAATATTACACCACCCGTAGTGGGTCCTGAGTCCAGCTCTGTGTGGGGCCGACCGTGTACCAGCTCTGGTCGCGCGGTTTCGCGGGCAAATGCCCTTAGATCCAATATTTCATGAACGCCGTAGTTATTTGTACGGACAGAGTGGAGGCGCACCGCAAATCCAGATAATTATCGTGAGAAATTGTGTACATGGGTTTTGGGAATGGTTTACGTACAACGATGGAGATTTGTTCAGTTTGAAAGAATTAAAATAGAAAGGGTGGTTTCGCGAGGTATCGGAAAACATCGGAGGATGAAATTGCACACTATTTTTTTGACCCGAAAGTTACAGGAAAAAATATCTCAGTTGTAGGTAAGCCCGGAAGATGTCATCTGATTACAAAGGATCGTAACGAGCCAGGAAACACCAGAAGAAGAGTCTTTGGTATTTTCATTCAAAAGTAACTTCTGAAAACTCCTTTCGTGCACTGAAATTAAAGGAGTACTTGGTTGAGTGAATGGAGGTTGCACTCGCTGGGGGTTTTGAAATGTTGTTATTGTTATCGTTTTTATTACTCCACTCGGCTGGGTTTTGGTGAATGGTAATTAGCGTCGATATCGAGGGATACTCACTAGAGTTGGAGATACCAGGTAGTTACGTTTAGGTCATTTCTAGGTCAAGAGGTAGCGATCTGCTTTCAGTATTAGTTCGCTACTTGTGGAGTGCACATCGGACAGTTTGGTGAACAGTGATGGTGCGATTTGCAACCACACGCATCTGGCTGATATCAAGGTGAGTTATTTAAATTTAAATGTTTTTATTACCTTATGAAATTGCATCACATACGATATTATGGCAACAGGAGGTAGTAGTTATCTACCTTTATAACTGACATTTCAAAGTCTTTGTCACGTATTTTATAACAAATCATTTCATAACCATGATTAACAGTGCTAATTTAATATTTTATTCTCATTATCTCAAATTACGCGAGGACTTATGATAATATAATGAAAATAAGAGCCGAGTCGCTAGTCATGGATATCATGTCCTACAGCAATCCCGACCATCATACATCATATGAATATGAAGAATTAAATCGTGATTAGGTTCAATTCTAGTTACTCACGTAGAAACCCGTCGTGTCGTCCACGTCACAATTCTAACCAACGTGAGCTCATCCGGCATATAATGTCCAGCAGCTCCACCCATTTAATTCACTTGCACTCTCCTGTCGTGGCGTTATTTTCATTAACGTACACCCTTTCGCTTGCCGCCTTCACATGTCGTTTTGATGGGACACGAAGGCGGCACGCGATACCAAAGGCAATCCAAAGGCATCTAGTACCTACACCCACGTGGTAATTTATAACACAGGTTTAGAAATATTATAGATTTGTATTACCAGGCTTCCAGTGAAATAGTTACTTCATACTTTTTCTGGGAATTATTTGTGCTAATGAGGCTTTCTCGATATATGTACTAACCTAGCTAGCACGAAAACTAAAAATAAGTACGTGTACAAAGTCCTCAGATTGTCGATCAAGATATAAATGATGTAAACCAAGTTCATTGATACCGTCATACAAGAACAAGTAATTGTTACTATTTTATTATTACACAGATATAGTGAAAGATCCTAGTGATAGTACAGTTGGCTAGAAACTTGTATGACTGGCACTGGTCGTTGTACGATTGTAATCAGTGTGTTAGCATCTTTAATTTGCAAATCTGTCAGATATGAAAACACTTTTGCATAGACCAGTGGCGTGTTGTGTGAGCCAAATTTCTCACTGTCCCCCTCCCTCTTTCCCCTCCGTGCGCCGCTTATCGCTGTTTTTTCACCAACTTGCCTCTTAATCATGGCACCTCCATCCTCCCCTTTTAGAACACAGATTGATGTCGCCGGAAGACCTACCAGAGTCTTATGAAATCTATTAAAGAGGCTTTAAGCTGCCTCAACAGCTCGCTCAATGTGCCTATCAAGATTGAAGTGCTAAGACGAGTAGGGGTGCAGTTGCGCGGTCAAGCGTTTAATTCTACTAAAGATTGGTTAATGGGTTGGCTAATTTAAATACTAACAAGTCCCTGTATATGTAAATAGAAACTTATTTCAATTATTTTTACGTTTATTGTTTTAATTAATGTATTTCATGATATAATATGAAACATATTTTGTTCGAAGAACTTGAAAACATGAGGACGGTGAGGTATGCATGCGTTTATGACTCTCTAGGGGGAATGCCCTTTACCTGGCCGGCAAGGGTACTAGATATTAGCAAGTTTAATAATGAATTCTGCACAATGTTTGTAACAGATAATATATTATCAAGTAAGTAATGGACGAAGGACATGTTTTGCCACGGCAAATATTCCAGTTTGGGATGTTGTCTGGGGGAGTTGTTCGGAAAACGCATTAGCTATATTATTTATCAAGATATGCCTTCGGAAAATTTGATGAGCAAGAAAAAAAGAGAAAAAGCAGAGGGAAACTTTTTCAAACTTCAATCATCAGCTGCGGAAAAGTTCTGACCGAGGAACCGAGGAAAGCAGGAGTATAGAATCGTATCGTATATCTATATACTATTTTACCACTCAACAGAAAGTTGTGCCTGTGTTGGACACTTTGCCAATACCTCTAAAAAAAATCCCTTATATACGCTTTTCCAATTAGTTCCGTGGATCAAAATATTTTTAATTTATCTCTGTGATAATCCTGAAATTAATTTCAGCTTTCATATTAAGACCCATTGAGATATTTTTCTTTGCACTTGAACTCGGCGTTATTTTCTCCAGATATTTTACATTCAGGGAGGTTGTTTTTAAATACAAGTCAAAAGTACTTTGAAATCCAATACAGCAAAGCGAGCATACATTTTAATTACGCACCACAGAGAACTCACTAGTAAAGTGTTGAGCATACAAAATTCTGCAGTGCTAGAAATGGGCCCGCGTTCGATTCAAGGTGAGATCGTTTAATTCAGCAGCATCTTTGCTACATTTTATCGAGACACCTGCGACTACCGCTCCGCATCGGGCGGCTAGCTACCGTAATGGCTCAACACCCTTCTCGGTGCTTACGATAGAAAATATGAGACTCGGAAATCCTCCTTTGAAAGAGAGCATCACTCTAGCTACAGCTAGACATGGGTTTCAAAAGGCGCCGTCCCTTCCACACATAAAATACAAAATGCTGTCTTCGGAAGGGTGGAGCATTGCCCCACCGCAGCGTGTTATATGGTATGTGGTACATTGAAGATATCTTGATGGCAACGTGATTCACAACAACGTAAATATAATAATATATTTTTATCTTCAAAAAATGGTAACATGAGTTGCTTTCACCAAAAGCTAGGCTGTGATAGGAAAATGGTTCGAGAGGAAAACGCAAATGCCTACGTGGATCCGATGTTCCGAATTTTAGAAATAAAAAAAAAACACAATCCAGCATTCGTAAAATAAAGTATTTCCAATAACCTTACAAGGATACATATGTTTCATAAACTGAAAATTATATTAATTGAATTATCATAAATCATACTGTCCAAATATGAAGTGGTGATTTTGCGTTCTAATACAGGCATTCATTCTTTGTCCCAAGAAAATGCACGTACAACATGCCACAGCTTGGTTCGTATGGCCTGCTCTACCCGCGTGCATATCACTTTTCCCCCAACTGACAACTGACACGGTCATCAATGTACTTGCCATGATAAAACACATTCATGTTCAAGTCCAATTGGATACGGTCTTTTCACGCTGGCTTAAGTTTTCAAGCCACAAAACTCTGAAAAGCATCGCGCAAATATCTGTTCGTCCAAGTCACAGACCATTGAAACACCGTTTCATCGGACCAACTGTATTTCAGTAAAACAAGAGCTTTGTTTTACCATACACTTTAATATTCTTTTGATGATTTCATGACTGCATGCATCACACACGATTTTCTTTTCAAAGATAATGCACTTAGAGAACAACATAACTCAAAGTTCGTGATTGAGGTTAGGTTAGGTCGACAGCTGCACCGTAATTGTGTTCTATGGTATCAGCTGATATCATTGGCACAGTAATAGGGACCATCACAATAGAACCAGTGCAAGTAATAATCAGGAGCTGCCACGTGGTACCTAGTACGACATGGCGTTGTTAAAACGATTGTTTCCTCTTTTTAAAGGAGATCTAATTTGGTATTCTAGTAGCAAAACATACTTGTGACGTGTAAGGCACTCAACACTGTCGGAATTTAAAAAAAAATATGAAAGCAAACTTGGCTTACAGTTGTGTTATCAAAAATCAGATCTGGAAATGATAGTACATGGATCATAGAAAAGTTTTAAGTTAAAAAGTAAATAAAAGTATAGAAAAATGTTAATTAAATCCTTATTTTTATTTCTGTATGAGCGCAGTAATTATTTCTCTTCTATGGCAAAGTTTCTGTCAAGGTTTGGAAGATAAAGTAAAGTGCTAATCACACAATGAGAACTTTTCTCCGTTAAAATGTAGCAGTAGCTGCTGGTGATCGATATTTTCACTGCCTAAAATGCTTTGAAAGTGTGCCAAGGTAATTTCCAATCCGTAATGAACAAATCGATGTCAGATTAAATAGAGCATTTCTGGTGATTGTGGAAAATTACCATACATCATTTTTTTACCTCAAATTTTTATTGTTTAACTGTATGAATTCTCGAAGCTGATTTGACAGATTTTATTGACGTTAAAAGTAAGAATAGACGTATCATAGGTCTATTTAAAGAAGTAATTGGTTGCGTTGACCCTAGAATTACCCTCTGCACAATTTATAAGCTCGGTTTTAACACCAGCTGGCCAAGAATAATTCTGTGGTGATAGTGCATATTGTTATTTCATCAAATTCCTTGACTCGGTATCTGGGAGAATGGTTCTCATAAAGAACCAAAACTAATCAGCCAGTTCGTTAAAAAATATCAAGCCAATATCGGACATCCATTCCTAAGTCATAACAGCCCTTCAAAGTCTCCTGCTTAACTGAAATCACAGGCGGACAACAATAAACTAAAAATAACGATCCATTTTGCTTCATATCCGTGTTGATCGGACACTGAAACAGATTCAAACCGGATAAAAACAAGAAAAAAAGCGAGGTGCTAGAAAGGTGGGCTCCGCCGGCCTAGGTGGTTGGCGGTGGTAAATAGACATAATCCACTATCGTGAGTCGTGACTCGCAGAAGATGGATGAAATGGGCATCGGTAGAAGATATATTAATTGGAAAAGAGGAGTGTGCCGAAAGATACGGGTTGACGATAAACTGGCTAAGATAGATCACGACAAGGAGAGACGTGGACTCGAGACCATGGGACTTACTTTTTCGTCCCATCAGAGCTGTTCGCGAGGCAGATTTTTAAACAATTTTCGAACGGTCAGCGTGGAAACTGAAAAGGGTCGTTTAAGGGGATCGGTTTACACTTATTTATTAGCTTACTTTTTGTTGTTGTAACACCAACGAATATTTCAGTACTCTTTTGACAGTTTACAGTACACAAGACCACATATCAATTGTTGAATTGTTTATTTTTCTAGTCAAATAGCTCCAAGCTAATTTCTTTCGAAATTCACAATGTGTTTTGATGTTCCTCCACAATTTGCTAAAACTGCAAACAAAACTGGCACAGTACTGAACAAACTAAGAACCCTCAATTTGCTTCTATACTTTTTTTAAATATTTGTTTTATCTATATTCTTTATGTACGTACATTAAAATTCCACTTCACATGCCAATATTGCTAGAGTTCTTTAGAATAAGAAGATCAAAAGAAAGTGAGCTAATATGGAATTCATCGGTCGATATTCCCCCACACCAGCAGCCAGATTCTAAGTCGAGATAGTTTGCTTTGTCGGCCACATCAGGTCGCCGTGCTATTCCCGGGGAAGTCACCAGAGTTCAAGCGTAGAGGATGTTACTGGATACAAAACAGCGTAAACAAAACCATGTTGATTTGGTTAAGGTCCATTTTAACATGACAAGTGGTGACTTGGAAATTATCGAATATTCTAATGTCTCTAACTCGCTCAACTGAGCGGTAAACGAAGGGATGAAAATGCCATAAAACAACAAATTTCCAGGAGGCAAAACGCACAGAGATAACGCGTTGACATGAAAAGTACGAAAGATTCAAAGAAAAGATGTTACTTTGATATGTTGGAATTTCAACTTGAATTCTTCCCGGTCTAATAACCATTATTATTATATGAAAAGAATTTGCGGATTTTCGGAAAGTTGGAGCAGCGTGCATGCCAGTCAAAAGTTTGCGATTTATGTGGGCTCCTGTTAAAGACTAGACAATCTGACATCTTGAAATTGAAACTAATAACATATTGCCATCACAGCCATCACAGCCACTTGTATCTGCAACATTCTTGTAGGACTTGCAGATGAAAGTATTTTTCGGAGCGTACATCTCCAAATTCCTGGACAGAAATCATTATTTTAAATTGTCTTTTTTTTTTCAAAGTGATAAATGCTTCAAATTCTAATATTTTCATAACTCTAGTTAATTTCAGATGAAAAACATATATATATATTTTTTTTTGAATTTCGTATCATAGCTCATCATTGAATATAATTGAGAGATCGTCAGCGAATGCTTTGAAAACTTAAAACACATCTGCACCCTTAGCCAGCTTTGATCTTGTGTCAAACTACAAGTTACTGGCAAGGGTTGAAGACTGCTAACTTTCCCAAAGGGCTGAACAAATAAATAATGAATTTCAACGAGCGGCGAGTATATACGTTCTCTGGCTTTCTTCGCGCAGAATTTTGTAACAGATTGCACTATTTATTTTCATCCGGTATTCGAGTGTTGAGATAAAAAAAAAAAAAGCGAGCCAGAGAAATTCCACATCAGTAGAGATCTCGATTAATTTTACGTCCATGCTTCAATAATTCATTGACGATTGTATTTTTGACGTCTGTGAACGATAATAAATCACTTTATGCGCGGATGAATATTTAATTGCCGATGCGCGTAGGGTCGAGGTATTATTTTTGTTAGAAATCACACCAAAAAAAAAGTTGAGTGTTTTCACAAATTCAACGTCTGGAAATTCACAAATTCAAGTTCAACAAACGAAATGCTCACATCCGGTTTTGTCTAAATGGTGCGGTGTAATTTATTTGTCATCTCGTTCAACATAAGAGCAACCGCGGTGCTTTCCATCTTACTTTTCTTGAAATTACTCACCTTCCACCCAGTAATCTAAATTTAAATCACCACACAGAACCAACCATAGGCTTTTTTTTTCACCCTGCGTGCGAGTGTGTTCAATCCGTGAAGGGGGACTAATGGAGTGTGGGTGCCGATCTGATGGGTTCAAATGGCTATTGTCACATTGAATGACTTCAACGTTGGACTAATTACTTTGGATACGCGAGTCCTCAACGCAAACACCATCGTTCAATCTTTCTTTCTAAATCGATAGCTAGCTACAGAATAAATAGAAATGACTAGCTAAGAACTACAGATTATGCTTGTGTCCATTGCGTAATTCTTCTACACACTACTAGAAAACGGTACATCTATTTGTAGTTGCGAATATTTTCTATTATCCATAACGACATTTTTTATTACCTATCATCTAAAAAAAGCCTACTGCATTTTTCAAAGCGGTTAAGAAAGGTTAAGATCACAGTGAAAATGACTTTATATCACAAGTACCAACTATGAAACTCATACACCCCTCGTTATGTCTATCCTGAAAATAAAAATCAATATCGTTGCTTGGTTAAATATTGAAGAATGTTGAAAGTTTTTGAGCGAAGTGCAACATTTCAAGAGCGTTCGATGTTGAAAAGCACGTGTATATAGGATCTTCTAGTTCGGTGTTCGTTGTTTAAAACAACATGGTGTAGGATGGCAGCAGCATCTTTGGCCTGAGGTTGGAGGACATAGATTGAAGAGCTTTGGAGTGAAACAAGGAGAACTTCTCTGTTGTTACAACGCTCGTCATTGGTCGTCAATCTCCGTCAAAAAGCGCTGGAAGAAAAGGGCCAGGACAAGACTGCTACTGCTGCTGCTGCCACCACTGGTGCTGCTGCATGATGTAATGAATGACCAGAACGACAATCCCTTTGAAAGGCAATGACAATAGAAACTACTTTATAACTCAAATTCTGTACGGCTGTGTTGGGCTGGGCAGTGCGGACGTGGGCAACGTCGATTTTACACTGACATAGAAATATAAATGATCTTAGATATACAGAAGAAGATGTTACTTCTTTGAAATTTAGTAAACATACTTTTTTTTTTGTGGTAAGACCTATCACTATCCACAAATGATAGAAAACAAATTTTCTCCAAGAAGCTCTTTTGTCAGATTTTTTTAAGAGTGGAAAATATTTTTATATGAAAGAATTCGAAATGAGAACATCAGCCAAGAGGCGTGCATTGTGATATTATTACACATATCAGAAAATAGTTCACGAGGACAGTAACATATCTGATGTATGAATTATAAAACTCTGTAATACGATCTCATAATCAAATGTCAGATCTGTGCATGTTCTATCGAGTCTAAACCTTTAAAAATACAACATAGTAAAACCAGGACATAAATGTCACGCCATTTTGCTTCACGGTCAAGCGAATTGAGGAGGTTGAAAGGTCACGCTGATATGCAAAAAAAAAGTCTTATAGATTAATTTAATTGTTGTCCAGTAAGCATCTGGATATTGCAAGTTGAAAGGTCATCTTCTCATCTCTCCTGGCTGCCAAACACTGTCAAAACGTCAGGCATCACTACAAATCGCTAACAAAATTACGCATTGTTCATTACGATTATCGAATCCATGTTGAAATTACTATGCGAAGATTTCTTTCTTTGTAACCTCACCGAGTGCTTGTTCGTTAACTACATGACTCGACTCGTGATGAAAAATATAATTTCCGTTCAGTCTCGTGTTTGTGTAGGTTTAAGCTGCGAGCTCCAATGCAATTTAAATCTGCGGTGAGCAAAGAATAATAATCGCTATGTTGTAAAGAAAAAAGGCAGCAAGGAAATATGTTTGCTCGGAACATATGGGGGAACAAGGAGCAAATTATCGACCTGTCAATTTGTCTATATCCAATCAGATAAAGCTATAGATCAATCACAAGTATGATTTTCTAATGTATTTGAATGGAAGAAATGACACAGAATGTATGCATATTATTAAATTTTGGTATGGATATATGTATAGTAAATAATTCAATCTAACAAAAACAAAAAATTGCTGAGATAATACTTTATTGACGAATGCGAATATATTATGATGCGCCATTATTCCATTTCAGCATTTTAGCGCAAGGGGCTTTGAACTATGCATTTGCATAGTGAATTTTAACTGACGTTATTGCAACTTCATTAGCGCCATTGTTGAAAGTACAATCTAGCTGACAACTAGAAAGATATATTTTTTTAATAACTCATAGTAATGACCGTATCCAAAACGAGGAACGCCCTTATTTTGTTTCCGCATTACCAACTGGATCCGGTTCGCTTCAAAAGAGTTTTCTTTCGACCAATCGAATTGGAGTCACAATGATTCAACCAAGCTTTATAATTGGAGCGGACCTCAAGCATCAAAGATGGCTGGCTCAACTTTCAGGGTGACGAATTACGTGATACAGCCCATGTATCCACTTGCACTGAAGATCAAATGTAGATAGATCCTCATTCGACGTCAGCCAATCCTTCGCTCCTTGAGAAAATCCTTGAGATTTTCGTGAAACGGGTGCTTCTTTACCAAACTCTCTGATGTGCTTTTATGAGCACATTACACTTATTCAGTGCTAGACTTACTCTTAGGCTGACGAGGCCCAGAGGTGCCGCACCATGAGTGGGCGCCAAAACGGGCTTGTCTATTGTGTTGAGATTTCAAGAAAATACGAAGGTACTTTCTTCCTTCTAAGTGCTACTAGAAAGTACTCAATTGATACTCCAAAGTTAAGATTTTATGCATAAATAGTATAAAAGCCAAATTATGTAGGTGGAAGGCCCTCCTTCCTGCCTTTTTAAGCTGTGCCTTGTTTCAAAGCGGGGAAGTTTTTGGGGGTCTAAAAGCATTCTCACCATGTACTGGTGTAATTGTTACTAACGTGGACACGAAAAGAAAAACTTATCAAATATGCAAGTGTTTTATTGCGGTTAGTTTTCGAGTGAAGGTCTAAAACCTGTGTGTCTTACAGAAGAAACTCGCCCACAGAGTAATTAAGTCAACAAGTCGTGAAGATACATGTTTGATTGTTCGTTTGTTTGCACGAAACGTTGCAATTTTTATAAGAGAAAGACCAAAGTTTATTTTGATAGCACTTGGTCTGCGGTTTTCTTTCCTTCATCCCAAGCGTGGGGCGAGAAAAGGTAGAGATGATAAACAAAATGAAATCCCTGTTCATTCTCTACGATGATCCGGGATCACAAGCAGCGATCCAGCCATTGGCCCACATGGCCGGCTTGCCTTGGCAAGGATAAAGCGAACATTTCCACCCGGTATTTTCATAGGGAATTGGAAGAATGTTTTGATACCCAGATAAATCGAAGACAAGACAAGGAAAATGATGCATTAAAAAGCGTTTAGCATGACCGTAGTTCTGACTTTTTTTGAATTTAGTATTAGAACAATTCTCGCACGTTCACGAAAGTACTTATGAGGATTATTAATATAATTTTGTCAAACTACAGCTGGAGATAGCATTAAACCATTCACTAAAATTGAATTGCGTCGTGCCTGGAGATGTGTTCGGTTTGTCTGTGTAGAGATCAATTCGTAATGTACACATGTCGGCTGGTTCGTTCCGGGCTAGGTCGTGTCATACAACAGCTCGGCGCCATCCCGTTATCCAGCGGCGTTGGCCAGCGCAAAGCAACGCAACGTGCACACAGAGAGAATTCACTCAGCGACGCTGCAGCGCTGGCCAACGCGTGTGGCTGCGGTGTAGAGCGTTGCATGAATCGGCTCTTCTGTGAATATAAATATCGTAGCCTAGAGCGGCGATGGGAAATTGAACTGACACGTCACAAAAAGAGCTCGGCGTGCTGCGCACAAAGGAAATCATTTTATGCACGATTTTACATTTGGTGAATCCATCTAACACTGCGCTGTCCAGTTAAATTTCACTCTTCTTGCTGGTCGCGCGCGCACGGAAAACAAAACAAATTGAGGGTGGGGGGGTTGATGTTGGGAGACGTGGTTTGTGGTGGACCGAAAATGTTTGCCAAGGTTTGATGTTCATCTATATTTTTGGTCATTTGCAGGCTGTTTAAAGAACAATTGATAGTAATAATCGCTTAAAATGACTTCCAAATTTTCAATTAATCTCAATTCTACTTCCAGACAGCACGTAAACGAAATGTACCAAAGAAAACAACCAGGGCGGGCGTTTTATTTAAATTAACCTTTTACGTAGTCTGCAGCCGGTGTCCCTCAGCGTGGCGTAACAATTGAAACGAGTTGTCACTCCGTACTGGTTGCGCCATTTTCTTGTGGCAAAGAAAATTACAAACATCTCTGAACAACTCGAAATTGCTCTTCTGTCCACCACGAACCGACGCTTCTGACGTCCCAAAGGACGCCACTGTACAAAAGCACGCGTCGAATCCGCTACCTCTTTACGTTAGCCCTCATCCCTAATGGGACGAGCAGACACATATACACGTATGAATCCCCTCACTGGCACAAATTCACCACCGCACCATCGCCATATAACCTAACTCACTACACATAGGTACAACTGGCGTACCTCTACATATAGTGCGGCGTCACATATAGTTTTCCACCGTTCATGCACATTCCTCATCCCATCAATGCAAAATAGTCTAGCAAATTCTGTTTTGCGGTTTTACGAATGACTGAGTTTTTCAATGCTAACATGCGAAACACACAACTCATTAGGACAGGTTGATGATGAATTTACCACGCTGAGAGAACCGCTCCTCGCCGCGTCCCTCATCGCCCCTCCTCGTCCCCCTTTCTCACCCTCGGCCGCCCGCGCAATCAACACAATATGTGACGATGTATAACAACTCTATTGCAACAATTATCGCGTCCGTAACTGCCAACAATTGTGGAAGCGACAGGGAGGGGGTTACAGGTATGTTGTGCACAGTTTTGGGACGCATGATGTTTAGCTCTATAAACAGAATCAAAAGTACTACACATGTCGATGTTATTGATCAAGATAAGAATCAAGTACTGTCATAGTTTGTTTTTTGAATGGTCATGCTCTTGTGTTTTTATCTAAAATGTACTGCAAATCGACACACATTAGTTTTACATTGAAAGATAACTGCACCCATTTTTAATGCCCCATTACTACATGCATCACAGCTCTAAAATGTTTACGCTTTGAAAGTTCAGAGACTTTTCCGCGCGATCACAGAATGTTAACCATGATACGTTTTTCTGTTTCTTGAAACTCTTAACTCCGCTAGGAAGTTTCAATCGAATCATGACCCAACTTGTGTTTGAACTACGTTAGAGCGTAAATATCCATATGTTATATCAATATTATAATAGCAGTACCCTTAGGGCTTAGTATCAGTTGGAAATATTTTTTGACTTCTAACTGGTGTGTGTGTGTGTGTGTGTGTTTGCGGGGGATGCAAACAAAATGCGCATCTATGAAAAATGAGTTGCTCTCACGTAAAATAACCACAAATAATGGACGTATCATCATAATTGGATTTTTATATCTCCGTTTTGTACATAATTGCTATACAGGCCTGCTCGTTTGTATAATAGGCTAGCACATGTACATGTGTGGAATGGAAGCAAATTGGCCACTCATGAGTAACAATGCTATATATGCTGTATTTGCCACATATTATTATACTGCTGCCTTGGTTGGCCCATTATAGCGGAACACCACAGCGTTACCCATAATATTCGTACCGTACATACGACAGGAAGGGGTGGGGGGTAGAAGCGAAAGAATCCGCATTGTCAATCGCTCAAACAATTCGTCATTCAAATTAATTACCCTAATTAACAATTACGCATTACATTGTGGCCGTTGCTCCATAGATAGTATTAAGTGTGCTTCATCGTGCATGGACTTTTTTTTTATAAACATTTATTTTCATATTCTTTCGTGCTTTTATTAATATGATGTAGCGTACTGGGCGTAACAATTCAATGTACATGATGTGAAAGCATTCAGTTATGCATTGGAAACAATTCGCAAGAAGACAAATAAAACATTCATCTGTACTGGTAATGGACATGCAGCTGGTTATCAAGACAGAACTCGCGGCTGTGAAATATATGGCCGCAAGCAAGCAATGCATTTCATTTTTGATGTCGGAATAAAATTAATATTTTAAACGTGGCATCTTCTTGGATGCTGTTCTGGCTTGTATTACATGTTATCAAACGCCACCACTAGCATATATAGCAGCGTACATTATGAAATTTTCAATTATAATAAAAATATATTGTAATAAATCTATCCCCACGCTTATCATCTTACTAACTTGCTTTACCGCGAGTAATGTACCCTTTCAAAACCTTTTTGACTTATGCGTGGTTCACGCCAGTTCTATACCGTACTGTTGGACATGTTGGAAACACCGGTTCTCATGAGATCATCGAAGTTAAGCAAAACTGCGCTAAGTCAGGTATTGGATGGGCTACCATCATACACATGACCAGTTCTGTTCGGGAGAGAGGTTGGAGGGATGCATGTAAGTACAGCAACGTCATTTGCCTTGCTGATCAACCTCTCGACAGCATGGAGGAATCCTGTTGTTTGCGCTGTATCGTCCTTTGTAAGGGACGTGACGCCGGTGGTTCCCTGGGTGCTCTTCAACAGAAGCCGGCACCGGATTTTCCCTCCTCTGTTCTAGGCTAGATTAAGTTCATCATCATCCACTTTTTCGCCGATGCCATTTGACCTGTGCCGCAGTTCTCGTTGTCAAAACAGTGTGTCGTTAAACACAATAATCGAATCGAAACATTCCCAGTTCTACATGACATCAAAGCTAATGGCACGCAATGAATTAATGCATATTTTACCACCGTGATAACAATGGCGTGCTCAGCAATGTAAAAGGCAATCTTTGAGCACAGGTGTATCTGATTTGACGTCGGTGTCTCAGCATCGCAGCTTCATCACGTTTGAGAGAAGATTAAAGCCAATTGAACGACTTGAACCAACAGTTCTCTTGAATTCACAAAGACTTTTCGCACCCTCGGTGCTTCGGGAGTTTGCGGCACTGTAGGCGTCAATATCTCCAAATATTGGATTTTGATAGAGGTAAACGAGCGTAGCGAAAAGGTGTACTGGTCGCGGCGGTTCTGGTAAGACCAACGCTTCGAAGCAATAGAAATCTTAAAATTATCCATTCTTATAAATTCGATACTAAAATACTACTGATTAAAAAGTTAGAGATTATTCCGGTGTCAGTGGCAATTAGGTAACGTTAAAAGATTTTATAGAAAAAATAATCTAAAGTAAAAATGATAAAATTTAAGAACAACTTACCTACTTGGAGGAACGGGATCTAGCATACGGGATCGACCAATGCCCAACTATAACTTCGACAACTATTTGAACTGGGTTTTGAATGCTAAATGAAGAACAACTAAATTTCCCTTTTTCCAACCTTTCGTAACTTGTACCTGTTACTGTTTCAAGGGTAAAAGCAGTCCAGACAATTTTCCGATAAAAAAAGAACCACAAAAAAATTATTGCATCCTAAATACATACAAACATACATACAAGCATCCTAAATGCATCTAAATAAAATAATCGGCGTCAATAACTAAAAAACTGACCTATTTAGTATTTTCGGAAAAAAAGTTCCGAACAAATTGGCGTTTTTTTTTACTAACTAACCAATTATGTGTGTGGAAAAAACGCACTGCTAAGGTTAGATCAAGTTGACATGAGTCTAAAAACAACCCAACGATAACGTTTTTAGGCCAAAGTTTGTTTTTTTAGTGAAATGATCAACAACTTGTTCAGTCAGTCGTCCGTGGGCGATCACGTAGGTAGAGTGCAGCAAGAACATACCAATGAATTGTGCAGTAAATTGCTTCCAAGGTCACGAGACGTCGTTAGTGAATTGCAAGGTACTAATGTCTGCCGAAACCAACGCAATTATCTTGTAATAAGCATTCCTTATAGACATTGTGGTCACAATGAGGTCGCTATTTGGGATGGTTAAATATGTTTAGAAATCAAACTGATATATTTGTAAGGGGGGCCAATTTCTTGAAAATCTGACTCTTGATTACGTGTTGACCTCTCAAAGGTGTAATTTTCTCTCAGCACCTGATTGCGGTGAGTATGCAAGGTATTATTATTTACATATTAAATAATTGTACAACTTTGAGAGAAAAAAAACAATGATATATATTATTTTACTGACAAACCTCAATGAATTGTCCGAACAGAGTTTTTTCTAACAAAATGTTACATAAATCTTTTGTTACAAAGATTCCTGACTTGTTTAAAATCCGTTTCTGACTTCAATGACCAATCAAGTTTGTAATTTCCCTTTTTCAAGTGGTTAAAGTGTAGGCAGGGAATGGTAAAAATTTTGCATTAAAATTTTGCAAACAGAACTATAGATAGCCTTTAAGTTAAACAGCTAGAAATCAAGCACGTTGCAGACAAATAAATGAACTTTGTTAGAACAGGGTTTTTTTGTCAAAAATATTTTCATTTTTTTCGTACATTGTCGTGAACATAGTTACAGAAAATAGTTAATTCTTGCACGTGGAGTTTCAAATCAAAAATCCGGCATGTTTGAACAAAATTTCTCTTTATTTGCAGCATATGTGATTTGCAAAAATGTGTCTAAAATCACTTGGAACCTTCATTTTGACACGGTATTAACCTATCTCTGAAATAAGAAATTGTTCATGCTTAATGGTGGTAAAATCCGTTTAAATTTAACTTTTTGTGTACCTACGACTGTCGTACGACATATTGAGATTTTCATTGATTCCATTTTAATCTGCGGTATGACCATGGCTTGTCTGCAAAATTTTGATCTCTATTTATGTAGGTAAGACAGCAAATGAAAGTCAGACTAAAAATGAAATAAAATAATAAAATAAAAACAACAATCTACGCTCGATCCACAATTAACCTTGTGTCTGTACAGGTATGTTGTTTTGGTTGTTCTACTTGTTCTCATTCCTTCCGAATGAGATTAAATGTATCACAGATTATTCTAAATTCAACTCAAAATTAAAAGAACACTTGCTTAAATTATCACCGTACTCCATCAGAGAATTCACTGTCAAGCAATCACTCATTTAGTAATTAGTATGTCTCACCTGATAAAAGTAACTATGATTAGTAGTAATAGTAAAAAGTATTAGATATATTGTAAAATTAATTGTTAAACAATGTATTTTGTAAAAACAAATAAACAAACAAACAAACAAACTTCAAAATCTACGCCCATGATTTGTCGGCAGAAATTGCTCTAATCGTCAAAATTTTAGCTTTGATAACTTTCTTCTAAAATTGTAATCACCGATTATCTCTGTCGACTAGTCATACTTCTCTAATGACACTAAGTATCTCATTTGTAATCCATGTAGTAGACATCTAAATTAAAACTTGTAATAAAATGAATAAGGACAATCTCTTGAGCTATGCACTAAATTTAGGGCAAGTTTCTATTATGTGCTGAAATATTTGAAGGAAATGAAGTAGAATTCTGACGCTCACTGACGAACTGCGAATACAGATTCTAATTTTATTGATTGGCGTGAATTCCGCTCGGTTGATCAGCCCACTTTCTCGTTATCAACGTTAAACACTTGCCTCTAAGAAAAATAGAACATCTGATGATCACAAATTACAAGCTCATCAATCAAGCGGGATATAAAGTAGCAATATACTTCGCTCCGAGCACCACCTATATATTATACTGACTGTACATCACTCCAATAATGCGTTCAGGGGTTAACAAGCACATACTAAAATGCATCCCTAGAAATATTAAATTAAGTTGACTTTGAATGGAATTTCAGGAATTTTTATATATAAGAAATTGCCTTAATAAATCTACAAAACGTCATGATTGCTATCCCGTGAATATTGCATTCAGTTGAGAAATAAATTGAAGCGATGCTAGTTCGGAATTGCACGCAAAAAGAAGACACCGCATTATGAATTTTGATGTTTTATTTTTATTCAAAATGACTGCTGCTTATTTGCAGAGCGAAACCCAATGAAAATAATTCATGAAAGTCGCATTTAGGACATACTACTATCGATAAAATTTTGAAACCCCTAGATCTGTATAAAGCCAATGATGGTATCTAGTGTGGCTCGTGCTGGTTTTTGAGTAATGATAAAAGAACACGCTTAGCACCCGGTAGCCGCGAGGTGATGCCGCTTGTTGCGTGCACCCCTTACAACCCCTCGGAACAAGCCCTTACAGGCTAGCCGACTAACTGCCCTGATCACTAATAGCCTATAACAGTTGCAACAACAGTAGATGGCTTCAGTCAGGAGGCATAATTATAATTGATGGGTTCTGTGGTCAAGAAACACTTGTTCAAGCTTTTTTGCAACGTGTCTGGTGGTGCTGGTTGTAATTGCTATGAAGGGGATGCTTTTTTTTCTTGCGTTTAAAAGAGAATTAATATAACTTCTCGGCGGTGAAAATGGTAAAAATGTTTACAGTAAAATAGGGGAAATGTTTCATGAGCAGGATCTAACTAGATTGGTATTAATTATGTTTGAAATCAAAGATTATTACGAAACGTGTTATCGTGGTCTTATCATTTCTGACAGGCGAATTTTCAACTGACGGCATACTTGCTCAAGTCTGTACCTCTTGGCAGTTTCCGAGAAGCAAGTTTCCCTGACGCTACACAGTCTGACACACTGCAGACTACGGGGATGAAACCTGATCACGGGGCACAAATATTAACTTGATGAACTTATTCTAAAGAGGTGACCCAGTTGATTTATCAGAAGATATGCTTCCGGAGTAAAGCATATTAGATTATGTTTTGCTAGATGTAACTTATTAGATGAACAAACTGTAAAATTTAAAAAGGAACGAAAAGAAAGGTAATTTTTAAAATTGATGACGGTAATCTGGAAAATAATCGGACATGGAATACACTGCATTCTTAAACAGAAATGGAATAGAAATTTTAACGTGTCTTTTATAAAATTGAAGAAAAAAAACCTAGTCTGCTTGACTACTATGCTCAGAAAGAAGTCTTGAATAAATCAATACAATTTTCCTCGTGAACGTTTGTTTAGACTTCGACTAGATACATAAAAGTCTTCCCTTTCCTGTCAGAGGGCAGCCACTCACATCACATTTCACAAATACAGAATATTACACACAGACACAGCTCTATCAATTTTAGCACGAGAGAGACAGAGAGAGAGAGAAAGAGCCAGCGAGAGTAGCCGTTGACCAACAAAGGGATGAAGTGCCATCTCCATCTACCGCGTGATTAATCTAAGACATCCATTATATGGTTGCAGAGTAATGCACTTATGTGCCTTAATATACTCTCTTCATGTGTACATAGACAGAGGACCCCAGTGGCACTGTCATGCCCATTCACTTGCTTCCAACGACGTTACACATGACCTATACATGAAATAATAGGCACCAAGGAAACAGATGCTGTAGAAGGATTTCATCTCACCACCGCGTGAGGTCGACACCCCTTTCCTCTGACACCAAGTGTACGTTCAGTAAAACGAAGGACAGTTGATTAACAGTACGGGAGTAAATTTAAAGCAAAACACAAGTGAAAAGAATACTCGGTACGAGAGAAATTTTAGGCGCGTTGACTTTCAACTAGTTGCTGTATAAATAAGAATGGCATAGGCTATAAAGCGTATTCCGTACCCCCGAACTTAAGGATTCTCTCAGAGCGCATAGCGAGCGGGGGTAGACATCTTACTTGGTTGTGACTGGAGGCTATATGGGAACTTTCTTACGTTGATTACATTCTAAATACGCAATGTTAAAAATTAAATAATTATTCGCATTATGTAGTCCTGGATTTTGATCGATGAAGCGGATTTGCGGCATGCGTCGAGCCACGCGTACCGCGTTGCGGGACCAAGTGGGATAACGGCGTTGATGCTGTGGCTTTTTGACACGCGTCTTTTCATCTTCGAGCTCACCGTGCGTTACACACAAACGCACACGGACACGCGGTTTTCCCGGAGTGTTTTATACTTGGACTTGTGTTGACCGTGGTTTCCAGTAGATGGACTGAAAATGTTGTTGCCTTGTTTGTGGGGAGCTTTTTAGTGCGCTGCTTCGACTTACTGTATACAATCAACATCCTCGAAAACGCTCGGCCTTGCTGTACACACAAGCTTTGTAAATAATAATGACGATTTTCACTCAACGTGTATCACGCATGTTGCTTAGTAAATCATAGAGATTATAATTTAAACATCGTACAGAGCTAGTTTATACATCTTCAGAGTTAAAACTTTTTAATAGTTTTCGGGGCTAACATTTTCCCTGTGGTTTTTTTTTTTTACAAACAAATATGTCGCGTAACGTATTCCGACGTGTGTAAATTTTGTTCTACCCAATTTATAGCTTCATTTTATTTATCGTCGTTTTTTTTGCGTTTGATGAGTTTTTCTTCCCTCGCTTTCCGTGTATTCATCTTATTCGTGACCGAAACAGCTGACTTTGTGGAGGTGGCGTTCTCTGTTGTTCCGTGTCAGGTTGCCGTAAAGGAAAAAAGAACGCACGGGAAACAACAACCACGTTGAACGAGACGGTTTCAATGGTTGGTTTGGGGTTGACTATAGACATTAAGTCACCAGCAGTGCAATACTTTGATGCAGAGGAAATCAAAGTTTGTAAATTAGTTCGAAAAGCGCTAACCAATCCATTGCACCGCAAACACGTTCAGAAAACGGAATTCTATCGCTGATTAGAATAGGAATTCAATTGTAGTATTTAAATTAATAATACAAATGATGTGGGATTTTTTTTTATTGGTTGCTTTCACGCCAGAGGTTTCCATAATACATCCATTCAAATAAATGTTAACAAGGGTCTCATTTCTAGTTGAATTATAATTTCATTCCCTCAAATCATGGTAGAGAAAACTGAAATCATGGAGGAAAATGACAGCATGCGAAATGAAGCAGCCAAGCAGCCAATACCTTCGACACTGTGTTTATTAAAAAAACACACTTTTTTAATATAAATTACTTATTTGTAAAATAGCTAATCATGGCTGTAAAAAAATTCAATTTTAATCTAAATTTTTTACAGAGCGTTGATCCAAGTTTCATCTCTCCAAATTAAATTTTAACACTTATTTATGTTTCCAAGTAATGAATTAAGATGTATTACTTCACACCGAAAAATTATGAAAATTGACAATTTTTTTGCTACTTATTATTATTAAAACTTACAAATTATTGTACTTATAAAAAGAATCTCCCTTAAGAATACCCTACAGCAACCATACAGCCCTACAGCACCTAATCCATTGTACACCCTAAAAAATATTCTTTCTCAGCCAAAAAGTAAGTGTTCAATCAGGCTGGCAAAACAAAACAAATTCAATTCAAATCGGTAATTTCGTTTAAACTGTCGCTGTGCACCGAAGTAGTTTAGAGCGTAATTATCCCCTTTAGAAGATCTTTGGATACTTCTAGTTGGTTTCAGACTCGCGCACTATACGTATTATCATGATAGGAACTCGATTTACGCTAAAAGCTCCCCAAAAGTGCGTACATATAACGTGGTCTATTAACGCCAAGAATATCACCAGCTGCCTTCGGCGATCACCCTAGAAAATATTCCTGGTAACACATGACCATTTGAAAAATCCAATGAGCAATAATTATCAAAGAAAAAGAAAAAAACACAGTCTAAATAATGCAAAATCAAGGTTGTGGTTAAAGCCCTTAAAACGCGCATTCTTAATTGTATCCACCCTCCTGAGTCAATTTATCAACTCACAGAAATATACTAAATCTCCTCCAATTACATTTCTAAATTCATATTCTTTCTCCGAACTATTTATTGAGCAATATCACACCTACATCTCCCAAGCTCAAATTGTTATGTCACGTATGTCACTTGCAATGACGCCAGCAACGAATATCGCGCAATGTTCTAGGCGCACGGGCACTCGTTGCCAGCAGCGTGATCCATGCACACGAGGCATTGCGGGACCAAAAGTTGATGCAAATTGAAACATTTCACATCGATGGGAACACATTCCTGTCCCCCGATTGCGTGTGCTGCGATGACAATTCCCGCTACTAACTCGCGGGTTGCTCGCACCTCTCGCCTGGCACATTGCACGCTCACGCACTGTGCGTGCGACTGTGTGTGGGTGAGTGTGTCAGTGTGAATCCCAACCCACTAGCTTGATGAAACACCCATGGCGTTTGCTGCGAGCAGGGTGCCATGCCGTCTATGATGTCTAACCTGCGACCTGACTTTAATTTGTTGCTATTATACTGTGGCTTCTTGTTTATTCAAATTGTGCGTAAAGTTTATTTAAAAACATACATTTTTTTCTTTATATTTATAAATACGTTTAGTTGTGAATTGAATACACGAACAATTTTGGTTGGGTTGGGACGGACAACGTTGCGCAAGATGATTCAGCTCGGCCCATGCTTAAGAATTTTAGCACATTGATGAAAATGATTGACACGCATGTCATTTATCTCATTCTCTTCTGATTTGAACCGCGTTCATGCATCAGTTCCACAATGGATACAATAAAATACGTATTGCATGACAGTGTCAAGAGTTCAACGAGTTTAATTAATAATATTTTAATCCATTGTGATTTCATTAGAGATGACGGTTTGCAACAAGGCGTAGACGAAACGTATGGAATAATAGTAGTTTATCAACGTTGGTTTGAAGCCACAATGCCACCTAACTGTGGGAACGGGGAAATGTGCAAGTACGAAAACAAGATATGTCGGGTGCGCCTCTAGAAGACGTGTCGTAATTAGCATTTATCGTTTATAACAAAAATTATTGAAAAAAAAAATATTAGATGTAAAAAAAATATTAGATGGAATATTAAACCTGATAAAATGTGCCAACGCCTATGAAAGGCCGTAACCTCCGCCCACGAATCGCTGGTTCAAGGCACGAGCAATGTGCGAGCAATTTGAGCAGGTGGCACTGCTAAATTCTTCTGTTGCGACAATCAAATCGAACCCAACTAGCGAGGAATGCAGTACCCATGTTGTTTTCTGCCGATTTTTCTGTGCTGTACTGAAATATGCTGCAATATTTCATAATTTGTGCAGCGTTTTGAAAGTAAATCGCATGGAACTAATATTATTTTGATCAACTCGATTTCAGTACCAATAATTCAATGAATGTCACGTGCTTTGGGTGGCTCTTCGAATTGAGCATTACTGTCAGTACCAACAAATATGCGGAAAACATAATCAAATAACATGGTTCGAAAATATTGTGGGCCATTGCTCTATCCAGGGGAAGGTACTTTTAAATGTTATATTTCCAGGCAATTGAATTTTGAACCTTTAAAAATTAAATAATATCGCACACAATTAAACAAAATGTACTCTATGGATGTCTTTGAACGATATTTTCGACGCTATAGATCAAGACGATTCTGACGACAATTTCGTTTGACTTTCTTTCCTAATTAGAACGCTTTTTTTTCTATAACTTCTTTCTCTACAACGACGACTCACAGGTGTTTTTTAAAAAATAATGACTTAACATCATTAAAAACAAATTGGACAACTACGAGAGGATGTCCCAATTATTTTCTCATGCCTGCCTTTCCACACTATCGTCGTCGCCTCCGCCTGGAACAGCGTCGGCCCAGGGTTAACAATCCATTCGTATCTTTCCCCGTGGTCATGTAGAGCAACCCGTAGCAATTAATTAATGATGTCATCTTGGGTCGGCTCGCGATGATAGGATTACTTTGAGGAAATGTGTTCACACCCAAAGACCGAAATGATCCACACCCAAGCACCATCATCAATCATCGACCGCGCTTACTATGATCAGTATATGAAAATCCTTCGATCACTCGGTAGGCAGTCTACCGATGTAAATGCGATGCTTTAATCTATGGGTTACTTATATATTGTGTTAGTGTGATTAACGATATTAAACATAATTATTGCTAAACTGGCACGTTATTTTTTTAAACAATTCTAACAAGAATTGTTAGACATCATTTCACAACATAATTTCATCAACGAAGTCGAACATGACAAGCACTGTTAGCGCACGTTTAAATCATTATTTTAATCTCATGAAGTACAATTTTGAGTCTCAAATAAAGGACGTATATTTTTTTTTCATAACAGGTACTGCATTTTGTATACGTGTTCTTAAACACATATTTTTAAGTAAACTATTGAACGATTTCATTTAGCGACGGAAATGGCTGCAGCATCAAAGTGGTAATGTTGATCAAGCAAACCAACTGCCCCATGCTCATATCGCCAATCCTAATAAGTGACACCCATGAAAGACCGTGGGAAAATAAATATATTTTAGGTTTTAAAATAGCAGTGCATTGCTATTTTAAAACGTAAAATATATTTTTGATGTAATTTTATTAAGTTGAATTGGTGTAATATTATAATTTATCAAATTTCAAATGTAATGCATTGGAGCTAGTGATAAGTAAATACGGACAAACAGATGATTGTTACACTTAAATCAATATTTCTTATAATACATTTATTTTTCTGATGCACAGTTCTAATTTTAATTGATAAAATATGGCCCTCCCGGGTCAACTTCACCTTTAACGTAACTCATAGTTAATCTGTAACTTAATTTAACATCGCACAAAGTTAATATTTGAAATGGAGAGAGAAAATACAATCTTACCACTTTTATTATTATTATTATCACTAGGATATTATTCTCAAAACTATTGAAAAAGAAGTTACGAGCTTAACTTTTGAGTTGAAAAGCTGAGATTGTAGAATCTTTGGTGTCTAGAATGCACGAGATCTAAGTTGGATACGGGAAGTGCAATCATTGTAATCAACTTATCTCAAACTTGCTAGTTTTAATTTTATGCGGTCTACTTTGAATGCCATTAATTCCTGCATAACTATTTGTTCTTCTTAGAGTTATTAAAAGACAAATAGAACAAGAACGTACCTATGATTGTAACACGCTTACACAGTGTTCTTTCTTATGAGTAACAAATTTAAATTATCTTCAAAAATCAAAAGAATCTTAGGAATAATTGAAGTAATTATGAAATCAAAATAATGCATAGTTTTCCGTACGAAACGTTCCTGTTCCAGTTTCAAATATCATCGCTCCTAGCGTACACTTTATGAACAATTCTAACAAGGTGCACGAAAACTGTCTTATTTCTTTCTATCCTCACGCAACAGCTTTTATTTCTCTAGCATTGACAGACCGCGAATCCCTCCAGCAATTCTCGCATCACATATGTGCGTGGGGTGTACCTTTACACATTGACAACCGTTTCAGTCCGTTTTTACGGCAGCACATCTCTGTTAATGACACAATAGGTGCTTACTCCAAGCTCGTTGTCACATAATCAATACGCGCATTGTCAACCATCAGAATGGGCGAAAAGCGTTAGCCCTTCATCGTAAAAGCAGCACTCTTTTTTTCATCCCAATCACCTACTCACTGTTTTTATTCGCCTTGTTGTAACTGCTTATTGCCATTTCCTTGCTGTATGCTTGTACTTGTTTGCCTGTATGAAAATAGGGGCAGCTGAGAGATAAACAAAATTGAAACGCAGGGCGCGTTCAAAACGTTTCCACGTTCTCTATTGACAACGCGGGGCGTTATTACATTTTTTCCCCGTGCGCTGGCGTCGCGCGTCCTCCGTTGAAATTCTCTTTAGCTTGTTTTTATTTCCTTCTTGCAAGACACACTTTTTGATCTCGTTTGGAATTCATTACGTCATTGGCCTCCGTGCTCGTGTACACGATTACCTATTTGCTGCATGGCGCGCCCCGTCCCGCCGTGACGCGACGCTATTTTCTTTTGGCGCATGCACAGGCATTCGAATTGTCCAAGAGGTTTGTGTGCATCGGGCGCCCTATATATCTGTGTGCACCCTCTGCGCTGCTGCTGTCTGGGTCACGATGTACAATTCAATATCCAGAAAGCTCGAAAATCGCCCCCTTTTGAGCTTACGTAAGCTTTACTGTTGTTTTTTTGTCTGGATCTGGATTTGGAATATCTGAATTAAAATAAAAAGTGAAAAAATCATTATTTTATGTACCTATAAGCTGCCTTTTTTTACACATATGCTGAAATAAAAATAAAAAAAAACAGCGTTAAATAGTTTTAAAAAGGTTGTAACATCTGCTGATAATTCTTTAACCATTCTACTCTGGTAAAATAGAATACATTGCGATGCTCGCTACGCTCAAAAATTACAATATGTGGCAAAATAGATAATCCCGAGTTCGTAGTTTTGTCGGTATAATAAATATTCAACATAAAATAATTTCATATTTATTCAGATAAATAAAACATTGTATTGATTTCCATCAAGAAAATTGTGCAATATTTCTTTACATTCAATCCCGATCTGCTCACTAGCACTTTTTACCGCGCGAAATCTTCTTCGTTTCCATTGGAATCAGTTTCCTGGCGGCCGCTGGCGCGCTGTAGCGACGCCGGGCGTCGAGCGTCGAGCGTCGGGCGGAGCCCCTCGACGACGATCGGTCTCCGACGTCGATCTCCTCGCCACCGATATGTCTGAAAGACGTGCGAGACTGATCCAACTGTTACGCCCGAATGCTCTGCTTGATTTGCTCCCAGCCAAAAGGAAACTCTCGCGAGGCCTCAGCAGACGACGACATGAATTCTTATAGTTTATCTCATGTCAACCAATATCAAATAACAATCTTATTTGTATACAAAAAATCAAACATTCACCCGTGACAATATTTTCGTGAAAAAAAGTGACACGTGTTGAAAAGTGCAACATAAATCAGAAGACATACATTCTGGCGACGTTATGTAGATCAAAATTGGCGACATTTCCATTGTGAATGAATCGTTTATGAGGGGACAGTGTTCTAAGACTCGATAACTGTTATGTTTTACGTACTGCTATCCTATTTCAGGCATTTACGACCAAAGATGGTGTGAATGCAACCCTAAACTAATGAAACCACCCCTTCCAACGTTCTAGCAGATGCCCCCCAAAAAAAAAGCTTCTTCTTCGCATTATAATAAAACAATAACTTTTTGGAAGATTTCACCATTTTTTTGTTAACATCTAATAAAAGTTTATGTGAAAATGGGTTGTAAACAGATTATACTTGATCTTCTCCACTGGCAGCATTAACTATTAATGCTTTTTCACTTGTATCGTAAAATGATGATCCCAGTTTTTTTATAGATTGCGATCTCAGCACAAAATTGTTCATAAATGTATGATCCGAACTCTGTGTAAAATAAAATGGAAATTTATAAAGAACTGCGTTTGCTAGCTGAGACAGAACAGTAGAGGCCGAAGAACGATGGAATCAATCTGGACTAAGGAGAATGTGGTCTTGGGGTGGGTGGCTGCATGTGTTTCTAACCGAACCTTGAAGAAAGGGGCAACCATTGGCTGCCTTACACCACGATGGCATAACTAGCTCAGAGGGTGCCAGCAGAATAATAAACATGGCCCCTTTAAAACAGGAGTACTTAAACATGGAGAAAGTCCCGCCGGACGACAAGTTTATACAGAAACAGCTAGACGCATTTTGTTAACAAAGTTAAAGGAATAGCCTAATGAATAATATAAACTTGACAGAGCACATGATTTTGTTAAATAACTGTTATGAATTGAGAAAATAAATTGGCTGCTGCTTTCAATCCAATCAGATATTTTCAGGATGTTACAAAAAAAATGTTTGCCGCCAATTGATCTGTCAGGAAAATGTGATGAATGAACAAAGGGACCTGTCCAGTAGATACTGAGCTCAAACGCGTGAACCAACCATCTTGACTCGTGGCAATGTTCCCGAGCCAAGCCATAGAACTAAGTGAGAGCGGGCAGGAGAAGTAATATCAAGTTTGATACATTGCACACTGGCAGTTAATTCACATTTACGCATCTAGCCAGCTAAATGGGAGACGACAACGGCGGGCGCGAACTTGTCCTTTCTCTCAGTGCAGTTACTACTACTCCGGGGACACGGGGTGTGGATTTCCTAAGCTGTACTGAATGAGGTTTAGTATTTTGAAAGCTTATAGTTCCTGGACCCTAGAGGCCAACTTGGCTACCGGAAACGCGGACTCACGCCGCAAGACAAATGGTGTCAGTTAGTCAATGTGCGAACTGAGAAATGGAGATAAAGAGAGTGTAGAAGGGATGATAATATATAAGACGTGTATGTGCTTGAGAGAGATACAAATACAAGTACGGAAACATGCGATGGCTAGTGTGTTAGGCGGGAGGGGTTGTGCGCGTCGCGGCGCGTCGCGGCGCTTCTTGCGTGGCGTCACGACGTCAAGATGAGTGTAAACCACAGAGCGGCATGCCCATTGAGTTCAACACCTATTCGCTTCGGCGTGGTCGCGCCATAGGAGACCACGCTTCTCCACGACCACGGGGGAAGTGTGAAATATTGAAATAAAATACAGTCATCTTTGTCGGTTGGAAGGAAATATACATTGCGGGCTACTGAATAGTAATTGTATTAACATTAATAGCATGCAGGAATTGCAGCGTAGGACAATTTCAAAAGTGCCGATTGCTTACTTGCGATATAGGATAAATTATTTCTGCAGTGGCTTATATCGGTGACATATGCAGCTTATGTACCTCGATTGGGTGGTGTTGGCCAAACAATATGTACATATTCATACGACTTTGTTGACGACCAGCCAAAGGATATATGCATGTCTATATATATATAGCACATGGAAGAATACCACGTTTTTTTAACTTCTGATTGTCAGCAAAGTCTTATTTTCGACTAATATCTTTATTCCTTCATAGTCCTTGGTCCATTCCTCTTTTCTGTTTCTTAAAAGGATGTTTAGTTACTCATGACATTTTCGGTACGGAATTAAATGAAAATACATAAATATTAGAGCCGAGTCGTTTGAGCGCCGAGTAAATAAAGATTGAGGTAAACTCGTGTTTACACGACTTTTCTATAGGTGAATTCTTAACTGGCACCCCTATTCAAGGAAATCCGTGGGTTGACAAATAATACAGAATGAAGTTTTACCGAGAAAACTGCATTGTACTCGGCGAGCTCCATTGCATATTTACTCCCAACCAATTTCGGAGGAATTACGGTATTATTTAACGATACAGTTTGTGCCATCTGCATGAAGCTTCTTCGTCTTTTGCTAGGAAATTCACCTAGTTTTACTCCTGGCAAACAACTGCATTTTAGACTTATCACGTCCCTACAGATTGTGCTCAGTGATCTTGACTATCAGTCTAGATGATGAAGGCCCTCTCCATTCTTCCTGATAGTCCTGGCCACGACACTTTATATCGCGCGGAAGGATATATGGGTGAAACTTTTAACAAGGTTTTCATTACAGACCCGTACCCTTTCCCCCCCGACCCCTCCTAACTCTCGTACTCTCTTCCACTCTAACATTCGCTTCTATTCGCGAAGCCACTCTCTCTTTCTCACTCCCGACACCGAGCGCATTCAGATCGATTTTTCAAAAAAAAAGAGAGGAAAGAGCATAGTTTTTTTTCAGTGTACCAGCGTGTCAACCCTTATAGGGTTAAGATTAGAAGGGTTAAAAAAGGACGCTGAGTGTTTGTGTCAGCAACGTCGCGTTGAGAGGAGAGCGCGCGAGATGCGTTCCACTAATTGCTTCAACAGACTATCAACAACCACGACTTTGATGGAATGCTTTTCTCATCAATTTTGAGGTTATGTTTAGGCAACGCGCGTTTAGATCAATTTAAAACCAACGTTTTACGAAACAATTTTATGGTTTGCGTTAGCAGGAAATGGAAAGTTTTGTGTGGTAGTTGTAACGGAATCTTTAAGACTGCTGTCGTTTTACTTTGAAACTAGTTAAAATATAAAATGACGTACGTGAACGTAATTAGTAATCTCATTAAGACACCTGTTAGCCGGTTTGTCGATTTAAAACTAAGTGCTTTGATTTGCAATGCAATGGACTTTTGCACGTGGCACGACGCATTTAAGATGAGCCACTTACCGCAACGACATTCTAATGACCGAGTGATCTAAAAGTAATTTACCGAATAAATATCTAATTGCGGGAAACCGAGGTACGCGCACGGCCAGCTATATAAATATTGGACATTTCAATGCCGGACTTACTTAACCTATAAAACGATAGTATTATTGAAATCTAGTTCGCCTTAATATCACAGTTGACAAGCTAGAATCTGGCGTATCAGACACACCGCAATGGTACTAATGGATTGTATCTCCTATACTAATTCGAATTCCACATGATTAAACAAACACGTTTCCCTTACAAGATCAAATTTGCCTAAAGTACCTTAATCCTTTCCTGTGTCCAACAATGTATTGCTTGTAAATTGCACACTGCTACAGTACCGCTTTGGACTGTAACCGCATTTCATCCCTAATATCGGCCATGCTATTGCTATTTCCCTTCAGCACCGGGGATAACGGTTTGACGCTGTCCTCGTCTTACCACGTGCAGCGTAACAAGTAACAGCTATATCTGTCTCTGTCCGACCACTGTGCACTCCGAAGCTACACTCTTGAAACGTGGTGGAATTTGCTAATAATACGGCTTCTGGCCAGTGAAGTGTGAAATAATGGACCTAGCAACGTTTCCATGCAGGGCTTAACTTGACAGATCGCTGGTGTAAAGACCATCACAACCTTGTACTTGTTCAAAATAACTAGGATGAAAATTGCCCTCAACAATGTTCGTGCTGGGTTCAAAATCCCTTTAATTAACTTTGACCATTTTCAGGAATTAAATTTTGTTTGAAAATGTTGCGGCGTTGGGCAACCCGAGGGTCACGGAATAATTTTCCTTGATGGCCCGAAGAAAACGCGTAAAGATTTTTTTGTGGCAGGTCGGTGCTTTTATTTGTTCGAAATCTTCCACGTGCATGCTCCCACCTCAGAAGCCGGTTTGTGGCTCAGCCGACAATTTTTTCCATCCACGAGAAAATGGAAAAAAGGAAACTGAAGTATTAATTTTTACCTCTACTTGTTTGGTCGGAAAAACATAGCAGACATTTTGGGTAAAAGAGTTTAAATTTGCATTTATATGAGATTAAATAATTCTTTTCATCTTTCTACACGAAAGTATATCAACCCTCGCGACCATGGTCCTTGGCATGTTATTAGCGTGTTCCTTAAGAATACTTTACGCTGACAGACGTGAGTTTCTGATTTCGTACGGCGATCGACTTCTACCATTATTACTATTTTCTATATCCATCCCAATTAACATTTATTTATTTTATTTTATTTTAAATAGCAATGTGTATAACTATTTCCTAGTTAAAAATCATGTCAAGGTTCCAGTGTGTAGTGTGTACATAGATATAATTAGTTAATTCCATCAAGGTGAGATGTAAGGAACTCATCCAAGCAATATTTTATATGGTCAATACTTGCATCGAATAGATTTCAAGATCCTTGTTATTGTCACCTTAATATTTGGTCTTGTCTAGGATTTGCAAAAGCGAAGTTCTCCGTACATACACTGGCCGCTAGTCATGGTTTACCGACTCATCGCTATCCAAGATATCCAAGGAGATAGCCAAGTAGCTGTAAAACTTTGTCCACTATTTTGGCATAGAGTCTAGCTTTATTCCCATTCGTGAAAGTTACAAGTATTTCGTTAAAATGTTTCCAAACTCGCCTCAGAATATAAAACATAAAGTTTCTTCCCAAACTTATGTTATAATTTCCTCTAAACTTTATTTTCTTTCAACGTTCCGGCTACACGGCACACATTTTCTTGTTTTCTCTCCTCCCGCTCATATCTGTCGCTCGCCGGAGATGGGCACCAAAAACTAAGCAGACATATTTTTTTAAGTACGTAAGATTTGTGATGTTCCACATGTCATACAAACCCAAGGCACTTCTTTGTAAAATAGTATCGCTCTTTTTCTTTTATAAATAAAAGGGAGCAGGTTTTTTCTTCAATTTTGTGTTTGAAGGAACTACTAAACGATGAGGCATGCAGGAATTTTGAAGGATGTGTTTTGTTAGACACAAAATTTGTGTTTCTTTTTCATTATGTACACGGTAATCTGTTAAAAATTATAATAGGACTGTGTGCACATGTAACAGTGGCCAGAATCATATAGATACATAACCTAGCGAGCCATTACAAAAAGAATTAATAAAATTAAATAGAAGAGAAGAGAAGAATGCTATTCACAACATGGACAAACCGTCAGGTTTAGAATTTACTCAAAATAAAACAAAATTCTCATTGATAACACATTACATTGATAGCCGTGATAGCTCACCTTCTGTTTGTCTGGCTGGTCGAACTGAAACAATTACAAATTAGTTCACATCCAAGTTTCACAGAGTAAATTAGTACAGTTTTGCCTGGCTGCTTGAAACCACTAGAGTCTTTGCTATAAACAACATATACAGAGCTATCATTTATATTCATCAGTCTCGAGGATTTAATTCTTTTGGCTTTAACATGTGATAGCACCGGTGCACATCCTATACAGCTAACCGAGTCAGCTATTCCAGGAGACGGGCTTTCTGCTGAGTTATAGCCTTCTGACTCTACTGGGTAATATTTTTACTTATTTCGTGAAATTTATCTCATCACCTGGGCATACAGTAATGACTTAGCATCTTTCTTCTTGCCAAGCACAACACAAATGCAGTTTTGAAGTGTTTTTAAATGCATTTTTAAACAAAAAAAGAATCACGATGTGTGGGTAAAATATTTGTGTTTTTAAATCATGACATCGAACGATATGGCGTGTTGGAAACACCGGTTCTCATGAGATCACGATAGTTAAGCAACACTAAGTCAGGCAACACTAACACTAACACTAACACTAACTAAGTCAGGTATTGGATGGGTGACCATCATACGCATGACCAGTTCTGTTTGGGAGACAGGTTGGAGGGATGCAATTTAGTACAGCAAATTCATTCGCCTTGTTAATCAACCTCTCGACGGCATGGATTTGTGGAGGAATGCTGTTGTTCGCATGTTACCGTCCTTCGGAGGGGACGTTAAGCCGTTGGTCCCCTCGGTGCTTTTCGACAAGAGTAGGCTACGTGCCGGCATTGGATTTCCCCTCCTCCCTTCTTGGCTAAGTTAGGTTTATCATCATCCTCATCATCATCCACTCATTGACCGACGCAATTAGACCAGTGCCACATAACCAGATGTCAAAAAAAATCCGCTTTGAAACCCAATAATCAATCAAAGCATGTTAGTTAATGAAGAGAGTATTTTGTAAGTTACAAGTACGTATCCATACCATAACAGTCAAAAGCCTATCATCTTAATGACGAAAAAAAAATCCAACTAACTGTAGCCGGAAAGCTGGAAAACCGGAAATAAGCGGGCTACGCTTAAAAAAAGCTTTCCAAGCCTTGTAATCAGTTTACCTCCTACAACCATAAACCAAAAGGCTACGCTTAGTGTCAATGGACGCTGGCAGCTAACGAGCCCTCAAAGGACCATCACCCGAGTATCTGCAGGAGGTGCTTGTACTCCTGGTTAAATATTTACTCTCTTTCGGTGAAGAGTGTTTACAATGCGCATTGTTTCTATCAGGCGCTGCCGACACTGGGAAAGCAAACAAGGCCGTGCGCACGCTTTTCAAACGACGCAACACACAAAGATTAGTGTTTGTGATAAAACAAAATGACTACTTAGTATTTAAATAAAAGATCAATCACAACCATTTGTATGCATGGTGCTCGCCTGGGCAGACAAATGCCGCGTACTCAGTCCACGCTCCCTGCTGAATCAAATTTCTGAACAGAGAGTTTTGTTTGCACTTTTGTGTATTTAAACACAAAGAGATATTTCAGGACTTACCTGTGACCAAAAAAAATGTGCCACTAGGCATGTTGAGCGCTTTAAGATTGATCCAAAAGAAGATTAAAAAGAGCGCCGAGATCATTTACTTGTTCGTCATCCAGGTAAAAAAATAACGACTGGTTATGATAAATATGGTGGACCTATTTAAAAGCTTGTGTTTGGCATCCGAACCATTGAGGCACCACACAAAAAGGTTAGCCTGAATATTGTTTAGTTGAACGTTTTAAGCTGAAAAATCATATTGTGTTCGTAAAGATTTTTTCAATTTGCTACACAATCACTTTTCTTAATCTGATAAAAAGGTGAGAATTTTTGCTACCGATGACAAAACTGAATAATACAATAAAAACGGACAACCACATTTTTACTGTGCACAACATGGGTTGAAATGAGAATTAACTAAGCTCGTACCAACCAGAGTGTTTATCACAGTGTGCACTTTCCTAATTAAATTCAGTCATAAACAATGACACGATATGTGCTCATAAGCACGATGTTTTCGTTTAATTCAATTAAATCAACAGACAATCGAGCTAGAACTATTTGCCAACTGCTTTTTTAAAAGCCATTACGTTCTTAATTATCTAATGTAATTAATTGCGTGTGTATAGGGTGCTCTACTGAATCTGAGGTTCGTTATTGATGGAGAGTACACTCTGGTAAAAAATTCACAAAGCGGCCAGAAAATCAAACGAAAATCCAGCCAAAACCTTCCACAAAAATACCATACCATAGCCACGAACGCAGGGTTTTACGACTGCATGACTCAGCCGCACATAATGAGAATTTCAAGGTACGTATATACTTTCCATTGGAAGTATATCATTATATTGTATATTTGCAACACTGTCCTCATTAAATTTAGCAAACTCTCTGGAACCAGCCTCAAATCGAATGAGGTTTGCAGTCTGTTAAATTAAAAAAAAAAAATCTTTTTTGTTTGACTAAGTTATTGTTCAAATATTTTTTTTCGAGTATTTAGAGGCCACGAGACAAGATAGTGCCGTGCGGGACGCGAATGACGTATGCATCTTAATAACGACGCTTTTCGTTCGCGGCGTCGACGTCGCCGTTGCCATCACCCTCGCCATCTCGCCATCCACTTCCTTCTCTCTGCTAGGTTTTACATAAATAATGAGCTGATAATTACATTTTCTGCATAGCTCTGCTCTGGTGTAAGCTAGCAGCAAGTGAATAATATACTATCCTCATGGCCTCCTTACTTATTCACTACATACGGGGCGCCATCGTCGGCGTCGCCGCCACGCCGTCATCAAGTCGCTCTCAACTCTCCGATTATCTCCCATTAAAGTCCACTTGTGGTTTTTCATCACTTTGCTAAAGGCAAGGTGGTAAATCTGAGATAACATAATTAAGATTTTCATCAATCCGGTTATTCCAGGGTAAGAATTTTCGAGAATAATACCTATGTGTATCTCAAAAACCAATCCTATTATCAGAAATTAGATCTTCAACATGGGGCGTAGACACAAATCAAGTTTCTATTGATTTTGTCTCACACAGTTTTTATAAGGATTTCTTTCCTTATCTCTGTTGTGGCTCATGTCTTCGAGGTTGAGCTATGTAGTCTGTGATGTGCCTTTGATGTAGCCCCGATCCCTTAAACCTTAGTAAATCAACTTAGTTTAAACAAGGTAAAAGGAAATAACCGATTTACATGGTAATCAGTTGACAATAAGGTTAGCAGAAAATTGATGGAGTACCATCGTTCTTGCGAGACGAAATCGTGGACCGCTGGCTTGTTCGCGGTTAGTGCGGATCGGATATGCAAACCATGATAACGATGGAGAGTGTTGAAGCTCCACCGTATCATTACATATTCTATGGTGATGGGATGATGGGATGAATCAGCCTCTACCATCTATCCATTGCTTGAGTAATTCCAATAACTTCACATTCCTGTTCGTTGATTAGTCGATAATTTATTTGAATGGGATGGCATAATAGAAATGAAGGTAGCAATTTGTTGTGTATTTGCAAGATTTACCTCTAGAGGTACACCCACTGGGCTTTCCCTGCAAGATTAAAGACTGCTACAGCAGATAAATTACTTTTATTTGTATATGTAAGGATCATCACGTTCTTAATTGGTTAGGTGCAAATTGCAGTGCTGTCGTTCTGTCCGTAACGAACCTAACTAAACCTAACTAAAATTCTCGATCATTTTTGCTAAAAATTTGAGTGAAAGAATATTTTTTGAAAATATGCTGTACAAACTTTGATTTCCTAGATATCCACTACAAGGTTCCACACAATCTAAACCTAAACCTCATTACATTCTCAATAAAGAGCCTATCTCCCTACAGTGCGATTGCCAGTCATGCGTATCCCCCTCGACACAAGCGACGCCATTCCTCTAGAACACCATACCGACCACTGGCGATTAACCGTGGTCAAACGGACAACAAACATGGCGACATATTCGTTGCCTGTTCAAGTCCGAAACTTACCTTGACAGGTAACATCCATTACGCTCGCCCACACATCCGCTACATTAAAAGCCACTATAACACACTCTAATTACGTTATGCATAATAGTCTGTACACCACTCAGTATATTTAAAAGCTCTTTAAATAATAACCTACCATTTCAGAAGCAAGCCAAGGTGGAGAACGCACGCGACCGCCTTGCTCAAGCAATAAGCTACTTTGTCCACTCTACAAACATACAAACTAGAGGATTTACCAGTTGTAAATTGCCAATTGAATCCAAAAAATCCATTTTAAAAAAATCCGATGATATAACTAAGTTTCCGTAATTTTTTTTAGCTCGAGAAGGCATGGATATCGTATTGACAACTATCCCTGGGCAAACTCAATTGCATTTTAGCTCATTATAATAACAAGAAACTTTTCGGCATTCTCTGAAGAAAGCCCAACTGTTCTGAAATGATACCCCACCGGGCTGGGTACTATCCAGGGGATGACATAACACACACGCGAACCTGTGATTAAGGATTTTCGGTTCGGAGTGCCACCTGGGCCTGTTTAAAATGAATTGCGTGCGGCCGTGACCCTTGAGGAACACAAGGCGTGAATGCCATTTTATCGCATTTATATCGATGTAATATTTTAATTAGTTATAGTCACTCAAAATTCACGAAATATAATTATTGTTTTTTTTTTTTTTTTGCATCATAAGTATGTGCACTGCAACAATAAACAAGTGCTTACCCGCAGTATATAGCGTTAGTAAAAGTTACAAAAAAAGACTTAGTGTCAATGTAAATGGGTTCGAGAGCAATTATGCGCAGCACGATCCGGTTACGAAGTACATAACGATTAATGGTTTAATTATGGATAAAACAAATGTTCGAGAGTAATATGCTTTTATTCGGGTTTCCACATGCAGCTCGTGCAGTTTGGTAATGGGCCGAACGTAAAACATTTATCGATCTCTATTGTTCGCTGGCAGAATTTTCATTGTTTTTGACCTCTTAAAGCATAAATGACAAAATGACAATGACCACTCACTCTATAAGAAGAATTCAATTCTAGTTATCTCGTTTTGCAAGTACTTCACAGTCGCAATGAGAGAAACGACTCGAACAAGGCTCGAACCTGGTTGTCGAGCAGCGCGCTTTAGCACCAAAGCGTAGGCTAACTTCTTGCCGAAGTCGCGGCACTTCGCTGATAAGATGTTTCCATGTGAACAAAGTTCTGGAAGTGAGAATTTCAAAGCATGCTTGCCTGGAACTCGTGTGTACACATTCTCGAGCGACCTCCACCGCCTTCGTCCTTAGCGAGGTTCTGCGAATGACCCCTTGACGATCCTTGCCACTCAATCCATCTCGGAGCTCGCTCATTTTATTTATTATATAATATTATACTTTGGAGTTGGGCCGCGGGCAGGCAAGCACTATGTGCAATGCTCACAGCAGAAGCTTTTTCAAGTCAAAAGCAAATCACGAAGTCTGCTTCGCAAGACTCAATTATAAAATAAGATGAGGAGCGGAATGATTAATATTTCACAAAGTTGACGAAGTACTTTGTTTGAATAAAATGTGTTTTTTTATAGAAAATTCTGTGCGAGGAATGTGTGGGATACGTTTTTTATTTTATTTTTTACTGCACCGCGATTTGGACTGATATGAACAAACAAGATACGGATAAAAACATTGCATGAGAAGGTGAAGAGACTTGATTTGAAAAAAATGAAATAAAAAACAGCGCATTGAATACTATTGACCTGGTCGATATTGAGAAAAATCCCGCAATACCGGTCTTACGGGCATACGTGTGCGTGCAATGAACTTGATGTAAATAGCAGCCGCTTTTTATTTTACTGCTTTGAATATGTCCTGCATTGTTTGTAGAAAGAGAGAAAAATGCTTTACAGAATTCAAATATTTTTTTCAGATGCATTTCAAGTGCAAATTTCTTCTGTTGTTAATTTTCCTTGGTGCTTTCATCTTGAAACGTAATATAGGTATTGGCTGAGCGCGCGCTTCGTGTTCCTATATACCTGTGTCGTGAAGATGAAACGCACGCGGGTATTAATTCTATTCTATTTCATGCCCAGGTGCTAAAAGTAAAGAGTGTTATTTATTATTTTCGTGTCGGGGTGAGGTGACAAAGTCAAAGGAAAGTACTAGGCTTTTGAGGCGATGGTGTTAACTTTGAAAACGCTAATGTAAAACAGAATGGGTTCCATTAATTATGCACTCGCTTCGGGAGTCAGCTTCATTATGAGATGACACTGGCTGCTTTATCGCTCTGCGACTATTTTCATCTTACCAGCTTTTCTTTCGTGCACGAGACAAGTACAATTACTGCTTGATTGTTATCACTTTATAGTTTTGTAAAAAATTTTCTCTGTCTTTATACGTTATACCGATGTTTTCAATTCTCTTTTTACCCACGTCAATTTAAGCCCGTTTCTTACTCACCAAAAGCGTCACTTGAAAATGGCAAGCTAACTATTTTTAAAATATCTGAAGCGCAAAGTATTTTTCTTTTATAATTATTTATAACAATGAATAAATAAGAAATCAGAAACGAGAAGTACGAAACGAAAACCGACAATAACAGAGCCCATACTTGTGAGTTGTGCATTTGTAAAACTGCCAATTGAAGTCTGAAATCGAATTTTCTTCATTCAGGATATCAACAGTTCTGAATGGACGGCGTGATTGTTTTCTTTTAAGAGTTCGATGCTGCTATTTCCTACCGTCATTATTGCTCGCCATTCGCGTGCGACGGGCCTGCTACGTCAGAGCGTCGGCCACTTCCTCACACGCTCTTCTCGGCGGCACAGAGTTTTGCATGTAAAGACGCAGTATTACATCAAACTTCAAGCGGAATATTGCCGGTGAAATTATCTTTCAATGCTGTTTCTAGTAAAAAGCATCGTGCCTGTGCTCACTTCAAAGTAGGAGGAATAAAATAAAGAATACATAAGCCGAGCGCATGGGAGTTCAGGTTTTATATTTGAAATTTACACTGCTCCGAGTAGGTGTTTGAAAATTTTATCAGGATTATGTATCAAAATTTTGTATCCTAATACGCGACCACTTTCGCCAAAAATAACGTGACATGGAATCATAAATCGTAGCACAAAATCGTATCGCAATTTTGATCTGAAATTACTTGGGCCCGTCTTCGGTTACCATGCACGTCTAATGATAGATTTTCCAAATAATACAGTTTGCTGCACAGAATATCGATCGGTTTATGGTGTGGGATTGATAACTCTATTATAGGCGAACTACCGTCGATATTATTATTATAATGTGGCACATTTCTGTTGTATTCACACATTAGTTGTGTTTTAAAATACGTTTGGCTTTTGACACTATCGTGCGTTGGAATCACCGTGTATGACCTCATGCAAACTTTACACCACACAATTGGTCATCATTAGATTGAGATTTTTATTCATTCGCTTTTATCTGCAGTCATTAAAAATGATTAGAGAAATTTGTTGTTATAAACTAAAGTACTTTTTCTCTTTGAAGGAGTCCCTTATTCCACCCCGCGCAGTCGGAATTTGTGTGACCGGACAGCTCTGTTGGTAGAGCACCCAAGCACCGCGAGGTTATGGGTTCGTATCCCGGTTCGGTTGCACATTTTTTCAGTCTAGCTTCCTTTCCAATTGTCCTTTTAAAAGACAATTCAAATCTGTGTTCATATCTAGTATCCGCAAATGGAAACTATTCATTATTTTTATCGGAAACACAAAGTAAAACGTATACGATACTTAATGACCGGTTCTCGAGATGATCGTGATATTGTACAGTTATTCCAACATTTAGGAGCAAGTCTTATTCGATTTTAATTGCCTAATATTTTAAAAGCAATGATGTTAGTAGAAAGGAAAAAAAAGGACTCCAAATTCTCTCCCATGCGACGCATCTCTGGCATAAATCTGCGCGAAGTTTGTGCTGGCAGAATCTCTCTCGAGATGTTTAATGTACTTGAACAAGTTTTTCCAGTCGAGTGTTGCGGAGATGAAAAAAAAGGACAATTAATGCGAGCCTGGCACACAAGACGTGGTTGACACAGGTTGGTTCTGAATATTCGTACGTGAGCGGTCAAAGTGGTTCTACTATTAGTGCACGCCGGAATACACAAGTCCAAAGAGTGAATGGACACCGAGTTTTTCTCGATTAACCCAAGAGTAAAATACCAAAAAATAAACAGAGTAAAATAAAATTTTTGACAACATAAAAGGGCATGAAAAAAAGTCAAAACATACACTCGCCTGTCCAAGGATAAGCAAAAAAAACAAACAAACAAATAGACAGAGTGAAGAGCATGGGCTTAGGAAACAACACAAAAACACTTGTAATTTGATAATTCGATTCAAAACGTAGTACCTACCTACGTGAAAATTACTCATGCATCCAGCCTCATTCTTGCTTAAAAATAAATTATTCTCCTCATAAAAGTCCATTGTGTTTAAAAATTTCATGCATTTAATGTGACGGCCTATTACTAACCAATTCATCTCGTTTCCTTCAAAATCTAACCAATACACCATTATTACTCTGTTTTAAACCGGAAATACTCAATTTCTCTTTTTCTCACTGAACTACCTTTAGAAACAGGCCTTCAGGCTTTACCACTTCACATCAGATGCCGCCATAAATGTACTGATTAATCATTTATTTGCTTTGATTATACGTCTGCCTGAATTCAACCAGTACCTTATAAAGCACTCGCGTAATTATGTAGAAGTCGCCGTAACATTGGTAGGTACTAATATAATGATATTCGTCGCACATGCAGCGCGCTGTCTCAATGATAAGGCGAGACAGAATTACCCTAATGGCATATCTTAGGACCTCTTTAGGGATTTGATTAAAGGCTGTTCTTCATTACTAGCCTATCATCGCTCGACCGACAATCCCCTAATAACCTACACCATATATTTGAATTCGCCCTCCGGCTGAAAACCCTAAAAGGATGTTTCACCAGTGTCTTTAATTCTCAAGAGAATTTCCTTAGATGATTGGTATTGTCCGACACAAGCTTGTAGCGTTTGATTAATCTTTTGAAACAAATTTGATGAACATGCCATTAGGTGTACTGTTTTGAAACATAGTTAATAAGCAATTTAACACGCTCAAGAGCACGCTGAAAATAGCATTTACGCATGTGAAAATAGAGATCAAACGATTTTACAAATGAATTGAGTCGTTGTTTTCACGACATTCGTGGGTGCTATGTCGTGATACGGTTAAATCAATTTATGTTATTTCTGGGCGACAAAGGACCTGCGTGAATTCAAACGTTATTTAGTGCGCGCCGTGCTAGGCATGCGACAAACATTTTTGGGAAGCCTGGAACGTGGCTCAGTTCCGAGACCTTCTTTTCGATATGCAGGTGGATCTTCGGTGTTTTGTAGCTGTTTTTTTGCAGGTGTTTTGTGTCCTTGGGTTGTAAAAAAAAATAATGTCCATCATTGACAACATGGTCTCAGAAGCTTGATGGCCGAATATTTGTGTTGTTTTTTGGAGTTGGCCCAGCAAAAAGTCGTTAATTTTGGTTCGTATATCATTGCTCAGTGAAGTTCAGTGGTGATTACACAATAATTTATACATAAAAAACGTGTTTAATGGGTCAAAAGTATGGCCGTAAAAAATGTTAAAGATTGCGAACATTCACAACCTGTGTGCAGGTATTTATCGATGCTCAATTTCCTACAATCAAAAGCATTTCCATCAAATGAGACACACAAAAAAAAACAGACATCATAGCACAATTTGATTGTAAAATAGTATCCGAGCGATTTCGAATGGGAAATGAAAATGCATTTTCATCGTGTCCTCGTGTAGCTCCTGTTACCAAAGCAACCACGCCTAAATTTATGAATCGTTTAAATTAAAGATGCAACTTACTAAAAAAAAATGTTATTGACAAACCAAAACTTTTTTAATATACACAAATTAATGCGTAAAAATTCAGCAAAACAAAAAGTATGCGAGGTGGAACGCATCTACCCACTCGAAGATAGAAACTGTCTTGAAAGCAAGATATTGTACGTGCTTATCCCATGGGCACATAATAACGTAATTTGAAAATACAAAAAAAAAGATGCAAAAATAAATACAAAATCATGTTCGAATTATGTATGGGTGAGATCATGTTTCATATGTGAATGTATCAGGATAATTAATCGGCATCAAATTGAATGGGTGTGAAATCACCTATAATTTTCCCACTATATGATCAGAATCTTTGCTATTTAAGACTGTTCGCGGAAAGAGTAGGTTTCGTTGAGAAGGATGTGAAGCCTGCAGCATCCTTCAATGCTGGACCAAGTCAACGTCATGTTAAGGCGTCTTGTTCTCTCTATCCCCCTTTCTTTCTCTCTCTAATGAAGCAAATGCAGTCTAGTCACGGACAGCTCTCCTCCAACTTTGTACCACAATCAGCTTACCTTGATCTTCACACATAGGTATGATTTGACTACTTGGACGCAGCCCGGAGTATCGATACAAGTTCAGAGGGTTGCGTGGGATTATGCTGTTAAGAAACCAAAATAGGCTATAAGGTAATTTTGATTTTTCCAGATTGGGCAGCAATGAAATTGGATCCATAAAAGATGGACTTTACAACTTTCTTGACTTGGGAACTTCCCCGGATTACGAAAAAATCGTTATTTAAAAATTTCCAAAAACCTTGCAATGTGTTAACAATATTTTAATTGGATTTTTTTCCTACATACGCTAGCGAGGAACTGGAAAAGTTTAATGAATTTTCCTTTGCAATTGCTGAGAGCAAGCATGCAATACTTCGTTCAGTCAGGCCGCTGTGTTTTTATCAACTGATCTAGACAGACAAAGCCAAGATTAATTAAATTTGTAATAGTAATGTTCCTTGAAAAGACAAATAATTAATGCTCTGCACATTGCCGTAAAAACGGGAGCTTGCAAACTACTAGTTTGTCGTATATAATTCACTAATCATTTATCCATTGATTTGTTATTCTGCAGTTCCTATTCGTGCTAGAACCGTTCATTGTGTTTGCATTGAGAAGTTCAATTGCATTTAGAATGGGGAAGTTAGCTGCAGAATTGTTACAAATTATGTAAACAAAACTTTTGAAAACTGCGCGATGCTGTCTCCATATCTATCTGCAAAGGGCTTATTAGTTAACTATCAATTAAAGCAGAATTATTCGAGGAAAAGTTAAACGCTATCAATGCTCGGAAATAACCACTAACCGGACACCATACAACCGGCAATCATAAAACATGTACCATGCCTAAGTATGAGAATAAATAAATATTATTAGTATTATTATTACTATTATTATTATTATTATTATAAGTGAAAAAACTGATTGCTCTGAAAATAAATTCCAATGCTTAATTTGTAGGCTACGAATCTTTTTACAGTCAAAAAGCCCTTGGTGCTTGCTCAAACCACTTGAGCGACCTTAAAACGTGTAGGTATTCTAGTGTAAGGGGTAGTATTATAGAATGCATACATTAATTTTAACTATTGCCAACAAACTTTTTTTTCTCTCATGCACCGAAAAAATATTTTTTATGTAAGGAACTCGCCTTTTGTAACTCAAAACTATTTTGTGGTAGATAGCGCTGGAACATTCACTTTGCCCAGAAATATACACGTTTTAAAAGCAACATTTTACCACAAGGAAAATAAACGCAGTGTTTTCATATATTTTTAGCCAAGAGTTGATAATTATTCTTCTTGAACTCTGACTCTGTTTAGTAATGAATTCTCTTAAAGCAGTAATTCAGTTTGCTAATGAAACAATTAAACTCTGCAGGTATGCACCAAAGAAGAACGTAAAAGTATGCGCGTTAAGCCAGCCAATTCGAGTCCCGCAAACGTGAGTCATTTGATCACAAAATTGCTAATAATATGGTTTTAAGCGAAAGTGATTTTTGGCGTGGGAAAATTGTTTTTGCCTCCGAGTCCCATTGAACCGAACATGCGTTTAAAACGGTTTGTTCAAGCAGAAGAGATAAATTTGTGAAAATATTCGTTCCCACCATCAAATCAAAAGTAATCGATTATAATTTTACTAGAAGCCATAGATATTTTAAACGGGTGATCGATGAGGAGGCGGACTGTTACACAAAGCTAAAACAGTGATGCGAACATTTTATGCAATTAGTACGATGGAAGGTCTTTAGCTTAACGTCGATAGGTTGATACATCATTAGTCCACGTCAGCTGCGTTCTTCGTTCCATTTCTTGTGAGGAAGCGACTGGCTAGAGTGGTCGTTCTACGCACAGTTTCTTGCTACGCATTCGGCGGGCCGCGTTTTGTAATGTTGTTAAAGGTAGTTAGTTACCTTTAAGAATATAACAAGTCATTGAATGCGTACAATGTTACCTCATGCTGACTGAGATTCCGTGATAATCGTAGCCCTGTTATTCGGAAGTCTAATTAAAATTGTTCTCTATAGACTATTAAAGACAGCTTTCGTATCTATGTCTAATAAGTACAGTATAGCCAGTGAGCGAAGATACCGACACAAGGACTGTCCCTCTAGCATTGCTAGCGACTCATATATTTAATTTCACTTATTATTTTAGTGGCTAAATTTTATAACTACTTAAAAATAGTTATTAACTATTCTACTACTTAACTAAGAGCTTCTAGCTTACACATAAATGTAAAATAATTTTCAAGATTTGCTAGAAAAAAATGCATATAGAAAACAGAAGATTTTGGTATGACAGAAGCTAAGTGGTGAACTTCGGGGGAGATGTTATAGTGTTTTGAAAAATGACAGCTGGCCCACGTTTCATACAACAACCAGTAGCAACTCTATCAGTAAATGATTGTATTTATACACCGCTACAACCAATGCGGTAATATTTGAATGGTCGCTATCGATCTTTCTTTGCTTTAGCCACGGTGCTAAAGTTAACATTTCTGATATCTGCAAGCAATGCTTCAGAATTGCATGATCACACAACCACTTTTAGCATATAGTTATAACGTAGTAAGAAAACACGTGATATTCTTTTGACATTTCTAATCTAATTATAAAAGTGGCGAGTAAAACTACCTTGTGCAGTCCGGCGAGCTCGAAGTGAAGTGAGCTCGATGACTACATGGAAGCTTCCACGAAGCTTCGTGCTAAACGGCGAGTGTCGAGTACGAACTTCATTTCAATCGTTATACACTAGTGAAAATGCATTATCGAGTGACGTTTACATGACTATCTTAACGCACTGTGAGTTAGCAGGAAAAAAAGCACGAATTTTACCTAGGAGCTTGCTTAAAGCGATCTCTTTTTTGTGTTAATTTCGTGTAGCTTGCTTTTTTTTTGAGAAAGATGTACTGCAGAAAATTTCAAAAAATATTTATTAGTTAAGAAATATAACGACACCCTTGCTAGTTACTAAAACAATTAAAATTAAAGAAAGGAAATAATTAAAGTCTCCAAAGCTGAACTGAGCTAGGCGAAGATTAAAAAGATGATAAAATTAGGGGAAGTGTGGTGGGCTGGATCGTGAAAAACGATAGCTGCCCTGATAATGAAGGAAATCGAATTAAAAAAGAAGACGAACTAAAACGTGAGGTGAATAAAAAAAGAAACGAGCGTGTTCCTTATTTAAACGCGCGGCAGGGGATGAAACTTTAAGCACTTTGAGGCACTCATTTCGCATGTCTGCTTCGAAATTAATAAAAATTGTTTCCAATATTGCAACCGAAGAGAGATTCGTCGCGAATTTCTAGCTGCGACATCGTTCTGTACACAGATTTGTCCCCGAGATCGTGCAATGCGAGGCACGAATCGAGTTTCTTTGCTTTAGTTGAGAAGTATTTTTAAATCTCTCTAACCTGCGGTGCATGCTCACCGACGATGTTTTATTATATTTAAAGATTTCTCCTAATATGATTTTAATCCAAATGCTTTTTTTTCTTATTTTCGTCTGTTGCATGAACTATTTTACATCTCATGCTTCGTTCGTCTTAACTTTTGCTGCAGCGACTACTTCTTGCAGCTATACTTCAAAATTAGTTGAGTTCGTTTGCAAGTGAACACAGCTTACACGGATAGTATTGTTGCAGATTACCAGTACATATATATACCTTATCCTCTAGTAGCCGAGGTAATTACTGCACTTCTTTGCAAAAGTCGACGAAAATTGCTCTCACTTAAGTAATTCTTTTTCTTATTTTGTGAAATGCTTGTCTAGGACAGCTTTTTGCACATCAGGAAAAATATCGTATTTTACTTATGAAGGACTAAAATAATGAACGCTCAGCCTCCGTCAATTACTCGGCTCCATTTTGTCCTTTAATTTTATTATATAAAGTGACGGTCATTTCTCATTACGTGCTAATAAATTGTGTTTTTAATGGACGCAAATTTATCAACCATTTTCCGACCAAGAGCATGTATTGTGCTCACATAATTTGCACCGAATCAGTCAATGTTCTGGCGTCCATGCGAGTAATTTGTGTATTGCACGTTGCACACAATTTCCATCCCGTGGGTGGACATTCTGCTTCGTTAAAATTGACAAAACCTAATTCAACCCTAATAAAGACGCATTCTTGAATGTCTCAACCACCCACTAATACTTTCCATGAAATCACTGTCAAAAATGAATTGTGTATGCCTACGCGAAGGAAGCCCACTTTAAAATAAAGAAGATAAATCTGGCAAGACAGATCAGCAATAAGAATGTTTTGTTCGAAAGGATTTTAGCAATAGCTTGACCGATATTCTCATTCCAAATCAAAATCTTTGGGCTATAAGACCGGTGAGAATACTGATTAAAACAGTCTGAACTAATATTAGGCCTATGGCCTAATGGCCTAATGGCCCATGGAAATTTACAGTTGCACAATTTGAGGTTAAGTGTAAAATTCCCAGAGAGATTTTCATATTTTTTAGGTCAAACACATTCAGCCACCATCGATTTTCTTTTCGCCCACTTTCGTTATCAAGCGGCACATGAAAGCCAAAGCAATTCCTTTGATCCCGCGAGCAATCCATCGATCCCATACCGCTAGGACACATCGCTTTATGAATCAAACAAGAATTAAATAGCATATTTATTCTACCCATGGCGACATTGTCAACAAAATCTTGTTTAATTAAAAAAAAAAAATAGCATAGTCGATATGCAGAACAAATCGCATCCCCCCACGTACAAAGAAGCTTGGGCTCGTTCAGATCTGTGGCTGTACCGCCTTCTGATTCGTTCACATGGGGCGTTAGTTCGCTTGGGATGAAATGCAGCGTACGGGCTTCGGCGTCGGCGTCGGCGTCCTGGCAAGCGTGCGCTAGCGGCGGCGGCGGCGGCCGCGCCGAGGTATTGCCCGTGTTGGTGCCGTGCTCCGACTCCCATCGTCAGAGCCTCCAGTCGACGACGGTCGCCCAACTCACTCGGTCGCGGGTAGCGCGCGCCCGCCCAGCAACCAGCTTACACTACACCTACAGGAGATCCGATCTACACATGTTGAAATGAACAGTCGGTTATGATGCGTATCACTGATCCAGTGTAGATGTTTATACTGATAGACAATAGCGTGTTGACTCTGTTGTTAGTAATGCAATTCGTGTTATAAATTATTGTGAAGTTATTAAAATATTTGTGATATTTTTTTTTTGTTAATTGGCATTGCGTCAATTGGGTAACGTTTGGACTCGGAATAATATGATAGTGTTGTTGCGTGTTTTGCCAGTTTTAAAAAACGAATGTCTTGATTATGAGTGTCATTGTTGAAGATGCTTCGATCGCGCCGGTGGCTTCGGGCCCCGCTGACTTGGACGAGATTCTGGAGGCGCTGTGAACGCTGTGAGACTTGGACTTGGACTTATGTAGGCCCGTGATCCGTCAAATTTAATCAGGCTTAAAAAGCACGTGAAGGATGGATTTCGGCATTCTTCGGATGGAATGTGTGTTAAAGAGAAATCCAGGATAACGAGCAGATTACGCTAGTTTCACTGGTTAACATTCTTATCTCCGGAATACGTCACTGAACAACTTGCCGACAAGATGTTATTTTTAATTAAATCGTTTTTTGATTATAAGAAAAGTGCGAGATTGCCAAGAAAATAATTAATCAATTTTGCTAACGAATTTGCCAAACTGCTCGTCATAACTATACTCATAATTGATGTAACAATATTACAATTTCATGTCATGTTCAATGTAAATTTAGTAAGTTTTGAGATCTGATTGTATCCTTCTTCAGCGTCTCTATGTTAATGCAAAAGATTGACACTCTCGACAAGTCTAACTAACGTGTCGCATCAAATTAATTACCTGCCACTGTCTTCAATAATAATTACCTGTAACCGTGTTAGTTATAACGTGTCTTGTTGCATTGCGAGGATAAGAAGCAGTTCACTTTTTACCAGCAACAAAATGTGGATCGATGAATATCAACCAAAAAGCATAACGACCGGCCTATCATTTCTTCCATGGTCCGTAATTGCGTGAAGATCTCCCAACGCAACGGAAGTTTCTAATATCAAAATTATATTGAATAAATATCAATTACAAAAGTGTGAAGAAACCAGAAGCCGGTGTTGTGAATAGATTTATTGACGTGACACAATGATTCGATTATTACCTAACAAATTACCATTTATAACTAATATCTCAGTGATAATGTGCATCGGACATTGTTAACCACTGTAATGCACACGAAAAAAACGTGAGCAATCATCACGAACTTAAGCATTAGAGAACCAAAGCCGCCGAGCTAATAATTGGTTTCCCGTAAATAACAGACGGTGTATAACTGACTGACAAGTTTTATTTATTATCACCTGAAGACTGGAGTGATCGTTCGGTTTTATAATAGTTTCCAATAACTCGTCTCTAGCGATCGTCGCTGTATAATTTGTTCTCGAATTGGATGCTAAATTACAGGGCGTTCTGTTCGATCGATCTTTGTTGAACGTGTGGTGCCGCGAGTGTGTTACGGGGCATATCAAGTACGTGTGTAATTTCCATGTGTTTAAAAATGCCTCGAATCAAACATTGACACAGTGTGATGGGTCTAGGTATCTTAAGCATGAGGGTCATCGTGTTCGCCGCACTCATCTGGCACACCGTCTTGGTAGGAGTCGTCACTACCTATCAGTCGACTACCGAAGAACTCCTCACCGAACTCGACAAGCCAAGTAAGTCGATGGCTAGTCGAGTAAGCCATAGCATTTCTTTTTTGTAGTTGAAGAAAAAGTTTGCAACCTACCTCACTCTAAATCATATCGAATTACATCGAAACTTGGGCAGAAGCAAAGTTTCAGATTTTTCTCAAAGTCTAGACCTAAGGACTACCCTATACAAGGCTCAATTTCATTGACATTCAGAAAGAAATTCAGAAGAAATCCTATAAAAAGGTGTTCCTGAGAGGGTGAGTTCGTATCGCGCAAACGGGCCATTGTTCGTTAATAGGTAACGACCGGCACGCGTCAGTTTCCCACGTCAAGAGTATTGAATTACACGGGCGAATTGTTTTACAGCCCACTGACCGACGCGATCATGTTTATGATCAGGTGTTATCAGTGGCTGCACAGGGCAGGAGACCTCGCTGTGTTATAATTGAGACGAGTCTCTGATTGCACTAAAGGAAACCGGATCTGTTAAGTGATGGTGGTTCTAAACACCAATTTGTTGCGTCATTACCGGTATGCCGAAGTGCTGCCGCCAGATAACAGCGACGGGATAATTATGATATAGCCTGGACGTGCTCATTGGAGTGGTACAGTTTGCTCCCTAGCGTGTCAAACAATTAAACGTGGCGGTGCACCAAGTGGGACGTTGGGGTCAAATAGTTTGGAAACAGTCGATTTTTCTTCAACGACTCCGTCTTGACGATGAAAATCTGCTTAAAATTCATAGTCGGAAATCCAAAAGAACAGGAAACTTCTTATGTCCGGACAAAATTGTTTGAGTCTTTTAAAAGAAAAGTCGGAGAGAAGCTGGGTTGATACCAAGCTGATTTTGCTCTACAGCGTACACATTGCCCCGCTATAATTTCTCTGCCTTTTTGTGACTTAAGCTGAAGTGGAGGCGCCCGGCATGACTATGCCACCAAAAAGCATTGCTCTATAAATCAGTGTTTTTTAGACTGTATTGTTATGACTTTGATTTATTATTGTGTATGCTTTCTGGATGACATGAACGAATTAAATATAACATTATAATGTCGTGTTACAGTTAGTTTTTGTATCTTGTAACGTTGACGCGCATGAACCAGGAAAATGTATGCAGTCAATATTGTTCCCAGTGCCGACGGCCTTTCGGGACTACGTGTTATTTCATCAGGCAACACAGAAATGTGTATAAAACGTCTTCGTTTCACCTACTATGACGTGATTTTAATTAATGCGTTTCGTCATTCCCGTGCGAAACAAAACATGCCTTGTTAAGACAATGCCTCGAGAATACTTCGCGCGTCGAGTTTGCTTTTTAGCTTCAAGATTATGTCAAGAATCCCAGGAAAATTCAAACATCTTCAGCTGCCTTCTTTACGAGAAAATCCTAACGAAAGTTTGTCGTGGTAAGATTATTTTTAACCTTTATTTTATTATCAAAAAAAAAGGAAAAAAAAAAACTTCTTTAGCAAAACTTTTTATGCCCTGTTCGGGTGGCACCCAATTTTTGGAACACATATAAGTATACAAAACCATGCCTCCGCGCTAAACTCGCGACAACTAAAAGTAATCTAAAAAATAAAACTATTTTGCATAATACGACAATTCTCTTTCATGTGTGGCATGAAACCGCATTTTACATTTCCTCCCAATTTTCGAAAGTTCGCAATCGGGACTGGGTGTGGGGGGGGGGGGGGTACGGTCCGTTGTGCGACGCCCCCGCTGCCGAAGCGAAGCGGCCAGGAAGACGAACCATCGTTGGGTCGGCGTCAGGGTAGGAGCACGTGTAGTCGATAATGGAAACGAAAGGCCTCAGTGTCAGTTGCACAGCACGATAAACTGCAACCTGGTAACTCATACAATAATGTTCAATGAGACTTTATCGCTGCAACGCCATCGAAGCGACGGTGTTCAATGTTCATTGTAAACTGTTTACCACATAAACTCTGATCAACAAAGAAAACTCTTCGAACAGTGTAGCACGCCAGACATAAATTACCAAAGGTTTGGCACCGTAATAATAATAATAATAACGTGTGCGGTCCATTTCGTTAATTAGAACATGCTGTGATTGTATTGGACAAATCTGCAGAGAGAAAATGATCCTGTTGGGAATTAAAAGTCACATGTTTTGTTTATGGCATAGGTAATATATTAAACCAGAATGCATTTCACCATCATTAAATGCACGTTAAACAGAACTCTGTACATTATTTAAAGTTTAAAAAAAAACAGACTTGATCATTAGCTTAAAAAAAATGAATCACCTCTAATTTTCACAACGTTACGATGTAAATAACAATAAACTTAAATTACCATCAGAAAATCTCAAGTGCTAATGCATAAAACTTAGCTCGGCCGAAAAAAAAACAACAAGTATAAAATATATGGCGGCTTTATGGTAAGCTGCAGCCGCTTATAATCTGCTAAGTGTGCCACGCCGTGTGCTAACGTTCGCTGAACGTTTGCCGAACGTTTCCCGAACGTCGTGCGATTCTTAATAGAGTTGATAACCGAAATGTTAATGCGAAGAGATGAGCGTTCGTGGTGGAGCCCGTTAGGTGGTGTCTAAGTGGCGTGAGGGTTGGGTGTTGGTACGCGTCAGTGGCTACAGGTCCGCTAATAGCACCAGCGACAGGTGAAATATTACTTGCTGTAGACAAACCGAAAGGCCGAAACTTATTTTTAAATTACAAAAAAAACCACTCCTAAATTAGTTTTAACGCAAGCGATTAACGATTCGAAGAAGATTTTGTTTGTGGAGGTGCCAGGTTCAGCGTGATCGTGACAGAGATGAAAAGATCAAACTATGAAAGATTACACCAGCATAACATCTAGGTATGGTGTGTCCCAAAACCTTAGACTCTTTCGTTTTCAAAGTTTTCTAGTGGCAATTAGTTAGTTCTAGTTGGTTGTTGCCTGATTCATGTTAAGCTTGTCATGCGTCAATATTTCAATTTCAATTTCAAATATTTTTTACTTCATTGTACATAAGTTTGATAAACTGACTGACTGAACCTTCTAGGGAGTGTTGTCAACTCACATACCTACTCTCACTCCTATCTATCAGGTAACCAGTGATCCTTGCGAAAACCCAAATGCACTGCGGTTACCTCGGTAAACTAACATTTTTGTAAGAAAGTAAAGTTTGTTGTCAACCAGCAAAAGAAGGACAAAAAATATCTATAAAATATGCATTTTGTTGTGACTTCTATTGAAAAGCTGTGGAAAACAGTGCTCTTCTGTTTCTTTACTGACTATTTACATATTATTTACATATTATATTATTTTTTACTTTTTCTTACTTATACATATTTTTGTAAGTTCGTACAAACTGGCGGCAGCTATTGCAGGTCTGCAAACATAACAGCTGTAGATGTTTTGTTTGCAGCTAGGTAGCGCGATGTCATTAGGAACCTCTAAATTTTTAATTTGTATGGTTTTAGATAATTACTAATTCTTGTGAGTTGGTTGGAATTGCGTCAAAAGAGACTGTCCCTACCGGCTCAGGTGCAGGAGGCATTCGAATATGATCAACTGTGATACCGCGTTCGTTCGGCAAAAACGGGGCCATTGATATTAGCTGAAAATTAGTTCTTCACAGACTGGCAACAAAAGAGGCGGAACTTCAACGTCAAGTCAAAATTTACCTTCTTATCCTACCGGGACTATTTTTGAAACACTCGAACTCATCCCAATCAATCGATTTCAAAAACAAACTTGTTTCATAGGTAAATATTGGCTTTTACAAATGCGTAATACTAGGACATCATTGCTCCTGAGTTTTTGGGACGCCCTATACCACACATTGTAGGTGTCCATAGTGCACACACATAGATATGTAGAGAAACACGTAACTCGACAACGAACATTTCTAGTGTACGACAGGAATGAAATTGTCTATGAAATGATCGCCCGCAGCTTTATGTTAACTGCACAGCTTTATAATTGCACCGTGGTGTTATATTTTACACCAACGCGACGCTCCCGTTGATGTTTTTCACTCGAATACATTTCTCTTTTGTGAGAGCGCCGCGGTCGCGTTTTAGGCACTTACTTGCAGTCCCTCGCACACGGAAACTACATAATCATGTAAATGATATTCATTTAACGGGTTAAAATAGTACGTTCCTTGGCCAGACAAGAGAGTTTTCTTCCATTGAGGTTATGGCCGTCACGACGTTATAGCGTAGAAATCGCACAGCCCAAAAGAAGTATAGCTCCGCACAATTACATTTTGCGAGCAAAGAATATGCTTTTATAGCAAGCATCCTGCGTGTAGGAAATAATGGCATTGTTTTTCCTTTTTGCTCGATCTTCTGCGCGAGAAAATAGCCGGCTTCGCTCTAAGAAGCGCTTGGGCATATACCCGAGAGTGATGGAAAACTGTTCGTAAACAACCCTTTTCCTATATAGCTGAGTCTACTTTCGTGTTTCTAATCTGTACCAATAAAGAAAAGTAGGTACGTTGAAAAGGTATATTTGCCAAAAACACTGCGGAAAAGTGAACACATAGCGATAGTAACATTTACTTAACGATAAAAAATAATAATTAGCAAGCCTATAGCACGCCATACTCCATATTTTAATGTAATTCCCAGTCTAAACTGCGTCGACATGAGGTATTTTCTATGTGCCCTAGCCATGAAAGAGCACACGGCATTTTACGATTTTTTTCTGATTTCTATTTGTTATCCCATTCCAATTCTTGACCACGTGTATTCATACACTTAAAAGCACAATGTAAGAAAACCGAGCGCGCTGAAAACCGATCCATACACTTGCATTGAAACATGATCCTATGTAAACTGTAAGCCAGTAAAACATTCTCTTATAAAGATACGTTATCACTTTCTGCGAGATTGCCCCTCTTTTTTTACTCTCTAAGTTTATGTGGTCATAAGAATATCGTCGATATCGATTTGACCTCTCACTTGCCACACCACTCGTAGCAACGTGCTACTAGGTATGCAACAACAGGACTCGCAGACAGAGATGCAGTCATACAGGAGAAGATCAAGAGAACGGGAGACAGACGAAGAACCGCATTGCTGTATACCACCTATCCTTATTTTCCCATATGTCGCATCCAAACACCCCGAAGACTCCTTCTTGGGACTACGCTTTGTTGTGCCTGCAATCGTCTTAGCTCCGCAACCCTCTGTGTGTATCTTTCAGACTAACTCACAGCTTAAAACAATATCTGAATCCGTACTCTGCATCTGCTCGCCGAATGTATGCCGCTGTCGGACTTATATTATCATTCTACCAACTAGGTCAGGAGTAAAAACACAAGAATTACTAAGGACGAACGAATTCTTTTCAGCGTGGTGTCTTTTTTTCAGGATACTGCTTTGCATACTACGTATACTGAAATATTTAACGTGGATACGGCAGTACCGTGCACTCTGTGTACGGTCGGTAGCAGCTTTACACCGTTTGGAGTCATTTTTGATATGAATTGTAAGAGCACTGCAGGGTTTCCAGGGCAAGTCGTTTTAATAACTCGGATGCATACGTAACCCCTTCACAGTTTTATATTGTGAGTACTGCGAATCAGGATGGTGGAAATCCACCTTTTAGAGCACATGAGATTGCACCGTTTCATTTCATTCGCTTAGAATCTTCACAATGCCAATTTGGCCGTTCACACTGATGGCAATATCTGATGGCGAGTAAACGCAGAGTAAATATTTGTGCTGTCCAGCTTCATGAATTGGCTGGCAAATTTCTGGTAGGTATAGGTAAATATTGGAAGGGGCGTCATTATGCGAGCCAAAAGCATATGCGTGTAGAACCATTGTAGCAGAAAACCATTGAAATTTGAATAATATGAACGGTCTTTTGCAACACTCACTAGTTTAAATATACCTTGGCATTTTCTTTCACATTTTTTGGTACTTACAAAAGATAAGGCAATTGCAATTTACAATCATGCGCAGAAAAAACCCTTGGCGTAGGTAAAGTGTATATAATGCATTTATCTGCTTCTAGATTTATTATTCCACGCCCGTAGTTTGGATCTGAATGATATGACACGGAATATTATATTATTAAAAATGATATAACTGCCTGTGTAATAACGAAAAGAGTGTCCCACTTCTCGGAGGGTAATTCACGGCATCCATGCCATACGTAATGGGTTAGTTTCATACCAAAATAATAGTCGACTCCATTATAGACGTTGAATCTACAAAGTCAAAGTAAAATTCATGGAAATTCATACACACACCTCTGGGTTCATATAGCCTGGCACACGTTGGCGTTGCCCGGTAGCTCCGTGGCGTGCGAGGACCTAATTCCTACTAGTGTTTTTCGAATATTTTCTCTTCTCTTGCGTGCTCGACTTGGTAAAAGCTTTGACACGCACCCCCACGTATACACCTGTCTAGATATATATCACATTTAAATACAATTTGTTGCAGTTTATTCCATCTCAGCAAGGTCAGAGTTATGCACCACTTAACTACCTTGATCTAGCACTGCCGTTATAAAGTCTACGTTTAAGTGATAATATACATTAAGTCTATTTGACATTTGAAGTCGCCACTGTATGGAATTTATGTCGAAACGCAGTTGCGTTCGTCAATCATGTGCCCAAGCAAGGTAATTATGTTTTTGTGAATATTTTAAATAAGCGTGTAATTTGTGTGACTTGAAAAACAGCCGTGTTCACTGCCGTATGGCCACCCAGCATGGAAGGGGCCAGCGATTTTTGCTCCTGTCCAGCGTTATGGCATGCCGAAAAGCAACGTTTGCCGAGGAACCTGTCGCAGGGTACTGCTAAATCACTACCACTTGACTTCGCACACAACAATCAAAATTATAAATCATGCCAAGCGGGTTTATTTCGTTTTAAATTGAAATACTTTTGCAAAGCATCATCAAGCGTAGCCCACAGCAACGGCTAGCGGATGTCAAGACTTGCTCATGAGTATGACTCTTAAAATTCTTAGAGTATAGAGTCAGAGTCTTCGCACACCTTCAAGACTAATCCAAAAACAAACCGTAAGAAAATATCGCTTTCCCTGCTCGAGATCGGACTGGGGGCGTACTTATCTTTATCACTGGTTATTTATTAAGCCAGTACCGGTTGACTGGGAAACGAACGTAGATCATAGGGGAAGCTTGTTCGTGATTCATAGTGGAGGCAAATCTCCCGTATTATTATATATGTGGGAGTTATTATGGCAAATTATAGACACATGCCATGATCAAGGTGTTATTTATAATAGAGAGTGCTCGACTTTTATCTTATCGCAGTTCGGAAAGGTATTGCCGCGTTGAAACGAGAATTGATTTGATGGCAAGAGATAAAAAGTGGTGTGCTTAAGCAGGTTGTGTCTGACCACGTGCTAGAGACAGTTTAATCGAAGGTATAATAATCAATTCTTAATATTTCACGCATCAGCATTCCACATGAAACAAGAAAAAAAACAAGTATCTAAAGAATTTATTAGTTGTAATCGATGTGAACCGCATCATTAGAGAAACCATGAACAGATGACGGTATGATAACAGCAAATAGCGGTAGATTTCTTGATGAAGAAGAAAATTTAGCCAGGAGTTACATTTCAAATTGGCTCATGTGAGTGTCGCTGAGATTTCTAAGCTCACGAGTATTGCATAATTTATCAGCAAAAAAAAATATATATTTATATACCTATATATACATATTTATAGAAGTTATATGTTTTTGGCCAAAAGTTGAAAATTAAGAGAAGGTAGACATGAATTTAAATGGGAAGAAACGTGAGTGATAAGATCGATTACTTCTCTGGCTGATCGTCAAAATGCAACGACAATAAATATTCCAAAATTGTATTTTGCAACCAGTTTTCCCTTTGCGAAACCGGGAAAAATTGTCACTCCAAAAAAAACGGCAAGCGTTCAAACTGGGCGTTTTCTTATTTCCCTTCAAAACGCCGAAACCTTGGGCTAAAACGTCATTCAATTATAAATTAGTACTTACACAAACAAGTGTAATTTTCTTTACAGGAGATAACTCATTAGCAAGTCGCTTTATGGTAGCAGCATGATAAAGTTGTTACTCATTATAATAATGTAACTCTCGTCCTGTTAAAGATGCGGCATACTACATTGGCTAGTACACCTCACAGGTAGTTTACAGCGACATTATGACTCTAAGTGGAAGTATGTTTTTCTTGTATTTACGCTGTACATGAAACACACTTTATTACGTTACATCCACTCAGCGCTAGATTTCTCTACTCTTTGCCACGTTTTCCAGTTAATTTAAGAATATAAATGACATCTGATAACAGTGTTAATATCAAAGTAATGGAGTCTTAAAGGTATATGAAGAAGCCGAAATTAATTATCAAGATGAACTTTCATAAATGAAAAACGACTACAGTCCTGCTCGGTAAATTATGTTTTACCCTGCTTGCGTTATGCCATGTAGTCCCGAAAATATCGGAATTTAAATTAAAAGTGAAATAAACTTGATGGCTGTTTAATAATTTCACGTGTAACAGATGATTGTGTTGCAGATAAATAAGCTTCCATAGGATTTGGTGGGAACATGAATTTCAGCAGGATGTAAGATATTTATAATTTTTTTGTAGAAACTTATTAACGTCAGGTCAAGAAGTAGTCGTTGTATGCCTGAATTAGGTATAATTTCATAATTACCACCGTACTGTGGTTGAAACGAGAATAAACATACCTGTTGTTTTGTACGCAAAAAGTTGGTCTTTGAAAGGCATACGAGAAGCTTCCAGAGTTCGCTTACTGTTTTGTTTTTGTTTCTCGATGGTTCATTTTACTGATGGAAAATAGCGACACAATAATTTCTCAGGCATATAAGTTTTGTAGTAATTCCACATGAATTTTTCTGTCTCGTTTCTACTCTAATGCTTGTAATGTTGTGGTGTAATGTAGTCGTTGTTGTTCATTCATTCCTTTCACGACCACACGATTTTTTACATGGCGACAAAAAAAAACATCTAAAAAGTGGTTTGTCAAGTGGCATTTGCAAGATATCAATATTGAAGATGGGCACAGTGATAATGAAATGGTGGTCATATCTTACAATTATTATTATTTTTAAAACAAGTTTACGAACATTTTTAGTTGATGTAAACACCTGGGTCTGAATCGTTTTTTGAAGGCATCTAAATGGGAATGTGGAAATTTGATTAATTTCACCTTTATCAATCATTCACATTGGCATCCTTTCAATCGTGTGAATTGCGTGCTAGGTTTATGTTCAGGTAATCGAGAAACCTCAAGGCCAATCAAATTGCAAATGATCAAACGAGTAATACCATCTTACCTTACGACGGCAATTTGCAACAGTAAAATCCTGATATACTGGCGTATAAAGATGTGTGATATGTTTGAAAGCTAAGCCTTTAGTTATATGCTAACTTCATGAACAAAATTATAAGCAGGTGCGTAGGTATACTAATGAAAAAACCAGTTCCCTTGCGTCGCCCGTATAATGCACTTTTGATGTCCTGCGTATATGTCCAATTACGATTGTTCGCTCGGAGCCATTTAAGTCACAGACTTTTATTCTTTTACAATGTTTGAAGATTTGCATATATTAATTTCCAGAACTGAGAGCCTGGTTCAGGTGGTTTCGTAAAGGGTGCGAAAAAGATGGGGCAACATATGTTGTTTTCAAGCTGCATATTTTCAAAAACTTTTCAACTAGCGAAATCAGTCAAGAACGCAACACATTTCCATAGTTATGAATGAGAAAACAACAACTGGTTGCGAGAATGATTGATGCAGATTGCGATCAACAGGACAACAGAAGCAAAACTGCATTGTAACGCTTGATAGTCGAGCGACACAAATTTGAAAATTCATCGCTGTGCATGTCTCAGTTGTGACAGCAGCGGTGGCGACGGTGCTTGAAGGGTAATCTTTCACGAAATTGTCGCCTCGTGAAGCAACGATTACCATGTAACACAGGTTGACCGCGAATTTCCATCGGGATAATGATCGGAGACAACTTGTTGGCTGCTAAATCTCGAAAGGTGTCGTGTGCTTTCGCCGTAATGCCAGCTGTGCTGGTTTCTGACATTTTATGCGCGCGATTTTGTCCCCCAAAACACGTTTCCCACGTAAAATCGACGCTAAAAATTGGTTAAGAATTATTTTAGATGTGTTTTCTTCACGAAGAGATATTAAGCGACATGATTGAAAGTGAACATTAAAAAAACTATGGGCTTATAAAACCGCATCACGCCATAAGCTACTTGCAGCGTGAAACGTCAAGATTTAAAACATTCGCCGTTCGGTTCGTATCCATATGGAAGTGATTTATCGAACAAAATCAATGAAAATTAATGCCAAAGTCCTTCTAAATTTGACTCCTACGTTTTTTTATCTGTTTTATGAATGACTCCTACACATATCTCCAGATCAGCAACTTTTCTTTACTGCATTATATCCCGCACGCCAATACCTACTCGACCATAAACTAAATAAAATATTGCGTGCGAGCCGCGTGGAAATGATAAAAATAGGAATCATTTTGAATGGCAGGCTTCGTTCTGAAATTCTCTTTTTCTGATTACGATTTTCTGCGCGTCGAGCGAGGCTCCGGAGGTTGTGGCAAAGGTTCCTCTCAAGGTGTGAGCCGAGTCTCTGAATGTGAGACTTTTTTCGTCTCTCTTTTTATGACATGACTGCGGTTTCACTTAGAATTGGTCGCGTCAAACGGATGGCAGAGATGGGAAGATGGATCAGCACTTTAGAGTTGACCAGACCATTTTTTTAAATATTTTTTTACGAGAACTCAATATCACTACATGTTTTTTTTATGTCTTCTTTAACTAGGAACACTCGCATTAGTTGAATTTACATTTAGACTTCTTTTAAAAATATCCATAATTAACTGGTGAATGAAATACACTTAATATTATGTTCCTTAAAGTTATATATAATTTCTTTCTTTCGTTCTTTGATATCTCAGTTGTACTAGAAACATGACGTGTACGATACGCGTATCAGGATAACACGAGTATTAAAAAATCTACTTAAAATATTCCAAAGCCTACGATGATTAATTGTAAGATTGCGTGTTAACAATTCAAAAATTTGAAATGATTTTGAAGCAAAAAGTGGTATCAAAGAGTGCAGGGCCCGGGCGGGCAGTATATATTTGAGAGGGGTGAGAGTTGAGTCTGGACTCGAGCTCATTCTGAAGAATCATTTCCACGATCAAAGAGATGCCCTATAGAGTTAAAATAACCGTGATAATTTATTTTACAATTGGCATCGTAGATCGATGGACCAGAGAAATAATGGTGTAATAATACGCCTTCAGAAAATCACACAATAATTTTCGAAACTTGTAACATATTGATCATCGCTTAGGGGGTTATTTCAGATTGCGCAGCAAGACGCATAGCACGATAGGTGCTCACACATTTAAAGTGCATTTCAAAATTCCCTGAAAAACATACGAAAAATATGAATCATAAAATAGATATTAGAAGTAAATTACAGAAATTTTGACGATATTTGGATATAAATTTAAGCACGTTCAGTCACGAAGCGTTCAAAATTCTTGTTACAATCTTTACGCATGGCTTCGCTTCCAAATCAAAATGTTATGATGGGCTTCCATCATTAAAAATCCACATTCTCATGGTGCGCATCTCTGAATTTATTTCTTGTTTGAATGGTAGAACCAGTTCTAGGCAGCAGACACTCTCCCGTATCGGCGACGTGTTGTAAGATGTGTTGGCGTTACTTATTGCTGCGGACCACAGCATCCTGCCTCGGGGCAACGAAGGCCACAGCTCAGTCTCATCTCTCGTGAAACATTACCTGTAATTAACGTGCGGGGTAGACTACTCTCCCGGCCTTCGTCACAAGAATCACCTGTTGAACTCGTAATTAATTATAGACCAACAAATCAAGGTTGACCAAACATGTGACCAAATTCGTTACGATCGACTCGGGCAGGCTTACGAATTTAAGATTTTGTTGATATATTTCCTGGCTTGTTTGTACCAATATTTTTGGCATCTAGGCTACTAAAAAAATACAGTTTCAAAGAGAGGAATGCAATTTTTTTACATGCTTTGAATTTTGAAGATATGGCCTTGACATTACCATAAGAATAGTGCTTCTTTGAATGTTGCTGCTCCTTGCAGATATAAAAATCTGAGCATATTAATCCATTAGTATAATGCATATCGTGCTATTGCTACGGAACTGAAACACCCCATGGCTCGAAATACTCGAGCCATTGGTGCGTACCGAATCATAGAATCGCTAGACTGAACTCAATTAGCGGCATGCGTTGATTAAATCAGAAGGAAATGGTATTTTCTTGATCTAGATCCTAGACGTGTGCCGATGAACGCGAAGGAACACGAAAACCTTTTCGAGCTTGACAGCTTCTGACAGAAAGTAGACACCTCCAATGATACTCTAACAAAGCTTTCTCAGACTCACCTATCCGGCGGGTGCTCGGATACCAAATGCTTGCGATAAATTTCTTACTAAACTTGATTAATATGGCAGCATTATCTATCAGATGGGATGAAAATTAATTTAGGTGATGAGCTGCAGGTCTCTCCAGACGTCGATGACAGCGGCTATGCTCATAAATTGGGGAAACAAAATTTTAATAAAACATGTTAAGTATACTTATAACTATAAAGGAAAAAAAATCAAAATCGCTTTTGAACAGATTACCCAAAGCCGCATAACAACAATAAAATTGGGGTGTTTCCTGTTTGGTTATCTTCGAAGATTCTTAATAAAAAAAAACTTGCATGCATTTCCTGCTGTGAAGCAAATTCGAAACCGACCGCGTTATTGAAAGGCGTATCACAGTCTTAATAGGTGTTTGCTGCACTAAATCGAACCAATTATCTCAATACAGTACAAGATTACATACAATTAGCAATCAGCTACCATTAATAATACTATTATACTCACAACTATACTGCCATTATATTAATAAATATGAGTTTAAACGCGCGTGGTACGGTACGATTCCCGAGCATTTGCTACGCTGGCAGCCTGCCTCGCACGCCACAAAAAGTCAGTACCTCCCACGTGCTATAAGCTAGGTTTAATTCAATTGATAGGCGGCACATTTTTGACACGCTTCTTTTGAGCAGCACACACAAAAAATGTCTTACTCTTCTGCTCATTCGATTTTTATAAACCGGTTATAATTGTCTATAAAAACCATTAAGATGCTCCTTCATTATGAATGTAAATCCATAGAGAAATCCAGCGCTTTACGGTTAGGTAATCCAGCGCTTAGAAAAGAACATGTGTGGATTGTTGCAGGTTTTATGTTTGTTTATTGAATGTTCCCAGTAAATTTTTTTATCTTTTTAGGTAAATAACCAGTTTTAAGACGTTAAGAAACTCAAATCACATATTTTTAAAGATTAACCTTTTTATCTGATCTTTACCCATATGATTCCTTGTTATTTACTACAGGAATGTATTTCTTAATTTATTTTAACGTCGCTTAAAAATTCTATGTGAAAACCACAATGTTATCTGAAGAACAACTTTTGAATTGTAACATGATGGCTTCTTTCACCCGTAGGAATCTGATTTTCAAGAAAACATTTTTTGCATCTTGTGCTATCGACAAACTTCCCCATTCGATTGATTGCTACTCGTTTCATACAGTTTTGCACGTGACCAAATCAACAAATTTATATCAAAAATTCGTTTCGATCCGCACTTCTTCCTCGTTGTTCGCCGGGCAATATTTTTGCGTCCTCGCCGTAGGTTTCACAGCGCGTGAGCGTCGATCGGTCAAAACCGGAAGTGCCGTGCGTCCTGCAACTTCCTTGATGGCAAATTCTCATGTCGGATCAGAGTCCCGACACCTTCCGGTAATGGCGGCGGCACCTTTATGCAGGCCCACGGCACGCAATCAACGGATTTGATAAGGCGTTGGCGGCTGATATGTGTCCGAAAATATCTTTCAATTTATATGTTCTACATTAAGCCATTGAAGATAATATGCGTTTTTTTTTTAAGTGAAATAAACAACATGATTTTCGTTTTTTTTTTTATAGGACGGTTTTTTTATGTTGGATATTTTCTTTTATACTTTTTCAAGAGTCGTGCGTACTGAGTTTGGAGGAATGAAACCCGTAGCCAATTCAATAAACTACCATTAAACTGTATATTAGAGACACTAATAACCTCTCAAAAAATGGTGGAGATTGGGATCCCATTCCCCAGTTGGGCAACAATTTTTTAAAGGAATTATCAGTGTTTCCAATAATCTGCCCATTGCAAGCATTCGCAATTTCAATCAGATTTAATATCGTTTGTGGATTATTTATTTTGCATTTCTTATTGGTTAACATATTTTAGGCTTCGTGCTATGTCCATATACATATAAAAATGTTAAAAACTCGACAGCGACTTGTTCTGCGTGTCATTTTCAAGTCCGAAGATCACATTTTTATGCCCACATCTGTAGAGCCAAATTTCTTGTCAGACACACCTCAAGGTCATTCCTTCTCACTGCGCATGTGCATCAGTCGAGGTCGTCTGAGTTTCAGGGTAACTGTACTTTATTGCTACTAGGTGCATACCAGCACTTTTGGTGTAATGCAAAATTGCGTCCGGATGGATTTCTAAAGTTACTTTGCTACTGGGGATGCTGTTGAAAAACATACATTTATTTACCATGATATCAAAATACCTTATCGCAAGCGTAGTGTATGTGTCTTTTTTGAAAATCTAATTTAGGCTAGCATTGACTTGGCTCAAGGGGAGGTGCCAAGCTTAGTCTGCCGTGCATCGTGATTTGGGTTTCGTCTTTTTGGACACATATAACATCTACTTCGATTGCAATCTACATCCCAATATTTGCAGCAAATGAGCTAGAAAAGAATTTCAAAACTCTATCGGGCTCGATCTGAAAATGTACCCTCATCCACTTCGAAGACTTGCAAGTTTCTCCTGTCACAGAGGTAATGGTGGGATTGGAAAGAAAACTGACTTCTTACAACTGACGGGTGCAATTGATATGCTCTACCAAATCCACCTTAACCTGGTTAAGAGACCTGTCTTATCGGTGGTTGGCATGGATAGCACGGTCAGTTATATTTGATGAAAGCTGTTATACTCTCGGAAAAACAAACAATATTGCAATTTCCTTCTCAGTGATTCAATATTCGCAAGAAAAATTGAAAATGGTTGTATTCTCCTGCTGCTGCCTTTTTCGGTGATGATTGATTAGTATTTCCGGTGATGTTGATATCGCTGAGGTCCATCAAGACACACTTTCAGGACTGACCACTGAAGCTTTGTTCTTGAATCTATCCCGGCAACAGATTGTTTCTCAAGTAAAATAAATCTCAACCCACGCCTCTACATTTTTGATGAGTGATGGTTCCAACACCCAGATTTAACCCTTAAAAGAATTAATAGCCAACAGATGTATTGTCAATATTCTTTAAGACCATGCTATGCTATGAATAGAAAATCTAGAGCAATAAACGTCAGGAAATAGCAATAAAAAATCCTTGATAATCCGCATTTTTTCCACCCTCGTAAAAGTGGGATTGTTATTTTGCCGAGCCCGTGGTGAGCGGGTGCTCACAGCTGTTATTGCAAGGGCTTTCGTGAGTCGCCGTTCTCCGTCAGTCCGGGAGCTCCGTGGATTTCTGGGGCTAATTTGAAATAATAAGGAAACGATACATAAACACGACACAAAACACCTGGACTTGTTGGAAGCGTCTCGCTCAGCGGAGCTCGTCTCTAAACAAATAAAACGGTTTGCGAGCACACACATTCTTGTGGGGTAGCTGCATTGCAGGAGCAAATCTGGAGTAAAAAATCTGTGAATGTAATTGTTTTGTGTGTCTTCTTGCGTGAGCGTGCGTTGTTACGCTCATGTTTTAAATAATTGCTAAAAACACAACTGTATTTTTTAATTCATTTCTCTTGAGTTGCTTGCGGGAAATTTAAAGGTGGTTGTTTGGAGTAATTTTGGTAGACAGGTGAAATGTGTAAGCAAGTTGAATACATTTAGAAATCTGTGCGAACTAAAACGTGATATTTTCATGAGTGAAAAAGTACTCGACTCGAATCCTTTTAACAAACAGGCAAGTTTTAATGAAATGTAAACAAGATGTTAAATATTGTTTTACGTTATTTCGCCGAGTTGTATTTGCATTTTAGCAAGATAGTTGTTATAAAGGATGGAATTAAGTCCAAAAAGTATGTATATATTACAAAGTATATATTAACGGAATGAAATAATGCATGCGGATAGTCCTCAATGCCATTGAAAGCTATTTATGCGCGAAATGAGCTTCCCTCTTTTTCAATCGCACGGTGGATGCACTCCACGAGTAAAATGAATGCAATCGTTTGTGGTGAAATTGCATACCAAACGCTAGTAAGGTTGTGTAAATTTCGTCCAATTTTACACTCCAAAAACGAATTAAATCTCCGTTTCAAAAAAAGATCATTATTATATTCTTTGTAAGGTATCAATTCGACCTTAGATTTGTTTAAATATTAAATAGGTTACATGTTCGGTTTGCCGTATAAGTCCACATATAATTTAAGCGTGAAATTTTCTCGAAGCATATCCTGGTGGCTCGCTGTTGAACGTTTAACGTGAAGAAAAAAAAACGTGAAAATGTGCCAATGTTTCGTTACAAGGTAAGATTATTAACTCAATTGTCGGTTTGATATCCACTTAGAAAATAAGAACATAAAAAAATGCAGCTACCACTGACGCATATCGATCATCTTACGCACCGTGCCTTGATCTTCAGCCACGTGAAATGGCACCGATGCCATTCAGGCGATATTTCCAATAACACGGTAGGGGTATCATAAAAAAAATATGTGTATTTTTTGACATTCAACGCGCTTTGCTCCGATATAAACCGTTCCGGCGAAGAGCCATGCATGGATGGCCTAGCCCGGGGCTAGCATCGACGAGAGACGGGTCCGAAACCAAGACGTATCGAGCCGCATCTGTTCTGGCTGAACGAATGAGGTTTCTGCCAGCGATCGGTGAGATCTAGTTACGTGACTGACCAAGCTTCTTAAATACGATATAGATACCAGGCGACGGATCTGGCACTCTTTCATTTGATTTCTGATCTATTCTGCGAAATCGAGAAAAATGGGTGAGACCTGCTTACAAAAAAAAAGTCAATTCGTTCTCACGTATATGGAAAGTTGGATCGTGATAGGGAATGAGATGAATAAAGTAAATTACATCCCGACTATGCAAGAGTATGCACTAGATATGTCGCCGTTACTTTGAATGTATCGTAATGTTCTTTTTTGTTTTTGGTATGAGACATTTGACTCAATAAATTATTCTCAATTCAGAATCTAATTTGTTCATATATACTAGAAATAGATATTTAAAAACTCAGCTCTCTTACTAAAAATACAGCTCCCCCTTTTTTTCCAAGAACTGCACGGAGTTTACGGACTCAATGAAATTCAAAATTCATGTCATCGTAGTCCCGCGTGGAATTTCAATAAATGATGTCCCTAAATTTGACCACTTTGTTGTAATCTCGATAGAAACTCTGTAATAGTGTCGAAGATATTTCGGTCGGCCGCACGTCCTTCTGATAAAGCTTCATTATGAAATATTACTCTCGATTGAGCGTACAAATGGCTAAATAATTAGCCAGCTAGTTAGGTCGCGTAGGCGGCCGGCCTCCATCCCTGTCGACCGACTTACGTCCGACAAATGACCGTGCGAAGCAACTTGAGTAAGACATGCAAAGTAAAACGGCAGTTTATTTAATAATTTTGCTTCACATTTAGGTCGACGTCTAGTTTTCATAATTCAGAGGATTTGTAAATTTGAAATGAATTGTCTTAATTATTTGTAAGGAAAAATTGAATTTTTAAAGCTATCTTCACCGCGGTTGGGGCTCGTCAGAGCTGCAGCTCTAAAAAGCGCATTTAAATAGCATATTCAGTGCAAGAGTGATTATTGTGTATTGGCAGTTGGTTTCCAGAAGCGAAAGACAGAGAGTTAGCACTGTCACCATGTCAAAAGAACCTTCTAGGGAAAGGATACCCTCGTGATTTCAAATCAATTTTGCAGCTATTTCATGATCGTACCGTACAAGTTAAGAGCTAGAAACCGAGTATATTGTAGATAAAAACTATAGATACTGTAGATACTTTTTCACATTACTATAATCTATTGTTTCCTTACTTCAACGGGATGATAATTTTTATTGAAGAATCTGGTCGGACGTTTTTTCCATAAACCTATAGTTTAATATTCAATCAGAAAAATTAAAAAATATAAATCAACAATTCCTTGCTCTAACTATAATCTCGTGCAAAGAAAAAATACAAATTATGATGATTTTTAGACTCACGTCTACTCTATCTCAAAGTTTCTACATCTGAAATTACAAAATGTCGAGAAAATTTAATGTTTTTTACTCACCATTCTAAATCCCAGTTGTATAAATAGTTGTTTTTAAACACAAATTTTATTGGTCTAAGTCGTCAGATTTTTAAGATGTCAGAAATCTTTAATTCAATAAACGACAAAAATATACACCTATTAAATACATGCAACTCCTTTGCATTATATATCACACTAGGAAACTACAGTTCTTAAAAAACTAACCCAGACGTCATTTCCCCAGCGCTTTTGGAATTGTTTGGTCACTCATGCGTCCTCACGGTTCTCAAAACTCCAGCGACGCAGTAATGCACGTTATCAGCAAGACGTGACAGAGTGCTCCAATGGACTAGGTCTGCCAGCATCCAACTCAGGTCCCTCTATACGGGCTCACCACAACTTTATGGCATAGAAACTCCCTTGGTTGCGATTACCTACCCTGCAGAGGTCACCCAATGGACTTCAAGACACAATATCTACATTACCAATGGAAGACGCCGTCTTAAAGCATTCTTATGAAGTTTTTTTTGTTGTTGTTGTAGTATAAACTACAACGTGATTAGCATGCGTTGCTTGCTTGGATTGCCGTCAGGCTTGGGGGTGGTTTGTATTCGAAAAAAAAGCGAGTTCGCTTGGGTGGTTCTTGGCGGCAAGAAGGTCTAGTGCTTCTGTTTTTTTTTTTTTTTAATAAATATTCAACTGGCATTAAATGCTTGAAGTAACTTGATAATTTAAGCATTGAATCATGAAAATGTAAATTGACGATGTTTTTATACCATCTCGGGTTTTCTCGTTTTTTTGCTTGTAACGTTGCGGAGAGTAATTCTTTCACAGTTCGCCATCAAAATCTATTTGTCTTACTGAGAAAAAAATATTCTGGAAAACATCTCGCTGTTTGTCTTCGGGTGAAAATGGTTATTTCCCCGTTATTATCATATATTTTCTTAGGTTTTCCCATTTCTTGTTGTACATCGACGTCGATCTATTTTAAGTCTGTGTGAGCGCAGGAAATATTTTACTTTATAATATTGTATGCGTCAAATCGTTCGATTGTTTGCCAGGGGCTAAACACGACCGAGCCAAAAAAAATTTAATGGCTCTATTAGAATATGAATAATTTGAGCAGAATACCGATGCCGCCTTCCGTGAAAAAGAAAGGAAAAATATCAAGGCCCCACACGAATAAACAAACGGAAAGGTTTTTAAGAAACACTCATCTTAATTATTTTCTCTTATTAATTTTGAGTCTCAATTAAATATTTTTTGTTAACTAGACAAATAAGAATTATAACCTTTCTTTAGAAACGATTGAAGCAAATGTACACATATCTACAAGACAGTTAAACAAGAAGGTAAAACCTCTACACAGAGATGGAGTTTTTACTCCATATCAAGTGATTGTAGTAAAAAAAAACAAAAAACATACAATCATTTTCCTCACATTTTAACACAGTTCCGTGTTGCATATCTTTAAAAAAAACACATTTCCCTAATTACAAATATGGAGTGGCTATGCCATAACCTTAGTCATGTTCAAGACTCCGGCTCAGAAAACTCTCAGATCAACACGCGAGGCGTTCATTAGCAACCACTCCATATTACCTTACTCTACTCTCCGCTAGCTCCGGTAAAATGTCACTCAGCATTCAGCAATTGCATTCGCAGTGCGGCTGCAAAGCACAAGGCTCCAGACCAACCCTAGCCTGGTATTTGTCTGCATGATTGATGGTCCATCAGGCCGCGGCCCGCTCTAATGAGATCGTGTTACGTCATCGTTCATGCGAGCAAGAGTCTGGCGTGTGACATGTTGGATTAGCTACATCATAGTTGATCTATAATCGCACTCGTCGATACACGATAGTTTGACGCTCAGAAACCAGTCCCGGTGACAAAAAAAATCGGTCTCTATACTCGTGGAAATGTGGCTATGATGAGGTTATGATCCGGTATTCACAAAAGAACGCGAAAGTGAATCAGTGCATTTTTCTTTTGTGACAACATGTTTTTTATTTATTTAATTTTTTTTTATGACAAAATCGTGTTTAACAGTAATATTTTACTTGTTTGTGCGTCATTATTCTCGCATTACTGCCGCGTGGGCCAGATTCGAAATCGAAAAGTGAAATTAGTTGGAAGTTGGATATGAAACATAAATTAATGGCACGCAGAACGTAATGATAACCTCGTTGGCTGTCACAAAAGGTGGTCTTATAAATTGTTCGTATCCGCTCGCGCGTAAATTGTCTTTTTTTCTTCACGCGTTTAGCAGGATTAGTCAGACACCCACTATTCGTGATCTCATCCAATGTGACTACGAAACTGATTGTTCAGTGGTATTATTAAACAATCTGCAAGTCACTGTCTCCATAATATAAATTATACAAATTTCACTGAAAATGAATCCGTAATTGCAATGCAAATTTAAAATTAGTGTCGAATTAAAGGTGGCTGCAAGGCTATCAATCAAAGTGGCGTGTTTTTTTGTTTTGTTTCCAAAAGCGGTTCATGCTGCTTATCCGCGTGGATTATATTGTGTAGAATCCGGGCCCTCCGGTGTGCAAGAAGCACAAGAAGGTGCTAGAAGGTTCACAGCTTCTGTACCTCGGGCTCATTGAAAGTCTTGTATTCACGTCGAATAGTTGCGCGGGAAGCAAATTGTTTTCAAACTTGCGCGAATTATTCACGAAAACTTGAGTCTTGTAAACACCAGAGGAGAGGATTCAATGGAAGATCAAGATCGTGTTTGAGTATTCTGCGTCTCCGGCAGCAGCCTTTACAAGATGCATTCAATGTCTTGGGCAAATTCTATTGAAAAACTTTGAAGCTTGAAGACCAAATTAAGTTTTATCTTATTTGCACACTTTTAGGGTAGAAGCGTCAGTTTGCGACTTAAACGCCAGGGGAAACTCTTATGAGGGAAAAAGTTTGCCTAAATATTCAAACTGAAAATTTCTATCTACAAACATGAAATTATGATTCAAGACGTATTTTTTGTCGCTCTATCTCTTTGGCAGAAAATGATTGAAAGGGAAATTACTACCCACAGGAATAATTTTCCACGCCACGATTTAATAATGAAAAACATCGATTCACTGCGTGACCATCATGTTGTAGAAGCCTCAAAATGTGGTATGCAAAATGCAAAAAGTCTCCCAGCTAAAACGCAAAAATACCACCCGGTCAGTAAAAAGCATCAGTAAAATCGCACAGATTAAGCACAGTTACTAGCATCAATCGAAGGTCCACAGCACGCATCCTCAAGATCTTAAAATAATCCTTTATAACTACAGATAATTAGGTAATCAGCATGACATACACGTATAGGTGAGCCCGATGGTTTGACTATGAATATAATTAAACATGATGCATTGCATCTGAGAACTTATGGGCGGTCTCATTTGACTTTCTGCAATCCTAGCGCATATTTTTAGCGTCCACCCGCATAAAACTGTTGTGAAATACAATTCATGACTACGCTGGCCGCTAGCAACTTTATGCGCAGTCATTTAGCCAGATTTTTCTCTCACACATTAGAGCCCAAGGCGCAAATAGGAACCACACGGAATATTCGTGCACTAAGTTCGATGCCGCAGCGATGTTCATGCTAATGAAAAATACTTTTCCGCTACCAATGACGAAGACAAAGCCCTTTCAGTGACACGAGGATCTGTTTTTGGGTAGGTTTCGGACGATTTACATGTAAAACATACGACCTATCGACTTTTGCAACAAACATGGTCTGGATACAAACTTTCTACTCTCTAAACTGTAACAACCTAAAGCTAGGGCCTAAGCTTAGCGAACAGTAATCCTTGGAGAGAAGGTTACATCCTGGACAAATCTGTTTATGAGTAGCAAACATAGAAACTAGTCCAAACAGTGAAACGGAACAGCAGCTAACTGATGCAGAGGTAAATAATGGGATTGTTGGTGGAGCGTGTATACGTGGCTAGCTAAATGTGTTCTCGGCCTTCTCTCCAGCAGGCTTTGGATGTTTAATTTAATGCCTGGCTTTTGTTGCTCATAGATCCTATTTGAGCCGAGATGAATTTTTGAGGAACGCTTCGAGTTTAATGAATATATCATGCATAAATGTGGTTAAGTCACAAAGAGAATGCGAGAAATGGGGAACAATTCAGTGACAATTTTCACGGACAATGGGGGCTATTCACTTAGTGTCCAAAATCAGTTGATTTCATGTGTCAGGTTCTGGACGTGTTTTGTGTTATCGATCAGAATAAATGTATTAAATTATTTGTTCGAGGTTTATGAGTGGGTTCGATAATACTATCCTAATAACAGGGCATGAGTTCATGGAAATACACAGGTGCTAAGGGGATGGGTTATTTTTCCTTGAAACTCCCACTTTTTTTTTGTTTTCTTTGCAAAGAATGAATATTTTCTGGTGAGTGTTTATTTTCCGCTGGTAGAGACTGACGGAATGTTCACCGATCCAACCCTTTTCATACAGCAAATGGATCTGGACTGAAATCTTCGTTGCGTGTTCGTGATTGCTACACAACCGTGTATAGGTCACTGGGAATCACGGGGAAATGCTTCATTTCGAATGCAGTGGCCGTCATAATTAAAATAATTAACGTCAAACATTATTAATTACTGGCCGGTTCGTTTTTTTTTAATGGAAAAATCTCCAAAAATAACAAATAACCATATGTTTTTAGTGAAAATGTATACCTCTGGTTCTATTACGTTAATATTCTTGATTGTTGAATTCGCTGCTGCCGCTTGGAGTTTGGATCGAGTTAGAAATGCGACAATCAAAACTTAGTTGAAATGGTTTTGTTTCTCCTAATGTACTGCTAAATAATAAAAACACTAAATTCAAAGCGTACTGGTTATGTGTGGCAATTTGATAACTTCTTGTCTTTTGTAGGTGAACGCTATCGTTATCGGCTTTTTGATTGGTATTTGTTTTAGGTCGTTAAATGTTTTAGATTTAAAAAGAAAGTCGTTTGAAATAGCAATTATCTTCCCCAAATTCCCACCGTTGTTTTTATGATAACAAAAATCGATGAAGGCTAATGCAGTAATGCTGATTGTGGCAGGCAGTTAGTGCACATGTTTTTATGTGATATTATGCTAATTTTTAATTTTCTAATTGAGTGCAAAAAAATGAAAATAACGTACATTATACAGGCTGGAAAGAAACAACGTCTTTTAAGACAATTACAGGAATTATTTAAAAAGCGTTAAGCAATAACTTGACATGGCACCTCCACCAGAACTGTCACAAAATAATTCCCATTGGTCGAATCGTTGCCTAATTCTTCATAACACCAGCGCGAAAGTTGAAACATTGCCAGATATAGAGACAATAATAATTTGTCATGTAGCAGTGCAAAAATCTCGAGATATGACTCAGGCTATATAAGTTACTCTCAGGCCATTACTCTTTCTCTCTCCCTCGGAGTAACAAGTCTTTAGAAACACTAAAGTTTACACAATAAATGAACAGAATGATAAGCTCACCACACAGTCGCAACGTACTACAACACTCGGAAGCGATAGAATCGAGTAGTGGCTTGGAAATATATAAATTAAAAACAAACCGACCCGGACTTCCATAACCGACAGCAGCATTTAAAAGGGGCTTTTCAGTCCGCGCTATTTGGCGGTTTGCGACTGTAGAATTGGCACACATTGGTAGCGTGTGCCCGTAGATCTGCGACTTTTGTGTCCATTGTAAATGCACCCGGTTTTATTGAAATGTCAGCTAAATGTCGCGTCTATGGCTCAGTAATAAAGTCCGAGGGAGTTTAATTTCCGTTTGCCTTTGGTCGTGGAAAAATTGAATTATGGAAATAATTAAAATAACTTACCTACTTCCATTTAGAATTAACTTTTATATAACTGTAAATTCAAACTATTGAAAAAAGCGGCTTATAAAATTGGATTAACGCATTTTTACAATTGTGCAAAATTCAAACGTACTTTAACTCTTTAGAAATTGTAACCGTGATTTTTGTTTTTCAATTTTCCGATGAATCTCCATTGAAACCACAATAATTGCATTGTTGGGTTTTATTTGCTTTCATTCTATTCGCTTTGAAAAGGGTGTATTTTGAATTCGTTCTGAACGTAGTTACGATGGTCTCGCAGATGTAAAAATAATTGTTCTCTATTTACCCCCCTCCCCCCTCCCCACAATAACCGCACCATCAGATATTATTATTTTGTACATATATGATATCTCTTTGGATTATTCTGCAATGACACAATTTAAGAAAAATGCCTTACTTTTGGCTAGCACAAATCTCTGTAGTGACAGCACCTTATTTTTAGTAACATTTTCAGAGTCGAAATTGAAACTGGACCAGTGCTACATTTTATGATCCGCTTACCTTAAAATCCACATTTGAATGTTGATTACAGCATCAACACTTTTTCATCTGCATTTCACACAAGTGCAGAACGCAGTAGCGTCAACCGACACTCTTTCATTTTCAAGCTTAAATTTGCAATCGTTACACATTGTTGCTCGTAATTCTGTTCAGTTGAATGAAACTAGACACAGAAACCCTTGGTGCAGGTATCTATTGGTTTATTATCGTGTAAAACCTCACTCATGGGATATCCACTCAAATTCGTTTGATCATAGCTATCCCCACGTTCAGGGCAATTGAATCAAGTTATTTTATACTTGCTGTTATATTCGTAAATAATTGGAATGCGATTATGCGAGTGGTCGACTCGGATTGGATGACATTTGTAAAATTGGTGAATCTCTGGAATGGGTTATGGATGCATGAGCTCACCAAAAGTGTCACATGTGTGTTTGTCTACAGGAGATCATAATTTTGAGGTAAACAAATTTTATTTTATTCTATTCGATCGGAAAACTGAAATAATATTAGTAAAATCTCTGTCAGGTTATTAATTTACTTGTTATTAATTGGGTAATTAATATTAATCTGGAGGAATTCTTTTTTTCTGATATAAAAATCACGAACACAACACATTTTACACAACGTCTAAGAAATTCTGTGGGTCACCAAAAACCAGAAGCCTCGAAACTTTTTATGAGATTGAAAAAACTTTTCTTGTTACTTATAGGTACGAGAAACGTTCACCGTAACGACTAGCGACACTGAATAATATTTCCCTTGGTTATCTCGAAAATCACTTTATCACCTTCTTGCCATCGCAGCTACATCACACTCTTCAGTACGTGACCTAACCTAACATTTTCCCCACCAGCTTGAAACGCCAGCTCATGGAAATATCACCAGGTAACATAATACATATCAACAACAGAATAGCAGACCATCAACATTCCACGACACATGATGACTTACTCTTCTGACAGACCTGCATAGAAATGTGTCCTTTTGATGCATTACGTGGTGGCCGATCAGCGGTGCATAAAACTGTTTATTGTTTGTGTGATGCCGGCACCTCGGCGTCGGCGTCGGCGTCGGCGTCGTTGTGTGGTGTTGAGCGAATCACGTGCGATGTCACGCTAGAGCGAATGCCAGCCAGCGAGTGCTGTGTGAGACTCTACAGTCTACCCGCTGCGTGCTAGGCCATTGCTTGGTGTATATTTGTGCCGTCGGAGCATGACCCGAAAAGAACGGTTGACAGCATGTCATCCAGCTTGTTTGTTCCTACATGTGAGGAGAACACGTTTCAATGGTGAAAACACAAGTCGTGCAAAGCTCGACGGGACAAATTTTCAACGTGAGGCAAACCAACCGTTAATAATTTACACTTTAAGAAAATATCACCGTATGTATTTTTTTTTTTTTTTTTTTAAATTGAGCGTATAGGAGGTGCAAAAATGGCGAATGTTTCGTTGTGCTTCTCACTGTTATATATTATTTAGACATTTTTAAAGAGCGGGTGCTGAAAGTACGTCGTGACATCGACGTTGTCATATGATTTAAATGTCACTTTTAACCAAAGGGTGTGTACGTAGCACTCGAAAATGTCATGGCAGGCGACGGCAGGGCCGGCCTATAGCATGCTGGGGACTTACTACGGTCTCTTTTCAAGTCTGGAATTAAAAGTGGTTATTTTTAAATATTTTTTTTTCGTTTTATACGTTGCGTTCTTCACATTGTGACTAGATGAGTGGATTTGGTCTTGTATGGAGGTGCCGTGCATTGCGAACATTAAAGCTGTCTTTAATTTCGCGCTCTCTGGAATATTTCCCTAGTCAAGTGACGAGATATGAAATATCAACACCAAATATGTATGATATGCAGACTTAAACCAGCGCCAAAACCTGAGGCGTCCGTTTTCACAGCGTACAACGACAATCATGATAATCAAATAAAGGCCACGGCAATTCATTATCTACACGCACGTTTGTCCCTCTGAAAATTCAATTAGTTTTTCTGTCCCAAATCTCCCAATTCCAGCTTTACTCCTGACTGAACCCCTTAGTTTATTTAACACAGACACGTGTGTCAGACAAAATTATTTAGATTTTACTGTCATGCAATTTTTTTTTTGTTATTTTGTCAATGACTGCCAACGGGTGTTTTAGGGTACGTAAAACTCACCCAGCTAAACTGATGCGTTCTTTTCGTAGTTCACTTTTCAATGCACATCAAGCGATTTTGTATACCTACAAACTTTTTTTTTTTTGCAAAAATTGCTCATTCGGAACAATACAATTCCACCGTAGAAATTACATCTAAGAGATATTTATTATTACAAAACCTGAGTAAAACAATGCAACCACAATTTAAAGCTGCAGGCAGCGCAGAGTTTTTCTGCTTACTTATAAGCGCTGCAAATGGGTACAATGGAAAAGCGAGTTATATTCGTATTTTTAGGTTGCCTGCTCCGGGAATCCGTTCTTTTGTCTCACTTCCCAATTACATAATGCATGTCACCATATCGTCTAATTAAAACAAAGCAGCCCTCATAAAAACACAATAATGTACCGAAAAGCTTAGTCTGGTTCCAACGATTCTCCATGTTTTTCTTCCCTTTGCCGGAATTACAGTGGCATTAAACTAGCAATCTTTATTAACACACCTAATTATAATTTTTTATACTTATATAACAAAGAAAAAGCGCAACGAGTACATGGTAATAACCAGTCGGCTTTGCCTGGCCAGACCATCCCTTGCATTAAATTTCAAAACTCCGCCGTTTCTTGCCGGGATTATTGAGGTAATAAATCAGGAAAAGGTATGCCTGGTTGTCTACTTACCACGATTACACTTTCGATTTGGGAATTGATGATGCGTACAGAGCGCGCGTAGCGGCCGAGTGGCGACGCACCCTGGAACACGAGAAGCATTCGATTCAATATCGGGAAAACAACGAACGGCCATTCTCTCGGTAAGCCGGATTTGAGGGGCGATACAATATCAAGGATGCTCGCGGTCGCCGCGGTGCCTTATCTCCGGCGAGCCTGGCCGCAGCCCGCCGATCCTGTCCAGTCTAGGATTATGCGATTACATAATGTGTAACGGCTGAAAAATATACTCATCTCAAATAATATGCGAGTATTTTTTCAGTTCAAATGGTAGACTGGGGTCAGACTATTGAATCAAATTGCAGACTTAGCCGTGCTATCTAAAAGTATACTTTTTTCCACATTTGTGTTTCACTCTAGCCTGTTTGTGATGTAATAAAAACGAAATTGAAATCTCTCCAACACTTCTGGATGTGTTGGAAACTTGTGTGCTGGATGAAGGGTGTTATAAGGATGGGAGGGAGGGGGGAGGCGAGAAAATGAAGGGTTGAATATGGCTCCGGAGGGAAAAAAGTGCGTGCAATTTGCCCATCATTCTAGCCGTCATCGCGTCTACCTCAATTACCGGAACTTTAGTTTCACTTTCAACGACTTAAAAGCTGGAGGGACGAAGTTTAATATCGAATTTAAAACATTCTCTCGGCGACGAACGAATGGCTGATTTTTTAAATAAACGTTTCCACTGCCGGTCGATGGTATTTTTTCAGTCTGGTGATGCCGCTATTCTTGTCGCGTCATGTGTAAACTTTTAGACTGTGCGTTGCACGCTGCTCAGTTCTCGCTGCTAACGGAAAGCTTTCATTGAAACCGAACGCAGAAGATAGTGCAGTGATTAGTGAATGAAAGTGCACACGCCTATCTGCAGCGTGCCACAACGATTCACACCCATTAGACATGAAACAGAAATCCGCAGAAAAATTGAAAAGCTATTTTCCATTCTACTCTAGATCAATAGCAGGGTTGTGCGCCAGCTCATTCCACTTACATCAACACCTATATGTTATTTTTTTAATTGGTAACTCCTAGAAGCTGGGATCGATGCTACCCCATGTACACTCTTCAGCACGTCCTCCGACAATTTATATGAAAAATGAAAGTTTTCGAAAACACAGTCCCATATCACTATCACGTTTTGGTCCCATTCAAAACGAACGCCTCTTGTCGCCCACTTGTCCCCGAGCAGTCCCACACGCGGGGCCGGGGCCTTCAGCCCTCTAGGACGCCCCAATGTGATCAGTATGCGTTCCGCAAGGAAGGGCGGTTCAGGCAAATGAGGCAATCTGAGAGACTGACGCGACCCTCTGCTCCAGCCAGGGGAACGAACCTCTTCAGATGCATGCCATTGTAGAGTGACGTTATGGCTCCCGTAGGAGTGCTAGCTTAAGATGAATTCATAATAGCCTGTGTTAGGCTCAGTTTTGCTTGTTGTGTAAGCCGGGAACGTAATGTTGTCGTCTTGGAGTGGTTAAGAAACGTATTTTCTTTTCTTGGAGATTTCATGGTTTACTGATCGATTATATGATGGTGGTAGCGGCTAAGGGTTGGTTTAGCGTTGAGATTTGAGATTTTACATTTGTATTGGCTTTGAGAGTTCAAGAGGCTACAGGGTTGGGGGAGCTTAAGGCGTAAAACGAAAGACGTAAGAATGTTACATGTTATTGACTTGCTACTTTAATTTTACCTTGAGCTGCTTTGGGTCTGGAAAGAACTTCAGCGGCCAATTGAATCAATCGATGCAAAATACGGTAATCTCTGGGCAAAATTGATAAATTACCTTGATGTTCAACTGAAATTAATAACGAATGTCGCATTTTCCATTACAATTATGACCACAAAAGTTAATTTCCTGACCAGATCGGACCGTATATATTCCCAGAGAAAACGATAAATTTTGCAAACGTTCCAGAATGCTCGACTTTTCTCTGACACAATTCAATGTTTACAAATCCTCTTATCACGACTGTGTGGAATGTTTCCGATGTAAAGCGCCACGGCTTATTTTGTCCAGGAGAGAATAAATCAGCGAGCGCGTCCTCCGCGTACCCCAGAACACCTCGTTCTCTAATATCGCGGTGGGCCAACTCTGGTTCCCAATGCGGCTCCACTGGCCGGGCGCTTGATGGCGAGATCACGGCATTGCACGTCCGCGAAAGCAGCCGACGCCGACTCCGCCGACGCCGCCGCCGCCGCCGCCGAATCGATTACGTTCCCAACATTAGTAGCTACGTGTGAACGACACCGTATGTTCCTGATAGATAGCCAACTCTAAATTCACTGATTTTCGTTTGCAAATAGAAAAAGCATTTATTAACTTAAGGTCTGCTGGGTAAACAGTAATTATCTTGGAACCTTAAAATGGAAAGTTTCAATTGTAACAGCAATTCTATCGCGTTCGTTTCATTGATTCGGGCTCGAGGTGGCAAGGGTCAACCGATTTCTACGTAGGTTACTAACGGCAATGTTTTCGGGGTAGGGTATTATTCTGAGAAATGGCGCTGTGCAGACCACTGGGACGTATCGCTTACGTTCCACTGGGAATGCGTGGATAGGGTTGCATTTACAAAATAAAAACTTCTATAAAGTGATGCTTTCTGTAAGAAAATGCACGTACTGATTGAGACGTGCTGATAATCTCAAAAAACCGTTTTCTTTTTGTCATGTAAATCCGCGAAAATTGCTAGAGGATGATTTCTGTGGTACGATGGTCTCGGACCTCAAGGACAGGAAGCTCGTCGCGGATGTAGTAGATCATTGGAGGACATAAGGAGCAGGAAACGAAGCCAATAAGAGAAACATAAAGTTGCACTTATATTATTTATCCACTGGGAGTACTCTACTTACGAAAAGCTCTGAAATCGTAATAGCATTGAATGAAAGGAGCGCAGTGCGATGCATTTCACGGTGCATTGCCATGGGACGAGATTTAGACGTTTCAAGCATGTGGGGCTGAATCAGTCATATACATTATCCTGCATCATTCAAACGGATAAAGAAAAGCAGATGTAAAAAGATATCGTGCTTGTAAATAACCCAGGTAAAAATGGCAAAGTGCAGCTCAAGAATTGCAAAATATAGCGTGAGTTGTATTGAATACATAATGCATAATATTCTACTTTGATTGATAGATGCCCAGTTCACATACAAGAAAAATTATAATTTATGTCTTGAAATAAAATAGACATAAAATTGTTTTATATGCCATTGAAATGATAATTTATGGAACTGCCAGATGCTAATGTTATGATTTGTACCGAATACTGTTTTATTTCATGAAATCTAATAAAAAAAAAACGGAAAATTAATCAGTTTCCCTAAATGACAAATTATTTATTGCAAGCCAATAAGGGAGGCGAGTTGGTGATCATAGCTCGTGATTTACCAACGACACCGTCCTGTCAGTGGCTTGTCTCAATCTATCAAGATACACGTGCGAACTGACGGATATAACCTAGCCTACACCAGAGCCCAACGCTTCCGCCAATAATAGGCCGAGCTGGCATTTCTGGCTCATCAATGTTCATCAATATAATGCCATGGCGCACAATGTTATACTAGACTAGACTTGTTAGATGTCAATCAAATGAAGATATTGTTATTAGCGGCCCTGGCTATTGTGTTACGACGGACGTGAGCAACATTGTTTAGTTCATGGAATCGTATTCAAGCCAGCGTGGAATAGTAGAGGAAAACTGGAGCATATAGCAAGCATATTGATATCAATATGCTCCGGCATGGATGCGAATCCCCATGATATGGAAAACGAGCCTCAAGATGAAGATCCCAGGCATCAAGACGTCAACGCTGAGTCCCAAGATAACGACGTTCACCAAACGGCACTCCTACACACAGCTAAAAGCCAGACGATGAAGACAACGACCAAGTTATATGAAGACACAGCCAAAACGCTTAATTCAAAGGTATTCAATGCGAGTACAAACACACCGAGTTCATCAAATGTAAATGTGCAGGCAAGTGAGAAACAAGAAAATATCAGGAAAATAAAAGTGGTTGTTGTGTCAGACAGTAATGGGCGTGGACTGGGGAAAAGCCTAGCTGATAACCTTACTAATAATTACGAAGTTAGTGTTTTTGTCAAACCAGGAGCAAGTTATAGTGCAATAACTAACAAAGCATTACAAGAGGCAGAATCAATGAGCGCTGGGGATTGGTTAGTAGTAATGGGGGGTGCTAATGATATTGACAAAACTCCTCTCTCAATATTGAACGAAAATATAAAAAGATTGCTTCCTATCAGCCTAAAATGCAAACTAATTATCAACTCAATCCCAAGACGGGCTACACATCTATCTGGTGAGAGAAACTTGAATAAAATTATTAGAGAGGCAAACATAGGTATTCATAATGCAATAAATGATTCAAAGACTAAATGTGCAAGGAACATAAGAGTCAACTTTCTTGACAAGAAAATAACTAAAGAACATCTTGAAACTGACGGATTTCACTTAAATGAACAAGGTAAAAAAGTACTTTGCAGTTCAATTATCCACTTCTTGCCGATAACTATTCTCACTAGGCCGCTTCATCTGTTAAACTCCCTGGAAAAATGGTTGCTACCCAAGCAATCTAAGTCAAGTACTCTTAGCATACAGGTCACAAAAATAGATGTTCGAAAAACATGTACACAATCAGTGGAGGGTACCGATAAGCTTACTTTTTTAGACCGGTGGCTAAAAACAATGAAAAGTCAATAAACCCGATTAAAACTGGTTTGTCCTCCAAGATGTCTCATCCAGAAAGTACTTGTCACATACAATCAAGTAACAATGAAAAACTAGGCAAAGAGGGGGGCAGAAATGAGAATGTGATAAAAGAAAACGTTGTTAAAATATTACACCAAAACATTCAATCATTGAAAAACACCAAATGCCTAGAAATTGAAGCTGCAATTCATGGAGACCATTTCGATATATTGTGCTTTAGTGAACATTGGTTGAAATCTCATGATCGGCAAATGTATAGAAAAAAAGAAGTCTCCATCCATATGTCTCACCCACTCATAGAGCACAAGACTGGAGAACAGAAGACTAAAACATATAAGACTGATGAACAGAAGACTAAAACATACAAGACTAGTGAACAGAAGACTGAAACATATAAGACTGAAGAACAGAAGACTAAAACATACAAGACTAGTGAACAGAAGACTGAAACATATAAGACTGAAGAACAGAAGACTAAAACATACAAGACTAGTGAACAGAAGACTGAAACATATAAGACTGAAGAACAGAAGACTGAAACGTATAAGACTGAAGAACAGAAGACTGAAACGGAATTGAACAAAGAAGTACGCCTTATGCATCTAAATGTCAGAAGTTTATACAACAAGATTGATCAATTAGAAGTGTTCTTAAGGGAATCAAGGAGTAAACTAGATATAATGTGTTTTTCAGAGCACTGGCTGAAAGAAGCGCAAATTGCAACTTCAGTGATACAAAACTACGACTTAGGAGCCTATTTTGTAAGAAATAAAACGAAAGGTGGGGGAGTATGTATATACATAAAATCGGGATCATTGTTAAAATTTAAGAATAGAAATGACATTGACAATCTGTCAATTAGTAGAGAAATAGAGGTCTGCGCCATTGAGCTTACATCTCCAATAAAAGTAGTAATCGTTGTCATATATAGACCACCAGGGGAAACTACAAATGACACATTTTTAGAAAATCTAGACAGAATCGTATCACTTGCTTGCAGAAAAGGAAAAAAAGCGCTAATTGTTGGGGATTTTAATTATAACATTAATGATAATAAACTGAGAAAAACGCTAGAAGCAGCAGGGCTCATACACAACGTAAAAATATTAAACTCCGGCAACACAAGATTAGCCTCATACAACAACATGCATGCGCCCACATGCATCGACATTGTGCTAACTAATAACGAGGGGATCAAATTTGATGGAAACATTGACGTAGGTCTATCGGATCACTTGGGACAATTAGTGTCAATGCCCTTCATAACCACATCAAATCAAAACAATGAAAACATAACAAACCGATATGAAAGGTCATTCGGCAATAAACAAAAAGAAGCATTCACCGTTGCAATTATGGAGACAAACTGGGATGTAATATATGAGCTAATAGATGTTAATGACATTTTCTCAAAATTCATGACTATCTTCGGCAAGATATTCAACGACTCATTCCCCCTCAAGTCAAAAAAAATCAAGCAGACAGGAAAGAAAAAAGGCAATGAGTGGTACACGAATGAACTAAAATTGATGTCCGAAAATCTGTGGCGGCAACAACAAGCTAGCACGACCAGTCTAGAGGGAAACTTTAAATATCTGAAGGAAAAGAGAATTTACAGGAACGCCATCAAACAGGCAAAAAGATCCCTTAACGAAAGCAAGATAAAAAAGGCATTAAATAAATCGAAGGCAGCGTGGCAGATAATAAACGAAAATAAATATCAAAACAAAAAAAAAGACTCTAACATCGAGATTGAACACAATGGGCAACAAATTCACTCACAAGAAGAGATAGCTGATCTTTTCAACGATTATTTCACTAATGTTGTAACGGAGCTATTAAGTACTAGGAGCACCCTCAAAGCACATGATGAAGATGTGCAAATCCATCCATCTAATAAAATGGCAAGGAATATATTTCTGTATCCAATATCAAGTAGAGAATTGTACGAAATTTGTGATAAAGCGCTTCGCAAGTTCTCCGCAGGATATGATGAAGTCCCCGCATGCATCTTAAAACCTGTAATTACATTCTTAGCTGGACCCATTATTTTTATGATAAACAGGTCATTCGAGGAAGGGAAGTTCCCGGAAATGTTAAAGACAGCAATAATAAAACCATGCTTTAAGAACGGAGATAAAAAGTGTATTAGTAACTACAGGCCTGTGGCCCTTCTGTCGGTATTCTCCAAAATATTTGAGGCAGCAATGTGTAACAGATTAGTTAGTTTTGTCAGTAAATATAAGGTATTAAACAACTCGCAACATGGCTTTGTGAAAGGCAAATCAACTGTTACCGCGATTGCAAGCTTTGTAAGCAAAATATTGTACGCACTGGAAAACAAAGAAAAAAATATTGGCATTTTTTATGACTTTTCAAGAGCTTTCGACACGGTTAATCACGCAACTCTTCTGTACAAGTTAAAACAATTGGGTATAACAGGAATGGCCAATAAATGGATTGAGTCATTTATTAAAGATCGTAAACAAATAGTGAAAATTAAAAACGATTGTGGCACCAGCAAATCAAAAGAAGCCATAACTAACGTAGGGGTCCCGCAAGGAGCGACAATATCGCCGCTACTTTTCATCCTTTATACAAATGATATTTCAGAATGCGTACAGACAGGATCCTTCACTTTATACGCTGATGACACAACACACTACATCAAAGGAAGAACAGAAGACATTGCCGCTACAAGTAGAAATGAAGTAAAGAATTTGGAAAAATGGTGCGAAAAAAATGATCTCTTTATAAACAAACAGAAAACTGTATACATGCAATTCTCGACTAAGAATGTAATATTAGAATCTAGCCCCCTTATATTGTTGGAAGGTAGTAGTATTAAAGAACATAATGACGTGAAATTTTTAGGGCTCTTCTTAGACAATCAGCTGAACTGGGAAAACCATATCTCTAAAATATGTATAAAGGTGTCGTCAGGGTGCTACCTCATGAAACGAATTATGAATGTTTGTAATACAGCGACAGCAAAAATGATTTACTTTGCTTATGTACATGCTTATATTAGCTATGGAGTTGCACTTTGGGGTAACTCAACGCATAGTAAGAGATTATTTCAATTGCAAAAGCGAGCACTTAGAATTCTTGGTGGTGCAAGTAAAGACCCATGTGGGGACGTATTTTATAAGGACTCTTGCAAAACATTGTTCAGAGATTTTAACATTCTGACGCTGCCTTGTTTATACATTTTTACCACTATAATGTTTGTAATAGAAAATAATCACCTAGTCATTAATAACAACAAGGTCCATGACCATAACACTAGAATTTTAAACAATATTCACGTAGAAAGAAGGAAATTAAAACTTTCTGACAAATGTCCCATAAGGGCAGGCTCTATCCTATTTAACAAACTGCCAACTAGTATAAAAACTCAAAGAAATGTAAATTTTAAAAATATGTTAAAACAATACTTACTCAGAAAGTGTTTTTATAATGTGACAGAATATCTTAACGACACAGACGTATCCAATATCATGTAAAATGATCAATTCAGGACAAATAAAGATATTATTATTATTATTATTATTATTAATACCTGCTGGGAAATTTAATTTCAGCGACTACCATTCGTCCAATGAATGTAATTAGTGGTTAGCGAATGAGTTTTGCTAAAATCCGTCGTGTATTCTTGGCAGAAAAATAATAAAACTATGTTCGTGCTGTATGGTGGAGGTGCCGGTCCACATTTGCTCTGCGGGCTGCGTCTAGGAGTAAATCAAAAAGTCCGTACGTTGCCGGTGCTTTTGCTTCGCATGCAGCGAGCTTGTTTTAATGACGCTTTAATTAGATCATAAATATTATCTTTTAATATAATATTACAATATTAGCATGAAACGTTGTGATAAAAATGCACTACACATAAAATACCAGAATATTGATCTAATAACCTGGACGTTCGTTTTTTTTTCTCGTGTTAAAACGGTCCGTGCTGAAACCTCAGAGGTTTCAGCTAGAATATTCGGAAAATTAGCAACGTGTGAAGACAGCGATTGGCCATAAAATAAATATCGGCAAGTTTTGCAAGTATAGCCGTACTAAAACGCTAATAATAAAGATACACGCGTTCAGTAACTCTGGAATAATATCGCCGCTCAGGGAACTTGTTTTGATAAACTTATGGGAGCTCGGCGTAGAATTTTGAATGGAATTATTATAAGCCTCATCGACGCCTGGAAAGTCTCACAACTGTCGGAGGCCCGTCGACGTTTGCTACAACGTCGCATTGTTACGACGCGCCGAGTTTAAGTTCATTATTAATGCCATCGCGCGCGGCTCTGTCAAAACCTTACGGTGATGTCAACATTTTCACTCTTTTGTGAACCTCTAAATTGTGTCAATTAATCGTAGAGTTCCCTCTGTGCCATTAGATTGAGGTTCTATACGTAGGTTTCCAGTCTAGCGAACATTATTATAACTTATTCATCGGTTTATCGATCTAATCTTTTACGTGCTGCAGTGGTTGTTTGTTCAGAAGCAGAGACAAAATAATAGAATATAGGGTTGGTTTAAAATAATACCATATAATTTTCAAATAGCCTTGTTAACCAAAAAACAGTTTTGGATTGAATCGTTCACGCAGAGCGTGCACAAAATGTGTTGGGATCAGAGTGCAATGGAAAACGAGGTGATTTTTAAAAGAATCTTGTGCTCACGAATCATTTACTTCCGGTTTTCCATGTCTCGGTAATTGCATCTCGAAGATGGTGGCTATTTCTCTCTCCGTCCCACTCACGCGAACCGTCGCGAACACATGCGTAATCTCTGTCAGCTTTTCTTCTAAGCTTGCAAAGCCTCTTACCTTTCTTTATGCGTGCAGAATTCATCGTTGTCCCGTATCGGAGCCCAGAAGCCCTCGCCGACTTTCCGCACTGTACCTATTCGAAAACTTTTCTTCTCGCTTTTTTTTTTCGTAACGTAAAGTAAAATACTGCTCAAAAGTATTCGTCAAATTTTCTACCTCAAACCCCCATGAAACATTCTTATTTCCATCTAATTACCTTTTCCACGTCTTTTCCCTCAAGTTCCTTATCGTGTCACCTTTCACATCATTTCTCGTCTATGCGGCACCCTTGATAGTGCTTAGCCACAAAATGTATCACCTTAATCTTGCATACGATCCCATACAAATCACGCAATGTAATTTATTACTCGAGACAGAGAAAGCTAGCCTATAGGCTCGCAGTTCTTTCGAAAGCTACAAAGAAGTGCAATCCTCCGGGAGACCCTTCATACGGGTGCGATAACTTTGCAGGGTGCTCAGAACTAAATTGATCTGAAACTCGTTTAAAGATTCTCGATTTATTCTTTTATTTTACTTTATTTTTTAAAGAAAAGTCTGATGCTGGAATTTGAATTCGTCTGAAGAATTCCCTTGCCGAGGGTATTATTTACAGCTGTCTGCATTTTCTCTGAATTCTTCTACTACAATTTGAATGAAATTTCTTTTTAAATAAAAAAAAGAGCTAAAAATGCACTCATTTTCATTGCCTATTTCATAACATAAGTAATCTTCGTTCATTTCGCAGCAAAATATTTGCGCCTCGAACGACTAAACTCACAAGATTCGCGAGCTAAGACACCTCTTGAGCTACCCTAGAATGCTAGAGAATGCACCGCTATAATTACTACTAATGTGTATTCTGCTTTTATTGCGTTCTGTTTTCCAGGCAGAAGACTTAATTGTTTAATGCGACAGTAAACATACCTCTTAAGTGTTCAGTATTTTAAGCGCGTTGGATCGCGGAGAAAGTAGTCTGTGCCTTTTTATACCTCGATACACAATCCTGAGAAATTCTCTGGTACCCCTCGGGTCGATACCAGGCTAGTGCTGTCACTTTACCAACTATAAACAACAAAGGCTAACTGTAAGATGACAAGGTATATTGCCTGCGGCACGGTTAATATCGTATTTGCTTATGGTAATTCAAATAGCAACGCATGTCTTTACCGTATACCCATTTCGTATACTGATAGTGTTTGTTTTAATTGAAAGAAGGGCCGCTAAGGGTTCTTTTGGGAACTAAACTAACGAAAATAAAAAAAAAATACTAGATTGAATGTAAATTACGTTCAGATGAGATCTAACGTGCATGCTTTAAAACTTGCTTACACTACCTGATTTGTTTTACCACAATTCCAAAGACAAAATATGCTGAAAAACGGACGTGAATTCACCTGTGGCCGTGAGTGGCATCACCTCTGACGTGGTTCACGCTCGGTAGGTAGGGAGACGAAGGTAGTTGATCCCCGCTGCAGGTACAACTTCCGAACGGTTCGTATCCACTTCCTACGGCATGCGCCATGCCCGCCTGCCCGCCTGCCTGCGTGATTGGAACACATAAACGTCACCGCCTGACGATCAAAACTACCCGCAGGCTTCACCCTGCCAATTCCCATTTCGAGGGTAGCAACGAAAACTAGAAGTTGTTTGAGGGAAAGTATTACATTACCTACACCTCAACGCCAAGAAAAGTTGCGTTCTAGCTTCGTTCCGTTCAGGTATAGACTCGTCTACAGACAGTGAAAATTTGAATAGTAATTTTGTGTTGAAGTGAATGGAAAGTTTGTTTTTAGTGTGTTACGGATAGGTGCCAACCGTTTTGAAAAGCGGAGAGAATTTTTGGAGTAAATTACAGCAAAAATAAAGTTTATGTTTGTTCTGAAGGGGTTGCTTCTAATTTCCGTGGAATATTGTATGAAATTGGCAGCTGTGTCAATTTGAAAAGGTTGCTTTATGACGTGATTGCGGGAGAGGCAATGAGTTTTTGGGTGGAAACTGTGAAATAATGGAGCCTCGAGCTAGAGCGTTTTAAGAATAATGAAAGAAACGGGCTAATACGATCAACGGAAATAGGGTGGAAAATGTCCAGGAAATTAACCCAAGCGTTAGGAAATCTCTTTCAAATTACTTATTTTCAGCGACGGGGAATTGTGTTCCACCGAGGACTTCAGAGTTGCTTGAATCCCGCTAGGTATATATATATACAAAACTAAGATAACGAATATTTAATCTGATTTCTTTATTGCGTTTCAAGTACCACAGTAGATGAGTTTATGTATTTGCTAGATCGCTATATTAGTATCCTCGCCAGTTGGGCCTGCTTTTGTTTCTTCATTATCGTGAATAAATTCACAGGAGGTAAAAATATGCGGATAAGTTTTTCATGGAGCATGCAAACTCTGGAATCTCTTGTAGAGCAGTCATTTATTTCATAGGCACTCCGCACGACTGTGCTGTATCCTCATTAAAATTGAAGTGCCGTTACATGGTGTTGCTTTATAAATTAGCCGTTGATACGTAGAAACGTATATTTTACAGGAGCACATTATTAAAGTTTATTATTAAGCCATCATTTTGAGTGACTTAAACCAGAGTTTGTAGGGAAATACAGACTAAGTGCATGTCTGTGTAGATGGCTGATTAAACTGTCAGTCCATTTTATTCGACATTGCATAAAAGATGAGAGGATATTTCGATGTCGGATCAAAATATGATCCCAGATCGATTACAAAGTGACGTGTGCAATACCTACATCGTTTTGAAATGTGGATGTTTTTCATTTTTATTGCGAATACGAACATGTCCGTCATTTAAAGACAAGATATGAATATCGCTATGGTTTCAGTACACGGACATGATTCTCCACGGAGAAATGTTTGTTTGCACGGTTTCTGTACCTCTAAGTTACCAGCCGTGGTTTCAAGCAGCTCGAAAACAAACGTTCACCGATCAAAAAGAGCTACTCCAGGAAAAACTGCATCCAAAAAAACAGATCACAACTCAAAATTCTTCACCAAGAATCAAACCCGTTAAATACATCATGCTATTAAAAGATATTTTTTCTCAAATCTTCTTTTAATAGTGCGTTATTTACGATTCAAGTTACTTTTTCTGGTGTCTTCTGTTCTTTCCACGTTTTTTAAAACACGATCAATCACGCTGTCTCGACATTTTCGTTTGTTTCTACAGATTCTTCTTCTAAAAAGTTGATTATGTTTGGGGTCTTCGCAATGACCGATTGCAGAGAAATACGCCTCTGCAGGCCAGCGAGGAAACCAGGAGAAAATCCCCGGAAGAGGGCAAAGCTGTGCAGTCACGGAGCTGTGAACAAAATTTCCGATAAAATGGCAAGCACCTTTGCTAGCGTTAAATTCGAACACGGTGCAAAATTGTTGGCAACAGCGAAGGTGCTGTTGTCTTGGAGATTTTGATGTATTGGTTCATGCAACCCGTTACCAAGCCAACAAGGGCGCATAGTTTTCATACCGCTAAGCCCACGTTAACTATAACCATAGGAAAATTGATCGAGGTCACTAATTTCTCATCCCATTAGTTGTGTTGACTTCGATATTTAGTTCATCGTTAGTTTATCAAACCATCATTGTATCTTGCGGTTGTATCTAGTTCCATCGGCTTTAATGAACTACAGCCATTACCCACCCCCACTGTCTCCACTAAACCATGCTCTCTCCGTGCACTATAAAACTTGGAAAATAGAATGGCCATCTTTTTAGGGTTCCTCACACTCTCCACCCGGCGTCACGCCCAAAACACCGGGGGCAAAATCATGCAAACTTAATGAGAGTAATGAAGCTAAAGAGAAATTCCCAGGCATGGTTGTGTCGAGAATGTAATGCTACGATACGGGACGAGACGGTACGAATGCAGCGTGGATGCTGAGCAGCGGCCGAACGCTTCCAGTAGACTGTCTGCATGTCCGCAGGGAAGCGCCTCGAAAACTTTAAACTCCCCGAAAGCTTGCCCGTTTTATTTAGGTGGTAATCTCATCTTTACCAAAAGTTGTTTGAAATAAATCTCCAACTACTTCTTAAAAACTTTTCTTTCAAAATTTGACCTCTTTTTAAGGATGCCAAAACTATTTTCCAACTGTTTTTTTCTTTTAAAATCGTTGCTCTTTGGCAAGGCATCTTAATATCTGAACTTTGGTAGATGTGTACTTTTAACATCTGTATAATTATGCGAATAATTATGCTTGTTGCTTATCCTTATTCTTCTCACAATGCTAATGGTGGAATGTTCATCAACATTATGCAAAGCTTAAGTTTTGTTGGCCCTTTCATCTCTATTCTTTGCATTAATGAATAGAAACATTTTCATTGCCTTCAACACCTTTCCTTATAAAAGCTCGTTCTTACTGTATGCCATATAGTTTCAAATGAAATTTAAATGAAAATGCTGAACGAGTTCTGCTTCCAATTTGGCGTAGCATTGCCGACTAGACTCACATCCTAAGGCTGGATTCAAATCTTGTTCCTTCACGTACTCGATCAGAATTTGACGGAAATAAGGTTTGGAATCCACTGCGTATACCAAAATGAAAATAACAAAAGCAGTACGAGCGTCCCCTCAAAATCTATGTGTATTGTTCTTCTTTACAAAAAAAAAATATATATATATATATATTGAAACGAGCGTTCTGTTTCCATCTACTGGTCCTCCAACTTCATGGAAAAAAAAACGACAAGAGCCGAAGTTGAGTCGAGCGCTCTCTTTATATTCGACTCGGAGACTTGCAGTAATCATTCGGAGACTGGATTAAAATGCCTTTTGAGAACACCTATACCAATAATTGAATTACCCTCTCCGGTTTTACCCCTGCTATGCTTCGGTATATAGTGGATTCGGTGCGGGCTCGCAGATGCAATCTAATATCTCTGCCTAGTTTCATATCGGCACATCGTTAATAATGCTTACTTTGTGTCTGGAATATAGCAGAGAACTTCGAAAGATTCGAAATTCAATCATTTTTAAAGTCAATAGAAATTTACGTGGCCTACCATTCACGGCTGATTCTGTTTGATAGCTGGAGCAAAAATGAGATTTTAAATATCGATTGACTGCAGGTTATTGTAACGTTCAGTAAAGACATGCGTAGAACTGATCTAAAGTGTTTTACTTATTATCGAAAGGAAGTTTGAATGTTGTTTGAGTATTAATTAGTTGAGGATGAAAAACTTGCATTTTTGAGCAATTTATCTAAAGTTCATCTAATTTTTTCTATTATATATTATTTTCATTTTCAAATTTTTTTCATTATTTTCATATTTATTTTTATTTATCTAATGTTTCAGATGATCCTTGATTGTTTAGTAGTTTCTCTAACTGGAGGCATTCATTTTTCATTTTTGTTCCTAAATGAGGCCACGTAAATGTTAAATTAGCATTACACAATTATTGTAATACATAATATTTCATTCTAATATATCAACAATATTATCAACCCTAAACATCACCAGCAACTTGTGGAAACCTGATCAAATGAAACCAGAGAGGAAATATTCCAACGCAAAGTGTCCAAAGATCAAACTTATCGCATGTACTACCTCATAGTGTGTACTGACAAATGGCAAGTACCTTCTCGCGCATTGCCAGTTTCGACAGAACATGCTCACACTCAGGAATACGAAACAGTCCAGTTGAAATTGAAATGTCGTGCAAGACATTACGGAGATTGTTTCTTGTTCCAGTTCCGATCGTGGACGTGCAGGGTGTAAAGGGCAAGAACACTATGCTGCCGTGCGACATCGTACCTATCGACAGAGACGATGCGGTCTACATGGTGCTCTGGTTCAAAGAAGCGGATGGCGAGCCGTTGTACAGGTGAGCGACGTTATGTTGATTAAGAGTAGTGTGTAGCTTGATAAAGCTATGCAAACTGTCACTGTGTAGTTCTGGAATATGATTTGCCATGCTGAACTTGACCCAATTGATAAATAAGCCGCTTTGAACAGGGGTCTGAAAATGATGTTTTTTTTCCCCTTGCGTTTTGCTGTAAATCGGGTAACTGTTTAGAAAAATATGCATTGTGAAAATTGAATAATTGGGAAAAATGGTAAAACTGAAACATTGGTATCTTTACGTTTATGAATGAGAAACATTTAAGTAATCTCTTTAAAATAGGAATGAGAAAATCTTTAATTGGCTAGAAAAATGTCAATGAGAATTTTCTCAAACAAAAGATCCTCTATTGCTTTCAAAACTCATTTTACTACCACTTTCAATGTAGCATGTTCAGTGAAAATCCAATTATTATCAGATAAAACACTCCACCATTTCTAAAACATTCGCATAAATCAAGTCCTAAACCACCTTTTATGAGCAGAGTGTGCATCTGGCTGATAAATGATTCGTACATCCTATTGTCACCTTAGTAACTACCTGACTTAAGCGTCGTTTTCTCCGCGCGTAGGTGAATGAAATATGTTGTGATTGATAGCAAAGTTGTGCAGGTTTGAGCTGTAACCAGATCTCACGTTCATTAACGAAAATGTACTACGTGCCCGTACATAATGGGTGCTTGCTGGTTTATGTTCGGTGGTTAGGTTCGAACAAAAAAAAAGGACCGACATTCCGAATTTTTAATTTGAATACGAGGGAAAAATGGGTCGCATCAAACGATGGATGTATTTTTCTGCTTCTCAAATCTAGCCCATGGGAAAATGAATCTTACATATAGATTCGACAAAAAAAAACGTCATGCAGAGTAAACTTGAGATAAAAAAGCACTACAATGACTTTATATCCGTAAAATCTTTTCCACCTTTAGTTTCCATTAGATTGAACTGAAGGTAAAAATACCCACAAAAGAAACCGCAATTTTGTCAATTACTGTGGTTAGGAGGAAATCTCAAGTGAAGTATATTAAAGTTATAGTAGCGCCACTTAAAAATTTCACATGAACCATACCCAAAACAACCTGTTCCTATAATTTTGTGTGCCTCTTTGATTTCAAGTTAACGCGGTAAAAGGTATTTGCCTCCATGCTTGATAGCCTTCTGGTACATGCAATGATTCCAATCACGGAGATAAAAAAAGGATTTCAACCCGAGACAATCCTCTAGCTACGAGCAGCGCTAGTGTCCTCATTCCTTGTAATCAGTGCTCGTACACTAAGTCGCCCGTCTGTCATTAGGGGCGACTCACTCTTTATTTAATTAACTACAAAGAAGCATATTTCCTTTGCCATTGGTGTGGTACCTACCATCAGCCTTCAACTTCATGCAAATACATTACGTCAACCGTCCCCCACCTCTTCTCTTAATTTCTCAATTACATAACCTCGTTATTTGTGCCGAGGTTTTCCCGCATTCAGCTTAATTATTTCCTTCGTATTTTCTCTTGGCATTGCAAGAAATAAAGGTGTTGACTGAACATTAATTCCTTCCTCCTTCAATTACCTTCCACTTCGCACGCTGGACTTAGGGCTCGACGTGCCCATGCTCTCCGGAGTGTTAATAATTATTAAACTTTAGACAAATTTGTGTTCATGCTCTTGCAAAAACTTTTCCTACATACGAAACTTTTCAACCATTTTGCTTTAGAGCGCGAACTTTATATATGCCAGCTTATTGTATAATATGCACTGTAATTATCATGAAATGCTCTGAGGAAAAATGTGCGGCGTTGATTATCATAAATTTTAATTTTAAACGAAAATCTTAACTCTCTAAAGTCAATAGCCACTCACTGTAATAAAATGACCTACTGACGGCGTCCCTAACGCTGGAAAACGTGTAACTGTGATGCCAGAATCGCAAGTAAGTGGGTTTAATAGACGAAATTATGCACACTATGAAAGAAAAGTTTTAATCAACTTACTGCTGCCAAATGTCTCGTGATTTCACGCATTTGCCAATGTATGGAAGAGATGATTGGACGGGCTTGTAATTTTGAGCTTAGCCTAAATTGAATAATGCATTAAAATTTAAACATAACACATGCAAGGTACAATAATTAAACTCTGACTGGCGCCAGACTGGAACGTCGGTCAAGTTTACTTGTTACTGGTCAAGGAATGCAGCGGTCGAGGTTGTAGGGGAGGATAAGAAGGCGCAGTGTTACAGTGGAGCAAATGTCTGCTTACACGCCGTTTTCGCAGGGAAATTATAAGCATAATTAAGACTCAATTATACTATGTAAATAATATTGGAAAATGACCAGCAATGCTGTCGAGTTTAGTCTGTGAAGTTCAAGAAAGAAAATAATCTAAAACTGAACCCTGCAATGAAATTGATAATGAACTGATCTGGAATTCGGGAAAATGTTCCTAAAAGTGATTTTATGATTAGCCTTGATCACAAACCCAGTCGTTGATTGGTTGAACATCTGGAATAGTTACAAAGTAAACATACACCTATTCGAAGTACTTATACATTAACATTTCATGGTAGAGTACTTAATATTAATATAAGTTTAATTGGATTTTTCAGAAAACCTAATTATTAAGTTACGTTCACTCTCTCCAAACGAAGTTTGTTCAGTAAAATGTCCCATTCCTAATTGGATGGCATGAGACGCCAGCCCAACTTACGTAGATCTTTTGCAAAGTCATTTACTTTCAGCCCGACTCTTTGCTTCGCTGTCAAGGTGCACACTTGATGTAGGGAACCAAATATCATTTAAGAAACGGACATCCAAAGAAAGTAGGAAATCCTGATGCAAAGAAGCTCATACCAGACCACGACAGATCCATCATAATCAAACCCTAACCCTGTCATGTTTCTCACAAGCGTTAGTGAACTATTAGCCTTTAGTTTCACCGTCAAAAAATCAATTTATTTTAATTAATTGCCACACCCAGTCCAATTATTTTCGCTCTCGTAGCAACCCCCACGCGCACGTTTGACATTATCGCGCACAGTCGTGATACAATGCGTGACTCATGTAACGCGATTCATCTCCGTGTTGTTGGATAATATGAAGAGTCCGGAAGCATCCTATATCCTGGTGGTTATGCAGCCGGCAGAACTTCCGACAGCCCTCGTGGGGGACTCCGCGGAAGGACAAGCGAGCGCCGATCGAGCGGACTCGGGGGTGGTCGAGGGGGACGACGACGGGGACGACGGAAAAGCCGTGATATTCGATATTAGAGTCCAGGGAAAATGATGCCAAGAATCGATGTCAAAAGCGTTGTCAGCGTTTCCTCTCGCGCGCTCTGCTCTGCGCTAGTTATGTCTTCAAAGTGGTATAAAGATCTGGGGGAGGAGACACGTGTAATAACAAACGCGGGCAGATATTGGTATCCTATCACAGATAGAGATTCGGTAAGGCAGACGCATAAAAAATGCGATATTTCTTTGCTGAGTTGATGAATAAAAATAGGGTGACTTACCGATAACGTTGTTTTTTTTTTTCGTCGTGGATCAGGGAATTAGATTTGAAACAGCAAAGCCACCGTCTTGAATACGATATTTAGTAGGAGTTGACTTTTATTCAAAAATTATAGTGTAAAGAAACAGTAAGAAAAAAAGGAAAACTCAGAAGTGATTTTTCTCAAAATTTTCTATTGCAAATTAAGGGATAACAAAGATAAAAACAAATGTAATGCAGGTAATCTCCATCTTACTTAGATGCAAGGCGCTATGGCTTATTCTTTCATTTACAGACGATTTTTTTTTTCTCCCGCATTCATCTCCATTCACAGCGCCGCTTTAGCTGGTTTCATCTAATGGTTTATTCGCGTCAACCTCGAGGAAGTGCATTAAAGCTTTTCTTGATTTAAGGCACTGACGCATTGCAGGTTGCAACTCGAAGCTGAGTGCAGCTCAAGCGAAAGAAAGACACAACAGAGAGAAAAGAGTTGGTACAATCTTTGCTCCCCTGACATCACATAAATTGAAAGTTACCTACTCAATGAGATCCTAGGTGTGTATATATGCTGGTTGAAAGTTACAACGCTCCGTTATGTCCGGGAAAAGAATCGAGCACTTTAGCAAATAAGCATGATGTCTGAAACTGGATTGACAGCGTGCCGTGAGCCCAACGTTTTCAATAACAATAAAAGGGGAGTGTATGCTGTGTACTTGCAGGGTTGCTCTCTGATCGTTGTGATGATGAAATGGGTGCGATTTGCTCAAGGGGCGAGATGGAGTGAAAACTTTAGTAAACTGTTTTGCCACGAATTTGACACCTGTGTTTTGAATGGAGCTGCAGGGGGCTTGCGAGCAGCTACGTTAATCCTCTTGATTTGTTCTTGCCTAATAGAAAATAAACAATTCACCTTGTTGTTCTGTATAAAATTTTGGTTGTTCCATAGAATTGAATATTGCCTTTGCCTTAAACATAAAGAGAGCTACGAATTTGTAGGAATAATAAAATAACACTCTGAGCTTGTTCAGCAACCTGTTTTCTTTTTTACATTTATTTTTGTCTAAGCTTCAAACGGTGTGTAATTAAAGGCGTCGACATATCAGTTTCTCCTGACCAAATAGTTTAATAATTTACATGGCTATTGCATTTTACGCCGCCAGTATTCACACCTCGTATGTGTTTACATGTCTTGTGCTTGAAACGCGTTGCTTGAACGCGATTTGGTCCTGTTACAATTATTATAATCACACCTAGAACATCAATTTACATACCGATTCCTTCATTTTGATGCAGTGGCTAAACGAAAAGACCGTTCAATTTTAATTTTAAGTTTAATTTAAGTTTAATTTTAATAAATCGATGATTCAAAATGAACAAGAATTGCTAACAGCTTTTCACATTATTAGATCGTCGTAGCAGTTTTCCTAATAAACGAAATCATGTCATGCTTTCCTGGAACAATTAATTTTCATTTACAAAGCCTAACATTCTGGTGTAGAATAAAAAAAAAACTTTGGTGCACATTTTTTTTTAACAAACTTTTTTCCGTTTCCCTTCTCTTTCCAGTTTTGACGTACGAGGCCGCAAGTTCAGCCAGGCGAAGCTGTGGTCGGCGCCGGGTGCTTTCGGGACCCGAGCCTACTTCAGGACGGCGTCCACGCCTGCCCAGCTACGCGTCGACGATCTGCAAATGGCCGACGAGGGCATGTACAGGTGCCGTGTCGACTTCCGGAATTCACCGACAAGAAATCTCAAAATCAACCTCACTGTTATCGGTGAGTAGATGGCGATGCATATTCAAGTCAAGTCTGTTCGAAGAAGTGTATACTTTGTTTTTCTTTTAAATCAATGGGACCGATTCTAACGAAACGACCGGATTTTATTAACTTGTAGTTAATTTCATTGTTTTTGGAATTAAATTAGATACTTGTGTTTTCTGAAAGGAAATACGACATTAGCAAAATTTTTAAATTAATACAATGGCCTATGTTACAGCAGGGGGCATGTTTTATTTTTCACTCGAATTCCACGTGATATCTGTATAATCCAAGCTAGTTCGTGACTCCTTGTTCCTCATTACACTGATAAGGCATACTCTGGGTTGGGCAGGGTATGGGGGGAGGGAAAACACTCATTCTTCAGCACTCATGGTGCTACGCTGGCTAAAGCGGTCTGCGGGGCTGACTTGATCAGTAATGGCGGATTCGCGTGCCCGGAGTGCAGTTTTTCCTTGTGTTGTTTTACCGTCCACAAAGTTTAGAAGATTGAGGGACACTTTATAACAAACGTGACGTTTTACATGTAGCTTGATGTCACAACGTAATGACTTTTTCGTCCTCATGAATTTTAGTAGACGACAGATTTTAAAATTGTTTTAATATACTAAAACTTGTTAGTATGAATTATTATTTAGGACTAAGAAGACTCTGTTGACAGTTTCGTAATGACGTGGTTCTATAACGTAGCTGTTTATTTTATTTTTAAATAAACGAAAAAGTAATTACAAACTGACGTTTAAAAAAAAAGGACTAGACGTGCTTCATGAGGACACTTTTCACATTCAAAGCACAAATTATTATAATGACCGAAAAGCTGCTGGCGTTTTGAGGTGGCACTCACTGTCCTAGTAATTGCGTGAATACGTTAAATAGCTCTATACCCTAACGTGAAAGAGGCTCCCTAATTTCAGAGCTGTCCGTATTGCAGATATTCTTGAGGCTTTGCCTTTCACTTCCGCCGCGCTCGGAAACGGAATTCGCTTTTACCATGGCATTAGCTCATGTATAAAATATTATTATCTTTTGAGGTAAAGTCCCCCTCTTGGTGACACTTTTTTTCTTTTTACGCTCGAAGAGCAGGAACTAGATTAACCGCCCGCTCATTACCATAATTGGTAATCTTGCACAGGTCGATAGCGGGAGAGGTGGACGTTCTTTAATCAGAAGAACACACCATGTAATTGCTGGGTCGGCGCAACTACATGAAAGCGGCAACTGCTGGCCCCGACCTATAGCTATGACCACGAAATATTATTCACATTCTATAACGACTAAAAAAAATGTATGGTATTGATCACGAGTGTGATTCATTTTTATTAGTGAATTGGCACTTTTATAGTAGAGTAGATAGCTGAAACACCAAAGGGCAGTAAAGATACTAAGTATACATTCGGGATTAAATGCATTGTCATACAGACATGGTGTTATTGACCAAATTCATAGGCAGGCTAACGCTGCGTGATTCATTTTGTTTCATCGTTTCGACATGCTCACAATAGTGGCAAAGAATCACGAATTTGGTCAAATAACGCGAATTAACACACTAAAAAGCCTCAAAATTAACCAATGAAAAAGTCCACGTGTAACTCATTTACGCGTGATGTAATTTTTGCAGAGAAAAGAGAGACATTTTTAATCTCACAGTTGGAAAGTCTTAAGTAATCAAGAGCCAGAAAAAAATGAAGGGAGAAAAATAGCACGAATCTAAGGAAGAGGGAAAAGGTACATAAAATTCTGGGAGGCCCTCAAAGAGATATAAATCTTACGCTAATGGGAGCTCTCTTCCTTCCCATTCGCGGCGTCGCCTAGCTGGCTAGATGAGTCAAGTCAAGAAGCAAACAAAATCTATGGCGTTCTGCTATGCGTTCAACGAACGTCGCAATCATACGAGCTCCAGAATTAACTGCCACTGTTCACTTCTAATACGTACGCCACTCAGCGAGCTGTAATGGACATGTTCCACTATAAGTGCTTGCTCGATAGCGTTTCTGTAATCACGTATCTCAGTCGTAGCGATCGCTATTGTGCGCGCCAAAAAACAAATGTCAAAATATATAATAAGTTTCATCAAAGTGTCTGTCCATTCATAATGGCGTTAGTTTAATGTCAAAAATATGTTGGTGCGTTTGCTTAAAGGATAGTCTCCAGTGGATAAGCCAGTGGCTGATAATATGGAGGTGCAATGTGCGAGTATTTGACTTTCTAGTGAGCGCACCACATAAACAATTGTTAAAATAACAATATTTTACTAAAATTATTTTAAATCCCTAATGACTAAACTATATACAAACACTGAATTTTCCACAAAAAGAAAATAAGAATAATACAAATAATTAATCAGTTTTTAGAGCAGATTTTGAGCACGAAAATGTTTTGTTATTTTGCTTCTGGTTCTGTGGAAAATTATCTTTAATGCGACTCAAATAAGCTGGTTTAAAAATTATTATAAATTAACGGTCATGATTAAAAAAGTATATGGTGATGACGATGTAATGAGGGAATATCTCTGATTCTATGAAATTGCAAAAAAAAACATTTTCTTACCGTTCCTGTGCGACCGCAGTGAGATCGGGTATACTCGACTTTGAATATTTTACTTCCAACACATTATAAAGCCATAGAATAAAGTTGCAATGTGGTAGAATGCTGCAAGGCTGCTCCTACAGTTTCTTTAAATTGACTCCGTAGTAATGTGTAAACTTTTCATAGCTCTGAAAATCAACACGCAATGAAAACTTAGTCTACAAGAGGACGAGCAATGTGATGAAAATGGTTTTATTTTTCTAAAAATTTGTTAAGCTCTGCAAGAGATGAGTCGCACCATGGATGCGAAAAAAGATAAAAAAAGAAAGCCCGTAGTATTTTTGAAAGAATCCGCTTTGACGCACAGAAGTTTGAAATATTTGTGAAGGATTCATCTTGGACTTGTTGCGCTTGTCTTGCGTGTCTCCTCGTCTACGTTTCGATTCGCATTGAATTGACAGGCGTTCCATGGTTTGTCAGGCCCCGTCCATTCCACGGCTCCTCCATTAAAACCAATGCCACATTTCATACTTTCAAGTTTATTCTACCCGAGACTTTCTAACAAAATTCGCACCAGGAACCGTTTTGGAAAATGTAAATGATATTACTTGGTTCTCTTACACTTATAGACAAGTTCTCAGAGGAATCCAAGACGTCGAAAGCTTTCTTGCGGGGGTGGTGAGGTGGTCTTCTGAGGGCGTACGACATTTTGAGCGAATGGAGGCAGCGAAATGCCCTGAATTTGATAGCACGATTGGGAGCCATAGCTTGCTATGCGCGTACACGTAAGATTCCTATCTATTGGGGCGACTATAGTGCATCGTTAGCGACCTATATAGTCTTAGAGCAGAATAAGGATTTAAGACAAACACGAATCTGTATTATAAGAGACAATTCTGCGCGAGTTATCTTTGTTTTACATGCATGGTAGCCATCAGAAAGGTAATTTAAATTGATTGAATTTACCATAGTTTAAAAAACCTTATCGTAAGAAGCGGAAACGTGTCATTTCGATTTCTTACCAAGTGGCCTATAATAATTTTGCACCAGTTTAGAGTTTCGATGTGTACCTGAAGATAAGTTTAATTTTCGAGGCATATAAAATTCTTCAGAGGGGAAATCAGGTTTTCCGTTTTTCTTCAAGATCCAACTGTTCCAACATAAAACAGGCGACTTACTACTAAATGCACCGCAGTCTTTATATTACGAGGGAGGGCCTGGGGCTTAGTTGGATTAATATGGTACAACATTATGAATAAGTTTAAATCTGTTCAAAAAGGTAATTGCTTTTTATGGTTGAAGTAAAATCATCTAATGTAACTTTAGGAGGACGTTTTTTGCGCACGCGCTAAAGGCAAGCTTTAGTTACTTGTTACTGTGGTTAATCACTTTTGAGGTAGCATGAACATCAAAATGAAGCTAGTCATTTTTTAAACTCTGTCGTTCAGATTGGAATCATAAAAGGAAACGTCTTTAAGTGCACGGTTTAGATCATACACCGTGGCTGGACGAAACTGTTTGAAACCTTGGCCAGAAACGACATCATTATAAATCTTGTATAATGAGTCATTCACACCTTGGCCAATTAGAACGAGCAAAAGAAGCAGCAAGGAGCTTGTCTCATGTCTGCGTCTACCTGTAATTACCTAGAAATTTGCCGCCATTCCACCAATCAAGATTAGTTTTCATCGATGCTAACATTTTATTAGTAGATCACTCTTGCGTTATATTTTAATGATGACTTGTAAAACAAGGCTGTGTAAATTATGCAGGAAATTAATTTCATAATTTCTGCGAGCTTTCGCCTTTTAGAGCCGAGCAAGCAAGAAGACACATGAAAATTAGGTTGACAATTTAGTTTTCACGTGCAGTTGAAACAAGCTCAAAGTCAGTACCTTCGCGAGAGTTTATAACCGTGTAATGTGTCACTTGAACATAGTAAACTCTTACAAATTGATGACATGACGATGCGCTACTTAAATTCTTTTTCAAGACTCATCATCTGTTACAAGTACCTAGTTTTGCAGCCAGATATTTCAGGTGCGTTTTCCATTATTGTTAAAAACACAAAAGGTATTTTTATCACTGTGATGATCTGATGCGGAAGCGAATGAAAGAATAATATTGCGAGAACACGGAAGGAATAGAAACTGGCGCAGGATTAAATGTTGTTATAATATTAAATTCGCCGACAGAAACGCGATAATAACCGAGATAAGACAATGCACGTTGGTGCGCCGTCGGCTGGCAGGTATCCCATCCCATTTCGAGCGCCTCGACGCCAACCGTCGTTATCACGTTTAGAATTCAAAGAAAGACGCGAATTTAATACCAAACTGAGTATATTTTTATACAATGAGAATTATATTTATATCGTTGAAGTGGAACGAACTGAATACATATCTCATTATTTTTACATGATAGAAAATAATACGAGTATTGAAGAAAATGAATTTTCTAAGAAGTTGGTTCGGCACCCTTTCGTATTCGAAACATAACGTGGGAAAGACCCGGAAGGGGGCTGTAGACAGAGAGATAGAAGGAATATAATAATATGGATAATATCACAAGTAAGGCAGAGAGCTAGCTACTAGGTTGCTAGCCCGAGTTATGAAAATTGTGCTGCTGTGCTGGATGACTTGGCTGCAGAGTGCGGGTGACATCTGTCATGAGCAGCGCCGAGTCGTTGCCGGGGCCCAACAGCGCTGGGCCAACGCCGCGCCAGGGCTGTTCGCGCTAACGCCTAGCATAGCTATTGTCGAGATGAAACTTTTCAACTGACACGTACAAAAAAAAAACGGGTCTGCCTTGCTCGCAAGCTCTCGCTCTTTTCCCGTCTCTCTTTCACTCTCAACACACTCTCGCCCAACACCCTTTCATGTAAAACTTATGCAATTAAAATGCGTGCATGGTACGCGTTATCTTGTATCAACGTCAACAAGTAGTCTACTATAGAAAATTAAGCGTCCGGGCCATGGGCCATGTCCGCGTGTTACTTTAGCATAGTTTTGAATTTTGATACACCTTCATTTGCCGCCACTCCTAAAGCATGCCGTGTGGGCGAGAAATTGGCGGACTAGAAGAATGGCACGTGGAGGTTTTTGAAAGGAATTCAACAAAATGTGAAAATGATGCATTCCACTGTTAGAACAATTATGTGTAATCCCGTTTTGAAACCAAAATCAAATGTTTTCAGCAGTTTAGCTAACTATTTGCTTTCTCTTTAATGAAAAGATGGTTTTTAGTTATTTTTCAACAATCAATCAACGTTACAATTTTGTTTGCATCAAGTCAAGAATTTTAAAGTCTTCGTTTTCTTTAAAACAATCTTCGCTATCATCGCGATGCTTAAAAACTAATTCCCTCCTAAGCTTGTAAGGAAACGTATCACGAAGCAAACAGCGAGACAAAAAAATAGTCTTGGCTCATGCTCTACCCAGACTCGAGCTGCTGGAGTCTGGATTACATTCAACATAAGCAATGAGTCTTCACACGAGAACCACCCTGCAACTAAAAGCATGGAAAACTTCCAAGAGTTTCAACTTTCAACCGTTTTTTTATTTCATTTTATACCACGAATGGTATGTTTCACTGTCTCCATTAGCTGGCAAGTATAGCAGTGGGCATCTAAATGTTATGTGCCAGCAGTTCCCTTCAAAGATATGTTTATATTAAATAAGGATAGAAGAAATAATGGTCATTGCGGCTAAATGTTATAATCTTAAATCACTTTGCTGTTATCCCACCATGAATATACACACAGAGGGAGCCAGAAGCTACCATATGTCACAAGTAATATAAGGAAAACATCCACGGGGTTGTAACATCTGTAGCTGTTTATATTTCGAAGATGTATCAACAGGATTAATTCAAATTACCATGCCCGTACCCCCAAGGGGCTTAAGCCAATCATCAAAGCGCGAATGCGTTTGCACAAATTGGGATGTATTGCAAAATTAGGCTGCAAATTTGATCGATTAAAATGTGAACCAATTAAACCGTGGTGTATTTTAGTGAGGTCTGTACCTCGCTACGAATGCAGCTTGAATTAAAGCTTGAACTTGGGTCTTCCACTGTTTTCCTAAACCTGGCACCTCCACCGGGAAAAAAATATTTTCTCGGATTTCAAGCTTAGAAAAAAAAACATTCATTATCCATGCATGCAAACTGAACGTTATTTTCCTTTGAGTTTAACTCCATTCCAGGTGAACGTGTTCGCTACCAAAGCATCCAATGAAAAAGAGCTTCGCAGTGATGTTCGTCGCTAACTATTCCAATAAATTGATTAGCGATCACGAGGGGTGATCCGCAAATTGCAAATAACGAATAATTATTACTTCTTTTTTTCAGTTCCACCCGAGCGTCCGTTAATTTACGACGCGAAACGGCGGGACCGCACGAAAGTTCTTGAACCATACAACGAGGGCAGTGACATTCACCTGATCTGCGAGGTCACTGGAGGTGAGCGAGCGAGCGGAATAATCAATATCATTCGTTGCCGAAAATCTAGAGGAAATTGAGGAAATCGGGTGATAATGACTGCCAATATCATTATAATATTCGACAAAGAGATTGAATGAAAGAAAATAGTGAAAGGCATCCATTCCACGCAGTTTCATTTCAACATTGGCCAGACGCTGACGCCAAATTATGACTTTCTTTAATATACCATTGGAGATTGAAAATTCGTGAAGTAAAGGTTTTCGCTTTTCTTCGGCATATTTTTCATGTAATTCACTCCGTCTCTTGGCGTTATCATTTGACTTTAATTGTCTTGTGTTACCTCGTGACCTCACACAAATAAACCTTAAACTTGTCACGACGCATGTTTTTTCAACAAGTATTGCCAAGTGGCAACGCTATGAATACAATTGTAGACAAATTTAAACCACGCTTCTGAGCTGAAAGCTACAAACGGCAAAGACAATACCAACGGAAGATATATTTTCGAAACGCTTTTCGTAGCCGTGGGCTCTGGAGACTGGAGTTGTCAATAGATTTAAATTGGAAAAATTTGTTACGCTGACGCTCTCCTGACAACGGAACGGGACGGCTTTTCTTAAAGAGTAAAGAAGCTTACGTTTTGTATTGAATAATATGAAGACAGAAAAGCGATAGTCTTGATTTAATTGTTAAAGAAGAAATGTGATTGGTAAACAATAATTACCAACCAAATTGAGTTGTATGATAAAAAAAACTTTTCTTAAAATATTTGTATTTCCCTTACCAATAAGTCAAGTATTTGACGTAATTATTGTATGCACCTTATGACCATCACATTTGTACCGCGCAATTGAAGTGTTACATAAAACAGAACATCGTGAGACAATTCTTTTGGAAATGTACACTCAATGGATTTCACTCGAGCAAATTTCCTTTTCTTCTCGCCAGTTAACTGTTGGACTCAAAAGTACCGCATGTTTTTGACGAATCTGGCTAAACAGAGGGAAGTTTTAAACGAGAACTTTCTTTCAAATTTCATTCTCTATTTCACTGTTGGTTGAAGACGATCTTTTTCTTCGATTTACATTTTTTTATTCGTGTTAGCAACTTGGATGTAAAGATACATTATGCATTTTTTTTCAAGAAGATCTATTTTTTAGGACGGAATTAAATCTTAACATAACGACCCACAAGTAAAAATCATCTGATATTATGAATACATTTTTTTTTAAATTCAGACCAACGTTAAGACATAAAATTCGTGGCAATATAAATTAAATTTACAATAATCGCTCCAAAACAGGATTATATTCAAAAACTTTTGTGTCACAATCAAACGCGAGTATTCGTCAATACTGTCAGTAGGAAGAAGAACCGGAAGTCAGAGAACACTGCTAAAAAAACGTTTATTTTTCAGGAATCCCTCGACCACGCGTGACATGGTTCCTAGAAAACACTGTCATTGATGACTCGTACGAGTACCGCGCCATGGAACGGTTGACAGTGAATCACCTGTCATTTCCTAGCGTTGGTAGACAGCATCTTCACAATCGCCTCATCTGCCAGGCGACCAACACTAACCTTGCCCCACCAGAATCCAAGCTGGTCATCCTAGACATCAATTGTAAGTAATCTTACTAAAAAGAATTTCCAGACGGGTAGGACATATAAAAAACGTGCCATTTTGTTTAAAAATACATTTTTATAATGAAAATATTAATTAACTCACACCTCTGTCGTAAATTCAAGCCGTAAAAAAGTGAATATTTAAACTAGCTTTATACTTTTCCTTAACTTTACCGGGCAGTCTTTTTTTTCATGTTCTTCCGTAGGCTGGTGCTCACGACATTTTTTTCCTTTGTCAAATAAAAAAGATACTTCTGGTGCTAAGTAAAACTGATTTAATATTCACGTCACTCACGAAGCATATGGATCACGTGGAACTTAAAAAGATGGCAAAGAAAACGAACCTGGGTAGAAAAGCCATTGAGAAATATGTATGTTGTCTAATTTCCTTGCTCATTTCACGTAACAGCTTAATCAACGCTAAAACTGCATGTACCCACGCTTTCTTAATTGTTAAGTTTATTAATGCCCCAACGCGCACCATAAACAAGGGAGCTGTTGGGTACCTGGGAGACTCATATCTAGCAAGATAGATACTTAGCCTACATATAGCCGCTTCCTTGCAACTTGCAGCATGGACATTAATCGTAGTGCACAGTCTAAGGAAATGCATACCACAACATTAAAACGTTGGTGTAGGTAACATGCGCGTGGCAGGTTGAAAAACTTGACAAAGGGAAGGTAATATATGATACATATATATATATATAACATTAATTGTTCCTAGTAGAGCAACGGCAAACTTTGAAGCTCACTTTAAACAATTAAGCTGTCTGGGTCAGAGAAGATCTTGCAGCTAAATGCATATAAGTTTGAATATGTTATACACCTTGATATATTTTAATAAAACTCCCATTTTTCAATTTGACTCTTCCAAGAATTTCTAAGGTAGTAGCGCGTTGTAATTTTTAACGACAAGAATATTGATGTTCCGAGTCTGATATTTCTTATCGCCATGTTATGTAAGAGAGTGTAAGCAGCATTGGTAAATGAAATGGAAGACGCTTGCAGTAAAAAGCGTCGCGACGTCTTCGGCTGACCTCTTGCAGCTGCCGCAACTTTTTTGTGCGCGCGGTTGTTGCACTGTCGTGAACTGTGCGGTCAGTTTTTGTAAAACTTACCGAAAATGTTTTTAACTATGACTTTTTGCTTGTTGCAATTTTGCAGCGTCAGACTATTTTCTCTTTTCTTTTCAGTGAAACCCGTGGCTGTGAATATTTTAACGAAAGAAAAGCATGTATCCGCTGAGAAGCGTTACGAAGTCGAGTGTAGGTCGTCGGGTTCCCGACCAGAGGCGGTGATCACTTGGTGGAAAGGAAGTCGCCAGATGAAAAGACTCGCGAAAAATGTAAGTCTCAACAATATGTCAATTTTAACGGATTTATATATTTTTTTAACTGTTGGAAACTTTTACAGTAGACATCATTTGGATCTAATAATCAAACTTCCTGACGTGTATTTTACAGGCATCGTTAGGCCTTATCCAATACTTTTGATTGATTAATGACCTGGTGCCTAGGAATTTTCCCTTCGCTTAGGAACTTGTAAAATAGACGCATCAACTTTTCGGCGATCGATGCGTCCACGTATTCAGGTTAATTACACATTAAGCTATATACCTATCAACATAGTAGAAATCAAATAATGGATTACCTCCATAGTGTTGTATTTAAGGGCTGCACACGTTTCCAATAATCCTGGTGATAAATAACAGAAAAACATGTATGTCGATTCACCAAAGGATTAAGATTATTCGTATGGCTGTACCTTCAGGTAGAGTCAATTTCATGCAGTCGTTGGGGTTAAGTTTATCAGGATTGTTTCAGCTGAAGTCAAATTATGTCTCCGAAGCTCAGCTTCTTAAATGGAATTATATGTCATGGGTTGTTTTTCTAAGGAATCATATGTCACCACTCTTCTACTTTCCAACAGTAAGAAAAGCGAATGATTTTTCAAAATCGCATAGCATTTAGCAGGGATTAAATTTTAGCGCTCGAATCTGGATTTAGTTTCAGCTTAAAAGTCAGATAAAGTATAAAATTGTATACGAAAATATCGCAGCACACAACATTCGTTTGATATTTAATCAAAACTTTGTGAGTGGTTTCTGGAGAGTTGATATGAATAATTGAATCTGCGGAAACAAGGAGAAAGTTCTGTAAATTTATTAAATATTATCTTCTTTTAAGGTGAAGCTTAACTTCAAGAACTTGCGATGTTAACAAAGTTTTGTTAAAGATATTAAACTTTGCGTGCAATATTATGGTCACGTTGTAATAAGTTGGGCGGTGACATGATTTCAGATTCATTTGCGTTGTTATTTTAGTTGGTAATTGCGAATTAATAGGGTTACTTATCTTTGTCTAGATATATTGGCCACAAATACAAGCATTGAACTTATCCTACAAAAAAAAACGGCCAAAAATTCTCTTATTTTCGTTTCATCAGCTTCAAGTTTGCCGCGCAGAGCGTTGTAGGTTTTAGAAATAAGTCCGATAACAAATTGTAGAAGTGTGCAAAGTTCTGATCGAGGATTTCGGTGATGTGCCACAATATTGCTAAAAGTGGAGCTCCGCGTAGATACACACACTCTTCAATTACTTCCCTTTCCATCAACGAGCCACCCCTCATCCATTCCACCCTTTCGCGGCTATACATGGGCCACCATCCAAGACTTCGTCTTACCACCACCTTCTTGAGCGCCGCACCAGATGGGGCTTCCTGAAAAATGTAACTGCTGCACTCATGATTATAGTAATTTATCTCAAATAAATCGAGATTTTTTTCCATGCATTATTCGTAGCTGAAAACCACGGATGCTGAATTTCATACCACGTGTTTATTATTCTGCAGTTTAAAGTTGGATAGATTATGTACGCATTAGGACCGTAAGGAAGACAAATTGCTGGCTGCGTTAGAGCGATATTATTTTTACATTTCTCTCTTTTACCTTTCAGTTTACTTGGTTAGATAAATAAAAAAAGAGAGTAGAAAAAATTTCTAGTTTTTATAATTCGAGCAAAGACCTTTGTTCATTTCGTTACCAAAAGCTATCCGCATTAAGTTTTCACAATGGGAGAAGCGTCGCAACGCAGATCTGGTCGTTATTTTCCGCTGTGTGCCCGCCTGGCGCCTAGCGCACTCATTTTTTTGTAACAAGAGATATTTTTAAAGATTATTCCGGTAACCCAATGCCAGAAATAAAAAGATCTTATCCAATCTTCTCAGAAACTATTGCTTTATCGACGAGACTCAAATGAATATCGAGCCCTTATTTTTTTGGGTTAGGAGACTACTTTCGCATGAAAAATTGTATGATTTATCTTGCTCAACTCTACTAAGAGTTTCTTGATGAAAAATGCGTTTTCCGCCCAGTTGCCCCCCTTCTTTTCACCTTCCAAAGAGTTTAAGAAGAAAACTTGTTCGAAATATACCATTTCAGAATACATTCATCATCACTCATGAGGATCGATGCAAACGCTTTGTCGCCATCATGAAATATTTAAAACATTTTCTCTCGAAGAATTCAAATCAGATGGTATGTTAGAACGGTTCGTCTGTGCTCCTCCATAAATATTAAATGATAGGACAAATGAAAGGAGATTTTCTTTGAAAAAAAAAACTTTCTCGCATTTATTTCGCCCAAATTTTTCTTTCTGCTGAAATTTTTTCTGCAAGGTAAGTCTCCTGTATGGTGTTGTGTATTATTGAACTTGTTGCTTACTCCCATAATGCATGCATTTTTAATGATAAAAACACATCTTGCTTGAATAAAGAAGAAAACAGTATTCAAAGGGTACTAAGGCTATACCAACCTTTATGCGTCGCTTTTTGTCAGATATGAAAAAAATATATTTATATTTTTTATAAATCTGCAAGGCTATTATTCGATTTTCTGCCGTAAAACTCATTACGACAAGACTGATTCTTAGTGAAATGTACATGTTTCGTGACTCTATTGCATTTCAGACTGGATCGCTTACACCTGTACATACACGTGGGCAATCATGCCAATTATAAAATAGCGCGTATGCCAATTTCAGTTGGCCTCCAGGGTCTAAAACAGCAACGTCCACCCTCACTCCAGCTGCACAATTACCGAAATTGACCGGCGCTTGTGGTGTTTGTGCCCGCAGTTTTCCGAGGAGGGCAATCAGAGTCTGAGCATTCTGACGTTCGTCCCTTCCATCGACGACGACGGCAAGTACTTGACTTGCCGAGCAGAGAATCCATCCATTAGCGACAGTGCGCTAGAGGACAAATGGCGACTCAACGTACACTGTAAGTTTCAATGCACAAGTTTCATGCCATTTCTAAGCTCATTGCAAACTCAATACATACGCGATTGCTCTTTCGCTACAGGGAAAACCTTGTGTGCTGCTTGCCGCTTTTGAAGTTTAGTAACTTTTCATTTGATTGCTGTGGACCACAGAATTACCACGCAATAAGGAAGAGGTTTCGTTGATTTCCCGTTGAGGTTTCGTCTAATTCTATGGTTTTTGTCCTCTTGTTTTATTTGTGTTTTGATATTGACTGATAGTAGGTTGTACGGACGTTTTGACAAATATTAAATCGCCACCAACCGCACTAGACGTTTATTTCTGGAAGTAGAACAGGACGGACGTAACAAAGATTGGTTATGCGTTAGGACACTGAATTGTTCATTCGACTATCGAAATGTCGATCGTGAAACCGTGACAGAGGATAATACTATTGAGCAAAGGTGTGTAGAAACCAAAATGGATTCATTAAGTATTGATTCAAATTTCCAATCAAACGTTCCCGTTCCGTACGTGGCCGAAACCCATTTCCAAATAGCAGACGGACACCGCGGTCATCGCGTTGAGGCGTTGACAGATGGAACGTTGATTGTTATTTCAGTGCGAAATATGTTTAAGTGAGGTTATCATAAATCTAGATGATTTGTGCACGGCGCAAAATTAATCGAGTTATTAACGAAATATTCTGTTTCTGGTCGGTTGATTTTCCTATCAGATAAGTAAAGCGTTGGAGCAATGAATGATGGTGCAGGGTTCAGCCGTCAGTGTGAAATGTCAATGACTGACACAATTCATCGTATGGTGATCATTAATAACAGTTGAATGGAAATACTGGATAGTTGTGTTATTTTTTTCTTTCTATCTAAAACGGACGAAAAAATGGCTTTGATTAAAACTGTGTTTTACATTTGAAAGGCGTGAATCGTGTATAAAGATCGAACGAGCGACAGAAGTTTATTCATGGACGGCACAACTGCATGTGGTTATTTATAGAGGATGTATTTTTCTTTGAGCGAGTTGATTGGGTAATTAATTATGTTCAATGAAATAATTATGCCATCAATGTAAGAGTATGTTTGCCGCGCCGGAACTGTTGGTTTGGTGTATTTGAAAATCTTGCGGCCATCAAAATGTTGATGTCGGTGGCTTAACATAGGCGTTTTTTTTTTTTTTTTTTTAGAGTGCAATTGCATACTAACCAACTTTTAAAATAAAATCCGATAATATATTATTGATCAGCAAAAATTGTCAATTCTATCTATGATCCCGGCGCGTGGAACTTCGCGAAGCTGCAATATAAAATGGATTTTCAAAATCTGATTCAATCTCCGCTTGGCTGTACCGAGCATAAGCAGCTTACAAACTTATTTTCCTGTTTTTTTTTTTTTTGCTTTTTCTGCTTTTGCCCGTGCAAATAAAACGCATAAAAGCACTACAAAATAAATTCGAGCAACTAGGAAATCCGTGCAGGTTATCGACAAACCAGCGCAGCACTGGCGCGGCTTCGTACAATGAACGCTCAAACCGAGGCGAGTGCAGGCCATTCAAGATGGGCGGCCATAATAAGTGCCAATCAGATTTGTAAGTGTACCTCTATCGCAACTAGATCAATAATGCACCAGCAGCTTCGAGCGCGACGAGAGCTAAAACGTTTTTATACTCGACTCTCAATGATTTATATCCACACATACGAATGTTCAATCAAATGAATGCACAGCTGGCGGTACGGCTCATGCCTTTCACCGGATCGACAAGTTCAAGGCTCAATAAACCGCGATAAATATTTCAATAGATTTTTTCATCTCATAGCAAGCAAATATAAAACACCTGGCAGTTCTGGTGACTTTATAGTTAGCATATTGCTGAGTGATGTTGCTTGATCTCGCTTACGCCCTCGTGCAACACCTATGTCGTGCCCTCTGCTACTCCGCCCCTCCCCAACCACTCATCAGCCACACATGAATGTTTGATATCCGTTTCAACCCCAAGCGCCAGCTTACACACATACACACACACTCACGTACACAGGCACGCACCCCAGCGACATATGGGGTGTGTGAAGTCAGCTCCACCCCGCGACCGACGCCACGTATGCCTAGAAAGACCGAGATGTAATTGCTTGGCGCTTTATTTTAGGGCATGGACAATATTCCCATGGGACATGCAAATTTTGTATCATATCCCGTGGAATTAACTTAGCAAGGAGAAAACGAGAGAGTACTTTCTAAGATCGCTAAGTCTATGATTATGGTTTTAAATTATTCAAAAGAAAATTAACATGCTTAGAGTGTGCTTGAAAATCTAGTGTCAATGGAGACCGGCAAGAAAATAGCGGATTAAATCTAAATTGTATACAATCTGTGGTATAAAGTCTTCATAAATGAACAGAGTGATTGCAGGATGCGACGAAAAGTTGTGGTTATCATTAACTTCTATTGAACATACGCACACAGAGAATAAAAATCGTAAAAAACCGAACCGAAATCATTTATTTTCCACTACTTTCCTGTCAAACTATGTGTCGGAACACTGGTCTCTTGTTAGCTTCTACTATCGACATATTGTCCCATTAGCTTTAAATCGCTTTTCGACAGAAAGAGGATCGTTGCGCGGCGTCCGTATCGCGATGTCGGGGACGTGTGATCGAGGCTTGTTTGTTTTGTCCCCACAGACATGCCCGTCGTCTCCCTGAAGATGGGCTACAGCCTGAATCCAGACGACATCAAGGAAGGGGACGATGTCTACTTCGAGTGTAACATTCGAGCGAACCCAAAAAGCTACAAACTAGCTTGGTTTCATAATGTAAGTCGATTTGTGATGAAACTTGCAGGTTAGTTTCAGTTAACTGTCGCATGTTTTAGATGTCTTTTTAATTTTATCCTTTTTGCACGAGAGATGGTTAAGAAAAATATTGATTTAAAGACGAACATCTCTTTAAAAATGTGAAACATCATGTTTTCCTTGTGTCAGTTCCCCAATTCTTTTTTAGCCGCACTTCTGAAAATTCAATTTCAATTGCAAGAATGTTTTTAATTTGGCAAAAACAAACAACGCATGGAATAGCTTTTTATTCAAACGGAAATCGATAAGAAATCATCGAAAAAAGAAATCCTCGTCAAAAAATGTTTAAATCTACAATCACAGATTCTATCATAACAACATGTTGAATTTCTTACAACTTTCTCGCTTGTCGATCATGTGTTTCCCGAAAATGGCGAATATTCCATTCTCATCTTAAGAGCGTTCGGTTGGTTCATTCCTTTTAAGATGTGATAAGCTCCTGAAAGCAGCTTTTCTGCACACCGCATTGGATTGCAGACTCTCAGATCTCTTACATTAGCATGTGGCCAAACTTAACCTACTGAGACTTCACAAAACCGCGGAAACACTCAATACGTGTCTAAAAAATCTACATAATTAATAAGATCTCAATTAAGATTTCTCACCTATTTCAATCACTTTGCTTTAAAACGCCGTGTATATCAACTAAATACCTGTTTTATCTACCATTTTCACGTCGTAAGTAATGAAGCAGCTACGGACTGCACTCACAGTAATTAAAATCCCTTTCTGTAATTTTACGATCCAAAAACTGTACAGCCCCCCGTTTACATTTGCATCCGAGCTAGATCTTCCACAAAGAGCATATTTTCTAGGCCGGCTGCTGGGATCATCCCATTACAATGACACCATTGTCTGAATGCAGCAATTTCGTTTCTACTCCCATGCTGATATATATTATTCGCCTCTACACCCCCCGTTCTCCAGCATACTCCCAGCCCAGAGTTCAAAGCACGCATTTTCTTGTGTGTTTCCCATCTTTCTCTCTCACTCCCATTCTCTCGGTTTCCTCTAACCTGCTCTTTCTCCGTTAACTTATATCACGACTAATGAAAGTTGGTGTTTTCTTTGGGGTGGACAGGGCCGCGAGATTCATCATAACGTCACAGCTGGCGTGATACTCAGTGACCAGAGCTTGGTGCTGCAAAGCGTGACAAGACATACGGGCGGTGATTACACGTGCATGGCCGCGAACACCGAAGGCAAGGGTACCAGCAATCCGGTCATGCTTAAAGTTATGTGTAAGTATCCCCCGCAACTGGTTTGTTATTATGATATGAATTGTATTTGTATTAATGCTTTATGTGTAGTTAATGTGGTTATAGCTTGTGAAAATATTTTCCATGAGGTTTAAAAATCGATGGAATTCAGCGGGGCAATCGAGTAAAGCGTGCCGGGCGCGTCCCTAGCGGTTGGCGGTTTAGACCAATGTGTCTGTTTTGGGCGGTAATTGAAGTGCTACGCGCTTGTTTGTTGTTTACTCGTGCGGATATGGATTTCATTCTTGTATCAGGGCAAAGTGTGCTCCACGACAGTTGGTATTGATAGCTAATATGTAATATAAAAAAAGCTTAAAGTATAAAAACTATGTCAACATATAATTCAAAAAATTTCAAATCTAAATAATCGTCCCACGCGCCTTCTGATAGAAACGATTCGTTAGTTGAAGGTCAAGGTCATTGGCTAAATAGCCAATGGAAATCGCGTTACCGCTTTATTGAACGCCAGTGAGATATTTCTCTCCTCCCTTAATGCTATGCGCACGATAAAAAAAGAAACACGTTTCTTTAAATTCAGTGACCAACCTACTTTTATTTTATTTCCAATTTTACCGATTCTTTTTACGCTCTGCAAGAACCGCGCTTGCACTTCTAGCTTTACGAGTTTCTTTTACGTTTGTGTGATATTATTACAGCATAAACTCTCCGCTTTCCGACTAAATAACATTCTTAAAACTCCATATTGAGTCGTTTGGCGAGTTCTCTGCTTTACTGTGCCTCGTTAGACAGGCCTTGCTTTATTATTTACTTATTTATCGACTTTAACATTGGGATGTAGAGATAGCGAAATACAGCCCGGCCACAAAACGCAATGGGCTCAGATGCAGTGGTTGCTTTAATATGTTGCTTAGGTACCGCCTTGCCACATTCGCTCACACATTTCACATGAAACTTAAGGGGTGTTGGTTCGACTCTCCGTCACTTAGTCCTCGAGGAAGTGAAGCAGAGTCCCCAAGGACACTCGGGATAGTGGTGGTGTGACATCGTTTATCCTGAGTCCTGACACCGTCATAGCTGCGTCCTGGCAGTGTTGGGCAAATGTTGCACACATGAGAGCAGCGCCGTGGTTCGCGGAGTTGCTACTTATATCAAACAAAGTGTAAGGGAACTGCGAGTTACCTACATAATGTAGCTCATGGGGGAGATGAGCGCAATTACATGATAGTTCAGAGACGTGAGTTTTAGCCGTTTTGAGGGAATTAATTCAAATTTGTCATCGAGAGGTAGAGTGTCTCGTTTGATGGTTTTCCGTTAATTTGAGCATTAGATTAGCTAAGCAGGTGAACTGTTGATTACACAAACATAGGTATATGTATACCAACTGGTTGTTTGTTCGTCGGCAATTATTAAAGTTCAAAATATTGACTGAAATGATAATTCAAAAGAGTTTCTTGCTCTTTCAAATGTTAGCAAATCGGCTAGCTGGCAGTCAGTCAATCTGTTTTATTAAATCGATAAGCCAGCTTGGATTTCGAATCTCGATTCCTTTTCCACCGTTTTTGCGCGCCAACGTCGATAATATTATTACAGGCATTTCATTATTCCAAAACAAATTACTTATTCAATTTGTGAAACGTCGACCAATGGTATTAGTTCTAAAAACGACGCGTTTCCAATTACGCATTATTCAATTTAACTGGCATCTAATATTTTATTAAATAAATTTTTCCCTTCGCATCCATAGAATTCGTATTCCTTGACTCTACACGCTCCCACCTCACCCCCGGGTCGCTCTACCATTTTGTGTTAATTTAATTTTACTCACAAAAGAGCATTTATTTTGCCGTCTAATTTCAGTCCATTCTTTTGCTCTCAAATAACATTCTATTCTCATTTTACCTTTTTGACTTGAAATTTTATTACAAGAATTTTATACATCTACGGAGAGCATTGTTATTGTATTTTCATTGCTCTACACAAGCACAGAGTTTTCTTTCTATCTGAGTTCTACGCGTGCATAGGTATATATGTGACGTGTTTGTTTTTTTGTTCTCTTTTTTTTCAGATTTTTTATTACTTTTATTATTTTTCGCGATAGTTGGTCTCTGGCTGCTCTCAAATTGCTTCCTCGATTAGAGCACCGGCCTAATAACCTCCACAGCTTATCGCTACCACCATTGCTTGGCTGCCACGAAATTTCCGAATGCCGCGCAGCCCACGTGACTCCAATTGCGGAAAAAGAAGCTTCAGTTGAAAACTTTTAGCCGACGCCATGTTATCCACAAAACAGATTTCCCAACACAACTTTAAAATTGACCATCTCTTAAAGCCTAGACACCAACGTATTTCAAACCGAACGCCCTTCATTTTCTACAGTTCTTCCGTTTTCTTACTATTGCAGTCGTCCCTACATGCAAAGAAGATCGCGAAGAACTTTTCGGTGCATTGAAACACGAGACGGTCGCTCTACGATGCGAAGTTGATTCGAACCCTTCTCTTGTGACGTTTCATTGGACGTTTAACAATTCGGGTGACCTGACGGAAGTGCCGTCGCACCGTCACACGACAACGGGGGTCGTGTCCCGACTCAACTACACGCCCGTCTCGGACATGGACTACGGGACGTTGTCGTGCTGGGGAGCCAACGCCGTTGGCCGCCAGCGCGCGCCGTGCGTCTTCCAAGTTGTCGCAGCAGGTAAGCAATCTCGCCGCCAACTTTCTTATTACAACGATCTCGGGCGGCCCTCACGTGTTGGACGACGCCGACGACGACGACGACGACGACGACGACGACGACGCCGAGCGCGGCCCTGATATCGATTCCAGGCTACGCATAACACTATATAGAGGAATCTTTTGTCAGTCGACTTTTTTTCACCATCGTCTACACATTTTTGAAATGTCTTTTTAATGTGTTTTTGGTGAAGTAGGCTGACACGGTTATTACATTATTTTCTGAAGGGTTAACCTGTTTGCGTGCTTCAAACTAATAATCTAAGAGTTTTCCTTTATCAAGGGCATTATTAAAATTATCACTATATAACTACTTGTATAAATGCGCACGAGGTGTTTCATGACACGTTAAGGACCTGCACGTGTTAGTGCAGGTGACAATAATAATGTTGAGTATCAACAATACCGCTGTCGTTCACTCTTTAAGTGGAAACTGCTTCATAATTGCTTTATTTATGTTTATAATCGATAAAGCACTGGAAGCACTGGCCTACTAGGTGTGTTTGAACATGTTACGGCGAGCTCGTAGCACTCTCGTGCGCTGCGGAACTGCCCGTGCTTACATGGGCGATATTAGGGCGTGTAATTTTAGTATTTTGCTTTATTTCACATTAAAATCCCACATTCGCGTAAAATATCTACGAAGCTTCCACTATGTTTATTCAAATGTTGTGCCGGCTTCAGCTGGCTAACGCACATAAATGTTGTTTAGCATTACCTTATATGTAGTTTCCAGCAGACACCATGTGTGCGCCATAAATTACGAATTATGTAAATTGTAGAGAGAACCATGTAGAAAATTTTAGCCGAAAAGTTGAGGTTTTTGAAGGTATAAAATATGCATGATAAGTTAACAGAGAAATTGCGTAGTAAGGGGTAATTTTTATGTTTGAATTGAGTTTAGCTTGCAATTGGCTGGTACAGTTGTGTACCGGGGCACGAGGTCTTGGATGCTGGCTTGGCTAGCTGGAGGGAAAGAACGCAGGGTGTTTCCCAGTGGAATGCATCACTGCAGTCAACGCGTGGCGTAACCTAATATAGCAGCGTATCATTCCAGCGGTGGAGGAAACCCTGCTGAATACACTAGCAGCGAGCGCGTCGCTTCGAACACCCAAGTTCAGCTGTGTGCTGCTTGGTTGAAAAAATTCCATCCTCCGTTCATAAGATCTCTTTGTAGTAAAACAAGAATGAACACCGATAATTTGTGTGCAGTATTTTATAAACACGCGACATTTTTATCAACGAGACTCTATTATTTTTCTAAACTCGGCTAGCATCGTCTCTTCATAACCATCGTCGTATCTCGTTGAAGGTTTGAGATAATGCCGACCCAGATTCGACCGATTTTTCATTTTATACTGACAAGAACATGTTTAAGATATTTTTCTTGGATACAGTTCTCCAGGATCTACATAACAACTTGACACGATTTTTTGCCAGTCCCTAACAAGGTCACACATCGCAAAACCTAAGCGTCATAAACTTTACCGACATTTTGCGATTTCCCCAACCAATGACCGTTGTTTGACATTTCAGACAATAACCTCGAAAATGATTTCCTTCTCGTAGGTCGTCCGTTTCCCCTGCAAAACTGCTCGGTCGTGAACCAGACGTCCGACTCCCTTCACGTCGAGTGCGTGGAGAGCTTCGACGGCGGTCTGCCGCAAAGCTTCCTGATCGAGCTGCTGGAACTGCCCGGACTGCGACCACGACGCAACGTGACGGTAGCCAGGGCGCCGCCTGCGTTCGACGTGTACGGGCTCGAACCCGGCGCCTCCTACCAGCTCAACTTGTACGCAGTGAACGCTAAAGGAAGGAGCGAGCCGTTTATCATCGAGGCTGTCACTTTTAAGGGCGTCGCGAAGTATACAGGTAGGGGAGATTTTCATCGTTTTTTTTATTTTTATTTTCTACGCTTTTATTTCAATATAGTCCGGGAAATTCTAACCGTCACGTACTTTTGGTTTCTTTTTTAATAGCTCGTTTTTATTTTGGTTGCTATCCTTTTTTATCAGTTTCAAATGTTATCTTTCGTATTTTGCACCCTCTTTTTCAACCGCAAAAACTGATGATCGGAACATCATTTTGATATCCATCTTCAACTTGAGATGAGAATGGAACAGTTAACAGTGATCCTTGAATATTTTATGGAGAAGAAGAAATTCCATTCTATCAGAATATCATAATTCGAACATAAAGTTTGAAGCGAGAGACGTTTATTCTACGTATGCTTGGGTGGCGAATTCCTTTTATACTTGTTACGCTAGACTAACCCTTTAGAAAGGGGCAACGTTTTACGGCAGAAATTGAATGAATTTGCATTTAATGCCATGAAGGTATAGGTATTATAATTCCACGGTCATGGGTCTTTTTCCTTGAAGAGACTTCATTTCGACTCGGCGTGGTGAGTGATCCTCTTGATGCGCGCACAGCGGTCAATGGAATGGGAGATGCAAAATCGAGTTAAAATAAAATCGTATGACTGTGAAATCGTCTAGGATACAGGAATGATTTGGTTCCCTTGGTAACCGCGTGGGTCGGTCGGTGGAAAACTTTGATACATTGAAAGTGTTCATGACAATTTTAGCCAGATTTCGATAATTTTGACAAAGCTTCAATGGTTGGTTTTCATTCAAAAATGAACGAGGATCACCCGACGGCAAAGCAAAATGCAATACGACCGCTTTTTGCGGGTTAAAAAAGCAAAATATCACGAGAAAACACAGTCGCCAATTTATGTTTGTCTTTTTTTTACTTGTTTGGCTTTAAAGTACCGTCAACATAAGCGCGCTGGTTCTACGGTCACGAAGGAACCAAAAACATGCCGATTTAATGCTTGATAGGCGAGAAATTGGTGCAAATACGGCAAATTTTCTCCATCCCCAGCCTAGACAAGATCACGCCGTGAGATTACAAAAACAGGTAACAATTATTTTGCATCGACGTAAGAAGCCGTGGAAAATGTTATAATTTCTAAATATATTTCTTTTAACGAAAGAAGTAGAAAATAACAATCATGTAAAAGTATATATTTTGTATATCGGATTTTTATATCGAAGGCTAAATGAGTCTACTCCAAATAAGAAGTGGAGGAGCCAGATAGCTTCTTGTGGGTGGAGGAGCCGGGTGAATTGTGTTGCGGGCTGCATGGGGATTGTCGCTCTAGCGGCTCGGGAAGTGGGGCAGTTTCGCCGTATTGGAGCAAAGTAGTATAAACCAACTCACCTCTATCGATTGTATCTTACAAGGAGAGGTCCTCAACATCGCTTCTCAGCTGCAACAATGGTGAGCATGCAAACTAATTGGATGCATTTTGGTTTGAGATGTTTTTTTTTGTTGCAATATCTAGTTTGCAGTTCATTGCACGCATTTTAAAGGGTTTGAATTTTAGCCATAAATTCAATCACGAGTGAACGATTGTTGGCTACCTGAGCTTCGCACAAAATACAATCGTAAATAGCGAAATGGCAATTTCTTAGCAACCCTTTGAGACGTTTCCATTCGCACAGAAAAGTTTTGGGAAAAAGTGTATCAACTATTTGACAAAATCACAACTTATCAGAAGTATGGAAAAAATCCAATATTTCAAACTGTTAGAAGGCTTCAAACACCTTTCCCGTGCGATCGCGCATATGTCTCAATTCTCTATTGAATAACTACTTCCAATTTTAAAACTGTCACCCAGCCCCTTTACGCATTGCCTCTGCAGACGTCTCCGAGATGTGTTTTCAATCATGACTGATGTGTCTTATTCCATGCTTTATATTATCGACGAAAATGAAAATATGAAATTCCGAAAAATTGCAGAAACTCGCGGCAAAAAGAAATACAAAGATTTTCTTTCTGAGGAAATAGAAAGAGAAACTTCCATTTCCGCTCAGCGGATATTGAAGAAATACATTTCAATTTGTTTTTATGCAACAGTAAAATGATGCAGCGGACATTAACATAGCCGAAGAAAGAAGAGACGCTTTGCAGTAAAGTTGGCATACTTGTAAAAGTAAGCCATAAGTCAGGGAAGTCTGTGCCAGTTGGCAATTCACCTGTGCTATCCGTCTCGTGGCATGCAGAGTGACGTGTAAAAATAAATAAGCTGCTCTGTTTTGACTATTTGAAGTGGAGGTTGCAGAATCACGCTATTTCTTTGCGTTGATCAAACTGTTCTTTGTGGAGAATGCAATGCCGTGCTCACACAGCAAGTTTGCAGTTATGATGTTTACAGTTGGAAATTCTGCGGCCAAAATGTTGACGCAGTGCATCCTGATTTCCATGCGATTTCACTCTGGTGAAAAGCGGAAAACCGCACGCAACTTGGAAAACACCTATTGCAACAATAAAACTGCAGATCTATATTTCATCCGTGCAAGAAGAAGCAAAAAAGTGTTACTTGGAACTGAAAAGTGGTTATTATACTTTTTCAGAAGGTTTTATTCTACACAGTCAAACTCTTCGTTGCATTTATTTCCACCAATAACGCTTAAAAAAAATTACCAATACATTTAAAAGCAATCACGAGAACGAGTACCGTGCAAAAGTCGCCCGACAGAAGCAAAAATCAATTTGCAGAAAGCACATCACAAAAGGGGGAAACATCTGTCAACAAAGCAACAAACTAAAAGTCCACCTCTGCCTCGTCTCAACTATATAGGATCCGACTAACCTCCCATTCTTTCCTCCCTTCCACAGGAAACTCGGCGAGCCTACCAATGAATCCCGTCCTCACTGGCCTAATTACCACCGCCATCGGCCTCACGATAGTCGTCTGCGTTGTGATGGTCGCCCTTTACCACCGCCACAAGGCACGCCGTCACCCCCGTGACGTGAAACACAACCAACTAGAGATGACTGAGGACGCTGTCGAGGATGCCCCCGGCATCAACACTCCGCTCAACCCTGGCTCTGTAGTCGGCATCATCGTCGGCGATCATAGGACAACAGAGGAGACGGACCCAGATATTATACCAAACAAATATGGTAAGTTTATATTGAATTTATTGAGGAATTTGCATGGTGAATATTGTTTCCTTTTCATCGTATTTAGCCCTGCCCAAGGCGCGTTGGTTCAAACGGAAAGCAAACAAACTGGTTTTAAAAAAATATGCTAGACCAACTATTTAGGAATTTCGTATGAAATTTGAATAAAATTGTCAGAATAAGGGTTTTGCTTATCGACGTTTATCGCGAGGCAATTCTATTCGTGATTAAGTAACAAAGGGCTGAATAGCTCAAATTCACGACGCTTGATTTGGTGTTGCTGTCCAAGCAATCTATCGAAGCAAACTCTGAACCACCGATTTGCCAACGCTGATATTTTCAGAGTTATCCATCCCTCAAAAAGCAACATGTATAATGTAGGTAACAACAGAGACGTATACACTGTTGAGGAAGCGACAAAGTGTACGCCAGTTTTGTTGAAAGGCGGTCACACATTCCTTATGAATGTATATTGCCCCCTTACGAACATTTCTCATGTGTCGCGTATAAGGTCTGGTTTTCATATAAACTGTAATGTCTTAATAAAAGCAACCCATCGACGTTACGTGAAAACTTGCTTTGCTATTTCAGCTGGGGTTGTAAAGGCAAGCGAAAGTAGCAGTGTATATAAAATATACTAGACTAGGGCCTGGGGTTTGCTTTATGGGTACAAATTATGCAGTGTATAAATTAAGGAATCCTTAGGATGTATACCCCACAGGCACGCCCGCGGCGCTCGGAGACTAAATTCCCTGAGAAAGACGAGCAAAAATATATACGTGTTTGGTGGAAACTTCATAAAGCAACAAGAAAAATTGGGGGTTGGCCGTAAAGTCCCGTGGAGGCAACCGCACCAGTGCCTGGACCGTCCCATGGTGTGGTAAATGTAGAAGAACGGGAGCTTAGCGGCATAATTTGGTTGTTTCGTCAAACTGTTAGCGTGGTTTACAGAGGGTTTAAGAGAAAAATACTTTGCGTGTAAAAATATTCTTCTTCTCTCTGTCGATTTTTGAACGGGTAAATAAAAGTAGGTGCTTGACTTTTGTGAGACTGCGCGTGTTAAAATGTTGCTGTTATTATACAAGAAACGAAAATGCCAAATGAAAATGTTTGTGGAAACTCATTGTTTTGCTTACACAGGACGTCTGTATCTTTGTTGGCCTTACATAAGTAGCAATTAATTTTCTCATAAAATCTCATTTGCAAATCAGGACAAACTTCATAATGAGTAAACTGACGTTAAGTGTTGTTTGAGGTTGATATTGTTTTTCATCTTAAATTAACGGGAGTTTGGAGAAACAAACCTCAGCATTAGAACAGCGAACAACAGCATAGCTTGGAAGCTCCGATCTAGTAACAGCATTAATTTCCTTCGTCTATACTTGAAATGACGTCGGGCCCGCCATGTTTAGTAAAGCATCGCCTGGTGGTTAGTTTTCGAACCGAGACGGAGACATTATACAGCTTTAGAGTACTGTGTTTGTGTTTTTTAATAAGGGCATAAAGACTTAACATCTTCTTGAGGAAGTTTGCATCTTAATGTGTCTCTGCTTTCGAATAATGAATTGCGATAATGAGTGCCAAGATCGTACTGTTTGCAGCAAGAAGTGGTTATAATCACCACCATGAACACAATATGCACGATAAATGGAGGTACTACGTAGATTTCTATGAAGAAGATGTTTAAAGGGAAAACGTGACATTTGCTGAGAAGATTGTTTTTTATATAGATATGGGAAATAAGGGAGGTAAGGGATTAAAAATAGCAATGAGTCTGATAAGTTGTAATTTTAATTATGTTTATATAAGAAATGTTGACTGGTGAGGGTTTGCGTTTTATTAAAAGCAAATAGAAATTACACGAAATGTATATATTAATTTGTTCACTGCACTCTCTTGTGATATGTAAATATTATCGTTTAAAAGATTTCTTCCAATGTTTAGAAAGGAGGCCACTAAAAGGGTTCATGAAGATTTATAAAACTCCTCCACAACGGCGGAAAAGAAAAGATGACGAACCCGAGAAAGAGGAGCTCAATCATCGCCATCTTGCCAATGACGTTCACAATCATCAAAAAAATAGCGTAAGTATCCGCAGTTCAAATACACATAACTTATACTCGTTAAAACATGCTCATATACTTAGTTTAAATTACATGGACTTAATGCAATATCAAACTATTAAGTTTACACTCACACATTTCAGAAATATGAAGCTACCCGAGTGGTAATAATTTTGCTGCAAGCCCTTAGTTTTTCCGCGAAGTTAGGCCGTTAACCAAACCTAGATATCATAGTTTACACACTTGCTAGTTTGTAGTCGTGTGCCAAATTTCGAACTCTAAAGCAAATGATGATTTAAATATCCAGGCATAAACAAACACTGATCAAGACAAGCTTGCGAATCTCCTTTGATCGCAAATAGTCTTAATACTAACTTAGTCCAATCATCTTAACTATTTAAGATGGTCAAGTGACGGCGTCCTTCGTTCAAATATGGGAGATGGTAGCATACACCAAAATATTGTTACGTCAAAGGGTTAATTTGCTTGGGCCGTTAATACGTGGAATAATTTAGACAGGAGTACAGCCTTGGGAGATTTCATTAGCAACTCAAAGGTTCGACCTGTCTGACGTATTCGGTATACGAAATGGGAACTCCGTAGGTAACGGGCAGAGCTACACATAGCCCGTAGTTAGGAGACTTATCAAAACAAAACGAGGTAATGGTTCCCAGTTTGCACACCTAATAGCCATGGTATGTCTAGCCGTCGGGGACACGTGTAGTCGGTACAGGTTGGTGTGGTTCTAAGTAGATGCGGCCAGCCGACTGAAATTAAGCTCTCGGATGTTATTTTGGCCCGACAATGATCGATTTTGTCCTAGACTTGAAACACTTCGATATGAAGAGAGGAGAAGGATACTGGATGTAGTTTCATTTCGTATGAACAGTAACAGAGTGAATATTATCAACGTTCGCGCACTATTAAATAAATTTCATGTGCACGGTTCTATATAAAATATCATCGTGAAATCCATTTAAGCTACTTTTTATCCTATATCTTTTGCTCTTTTAACACAATTTTCCGATTTTATTGGAAAAGTGGTAGAATATCGCGGTTCCAGTGTTAAAAAGTGAGCTAGCCGACATCGAAATGCGCGCGCGCGCGCGGTCTCGGTATATTTGCGGAGACGGTTGTCAGCCGCTTAACATCAGTCAATGTAAAAGCACAATTCGCACGTTGAGCACATAAAGTGCAATCCTACGTGCTTGTCCAGATAGAATTTGACCCCAATGTGTCAGCTTTAATTTTCTACGCCACATGTGAGCAACTCTGATTTTCTTCAGCGAACGAAAATACGTGTAGACATATACGGTCAGCTATATCAAGTCAGCATTTCATTATGTTGGGATTTAAAACAGTTTCTAGTGTTCTGGTGTTGCTGATTTGTTCGGTAGTTTACTATTCGCTTCAGAGAGTCCTTTATGATGACTCGCTTAGCTGTCTAGATTCTCAACAATCTATGCTAATACCGCGTTTGCTAGTGAACGACATACTTTCGGTCATGATATCCTTGTCCAGGCTAGACGTCGTCCTTATCCATGTCTGGGTAGCCTAGTTGAAGGATCTTGTCACCAACAAAAGGGGTCCCAGCCGGCCTGGTTTTTGGGACTCATCTCCATGTTTTGTGCTTTTGGTTATCAGGTGAACAACACCTTACAGCGAGCTCACAAAGGCGTCACGGCAACGAGCCCTATCAGCGACATGGCGGAAGCGCTGTCCTCCACGGCGCATCTGCACAAACTCGGACCGGAAGTGGTCACGTCGTCGCACAGGATACAAGAAAGTTGTATATAGATAATAACTTATACCCTTCCTCCTGTCAATAACATAAATTTATATTGTACATAATAAAACAAAAATAATGATATAAATAATAAATTGTTTCATTTTGTGAAACTGTTTTGTTGCATAAACATTTCCATTTGTAAAATTGATTGTGTCCTATTCCTAAACATGCCGAGGCGTTGACAATCTGCGGTTTCAAATAAATGGTAGAGATATAAAGTTTAATTGCAGCTTAGCAGAACGTCCAACTGTCCAATTTCCATAAGTGCAGCGTTTTCACAGGACGAGATCCGCTGGAACGCGAAGCGCAGTTGACCGTTCAGTATCTGCAATTCTTTTCTATATGTGTGCTCCAAACTACCATTTACTCTTCAGATAATAAATTCGAAAACAGTTAACCAATCCAATCGATTTTACGATCGTTTTTACTACAAACTATAACGGAGAGTAACGATTGGGTGAGAAATTGAAGAAACTTTAGCTGGAGGTTAAAGTTAAATCTAAATCATAAACGTCGAAGAAGCGTTACCGTGGTGGTGGCGTAGATTATGGACCACGAACAAACCACGCCTGAGGCAGGTGGGGTCGACTCGACTATCAACCGGAACGTGAAATAGCGTCGCCTACGTCGTCGTCGACGCGAGATATTAAAAGAGATAACATGCAGTGTATTCAAACGCGCCGCCGCAAATACCAATACGTTGGCTGCATAACTGCGTTGTGCGGCCACCAGGGCGATACCAGCGCCCCTAGCGGATTCACTCACTTCCGTTACAGGACAATATTAAAACTCGTTCGACTGTGGTTCTACCGTTTTATCTTTCTTGTTCGGGGCCAGCAACATTAATGTTTGTATCAATGTTTGTTGGGTTTTGATCAAAAACAGACATGAGCGCTGAAGATAACAATCCCGGTCAGCCACTATTCCGTGAGTGTGAAAACAACGATCGTGCATTCTTTATGAGGTAAGTTTTTTAATAATTGATTACAACGTGTGCCGCCAGGTCATGTTTATAAAATAACATGCTTACGTTTCACAATTTATGAAATTCTGTAGTGGACTCACTTAAAAATTAATTGTTAAAGGATGACGAGGGCTGTTGACAGAGTCGCATTTTGCTGGACAAACAAAAAATTGGATGTGCTAAATTCGAGCAGAAAAAAAAAGCACGACCGTCATGTTATCGGAAATACTTCATGAAAACATGAAAGCATTCACGTATGCCGATTTCTAAACGAATTTTGCAAATCTGTGCTCGGAAAGAGTCATCACGTCGTCTCCTCTTCACTCTCTACCCTCCTTTGCATCGCTTATCTTTTCACTCCCTTCACACTCATCACCATCACTGTCTCTTCTTCGCCCTATCTTCCTTCCTCCCTTATCTGTACCCAAGTTAATTCGTTTCTCACCTCCTTTTTGCGTCAAGCTTGCAGCACAAATGCAGAGAAATGACCGAGGGAAACTGTCACAATCATGCACGGCGATTCTGTTATCTGTAGTTGGAGGAAAGAGCTACTCTATGCAATCATGGCTCGGCTTCAGTTTCCATTCAAGTTGTTCTTTATATTATAATTAAATGAACTCAGCGCGGAAAGACTGACCCTTGTGAGGTGCTCTATAAATTTTCTTTCAAATCAGTTCAAAATAATGATTTCTAACGAGATTCCTGCATCCAAAACATTCACCAAAGAATAACTGCTTCAAAGAAAAGGTATTTTATCATTTTTTCTGAATTAAATAACAGGCTTTCAGCTTTGTCATTTGCATTTGCTAGATTTGCGGCAAAGGTTTTAAAAAGGGAAATAATAAGATTGGCATATGCACGCTTTCAGCTAAACATTGGCCCTTGCAAAGGAAAATTACATCAGACCTTGGAAATAGTCGGTATTGTCTTTAGACTTTTACCCCATCTATGAACCTTTTGATGTTATCACGTGGTATTTTACCAAATTTAAGGTTGTTATTTTGAGCTATATTTCTATACTAGCTCTGGTATTCCGTTGTAAGAGTGAAATCAAACTCTTTGATATTTTTCGTCTACGCTAGCGTAACGTTTTTGAAGTAGAATCGTGGCATGTGGAGAATGCAGGATCGTTTCAGCAGTTGAGAGTATCCAGAATTGACGTATTGCTCACAGGGAATTAACCAATGCCCTAAGTCCAATTATGGAGGCGAATTTAAATTAAATACGAGAATTCTGTAAATTGGTATATGTAGAGATGAAGAGCGGACTCTAGTGTGAACGATTCTAAATTCGAGAAGAGGAACCGGAATTTAACGAAACTTTCAACAAAAGTGACCAATAGAAAGCGATTGCTAGTTTCGCAAACAAGTTATACCTATCCAAGAAGAATAAGTGCAAAAGAGAGAGAATGAGGGTGAGAGGTAGAATACGTTACGAAGCAGTACGTTTGCCGTTTATAATGCGAAAGTTTTCTCGGCTTGTTTTGTGCCCTTATAAAAAAAGCTTAGTTCAGTCTTTGTGATTGATTTGCTACATTTTCTCGAGCTCTACTGGGAAACGGAAAGGTGACTTGTTTGAAAGGCAAGAGCGTAAGGCATGGAACTGATGTGGAAGAAGTTGAAAGGGGATTAGCTATAGGTTTGCATTTGAGAGGTAATGATCGACGAGTTTACCCTAAGGATGTCGAGAAGTCACCTTTACAAGGTCGGGTATTCCTCAAAATATATTGGTCTTCGTTGGCGCAGGACAATCGATGATTATCTACATTTGTTTGCTTGATACCAGTATCAATACGTTAATATCGAAAATTTTAATTTGCTTCTAGAAAGAAAATTCAGTAAACAGATTTATTAAAGAACGAAAAGAAAATTTTCAAAGGCTACTAGAACCCGGCACCTCCACCAGAATATAACCATTTTTCGTGACTGTCCCAGCCAAGATCCAAGGATGCCAGGCATAAAATAAAATAGGTAGTTTTCTTTCTTCATATTTTAATTAAAATCGCGTCTGCAATATAACCTTTGTGCCGCAAATAAGGTTATGACCATCTCCTTTTTACAAAGTCAGCGGCAAGCTTGCCGCTATGCAGGGTCAGCTTATTTCTTTGCTGAGTTCTCGTTCAATGGGGTTGCTTCTTTCTTCCTTCTCGGTAGCTCTCTTATCTTATTTCTCATTGGATTTTCCGGACTTTCTTTTTTCATTGGGACAGACTTCTTTTTTACAGGGATTTTCTGATGCGATTGCGTTTTTACTGGTAAAATTATTATACATGGTCTTGTTACCATTGGCATCTGAACGTTTTCAAAAATAAACATTCCTGATACGAAATGGTTAGGTTGAAGTGCATTTCAGCAAGCTATAACATTTTATTTCAACAAATGCAGCTGGATATATTGGAATCCAGTTTGTTTTTTTTTTAGCTTTAAAACAACTCTGCTCGACTCGGCCCTCCGTTTCTGATTGACGGAAGCCGCATTCAGGAAAAGTCCTCCGGTTTTGTTTATCTGATGGTACGAATGTTATTTTACTTTCCCTAGTAGTAGGAGAAATCAAGAAAACTCCGAATCGATTGTCGGTCGGAAATGGATCTGTCAAGATGAAGTATCTCCATTTGTCTTTTCCTCTGCTTTCTTAGCAGGACAACTGTTTCTTTTGAAACCACACTTTAGCTGCGATTGCCAAATACAATAACGCTCCACGAATTTCTTGCGGGCATCAGAAAAAAAAATCGCGTTCGTCCACGGCGAATGACTGTCATAAATGACACGTTGTTTCTGGTCTTGAAAATACCAATGGGAGTGACAATTGATTTTGTCCGTGTGTAAAGCAAACCGCGTTTAAAATTATTATTTGTGTCTAAATAACACCCCAAAATGCTGAGCATCTCATACAGCGCAAGAACTGGAAGAGCAGAATGGCACAGTAAACATTTTCCGTGATGGAAAACTCCAATTGTGTTTCGACAGTTAACGCTCAACGAATAGCGGAAGCAATGTGTAAACCAGGGTGTGTTTTTGATGAAACGGGCAAAAAATTGTCGTTTGCTGGTTGGTGTACAGCTATGGTCGAATGCCTGTTATTGCGAGATTCGATTGTTAACCTTCCACCAAAGAAAGGTGAAGATTGTCCGCTAACGATGTCCATTCATGTCAGAACTGTCCACCATGTGTTTTTCGTTCCTTAGGGGAAAGATAGGGCGAGCGCGTCTGTAGAAATCGTCCCTTCACGTCTTCATAGTTCCATACAAAGGTCACAACTTTTCATAATAACTTGGTACTGGTGAAATGCTCGACAAAGATCATTTCACACAAGTTTTCTTCTGATAGTCGAGGTACAACGAATCCCCAACCAATGGCAAACATATTCTTGAAACTCTATTCCCGGCTTGTAAAACGAAACTTTTCAGTTCTATTTTCTTCTCTCTCAACCTGAATGTGAATCTTTGAGCCACGCAGTACTTTGAATCTACCAATTTGATCAGCAATTTGATGTGATCAGCTTATTTCTAGGTTTATTCTTTGTGTTTTCCACCAAAAGCGACACCATCTTTCAATGCGGTTTCTCTGTTCGAAACCGTTTTAGTTAGAAACAATGTATAATTCTTGTTGTGAACCTCTGGAGAATCCTTTTCCACGGAGGCAGGTTAAAGTATCAAATAATTACACCCCTAGAACGTACAGATTTAACGCTAACGCTTGTCTTATCTCATTCGCTGGAAATCTTTCGCGTTGCCATTGACCGGTCGGCGGCGTCGGCGTCGGCGTCGGCTGTTAGCCTACAGTGAAAAGTGCGGGCGGGTGGCCGGTCGGCCCTTGGAGGTAACAGCGCGCGGCCAACTACAAGAATATCTTTTAGAACGAAGGGGCTGGCCAATCCACTTTCTACATTCAAGATTGATGGCTAGCTAGAGAAAAATCTACCAGAAAAGAAAATGCAAGGAGAAAATATACTCTTGCGATTTAGTTTTCTTTTCTGTCTTGAGAAAAAGCTTTAAAACGGCGTTAAAGAACAAAGGAAACGGAAAGTTTTGTTTCACGATACGATACTCTATTTTTGTACGTTTGCTTTTGTTCTTAAAAAAAAACACACATTTGATTGGTTTAATCGATCCAATTTTTTTTAAATACCTACAGTATCATGTTTGTGTGTGTTACAACTGTCGCCATTTACCTACAATTCAACTTAATGCACGTTATTATTTTCAAAACTACGTGTATCAGCCAACTTGTAGACAAAGCATAATTTGCCAACATGTTTTCAGATCTTCATTTGTTATACGTTCCACTTATTTCAAAATACCATTTCCCTTCCCACACCGCTTTATGGGAGCAGCTACCTCTTGAAGAGCAACCGCTTCGTGCTATATATTCGCAGGACTGTGAAAGGATGGCTTATCTTCTTTTTTGCAGCATGTAATCGAATTCAGTGCTTGGATTCCCTCTTCTTTTTTCATCCTGGCAATTTTCCAATGTATGGACAAGATCTAGTTGTGAGCAGCACACCTCATGATTTTGTAGGTATTCTTATTTTCTGCTGGTGGCCAGATGGACTGAACGCTGTCAACGCCATGTAGTTGTGCTCCTGAGCATTGCGAAATAAAATGCATCCTCTCTGCGATATTCCGACAATATTTTATCATGTTCTGAAAGGTAATTCGTTCTTTAAAATCCAGGTTGTACATTTCCTGGCAAATACAGATCAATTCTGTATGTGTGTTACTGGTCTTACCGATGGGTACTTCCTGGTGAAGCAGCTTAGATCATGCAAAATTGGATCTCTCCCGGTTTTCGAAAAATAGCGTTACATAAAATGTTCATATCTGCTGGTTTGCAGTAAATATAGGATTCTGCAGCAATGGCAATATGTATTTGAAAATATCGATGGTTATTTGGTATACAAAGACTGACTTAATAATCGAGTTTGACATTATTTCGCCATCTGTGATCGGATAAATCCTGTACCCATTTGTTCTCTTGAAATCCGATCATGCAAATCGCTTAAGTTTGAAACCCTTACCTCTTAGAAAACCTTTAATTAAGATATTTTGGTTAAATAAATCTGTTCGTTTAGTACTTCAAAAATTTTTCCATTTAGATTTTAAACACAAAAGAAACTAAATATCTACAAGGCACTATACACTTCATTAAAATGTCTACCTCAAAGCGCTGGGATATTGAACAACGGTACTAGCATTTTAAAGTACTGATGAAACAAAACTGTATCATATTATGAAAGAAATATGCATGGGGAGTATTCATGTAGCCTAGTATTATGTATGGAGTTAATTTGTAGAAAGTCACTGCAATTAACTTACCTTGCTTTATTAATTTCCGCGGTTTTGCTAATTAGAAGTTTTTCATTCGCTACTCATTAGAAACTATTTCAAGTCGACTGACGAAACATCACATTTACGATAATGAGCACGTGAAATGTGAGTACAATAAAACTTTTGACAGAAAACACGACGTTCAATGAACGCCAGGAATTACTTTCATATATGAAGTATTGCAGCTACGAACGAGTTACTGATAATGCACCCAATGGGGGGTTCATTGCCTTCGTGCAATTTCCTCTTAGCTGAAAATAGTAGGAAAAAGCTTCGCGATTTCTTGTAAAATCACTAGTAGCTAAACATCCAAGACATTGAGTGATCGATTCAACAGTGCGACGTTTCTTATCGGCATTTCAATTATACCGATCGCAATTTGATTGGGTGTTTCACACTAGTGCCGCTCTCGCTTTCCACCCGGCAATCTCGATGGATGATCATGTTGTTTTAATTGAGTTGGAGTCTAAGACGACGTCGGTGTCATAGCGAGAACACAGATCACCACAGCCAAGGCATGACGCGGCATTCATTCGCCCGAGAAGAGGAACCCACGCTGTGAACCCTGCCGGGAGAATCAGATCTAACAAAATTCTACTTGCAAAGTTTAATTACTAAGATCCTCGTAAGTTTATTTACTTTCTTCATCTCTTCCTCTCCTTCTCGAAGCGTTCCCAACACCCTCTAGCTCTAGCTTACTCTTTCTCGTCGTTCCATATCTGGAAGATATCCTGAGGGTATGCTCATTCTTCAAGCCAGGAATACTCTTAAAAGAGCTTCATAGGTATGTTTATGCTCCGTAAATAGCAGATAACTTGCAAGGATCAACCTAGACTCTAGAGCGTGGCGAGACATTTTCATTTTCAACGGGAAAGCAAGGAGAGGAGTTTTGTGCTGATATTTCCTAGCCAAGCACAAACCAAACACATCCATTAATATATCGGCAATTCATAGCCAAGCGTCTGCTGTGCTACTTTACATGTCTCAGTTCAAAATTGTTTCCGTTTTAACCTTTCTTTTTTGCTCGAGATGTGGGAGGGTGAACATTTTAAATGAAACTCTGGAAGCTTCTTCTGAATAATTAAAAATAAAGTACAGTGAAAAAGAAGCATTGTGGTATTTAAAGGATGTGTTTGCTACCGTCTTTGATGTGCAGTCACCAGTTTCTGACTAGTTTGTTCAAATTTCCAGTAAAACGCACTTGTCTACACCATGAAAGTGTTTCTACTCTAAACTTTAATATTTCTTAAATTAATTTAATATCCATGGCGTCATGTTTGAGTAAAATTATTAAAATGTTGCACAAAATAATGAAAAAATATTTGCTTTGCTCTTGTAATTGAAACAAACTTAATTAACTAATATACTATTTAGAAAATTGAAATATTCATATGAATAAAAAGGGTTCTTTTTTTCTAACAGTTATTTTGCAGATGTATCAAATCAGATAAAATCGAGAAAATAACATCAATTCACCGCCGGCGAAAACCTGAATACCATTCCGTTTATCTTGCATTAAAAAAAAATCGACTCAATCTTTGTATTTGAGAAAATTGCCTCGAATTTACACGTTGTCCAATACACGAAGCCCGTTTCCTTGTAGCAATTCACGAAGCATTTTCGAACACTGACGATGGCGACGGCAATGGCGATGTCCAGAATGGAAGAGATGAAGTTAATAGGATTACTTAATATCCCTGGTGGCAACGTGCCTGCTAGAAACCACCATTGGTTTCCCAGGGTGACCTGTATTGAACCAATGCTGTAAGATCAGGGATCTATCTAACCCCTTTCGAATCCGAGTCCCTGAGGACGATAAGGAATTATATGTATTATTTAAGATACGCTAGAATTTCGCATATATAGTGTGAAAAGCATTAGTAATAATTAAAGCTGGCGTTAAGCATGTCAAAGTAGCTGGGCTGAGAGTGCAAAACTTGGATTAATAAACCAAGGTATTTAGGATAATAATAATATTTGTCGCGTAATAAGGTGTCATACCCTGGGTACATGTAGACATTCTGTGTGTTCAGCTGCTACAAAAATGTACGGCAAGTTTTCACAAATAATAACTAGATTGAACAATGCAGCTCGATACTCTAGCGGATTTATTTTGTTCGAATATTAACGTATTCGCTAACCATTAAAATATAGTGTAACATTTAAAACAAAGAAATAAAGTTTAAGCATAAAGCTTTAGGATTAGAATATGCCTTTTTCAAAGCGGCGTAACCAGGCCGAGCTGTATTTTCGCTGGCTACATATTATTTTAAAGCTTGTGTCTATATGCTTACTCTTAAAAGTGTGAATTACTCATAGAAGTCTCGTGCAAAATCCCTCTATAACCGTTCATACCATTATATTCAAGTCGTAATAGTCCACTAAAACCTGCTCTTGTTTGGGGCTTATCTGCCTTCATAAAATATTCGAAAATAAACTGTGTGGCTTATCCTTTCGCCCTGTGGCCTCTTCAGTCGGCCGTAATAATAACTGTGTGCTTGTTTAATCCACTCGTGCCTTGGTAGATAGATCATTTTGTTCTTATATTTATAGTATCTGTTTTATAGATAAATTAGAACTCAAATTTATTTAATTTAGAACCTTTACATTTGATGGTGGGGAAGTATCATAGGTAAAAATGAGGTGTTGTTTGTAACGGGCACGTTATAATCTTAAAATAATTTCTGTTTTGCGAAGAAAATGTCAAAGTAAGAAGAAGTTGTGCATGCGAATAATCGGCCCTTAACCCCAAACTATCTCTATTTTACTTTTCTATAATAAATCATATTTCCTGCGCGTTATTCACAGCGCCGTAGGTAATAATGCCATCGCTGTGTGCCCCGCATAAAGCGGAGGAATTGATTCTCTAGGTGCCGCTTCAGCACCGACTTTTCGCCGAAGCATAAACATCTTATGATTGCTATTACTTTGATACACGACTTGAGATGCTACACAGATTATTACATCCATCAATTACCCGTCAAACAATGAAATGAGGTTTACTCTTTAATGAAAACCAATTAAACCTTGGATCATTACACTGCTACTGCTCCTACTCTTAGCTTATACGTACACACACCTAATAAAGATGGCGGATGTTACTGTGTTAAAGCAACGTTCGTCAGGATATACAGTAGCATCTTCATATTCATTTGAGAGGCTCTGCTAGGTTTCGCGAAGCTCCAATTAACATGAATTTGTTAGAACAATGGGTCTTTGCCGGGCTAAAGATCACTTCGTAACTGAGTTAGTGTGAATTACGGGGTGATTTTATCAGATCTAGAAGTTTGCCGCCTAGATCAGCCGCAAGTTTTTGACGTGAAAGTTTGCAGCGCTGGCTTCGTCGGCATGGAATGCTTTCGAACTTCCACGTCGTCATCGAAATAGCAATATCACACGAACACTTTTCATTTGTTACACTTTTTCTGCTGCAGTCATGTGTTTTAGATGATTGCATAAACACCGTTTTGATAGCATGCACTTTGTCAGATGGTGCAGCTTGGAGGAAAACATGTGTTACATGCTTAAAACATAGAGCAACTCGCGCATCAAATATCTAGGTGCACGTTATATTATATGATATCATATTACAGCATTATATTATATAAGCCTCGCGTAGCTGGAAAACGGCAGAGTAAAAACTAAATATCAGAATATCATATAATATTATAAACTAGGCCAATATAAGCCAATCTGGTGACAAAACGTCAAACAAGCGTTGTATATGACATAATTTTATTTAGCTTCCGATTCAGAGTTGTGAATTTAGAACACGAGACAAAAAAATAGGAATCCAATATGGTTGAGGAATGAAAATTGTCCTTTACCAAAAAAACCCAGAGACAGGGAAATATTTTAATAACTTGAGAATCCAGTGGAAATAAAAACTTCGAATATTCATAGATTATCTATTGTTCTTCTTATAATTTTCCTAAAATGACACTAAAAAAAAGGTTATTGAAGATAAGTTCTTTGATTATTTTTAGAAGGCACATGTTCCCAATGATACGATTTTAAAATCAACTTATTCGCGAGTAATTCAGATGTAGCGACCTTTTTTCCAGTGCCTGGCTAGATAGTATGTTTTTATCGTTCTTCACTCAGCAAGTGATTGAGTAGAAAATAAGAGGGACGAAATTCTGGCAGCGCTTTCCTCACCCCCTTTTTCTCTCTTCCAGATAACGGTCCCTTTTTTCGCCATTTGTTTTTTAAATCTTCATCCTTTATACTTTTTGCAGTATAGGAATAGAATCCTTTCTGGTTTACTGTTAGATCGTACGAACTCTGTTAGCATGCTGCTGGCCTATTTTATTATTTGATTCATATTACCAAAAATTTATTGAAAGGGTAGCATTTTTCCCTTTTTTTTTTAGAATCAAAACCAAAAATATGGAGGCAGAGAGTAGAAATCTGTCGCACCAAGGAATGCTCCACAGTTATCAAAGTGACGAAATGAAAATTCCGTAAATCTTTTTCATCATTCTTTTCGTTTTTATTTGCTCACTTCTACTCTGTCTAACGACAAGAAAAAGGTTACAAATCATTCTTTTCTGACACTGCGCAATTCTTCTTTCATAAAATTACAATTAAAAAAGATTGATGCTCACTCAACTGGAGACGAAGAGGAAACGGACAACCAGCGTATAACTCAACTAAAATTCCTCGAAGAAATTGCAACTGTTACAATGCGTCAAATATAATAAGACATAATGAAATCTTAGTTATCCACTTGTTACCAAAAAATATAAGCAGAAATCTTCAATAAATACATGCTAAATTAACTGAAAACAATAAAAAAATAAAAATTTATCTCCGTCTCTACAAAATTAATGCCCCTGCATTATTTTACTTCTTAGTTACTGTTAAGAAAGCCCCATTTACATTTTTCAGACATTGTGAAGCCTTCTTTAATAGGGTGGCATCGTAAGTACTCTAGCTGCGTAAGCTGTACATTGTTTTAGCTGTTTGGAGTTTTGTTTTCGAACATACACACACAGACAGACAAAGGCTGCATCGTCTTATTGTTCGCCTTGTATCTTAGTGCTCAGACTCTGAGCAGAACAAAGGTATTTACAATGAGAAGTCCCTGAAGGAGCTTGAAGTGTCATGATTGTCTGGAATACAACATTCAACATCTCAGGATAAGCATACTTCGAGAAGACAGCAAACCATGCACTCATTAACTACTCAGTTGTGATTTTAAAATTGGTTTGTTATTAATGCGAAAAAGGGAAACGAAATAAGTGCTCGTCTTACTGCGGGCGCCAATTGTAGCGGCTTGAAGAAATGTTTATTTTTAGCAGGCTGTATACAAGTTTAGACCACTAGATTTGATACTAGAATGATTCCACTGGAACAAGCAAGATGTCGCCGGAATGTTATGGCGTTCGGTGCATCTCTATGCAAAGCATCTATAATATTGCACATTTCGTTTGAGCTCAAACTGGGCCCGGACAAATGGCTCAATAATTTAATATGATGAGCACGGTGCTACCGCCAATATGTGTTCACCACCATGCTCGACCAAAGCTGCGAGGACAAGGCCTATACAGTAACAGACAAGAGACGGCCAATGGAATTTGCTTTTTAGTGATAGCAAAATGTTCTCTCTCCTGTAGCAAAGCACACATACCTTTTATATGATTATGGGAAAATAGATTTTTCATTTTTTGCCATCAATTTTGAAAATTGTAATACTGCAAGTTTTTTTTTTTTTAATGTAGTGATTCAAAAATAAAACTCGAGCGTCTAATTTGTTAGAGCCAGAATCAGTTTTGAATGCATTTGATTTGTTTTTCTTAACAGTTGCGATCTATTTACTTATATATTTCTAAAGAACTTTGGCTGCATTACCTCTTTTTGTAGAGCGTTTAAATACAAGACTAGTTCGAACCGTACAACTAGACGTGTTAAATGTTAATAGTTTGTGGTCGAATTGGTAGAACTAGACCACAAAGAACTTAAAACATGCTAAACTGCAGCAACGGAAGGGTGAAGGTATCCAGGCCTATGTTCTGCGAATATGTTCGCAAAGGACAACGGGACTACGGGACAACGGGGGCTCAAAGGACAACCGTCGGTCGCAAATGAGGAGCCTGCGGTCATTGCGACTATACGCACGTCGCTGCTCTCGGTTCGCTTCATGTATTTCATTATTTCGTGTTTGACTTTAATTCCAGCTGGACATTTCGCTAAAAGCACTTTTGCAAGGTCTCCTTTGTAAGCCAAAATCTTTGGATCTTTGTTCGAAAGGTCGCAAGTCTCATCTAGGTACCGATTTCGAAGTTAACTAGCGTGCAATATAACGTCTCGTTGAACGATGAGCGTTTTGAAATGTGCTGACCTTTTTACAAGAGAGGAAAAAAGCTAGCTTTTTTCTTTGAAATTTGGTGCGTAAAAAATTTGGTCGCACCAAACATCGACTTCTTGTTCCGGCCAGCAAATAAACGGTTAAGCATCGCGAAAAAAAAATTAAACGGTATTTAAAAGACTTGGGTGTATTTTCAAATATGGTTCATAATATTTTCCCTATGAACATACTGACAAAGTTTGGTTAGGTCAGATATGTTCTGTTAAATTAAACACAATTTTTTTTCTCAGTAGATATTTAGAAAATTGTATCCACATCAGTGTTGCTATTTTGTCAGTAAAACCTAAAAAAGACACGTCAGAAAGAGAAAAACATTATTCTTTAAGCCTTGCCACGCTTGCTACACTCATTCATCTTGAAAGCGTGCCAAAATAACTATCTTGGTGAAAAGATACCATAGCTGTAGAGAAAGGAATAAGATCGAAGTTTTGACAGTAACATATTTGAAATATCATCCAGCTAAGTTTGAGTTACCTTGTTAACAAATAGCACTGGATTAATAGCGTTCAGATTTGGGATAACCTAATTGGACATGATGTCGGCACACGGTGTGCTACTTTATCTTTGTGGCATATTGCTTCAGATTATCTTTAGGTCAGGTCGGGATGAAGTTTAATCAATGCAATTCAAGTAAAGCACGTAGTACAAGTTTTGAAAACCTAAAGACTAAAATATCTCTCACGTTTAACCCAGTTCAGGCAAATTGCATGAACATTTAGAGTTTATAGACAATGAAGCTGTCAGGTAAAGGTGCATCGGGACGAATGCTCGTTACCGATGATATATTACATTTACCCAGATTGTAGACAAAAAAAACAGTGATTACTTTGAGTTAGTTGTATTGCCAGATAGTTGTATTATAACATACATTTAATGAACATTTCCTTTCTGTTACTCAATAAAATACTAAGCTCTCAGAATCGAAACATTCCAGCTATACAACGTGCATTAAAACAAAGCAGCTGTCAGTTATGCTTATTGTTCTCAAAGTTACACGGTTCACTTTGATAAAATTAGTAAAAACAAGATCGTGCAATGAGAGTGGGAGAGCGTTTCACCAGCTGATTTGCAGTTAGATGTAACGATAATATGCGATCACATCACGTGATCCTACGCGAATGGCACGGCAAACATTCAATTGTTATATTTGAATATCTACGGCTAGCTCTAGTGACTTTTATATCGGGCTTCGCCCATGCGAAACAATTGGCCCTATCATTAGGCATTTTATCCATTTTATAAACAATAAAACTCCATTCTACCCCTGAGCTCCATACCAAACAAGAAACGAAATAAAAATGTCGAAAAATAAAAATAAATAGCCACAATATAAGTTGAGAGTTGCTATAATTTACTCTAGAAACGTGATACCGTACAATGGAGTCAGTCAGTTGATTCTTTTCGAATGGATCGAACCGTGAAGTGTTTTGCCACGCACACAACTTTCGGGTTTGCCGCGGGAACTATTTATTACCAGACGCGACCGAACGCATCGCCCGAACGCATCGCAATCCGAGCGGCATTCGAGTCGACCAAAAGTTGGTCAAGAAACGATGAGTTGGCGATAAGGACATGACACTTAACAGTTTTCCCCAAAAAATAACTCATATGTCACAGTAATACTGGCGTAGTCAAGCTTTATGTAAGGCGCAAACTGTAGTCTTAACAGAAAAAATGTATTTTTCTTTCCTAAAAAAATAAAGCACACTTTTTTCCAGGTTTATTTTTTCAATGGCTTCGCAAACTGAAATGCATCGAGGAGAAAAAGGTATATGCTATTTTTTCAATATTTAAAGAATTTTTTTCTCTTACTTTTCAATCCGTATCTTCTTCATGTAACATCAGTAAAAAAAAAATGCTTAAAAACTCGGCACCTCCACCTAAGTCTGGTCACAAAAATGCATCGACCCCGCTTGCGCGGAAACAGGTTAAGACGATAACTTGCAATGCAACTTCTATCACCGGTAGCTCGACTTTTCCTATTACCTCCGCTTTCCGCATGCTTTGTTTGAACTTTAAAAGCTTAAATGTTACTATACTTGCTAAGAACATGTCTTGAGGCAATTGCTTCGAGTAATGGAACTTGAAGACGGTGAACTTATAGGAAATGATCTACTCGCTGAGCAAGTGTCTCCATAAAGTAAACAAGATTGCTGGTGTACGGCCAATGCATCGTGATAGGTACATGCGTTTCATGAGGCATAAAGCAAACGACATATAGCTTACGATACAATGCACTTTACTTCATGGGTCCAAGTTTTTACGACAAATATATGATATATATTTTGTGTTGCTAGTGGTTCTTCTTCTTTGCATCGTTCTCCGTGCTCGGTGTTGTGAACAAGATATTGCACTAAGCTGTGCTTCGTACTGGCAATTGCAGTAATTTACTGACCAATAAAACAAGGAAAAGGCGCGATAAAAGCATACAGAAAAATACTTAATTTTCTGTCGAATGGATGTTTGTTAAAAGAAAAGTACTTTCATGTTTACTTCCTTTTGCTGTCGCTGGTATTGTGAATTCACAATATTATTTGTTTTCTTTTGTGAGTAATTGGAAAGCTCAAGCTCAATTGGGAAGCTAAGTGAATCGTACATTTTCAAATAGAGTGTTATTATCTCTAAGCCAATTATTATTAAGCTATCTTCCATAAAGTCTTTGAAGACAGATCATTCTCGTCTTGCTTATTAGTGTGACTTTTTAAAATGAAAATAGTTTCTTCTGTGTAATTGTTTTCCGAGTTTTAGAGCGGAATTAATGTACATCTCTAATTAACCATCAGCAACAGAAGCGTGCACCCTCCTGCACCGAGGGGCGAATGAGTGAATGCACAAATGGCTAGCAATCATAGCTTCTGAACGGATGACGTGACGCAGACAGCTTGTAGAAACTTGCTCGCTTCCCTTGAATACCTACTTGGGAAATGTGAAAATGTGGCTTGCAGTTATTATTTCGAATCGAATCAGCCAGCTCTTTTCTTCTTGTCTCTGATGCCGTTCGCTCACGGTTTTTTGTTCTTGTCCAACTTGCCTCATTAAAATGTACCTCATTATCAACATTCCATAATATAACGTACACGAGCATTTTAATGAAAGACGAAGATCTTGCCATTTGAAAAGTGAAGTATAGAGGCATTACAAGGGAAATACGACACTGACGCAGAAAAATATATCGATGACAAAGCATTTTTGTTTCTCTATGTGACAGTTTTTCAAGCAAAATACCGTCGCCCTGCTCGCTTAGTATTTCTGTGTTTCTCTTTTGTACACCTTTAGACCCAACTAGAATTCATAAAATGCAAAATTGTGCTGTATAACTTTTAAGCTAAGTTACAATTAGCCTAGCATTGTACGTATATGCACTGTTCTTATAAGTTATCCTGCATTTAACCTATTGCTAGCTCCCATTGTTCACAAACAAAGTTTGTTTGGATAGCTGCCAACCCTCATAATAATAACAGGGTTGGTTTGTTCATTCGTAAAATGTACTCCTGTATATGCAGAAAGTTGTGAACGCTCCTGAGCTGTGGCGTTCAACCGTTCAGAGGTCTAACGTGGGCAGGGGCGTAAAACTGTGGGAATCGACCACAACGAGCAGTAAACGCAGTAAAAAACCATCTTTTACAAAAACAACAACATCAACAAAAAAACACTAATTTACAGACCACACTGACTAGCTTAAAAAAAAAATCAGATCTTTTTACAAAACTGAAATAACGTTCGTTCAGTTTTGAAAATGCTTATTGAACATTCATCTACAGAAATTTCCACTGCACTGCTTCTTTTTACCTTAAATGCGTATCATACGCTAATTTTTACAAGAAAACAGTGCTAGAATTTTGAATTCTGAATTCTGAATTTCTGAGTTGCTAGAGTTCTGAATTTTTTGTACTCTTAGATTAATATCTATTTTTTGTAACCTTAGCAAAATAAATAATTCCAGCTTGGGTGTTTGCATGCTAACTAAAATCAACCTATTTTTCTTTCGTTTTACAATAGTTTTAAGTTACGAAACTTCGAGGAAATAATTTAAATAATTTTTTTATTTTATATCTTCTCTTTTTGCGCTACCTCAATTGACCATCCAAGCCCTAACAACGGAGCATCGTTTGAAAGCTCTCACTTCTAGCGAATTTCCTTCTCCTTGGTAACAGCGCCGGGGTTTTCAGTACCTCTAGACTCTAGAGCGAGAACATCTGGGAGGATGGGACGGAAAGCCGGGTGTGATTTGATAATGAAGACAATAATTGGCTGGAGGGCGAAGCAAGCTGACATAATACGATCTTTGGAGGTAGGATTTAGGCGAGCACACTATTCCAGGCAGTTTAAACGGCATTGTTATCAACATTCAGCATAGAACGGAGTAGAGCACAATCAGTTTTCCTTCGAAACATTCTCTGGGTGGAATTGTTAATAAGTTACTAATAGTTAGTTACCTTACATGTGTCTTATTGTCCTGAAACACACCCAAGATGCCAGTGAACGTCGTTTTATATGATATATTATTTAAGACAAATGGGTGGTAAGTTAGACATTGAAAATTATTATTCTTGGAGTAGTGTTATATTAAAATAAGGCAAGGTAATAGAATTAGTTACAGTGTTTTGCGTGGTCGTGTTGAGAAACTTTGCTAAGTTTCTGTTCAGCTGTGTTTGCAAATTGAAGTGAAACTCATATGGGAAGGGAAGTATCTATGAACTTAGGGGTAGGGATACGGAATGTTCCTGTTCGTGGCAGAATCTGAAAATCTGGATCCGGCACCACAACTTCTGCTTGCTCGATTTCTAGTTCATTGAAAGTTAATTTTTAATTCACTTTGAATGTATAACTAGAAGCGTATTTTATGTTTAGTTGTTGGTCTTTTACAATAAAAAAATAACGAAAAAGAGCTTTGAAGAGTTCCGAAATGTAAATACGGGCGTTGGTTTTTCGACAATAATTTTAGAGTAGATTGGTAAAAAGTATGGTATCTAGGTAAATGAAACCTGTATCTATTGGCGTATCCACTTTATTTCAAAGTACTAATTTTGGTGCTACAACACCTTTTTATCCCGTATATCCATACAGATGATCCGAGGATTGCTATTTCCCATAGACTTGTACTCTGGTATTCACAAAGCTCGAGACTCAAGAGTGTGGTAGGGCACACGAGAGCAAAAGCTCACCAACTTTACGCCTCTGAAAGTCGCTGCTTTAAGTTCCCTTGACTGTCAAACGGAATCGCTAATTGTTACTAGCATGAACTAAGCGTGCTTCATGCTTCATAATTCAAAGAATAAACTAGGTTATGCATTATCCAAACACGTGCAATATAATTATTGGGAAAAGCCAACTGGTACCCTGTCCTGAACGGCAAGCTCGTGTTTGCTTTCAGCCATTTCATATGAAGATAATGAGATATTTTTGTGAAATAAAGAAATTCTTCTTCGATTAATCTGAAAATTTTCAAATTTGGAATTTAAGACTTCATGTTTTTTAGTTTTTACTTTCGAATTATTTTATTATTTTGCTAATAATGCATTGCGATACAAGAGATAAGATTCCTTTGCTAGAATTGTGTAAAACATACCAGTTTTTGCAGATAAACTATGGCCGCATTGCGTAATTGTACAACAAGTATGTTGTTGAAAAAGTTATGAATTTAGGTTAGACAAATGTTTGTTTTCTTCCTGCAGTCTTTAGGCCCCCAAAACTGCATTTTTGGGACCAATTTTAGGACGCACGGAGCAGAAAGAAAATAACTCTTTGTGGCTTAAAATATTTAAACTAAACTAAAAGAGACTGAATAATTTTAACTAAAACAACCCTGATTATTATCATCATTACACTAAGGTTCGTCTGGAAAAAGCCAATCCGTTTCCTGATTTCTTTTCCTGCCAACAAAGAATATATGTATTCACCATTATCTTCACTTATCACAACTACGTGCCAAGGAAAGATACAATTCAAGTGGCAGGGATTCTGACGGATTCTGAGAAAGATTTTCAAGAAGTCAACAGTCGGAAGTTCTATCTCCCCATAAAAATTGTTTGTTTGATATCTTGAGAGATTTGAAGACCATCTTAATCTTACTATATATCTTATTTGTGAGTTTTTAGGTTGTTGTTAGAAATAAACCCTTATCTGCAACGATATAACAAGCACTATGGCACCCAGTTGCATATTGTATAACAAAGTTCGTCCTCTGTTCCTAATGGAACGACGCTATCGATGCGATCAGAACTTCCTCGAGAACTATAAGAGTTAACAAAGAAGAAGTCCTATTGATCACCAGAAATAATTAAAGATAATTGTGTCAATGGGCAATCGAGCGCATAAATTTTTTGGTATTATTCGTAATTACTATCTGCAATTGTCAGTAAGTGATACATTAATGTAAAATGCACCTATATATTATTAGAAATTTTAAGAAACTGTGTGCCGACAAGTATGTCTGCATTTTTCATTTACCAACCGCTAGAGATCTAACCACATTTTAGCAGCTTTCAGAACAAATAAAAACATTTTGTCTACAGATTCTTTTCTGCGTTCTGTTTGCGTTGAAATTGAAATTGTTTGTCGGTTACGAGCACCCGCGGAGTAACTAACACATTTGACTGCACGAACATTACGCTACCCCCCCACCCCAAGCCGTGCACATTTAGAGAAACAAATGAGCGCTTCGTCGTACTCTGTAATGTTGTTTATAGTATTGTGACGTCACAAGAGTTAAGAATGAAGCTAAATCCAATTACAACTTGCTCTGTGAAAATGCACTGTATATATATATATATACATGTGTGTGTGTATGTATGTGTGCTGTTGGAACGAATTTGTATTTTAAGTATTTACTTCCGCGTCGTTTCATTTGAAAGTTGTCACATTTTCGCAAGCCAGTCGTCAGAGAAACTAGACGAGTGGCAAATGGATGGAATGGTACACGACAGGGAAGGTCACCAATTTACATGAGACTACCGTGGGCACACCCAGCGACAGAATAATATGTTTGTAGGTCTCTCGCGCGCGCTGTGTGCCGGTCTCGCTGGCGTAACCCTTGCTCTAATACCTACCCGTGGAGCATCTGTGACAGCGGCAGCTGGGAACCACGACGCGTGCAAAGTTCACTGAGTAGGTTCGCTAGGTGTATGCAAATACATTCGCATCGTCGAAACACGCATTATGTGCGTTAGGTAGTTGGTGTGCTTATGTTGCTTTGAAGCACTACGCAAGTGTGACATATTACGCTACGTATAATTTTAATATTCCGGAAATAAATTTTACGAGTGTCATTTATAATAGTTGTGGGGTGCTGCCGCTATGATGTGAACGGCGCTATTGTCTAACGGACGTCAACTAGATGCATCAGGTAAAAAAAAAAATCAAATGTCAATTTATAAAAAGTGGGTCAGATCGCTCTATCTAATAACTTACAGAGGATGTAAGTACCTACCTTAGTTATCTTTGTACACATTGTATTTGATGCCGCGAGTGCAGTTGCTTTATATTGGCTCGTGCGGCTATTGACAAATTGAGCGAACGAAATCAGCGCTGTTTATGCAATAACTAAATGCGCGATATTACATGCATGTGATGCATGTGTTGTGCATGCACCTGTATTGTTTTATTGTCAAATCAGAAGTAACATATTACAACTTCAGCGATCAAGTTGAAACTAAGGGGAGACACCGTGATTTTATTATTAACAACACTATAACCGTCTCAAAACCGTGATTATTCTTCGGCACTTGTGTTAATTTACCTAGCTCTTTGCTGATGCTCTGAGTTTATCAGGTGGATAGAGCTTTAAGTTGAAGACCCGGGTTCGTTTTCCGATTGGGTGCACTTACGGGGTGTTAATTTTATTTTAAAAATGCTAATAAGTAGCTATTTTTTGTTCTCCACTTGTTCCGCACTTTCGATTGACCCTGGGGTACATTGTGGGGAATAATTGACCTTCCCTTTCCCACTCCCCTTTCTCGGTACATTGTAAGTTTGAGTGTGAGGCACATACCGCATGTTAACACTTACGTCTAAGGCTGATTGCAATTGTGTGTTGCGCTTGGGTCTGCACCGGCTGCCTTAGGTCGTAGAGTAATTAAATTTAATTGAAATAATGTTTGAGGCTAATTAATTATGTGGAAGCACTCGCCTGTGAGAACAGTTATGCATCTTTTAATGCTATGGTAACGATATATATATATGTGTGATAATTAGTTTCGAAATATTTGCTACGGGATGGTTTATTTTCTTTTCATGAACGTGCATTGTGAAAACTTTAGTGTGCACGAAAAATATTTGAATGTTTTGTTTCTGAGCATAATAAGTTGGTAGAACTACAGCCATTGAAAAATCAACAGAGAAAATGTTCAACGTATATTTTCAATTTTTTTTCCCCAAAATGAATATAATATGACACAGCAGAATCTGAAAAATTATTACACGCCATTTAAAATTGAAGCCTAGCGATGGATAGTATTGCCCAGCATGTTAATTTTGCCGTTTGCGTTTGCAAAAGCACGCCTCAACCTACCAAAACACCATCACCATCACCATTCCAGAAAAAAAGAACTGTTAACATAAATCTTTCAATGTAAGTCTTTTTTGTTTACTATTCTGCCAAATTCCCAGTGATTTAGAGCCAATGGGGGTGTTTTTATTTAACCCCTAATTTTCCTCAAGAGGGAAATTATCTGTCCTATCCCATAGCATGGCCTGCTGGAGGCCAGGGCACACCAACAAAGTTCGCTTTTGGCGTCGGCTTTTCCTTGAAAGCCATTTCGAATCTTGTCCTGGATTTCTGGTGCAGTCTCACTGTTATGTCTCTAATGATATCGAAAGAGCTTTTATATGTTTTTGTTCGATACAAATAAAAATCTGACATCTTTTTCTCGTCGAGCATAAGATCTTCTTGCATGAGGAATAGAATTATATGAGCGTGGAAGAATTGTTTTTCATTAGATCGTTTAGTCTTTGGAAAAAAACACCGTCGATCGAAAATTCTTTAAATTTAATATTTACTGTAAATGATCAATGTTTCTTAGGCATATTACAATATTTTTCAACTCAAAGTAAGCTTTTAACTCACAGAAACAGCTGACTTTTACTGCCTGTGATTGGTTGTTGCCATGGCAATCGATTTAACTGCCACTTTTTTAGATAAGAAAATTGTTGCACTGGGCAACATATAGGTAGTTTGTATAATTACTCGCAATAGAAAAAAAATGTATCACGACTCTAACCCTGGCCGATACGTAGCATTGGTTCCTTGAAAGTTAATGCAATACAAAGGCGTTTAATTGCATGTCCTCCCGTTGTCCAATTCTGACAATTTAACCTAATTCAATTGTACGAAAATGTATATTGTCCTCTGAAATCCCTGGAACATCCCAAAAGTTATTGAAACCGCACTGTGGAATGTCGCCCAACCTTCAGCATCTGAGCAAGGCAGTTAATTAATTTCAATTTGATGCACAGTCAGAATATCACAAAGGAACGATTTCAAAATATCTCTTATCAGTTGTAACATGCCATTAAATACGTCAAGAAATTTCTTATGTTATGACCTATTGGAAAAAATAGAGAGGTCTGGTATACATCTGATGCAAAAGTGAACCATTCTTGATTTGTATTGGCTTATTGACGAAAAAGAGATGGAAGAACACAAAGAAAAGAGACTTAGGGCTTAGACTGGAATTAGACTTCTATCCAAGCCTTTTTGCAGTCTTCAGTGTTCAGTTAAAAAAACAAAAAGAAAAAGAAAAACTTTCAGATTCGCTGTCACCTTGAACTTAAGCTTGGTGTCGTCTTTCTTCCGAAGCGTGATCAAGTTGCCGGTGAAAACTGATTTCAAATGCAAACGCTTGCAATGCGCGGGTTTTTTTAACTATTTAAACACTACCACCCACTCAGAAATTGATGTCCAAATGGGGACTCGAACCTAACGCGGGTGTTGCTCTAACCCATTGAGCCACTTGGATAAATAATTTTTGAAAGGATTTTAGTGCATTTGATGAGAATGACGGATCGCTAAGGAGTAGAACCAAGAGGCTTTTAAGTAAAGTGTTCCCAATAATAAAAAAGGTGGTCAGCTTGTCTTGACCGCTTTTAGGAAAAGACACCCTATCGACTCCAGTGCCTCTAGTAGTGATATTAATCTGTTGATTGTTCTGTTATAGACAAGGACTTTAGACGAACTTGCTCAGATATATGCCGACACTTTGTGGCAATCAGTTGATGGATTGATTGTACATCCTCAGCGCTCTAGTCAAACACTCATGACAATCGAACAGCATCCGTGTCACAAAGGGAATAATTAATTGTATTGATTCGGCGAAATGTGAAGCGTTAGAAGGGACAAGTCAGTGGTGGCATGTCAGTTGAGAAGTTGTGCACCAGAACGACACTGCGGTTCGGTTCTGATATGACGTTCTGATGTTGAGAGCTACTATTTAGCTCCACAAGTGCGATGGCACTAATTGTACAACTGGTCGGTTAAATGATGTCGTGGTTTTAGATGCTTCTAAATGCTGGCCTAAAACAGATATTTAGTGAAAAGTTTCATTTAACAAGGTGTGAGCAAGTAGCAGAGAATACAGATCAAACCTGCGACATGTGCAGTTTGTTGTAGAGTCGAAATTTCGTAACAAACGTCAGGATTTTAAAAGCATAATAAACATATTCTTTAAAGTTAGGTGCAGTGTCAATTAGGCACATATCGTTTAGTAAACACCCACACGAAAGAAAATTTTAAACAGATGAGCGAAGGATGAAAAACAGGCAACCGTGGTGGAAAAGTTTTTTTACGTTGTAAATATTGGTTTTTTACATATTCAGCCTACAAATATGGAAACTTTACATCTGGGATCAGAGTTTCGAATTATTTCACACTTTTTATTCACCCTACTAATTTGAGGGTTTGGGGGAACATCTAAATATGACAGAAAAAAAAAAATTATGCAAATAAACATGTGGGAATATATGCAAACTGTAAAAAGGTAAAAAAAAAAACTGTAGGGCCCCAATTCAATATTTTAACCTGTGAGGTCACACGTTTTTCAATTAACTTTGAACCCTCATTATGTTTAATAAATCCTTGAGAAACCTTAATGCAATCCACCGTATTATTACTATCACTTCAATATGCTTCAGAGAATAATTTATGTCATTAGCAGAATCACTCCACGAACGCAATACAATATCTAAAGACAATACAGCACTTACGCCAAAGTCATTACCACCATGTTCTTATCTGGTATACGTGACACCATTGTAGGGTACCTCGCTGTATACATTTACCACTGGCCAAGTAACAGGATGAAGGGAGATACGATAATGTAAGTCATGACCAGAGGCAAATGCACAAGGATTCTAAAAACGGTGGTTCAATTCAAATCCAACCATACTGGGTTCTATCAAACTGAGCTAAGCAGAATTGTACCCGGTGTACCTATCCGCCAGTATGGCCCGGTGTACATAGCATATAATCCTACTGTTGAATAATAAACGTCAACAAACAACCCCTCGCCACTTAGTCCTGTGTTCAGGATCAACCGTGAAACCTAATCCTGTGGTCGATCGCGTGGTGTGTGAGCCCTGCAGACACTATGACGAAGGTCGAGAACGCAAGAAGAGATTTTCAGCATAACTCTGCACATAATATTACTTTGGTCCACACAGAATCGCAGAAACATGCCGTGTTTTCTTAAGAAAAAGCTTTTATGGAGATGGACACACTTTTCCTGCTGTGAGCCGTGTGGTTTCACACTACTAAAATACCATTCAAATTGATATCAACACACTCAACGACATCACTGTTTTTGAACTGCTCATATTTTCTTTAATATTTTCTGATTCTACAAATGCAGCTTTTCGCAAAACTGAAAAAATGTACTGATTAGTGAGTAGGACGTATAGGACCATATTAAATTATTTCATTTCAGCTTTGTGCGATGAAACGGCGTGTTGGAAACACCGGTTCTCACCGAAATAACCGAAATTAAGCAACGCTGTGCTGGACAATTTACTGGATGAGTGACCGCCGTACTCTTGGCCAGTTCTGTTCGGATTAGAGATTTGGAATTGGGATGGACTAAATAAAAATCAACAGCTTCACTCATCGTGCTTACAAACTTCTCGAAAATATGGATTTATGGAGGAATAATGTGGGTCCCGTTATTTCGTCTTCGGGACTTTCACAGCCGGTGTATCCCTAGGTGCTCTTTGACAGGAGTCGGCTATATTTGCCAGCATAGGGTTTCTCCTTCTTGTTAGGCTAGGTTAGTTTCTTCATTATCCGTGATTATCCTTATCATTTATTCTGACATGATCACAAGACCTGTTGGCAAAAGTGTGTTTTTATAAGCACCTCAAAAAATGCAATTAATTCGGTGTTCGCAATCAATTCGCTCTAAAACATTTCTGCTATTAGATTTCTGTCCTTTAGTCCTTTAGATAACTATTTTATATTAGAAGAAAACGTAATTAACGAAATGAAAATAATTTATTGTCTTTTGAGTCATTTTTTAGACTACGGAACGCTTTTTTGCGCATATGGTTGTAGGCAACGAATTGATATATTCGTCATGATGAAAAAAAACTACAATTCGATAAGGCGTATCAATAAGCCACTCTCTCTCAAAGAGTGGCTTTAAGCCCTCCAAGGACAAACTCCGAAGTATTCTTCGAGGGAAAATTGACAACGTTCGGCCGCCAAAACCAGGATGCAGTTCACAAGCACGGTGCAAAGGGACTCATGCTCTTCGAGCAGCCTCACGAATCCCATCAGTGATCAGAGATCATGTGTTCCAGAATCCACGTCACGCAAAACAGAAGGTAAGTTAGTGTAATTGTCATAATTCCAAACGTCGCAAATCGAAGTGCAAGGGTGCTGGATGATTTTCTTAACCCAGTGTTTCCCAAACTTTTAGCATCTGTGTACCCTTTTTATAATTTTCGTAACATCGAGTACCCCTCATCAAAAAAAATCGTAACTGGGTCGTTTTATGTCAAATCAGCACAAACAAATTTAAACCTATAAACAAATTTATTATCCCTTAAAAGCTGTAAGCAAATAAACAGGTGCCTAGGAAATTTTTTTTTTTTTTTATCTCGCACTGTTCACGCCCAGCAGCCGCCTGAACTTGAGCCATTGGAAAGAAGAGAACATTTGGTTAGTTTCAGGTGAAAAAATTGCATGGAAACGTAGATATTCAGTTCACGGGGTTGGCCATGCTTAAAACCGCTATTGCTCTTATCACTTCGATGGCAGTTCAAAATCAGTCAGCCAATGGGAGCCGAGCTTCAGTCGATCGACACCACGAGGGAGGGATCGATCGCTCACGTGGAGAATGACGTCACACGCACTGTGGTGCTCCGCGCTCGGGCGATACTCTTTGGTTGGCTGGGCGCCTGGTACCAAAAGGCAGTTTCGATGCAAAGTTTTAGACGATTTTAAGTCGAAAATTCCCTTGCTCTTGTCTCACACGCGATACACGCACGCGTAACAATGTTTGCCTACCTAACCAGGTTTTTTGGGTTGAAACATTTTTGGGTTTTTTGGGGAACCTTAATTACAATTATTTACTATTATTACTTATAATAATAATTAATATTACTTAATACAGCAGACACTTTTTTACAGAGTTAATAGCACTGTCAATTAATAAAGTGGTAAGTCTTATAAATGTGGATGAGTGAAATAAGTGAATAATAAATGTGAATAAGTTGTTGGTGAAGTCAAACAAGTGATTTAAACTCAGTAATATTCTTAAAATCTAGGTGAAGATGGTCAATATGTGAAATTTTGTTATGAGGTGTTGTCCCAGTGAAGTACGGGTCCATTTTATTGTGTTTTGTTACTTTGGCATCAAGAGTTAAATTGGAACTGGATCTTGTATAATGACTAAGAAGTTTGTTAATTTGTACATTTATGGGCATGTTATTCAGGATAATGATATAAAATAAAAAATATAAATGCATGGCAGGGTTAGAATACGAAACTTGATGAAGTAAGGCTTGCAATCTAGTCTCTCCAATAAATGTCAGCTGTGCAGGGGCTTGGGCTAGCTTGGGTGAAATATCGTAGGTAGTACAGCACATTTTTGCAGTTTGAATAATCTTTTTGTGTGCCTTGAGTGACCCCAGAAGACCACTCCATAAGGAATCCTAGAGTGAACATCATGATTTATTAACAAGTATTGCAGTTTCTAGATTTTTACATTTTCATAATGCGTTTTATGAGAAAACATCCAGCTGCCATTTTTTTACTGACATTATCATGGTCTTCCCATTCCAGCTTATTATTTAGTACAAGACCAAGAAATTTGGTAAAGGTTTTATTGTTAATGATTTTTCCATTAAGATTAAAAACATGTGTTGGTTGAAGATATCGAACTTTCTTTGCGTGAAAATGCATTAGTACAGTTTTAGAGTCGTTTAGTACCTAGTCGTTCTTGTTCATCCATTATGCAGTATTGTTAATATCTGAATGGATTAAGTAAATTTAGAAACGTCATCATCTTTTAAATCGGTGAGGCATGTTGTGTCATCTGTAAATAAAGTAAGGTTTCCGTTAAAAATGGTATTTGTAATATGAATTAGTAAATATAATGAAAAATAATGGCACAATTATTGAGCCTTGTGGGATTCACTAGCACTCTTCCCTAGACTCATTAAAACCACGTTAATGTAAACTTTGGAATATTTTAAGTAAATGTATTGATTCGTCAAGTGTTATGGAAAGTTATGCAACATTTGTGTCCAGCGCCCTTCCGAGACTGGAAAAGATCAAATCTGCAGGGGTTACACTAATTTGTACACTTAAGTTATTTCCTCCGATTTTATCAAGGAAGTAGAGGCTGTAAAAAATAAAGAAACTATTGTAAATATTTTAAAAATACATACACCATACATACATAGTCAGAAATAAATGGTAATGGACAGAAATAAATGGTTATTATGAAATGTGTTTTTGAAATCTTGGGAGATGTAGCTGTTAGAATTACCGATATTAAAACTAACTAGTTAACTGTGTCCGGTTACTTTTTTGTGTTTAGCCGAAGTGTAAAATCACACTCAACGGAATAATGTTTTAAGCCCCGTTTACAAAACACTTCTTTCGTGCCATAGGTACAGGGGCAATTTCGGTAACACATTCGTGTAACACTAGCTGTTGACCGCTAGATGTTTGTTTAAAACATTTTCAAATTTCCCTCCTGTAATTTGTTGTTTCATTGATCGGGCGCCATCTTGCACGTGCTCTTGCAAAACATTGCAAAAGTTAACCAACAAATCTTCGAAGTCTTATTCAATTATGATAGCGGCGCTTGAATGCAAACTTCAAATCAATATAACTTTTCATGCATCTTCGGTGTTGATTTGCTTTAATACATACCTTTTTTCAACAAAACAACTAAAACGAGGTTAGCGGTTGTCTGAAACGACTCCGGTCACATCTACGTTATTATATTTGGCGACGGACATGTTGATAAAAGTTTCACAATTGTGGTAGGTAATACTCTAGTAATGCACACTCAACGGAAATACCTTGCACCTTGCAGAGAAAGGAACAGTTGCTTTTAATTTTTACTTGTATGTTCATACTACCATAGAACAAGGACTTACGTAAGTCCTTTTTCTATGATACAACATATGTCAGGGACTGGTTTCGAATCTGACTGCTGTTTGGTAATTGCAGAATAGTAACTACGCTTTGTTACACCCATTTGCAATGACTTTAAGAAAATTGGTTTGAAAATCATACTCTCACAACACTTAACAATTAGGATCTAGGGATTTTCTAATTTTTAAGTGTGATCCTGACAGGTGATTACTAAGCGGCAATGATGACCATAAGTACTGATACATCTAGTGTCATCTCATTGGGGCTGATTGATCGGATGGCCACGCTACAATCGCACTTCTGGATACACTCACCAACAGGGCACCATGCCCAAAGGTAGTAAGTTTTACGAAGACCCTGAGTTTTTATAAAAGAAGGAATATGAACAGCATTTTGCAGGGTTCTTTCCAAATTGAAGGGAACCTATGGTGTGGTAACTCAGCTTCGGACAAATTAAAGAGTTGAATAAAAAATGTTTATTATGCCCAAGTACACAAGACAGATTTTAGATCATCAGAATAAAGACCTGGCCCAAAAGTTGCTTACCATTCAATATCTACAGACATAGGAATGGAGTACACCATGCAGTAGCTCGTGTTTTGTGTTTCATATTAACCTAGGGTCAGGTGAGATTTGTTTTGACTAGATAGTTAGGCAATTAAAATAAGCTTGTATCTGTTGAGTTCCATTACACTCAAAGCCTCAATTTAATAGATATTTCTGCAAATACAAGAGGTACAGGTTTTGAGTTTAATCTTATTTTTCTAAAATTACTAGAGTACTTAAACAATATAGGTGCTCCAAGTGGGTTGCCACCTGCAGACCTCTGAATTCTAACACGTTTGGCATCACACTTGCAAAATATTTTTTTAGATTATTTTTTAAGTTCAGTTTCACTAACTTCCTGAAGCTAGGGCATGGAATGAGCAGGTGTGCATATAATAAAGTTGTCGTAAAGAAACCAAGTACCTACCTACTTTAGTAATAACTTGGATAATTTAAATAATTTCAACCTGCAGTTTTCATAAAAGAAGGAATATGAACAGCATTTTGAAGGGTTCTTTCCAAATTGCAAGGGAACCTATAGAGTGGTAACTCAGCTAGAATATTTATAATATATAGAACATTTAATACATTCCCAAAAATATTTTGCAGAGTGCAGGCTTTGCATATTAACAATTGTTATTTCTCCCTCAGCAATTGCTCCATGAATCAGAACTCGTCAGAGGCTCTGGCTGATTTGGCTCATGAAACGTTCCAGCGCCGCACATTGAGATTCCTGATTTGCTACAGATTTTCTTTTCAGGGAAGCGATGCAAATATATTTCCAGGTGAGAAGCCATTCCAGCTACAATAATGTCAGTCATGTTGTGCTCGCTAGGGGGATTGGCAGTATGGTTAACTGGTGGACCTATAGATACCAAGATAGCTTGCAGTTTTTTCATTATTAGAATAAACTAGATAAACTAGAATTAATGCCTTTGTTTCAACAACAAAAATTCAAGGTTTGTGTTGCAATCTTTATTCAACTTCGTCTTGGTTCAGCACCCGGCTTGAATTTTTTTGATTGCATACCTTTCAGTGACAGTTCCTAGTTCCAAAGACAGAGAAGGCAAGAAAAAACCTAGCTTCCCTTAAAAAACTTCTTTCTTACAAAATTAATGTGCAGGCAGCAAAAAATTACTATTGGTGACTGATTATTATTAGATCTTAAGTTGATCGATAACTAAATAATAAACAGTTAATCATAAAGTCATCACCTAAAATTTCTCAGGAGCAAATCTAGTCAACTAGCAATGCCCACTTATAGATTTAACAAATAAATATAGCATTTTGTGAAATCCGATAAAAAATTGCAAACATTTGCAATGCGAGGGGTATTTTATTATTAGGAACACTACATCCTTCTAAAAAATTGATGCCCAAACGGGGACTCGAACTTCAGACTCTACCTGTCGCGGTTTTGCTCTAACCCATGGAGCTACTTGGACACATAATTTTTGAGAGAATTTTCGTGTATTTGATGAGAATGACAAATCTCCAAGGAGTAGAACCAAGAGGCTGTGAACATTCACAGTAATAGTATTCCTTATAATAAAACTCAACTACCAATTTTTGAGAATTTCTGGCGTACATCTGTGAGAGGGTTGTAGGTAGTGTTCCTAATAATAAAATATAGTGGTTTTGTTGCCAAATATTGGAAGCACGAAGGATATTAAAGAGAGAGCGCAACGTACTAACAGTTTCAGTTGTAGGGTATTTGATGCTTTGGCATGTCTTGTCTTTATCATGGAAGAATCATCCAAAAAAAATCCAGTTTAATGCTTCTGGAAATCAGCTGAGGCTGTTGCAAATTCTGTTGTTTCAAAACACTAATAAGGCTGTTTTATACCGAGTTTTTTTTCCAGCCAACATTCATGACTTCCTTATGTTGGTAAGCTGACATCTCACCCCTCAAAGCCCTCAACCTGCTGCTCTTCGCTGCCCTCATCGCCATGACTGACAGCAATGAAAAGAGATCTGAACGAGCTCTCATCAACGGCACGCTCTGTCGGTAGGAACAGAGAAAAGCATTATTTTTTTATGTATCTCATCCTAAAAGAGAAAGGCAATATTTTTATTTTGTCTCAATAATGCTCAGGGTTGGTCAATCACTTATGTAAAAATAATGTAAGGGCACCGACGTAAATCTGATTGTGTTTATTGCTGACAATCTGCATTGATGTACTTAAACGTGATTTCAAACTTTTTCATTTAAATGGAGTTTGCACGTCTTTTCTAGGCTGAATTGCAAAGCATTTAATAAAGTGGAAAAATAGAGAAAAAGAAGGAACGGGATCAATGTCCATTGCAGCACGTGGGTCATTCCATTTCATTTTTGTTTTTGGCAACGCACAAGCAAGAAGTACAATAAAAAAAGGAATACGATTTTGATAATTATCAATATTTTACTTCAAATATGCCTAAAAAGATTGTATAATCAACCAGAGTAAAACTAGGTTTCTTACTAGTGACTTGTTTACCTTCAGTTGTTCCTCCTTTCATTTCATCTACCCAGTATTAAAATAAAAAGCCAAAACATGGCATTGTCGTTTGTTCCTCCTTCAAATCTTTCACCTAGAGCGTGATTTTCAGTTGTTCCTCCCCGCAAATATTATATTAATTTTTTAAGTAAAATTGTCGTTTATACCTCCTCTCATTTGTTCTACCTTATAAACCGTCTGGCTCTCAAATTAATAACGAAGCTGATTATTTGCGTTTCATCATCCCAACGTTTGTTCCTCCATTCTACTTCAAATTAAAAAACATTGCTTTTTCATTTTGTGTCGCCTTTCACTTTTTCTTCTTTTTATACCATAATTTCCTTTTACTCTTCTACCCTCTGGATGCTGAGGACGTCGCATCCAGAGGGTAGAAGATCAAAAGCAAATTATGGTATAAAAGAAAGAAAAAGTTAAAGGCGGCTTAAAATTGAAATGCAATGTTTTTAAATTTTGCTTTAACATGGAGGAACAAACGTAGGGAGGAACAAATGATAATTTTACTTAAGAAACTTTATATAATATTAGCCAGACAGTTTATGAGGTTGAACAAGTGAGAGGAGGAACAAACGATAATTTTACTAAAGCAATCTAACATAATGTCTGCGAGGAGGAACAACTGAAAATCACGCTCTAGGTGAAAGATTTGAAGGAGGAAGAAACGACAAAGCAGTATTTCAGTTTTCATTCTGTTGCCGGGTAGAAGAAACGATGGAGGAACAAACGACAATGCCATGTTTTGGCTTTTTATTTTAATACTGGGTAGATGAAATGAAAGGAGGAACAAACGAAGCGTTCCCTTGTTAAAATACTTACAATTAAATATGCATTACTACCGTACTTGATGTCATATGTTAAGTTATGTCGTTCGAACTTTTACATGAACCCCGGCAAAAGTTCCTGTAAAGTCTCGGTTGGCTGGACTTTAATCCATATGATTTTTGGAAATTTGTTTATGCCTAACCAATCAAGGGTGCAAGCATACCAGGATTCCCCCTTTTCCTCGGTGGATCATATAGTCATGATGAAAGTTAAATGAATGAAAGTTTGTCATTTTTAGGAAATGCATGTTGTCGGTGTTACACAATTCCTGATCTACTTCAAGTCCGTATTTAACACCAAACCATTTCTGGGTTCTAATTTTGTTTAAATGTTGGCAAAAAGTACTATAGGTGTACCTTTTTAGCATGTTTTTTTAGGACCATGAGGACATGAAAATACCTCCCAGTCCTGGTTGTCACCACGAGTTTTTTTCTTCTGCCGTTTGCTCAAACTGTTGTCCATCTGTCACTAGGAAAGTACTCGTGATATCATCTCGGGGGCCCCGACTGCGCAGGACTCGAGCCTTATGGATCCCAGTGTGAGCTTGCAAGTATTTTGCGTTCGGCGTTGTCTTCAAAATGGTGGAACTGTCGTTCTACCCGGCGTTCTATCTACAGACACGCGACATCATCATCACATCTTTGCCCGTCACTGCTTACATCACGCTGACAGGTGTACTAGATGCGCTGCTTGGTGTTAAGGTGAGCCCAGAAGTTACATTTCCTGTAATTTCACAAGGTTTGCTACCTAAGGAGCGAATTGCCCAAACGTCTGGTTTTCTTGCAGGTCAACTTGAAAATTTGAACTCCTACCAACCTTCCACCCATAAACTAGATCAATCAAAGTCAGTAATCTAGAGTCTTATATAATTTAGATCTAATCTAGTAGTTAGTAACTAGTATTTAGTAGTAGAAGTAGTTAGTAAGAGTCAGTTGGAATCACCTTCTAAGAACCATTTATAATGGTTATTTTGCAGAAAGATTTTCTTTTGTGACTATATTAGCCTCAACAGTTGGAGAACCAAAGCTAAATTCATAGAAAATATAGATAGGTTTCACAAAAAACTATTCTTTAGATTCCTTACAAGATTAATTTCCTTGCTATTTTTTGGAATTTTCACCCCTTAAAAACTGCCCTCTTCACATAACAATTATTGCTGATCTATTGTTAAATCAAGTTTATATCATCACACTCCGATTCACTTTTTAAACAAAGCCCACAGTACCTTTGCACCAACATTTACAACGTTATTATCTAGAGAAAATAAATTATCAATAACCAAGTCCATTTTGCAGCAAATCTTCCTAAGGTGCTGCCTAATAAACAAAACCAAAATCACATGCTAACACATCAATTGACTTGTGTATGGTATTCTTCGTCATTGAAAAAGTCCCAAGCGGAGACTTAAAATGGTGTGTAAATGAACAATGTTCCATTGCAGGTGCTGAGCTTTCGGCAGTGGCTTTATAGTGGTCGGCAAGGCTGAATGCAAGGACGTCAACACCATCTCGTTCCTCATGCATCTCAACATGAACCATGGGCAACGTAGTGCAAATCACACGCAGATGTTGTATCGTTATTCACGCACCCGTCCGTAGAGATGAGATCATGCTTGATGCTTGGTGCTGAATGGGAATTTGGAGCAGTTGAGTAGTTTCCCCGGAGAGAAATAGGTTGGAATTGCAAGTCATAGTCAACTGAAAAGTAAACTAGGAATTCGCAAAGCATTAAGAGTTGTGTTGTAAGATGAGCGTGGCAATATTTTGGAATGAGAAAATGTGAAACTGACATATTGTATAGATGAAAGCAAATCACCCAAAATTCATTCAGAAATTTGTAAAAAGATAAGGAAAACACATACAAGCTCAAAACCTTTACAACAACCTAATTTTGATGTATTTAATATATTTGCAAAGTTTGGTGGACAAATATGAAATACTTTTGGCGGTACCTTTTCTAAAACGGTTACACATTCCAAATCTGGAAATGTTTGTAAATTTAAAATACTTTCTAAACTTCCCAACTGATTTTGCTGTAAAATGCAGGGAATCTAAGAGAACACAGAAATGCACTTTGCAATATGTACTTCACATCTTTGCAAAGTTTGGTGAAAAAAATATCAAGCACTTTCGGCAAGACAGCTCTAAAACGGTTGCACAAAATCTAAAAATATTTGTACATTTGGAATAGTTTCGAAAGTATTCTACCATTTTGTTGAAAAATGCAGAAGGTCCAAGGTAATGAATACTTAAATGTGCTCTGTAAATTTCGTTCAAATTCGAGCAGGCATTTGGCCGCCGAACAAAAACGCGAAAAAACAAACACACAGGCATTTTATTATTATCAACACTATAACCGTCGCAAAATTGATGCCCAAATGGGGACTCGAACCCCGATCTCCATCTATCGCAGGTGTTGCTCTAAACCATTGAGCTACTTGGACACTGGCTTTTTGAGACAATTTAAGTGTATTTGATGAGAATGACAGTTCTCCTAGGAGTAGAACCATGAGGCTGTGAATACTCACAGTCACTCTGATTCTAGTGACGCTATATCACGTCACAACATGTCAAACTCGAATAACTCCAATTTGACGTTGGATTCGTTGCTGTATTACGATGAAATCTGATTTAAATTGCAAACACTTGCAATGCGCGTGGTATTTTAGTGTATTTGAATTTGAATTTGTATTTGTATTTGAAATCGTCTCAAAAAGCCAGTGTCCAAGTAGCTCAATGGTTCAGAGCAACACCCGCGATAGGTGGAGATCAGGGTTCGAGTCCCTGGTTGGGCATTAATTTTTGAGATGGTTATAGTGTTGATAATAATCAAATACCCTGCGCATTGCAAGCGTTTTCATTTTAATAATATTTCATCCTAAAACACAGAGGCAATTTTTTTGCGGTAAGTGAAATTGATGCTTTTGCTCAACTCCATTCGCTCGCCACTCTCATCAATTAGATTGTTTAATTGTGAATGTTGTTTGCTGTTTGATTTGTTTATTGTTGTTGATTTAATAGGCCTCTTCGATGTACAACATTTTCTCTCCATTCTATTGGTGTTATGATTTTGCGTGTAATGGCAATGAAACTCTGTTGTTAAAGTTTTATTTCTAGCAATTGCTTGTTGACAGTTAACTTTTGTTTATAAACACATTGTTATGTTATTTTTGTCGTAGCAGATAAGTGTGGTAGAATGTTATGTGAATGAGAATGTAGAATGTATTATGAATCGACGATGCGTTTATTTGATGTTATTCTAATGTTATATTCAATAAGTTAAGTTGTGATACATAAAATAGTATCATGTAATTTAAGCTTAATCTAACACATTATGCTAAAATCTCTGCTAAAATGTTTGAGTATTATGTTGCTGCTATTTTAATTTAATCAGGCACATATCATAGCTCAATCCTTGTCATCCAAAACTAGGATAATGTTATCTTATTATATTGTTAAATGTCATGTTGGTTGTTAAAACAGCATTTTCATGTTGAATTTTAGGTTTCAGCTTTGTTTCAGCAAAGTGTAAGCAGTCAATCAAGAAAACTTCAATAATCAATAATGCACATAGAAGAGGAGTTAAGTCTCTAGATTATATTGTAATAAATTGTAAAAGAGAGAAGAATGCAATATTTTATTTACGTGAAATAAATATGAAAATCTTTGCATTGAATACCAAATTATTTTTTTCCTCTTCCTTGGAATGTATTTTTCCCAACGTTTTGCTGTGGTATATTGACTAGTTGTTATAAATCAACATGCTGCGATATGGTGCATTAGTGCTTCGTCAATTTATTCGATGCTAAATCACGGCAGGAACATGTTCACACCGTGCACAAATTTTTTAAAAACAATTTTAACATGGATGTGAACATGTTCCTGCCGTGACTTAGCATCGAATATATTGATGAAGCACCAATTCAACATGCCGCAGCAATAATGTATTTTTCAACAAATAGCCACGCTCTTGCCACGTTATTGCTGCGGCATGTTGAATTGGTGCTTCATCAATATATTCGATGCTTCGTCACGGCAGGAACATGTTCACATCCATGTTAAAATTGTTTTTAAAAAATTTGTGCACGGTGTGAACATGTTCCTGCCGTGACGTAGCATCGAATATATTGACTACGCACTAATTCAACATGCCGTAGCAATAATGTGGCAAGAAATAATGGTTACGACAACTAGTCAAATAGCAAATTGCAACAATTAGCAAATAGCAGTAACTAGTTAAGAAATAATACTGCAATTTCGCTACTGTCCAAACTATATGCCTAAATGGAGTACAAATATCAACTCTGCAATCAGATCGTATGCATTTAAAACTATGAAAGACTTATAACGATAAACTGATAACTAGATCATTATCACCCCGTGTTATCTATTGGTTTACCAGACCGAAATCAACAAACGAAATCCATCTCACAACCATAAAGTCCATCTGGTTCCAGATAGAGCTGTCAAATCGTTTGACATGTTGTTTTAAATCCTATCCTGTGTCAAAATGGTTTTCTTTTAACTGCGTCATACCTCTTATCACTTACCTTTATATAACGACAATTACTACTCACCGCTTGGCTGACAAAAAAATCCGAAAGTAATATTTAAGACCAAAACCAAACGTCTTCTTCTTCCCCTAACTGAGACAATGCTGCAGGCGCTGAGTCAAATTTGGTGACAGAGAATTAAGCGAATCCTGTCATGCTTCACGACTATTTTTTTGCACTCGACAATGACTCTGCATGACTCTGAACTCTCCTTTCCGATTAGGGGATCTGCACGACTACTCGCTCAATGATCGAGGTAACGTCTAATGTTTTACTCTTCTCTCCATTTTCATTCTTTCTTCCCCATTCCAGTATATCCCCAGTCATGAAGTCTCATGGATGTTTTAGCTCTAAGAGTCCCACACTTCAGGGACCGGACTCAGGGTCTTAGAGGCCTACAGCTTTCCAGCAACAGAAAGCTCTAAGCAGGGTAAATGGAAATTTGGCTTCTTCAGAAGTTTTTTTTTGCCATAGGGTAGGGTGGAAAAGGTGGTCACAAAGGGCTGAAGTTTTTTTTTATCTGCAAGTTAAGTTTACCTGTATCATTTAAATGGCATAACATTGGAGAGAAACAAGAAATAATTACCATGTCTCAATAAAAAATATGTTATGTATTTGATTATTTGATTCATCTAACCATTTTGAAAGTAACCACTGCCTTTACCACGGTGAAAATGTAGTGATTACACATTTTGTAATTAGCAAAGGTATACATTTTTACATAGCGTACATTATTTATTGGAACGCTATATAGTAAAGGTGGCCGACATGGAAATATTATTGTTCGTCAAATTGGTATGCTATAAATAATAATCTCACTTTGTCATTAAATATCCACAACACAGCAATTCGCCGAGCGTCTCAGCTAAGATGACTTTCAAAGATGTGGGCATACACCGTCAATTTAAGTAGGTAACACTTGAATAACACCGAGCGTTTAAGGTTTTCAGCATAGTGCAAACTGCACTGAAACAATTATTTACAATCAAAGTTTTAAGTTTCAACTTAAATCGCTATTCAACCCATCACATGTCCGAAATTCCACCAAAATTCTTTTGGTTTTTCTGCATACACAAACTAAGCTAAACATAGAAAATTCATCTCACAGATATTGTATACATAGTCTGTACTCACTGGCTTATCAAATTATCGAAGTCACGCCATTTTACGGTGACTACTTGCTTACCGTTAAAATCTTGCGCAATGAGTGACTCTTTTGGCCCCAGTTTGTCGCCATGACTATCCCATATAGTTGAAATTAAGCGCTAATGAATACTCATTGAATTGATGTAAGTTTTAAGTCACTTATAAAATAACTTAACTGTGAATCATGATCGATAAAAATCTACCAATACCCTGGCTATTCCATTTAACACAACATATGGCAATACAGATGAAAACTGTTTGAAAAAAAACATTTAAATTCTAACATGGTTATCGCAGGAATCTTATCCCATTGTCCTTACACCCTTCGATTACTCTTCAGAAGACTTAGGCCTTTTCTCCACAGAGTAGGATTCATTCGAAGCATTTCATTATTCCCCATAATTTATTTATGTAGGTACTTCGGAAGGAATTTATAAACACTTTACACATCTAATAATAATAATTACATGTATATATTACAAAATTGGTAGACCTTCGCCGATATCTTTTTCTTCGTCAATCGATTCAATTTAAGAAAGTTAGCAGTTCATACACAGCTCTCAGGACCGGGTATTGAATTTGAGATGATATGTTCTTTTCGTATTGTGCCATTTACGGAACTGTAAGTGTTTGCTGCACCACTGTGTGGAGGAGGAGGTGGGTCGTCGCGGACGCGCAAGCGGCCACCTCCAGAGCCGGAACCCGATCCCGGAGTAGGAGACAGCGACGAAGGAGGACTGGCCGCGTACTCCGGCGAAGTCGCCCCTGAAGACATCTGTGCAGAAGGAAAGTTTACATTGGACATGATATTGGTTTAATCTCCTGGATCCTTTAGAAAGACTTTTGAAAGACTTAGAAAGACTTTGTATAGAAAGATTTTTGATTTGCTGGTGTATGCATATATGTGCTAATTTTTCTAGCTTCATTGAACCTTGTCCAAGGCTCCATGAATAGTGCCAAAATGATTTTCAATACCTTAGTGGACAACGGCCTTAATGGATTAAAATACTCTTAAAATATAAGATATTCTAAATGAGCAACTAGTCATATGCAGCCATATGCTGATGCGCCTAAATTTCGATTCCTGGTACTCGTTTTGCAGATGCAGACTTTACTTCTTTTATCAACATAGAAACTTGAATCAACGAGATATAAATACATCTCGATTTAGAATATTGGAGTCAGAACAACACAAACTCACTCCGTACAACAAAAGCAATCTGAAACTTTCCCACGAGAAAACCATTCTTAAAAGTTTTAAGGGCTACACCCACCCACTTGTGAGAGGCACACTCCCCCTCGGCCTCACCTCGCACCCACCCCGTCCACACTCACACAGACAAAGTAGTATAGAGGAGAGCCAGCAGAGTCTGTTGACTCAACAGAATGACTATTTACTTACGAAGGAAGCATACACTCCTGATTGTCGACGACTCGCTTCAGCTGGGCTTTCTCTGCTCGGGAACAAAACTTCCGGCCTTTGGAGAGAAGACTCCTTCATGTCTTGTGCTGAAGAAGGCAAAACAAAATTGAAGTCTGTACCAAGTGTACTCGACTGAAGATAAACTTTGTTTTAAAGTTTAGTTATACATGAATTATAGCGTGTTTAATTGTTTGTTTGGGAAACTGGAAATTGCGATGTCATAAATTCACTATCGTGGCTATCCAGGAAATTGCTCACCAACTAAGAGCTCGGTTTTATGCGCTTTAGTTAAATATTGTTCAAATACCAGCTTAAAGAAGCAAATACTTTTCGTCTTCCGTAACCTTAAACCATCTTCCTTTTGTGCTGTTATCAGGCAATTATTTTGATACACTTTCTGAAAATTACACCGTATGGGTATTTTTGGTATTTCTTAAATTGAAAAATTACATAGCGTGCACTGCATAACAAAGTGCACTTCGAAAATGTGAGCTTTCTCATTTTTTAAAGCATAGAGCAACGGAAAAAGGGGCTACAAGCACAACAGATGTGGTTTTACTATTGCCTGATGCTCTGATAGTTCTAGAATAGCTCAAGGTCAGAGCAAGGTTTTATGTTAGAAAATGTGTTGGTGGTTGCTGTCGACGTTGAAGGGCATAGCAAATGGTCACAATTGTCCGCTTTAATCAGAGATTAGACTTCGCAAGATTCCTGTACGTGGATTTATTCTGCAGTACACCAAAATGCCTGTCAGAGTTCCACAGTTTGTAGCACTAATCGATAAAAGAAATAGCGTGATGAAAGAACTGAGAAGATAGTGACCATGAGCGACAGACCCGGCCAGTGCAGTCACGAATCGGCACCAGGGCAAGTGTGAATGCAATTACCTCTGGGCGTGTTGAGTATGTCCGGCTGTCGGTCGGATGGCTGGCCCACGCAATCGGCCGCCGACTTGAGTTGGTACGAGACGACGTAACGGTGCTCGCCGTGGTTGATCTCCAGCATGGAGTTCTTGCGCGCCGGCTGCTGCGTAGTCGGTGGCAACTGGGGGACCGTGAATTGTTGCTAAGATTTGGCTAGTGATTACTACCATGTTACGATAGATTGATAATTGACCTTTAACGACGCACTGTTTTGATATCTAGCCATGTGGCGCTGGTCTAACGGCGTCGGTGAATAAGAATATGATAATGAGGATAATGATGACCCTAACCTAGTCTAGAAGATAGTTGGGGAACCCCGGTGCCGGCACGTAGCCATCTCTTGTCGAAGAGCACCAAGGGGAACGAGCGGCTTAACGTCCCTTCCGAAGGAGGTACAACGCGAACAGGTCTCCTCCACAAATCCATGCTCTCGAGAGGTTGATAAGCAAGGCGAATGAAGTTGCTGTACTAACTTCCATCTCTCCAACCTCTCTCCCGAACAGAACTAAGATACCAGCCGAGAATATTGTGTGATGCTAATATTGTTTGTCATGGTAACATTTGTGGAACTATTCACGGACAGGCAGAGTTAATGTTTCACGATTTTAACCAAGGAAGTAAAAGAGTTGGATAACCATAAAGTTTCTTAACAGAAATTCACTTTAGCAGAAATGTAAAAAAAAAAAAAACGTTTCACGAAAATGAACAGTTGTTAAAATTGACAGGAGCATTTTTTGTGACAATTATTCAGAGTCATGACTTGACAAGGTGTCTTAAAGTAATTTTAAATTCTGGACAAAACACGCAATTCATATTATATTTAATAGAAGTCTACTTCAATAATCAAAAGGGGTAACTTTTAAAATGTGGCGCCCTCAGAGCAAACTCGACACTTCCACTAACAGAGTCAGAAATTGTGTACTGGTATAACGTCTCCATTCCCAGTTTCCTCGCAATAGATGCACTAGGTGAGCTCCAAAGAGGCTAGAATCTCGTTCTTCTGTTTTGCTTCTGTTTTGTTTCGATTTTTCTGTTTTTGCTTGTTTTGCTTTTTGTTTTATTTTCTGTTTTGGCCGAAAAACAGAAGAAAGAGGTTCCAGCCTCCTTGGTGAGCTCGTAAACATGGACGCCATCGCGGTCAATAAGCAACCCAGTGCGGAATTTTAAGTCCTTCACAAGACAATTGACGTACACTATTTAATCTTGATGAAATAGGGATTTGAATTAGCACTACGATCTTAAAACCGAACAGTTTATCCTGTTTTTGTGTTTCTAGCATTGGTGTTTCGTAAGATCACCGAAGTTAAGCAACAAAGCTCTGGGTAAGGTATTGGCTGAAAAACCATTTTATAAATTACCAGTTCTCTTCGTGGGAGAGGTTGCTGCTTGAAGGGATGAAGTTAGAACCTCATTCGGCTCGATTTTCAACCACTCAACAGCATTGAAAAGTAAAATAATCCCGTTGTTCGAGTTTTGCCGTCCTTCAGAATGGACGTCAAGCCGGGGTTCTGGTTACCTTAGTGGTCTCTTTCAAGGCAAAATTGAGTTCATCATTATCCTTCCAGGCTAGTACCACAAGATAATCCACAGTTAATCGCTAAGCTAAGCAAAACAAATCAATCAATCAAGCGAGGGTAATTTTATCACGATCACGAATAATAAAAAAATAACTAGAGCCCTTTTATTATTTTATAACACTTACAAAATACTCTCTTCGTTAAATAAAATGCTTTGATTGATTATTGGGTTTTAAAGACGCATTTGTGTGACATCTGGCCATGTGGCACTGGTCTAATTGCGTCGGTGAATGAGTGGATGATGATGAGGATGATGATGAACCTAACCTAGACTAGAAGGGAGAAGGGGAAACCCGGTGCCAGCACGTAGCCAACAGTTCCTGTCGAAGAGCACCAAGGGGACCACCGACTTAACGTTCCTTCCGAAGGAGATAAGATAAGAGGCTGATAAGCAAGGCGAGTGAAGTTGCTGTCCTAACTTTCATCCTTCCAAACTCTCTCCCGAACAGAACTGGTCATGTGTATGACGGTCACCCATGCAATACCTGACTCAGCGCAGTGTTGCTCAACTTTGGTGATCTCACGAGAACCGGTGTTTCCAACACGCCAAACCGTTCGGTCCCACGTACCTTATTGTGCTTGACGGCGTCCAGCTCGATTTGGTGGGCGCAGTGGGTACCGGTTGGACTGTGATGATGGCTGCGTCGTCGTCGGACAGCGAGCACGACGATTAGCAGCGTCGCGACGCCCAGGGTCAAGACGACGCCAGTGAGAAGTGCGGCGAGTGGAAGCACGCTCATGCCCACGCCGTCAACGCCAACTGATTCTGAGAGTGAACATTTACACAACAGCTCTGTGATTTGTTGATTTGAAACAACAGAAAATGTTATTCTTTCCTGTACTGGAATTTTTTGCCTGAGAGCAAGGCGGAATGTCAATAACTTTTTATTTGTATTCATAATGTGTTCGAAAAAAAAATTATTCCTGTGACATAAAAAGTTTGAAAGAAAAATATTGAATGAGCATTTGGGGAAAAATAATACGCTTCAGGCACAACACTAGGAACGCATTGTTTTCATTTTTTTGAAACAATATTTTGTCAATTCAAGTTGTGGTCCAGTACCAACGTACCAAAGGGTAGTGCCTCGCGCTGGGAATATTAAATACACGATTACATGTAACTCGATTGCCGTCGGAATGACGCATCAATTTGAACTAGCGATACTTGACCGCGATGGGCGGTATAGAATTTACATGACTAGATCTTCGGTAGAAATGGCTCATCAAGAATTCTATCATTGGGTTTATAGAGACGGAGATATATGCAACGTCGTACTTGGTTCTACTGTGCAAACGATGGCTCTTGAGGCTGTACCTTTTTAAAAACATTTGCAACAAAATAACTACGATTTAAAATATCGATATATGAATATTAATTATTGAGGTTACCATTTATGAAGATTAACTAAGCATTAAACAATCTGACATGCTAGTAATCTGCGAGATATATATGAAATGACGGCCACTCCTCTGTACAACTTCTATTTTCGTCGATATAGTAGTTATCGGTCAGTAATTTTCGCAAACACAGTTTAATATTGCTAAATATTGAGCTGAGACTCTCAGTAAACCCGTAACCTCAACGATTCTAGCTGACATAATGCTGAGTGATTGACGATGCTGATTGGTGGTTGTACTGAAACTGTTACTTGCTCAACTCACGTTTCTCTGCGTCTCTGAGTGCTATGTCCTCGAGCAATGTAACGTCACTGTGGCCCTTCTGGTTGCTGGCATAGATAACGATTTGCAGAGTAGGTGTCCTCGCGGGAAGAAGTTCGGCCAGGTCGAGCCGAAAGAATGGAAGATCGTTTGAGACGTTCATTCGTAGACGCATAGTGCGTGACTCGAACGCCTCCAGAGTGAAGCGTTGAGGCAACCCTCCGTCGTAGCCCGCTACGCATTCTACCTCCAGCACTTCTGAGCTTTGGTTGGAAGCTGCGCGGAGGGTGCAGTTCCTCAGAGGACTAGGTCGCACTGTTGAGGGAAAATAACCTGAGTACACTTGCACTATGTGGCGAAATTTTTGTCGGATGTAAGTGTGAGGCAGATGCAAAATGGAAATTGAATATTGTCCTGTTACAAAAATACGAATTTCAAAATATAAATGGTTTTTGTAGACTCTTTTTCTATAGTAAGCACGCAAGGATTTTTGTGGTTTCTGTGCAGATCCATGATAGTCCACGCTCTGCCCGATAAATATTACAGGGCGCACGGGAAAAAAACGTGTAATTATTTTATAACGTTTCAAAACACGTTATTTTATGATCTGCCTGTCACTTTAAAAATTAATCGACCATAATGAATGAGGTGAGGTAGCAAAACTCAATTTAATTCCTTTATTCAGTAAAATCTGTTCATACCTGCAGGTACCACTTGGAAGATACATGGACTATCCTTAGCTTGAAGACCGATGGCGTTTTTCCCCCAGCAAGCCAGAGTGCCATAGTCTCTATCAGACTTTGGAGTATAGTTCAATTCGCTGGTACTGCCATTGCCAGTACCGAACCGTGACTGTGACACTTCGAAGCTTTCGCCGCTGTTGTTGAACTGCCAGACAAACGTGACATCAGCAGGATCGGCGGTCACATGGCACCTGACTCTCAAGACCTCGTCGAGTGATGCGCCGACCACTGTCACCTCATCACTGCGGCAAACTGGCGCATCTGTAATCGATTAACACCAGTGGTTTTAGTTGCGATAACGCTAATATGATCGTTTTTGATCATGTGGTTTGAAATTTGATTTCACACGTATATGTATTAAGTGATTGACACTGTTCAGGTGGGAAAAGACATGGTGAAATCAATACCAGAACTATTATATAACCAATGTGGCAGTAGACATATTTGTGAGTATACACAAAACAATAAAGGTAATTTTGAGGTGATTTCACTTTGCGTTTGACGATCGATACCGCCGTGCGTCATCGTTATTAAAGAAACAACGCAATACGACCAAGGTTCTTATGTGTATATATATAGGTAAAAGGTAATAAAATGTGTGTGTGTGTGTGTGAATTCGACACCAGAGTTTCCCCCGTTTCCCGCGGAGAAGAAAAATGTATAGAGTAAGAACACGTCAGTTGTCTGCAACTGAATGAATTTCACAAAAACGAAACTCCCCACGGTGCGAGAATGTCACTCACAAACCGGGTCTGACGTTATCGGCTCTTCTACCATTGCCCTCGAAATATTGTTTTCTCCTAGATCGCCCCGTGAGTTGGCTTTGCCCTGACTTCGACTATTGAAACTCGGAGTGAAACTTGCCGCCTATCGGTTTTTGGTAAAGTTTTCGTTTAATATTAAATTCTTAAACGTATCGGAAATGTGTTAGCTGATCACGAAAGGGTGTGTTGGCGCGTTTCTTTATTTCGTGAAGTAATTTTTTTTGCTATTTTTTAGGCTTTTTTGTGGTTTTTATGTCTATGTCACTGTGTGACATGAAAAGATCTTTGCCCGTAGGGTTGCAAGAGCTGGGAGCAAATGGATGTTCTGTGTACCAACCAATAACATGATAGTGATTAGCAGAAGATGGTGTTTGGCTTGCACCATGACTGGAATTCCCAAGTGGGTTGCGATCTTAGCTGTTCTCATTGAGCCGCGCCAAATATCGCAGCCAACGGCGTTGAACAGTTTTCCTCTTCAGAGAAATTCGGCGGCTTCGAATTAAAGGCACATTCAAGTAACATCCAACCTAAAGCCAATGACTGTTCTATTTTCCAATAATTTTCTGTGTAAAATATAAAAGCAGGGTTCTTTATTGAGATTTTGCACTCGATGTTTGGGAATACAAGTACCAGCTTACGGTATCTCCGTCTTTCATACTTCTTTACCGACCAAATTTCACTCTTTAAAATGAGTGATGCCTGGTTATAAAAGTTGGTAGTCAGAGTGCAGATTTATAGTGTGCACCGAATTTTTCCTTCGCATCGCATGGACGTGCCCTCGAATTTAACATAACCACATGTGCTATCCGGGGGGGATTCTTTCAACCGGGCCCAACCACCTGAATCCTGTCAGTAACACGCGTGAGCAAGCCGCACACGAAAATGGTCAGTCGTAGTCACGCATATCTCGGCGGCGGTGGCGGCGGCGGAGTCACAATCTTTTATGGGAATACACTCTTCGCACGAGCCACGAAAATGTTACGGCCTATAAAATCGAAATAAAACTACCCCTAGCTACTTCTTAATACCATTACTTTTTATCTCACAAACTTTAAGTAACTTCGCAAAAATTAATTGCACATTAAAAGAAGTTAAAAACATCCAAACGTACGCTAAGTTCATTAACTTTTATTAGGTTTTTAAATAAATGCTTTGAGATTTGTTCTGGTAATTAAGTAAATCTAGTCTCTTCTTAAAGATGTTGTCGGTATTCACACACAGTTTGGAAACTCCTGTGGTTCACCCTATTTAGATTTCCAAATATCTATATGCACAATATTCTGTCTGGTGTTTCTCTGAAAACTTCACCTGCTCTTTCGTTGGGCCAACTCCGCACCTAGTTATCCGGGAGCGGTTCAAATGAATAACTTTACCCATTCACAGACTCTGGGCATTGTTTTCTAGTTGCCCCTAATTATCCACTGAGTTATCAAGGGAGTGCAGTTCAGACATCCTGTGCTTCGCTGCAAAAACATACTGTGTAGAAACTTTTCCAAAAGAAAACCAAATGCACAAAACAATCTCAAAATGCCCGAAAGCTTCTAAATAAAGGTAAATTCTGAATTTTAACGAACGCCGTGTGATACCGAAATACACCGCCAACATATCGACAACGTCGCAGGAATAACAATATTATGTAATGTTGCTCACTTTAATCGATAAATGAATTTGTAAATGACGTATACAGTAATAACTTGTCAATATAGCTAGTGATGAGAATAGCAGCATAGCGAATATTATAATAACGAATGAGTTATGTACCTAACCTATTGTCTCCGTAAGGGCGAATAATTATCCGAGTTTCATATCTATAAACGGTGGGTTGATTAAAACCGGAAAGCTGGGATCCCAATCATGGGTCTGATAATGAATGTGCGTATTGAACAATAAGGATAGAGAAGTAATTTATGTCTTCTCCCCATCAGTGATGAAGTGTGATCAGAAGTAAAGACAATGAGGCATGGTGATGGCGAGCCGGCTAGGTCGTTACGTGGATTAACGGCTTTGATAACAAAAGCCGGGACATATTATTTGATCAGTTCATTGACAATGATTGAGGAGCATCCTCGAGCGTCGTAAAAAGCTAACTTTTTCACCTGTTTAGAGCATTAACGGACAAAGGTTCAAAAGGGTGGGGCACTATGTGACAACGCGACTCAATTTCCTATTCAACTTATTTTTTCATTAAAAATGCACTTGAGCATCTTGCTAGAAGGTTATTCATTTAGACAAAATCTATTTCGTTAAAGCATATCATTTCTAGTGCCACGTTTTGATCGTTTTAAACTTCACCGCAGCAAGTTTCGTGTACACAACTTAGGATTTGATTACATTTTTGCAATCCCTGGTCTGTGCCATGTGCATTGGACGGTCACAAAACAAAGCTAATTAAATTTGTTTTTACTTCACGGAAACTGTCAGTAGCAAGGTAATGCCATTGACCACACGGGAAACACCATGCGCCAGTAGCACCATTTCTCGTGGCGCAAAAAGGAACAAATATTGACGCATTTTGAATTCGCACCGCGTGTAGTCAAATCGCAGCGGTTTCACGTTTTGGCCCACAATTAATCATCCGTTCGATTGGGAAAGTGCATGCAACGCCACCAAACGCAGCTTGCAGTGCATGACACCTCAATTATAACGTCTATTTATTCCACGAAATGCAATTTCACAGAAACGTGCACTCAGGAGAGTCCTCGCGTGCACATTACACCCCCCCCCCCCCCCCACCCCCTTCCACATCGCTATAGTGTGAACTTGCACTCCCCATAGAAAATGACTCAACTGCCGCGCGTTGATCTGGATGTGATTTTTGTCATTGTGGTAGTGAAATGCACCATTCATTCGTATTATAAAGGAACTTCCTAAATGTGGTATATGTGTGGAGTCGTTCTCGGAGCTTTTGTGGCGGGCGCTCTCGGGCCGCGAACATGAGTCGCTCGGTTGGGCACACTTTAGCCACACAATGAACCCCTAGGGGCCTCTCCCCCCAACCCACGACGCCGCGCCGGCGACGCGCCCTTATCGCAAGCAGCCTTAGCTATCACTTCCAGACGTTGTACCAAGATTTTCCATTGAAATCAGGCCAGTTTCACTTGTACGACTCCGTACCAAACACTTCCTCCGCCTGTGCCCGAAAATTTTATGGTCATTTTCATTTATATAGTTATGATCGAATTCTCGATGGTGCGAAGAGAAGAATGGAGATGGGAATTCCTATCTGGTAGAGGAATTTACAATTAAGAGCGTAAGATGCCAAAAACGTCAGATTAATTGATCAGTTATAGAAAAGCGAGGCGCATTGTTTAAAGGCGGATATCTCACGGTATGCATTGTATAACATAAAAAAAAAATTAAACGCAACGCTCAGAAAATTATCGAATATATATTTCTAAAACTTCTGGCAGGAATTAATTTGCTACAAACATCCCAAACACGCATTTCGCACATTCGCGGTTCCTCTGAGCTCGTAACACAGTTAAAACCGGGAAATTATTCGCTATGAATATTAAATTACGACAAAATACGATGTGCAATATGATTCCAGTGACCAATTAGTGGGCAATGTATATTCGCCCGAGCTTAGCGGGGCGTTATGGTTATTACGGGTCTAATTGCGTCGCACAACTAGCATGCATCACTGACCCGCCTGCAATCCACACGTGTGCAGTGCGAATCAGAGTGCACCGATGCACACACGTGGTTCGCGACTGACCGCTCGGTGCATTTTGTACTTACATTGCACTCGCAGTTTGACCAGTGAGCTGGTGGTCTCGCCACGTGCGTTTGCCGCCAGGCACGTGTACCGGCCGCTGCTGTGACGGGACACTCCTTGAAGTACGAGACTACGAGTGCTCAGGATCACCCCCGAAGACACGTTCTGCGTTACCAGGACGCCCTGCAAGTGAAAACACGTTGCTGACTAAACGAAAGGTGCACGTTGCCCGGGATAGGAAGCGATGTTTTAGCCAGATGGTTTCTAAAACATATGAAGTGTTATATAATTGACAACGGTATTGTTCAATAGCTGCGATCTCGTGGACTTGATTAAATTTATTTCTTAAAGAAAATGGTGCTAATATATTTAATGCTTCATGATTGAACAATTCTGCTGTCAATCTAAACCCGTTTGACAAATTGACAATAATTGGAATATTGCTGATTTGCCCTACGTGTGTATATAGTTCAACGCGAACTCCAATCAGTTAATAGACGGGCCTGTCTTATCGGCACAAAGGAGATGAAGTGACGTTCTACTAGTTCCAATCATGCGAACACCTCCTGTAGACAATGCGTTCCCTTTTGTCAGAGGCCGTCATGTTAGAAGTCATTGAACAAGCCCGTGAGACCATCTAGGAGCGTGTTCGCTTGTCAAACAATCCCATCTATTGTCAATCTGAGAGACGCGCGACGACAATTTCATTAATTCTACAGGTGCTTTCCTGGCCTGTATTTTCCAAACGTGGTATACTTAAAGTGAAGTGTTAGAATTTAGCACCCGTTTCCTCTATCCAACGTAATTCTGAGATAAAGGCGCGCAGGGTGGACGTTTTGGGCGGCCGGGCACATGGAGGGTATGGGAATGGTGGAAGGAGAAAGAGGTAATGTGTCCCCAAAGACTAACATCTCATAGATCGATGCCTTACTTCGTCCCCTTTCTTTTCACCATTAAACTCCTCTTGCTCCTAGTTTAGTGTAGTTTAGCTCCCCACTCCACTATTTTTTTCGCCACACACATCTACCACCAAGTTTCGAGCGCGAGGAAAACTGAAGCCAAAAATGCCTCCCCAAGATTGCTAATACTCTCGACTCCCCGTGCGCTTGTGATGTAGCGCGAACCTTATGGAAACTGATATCACCTCTCTTGGGTGCTATATCGGTCACACCATACTTAGCTGGAGAACGGCTTTACAAAAACAAAGTGGCACGCCGAAAAATGTCTTGGCTTTTGGCGTCATTTCGTAGACGTTGTTTATCTCTACTGTCTTTGGCTCTGGATACCATACTGAAAATTATTTTCAAAGTCCTATTTGACTTCCAAAGTATGACCTTTGTGCACGAAAGTTTTGCACAATCGTGACTGTTAGACAAATAAGAACAAAATCTTTTTTCCCAAATAAAAAATGCATAAGCGTACTACATTTTTAGTAACGAAGTTTGTAATTTTAAATACGAATGCATGTGTATAGTTTAAGTCTTTGATCTGCAGTGGGAAATGGTCTCAGTACTCTGACATAAATATGTATAACCGATCTCCCATTATTTCTTGGCTACTACGCGATAATGATTACAATTGCAAATGTCATGACCGGAGAAGAAATTCCTCGTGGCGTCCAAACCGGAACCTCCCTTCCTATTCCACCCACCTTTCCAATCCATTCGTTCGTCGCTATGCAGCCGGCGCTTCACAGTCACAATTCCCAGCGACGCAAATCTTCCCCAATCCCAAATCATCTATTTCCTATATCTAGCGCCCATACTCTCCTCCCTGCTGCTAACGTTTTCCCACCTGAACCCGCGGAAAATGGCCGGGATTCGGGAATATTGCGCCAACGCATCTGTCATAATTCACCGTGAAACTCGTAAGACTGCATTCTACATCATCTTCGACGCCCCAGGTAAGCCCACGATAAGGCGGTAGAACTTCGACAAGCCAAATGTTCACGTGGAGGGCGTTAAAATATTGTTTTAGTCAATATGGATGCATTGCAGCACACTGGAGGAAAATGTTGGTTTAATGCGGTGAAAAAAAAAAAAAATTTACCTACACTTCTTCATCGAAACTAAAATGCTAGGTTTTAAAAAGTAGCCAATTAACCATTAACCGCATATCTGTAGATAAAAAAGCACCATTCGTATTAATTTTAAAGAAAACCTTGGGGTACACTTCATTTTAATTTTTAATTTTCTTTTTATCTTTTTCACTGATTTTAGAATACAGTTAGAACCATGAATTATTGCAAACGTTTTCGTTACACATAAACTCGAATGTCAAAACTTATCGCATACTTCACAGTAGCTAGGTGCCACACTATGTTCACTGCGGTTTCAACTTTGGAACATAATGAGGTGAAGCTGCAGAGTGTCTGTCATGCTGTGCATTACAATGAAGATGAACTATCACGAACTATACTGCACTAGAAAGCGGATCGAATGACACGTTCGTACTACATGGGAACAACTGTACTCACATTATGAAGCCACGTTATCTTGTGTTCCTTGGGATTTGCGCGAATGTTGCACTCAAAGTAGACGTCATCTCCTTCCTTGATGTCGTCAGGATTCAGTGTATTCCCCAGGCTGAGCGACACCAACGGTGGATCTGAGAGTAAACAGAGCGAATGCAATTGATTATTTATAGTCTAAATTGCATCGTTTAATATTTACACAGTGGTCCAAATATTTTTCTTATACTTCAGAGACCCCTAAACACATCAATATCCTATTATCTTGTCGCATTTGGGTTGCTATAAAATATTCGTGCTGTGTGTTTTGCAAGTAGGTGTAAAATCTTTTGCTCAAGAAGTGAGGATATACGAATAATACGGTAGATAACAAAAGTACAGTTTTAAGCAAATAGGGGATAGGTATAGGCTAAGGCAGGTGGCGACATGGTGGGCATAGAAACATTCTCCTTTGTCCCCGTCCTATTCGATTCCATTGCTTTATCGCCGATATGCACGGGATACGCTCACGCACATATTCGCAATACAGTGTATACGCAAAATAGACTCACTCTGTCAGTCCATTGTATAGATTTGTTCCAGATTGAATTTTGGGAGATGTGACGAATTATTCTATGCTCGTGGATCACGTCGCTACCATCGAAGCTGAGCTGACAATGACATGAAACAATTTGGAACTCAATGGAATAATTCCCAAAAAGGAAACAAACTGGTACGTGGAGAGGCGGGAAGGCAATTTGACACGGCTGCGAGAAAAAAAAGTGGAACGCAATTTAACTCGCCAACAAATCGTTTGTAGTTTCATTTTTCTTAAAGCCGTTTAAAATTGAAATGAAAAACTTGTGTTTATTTTCCATCTGCTTCAGACAAATTAAATCAAGTATGCAAATCTGCGGCTAAAATTCGATGAAGTCGCGTCGGAAAAAAGCAGCCGCCAAAAATTATGCAGCATCCTTTAGGAAAAATGTTATATTTTCATTAAATTAAATTAATTAAAAACTAAAAGGCTTGATGGTGATGAGCACTAATGGTCGCGTATCTTTTGAAGAGAAAAAGCCAGAGTAAAACTATACCACTTGAAGTCAAACATTTCACTAGCAACGTTCTAACGCTCGTAGCTCACCGAAAAATTGCCAATTTATATTGCTTCCTTGAGCTTGATATCCGGAATCCGGATACAATAGGAATTTAAAATGTCTCGTCCACTGTTACAATGCTTTTATATCGTTATACGAGTTAAGGGTCCTTTGAGTAACTTCCATGCTTTTTATCTTTATTTTTTGCCCGGAAAATATCATTCTAGAACAAAGAAGAAGAAAGCGATTGGTGCTCATCAAAGAATACCCACGCGTCACTCCCAGCTCTGCCCCACAAAAGCCTCGTCGCTAGTGGGCAACACTTTTCGCACTCTTCGTGAAAATATTTTTAGAAATTCACCACTAACAGTAAAACATTGTATGATATTATTATTAAACAGCATTAGCATCACAAGAACGAGCGGGCTTCATATTTTATGCATATAGCTACACACAATATTTCCTTTTGAGGGCGGAAAGTAAAAGTAGAAAGGATGAAGAATGGTTCTAGCGGATAGAGCGAACGTCCGTTGGTGCTTCGCTCTGCGGTAATAATAGGTCAAAGCAGGCTAGCTAATGAAACTTTGAGGATACGCTTTTCATGGATTGTTTATGCAAAGGGAGCTGTGGGAATTATTTTAATGTTTTAATGAGCTTTTGGCACGGATGTACCGCTGACTTGCGAACTGGCAGAAATAAAATATGTTTCCAAAGAAAAGACCAAGATACAAAAAAAAAAGTTACTACAAATACTTTATTTTTTAAGCAATGTGAACACCGAGAAAAATGTTTAATCTATTTTCAGTTTCAGCACGAAATAAGAGCCTCAGCTTGAGGTTATGGACAGACAGATATAAAGTCTCTAAAGAACAGCCTCATATTCAGGTCATACACAATACATTTCCAATACCAATATTGTTCAATGGATGATCCATGTCGAAGTGCATTAAAAAAAATTGATTCGGCTATGAATTTAACGGATTCAAAATAACATAAGTACTGTGCTAAGCCTTAGAGCCTGTTGGAATGTTAAGAAAATAGTATTGCATTTTTATTTATAGGTACCATTCATTTTCTTTGCAGTATCGGGAATGAATAAAATATGAGTAGTGAGAGATATGATATTACACATAGTATTGTGTACTAGCAGTTACGAATGCGTTTTATCCTTTCGGCACACAAAAAAAAAACACAAGTACCAAGTTTGTTTTTGTAAGAAGGCAGAAACACGATACAACCAATCGTTTGGATAGAAATTAAAAAAACTGTACTATACCGTGAAAAAGATTTTTTTTTGCTATAGCATGCACGTTTCCTGTTCACCAATTCTGTTTTTCATGATTGTGATACGCTTACACCATGACCTTTTGCCCTTGCCATCACTTAGATAATCATTATCCGGGAGTATACGAAACACTCTCTACCACGGCATTCAATTAAATATGAAAGATGTTGCACTACCTGAGATACGTCGAAATTTCTACGTGGAACGAACCTGTTACCATTCAAAGTTTGAAAAAGACAACACATTAGTTATATGTAGCTAAGCATAAGGTAGGTAGGTGGGTGAAATACTCACACACAACGTTAAAGGTGAAGCTGTCTTCGATGCCTGAACCAGGAATGCTGGGATTTTCACCGTGACATTTCAGTGTCTGGGCGTCGTCTTCAGGCGTCGGTGTGAATGTTAGAGTGCTCACTACCGACGTCTCATTGCCCGACAGCTCAATCTGAGGAACGACGCACGCTCATTTTATCATGCGCTCGCATTTGAGGACATTACATTGTAGCCCCTACCGTACGAGAAACGTATTATACTTTCAATTATTTTACTAATGTAATTACGCTTTAGTTGACATGGTGTGCCTGTGGGATTTCGTTTCATGAGGTTACCTAGAGTAATTTTCACAACAAATCAGTATTGCATTATCGTATGGCATACTATCACCATACACATGAGACTCTAGAATGTGTATTAAAAGTTAGGGCTTGCATATGTAAGCTTGAGTAAAGCTTTCAGCTGTGACCTGATTAGAAATTAATCCATATTCTGTCAATAACAAAGTTCATAAACTTGATCCATGGAGAAAAAATGCAACGGCGATGAAGGCTAGTACATTAGCTGCAGAGTAAACCTTCAGAGTAAAGTAATACTATTATCGGTTCCCCGGGGAGCTAATATTTCAGCTGAAAATAAATTTGTTAAACCATTTACGTTTAATACTTCATAGTACTAAAGCCAAGCTAGAAAGCGCGAGATCTAACTTCTTGGAGAGTTCTTGGAGCCGGTAGTCCCCTTGGTGCTCTTCGACAGGAGTAGGCTACGTGCTGGCACCGGTTTTCCCTACCTCCCTTCTAGGCTATGTTAGGTTCATCATCATCCTCATCATCATACACACGTTCACCGACACCATTATTAGACCAGTGCCGCATGGCCAGTCGTCAAAACAGTGCGTCGTTAAACACCTCAAATCAATAAAATAAAATAAACATTAACCGAGGATCTCTTTCCTGTCCATAAATCCCATTTGAAATTCTTACAGGATTGTCCTGGGTGACCTACCAAATCGATCGTCACAACAGTGAAGACTCTGCGATTTATTCTACTAAAATGCATCCAGTGAACAAATACTCATTCAAATACACGACTACATCAGCAGCAACAGAAAGTTTCATTTTCTCTATTTATTCGATATTGGATTTAAAATTGCAATTCTCAACAACGAATGCGATGTTCTACTGAATTATTTTAGAAAAACGGACGAACGCTTTAAAAAAACCTTTCGAGCTGAAACAAGCAAAAACCTTGTGGCTTTAACAAAAAAAAAACATTACAACGACACTCGGTACCAATGTTTACTAACTTCGCATACAAACTAGTCGTTGAAGTGAAACACCGAGGTTCTTTTGTCACTTACCTTTCCGTTCTTGAACTTCCTGTTTTGACGCCACCACGAGACGACAGCCTGGGGTCGCGACCCTGCCGCTTCGCACGTCATTACGTACTCCTTGTTTGTCTCCAGCACTTTCGGCTTGGATAGCAGACGCACGGAAAGCGGCTTCACTGCAATTAAAACCAAAGCAAAAAACACAAGTAAGCTATCTGGATGTCGTTGGACTGTCAGAGAGATTTGTATGTTTTACTATTTAGAGGTTAGGTTAAGAGTTGATTCAAAGACATATAGAGGGTTATAGACAGGTTTTTTTAATGTTATTTCTTGCTGTATTCACGACCTTGCATCATATTTACCTGCCATATTGGGTCCAAATGTAATGGTATGTCATTGGCATTGATCGATTACCCTTAACCCTTTAAATTTTAAATACAACCAATAAAGCTGCAAAACTGGTTTGTGCCGACGAAGCTTCTGTTTAGTTTATACCTATGGCATACCCACGAGATGAATTGATCAATATACTGAATTAAAATTTTAACAAATATTAAACTATACAAATTGGTTGTCCCTATGCGTAAGTGGCTACAGAAACGAGCTTGAATGACACGAGTAAAGAATGCAACACCCGCCGTTCGTCTTTGCTAGGTTAGGTATGGTATTCACGACTCCCCAAGCAGTTTGCGATTTTGAAATAAGCCATTCGAATTCGATTAATGTTGAATTCCAGATATTTTCTTGTCCACTGTTAGCAACCAATATTCTTCGTGGGTCTCAATAAAGGCGTCTCGCCAGTTTCATCTGAAGGCGCTGTGCTGGTGCAAAACGAAGAGAAAATGAAAAGCGGCACTTGAACCGTATCCAGCACTCACTGTGCTACGCGACATGTTCAATAAAGATTCAAAAAATTAGAGTATGCACTCACTGATATAAATTCCGTACATGTAGTGCTTTGTGTTACTTTCAGTGTTGTATTCGGGAGTCTTTTTGCGTAATTGCTTTCACAGAAAATGCACCTGGGGAAAGGAGAAACTTGCTCTCGAGAATTTAACAGAAATGTGATTTTGTCTCGTATAGACCAGGATTTACTCGTACTCGAAAGAATACCTGGGAGCATTTCTTCGTATTCGCTAAAAATAAATGCAAGTTATCGCCATATGATTGTTTTTAGACTCATGTCTTCTTGATTTAAGTTGTATATTTAAATTTATTTATTTGTTAAGTTGTACATTTATTAGTTTTTTTGAAATTTAGTTGTTCTTTACTTAGCATTCAAAATCCAGTTCAAATAGTTTTTTGTTAAACCTATCACCTATACCGTAAATACATACTTAACAACAAAGTTTTCAAAATATTGTCTCAAATAAACTATTTTCTAATAAAATGATTAATTTCTGTTTACTGTCTGAAATATTGCATGTAATAATGTTGAGTTTCACGAGTGGTAAGAACTATGAAATTTAAAAAATCTCGCCCCTTTTTTGAGGTTATAAACTACTCTCACACTCCTTCTTACATTGACCACGATTGGTTACTAGCATTGTGCATCAGTGAAAAAAAAACGGCTTTTGGGTTGGACACTAAAGCTATTAAACACTAACCGGGATTCTTAAAAATTTGGGAAATTTTACCAATTAGATACAAAAAACAATACTATGCATTCACCTTCTTTTGTCATAATATTTCCGCACACCTATGTGATCACTAGACTCAAATGAGTTGTAACTGTACTCACAGTAAAGTTCCAAGCGAACGGTTCGTTCTGACGGCAGTATCAACTTGGTGTTGCTGGCCTGGCATTTGTAGGTGGTGTTGAGGTGTCTTCTATGCACGCGAGGCACCTCAAGTCGGTTCACTACCACGTGATGCCCTGTCGTCTCCAGCAAACCGTCTTTCAGTTTGTCGTTCACGAACCACGAAACGGTGGGCACTGGTTTTCCTGTAATCATGAACAATACAGGCGTGGTGAGTTGGTGAATTCACGTGCGGAGACCAGCTCACACATTTGTCACATGCTATGTTAATTATTCATTCTTGTTTCAATGCAGAGGACAGAAAATTTAAAGAAAATACAGATAGAAAGTGGTTTTTAAAATATGATTACAATATTAAACATCAAGGGAAATTATACTCAAGTCATTGCAAACCAATTCTTGCAGACCAATCCCGTCCGTGCGATTGAATCGTAGATAAGGGTTAGGTATTACCTTCATATTTTTTTCGAAAGAGCGAATAAAAAACTGAAAAAGCACTGATAGTTACGATTTTTTTCAGAATGGTAGAAAAATTTCAGAACTTTCGGCTGTAAATCGTGGGAAATTTTTTTGAAATGCATACCAAGTTCCAAAATCTTTACTAGCGTTATAAAAGAAATCGTTTGGTTTACAGAGAGCGAAAAAAACATAACTACTGCTGACAAAAAATCCACATATTGTCTCAGAAGTGACTTTTTGCGAGTGAAATTGAGAATATCTCTTTGTTAGTTCCGCTCGCTTCACTCCCCAAGTCAAAAACAAATCCCGTAGTTCCTGATTAGAAATTTGTGGAGGTGGAGTAAATGAGTAGAGTATTTGCTCTGCGGGCTGCGTCTAGGAGTGTGCCAAAAAGATCAAAATATTTGTATTCCAAATCGATTATTTGGTACCTACTCAAACTATGTCAATTAGATAAAGCGTGAAAATGAATCACCTATCAGTATTGCTCTGCGGGCTGCAAGTAAAACGATTCTTTACTCAAAATTTAGTTTCATTTTGAATCATGCGTCAAAATTTACCTTAGATCACAGATATTTGTTACAATATTAAACAAATTCTTTTGTTTCTAAACATGTATTGCCCATTTATCTCTAAGCGGCAAAAATTAATGGAATAGATGTGCGGACTACGACTAGGAGACGAGAGAGCACAACTAACCAGATGGAATTACATAATGATAACAGACCGTTTACTGAGAAATTTGTTACTAAAGAAAATCTTTGGTGGAGGAGCCAGTTTTGCTTTGCGGGCTGCGTCTAGGAGTCTAGAATTTGCTGAGCGCTGTATTTTTATTTTTTCATTTTATGATATGGCATTCATTTTTTAGCCTCGCTCTCAAGCAAGCACATGCATATTTATATCTCCATAAGCATTCAGATGGATATAATTTAATTCGAATTGTCTGAAATGCCTTTGGGCTACGCAATAGCAAAAAAGCAGCAAAAATAAAATCGAAAAGTTGAATTGAAATAAATATTTCAATCTAAAAAAAAAAAAAAAAAAAAAAAAACTTCTACCAATGTGGTAGCTGCCAAGTCTAACTTTGTTGCGTCGATTAAAATTTACAACTGAACGTCCCTAGAGAATAAGGACTAACGAGAAACTGACCATACGGTTTGAAACGAATCTCCTTGCACCTGATGGGTTTACTAAAAGTTAGCATCTCTACCTCTTTCTCTCTTCCTCTTCCTCTCTCACTGTACAGCCACCCTTGTCTCTAGCACATACACAACACACAAACTGCCCAGAGGAAAATAAACCAGAGCACACATGGAATCGGCCTCAATGCCCGATATTACACTTCAATTATAAATAGGATAATTATTACTACATACCAACGCACGAAGCGTGTTTTTTTACAAACGCTGTGTGTTTTACGGTGTAAAAAATGAAAGATTCAGATCAGTATTTACATAGATCGCTTATAAATATCATTTCAGAAAAGAAACAGTTCCGTTAACATACAAATATACATATTTTGTTAAGCTGGAAAATTTAAAAAAAATGTATATTTGCTTGTCATAGAAGCAAGTTGAAATGTGCACCTTATGCAGGTAGACACGTAGGTTGGTAATAACCTAGTTGCGAAGCGATAATCCGGATGTTTTCTAGTTTTGTTATTTTTAAATAGTTTCATGTTCACACCGAGCTTCTAGAAAAGTACGAATAAAATACATTGAATCTGTTATTAAAACGTTGGTAAAATCTGCGTGGTATGGAGAAGCTCTCGAACGTTAAAAAAACAAACTACAGCACGTGTGCAACCAGTTTGCACACAACTGTTTTAATTAATAATTAAATTAAAGCAGTGATTATCACTAGCGTTGCTGTAAAACACTGCAATATTTCAATTGAAATCCCCGATCGAGACCTAGTTTTCAACTCTAGAGTGCAGTTGAGTAATCAAGTATTTTGCGGTAATTATTGCTTCAAATCCCATCTAGTTACCTCTCTCTCGGCCATTACGAGTACCTACTGAGCTTCGTTTTTATTTCTCCCTAATTAATAATGTAGAGAAAATCTGTACATTTGTAAGTCCCCTCGGAGTCTGACTACGTTACCCCAGTAAGCAGAGAAGCATTTTGATTCCACTTGCTTGTGATCATTATTAAAAGAGCACTTAGCCACCCGGAAGTGAAATGTGGACTTGGATTTGGATTTGGCTCAGAATTACTGTATTTTCTTTTCATAAATGATCCATTCCTGTTTTTTTTAAGCGACTCGTGCAGTGTCACAAAACAAAAGAGAAATACGTAATTAGATGAAATCTTATTTAAATTGCAAACGCTGGCAATGCGCGGGGTATTTTATACCCCGTTCTAATTATTGTTGGCTCAGGTATTGCTCAGGTATCTGGTATCTGGTATGCTCAGGTATCTGCAGTCCTCAAGACAAACCTACAGTAACCTATTGAAGGACGTTGAAAGTTGAACAAAAAGTTGTAATAGTAAAAGTCAATGATACGGACACTGACACCAACAATGCACTGCATTAGTATTGTTCGCGGGGTTGTGATGAAATGAAGATACACTAGGAATAAAATCTCATGAAATGCACTGCGATGGGATTTCATTGGTGTCGGAGTAATATGTTTGTGTCCGCCCCTTATTCTCGAGATAATGTAACATTAATATTTAGTAGTAGCAGCTACGTTAGGGGTAGCGAATATCATGGGCGGAAAGCACCAAGCGATAACAAATTACTCCCCAGGGACCACATTATTAGGTTCAACAACTCACGTGACAGTTTAATTCTTGAACCTCGATTAAAATAATTGCGAAAAAGTTGAAGTTGATAAAGTAAAATGACCTGCTAGGAGATTTTAAATTAAAGCGTACGTGCGTTAAGCGTGGAAAACTTGACTTGTCAAATCTCTACGGAAAAAGTTTTTTTTTTCAAATGATAATAATTCAAAATATTTTGTACAAGCTGGAGAAAAGAGAGTCGAATAAGTTTAAGACAATATGTTTTCTTAGATGCAATACGCCAAATCAAAATTAACAAAAAAAATCATCAATGCCTTTTTTTTTTGGTGAAAAACTGAGTACCGCAAACAATTGTGTGGATCACAATACATTTGCCACACAGTATGTCTTTTACCTAAATGTAATTGCAATGTAGAACTACGAGCACTGAGCATCATATAGAGACGCTCTACACCGTACAGCCCACTTACGCCTCTCTGGGTGAGTGATTAGCTTTGTGGGACCCAGTTTGTACCAGGCTTGACTTACAGACACATAGCGATCAATTGTCACTCAGATAAGCTCAATTAAGCTGAACAGGGATTTGGATAGAGTGTGTCAGAGCGTTTGCTAGCTCCGTATCAGAGCTGACAAATTATCTTGTTCGCTTCAAGTGTTAACTGGTCGAGCTACAAGTTTCACTCGACTTGGCCGACAATTATTCATGTTTATTGCAGTTGAAACTCTATTGTATTTTAGTAGCTATCAACACGAGCGCAGAAGTTAATTAGTTACGTGTTGAGTAGACTGCTGAGGTCTTAAAACACTCCAAAACGGTATTTTAGAACGCCACTCTAAACAAGTGCAGCCGAATAGGTGTGATCAACATTTTCCGTGTATTGTTAAAAAAAGGTGTGCTATTTTAAGTTCAAAAACTGCACTGAGAATCCACAAAGTCCCCTGGTGCTCATTTTTGGTTTAAGTTGTTGAAACTTTAAACCCCACCATTACCGAAGAGGCAAGTTCATATCAGACATCTTAAAAAACAAAACTACTGAAAAACTATCTTAACCCCTTTTTGATGTTTATCTGATAAACTTGTCTGTACGAATTGCCTCACTAACTTTGAACTGTCAGGTCACTTTTCTAGTTAATTTTCTAGATAGTCGTGGCGTGTTGGGGTCCAGGTTTCGCCCGAAAGTATAACACGCCTAATAAAATCGTCAGGGTTCGACCGAGTCAACGGCATCGGCATCGGCCAGCAATAAGCTGATTGTGCAAGATCGCTAAGCCACCCACGCTGTAGGCGACGCCCGGAAAGATCACCACCACCAGCGAAGACTAGCCAGATTAATCGGTGCGTTTGTGAACGAACAAAGGAACGGAAAATCCGACTCTATTCTGACGGTGTTCTCTTAATCGCATGGCGTTCCTTTATTTCCCTCTCGCTCTCCATCTATCTGGCCTACTCTTTAGAACTCTGCAGCTACCTTTCCAAACCTTAGCACCTCATAAATCTATCACTTCTCTTCACCTAGTCTCACAAATAACGTTAACCTGGCTGCAAAACGAATTCAGTCCCAACACCACCTTCCCTCCCGGCAAATAGATTGCGAAGAAAATCAGAATCTCGGTAGGTGTACTCATCTCCCACTTTACCTTCCCCATTTTCTCTCTTTCTCCATCTCTGTCTAAACATTTCAGTAATTCCTTTACTAAACACACCCTACTCGTTGGAACTGCTATAATTTTCACCACCCTGTGCACTACTAATCAAACATCGCTACATATTATTCCGATTCGCCCGTTAACACGTTATTAAATCGGACTTTGCTTCTTGTACTTAAACTTAATCACTGCCCTCTAATTTCCTCTAATCTTGTTTTGCTGACCACCACATCTGTGGACTCTAATTCAACAAAGACCTTTTCGGTCCATCTGCCAACAATCCTAATGGCATTAGCTAGTCCCGTATTACCTTCTCATTAAAGCACCCCTACCTCCCTGCACACACACACACACACACTCTCTCAGAACGACAGGGCGGCCTCTCGTTCGGTGCTTTAGTCTCACAGACCATTCAGAAAAGTCAACATACAATCCACATTAACACCTCAACATCCGATTGCAAATTAAATTCGGAGTACGTGGCTTGGATGACTAGAACTACCAGTATATCCGAAAAATTAGTGCTCGTATCATTCATAATTACTTATTTACAGTGGTGACAGAAATCGCACATCAATTTGTTTGCGTATTCACCGTTACAATTGCAATGAAGACATTCGCAATCAATTCAAGTTTCAAACATTCCAAAGATATTTAGACAGCTGGCTGGTATATCGATTGCCAATTAAAGATCTCATTCAAGCTTGCTGCCAGCTTTAATTACGCATAAAAGGTTAATTGAGATGAAAATGATGATTGAGTTTGAGCTGGTTTGAGTGGTGGCTGCAAATTAATTAAAATAAACGTTGGGACAGAGATAGCCGGGACTGGAATACGGATAACCGAATGGAAACTGATGAATATTAATAGGTGCAAGTTAAGCGTCTGATTTCGAGAGCCTTGTGTACCTACAGAGTACCTAGAAACTGATGACAAACGGCCAAGCGCGTTGATTTATATGATTCCATTGTATACCAAATGTATTGTTCGAGTTATCTTGTTGCTAATCGTAAGGTTCGGTGTTATTGGTTTGATTACATTAGGACAATGAAACTGTGGCCTATCTAGATATATATGCCATCAATAAATGGAAAATACATATGCCATTGGAATTTGGGAGCTGATACTGTTCAGTTCACCTTCAACATTGATTAGCACTAGCTTTAATTGGTGCAATGCCCCCTTCAGCTTGGCGATAAAGGCCTAAATTGAGGTAAAAACAAAAATACAAACAAAAAACAGACACCGCGCTTAACTTGCCTGATTAATAGCAGGCGCACCGATACAAAAATTATCGTCCGCTTAACGATTCGAGAGAGGCACACAATTATTTATTGTCTGCGGCACTGGGATAATAGTAAGTATGTAAATGTAAATGTGGAGTCACTTACATTACGAGGTAGGTGCTCTTTACTAGATTAAAACGCCGCGTACAGCTGCGAGGTGTGCAAAACTGCGGTGCAGCAAAAACCATTCGAACGTTTTTTTTTCTCGTGAGCTTCTCTTTTTTATATTAATGCGAATATTCCGAACATGTTAGCCTCGGAGGCAAACATTCCGAAATTTCCTTTTCGTACGCACATTGGGAAATACGCAAAAGTAGGCGCAGGTAATTAAAAAGTTATGCCGTATTTTTCTAACCATTTAGTATGCCTATAAAGAGCATCAACACCAGAGAAGTATAATTGCAAGCACCACTAGAAGAGACTTTTACTTTTTTACGAGTCTCCACTTTCTACCTTGCATTCTCATTTCCATTTGATTTGCGCTTACTCTACAATTAAATTAAATTTAAACAAACCTAACATTGGGAAAATAAGATAACAAGCCCCTTGGTTTTAATTAAAGTGCTCGCTCATAAATATCCTGCCAGCAGCTATAGACTGTTGCTTCACGTTCATTCGGTGGATGTCAAACAATAATTTAGAGCCAATTTGTGTGTCTACCCTAATAAACTATTTAAGCGCAGAAAGCCTAAACAATAAGTTTGCTTAAATCACCTGTTACAGCTAGAAACAGCTTCAAAGCTTCTACTGTGCTGTAATTTAATCACGCCCGAGGTTTGATTCTTGAGAGAGATTTTCAATGCTAAAATATATAGCTCGAAGTCTGGCAAGTGATATCAATAAAGAATTTAATGTTAAGGTGATAGGTTTTCCCAGAAAAATCGTAAAATAAAGTTAAAAGATAAAAACGAAAGTGGTAAAATCCTGCGAATTTTTTTTTTTTAAGAATAACGCCTGCCCTATAGTACTATAAGGATATTTTGCGTTTATTGACCAATGACGTGTTAAAATAGTTCATACCGGGGCTTCGAGAACGCAAATTGCGTTCCGTTGTGAAGGAGCACTTTTCTTTTTCCCTTTTATACATCTATTTATTTATATAAATGGAAAGAAGAACCCCCTCGTGATTCTTTTAAGAAAAAATGCATTTTGATGAAAAGTCTCGAAAGTCATGATTAAAACAAAAAATCAGCGCGATTGTTTAGAAAAAGTGGAAAATGTACCTTTAAAAATTTTTTAAGGTGTCCTGCAAATTTCATTCTATCCGGTCGAACCATTTGGCAGGTAAAAATTGAACAACAAACAAACGAAACATTTTATTTATTTTTCGGGCAGTCTTAGCTCTGCCCGCTAAGCTAATTCAATAAAGGTGACCATTAATCTGAGATGATATCAAGCATCAACCGCTAGCTATCTTTAGTGTATTTGAAGAACGTGTCTTCTCTGCAAGGAGAAGGATTTCAAGACTTACCTCCGCGAACTTCACAGGTGAGGATCAGGTCAACCCCCTCGTTCAGGGGTCCGACCACCGCGTTGACATCACGCCCCGAACTGTCGTAGATGACAAGCTTGTGTGGCGGCACTGAAACCCGAAAAAAAGTATTTAGGTAATGATGTCACATTTTAATCAGAAAGGGATTGTAAGCCTCTGGGGCTGCCATTCAAAAGAGGGTAAAATGTTTGTGTTTTTTTTGGAATTGCTGCTAGATTTTGTGCCCACATGGCGCTTCCACTTACTTCCATCGGAACGGCTTAACGCACAACGTAGATTTGCGAATGAAACCCGTACCATAGATTGTCCCCGATCACCGTCTGTACACAGCTAAAGAGCTCCAAAAATAGATAGCTTTTTTCAAATCGAGTAAACGCGTTCCTGTATCAATCGTGTAAGGAAAACACAGACGCAGCTTTTCGAATTCAGTTAACACGAATCGAATTCCTAATCAAAAATATTCTCACATCGCTGCCCTTGAGCACGTTGCTAGAAAGCGAAACGAAAGAAGCAATGTTGGTTTTACGAAATAATTTCAACTACCCCTTTTTTTTCTTCTGCAATGATAACTAATGTATAAAGGCAAGAAGATTTCACAATCATCATATATTTCATTACAGCTGTGAGCACCCCATGCATAATGCATTTGAAAGGCAAATCAAAGGTAGGAAGTAGACTCCGTAGCACCACCTTCGACGAAAGTGAACTTGCAAATGTTGATCCCTTGTTTTACATAGCAAAGCTATGTGACTGTGCAATCTTCACATTACTTCAAAGTCGAGAAATCTTGATTCATTATTAGAATAGTAAGTTAAAACCTAGCTTTAACACTATTACTGTATGCAGAACATATTGCTTCGAGGCTGGTAGAGAATCGGAAATTTCTTGCCGGCTATTGTAGCCTGGGGCTCGATGTGTAGATGTGGGAGGCTTCTTGGGTTTGTGTTGGTAGATTTGAAGTTAATTTGGAGTAGAAGTTCTCAAGTGATCTCCAGAGGCTCAAGGCAAAGGGCTCAACGAGTCAACAAGAATTTCAACACGCTTTCAGACTGGAACTTGATGGTACACTCATACAAAATCGCAGGTCCCTGTAGATCTATACAAGAAGCAACGTCCCATCTCCATAAATTCCACCGTAAGGGAAACGTATTCGCCTACTGTTATCTCGGGAAATATAATTTTATGTGTGACTACCGATTATTAATTCAATTCGGTTAAGATTTTGCATGCATAAGCAACGCGAAAACTATAATTTCGTTACCTAAAATTCATAATGTAATTTATCAAACCTAAGCGTCAGTGGTACTTTATAAATATAAACTAATTTAACCCTCTTTCCACTCCCATTCTGCTTTAATTTATGTGAAAAGTGGAAAATGTCCACAAGAATTGATGGGATTGCTTTTCCCTGAGGTACAGCATCCGAGATTACTTTCTTAGCAATTTTTCTGAAGACATCGAGTGTACCTTCACCGTGAAAAGCAGACAGGATGGAGTTAAGCCAAGAGTTTCTCTAAAGAGTGCATGTTTAACTATTTCCTTCCGATTTCGTTTGTCAAAGCTTATTGGCTTCAACGTTTCGGTTTCAATGGAATCAATAATTTAACATTCAATCCACTTTGCAAGAACAATGTAACCACTTTGCCTTTACAATTTTGCAATAACGCGTTCCTCTTCGGCTTACACGCCCGTTTCTTTGGGCGAAACGTGAGTTTCCTCTAGATAAACCTCATACCCCCCTCAACACCCAGGGGCAAACGTATTTCCAAATTAAACTGCACGTTTTTATAGTTAAATAATTGCGGTTCGGCGCAATGTGGCCACATGCTTAGTGCTGACCGGAAATTTCCCAATAATCATTTAATTAGATCCATTTGCTGAGTGAACCGATGTTTTATTTTGATCAGTTGGCTGTGACGCAATGTGAAGTGGATTGCCCCTCGGCTTTTCATTTAATAATGCAATATTTCGCCGGTAATGCATATAGAAGTGGCAATTACAGGTGGATTCCAGGCATGCATAAAATCAACGTGTTGTGTCCAAAATCACGGACATGGCAATTTAATTACACATAGGCACAGAACGATATGAGGTCGCTGATATGTTTTTGTCTTTGCAATATTAATTAACGCTTTATTTGTGCTTTGTAATTTTTGTTTACAAATTCGGTGGCACATAACACATTGTAATAATCTTAAATTTCGTATAAAACTCATTCCTAGTTTATTCATACGATATTAAAAGTCTAATGTTTTTATTAATAAGAAAATGTATTTAAGTACAACATTTGAGTCCTGAGATATTTCATTTAGAAAGTTTAAATGTGTTTCTAGAGGAAAATCGGTAAATTTCCATAGCAGATACTTATTCTAGGGTGGGGTTGTTTTGGTGCTCGTTGGAACAAAGACAATTCATCAAGTACGGGCTGACTCGTAATCGATATACCGCTTAGCTAGCTCGCGTCATGGATAAATTAACACATTTAACGCTCAGCTGCAGGTAATGTATTGTTTCTCGCTCACTCATCCTGGATTTCCATTGTTCGTCGCTCACTCATCCACTGATCCATCCCTGAAGACTTCAACCACACCACCACCTAGACGAGGCGAGGTAGAAGGTTAAGAAGCAATTAACAAGATTGCCCTCTCTTGAATATAAGCTGCTCGTGGGGTTGCTGGCTATTACACGCAACTAAGGTGAGGCAATTATACAAATTAGGTAAAAATTAATATCAGCTTACAAAGGTTTTTAAAATTATGATATCACTTTTGTGAAAATCAACATTTTTAACATCGACATTTTTTCTTAGGCAAGTAAAAAAAAAATTTATCTGGGCAGAAAAATATTTTATTTTGGTTGAGTGTAGACATTAATCAAATTAAGTTGATTTTTATTTGGTTTTAATGTTTAGCGCGTCACGTGTTCTTGGTTGCCGACTGGAGACTTTAAAAAAGAGAAAACTTTATCTCGGTCTCTGAAATAAAATTATGGCATGGCAACCTTAATTTAACTTTTACTTCATCATTAATTATAAAGAAACTGCCTTTTTATCACACGGCTTATGCGACACTACTCATCCTACAAAACAAAGCCGAGCGTTAAAGCGAACCTTCTTTTATTGCACACAAATTTGGGAAATTATTAACGAACGCTTAGCTAGACATAGGTACTTTCGGCGGGGTGTTTTTAAAAGTGTTAAAATTAAAAAAAATTAAAAAAATGCAAATTTAATTTATGGAAGTCTGTACCTTGAGGCTATGTATCACCTTGAACAAGAAAATGAATGCTTTTTTATAATTTTGTATATGTAATTATAGATCTTAAATTAGTTAAAGTACACAAAGACAATTTAACCGAAACACATAACTTTCCGCAACGAGGGCTAAATTACATTTGGTGACAGAAGTCGAACTGCACCTAGCTAATTCAGCAAAAATAGGGGCTTAGGCGCCAAAAACCCACGCACAGCTATAAGTGCTCCAGACTTTTCCAAACTTTCTCTTCGCGCTGCACAAAAGTTCCTTCATTACATTTTCTCCGTCTATCCTATTCCTCTTTTATGATGTCATTCGTAACTCCATTAATCTCCCATACCTTCCTTCCTCATTTATTACGTTTCCTTTTTGTCTCCGTTAATTTTCCCTTTCGCTCTCGCTTACCTTTGTCATATTATTATCGTAATACATTTAACGGCGCTTTCAGACCCAACTTTTCGCTTTCCGCGGCCCAGTTCCGAGGCACCGTCCCTCTTTCCAGCCCCAAGACTAGCTCCTGATCGGAAAATCATGTCGCGGAAATATTTACAAGTTTGTAAAATTTATTTAGTTGCACAGCGAACGTAAACCAACTTACTTTTATTCAGACATTTAACCTACCACCGCTTTACAATTCAAACAAGGCAAATAATCTTCTTCCAAAGGGAATTTTCTGTGAGTAAGACCCATAAGCCAGCTAGGAAGTATAACATACCTGTGCATATTTTAACGAAGCATTACTTTTCGCGCTTTATTGAAGGCTCTTGATACTGAAGCCAGTGAAACCGTTGGACTGCTCACTTCCGTGTCGCAGAGTTTCGAATTCTAAACGTCACTCTTTTAGGTTCGTTGCATCCCTTGATACAACCCGAACAACAGTCTTTACAAACTCGACACATTTACAAAATTACATATCCATGATAAACCGTTTTGTATGGTTTCGTGTGTGAATAAACCAATTGATGAGGATTTCAATTTGATAATGTTGGTCCTTTGACAGGGGTTGAATTTCATGTACCATTGTTTGCCGGTGGTCTAGATGTCAGTGGCTAGCTTGCTTTTATTGTTTTCATTTGATGGTTTGCTAATAATCCACCCGATAGACCACCGGGAGGTTTATTTTCGGATTCATGGAGATAAAAATAAGCATGAGCGCTTTTGATTCTGTGGTAGGTATAAACTAAATCATGTAGACAAACCAGGTAAACGGTCGAAATGCATGAAAAAGTAATGACATATTTGTTGTACATTCGGATCCAATGTAATGAGATATGTCTACGCCTGCCCGTATTTAGAATTTCTGGAACCCTGGACAAAATAAAAAGGGGAAACATCTCCCCCTTACTTCTCCCACATCACCCTCTGACATTTATCAACGAACATGAACACCTTTACGGTTTTTTCGCAATAACACAGTATCATTTTACGGCTTAAAGATTTGAAAACAAATGTTTGGATCTCTTTCCACTCAAATATGTTGCTCTTTATTGTCTATTTAAAGACCTTTGATTATGAATGAACACAGAATATTCCACATAGAAGAAAGAAAGTAAGCCAATCACTTGCAGGCATTTATGTTGTCGAATGTTTCTTCAGTGAAATGTTGTCAACATTTCTTAACCACTCGAAAAGGTTTACAGGACACATCCCAGGAAGAAAAAAACCAAATCAACGTAATGTTTGGAGAAAGTTGGAGAGTGGAGTAAGCAAATTGTTTGTTTTCATTGCTAAATATTTTTTCCAGCCACTAAAAGTTGCCACCCTGCGCCTTGGGCCTGGGATTACATTCTCCATCAAATACACCTTCGCCTACACCTACAAATGTAAACCTTCAAGCTTCATGTTTCCTCCACTTTAGAAATGATATGCACACTCCGTGAAGCCGTTACTCACAGCAAACAATGCACATTCTACCGGGATACAACCAAAAACATGTCTAAGTATGATGCCGTCTATCTTTATTTTCTCTTTGTGCCATAGCAACGTAAAGATATGTCTTCTGGTGGCACAAAAGTACTCGAAAATGTAAGAAAATGCAGTCTTTCCTTCGAAATTACCTGAACCAAGAGTTTTGAGTTTGTTCACGTTGCAGGTGTCAAATCGGAAAAAAGAAAACTGGAAAAATCTACGGCGCTGCCATCCATAGCAACAGCAAACACTTTTCTTTATTAAAGACGTGAATGTTAGCTCTCGAGTAATTTCCCAACACTAACCCACGGAAGCACAACAAGAAAGTTGACAGTCTATAAATTGTCAAGCTGGCAAATCAGCGACTTACCTATGACTGTGAGGTTAATCTGGAAGTTTCTCGTCGGCGAGTTCTTGAAGTCGACTCTGCACCGGTAGATCCCCTCGTCGTCGAGCTGAACGGCGTCGAGGAGAAGACCTGCTGGATTGGTACCGGAAACGAACGTTGCACGTGGCCCGAACATGTTTGTGTCCGACCAATCGCGGGCCTTCGTGAATGCGCGACCTCGAACGTCGAAACTGAAAGTCAAAGAGAAATCACACTGGTTACATTCAAATTTATAGTTATTTGGCACAGTAAATTAAATTCGATATTGATAATTTATTTGTACACGAAACAGACTGGAGATTTTATTGAGTGATAGCTTCCAAGGTACCAAAATACCATGCGGTAAAAAATAAAAGAATAATTTTATATCAGACAGCCAGTAAAAGATAAGCTCATATTGCAGTTCGTTTTCGAAAATGAGAAGTAGGTTTCAAATTTAATTGGCTGGCCGTATTAAAACATTTCCAATTGACTTAGATTATAATATTTCGACGACAGGAATGATAAACATTGACATTGAACTACACCTTGCTACCTTCATGACATACCTATAAATGAAAATCCAAATGATTGACATCAAAACTTATTAAGATTGGGTGAAATTTAAAAAAAAAAATACATCACAGTCAAACTGTGGTGTATTCGCCAAATAGTTTTACTAATTCAAAGGTAAAATACCTTTTCGTTCAGCATAAATCACACATTTATGTATTAATCACAATTTCCATTTCTGAGTTAGTTTTCCTCGACGACGTTGAGATTAAAATTATCAGATTATTATCCCTTATTGTCGCTGGTAATGTTTGAAGTGTGAACAAGACCTATACTATATACACTACACCATGCACGCCTTCAGAATGTTATACGAAATAATTAATTGTTTCCGCGCGAATGATACGCGCTCTAAAACGTTCTTACCGAATTATCTGTGGCAGTTAATGCGATCGTACACGCAACAACGCCCTTCTTGCCCACGCCGGGGGCAAAAAGTCACAAATTAACTGACATATGCAGAGACGGCAGAAGGAATGCCGTAGAGAAAAAGCCACTCGGATTTAGCCCTCGCTAGCACGTCACGCATTTCTCAAATGTTTTCGACCATATCCACGGTTTTATTTTTAAGCAATATTAACCAACTAGCAGTGCATCCACTGCGCACGCAGCAGCGGAAAAAGCTCCGGAAAAAAGATATTATCGAGAGCAACTCTACAGTAAAATGTTTACCCCCTATGTTAGTTTTGAGGCCGTGACTCAATGTCCAGGTTCAATCTCACCCAATTCCAACTCCTTTACTGCTAAATGTCGACCTCCTTTGCTTGCTTCAAGGTCTAAACTCTATGTCCATATTGGTGAGTGATTAGTGTTGATAAGAGTTACCATAGTGATACTAATTCTGCGTAAAACGAACTAATTGAGGTCTTATACGCTGATCAATTTTGAGCCACTTTAATCAGATGCAGTTTTTATTTACAAAATTCGATTTCATATTTCGTATAAGAATAAACCATAAGAAAAATGCCAATAATGGCAGGAGAAGTGCCACATTTTCAGAACAGCCATAAAAAGTGCAAAAGAAATTTTTAATTAGTCGTTTTTTGCATTTTAAACATCTCAGAGGTACCTTGATATTGTCACCGGCTGCGCATACCGTTGCACTTCATACTACTTACTTAAATTAAGTAATTGCGTATTTAACATTACACACATTTAAATTTAAATGTTTACACTAAACACTTCGTGTTTGGAAAACCTGTTGCAAATTCACGGCATGCTGGAAATTTTTAAATTTTTTTCACGGCTTTTGACGTTGATGCAAAAGAAGTGTCACCTGTTTTTGCAATCTGTCACTCAAAATAAAGTTTAGTCGACATTATCTCTAAGAAACTAATTTAGTATATTTTGGCTGTTGAAAAATCCGTATTTCATGCTTAGAGTGCTTGCAATAGAAGTGCAACCCATAGGGGATTTGCATAAAAGTAAGAAATAACATTTTCGCTTGAAATTGGTTGTGGAATCTTATCCTGGCCGGGGTTGAATAATACACGACGTATTTGAACAATTTCTCAGCAATTAAGAATTAAATCGGCATGATGTTTTTACCTTTATGACCGTAGCGACACCGGGCTCATTTTTATGCTATTTGAAGTACATTTTTGTCGGAAATTGCAGGGAAAATGGTCAAAAGGAGGTTTATCAATGTATTTTTTCATGGTTTCTTGTTATTTTTACCCGCAAAAAGTTGTCTGATTGGATTTTAACATGACGGCCAATATTTTTTTTGTCGCACTCTATAATTAAAGACGTTTGGAATTTAAATTATCTGTTGAAAGATCACGGCATGCTCGAAATGCACTTTTTTAGCAAAAAATGCCCAAACAATGTACAAAAATAGATTCGCGACTGTTTTCTCAGGATGTTTCGCCTTTTTAACCCGCAAAAAGCGGTCGTATTGCACTTTACTTTGCTTTCGAGTGATCGTTGTTTAATTTCGAATAACAATCAACCATTGAAGCTTAAAAAAAAATTGCGCAAATTAGCTAAAATTGTCATAGACACTTTCAATGTGTCAAAGTTTTCCACCGACTGACCTACCGATCGACCGACCGACCGACTGAACCACGTGGTAACCAAGGGAACCAAATTTAGGGCTTTTATTAAAGGTTAAATTAAATTAAATTAAATTAAAGTTAAGACTATTTTTAATTAACGAACGTATTCTTTGAATTTTATACGTTCTTCTCAAAGATTTATTTTAATTATTTCATTTGGCTACGAAAATAAACCTCAAAATACACTTATAGTTCGGTTGTAAAATATATCAACCCCCTGGCAGTGGCGGTGCAGTAAATTAATTAATTCATAACTAAATTAAAACACGGTGAAATGAAGCTGTTCATGCAACTACGGAAATGCATTAGCACTGTGCATTATGCAACTGAATAAAGGTGCTTGCAGTTTTGACACAGAACATTAACTATGTCTCGCACGTAGGTGTGCTTGTTTTGAGGTTAGATCGTGGTAACTTTACTTTGGCAACGCAGAGCACTCGAGTATCATGCATAAAGCTCTTTGCTCAACTTTCTATCTCCATATACAGTATACACACACATACACACACACCTAGTTGAAGTTATACAGAACGTTTGAATATTTACACGGTTTAAGTGTCGGAGTACAATTTAGATTGTATTAGAGTTAAGCTTTGATCTTGCACGCTGCCAGCTCATAAAATAGTCTATCTAACGAGCCTAGATGTGGTTAACGAAAGTTAGCTATTCATTCACGTGCATATTTAAATGACGTGCTGTGCATGTTATTATTAAAATGTGTTTTTTTTAAATTGATAATGTTAACATAGGCACCCAGTTGAAATATCTGAGGGGCGTAGAGACATGCCACACGCTAAGATTTTAGCAGAGCTGATTTTTCGTTAAGTTTCTTTTGGTTTAACATGTTAATCAGTTAACCAGAATAATTAATGCTTCCGAAAATTTTCTCTCGATAAATACATTTATTTTCGATTGATTATTGATATTTAACGGCGCACTGTTTTGACAACTGACCCTGCGGCACTGGTCTTATGGCGTCGGTGAATGAGTGGATGATGTTGAGGATGATGATGAACCTAACCTAGCTTAGAAGGGAGGAGGGGAAACCCGATGCCGGCACGTAGCCTACTCCTGTCGAAGAGCACCAAGAGGGCCACCTGCTTAACGTCACTTCCGAAGGACGGTAAAACGCGAAAAACAAGTTTCCTCCACAAATCCATGCTGTCGAGAGGTTGATAAGCAAAGGGAATGAAGTTGCTGTATTAACTTTCATCCCTTCAACCTCTCTCCCGAACAGAACTGGTCATGTGTATGATGGTCATCCTATTTCTTTTCGGTCTTTAGATTTCCGAATTCAATTATTAGAAGAGATTATGTCGTGCCCTTGCGTCTATACTCTTGTTGGACAACATCTTCTAAAGCCTGAAGACATTTCATGTCGGCATCGTCCTGCACGCAATTGCAAGCTTACAACAAAGCATACCGTCTGACGGTGTTTGGTAAGCCCAACCCCCCGCGGATTACTTTCCGGTGGAAGCAAACAAACCGCCGTGGAGATTAAATTTGCCTTCCAGATCAAAAAGTCAATGCGCGTAACCCACAATAGATTGAGTCAGCGACGACTCTGCCATATAATTTTCAGACGGTTTAGGCGCAGATATTATTTTCTTGGCAGTATAATTCAGCTATCTTATTAAGTGAATACAATGTTACCAAATTAACTAAATTGATTTTCGCACTGTAGACTTATTATCTTTAGGTCGAATTCCATGAAATTTCACTTAAGAGTTGTCTATTTTTTAATACTTCGAACTACATGTCTGTATTGGTGTCACGTACTTATATATACGAGACTCTAATTAAGGTAATAGCTAACAATATAATACCCTACAGTGTGGAACTTTTTAAGCTTGTGTTAACAATATTATTTGTAAAAAAAGATTCAACAGTAATGCTTATTATACATATTTATATACCAAACTACGAAATACATGATACAAACATTACCAAAAATGAACAGTTACTGGTTATTATAAAACTATTGCAACCAAAAAAGGGGTTAAAACATTTGCTCACATTGTATGAAACTCGCGTGTTGTTGCTTTATAAATGTGCTGTCGAGAAACACAGATTAAATGAATTCGGCAATGGTTTTCCAAAGGCGTCGATGAGCGGAAAGAAAAACGAACGAAGTGATGGTTTACTATTATGAAAATATAAAATATGGGACTTCAGTGGTGTTATTATAGTTTTGGTTAGATTTTATATATTGTGTTAGCATATATAGCACTATATCTCGGCGAAACAATAAACATGTGCCAACTAGTTATTAATTCATTAAACCACGCTATATATGGACCTGCCGTTTTTTTTTTTTTTTCTTTACCACCCCTAGACGTCCCCTGCACGATATTGATTTAGTATAGGTGTAAAGACTAATTTGAAACATTAAAAAGAAGTGACATTTGTGTGACTGGTCATACCATTTGTTACTCGAAAGCCTATACAAATAGGTGAATAGGGAATCGGTGACTGGACGATAAATATCGATTAATACCAGTTGTGCGACGTATTTGCGAAGGGGTCCCGATAAATCAGCAGCTTGGCCTGAGGATGCATTAACAGTGAAGGCTGCACGTTGACAAATCAATCCTGCCCTCGATGTGTCAGCCGTGACCATGAGATCTATCAATCGGTTACCAAGTAATTGTTTCGATATAGACATGAACAGACGGCGGCAACACTGCCAAATAAAATTACAGGTATTTTACACTCAAAAGAAGTCAGGGTTTTTAGGAAGAATCCTCATACTCAGCTAAATTTTAATTTGAATTAGTTAGCTTTCAGATGAGATTGACAATACCATGATGTTTGACGATTTCTACCAAAAATGAGTCAACATGTGTGAAATCGTATATTATAAGCATAAATCAAATTTTAATATGTGAAATAATAAAATAACATAGTTTTATGTTGGCATCATCCTCAATTTTACAATTATAATGTCACGTTTTAGTGTTGATTATAACAAAATACCCCGCGCATTGCAAGCGTTTGCAGTTTAAATCAGATTTCATCTAAATACATCAACGAATCCAAAATCATATTGGAGTTATTCGAGTTGACATGTTGTGACGTGATATAGCGTCACTAGAATCAGAAGGACTGTAAGTCTTCACAGCCTCATGGTTCTACTCCTTGGAGAACTGTCATTTTCATAAAAATACACTAAAATCGTCTCCGAAAGCCAGTGTCCAAGTGGCTCAATGGGTGAGAGCAACACCTGCGATAAGTGGAGATCGGGGTTCGAGTCCCCGTATAGGGATCAATTTTTGAGACGGTTATAGTGTCGATAGTAATAAAATACCCTGCGCATTGCAAGCGTTTGCAATTTAAATCATATTCCATCTAGATACAATGTCACGTGTTTTCGTTTGAGGCTATATTTTACTGTCATTGTTGAAAAATACATTTTGGCTATTCAGTCTTGCACGATTGCAAAACTGGCCATTTCCTCGTTTCTTTCTCAACAGCCGTGACGGCGAAGCTCATAATACCAGAAATAGATGGATGATGTCCCTTCATTAAGATTTCAATCGTAAATGTCTGCAGCAGTAAAACGTGACGTCATACTCTGAGAAAGAGTTTTTTTTATACATAGATAGAAGAGGAAAGAGCAAATTGAAAGGTCAGTCGGCGAATTCCAGCTGAGCCATGATTTACAAGGTATAGCGCCACTATCGAAATGGGTCGTATACCGTAGCTACACAAATGAAAGTAGCGGAAATGGTAGGGAAAAGTAAACGAATGAACGGGACGCACCTCAGATTGCAAAGCCGTGAGCTTCAAGTTATGCCCAGCATAAAGTTTCAACTCGGACACTTATGGGGCGCCGGCTAAGTTAGTGCATTACCCGGCCTATAGTCACCTTGTTTAATCCGCTGTTAACTTCTCGCCTCCTGAGCAGAAGCTGCAATGAACCAGTGGTGGAAACTTGGGGAAATTGCAAGAGGTCGTCGACAAATTCGCTGACATGCTCTTTGAGGATTAGAATTCGACAAACAAGGCGAAAGACGATAGTTTTTACAAAGACCACAGTAGTCAGCTCATTTTTTGGCTTATTTCGGGAAATTTTAACCAAAGAACCCGTTTATATGCGATGTCCAGTAGCAGGGTCAGATACCCACGATGAAAATATATTTTTGAGCACATGAGAAAAACAACAAATATGCTGTCAAAATATAACTTTGAAATATTCTTTATTATGTTAAACGTTTATTTTGCTTCATGTTTACTAGCATAGGAAATGTGTAAATTGTGTTGATTTTTGTCCACACACAAGCGACTGGCTAATGTTGGCTGTATCAACACATTTAATTGAAAACTGTAACCAGTATTATTTGAGCGATACTGACTTATGAGTGAATTAATTCCACGAATTAAAAAATTCAATCTAAAAATGTAAAAAATAAAGAGTATCGAATCGTTAAACTAAGGACTTTGTGTGGAAATTATGTTAGTAACGCATCACATGTGGCAATTCGAGCTTGGACTATATCATCGCAAACGACTTCTCCTTATAACCGCCACTGAACAGAAACGTCATTCCTGGGTCGTTGTACAAGAGTCCTTCCACTCACGAGGATCGCTATTTCAATGTCCATCGGCAGTTTGAAAACTGCTCTCAGCGAATTTCGAGGTTTCACGTACTACTAAGGGTGTACGAAGGGCGCACAAAGTCGCGTGGTTTGACCCCAACAGAGAACAAAACGTCAGGCGTGGGTGAACACAGCACCCAAGCTTGGATTAATAACGATAAAGGAAATCGCAACTGCTAGGAGGTTGCGAAATATGCTAAACATATAGGTATACCTACATTCGCTTACTGGCACTTTTCATACTTTGCATTCAATTATGGAAGCCAATCGATATCATGCTAATGACTATATAAGCACATGTAAAGAAGGATATCCTTTTAAATATTCTTAGACGATAAAAATATTCCAACACTTAAAATTATCAGCATAATGTGCATGATATCAATCATGTGTATTACCAACTCTTATTAAAATAAATAGTGATTTACATTATAATTACTTCGATCATTAATTATAAACTTAAGCAGGTTCTCCCACTTGAAAGAAAGGAAATCTATATCGGTCAGAGAAATGTTTACTGAAATAAAGTACAAACTAAGATGACTTGAACTTTCTACGCCAAAAAACAAAGACCACGTGAAACTTAAAGCGGTATTTAGTAGCTTTGTATTTTGCCACACCGTGATCAGGGCAAACGTATACTTCACGGCTCAGCGTTTTGGTAGAGACAACTCCGTCGCACTATAGCGAAGAACCTTTTCCTAGAGAGGTCTACATTTTCTTTCCTCGTCGCGCTCTCGCGCGGCGGTGGCGTGAGTTAGATTGGAGGCGCGCCGAGGCGTGGTGTGCAGAATTCGTTAACTCGGCACCCAGTGGCGTTCTGAGACGTCCTTACTCTACCCTTACCTACCATCAATATCAGACAACGAGACAGCTAGCCGAGCCTGAGCCGCAAAAAACTTACCACGAGCTTGACTTAGCCGCGTTAATACCTTCTTAAGACCTGGGCTCTTGTACGTATGCATAGTAATATCCTATAAAGCTTGATGCTGCTTTTATCAATGCATGGCAGGGTTTATAGTGAACAAAATCCATAGTGGCAATACATTCTATCGCTAACTTGTAGAGGAAATTCTCGGAAAATGTCCTTAAGTGTTTCTTGCGCGTTCAAACATAGCTGTCGGCAAACAAATTGTCGATCACACTTTGATTGAGTTAGCCTGAATTGGCGAACGTTTTATCACAAATTGTTGTCGCTTATCTTAATCTACAAGACAAATGATTCCGTTGTAAAGCGTGGAAGGAACACATCCAAAGAAGTGACAGAAGAAATGTATATAGTGCACGTTGCTGAATACGGAAGGTAGAGAATGATTCGCTGCCATTGAAGTAAGCGTGTTGGGAAGTGTGGAAGATTGTGTGCCGGGGCAGATAGGGCACCTTGGTGTAAAAGTAGCGGGAAGCGTATTGCAAGGAGCGTGGTATGCCGAGCCAAGTCTTGAAATTAATCAATATAGGTATGAGATGTTCGCTTGGGAGCTGGCTGCAGAAGGACTAGTGGGCTGGATTTAAGGATGGAAAATAAGCGAATTGGAAAAAAAGAAAGCCTGAAAGTGGTAAAGGGTTAGGCGGACTGAAGTATAATAAGAATGCCGACAAGGGAGATGAGGACGAGCGGAGAAGACGGGACGAAGACGATGGTGAAATGTAGAAGCAGATACTTCAAATGAAGAGTTTTGCTCGTCTCGTTTTTTTGGAAAAGTGTACGGGAATTGCAACAAGAAAAGGTACGCAATTAACGGAAAATTTTCAAATTGCACACCCGCGGTTTAGTGTTACAGAATTTTGTTAAAATGCCAAAAATGGTAAGTGCGTTGCGTTCGATATTTTATACGGTTCATTTAATAGAACATTTCGTTCGCTACTTGCATGTAAAAGAACAGAGAGTGAATAATAAAATCGTAATAACATTATTTACACCATAATTTCCTGCAATAAGCTGCTGAATTGCGACTGAATTGCGTGTTCAGAGGGATTATTACAATTTGCATTTTATAGAATGAAATTATTTGAATAAACATTTTATTTAGTAAATACTTTTCCGTTTTCACCGCAGAGTAACTTAACATAAATTTTCGACAGGGTGTACTATTCAAATTTGGTGTCCTTCTTCCTGCCGCTTTCTGGAACTAGAAGACAATTAAATATCGTCCAATCAGCATCATTCTTCAAGACGGACGCGCAAAAAAGGAAACTTCAGCGACGAACTGCGAAACATTGCTGTGTAAGATACAAGTGGAGCATTCAATAGTACAAACAAGTGAGCGGGGTAGTATCCTTATAGTTTTACCATTAGTTTCAAAGAGAAGAGAAAGAAACTTTGAAATAAATAGCTTTCTATTCGTAATAAACATTCAGTGTGGCCAAGAGTGCGTACTTTTCGGAAAGAATTTGTCCGAAAAGATAGGATTTTTTTTCTGTGTTCACTGCCGCTTTTCATCGGCTGTCATGTGCGTAATATGTTATTTTCGTGGGTTTCGGCGCCCTATGCTAGCAATCCATCTATCCACGTTCATTCTACACCGTATCTTGTAGGTCATCCAATTCAATTCTTGTTATTTTTTCCACCTATTCTTCCAGGGAAAGAAGGAATTGGGTGGCTTGAAGATGAATGGACTTCGTCAACGAGTTTTCCAGCACACAAAAAAGACCCGCTTGATTTAGTTTGTTTTTCTCGAATTGTTATTTCTGACTCTCGCTTTCTATTAAAAAGCAAATTGATATTTTAAATTGTTTGTCAAACTATTCTTTGGTCAAGAGCCTCTCAACATTGAGTATCAAAAACTTTACTCTCATATATGAACAAGTTATACGTCACCTTTTCATTGTGCACCTAATCCCTACGAATTTTTATAAAAGAAGAATTTGTGCCTGTAATAAATTGAAATAAAAATTCTCGAGTCCAGCAGAAACTTTTTCCCAAAGCAATAACTTTCACCTATCGGTTTCCTAGCAAGAGCAACTATTTTTCTAGCAGTGTTAATTTAATTTCCAGTATGTACTCAAGACGGTTGGTCGTATCTTTGGCAATGTCGTGAGTCACGAACTCGGTGGAAAGTGACCACGACCCGCGGCCGAGACACGCGCTCGTCTGCACCGACAACGAGACCGACCAACAGCACTGCAGAACGCCACGCGACGCCACGTCACACAACACCAATTATCAATTACTTTCGAGTTTCGACACATGCCCACTCTTTGCTGCTTGATTTAGGCTGTAGATTTGAATGTGTCTGGCTACAATATTACAGTTTTTAATACCGTACCGTACTACAGTAGCGCCAGAATTAAGCAGTCTTCGTGAAAAATGGCCAGCAAATGGCTACTTTACCGAGGCAGTGCAATCACCGTAGTTTCGAGTGTTAAGAAATTTAATTTAGTTTTTTCTCGCAGTTAACTGGAATTTGAAATTGGTTCACGCTTAATTAATCTTTATTAATGCTAACCTCGACAATTGAGACACACGTATCGATATTAAAGGTTTGTAAGAAACAACGCCCGGGAGCGCAATTGGGTGGCAAAGACCGTTACCTTGTGTTACCGGCTCGTTTGCTCAGCAGAAAATTAAACATCAATGCTGGTCCTCTAACTATGTCTATATTCTCATTGAAAAAAACTATAGTTCTTTAAAATGTGTTGCAGATACGGTTTCCGTAAGTACGTGAGTAAGTGAGTAAATACGTGATTTGTAGTGAAAATGCGCACTGCCTGTCTTAATATTCATACGGTAAAGAAGGTGAGAAAACGAACGAAAACTTTGAAATGTAAGTAAACCTACATACCTTGTCATAATCAGGGGTGTGGTATTCACTATTTACGAGATCAAGTTTAATCTTTAGTGCGGTGTACAGCACTCAAGGGTGTTTCTTTTCATAACAAAACTTACTTGCAACTACTGTCAGCGTAGCGTTCCCCAGGCTTTAATTAGCGTTTGCTTCCGCTTTGCCTCTACGTCTAGCGTGAACAACAAGGATTTATTGTAATACATTTGTAAGATTCCTTCAATCAAGCACATTGTATTACTAGAAACCAAGTAGATGTGTTGCCTTCTACGTACATGATGTATATTGTACACAAATATATGCCAGCTTCTCAATAAACTGCACGCTCAATATTATGCATAGAAACAGTACCTACATTCATCTACTATGCAGATCTGACGAAAGCAGCTTTACATGGCCTGCGTATCTACCTGCATGCACTAGCTAACAACACGGTCTGAATATTTCATGATCTCGTCAACTAACCCTCTTCTTCTACCGATCGAAAGACAACTCACTCAACTCTACGGTATTGCACTCACATCCGAGACCGCACCGCCACATTCCTCATATTATGTATTCCTCATGCTTGTTCCATTAATGTATGATTCATTGGGCAATAGTGTCTTAGGTGATTGTTTCCATTAATTATTCATTCGCGTTGAATTCAAATGGCTGCGAACTAATTTGCGTTTGTCCAATTTGCGTGTCGCATATATTGACCCTGCTTGGGTATTCCAGTGGACCCCGATCTGGGCCTTCGGACGTGGTCACGCCACGGGCTCATCTTTCGGTCCCCATTAATTATTTCCGGCGCACTTCGGTCATTTGCTGACACAATCACGTTCTCAGAGGGCTCTAACGGTGTATGCAGAGTAAAACTTTTACAATTGAAGTGAGCCCGGAGGAGTTGTGGTACACCTCAAGACCAGGAACACAAGGGTAAGTGTTGAAACGAGAATGAGGTAAATACTGCAGTTGAGTGTAATGTTCTTATATATTTAAATAATTGTGCGTATTTTTCATGGTAAAGTAACCTCTGCTATGGGTGTGCTTACATTGAATTATAAGAGAATGTCACAAGGGCTCATTCAAAGGTATTCCACCATTGCACTCTCTGGGGCTGAATTCGCAAAATGGCATGAAGCATATTCCGGTATGGCCAGTAATTTAGGGTGCTAAATAAACAAGCAGCTTCTCGTTTTGTATAGCTTGTGTGTTGCAATAATTGACATAAGTTAGAACCGCGTTTGTTATCTCAATCCAGTGAATCCTCTTGAAGCATTTAGCCAATTTAACAACGCAGGTAGAGCGACCACTTTCTAGGAATGGTTCTAGTAATGTATGAGCCGCCAGCACCGAGGGCTTACACATACATTTATTTACCAGCGTCCCAGGCCACCGGCAAAACTGTGGTCACTCCATTAAAGACACGCCATATCCTGGTTTTGATTAATTAAGCTTACCATATGCTCACTAACTCGTACTCATCTGGACGCTAAATAATCACTGTACCAAGAAAAGGAATCGCTAATTGGCTTTACTATACGCTTTATTTACAATGTGGGATCTGTTTAGATCCACATAACCTGGTTAGGCGTTCAGGATATCACAACGTTGTGATTATACCACTACCAGTTAGAGTAATTTCAAATTGACTTAAAGGAAAACAATGTTAAATTAACACTTTGCTGGGCTTTGATGGAACAGATGAAATAATGACTAAAAACTTGATAAATATAAATTCCACGATAAAATACATTTCATTTCTTGTATTATTATTCCATTATCAATTATCTGTAACTATCACCACCACTAATGATGCGTTGTGAAATTACCCCTGGGCGACGCCGCCGACGCCCCACCGTCGCCTACGCACGTACGCGCCTACGCGAGTGCGTGCCGGCGAGCAATCAGGCACGCGGCACCTAGTCAACCAGTGTACACACGCGGAGATGCCATCAACGACTCCATTCGCCGTTTCGTGGGGCAGAAAAAGCAGAATTCAATTTTGATACCGTGGAAAACACCCCGACATTTGTAACGTGTTATCAGTGGCATGACTTGCTTGGCACAATTTGACAGGTCAGCGATGAAAATATAGTGCAATACATAATGTATGCAAAATTACAAAATATAATGCAACGTGATGCTGAGAAAAATAAACCAATTCAAACGTTAAGAAGTTTTGCCAGGCGATCTCAAAGTGAAAATTTATAGTAAAATTACAGCATTACGGCGCCATGAAGTGAACTGATGCAGAAAATTTGCCTGCTTTTAAACTTCTATCCAAATAATATGCGGTGTCTTTCTTCAGCTACTGGTATTGTTAGTACGTAACTTCTACCAACTTCAATTACATAATGTCCCTACATATTTTTATAAACATTCTGATAAGAGTAGCTATTACGGCAATTCCCTTAGAGGAAATGTGACAAGATTCCTTGCAAGACAAGACCAATGACTGCGGGCTAACACGCAAATAAGCCATTACCGCGCCTCGAGAACACAATCACCAAAGAAACTAGAATAAATTAATAAATCACTGTTATTGAACAACCGTGACTAAATATCGGTAATTTTAATTATCTTTGGCAGTAATTTTAAACCGAGACAAACACACAGTTTCTAGAACTATGAATCATTATAGTAAATTCAGTTTTGATTGTAAAATCTATAGCCAGACAAAATATATGACCTTAATTTGTGGCTAATATGCAATTGGATGTTAGGAGCTATATTGAGCTCATCCATCATCCATGAGCATTGTTCGGTTTACCTGAACATTAGTATGTATTCATTAATTTAATGGACGCATATAAGGCGCAAAATTGGGAATTCAACTCTAGGACTAGATGGTGTCAAGTGGCCTGTGTGTAGTATATACGTACAAACTAAACTGACAAATGAAGTGTGTGTAACCAGGGCTTAACAGAGCGCTGTCATCGCTTTTGTATCGATAAATTTGCTTGTGTACTGTTTGCACAGCGAGTCGCAACAAGGGGGTGAACACATTTTTTGAGGAGATGCCATGCTGCCAGTGTGCCACAGCGATGAGTGTTACAGGTATGGCGTTATTTCGACGCGTCCCTGTACACAGCATGGACTCTAGCATGGAACGTCGGCAAACGGAATAGATAGAAATAAAACGAATATGAATGGATTTCAGGGGAAAAAATATAATTGATGTTTTTAATTTCCTCAGTATGTTTAGTGAGTTGCGGTTGCATGGTTATAGCGCAGGACATAGATTGCCGTGAGAAATGAAAGAGTTTTTAAGCAAATATTGAGTTTGCATCTTGATGTTCTGCTTGCAGCCGTTTACTGGTAACACGACCGCAGTTATTTTCGTTTTTTTTTTGTGTTTAGATTCAGTAAGAAAAAATCTTCCAATTCTTTACAAAAACTGCGAAGGCAGGTAATTCAATTAACAAACAGATTACAGCTGTTCTAAATATTGCCAATGGCCTGCCAGAAGCAGTTCTAAAAAATGTTCTGCTTTGGTCGCTTAATGCACCCTCAAAGTACACCACACATACACGGTGATCTGAATGCCACATACCTTTTAATGTAAACTGATTCCCTTTAGTGTCGAAGGAATTTTCCACACGAAGGGGACTTTAAGAATTGCTCGACTGGAGCGGGGCTCGCAGAACTGCGCCGGCAAAGCACCCTTCCTTCTTTCACTACCGAGAACATGCGTTCGCTCGCGGCCGAGAGAACTTGTTTATACCGAATAAAAGAGAAAGAAATATTCCCAGGTGACAACAAACACCTTCATCTTGTTCCTGACAATCAACGCTGGGAACGGCTCCTTTGAAAGGCAAAATAAATGGGAACATTGAAAGATTTATGGATAAATAGTCTCCTAGCATCTACTTTCAATTCCGTTTAAACTAAAACGTGGTCCTACTGGTGCTGCGAGGAAATTCACGGCTCTAGATCTGTTAGAGATAAGATGGTCTACTGTACAGATATTATCACATGGGGTTTCAACTTAAGCTATACGTCGAGTATTAAATCTATAATTGTACATGTTCTGTTAGTTCATTTGTAAATGGCACGAACAAATTGCTGCTCTCTGTATTATTGAAGGCGAATTAAAAATAATAACTCTTTCTCTACGAGAGGCTCTAATTTAATGTTATTATAAGACTTTTCGTTAAATAATTGGCACTCAACATCTGCTCAACTTCAGAAGTTTAAATTGTTCAATATACGGGTACAAGCTATTTTAGCGAAGTGTAATTCAGTTTGCTCGCATGCGGAGCAGAGCGTGCCTGTCTGACACAGACAATGTGGCCCAGTAATGAAACAAATACGAGAAACGGAAGGTATGGGTAGGTGAAGGCAACAATAACTTGCAACCCGGACGATGGATACAAATACAATACAGAAATCGAGAATCTCGTTATAATACTAGGTCCAATTGGTTTTCCATGCAAATATTAATAAAAAGAAGATAGTACCACTTCATGTATAAGGCATAATAACGTCTGCGGTTCGTGATTTCTGGTGGCTTTGAACAACACTGTATTGTATGATGATAAGGAGAACACGTATAGAACGTGAGTTGAAATTATAATTATTGGACAAAGTGCAGCATTCTATAGGACGTAATGTAGCCCGTGACTCTGGCTGGGCATGGAATATGCAACGCGCAAGAGTTGCACTGCAGAGCACGGAAAAGAGAAGCTAGATAACATCTGATAATATCTGAAGTAATTATAAAGTTTGATGCTGGAGCAACGTATATAGAAACGTGGAAAGCGGCAAGCTGTTCTCCATTTCTGCTCGATGTCTTCAGAGCGCCTCGACCTCGACGCTCTCTAGAGAGGGTTTCGCATGGATCTTATAATTGCTCGGCCAAGAATTGGGGCCACCGAACAGGGAACATGATATTCTGATGGGGTCGCTTATGACTGGACCCCCTGCGATAATTAGCACCATTCCACGGATACGGATTGAAAATTCCGTGAATTATCATTACACGCTGCAAGATGTTGATAAGAATCGATTTGATCTTTGTTAGTAAAGCTACTTAGCCGTTATGTTTGGAGCAGGTGACGGTGGTGTATGATTTGATGCATAAGTTAAACTTGGACATTTCATACCTAAAAACGCGTCTTTAAAATAAAATTATTTTAAAGCACTGAATAAAAGGAAAAATACGCAATCGCGTACAAATCCCTACCGGTGACATTATAGGTACGCAAACTCATGTATGAATTTTTATTTAATTAAACCAAAACCGTTTCAATTGTGTGAAATCAACTTTACAAATACATTTTTTAAATTAGTTTCAAAACAATGGAGGAAAATTACTATGACTTGCAATTCTGCGAAAATTTTTTGAGTATTTAAAGCTGATTTTTCTTTTCGTCGGTATGATTGCTTTGTGATGGTATGCGCAATTGAACACATCCACAGCTAGGTACTCAAAAGTAATTATTATTATTGAATTTCCAATATTCACTTCCGGAAACTAATTTAAACTTCAGAAACCTCTCATGGTCAAAAACAGAAAAGCATTTCCTTCGATTAGCCACGTCTGGCCCAAAATGATTGCTCAACCAGAAACAAAGCGCATGTACATGCAACGCTTTTAACCGTAATACGTTTCACTGAAGTGGTGACCTATAGTGAAGAAAATCTCAAGGAACACAAAATATGAACTTGCGATGGACTGGCTTTATTCAAAAATCTTCACAAAAGAAATCTGAACGCTAGTAAATCGGTCCCCAAAGAGGAATATGGCGCAGAGCAAGTTGGTGAGATGCGTTGGTTTTGTGTGCGTGCCTGTGTTGGTATGTGGATGTGTGGATGTGTGTGCGCTTCTGTGTGGATGGGATGTGGTGCATGGGGGGTGGCTGGGGAGTGGGATATATGCGGGTGGGTGAATTGTGGCGGCCACGCATTACACCCTGCTGACCTCAACTCTCGAAGGGGTTGTAAAGGCGCTGATAGGCCTTCGCGAGACACGATCCGATGGTGCCTGCCTTTAGGGACCGACCGCTATACGACTCAAATCAGAATACTATAGTAACATATAAAGACATTTTTGAAAGCTCTCTTGAACTCAGTTTAATATTTTATGCTTTCGTAAGATTTTTATTGTACCCTATTCTTATATACTTTTATAATGATGCTTCTTCAAATAATAGGTCTGCAGCTGAAGAGAAGTTTTAAAAGAAAATATTCTGTGGATCGTTCCTGGATCTTATGTGCGTTTAACTATTGTGTAAGCAGTATTCTTTAATCAAAATAAACAGTGATTACATCGACCCTGAAATTATAACGTTTCCACAAGGCACAAAAGAAAAGTCTTTCAGATAACAATACTTGTTTTTGAATTGTTTATTTGGCATTTCGTCTGGCAACGTTTTGGTCCACTTCAAAATTCAAAATTTTTAAGTTCACATTCTAAATTTCAGTTATGTCAACTTTACGACAAGCTCTTAGTCTTCTAAGCAAAACGACAAAGTCTCAGGTATGTGCAAACACGGAGAGTGCAAATGCTATTTTGAAAGGTCTTGCTAGCGAACTCCTCGTTCATCTCGCGACTAGAGACCCACCGGTGTTTTTTTTAAACCAACTGTGCATATTTGGCTCTATTGCAATTATCTTGTACGGCCTTAAGACCTCTCCAAACAGTGAACTATTTTAAATTTAACGAAAACTTCATTTTCCACGGACATGTGCATTGAGGAACAAAGTCATCATAACAAACCGACAAACAAACAAGTACATGTATTAATTAACTTCTGTCTCTTTTTTTCGCAGGGGCTGACATCATCAGTGCGCTTTTATTCATCTGGCAAGAAGAAAGGAGGTGGAGAAAAGTGTCAGAAGGTTCCATCCAATATCCCTCCACCAAGTTCACAGGGCAAATGTGTAAAAGTGAAAGCAACCGGATGCGGCTCCCGAGCCAGAGAAAACTGCAACCCCATAATCAAAGAACGAACGCCATGTGAGAAGCTGGAACCACCTTTCGCGTCATATTCAGAATGTCTCAAGGACCCTACTCCTCCTGCAAAGAGGACCGAGTGTCCACGCAAAGATACCGGACCCCCAGAGCACTGTCTTAAACCAAACGAAGGTCTGTCTATCGACGGATGCAACCCTCCTGGACCGAAAGAGCTTGGTGCGTGCAAGCCCAGGAAGCGTGCACCGCCACGTTCCAACGCTTGCGATGAGAAGAAAGGTGGGTGCCCGGATATCGAGCCATTTAAGAATAAGTGAAAAACGCACTACGAAAATAACACATTTCGATGCTTCTGCTGACATGAATGGCATAAAATAAAAGATAATCAAGGACCTGATTTAAAGATACCTCATTTTGTAGTCGTCAATAAATGAAATAACTAAATAACTTTTAGTTTCGTTTGATTTTTAAATTTGAGCAAGTTCTTGTAGTGCTATGTTAGCTGGAAACTATCTACGTAATCGCCGAAATTAATCAGGACATGACATATTCATTTTTATGTCAAAGAAAATATTGAATTTTATTCCTTGTCATAATAATAGAAGCCAGCACTCCTGTCTTGAACGTGTTTTGACGCTTCATGTTCTGATGCTAAATGTAAGAACCTAGTGTTATTCTACGCATTTCATTTTTTATGCAATATCATTTCATTGTACGATGGGTGTGATCATCTACGCGGAAAATGCTCGTTACTATGGAATGTTTTCAATATTGACGTTAGACAATACAAGGAAAGTTTCGGGTGTATGCAAATTCTAGTGGGAAGAAAAACGGGAAACTGTTCTCGAAATTGCCTCGGATACGCATCCGAGTTTCCGCAGCTGGGGATTGGAATGGTGAAAGATGAGGGCCTCGAAAATAAAATAAAAAAGAATTTCCAAGATACCAGAAAGCAATGTTACAGTAACTGACAGAGTGTCGCCTGAAACCAGCGAGCAACTGAAAAAAATTTCAATAAATTTTGAAGCAACGAACAAAAATGTTGCTTTTAGTTCTTTAAGCAAGAACTTAACAGGTAAAGATACTATTTTCTTTTCATATTTGACTAAAACAGTTAACATTTAGGTATTACTCAATGAGACTTCCTGCAAATTGCAATTAAGACGAGATCTACAAGAAAAATACAATTTCCTCAAAATATGTCACTGCAAATGCATTGCAATTATGTCCCCCACAGAACTGAAAAGGCCGCAACCATTGCACAGAAACAGAGAATAAACAGAGAAAAATATCTCTGGTATGCAAAATAGGTAATAAACGTAAAATTAAATACTTGAAACATGCTAATTGGCACACTAAACATTAAAAGACGGCTGGAAATAGTGGCTAGGTGGAATGTGCTCGTGCACCTTTTATAATTGATTTTATTTTTATGTTTAACTGGGTGCACACGTTTTACAATTACATGCACATAGTGGCCAGACGCGCGTACTAATTATTTATTCCAATGGCCATCGTAAACACAATCCGATAGTGTTGGTGCTCGTGCAATGTGGAATAGACATAGTTTCCTGGTAGTAAGGTGGTAAGGGGATAGTTTTTTAAAGTACAGTTGAATTTTTATTACTTTATTACTTTACTGTTACGGGTATTTTTTTACTTGAATTTTTACTTTTAGGTTGTCCTTTTGGCAAAATGATAATCGGGACTTCACTTTCTCCATTTCAGCACTTCTGTCATGTCAGTGCTCTTGCAATATGAGTAAAATATTTTCTTACAAAGCGCAATAAGGTGATAGTTTTTAGAACGATTATTTTTCATTTCCACATTCACATGAAACACATGTTAAGACTGTCTTTCTTTTAAAAGAATAATCAGAATTATTTCGTTACCACTTTGGCAATTTCTTAGATGTTGGTACAAAACGGTTAAATGTGCTTTTCAATTTGAGTGCTGCAAAGCCTATCTAAGAAACCTTAGATGGGAAATTAATGTGTTCGATTAATTAGACGGATCGCCAGGGAGCCCGGGTGCGATTCCCTAATCGGATACATATTTTTGAGAGGTAAGAAGTTTTTAATAATAACATTCCGTAGCAATTATTTGAATTCGTAAGATGCATGCATGCATTGACAGTCTAAAAATCTTTGCCAAAAATCTGTGTTCACCACTATTCTAAATTGGTCTAATAAAATATGGAACTGGAAAAATGGAACGTGTGGAATTCACTGTCAAAAACTAGCGTGCCATTCCATTAAAAATTTCCCTGTGAATATAAAATATTTTCTGTCATTCAACGTCAAAAGAACCGGAAAAATGCAACAGACTCTGCATGGGAAAGCAGTTTTCGGCTTGCTTCTTTATTGTTTCACTCGGTAAAAAAAAAATATATATATATATATGGTTCTCTTAACCTCATAAAGAGTCTCCAGCATTGACTCGAGCACGCTTTTCAAGTACTACTTCTAGCTTTTCCGTCCTGCTGATTGTAGAGTTGCCATCCCAAGACCAGATAAGTGTGCTAGCTGTTTTAAAGCTTTAATAATGCCGTGACAGTGTTTGTGCAGTGTTTGGGCTGAGGCGAGACGGAGACGCCATTGCACGACAATCAAACGAATAGATTTCAATTTATAACAGCACAATGATAATGCGTCGAACAAGGTTATATGCTCAGAGAAAATGGAGTTTGCAGTATGGAGGTCAAATCATGCTGTACTACTCGCCTTTGTATAGATATTTTACTCGCGTTTTTCACGCTCTACTGAGAGTTTGAACAGATGGGGCTGGCACAAGGACCGAGCAATAAGGGCTTTTCCATCTACAACATATACTCGCAAGACCCATAGTGCAATCATCGAAAGCGAGAGATTTTTTTTTATTGTACGAACCTAGGTTCGAAAAAAAAACTCTTTTGTTAGTAAATCTTTTTCATTAAATCTCCTTTCTCCTTTCTCTTTTTTTTTGTTTTTTTACTTTTCGTTGCTATTGCCTAGTAAAAGGCACATAAGCATACGAATACAAGACCCGTATTTCCCTAGCAGCGATCGCGTCTGTCCATTTTGTTCATCGTATAACGTTGAAGTTTAAATGATATGCGTATAGGTGTCGCGCGAAAATTCTTCAAAGCTGATTGGTATCTTTTGAATTAGACCTGAGCGCGACCGGGGTTCAGAGATGATAATTTTATTTTTTATACCTTCTCTCGGGCATTGATAGTCAACAGGCACCATTTCTTTTAGAACAGAAAAATATTCTAAATTTTGATCATATTCTGACCAATTATGACCAACCGTAATTTTGAGAGACCGTAATTTTTTGGATAATGGTTGAAACACGGTCACCATGAGTTTCAATGTATTTTTCTAAGTGAATTCTTTCCTCGTAGTGAGGGCCGATTCACTAGCGTCGTTTAAATCTTGCTTAGTCTGCGTTTAAGGGTGGTCTTAAGCAAAAATTGATTTTCCCCGTTTAGCAGATATTTTGAAAGATTTCAAAGAAAAAGTTAAGATACCTACACAAAAAAGATGTTCTTTTAAATTTGAATTTAGTGATGATTCAGGAAGGCATTGTCCTGTCACATCAAATTTTTTTTATTAAGCAGCCGTCATAATTTCTCTCTGCTCTAACTGCCGTTTAATATTTGAACCTGGAAGGATGGGGGTTAGCTTTTAAACTGTCATTTGGATGTGAAAGTAAGAAGTCCTATTGATATTTTGTAATCAAATATTTCGTTTTGAAGCAAACACATAGTTAACAACTATTTTTTTCTTGTTCTTCGTGTGTTGTCTCTATTTTTTTGGTTTGCAATAAAAAAAAAATAACATTGTTCTTTGTAATACCGAAAATAACTGCGCCAGTTAAAATCACCCCTAAACGTCGTTTAAGAGCGTTTTAAACGCCGTTGGTGAAATCGGCCATGACTGCCATGGGCACTCAGTAACTGCATCATAATATCAATAACTCGCAGAGAAATCGACCGGAGGACACGATCGCAAGACTCGCCAAGAGCGTGTCAATCCGTATTTCAATCCTTCTCACCACCGGTCAGACCAGCAATTCTGCCATTCAAATTGAGGCCACGATTGATGAAATGAAAACGAACTGCTTTTCCTATGGCCTCTCGCTTTCGGTCACGGTGGAAATGGGATAGAGCACGCAAATTTCAACGACTATGGTGGAAATGTCATGCTGTGATGGACGACGACCCGCGGTTTATGTAATAATTATATATTGGAGTTGGAGAGCATTCAACTCGTAAGCTCTTGACAGAGCGAATATTAATTTGTCATTTTGTTGGTAGGTAATTAGTTCATATTTATTTTGCTCATAAGTCAGTATACTTAAAATCAGGAAAATATTTATTCTTTTTGATTGATATTTATTTTGTTATAATAATTAACATTTTCAAACTCATGGTCACTTTCAAATACTATAATAAATGTACTCAAAATAGAGCAGAAAATTTTAAATGGATTGAAATCTATATAAAAATATGTATAAATATATTTTTTTTATGTCCAGCAATTTTGAGCAAACGCAATCCTGATTTGCCTAACGACACAATGCTAGAAAAGTCCGATTTCATGTAAAATGCCTCGACCATTCTAACCTACCATTGCCAAGAATTGCCATGAAAGACCAATCCTCAAGAACACGAATAGAAACAATGTAATGTCTTACCTATAAAGGGGTTTTCCGAGCGTGTCTCGAAACCAGAGCACCATGTAGACTCTGTCCTCGCGAGTCGAAGGTTCGATGTCGCAGGGAAGCGTCGCTGTGTGTCCCAAAACGGCGTCCACTGCCACAGTCGTCACTGAGAAAATACAAACAGACCAATCTTATGTAGCGGTCAGTCGACAAGTTTCTCCTCAATGCAACTTCTGGCTGCATTTTCTTGTTGCCGAATTTGTGGAAACAATATGGTTCATATTTTTATATTACACTGTTTTTTGCGATTTATTTCAATAAATATATTTAAATGTGCCGTTAGTATCTACACTAATCTTTTCATGTGTTATCGATCGTATTTTTCCAACAGACACATATTAAACATCAAATTATTGTTTCTTTTTGTATCCATGTTGGTAATTCGAGGAATTTCAAATGAAAATTAATCCAATCACCTCGAGAAAAAGGATAAAAACCTACTTTCCGCCAGCTCCTTCAACGTGTCACCAAGAGACACTGCTTCACAGCGATTTTATAGCGTAACCTTATACGCAAATACTTAAACGAATATATTATCCACGGTGGAACGTCATGCAACCTTACCTTATGCAACCTAATACTTTAATGAGAAATTGCATGCAATTTATAACAAGAAAAAAAATCACTTCACCCCTAAAGCCTCGTATATTTAAAATTAAGTCCTTTTATTAAAGTAGTGCTAAGATATTTGCTATTTCTAATGGTTTCAGTGGAAACCTCATTCTCAGTTTTTTTTTTGACAAGAATTCAAATTTCTGAAAGTCAGGACGACAAAAGACAGTGAAAAAGTTGAACAGTGCGTTGGCAGGTTGAATCTTATCATCATTTCAGTTGGCATTCTTGCCAGATATGCATTCACCAAAGTTTGGCATAACTTCATCATGCAGTAAACCACAGAAAGAGCAACTTACTCCACCAAACTTTCAAACTTGTTTCGTGCTCTGGAAATACGACAAACTATTAAATGTTTGTATATTGACGGAAACTAAAGGTACACAACGGTGTTCTTTTCCTCTTACTTACGCGATGCTACCTAGATTAGTGAAGAGCAAATTCAACGAATAGACAAGCGCAAACTAAGACTGTTTTCAACTATTTGTAGATGAAACCAACAAAATTATTACGTATCCACCTAAAGTATAAAAGCGTTTGCACTAGAGAGAAAATAACAAAAGTTACCCTAGCTTAAGGTGTCAACATAAACACTTTAATGTACAGGTAAAAACAATCCTATTTAGATGTCATAATAGCTGTATTCAACGCCTATACCGTCAGCATAATGTAGCAAACAACATGCAAAATTCACGCCCTAGTCGACACTGTTTGCTACAGCCACAATAAACACTTTTTCACGCTGATACGAAAATAAAATATTGTTTATCACGAACATTTCGCAAAAAGTCAGTAGATGAAACTATATCCTAGTAAAGTTCTATCGACGGCTAAGGGGAGCGACGGTGTTTGTATCAGCGACCGACGCCGACGCCGACAAGCCGTCAAGCCGCGAGCGTCGAGCGTCAAATTACGGGTTTTCGTGTCACATTTGCCGTTTTATTATTACTTGCATGGTGACGTGTTTAACACACATTTAAATATAGGAAATAATATAAAAGCAGGGATTAAAGGGCAGCTCGCAATTTGTATTCCGGGGCAGCACGGTATATACTTATTTCGAATGGTTGGTAGGGGGGGGGGGGGGGGGGGTTAGCTGTCTAATATCACGAATTATGTATCACTGTAATATAAAACATTTCAGTAGAGAGTTGTTTACTGCAGAATGAAATACTTGAAAAGAAGTAAAACACATGTCCGTACTGCATGATATTTTTGTACATGCATGTATTCGTTGTTGTTTTTTTTTTTAACTCGCGGGTCTTTCTAGAGTTAGACGATGCACTTTCAGAATTCAAAAACGGGTGTTTCGAGCTTCAGTGAATGCTAATGAGTCTATGTATGCATTGGGTGCACAAAAAGCCTTTTTCTAGACCGTTTATTAGGAGACATTAGGGACTTGATTCTTCACTAAGCACTCGTGCAGAGTGCGAGCGACCCTTCGACCAACGGAGGGCTAATTATCGTACTGTAATTGGGCACGGACGTAGATTAAATAATGTCTGCTCGTTCAATTTAAGTATCAGCGTTTTAAACATACATTCACCTACTACCTGTAACATTTTTTCAAATGGTTGAAAATTTGATTTTTAACTGTTCGGAGATCAACTGCAAACATCCGTGTAAACAATTTTAAACTCATATGAAAAGCCTGTGCCTATGATATCTCTGTGATTAATCTCCACATAACACGCGAGTGCAGGATAAAAACTGCTCGCCTCCCTTTTGATGAAATACCCTAGCGCGCACAAAAAAAAAACTCGATGGCGTGATCACTTTTACTCGAATTCATCTCCTTCAGCATGAAATTTCCACTAGATTTTTCCAAGATCATAGCAGCACATTGTTTCAACGTCTCGGGTAAAAGTGGAGCACTAGTCCATGAATATGTACAATAGTTTGGTGCAGCGGCGGCAGCGGGAAGCGGCGTCGGACGATTCAAGTAGGCAAATGGCCGCTAAGCACGCAACTATAACAGTGTTTTCAAGCGCACGCGGCCAAAGAAAACTCCCTTTATATCTAGCGGCATCCTTTCCTCTGAAACAAGCACTGTGCCGTTTTCTCTCATTCCTACTTGTTCCAATTCCAGCCCCTTCCATACATTTCTAGCCGCACGCGAACTTTGAGCAATATTAAAAAGAATATAGGTATCTTTGAACGCGTTTCCTAAAAATAAAATACGAAAATGGAACCCAGTCTTAATATTCTGGCACACGCAAAAAATGTGTTTTTTAAACAGACTATTAAATCGTTTTTCGACGAGCTTTTTTGCGTTGTGGCGTTCACCTATCCAAGGCCCTAACTTCTAATTATTTTCTTAAGCTTTTAAGGTTTCCTATTTGATTTCGTTAAATTTTGTATAAGAATACTATTTGTTTAGCTAATTAATCGATAATATAGACTATGACTGTTAGGTAATAAAAAATATTTATGCTAGGATAATTGCGGGTAAGGTTATTATAGTAAACTATCTAGTAGGTTTCTAAGTGTAATTAAAATCACTTATCTTATATAACTATATTATTAATTAGCATATTTTACTACTGTTTTAACCAACTATTCATCTATTCAACTATTACTCACTCATTGTTACTCTTGTCTTTGTTATTAGAGGTATAATCCATCTTTAACTGTATTATTATTATTAGGTACTATCATTAATTATACTTTGTATTTATGTTCATTTTATCTTGTTCATTTTAGAAATTAGTCTGTACATTCTGCTGAAGGTATACCCGACCTACAGTATGAGAATTTTAAGAATCTAATAAAAAAATAAAAAAAATAACATGGTTTCAGTTAGGAAAAGAGCAGTATCATCAAATAGTTGATTTATCATCACCTCCATTACAATGCCCAGGAAATCCAATGACGTGCATATACACCACAGATCAAAGTTCACAGTTGATACAAACAAACTAAACTTCAGTATACATCAAGCAAAACATACAAACAAGCGCGCACCGACAGACACACGACAGACATACAAACTGACAAACAAACACACACACATGCACACGCCTGGCGGCCGCACTGGTACTCGTTCGGTGAAAACAATTCGCCGGCTCGCGCGCTCAGCACAATGGGCTACGTTGACGTGAATGGTCGGGACCCCAAGCCGAGACGCCTATTCCACTTGTCCGATGCCTCCTCCATGATCGTCCATCAAAGGATGCAAATTTTCCACGGGCTGACTGACAAATGACTACCGCATTGCGTCCGGCTGGACGCCACGCATTTCGCGACGCATTTGCGTCGACAGAGCGAGATGGACGCTAAATACCGACGTGCTGTGCGACGCACAATGGACAAGACGATAATGACAAATTGACCCACTGGTTGTGAATTAGTTGTCGCGTAAAGCGATTACCTGTAGAATGTAACGCGTCTAAATATGGATGCGTTCGTTTAAAATCAATCGAATGTGAATGACCCCCGACAATACACGCGGGCTTGACATTTTTAGGTTTATCGTCAACGATGGTCACGTGTTTTTTTTTTGTGATGCTTGAGTCTGTTGCTTTTTTATTCTGCTAGAAGAATTTAAATCGCAGCTTTGACAAAAATCTCCCTTAAGACGCCAGTGGTAAAATTACACCTTGCTTCTTTTAACTAAGACTATAAAGTTAGTTTCCTTTTTATGATGCATTTGGCTTCAGATATCTCGAGCAAAATAAATAATTTTGGCCATTAGATCGTTTCGCCAGATAACTTAATGGGGTGCAGTAATTCGAGAGAGGGATGAAGCAATTCTTCTTGGCCACTAACTAACATTGGAATAGAATTAGCATGAGAAAGTGAATTCCTAGTCTGCAAGGGAACCTAGTTTGGTGTGTATTAGCGCAGCGAGTGGAGGAACTGGGAACCATCGGAAGCAATCACGCGAAGACATCGACTGATTACTTGTATAAGCCCGACTAATTAGAGGCTCTAATACCCTAATGATAGAGTACAATAAACCGCACAGCAGCGTGTGCTCGTTTCGCACTGGAACCCAATTCCAGCCTCGCGATGAGGATATCGATGAGCAAGGCTGGAGCTACAGGATCAACCTACCGTAGGGTCATTCACAGATTCCCAACGTTTCAGTCACAAATCTAGTCAAGCTTAGCGTGTCATGATCAATGGCAGCGACAAACGTTGAGTGAAAAGGGTAAGAAAATGGAAAACCATGTTTACTTTCCGCGTTAGTAATTCAAGATGAGTTATGAATTAATCCACGCATGCGTATGGTAGCAATTTAATCACCAGACCGCACAAAAATAAATATAAATTTATCGTAGGAATAGTATTTTATGGTAAAACTGTATTAGCATTTGCCGGTGTGTGTATACCTTGAGGGAAAATCCAAAGCAAACTTGCTTCATTAGCAGAAATGTTAACCGAGGTTGACATTAATACAGAACCAGGCTCCAACTTTTCAAAACGCAAATTGTAAGCTATTTTTCATTCTGTTTGTCGTGAATGGCAATCAGTAAAACTGAATATAATTAAAACGAGGAACAACCGCCGCCCGCGCGACGCCGTGTCGCACCCTGCCAGGCGTGGATTCTGTATTTGGCGAAAAACTAAATTTAATCTGTTAACTGTCACGATGATAAAATGAGTCGGACGACGAAACGACTCGCTAGCAAAGCTGTAGAATTCCATGCGCAGAGAGCGCCAGTGCAGCAACCAGTCTGAGCCAGCGAGGCAACGCCTATTGAGCACGTTTAATAAACTTAAACTGATGAAAACTCGTGCGCCCAATCAGTGGGGATGCGATTAAATGTAAGTGAGTGAGCCGGCAAATCGGCTGTCCACATATGCCGGGGCTAGTGTGAATGCATGTGTTGGTGTCATTTACAAAGTGCAGTTACAGTTTCATACTACATATATGCAGAGGTTGTAATTTGCACTTAAAGCAGAGAGGCTGTACAGGATTTTTTTTTTTTTTTTTAAGTAATCTATCGAAAATTTAAGTCACATGACAGAGATTATGAAACAAAACAAGTTTATAGTTATTCTTTAAAAAACATGCAACGATTCTACGTTCGAGTACTTATTTTCAAGCTGTATCAGAATGCCCCACACGAATATGTACATAGATAATTTTGCATTCATTTCGGTGTAAAATTTCAACGTCGCACTCGTGACTCCAAAAATGATTTCCGGTGTAACGAATTAAACCGAAATGGTTGCAGCCGGAACGACAAATTGTCACGCTAAATGTTCACATGCATTTTACGCATGAAGCACGCGTACACGTAGTTTAAATTGTTAAAGTCTTGCACAAGCTTTTTTTAAGCGCGTGTCACCAATTTACCACTATTTATTTTATATCCCTGGATGAAACGTATTCAACTTGAAATTAATAAAATTGGATGTGATACGAGGGTAAGAAACGTCCAGCATTCAGCTTTAGTTGCACGAGACTAAAACTTGTACCAGCGTGAAACGAATCCTCTTTTCTAGCTGTGAAAACGGATGGTCTCCACATGATCGGCCCAAGGCATTAATCTGTGTGTTTCTCATGCAGATCGCCGGAGAGACAAGTTTGTGCGACGAATGAATGACGCGAATATCATGTAGCAAAGAGATTATGGTCTCGAGCTCAAAGCAGAGACGACGACGTGGGATGAGAATTCAAGCTGTTTTCAGCGCGGTTATAGACGAACTGATCGCAGACAAAGAAGCGTGATTACGTCAGCTTATCTTTGGTAAGTTGGTTGGCATTGACAGAGAAATGGATAAAAGCATTAAATAAAACAACTGTTAAGCGTAAACACACCGCTTGTAGACGATATCTTTGTAGCTCAGGGCCCTAGCAATGGATTTCTTCTGGTATTTCTTCTGGCGTTTTAAGCAGATGTTAAGAGTAGTGGTGTCTACTAGAAACAAGGCAGTGACCACATTAAGCGATGTTCAATAATTTAATTTTTGTTCTATGCATGGAGGTGCCATGCTCTTAACTTTCATTCAAGAATATTGAAATATCAAAGAGAAATAGAATTACAAGCTGAATAAATAAGATTTCATTTTCCAAGGAAAATAGTAGAAAAGCGCGTGTGTATGTCTGTAAGCCGAGGGTGGTCAGGATTATGTACGTCGAGTCTGTGGTCTACATACATATTTTATGTTGTACTGCCCAGGGGTGTAGGCCTGTAGTAAAGTGTAGAAAGAGTTCCAGATCATAAGATAGCTACCCTTTTACTGGTGGTCTACTCCCATAGGAGTTGATGAATGGCAAAAAGATATTATTCTGGTCTGTATATAGCGTATGACAAATCGTGGGCTCACGCTGAAAGAAGGTATACTGTCAGCTCTCACGAGAAACGTCCCTACGCTTGAAACTGGGACAGCCGTGAATGATCTTTCATTTGAAAACTTTCTCTGCATTTATAAAGAGCCGGACAGTCCATTTCACTTTGATAAGTTCCATTTCACACCGAACCGAATCCAAGATCAATATCGAATGGAATGTAAGTAAACAAGCGAATTTGAATGCTAAATTTAGTAGCTAACGTAGTAAACACAACGGAAATTCATTATGTGAGTAGCAGTCAGTTTTTGCAAGAACTGCGAACAAAAGTTTTCGATCGGGCGGCATCCATCAAAACGTCGCTCTATGGTGATGGATATAACAAGAAAGTGGAAGTTATTTCTAACACACCTGAAGTATCACTCAAAAGTTACTGAAACGTGAAAATCTTCAGCGGCACGAAAGATTTTCCTAACAAAGCTGTCAAAAACAACAAAATAACGAACTTTCGTGGCACATGGTGTTGTGTACGGTGTGCTGCGTATTGGTATTCGCTTCGAACGAGCTCCCTGACTCTACGAAGATAGATATAGCAGCGAATTAGCCACGCTAGAAATACGTGGACGTGTTTTATAACGAATCGAGTTTGGATAAAAATCGTTGGGTATCGAGGAAAACTTGTCAAAACACATAATTTACATTTTAAGTAAAAGTCAAAGAGCAAAAGAAGCACTTGTTTTTTTTGTTCTTGCTGGAAGATACAACTTTTGTTGGGAGTTTCTCAAAGGCTATAGTACCTACATGCCCGAGCGAACAAACTGAATGATTGAATTGAATGAGTGAATCGAATCAAGGTCTAGATGACATCGTCAACAACTCAATAAGGCAACTCCAACCAATCCGCGCAGTCACGAAGCAGACGCGTTTTAGCCGCACGGACTGCGAGTTATGAAAGCGTCAACTTCTCGTTTATCAATCACCTGCGAAAGTAACTAAAGTTGACTTATTGTGTTGATAAAATCTGAAACTTTTGTAGCGCCAGAGTTAACAAGCTGTCGCGTAAATTGCAAAGTAAATTTTGTGTCACAAGAAGAATCTGGGAGATGTTAACGTGTGCATCAAGATTTAGGTAATGTGCGAAGTAGGCAACTTTGACAGATCACTTAATGCTATAAATAAGTGTAACTTTCCCTTTTCAGCTACTAATTACACAATTTGCTTCGAAATGCTAAAGATGATATTGCAATGGAGTAAAACTGCTAAAAAAAAATATGTTCATATAATATTAAATATTATAATATTATAAATAATACCTTATTTTATAATAAATGATAAAAAATAATTCGAATATTTTATGAAATCGCATAGCAGAGCGAAGTTTTTAATTCGATGGTTAGCCATTTTAGTTTTGTCGGTTTTTCGTCAATCAACCTCTCAGCGAAACAATTGCACATACATAAGAGAGTACTTTAATCCAGATGCTCGCGTATGTTCAATTCAATTAAGACTGAAGAAACGACAAAGAGAATGACAAAGTTTTCGTTTAAAGTTACGACCGCTAACAAGGGAATAATTACTTTACTTGTGTTTCACCTTAATACAGAAACAATTTCAATTAAAACACGCTTACGCAAAACGTATTCTCGAAACTCATCATCGCAGGTTGATTCAATTGTGACTCTCAGCTCTTTGCGTGTTTATTTAATAATGCATCCTTTAATTTACAAATAAATGTGTGCTTATAGGACATAATAGTGAAGACCTGTCTGATTTTTAAACTTCAAATTTGCAGAGAAATAGATGCAAGTCCAGCGTGATTGTGTTTTAAAACTCTATAGTAAAACAAAATTTTATGACAAAACAAGATCAGAAGTAAGGAGCAAAGGAGCAATAAAAAACACCGTTTCATGATATCATAGACCACTCTTCAGCTTTGCGGGTGTCAATAATACCAAAGTTAGTTCAACTAAAAAAAGGGTTCATAGCAGAGAAATACAAAAGTCATATTTCTCTTCTAAAATTCTTTTAGTTTGACGAGAACACTGACTTCTCTGCGTACTAAGGCGGTGGGCAAGGAAAAAGATAATGACATCAGGCAAGGAGTGAAGACAATTTGAAGGAATGAGTTCGAGTGCCACGCCAAACATATTACAAGGCCAGTGGGTTAACGAGGCGTTAGCCTGGTATACCAGCCCGACGACGAACAGAAAGGGTTCGGCTTCTGGTAGGCCGTGGGGGGAAGGGGGTAAGTGGAGGGGGAAGGGGGCAATAAGGTGCAAACTTTACCCGTAGGATGAGATGCTGAGAACACCCCACTTCGCAGCAGGGTGCAAGAGATATGGACCCCTTAAAATCTAAAGGTCGATATTTCACCCACCAAATATAACAGGGTGGGGGGGGGGGGGGGGGGGGGGGGGGGGGAGGGCTAGTGATTAGTGCGTGACTTGGTTCCCAACACTCAGAATTCAGCTCGAGCGACAAATAAAATTAAATCGTGTTTCCCGAATCCTAGCCCGCAAGTATGGAAATTAAATTTGTTTCGAACACGGTTATGGGGTAACTTTTGTTTTGATGCTGTTTCCTACTTCTGTTCCCATCTTAACTGATCTTATTTATAAATATAAAAAAAAAGTTGCTAAATGTCGAATGTAGAGGTCTTGATTTCCCTGGGGTGCAAGCCGGCACCCGGAGATTACTTCGTGCGTGTAAAACCGTGGGATTGAATTAATGTCACCAATAATCACGGGCTGTCTAAACGTCAGCTTTATCTGCGAGTTCTCTCGAGCGCAGGTACCAGCACCGTCAAATCTCGAACGCACACAACTCTGTGCATTAGAAACGAGCGCTTAATCAATTCTCTGTCCTTATCACGGGATTCAAGTTCGAATAAAAAGGGACATTTTTCGTGTCGATTTAGATGCAAAATGCATCGCGATAAAACTGCAAATCTTCTCTTGGACCAACGATTCTGTAAAACTTAAATTGATTCGCAGTAAGTTAAGCAGAACACAAGTCACGGAATCAATTCCACCCTCTACAGAGATCATTCCCCGCTCGCGTCTGCTCATCCCCAATATCCCTCAGGAAGCTATAAACATGGAAAACACGAAAACATACGAATCAAACAATCTGAAAGAAGTAGAGATTACTCCCGCGGCTTGGATACACTTTTTATTTCGTCCCATTTCACAAATACCACGGCGGTTGCAAAAGATTTCAGGCAAAGAATGCAAAAATATTGACCAATTTCAATTCCGAGGTAAAGTTAACACGCGGTAGAGAATGCGGCAGATAATTTGATATTCAGAAAATGTGTATTCTGTCATGTCTCTCGGGCTGTCAATGCCAGAGAATCAAACGACGTTGGCGACGCAGATCACGCGCGCAACATCAATTCTCGGAGTCAAAATGGGTCCTCATGTCGAAGCCGCAACCCACAACGCGATATCGTATGCCTCTATTTTCACCACGTGGCTGCATGCGCAGTGTAATTTAACATTTAGAAATGATGGTAACAGTACAAAAGTATAAAAGTGGACCGTTTCGTGTTGTGCAATTTTCTTGAAAATTCGTTGTAAACGGTGAATTACTTACGGCCACAGAAAGTACGTGAGCGTTATTTTCGAAACACAGGTAACAACTAGTCTCAGATTTTTGTTTTCACAAACACGACAAAAAAAGCTCAGGTTGTGTTTCAACGAAGCCAATGAACTATTTGTCATTTGCATAAGTAAAGCGACTAACATTTTAATTATCTTCTAATTAATTCGCGAGTTTCCGTATCTCATTTTCCTCCAACTTTGCCCCAACTCCTTATTAAAGTCTCTTTTATCACTCTCCCTGTTTTGTCTTTTTCATCTTTTGTTTAAATATTTGTCTTCCGTTCGCCTTTGATGCAAGTTCCGGACAAGATAATAGCGTGCACGGCGTAATATAATAAAGACGCTTTGTTTATGCAACCCTTGCCGCTGCTTTCTGCCTTGGTTGGGCAAAGTCAGGTGTGTTTTCATGCAGTACCTAAGACAATTGAAAGACACTTTTTATTAGTATTACATGAGCCCATATTTTACATTACTCGTCTTCGTTTTGACCATCCATCATCAAGCCCCCTCTTGGGAGAAACACAAGTTTCCTCATCTAAGGATAACTCTTCAACTCTCCAAAATCTTTCTTGTTAGCAGGCTTGTCTGTTCAAGGAGATATTGCTCCTGATACCCATCTGCCACCACCGAGTGAACTTCCCCCTTTTATGAACATAATATAGATATCACAGTCCATAATATCGTGTCAAAAACTCGAACCAGACAATCCAACGATCTTGAATTGCAAAAACGGAAATCAGTTATTTTTAAAGCCACGTAAACTTCAAGTTAGCAATTTTCTTACGAAAACAAGGCTTGTTTCTTAAATCAACCACTAATCTTTTGTGAAAAAACGCAAAGTCTAGAGCAAGAAAGAGGAAATTTTGTATTCATCGAAGAAACTGAACAGCGAAACGAGGTGCGAAGGCAGCTTTCTTCGTAGTTATTGATTCAATGAACTTAAACAACGCGATTTTAAATAAATATTATATCAGTTCTCATGGTAAAATTGTTCGTTGATTGTAATTGCTAACTCTTCGCGGCTCTATCACGAGTCTTCCAGCGCAGAACAGTTCCACTGTTCACTTGTCTATAATTTCCATAGCCCCGAGCCACGCAAGCCACGCAAGCCAAGCCAAGTCAAGCCAAGACCTGCCAGTTTAACACTCCTGCAAACGCGGGCGGGCACGATTATACGTTCGCAACTTCCCAACTTGAAATTACGACGACTTTGCTCGTTCTAGAAGTCGTAATTTACACTTGACTGTTTTTAGTAATTCAAATTGGAGCGAAATAAAATTACCTCGAGCGTCGTCACAATTACACCTCCTTGCTTTTCTTAGGATCACTGCAGGGAAATAAGTTAAATACTGTCTCGAGGTAAAAGCAAATTCATGTCATAAAAGGTGAACTTCAACACTGGGGCCCCAACAGTCAGGTGGCAAATTTTGAATATGGCCCCTCCCGATTAAACGAGGAGAAAAATATCTCCCGCTAGGCCAACTCTTGAAGATGCGAAGAGGTTGCCCGTGCCACACTTTGAAGAAGATTTTATGCGATATTTGTATAATCTCATTTACAAAACAATTTATGATGCTTGAAAGTCTAATCCAATAAGAACAGCATCATTATAGTAAAATATCAAGAACTTGTCGTGGAAGTGACGGTTCCTTTTATGAATAATTAACAGTACACGTATTATACGGATGGAAATAATGAATTTAATAATGCACAGCTTAATAAGTCAAATTAACAATAACCCAAGTTTAACTTATGTCATTTGATACAAAGTAGCTAACGTTATTACTGTTAAGGAAAGAAGTAGCTTTCGGGCCACACATCCATGAGCAAACTTGTTTGCTTTTTAGTCAAAATACACAACTTGTAACGTCAGTGTAACAAAGTTAACCAAATGTTCATTTCGGAACGTGTTTTTGACAGTTGGAAGTATGTAGGCAGACATTAACCTAACCATGAAACAACATTCACTTTTACACTGTGGTATTTACGGCGTAAATATTATTTACCTGAGTTATAAGTTGCGCGTGTGTTTTCTAGTAAAAGGCAAATATGGGATGCGCACTTAAATGTCGTTGCCTCTCCGCTAAGGGTGAACACTGCCGCATTTATAGGTGAATTTCCGGGTCGGTGGAGGCACCAGGGTGGTGACGTCAACGTCGACTCAAGGTCGCAGGCGGAGCACCCGCTGCGACGTGTCTCTAAGCTGTATTTCTAGCGCCGTCTGCTGAACGTTTTTCTTTGGTAGCGGAAGTTTCTTTCAGAATGGTAATTTCATCGAGTATACTTAAAGGAAAATCAACATCTGGTATTTTTTGTTGCGATTTAAGGCGAAGAAAAAACATGAAAACTAACTCATTTCGTTTCAAATTTAAAATCGATCAAGTTTATTCAACAGTTGACGAGGCAACGTAGCGTGCATCTGCACGAGCTATTCTGTTCCTTCTGTTGACCATCAACTTGTTGCTAAACTGATCTGTTTTAAATTCAGGAATGTTTATCCGATCTTGAAAATGCCTGTACATGGTTAATATCGGGAATACAGGGAGTAAAAGGATGTGTGCATGGTGATAGCGTATATGGTAATAGTTCTACTAGCAGCGTAGAAAATTAAATTCCACTACGCTGTCAGTATAAAGTCCAAAATATGATATTTTCTCACTCGTTCGTTACAGAAATATGAATTTAAACTATGTTTAAGTGAATTGACGATCGATATACCTTACTTTTGCATCATAAATCAAGATTGATTATTCTTAGAGATATGTTTCAGGTTTTATGTTTTCGTTTTAGCCAGTAATGTTCGTTCCTGGCGAATATAGCGACCTAGCTTGACTGCATGCGGATCTTTCGTTCGCTCGTATAAATGTAAATTCTTAAAACGCGGGCCAAGGAAGCCAGGAGAGCTGAGCCGAAGAGATGGGAGGTAATCATGACGTCGAAATCCTCCCGTTCACTTCCAGCTTGTTCCACATCTTCGCTCTCCCTCTCCAGCAGCCCACCCATTCCCAAACTCCCTTGCCTTCTTAGCTTACTACTTGTTTCAGCCGGTACTACAATCAGCTTGTAATCTCTTAACCACCACATTTATCCTCATTTCAACTCAGATATAGCTGGAAGACATTTTAAGTCAAGGGAAATTCATTGCTAAAAGAATAAACGATTTTAAATCTTATACCTTTTATGGTCTTCAAAATAATTTAATCGATTCGGTTAAAAGTTTTGCAATCGCCAACTTTGATGAGACTTATTAAAGAATAAGAAGCCAGTAATCGGAAATTTTTGCGGACTCTCTTTTTATCGAAATAGATTCAAATTTGGAACAGATTTTCGTGCCTTCAGTCATTTCAATAAAGAAACCATTCAATTTCCCTTTCCAGGAGACGACTGACAAAGGGTGCCTATATGCGGTGTAACATTGGCGGGAAATCAAACTCCAAATAGAGTAAACCTTTATACTGTAGCCGTATCCGATCTATTGGGAAATATAAATAAAACTAGGTATAGGTGAATTCCTGCAGAATAATAAAGTCTGGTGGAAAATCTCGCCGCTCTACGGGGAAATGTCCTAGCGTCGTACTTTCAATAAAAAAGGATCGATTATCGATCCTTTACCGGCTTGGGATGTTCCCGATAGTTTTCGGCATTACCGCAGCCAGCACATCTCTTCTTGCAGGACTCGTGTTCTCATCCTCCTTCCTTCAAGTCCCTGAGGTGTTGGTTGGATTAGGTGTATAAAGAGGGACTGAATGAATGAATGGAAAGACTCTTCTAAAATTATCGATTCTTTCCTCTGATGTAGCTCAATGCAGGTCCCGTGTCAGACGCGAGGCATGGGGAAAGGAAGTTATAGAAAAGCTTTGGGCCTGAAGAAAGCATTTTGTCACTGACGGCAGAGTGTTTGGCTGCTTTTAACGGACTGAGAGAAGCAAAGAAGTAGAAGGACCATGTTGGAAAACAAAGGAAACAAAATACTTCCCTTATTTGTTACTTGTCAGAGTTCACACGCCAAAACCGATTAAGAAAACGTTCAAAAGAGAAGGAAAAGAGTTTGGATCAAGGGGGAGTGGAGGCGGTGTAATATGTTTGGTTCGATATCGCTTATCCGTCTCTAGTATGGAACGCTAATGAAGACGCGGGAAAAGTGAATGAAGGGGAACAAATAGGAACGCGTAGAGCGCGTATACCGTCTACCGAATGAATGTTACACTCGATGCGTCGACGTCATCGTTAATCATCCGTGGAGAATGTTGCAACGCCTCTCTGCTGTCAGATTCCTTCCCGGTGCTACACAAAACTTGGTGCACGATAATGAGTTTCTTACCCACAACCGATTGTGTTTCAAAGAGGTTTTGCAGCTCAGAAGAAGGGCCTACCTGAGACCAACGATCTCCAATTTCTTACCATACATTCGGAGGTGTAATATAATGAGCATTACGAAAACCACACCTGAAGCATGTTTACTAATCTTGCAGGCTTCAAATATTAATTAATTATCAAGTGCCACAGCTTATATTTTCAGATGAACGTAGTTCATATTCAATCATTTTGAGTGCATGCCAAATTTAGTCTCATTTTTGTGTCTCACTCTGGGATATCGACAAATAACAAAACGGTAATTACTGCAGCATCTACTGCTGTGGGCAGGAACGCCAGAGTAACTTATGCCAAACTACGTTGCGTAATTCCATTAAACATACCTGGTTGGGGCAAATTAAACGACAGTCTCGTTCTTGAATTGACAACCCTCTCTACCGTTCCGAATTGCCCTCGTGATAGCTTTGCCAAAAGCTTTCATGGTTTCTCGAGGTGTAATGTGTGCATTAGCAATGTTCTGGGTCAAGAAAGCCTATCTGCACTACAGCATAATTACATTAAACTCGACGGCGCAATGAGGTGTCCCTGGTAATGCTAATATTTGCTAATGACAACATTAAATATACAGCTTCTGAAACGGTTTTCAGCAAGATCGCTGCATCCGAAAGTTTCGACGCGTGTAATATCCCTGGGATAAATGCCGGTCAAAGAATTTTCATCTGTTCCATGAAATTTAATGGGGAAACTCGGGACATTTTCAACGCACGTGAAATCTCAAAAAGCACTCGCGTCGAAGTCTCGTTATTTCATTAGGCTCGCGATTACTCTCGGTATGCTAATACTGTCAACTACGCATTTAGTCAAAATTGCTGAACTTAAAATCAAGCACACCACTTGCACACTACTTACACTGAGCTAACTTTTCATTTTTGCGTTGATTGCGTCGCAAATAACAGTGTATGAGGAAAATAACTTACAAAGATGTAGCAGAATAATGTGAGTACCTACAGGACAGTTATAAGTTGTATTTAAGTGTCAAGTTATCTTAATGGGAAAGAGGACTAAACGTACATTTTTTTTGGGAATTTCTACACCAAAAATCGACCACGTTAATTATTTTTCTCGAGAAACCCACACTGCCACACTGCGAACAAGCATATCCATAACATTATGTACAGTGAAAAATGCACGAACAACAAATCCCCACCGTCAAGTTTAAGCCTATCAACTAACTAAACCATTTTCCATAAAAGATTCAGCTTCATGCGTCATGAGTATACAACGGCTCAAAGGTGGCAGCTACGAGAGTAAAGTCTACAAAAGGTGAAGCACTAACGATGTAAAGGCTTTTGACATTCAGATGTGTGGACCCCAGCGAGAGGGTCCTGGTGCGGTGCGGGGAGTGGTGAGGGTGGCGTAGGTGGGGGGGTCGCACATAGGGTGTAACTGTAATCACATTTCTGCATCACGGGACGGCCGGATGGTTGTAGTATAGTTGATGGTCGGTTGTTTGTGTTTGTTTGCAGAGGTAGGCACTAGGCGCCAGAGGGCGAGCCCGGCTGGAACATCTAGTGGATCACAGAGCAAGCAGAACTGATCAACTCGTTTGAACCACAACGCCCAACACGTCCGACACTGGATTAGAATTTAGAATTCAAACTTTTAAAAAACAACGCCCATGGAATACCTAATGATGCTTAAAATCAAATGTGCATACGCTTAAAAATGAACGTGTGGTGGGCTTTGTTTTGTGTGTGGATTATTTCCTACACGCATCGTGTAAAAAAACGCACGCTCACACACATTGGCACTGCTAATTATTTATAAAATGCCAATTTAATTTAGGAGTAGCAGGGAATTTATTTTTAAGTTAGAAATCAGTCTCTCTACTTGCCCCTGAATGCGGCCCGCAAAGCAAAGTCTGGCTCCTCCACTTTGCACTAAACAATCGTTCTTTTCAAATGCAAAGCTCACTTGTCCTGGGTCAAAAAGCTGTCTCTGGAGTCAAGTCAACATTTGAATAAATTTGAGATGCAAATAAAGCTTTTTAAGGAAATATCTTAATGCAGCTTCTTAAAAACGACCAGCCGATCAAAAAAGTAGAACAAATAAGCGCATTGGATACACCTGGAAGATGTGGTAACATTATCAAAGAAGCAGAAAAGAATAAAAGTACGCGAACATTTGGCATCGTAAGTTGCAAAGAAAATGCAGACATTTTCTTCAGAAAAACATATTTTTTTATAATGACTGCGTGTTAAAAACCCGCAGATTAAAAAAAGTTTGAAATGTGCCTCCGAAAAACGCTCACTTGACACAACTTGACACTTGACATCACAAAGAAAGGTCAAGGCCCTTGACAAAACTGGAAGTACGAAAGGGCATCATTCGCGTGCCAATCTATGGATTTTGAGCGTACACCCCTGAACGCAGCCAGCAGAACAGGTCATGGCTCCTCCACACAGCTAAGCGAAGACAAGCTTTTAGCGTGCATTTGTTGTAAAGAAAGTTGAAGGCTCACCACAAACTTTGTTATAATAACGGTACTTTAAGTTCAGGTCCATGGTTGCAGCCTACATTTAAAAACATTGTTTGTCGTAAGAAACACATTTTATCCTTTTGAAACTTGAGATCGTCCTTGAGATAGAAACAACCACACAATTTCAAAATTCTAAATCCATAAAACTCTTCACATTTCCAAATTCAGGAAAAACGTTAGAACTCTAAATTCCACATGTTTTTTTTTGCCCCTGAACGCAGCCCACAGAGCAAATTAAAACACATCTATTTTTTAATTTTTTTTTTAGTTTTATAATTGTATTTTAATCATTGGTGTGCATACCTGTTTGATCTTATTGCAGAAGCTCTTTCCCGAGAAGCTCTTCTACATTTAATTTTGAACGCTGCCCACACTGTAGGAGCATTGACTCATCTACTTCCGAAAAGCTAGGGGGTTAACCTTGTTTCAGAGAATAGCAATCTGGTGTCAAGTTGAAAACGCACAGAAAAGCTACATAATCGAATGCACTCGCGCGTTACTGACGCGTTACTTGAAATTTGCGTCACAAAGCGTTTGTTCTATGGAAATTTTGAAATATTAATATACTTTGGGAGTATACTTCATTAAAACTCGAAGTAGATAATGAATAAGGTTCAGTTTCACTGGCTTGGAAGCCATCATGATGAAGACTCACCATTAACAAACTCCCTCGAATTGAACAAGAAGTTTTAAGGAAAATTACTCACACACGGTTTCTAAATTAAAGAAATTGCATAGTTCGGCATTTACCTTTGTGCGTATGAACGATTTTATGAATTTGAAATTTTGTGCCGAGCGTGTCAAAAACCCGATTCTGTGGGCATTTGTGAATTCTCGTGAATTTTTTCCAGACTAGACTCTCTATTAGAGTTAACCTCAATTGCCATAACCTCGTTATGTATGATATTATTGGTTTCATCTGCAAGCTAAAACTCTGTTTTTCTGTATAGGGAATAGGGAATACACATAATAGGGAATAGGGAATAGGGATTACGCAAAGCCTAAGCACAATTCTGATTTCAATGAAACACCATTACAGATTCCATTAAACATGCTCTGGTGCTTTAGGAGTAAAGCCAACAACAAACCAACCACGCGTGATTGCAGTACTACACGCAGAGGGAAAATGGTGCTAAATCTTTTGTTTCGCAGTTAACGTAGATGGAACAAATTTTCTATTTGGCATCTGTACAAACTTCTTAATATGTTTTCTACAGTTTTTGAAGCTTTGCTTCTTTCATTTTCTGCTATTTCCATATATTTTTGGAAATTTCAGTGAAAAGCCTAATTTCCGCCAAAATCCAAGTGCTTTTTACAATTTTTAAACTGAACACTTCGAGGGTATTCTTTTTTGGGTAGTTCATTACCGAATTGTGCAAGAAAATTGAGACAGCTTAAGAGATAACACTGATCACACTAGCAGAATATGAAGGGTCCACTGAGCCTTTATAGGTAAAACGTCACAGCACACCATACAAATGATTCACATCCCCAATTACACTAATTTACTTCACGAATCAAAAGCACATCTTCTCGAACAAGATGAAATCTCCGATGGCTCTCACCACGACGCCGCAGTAAAGTGTCTAACAATGTAAACTTAACCTCATTACTCGTCTACAGAAATGAACAGGGTTCAAGTAAAACTTGAGTTAAGCTAACTTTGAGCTTCTTGAACTGCTCAAGACGTTGGAAAGTGCGAGTTGATGGAGGGGAAAGTCTGTCCTTTCTCTTCTAGCCAGCTATCTGTGTGTGTGAATGTGCGCGTGTGTGTGTGTGTGTATGCTGTCGGGATTGCTCGTCTCCAGGGAGTTCTGTGTCTGCCTCGTACCACTTGTGAAAACTTGGAATGTTTCGTTTTGTGCTGGCTCTAGACACTATAGGTGTGCTTGGGTTGTATACGATTTCCCAGACTACCGTGGCAGTAAGGCTACCTCCGCCACCCACTCCCCCATCCACGTCTTGGCATCCCACCACCCATAGTTCCCTACACTGCTGCCACTGTCTCAAACCTACCAGCGCCGTCAGCTCAAACGATCAATTTAGTTAAATTATGTGTTCTTCCTATTACCTTGTAGCGCAATGGTTGCAAGTACACTGACATTAAATCAAACGCTGAGAAAATTAACACGGACGCTCTAACTATATAAGGGGAGAATTATTGGCTCGTGGAGCCAGTCTCTGGGAAGGAAGAGACCGTTCCACTTAATCAATGGAGACAATCGATGGTGATTTAAAGAGTCAACCACTTTCACCGATTTAAAGTTATTGTACGGTAATTCGAACATCATCGTTTTTTAGCACAAACAAGCCCGCTTTAACTCTAGGTATTCGCGTTCTCATGCTATTTAGTTCGTTGCTTTGTAGCTCAGGAAAGTCGCACTGCAAATTATCCCAATCCCCCTTCTCCATTTCCAAGTTTAAACCACATCTTAGAATGCACCCCTTCACGACGATAATATCCTTCCGATGAATGAAGATAATTGCGGTCGTTGGTCACGGCTCATTTACCCGATGTGGTTTGTGTGAAAATTGTGTAGCCAAGTAAGTCACACGCGAGTGGATAGCAGATTCTTAGAGCTGGTCTTGGACGAGCTGGTCGTCGGGTGTAGACCCGTGTCAAGACAACAATCCAGGGGTACACGAGATAGCTGCCATTTATCCAGCGGCATGGCGGCAGCAGACTGGGTCACCTTTCAGACCTGTGATAAAACAGCTTAGAAACCTTGTTTAAGTTTGCGGCGGCGAAACGAGTCCAGTGTTCAGCACCTCTCAACTGAGATTACACCTGATAATGTATGTGCTACACTAAAAGTCCGATCAAAGATTTATCAGTATTACTTAACCAGCATGGTCACAAAAAAAGAGTGGCGTTGTTTCCTAGGGTGAACCCGTCTTTTCTTTGATACAAAAAAGGGTGAAAATTGTTCGCGGTGGGATATTTTGCTAAGTGGATGTGTACAATCTTGTGCGATTTTTCAACGGCGCTGTGCTACTGAGAGTGTGATACAAAGAGGAAATATTTTCTATGCTGAGGACAGGCAATTAGGAAACGCTTCTGAGGTCATTATGAAGAAAATATGAACACTTTTTTTTATAAAGAGAACGGTTTTTACTTCCCCGGGAAAGAATTTCACACATATTCAAGTAAAAATTGAACCACATAGCGTTTGAAAACGTTTCAATTTTGTGCAAGAGTGACAAATATTATTGGGAGATGAAAAATAAAACGAGGCCAATGCAATTGCGTCATTCGTTTCGAGTGCGACCAATATTCCGTTGGTGCGGTCGCGTAGAGTGGCGGCAACACAGTTCCATTATCGGGGTTCGAACTAGGGACTCAAGTGGTGCCAAGAATTGCCAATCTTCGCGAATGAAGGATTGGATGTAAGCATAGAGTGAGACCCTGGGGCAAACGTAATAAGGCCATCTATTCTCCTCATACCAGATGTCGAGCATTCACATATTGACAAACGAATGCCTACATTACAGGTTCGGTGCAGTAATGAGAGAAGGTTATTAGAAAAGGGTCAATGACCCTTCACGTTGCTGCCCCTTCCAAGATACGTAGAGAGTTTGCATCTTTACCCAACATTTCTATCGTTATTTCTTTATATTTTAGTTAAGTTCAAAGTTAGTCTCAAATGTTTGATATTAATTTATAAGCCGAAAAACTGTGGCAAACCAATGTGTTGTCGTCAAAGTATCTAGTATTCCTAGATAATAGGCATCAGCAGATGTTTTCAGATTTCAATTAAATTAGAAAGATAGCCATTAATCTTGGAGCCATATAGTACGGAGCTATTAATCATCCCAAAATTGTTCGTAACCGCGAACGGCCCGTTCTCGAAGAAAACATGTACAGCTTGGTCCACTCTTTGATGATTTTTAACAGCGTTTCAGAGAGATGTTACTTCATTATTTAAAATAACTAATTAAAATAGAAAGAATGATAACAGACGAGTAATCAGTGTCAGCCTTGGTTCAAAGAGACATATAATTCAAGCCCCACTGCGTTACTGTTCATGCTCTGGGCAATGCACTCTTTATCAAGAGTCGTCATTCTAGCAGTCCTCTAGTATAGGAATAACCCGTCTGGGGTTGCGATTATGGAACGAAAACCACGCTCTTCTTTTTAATTCTCTGCCTGGTCATCACCGTTGCATCGCTCTTTATGTGGCCATGTCCCATTAGCTTGCGAAATCACGCTCTGTCTCTCTTTCTCTCTCATCGCCATCATTGGATCATCTACTTTATCTTGGACGTGACGCAGTTTGAAGCTTCATCCGCCGACTGCGTCCCCCTGGCGGTTTCTGCACAGTGACCACCCAATCACGAGCCGAACACCAAGAGTGTATGCCCCAATTGCCCCCAGGGTGCGGATCAAACAGTGCCCTGTACGGACAAAAGGCTATTCATTTAAATAAAGATAACGCCAAATCGCTACTCTGCCATGATGCTCGAAGATTCTGTGGACTTTCGGTAAGACTAGAACGATAAGAATTTGTGTTTTCGTCAGTGGAACGTGTTTAAATAAGACATGTAGAAACACATAACTTTTCATATAAGTTTCCTTTCCTGTGGTAACCTCTTGAATTTACGACGCACACACTTCTGAACGCTGCTTGAAATACGAAATTTAAAACCAGTTTCGATGAACATCTATAGAATTGGACACGAGCATAGGAATTCTACAATCTATCGCAAACATACACAATTACGCATTACGCTCGACATGTGCGGAATTTCAGCATGTAATGCGATAAGTTCATATAAAGGGACATAATTACAACAATGAAATGTTGTTAACCTTATCAGTGCCAGTTGATTGGGTCCTTTGTGACTAACTCAGAACGAGCTCGCAGGATTATCATATGGCTCAGATATGGAAGCTTGCAGGCCTGTTTAAATCGAAACGATGATAGTATTGTTGTTCCTGGATTCGACCCGCGAAATAAACCCGTTATCAAGATCAACCGGTTATCAGAATTGACAAATATACCGAGACAATCGGACGATTTTTTTTGAATTTTTCTTTTTTTGAATTTGTGTAGATTATTTTTCATTTATTTGTGTACGAATGGGGACATTTTTTTTCAATTATTAATTATTGCTCTAGCCGAAATGTGTTTGGAAATCGCACGTCTGTAACACATTTTCACGGTACATTTCATTCATTGTTAACTTAGAGCCTGTTTTACAATGTCCGGTTAAAAAGATAACCGACCGTTAAAGATTCATATCTATGATTACATCCAATCAGTAACATCTATTTCCATCTTAACCTCCGGCCATCTTAATGCCCGGCTTAACCGGACATTGTTAAACCAGCCCTTAGTCGAATTATATTTTCGCCGTTCAGCGAACACTTTTCTGTATAGCAAAGCATGTCTTCTGTGGCATCGTTAGTCCATGGAATTTCGGTCAGCATCGTTTCCATCGATTGGTTGGCGCGCTCGCGAGCGAGACGAGTGCGCTGCACAATGCTGACTGCAGAACTGATATTATGGTCACATAATACGGTCAGAACAGCGGTCTCGGTTACAAGGCAAAGAAGCTAATGGTGGCCGCAAACCACCGCACTTCACCGGCAAATATTGACTGAGTAATGTTCAATTTATATTCTTGTTGATTTACTCGAAAATTTGCGGTCATAAGTAGAGAGATGGAGCGAGATTAGAAATATGAATTTTGACCTCAACATAACAATGGTAGAGTAACTTGAAGATTATCATTTTGCCAAATGCAAATGTTAGAGCATTAATGTTGCTCAATGTTTTTTTATTGTTCGATTCATTTCTAAAATTGTATGAAAATATGTAATTCATATTTTTAATTGGCTGAACGATTTCCGATGCGAATTCGAATAGGTATATATTTTGCTATTTCATTTTTATACGAGAAACGTTAGAAAAAATCCGGTCTATCCTCATTCTATAGTGCAATGAAAATCTATGCAAATCATTGAAAACAGAGAGAGACACCTTCTTAGTTGCAATCCTGATACTAAATGAATTCACTATACTATTCCAACCTTGTTTATCCTCGTAAATGTTGCGCAGCGCCGCGTGCGCAATTTCCCCCCATTTTCCGGTCAACATGATATGCATCATAATCGGATATTAGTATACTCGTCATATTTAACACTGTTGTGAACAATTACGACCGGCTAACTATTGTTGGCTAATGCGGTATCATAATCACGATAATATGTGCCAGCCATATAATATGTTAACATTTCATATCCTTATTCCCGAGTCTAGTCGTCATAAGCCGCGCCTGTTATTGACTGAGCTGGCGTCTATTATTCCCGCTCGGCTCCTTCATTCAACATCGAGTTCGTAGGAGAAACGGTTGCGTCATCTGCCTGCTGACCACTGCTGACCGGCCGCCGTCACTCATCCGTTACATCACTCAAATTGCTGCCGCCAGTTCGCTCATGCAAAGGGTGATATCGTTAAAAATGAACGGATCTGCATTATTGAATGTTTACTTTGCTCATTAGCGTGGAAATATGACGATTATTACAATGTTGTAGAGAGTTTCATGATTGCAGGATAAACTTTGAGACCGGGGCGAATATGTTTGCTAATAAAACAGAGTTTGAAACAATAATAACTGAGAAAATAATTGTGTTTGTACAAATGATTTTCACATGGGACTAGGAAGATATTTGTTTTTATTCAATTTGAACGTATTTTATGACCAGTAGGTATGTAGCAAAAATTAGAGGTGCTCAGAGTTTAGGTGGACCGTTCGAGTCAGGGGATCGTGTTATTTTCTTGGCAACTGATCATCAAATGATGTGTTTTAAATAACGATCCGCTAAGTTCTTAACCTTTCCCTAGTGAATCAGCTAAGCCAGTCTTTTAACGATCCGTTTGGTTGAAAGCCAGGCATGTGATTAACTGGAGGGCTACAAGGACCTGTTTTTTTTGGTAGCCCGCTTAGAAATTAACAGTCTATTAAAAATATTCAAGTGTGAGATCAAATGCCACAGAAAATAAAGTTACCATGAGGTAGAAAAACCGAAAGAAAGTGTTCATTTTTAAGAATACAATATACCTACCAACGTTAAATCGGAGATATTTAAACCAGATAATGAAATTCTTCCAGAAAAGCCGGTACGGCGTCATCTCATGCCTCAACTTTTCGCGGAACATACTGCTGAAGGCACTCTGGCTAGTTATGTTGTAGACTTGAATGTTAAAAAACATTCTCAGCTTTACAATTTGCATATTTCTCTTGTGACTTATTTCGCTTTCCATGGTTAAGTCGTGCACCCCACTCAAGGGTGGCCTGTTAAGTGAGACCGTCACTTCCGTGACATTATCATAGCGCGTCATCGGACTGCCGGAGTAAAGTGGTTTTATCCTCTCGGAGTCTGTCATACAACACACTCCGGAGCTGAGAGCCGCGGAGCAGGATTATGCGTGATATGCTTAGAATATGGAAGTGGAAAATCTCCTTAAGATCAACTTATGCAAATACCATAGCAATGATACTGACTTATACAAAGTATGCTATACCGAAACTTGGTACGTCTTCTCAGTCAGTCTGTACTATGCTACTTTACTTTTTTTTTAAGTCTTTTATGCTATATAAAATAATAATCAGACTCACAGTAAGCTGTTCCGGGTAGTTTTTAGTGTTTTTAACTTGGGGGTGTTAGCATGGCAAAAAAAAATTAAGTCAGATTACTTGTATACCGCAATATCTGCCGACACTACTTCTGACTATCAGGTTCCAAGAAAAAAATAAAAAGAAACAGAAAAATAAACCTTTTAACCATAAAAGAAATGTTGATCTCATAATATAATGCTCAAGATATCGGAAACCGATAATAGCTTTATTCCAAGCGATGGACAAAAACTCCCCTGCTGTTTAAAGACTTTAGGGAGCAACTTTGACTTAAGTCTTCATCCTTCACCCGCAAATCGAGACGTCGAGGAAGCCAAGTCTGGAGGCGTCGGTTAGCATCCCGACGTTAGATCAAGATAGATATGGTGTTATCTATATCCTTGATTTGGCAGTTGATGGATGAATTGGGGGTCACCTGACGTCATGAATCATGGCAGTGACGTCGCGAGGTCTGAAGAAACTTTCCTGCGAGTCATGAAGACTGCTGGCAAAGAACTTTACCTGAAAATACCTGTTTTCCTGGATGTAGCATTGTATATCGTTACTTATTTGAAAGATTCTGGACAGTTAATTGTTTTCAGTGCATTCGGCAATGACCGGAAAAAACTGCTCCATTGGCGAAACTAGAGGTAATTTCACGTGTTTCACAGCTTTGTTTTAGGCTGGAATGTCTGTAACGAATAGTTACAAACATTATACGATTCAGTTGTAACATTTTCATCCCGCAATAAATTAATGGATTTTATAAATGAAATTAAAAGTTAAAAAGCCCCCCCACAAACTTCATTATTATTACCCGCTTCGAAATCATTGAATTGCAGCTAATTGAAATTGGAGGTGTATTCCGATTTGCATTCGCGAAAGAGAAGCCACAAGTGAATATATTGCCGATACCCACCCTAATTTATTTCCATTTCCATGATTAGATTATGAAAGTTTGCGGTGGCATCGGCCGGGCATACGTGGCCGTCCTGCGTAACGGGTGTACAACCACCACCGCCGTCCGCTCGTATTCCCCTAAATTGCATTACTACCCCCTAACACTACGCGCAGATTATGCGACTGCTGGACTCTGATTGGAACATTTTCCATTCATAAGTGACAATCAGTTAGTTTGCGAAGAATGAACAATGCATGTGAAAGAAATCTAGAAATCTAGTCTGTTAAACAGCTATCATTAAGTATCAATAATAACGACATGTAAATACCAAACACAGTGTTCTTAAAAAAAAAATATATATATAAAATAATATAATATAATAATATAAGTATAGATATATAAATGGTATATGTTTTTTTAAATATAAATTGCCAATTCCAATTGGCACGCTGCCTATTGGCAATCGGCCCCTACAGTCCATACACACTTGAACTGCTCGATAGAAAGCTCTCACATTCACATCACGGTAGTGCGTAAATGTAAGGCTTGAAAGCGGATATTGGAATGCGTTTTCCACTCGAATTCTCTCCAGCAACATCCCCCTCTCGATAGCAAATAAATGTGTCCGGAGTGAAATTTGAATTCATGGTCATTGCAGTTAAATTTTGGTGGGCAGTCTGAGAATGTCGGACAGCACTGAGAGCGCCCTAGAGTAGTTTGAGTCATTGGTCAGGTCACATTTTAAGGGTGTAGGGTGCCACTGGGATAACGCATTAATTGTAAAACTGTTAAGTTTGGCGAGTTAATTGATTTTGATTAAATTTACCAATAAAGTTTTTAGTTCACATCTCCAATTTGATAAGACGTTTGAAAACTTATTATGAAGGCTGTTTGAAGGGGTTCGAATCCTCGATAAGTTACACATTTTTTAGAGGGTCATTGAATAGCTCATAACAATAAAAGAACATTTAATAATTTTTGCGCAACTCCTTTTTTTTTTTAGTGATTTCGTTATATACATTTTGTTAAGTAAATTAAAGAGAAACTATTTTGAAGTTTTTTATTTTTCTAATGTCAATTTTCTTTAAAAAAAACTGTTTACCAAAAAAACAAAAATTGTCTGGAATTCACTTATCTTTAAAAATACCCAAATTAAATTATAGTTCTTTCATTTTTTTTTTGATCAAACTCCCCAATTCCCACACGACTGAACTAGAATTAATCGTGGTTAATCATTTTCAGATAGCGCCCATTCACTGACAAATGACTCTAAATGTATTATTTACATGAAAGACTAATAGAACACCATTATTCATGGGTACACGCCAATAAATATTCACTTGACAATAAGTCGGAAGAGCAATCAATCTTAAAAATAGGTAGACGAGGTAGAAATAGAATTTGTGGTAAAACAAAGAGAACGTAAGTCACATGACGAATGTAATTGGATTAAAACGAACTTGAGTTGCTTTGATCGGAAACAGAGCCCGCAGCGGAATTGGAATTCTATGTTTGCCACAAATGTACAATATATAGGTATAGTAAACAGCGAAATACATTTTAAATTCTCCGTTGGATACCTAAACATCGGTGTTCTCTATTTGTACATAATGGTATGCTACGATTAGCCATACAATAACTTCAATTGTTGCCGAGTCTTATTATTTAACGAAAAACAATGCAACTACACCTTATAGTTGTTTAACGCTTGGGAAAAGAAAAACAATAATAAATATTTTAAACGTGGAGTAGGTATAACCATTGAAAATCATTCATTGTTCCTGTCACCATTATATTCCAATGGTAAACATAAGCCAATGGCCAATGGTAACATAGGCCTTCGGGCAATAAGTCAATATCAGAGTGCAAAGTCTTGCATAGGAGGCACATAATGATAGTTACACCACAAACATAATACATTCGGTAATGTAGGAAGGTGCAAGTCTGTATTATGTTCGTGCATAGCACTTACGAAACAACCCTCGCAAATCAATGCTATGTGATATATTGTGCTGTCAGACAACAGCGAATTTGCATCCTCCATTAGTAAGTAAAACACGCATTGCCTGATGAAACGCAGCTATTTGAAAACGAAATATTCATGGAAAATTAGTGTATTCTTTTAGATATGCTTTTAAAACTCTATAATTGTTATTATGTTGATAGAGGTTTGTTCAAAGGGGTTTGTTAGTTTTCCTGGAAATTCTTGTACGTTATTTTATCTATTGTTTGCATGTTTTCTTTTGTCACCAACATCAAAATTCAATTTTTGTTGAACTCGTTTATGTGCGTTTTATTCGATATCCCTTCAAGTTTAACTGACAAAATACCTCAATTTGTTGACTGTCTGACTGAGTATGAAACTCTGCTGCTCTTTACTCAAAAGGACATAGCTCAGCGATATAAAATAAATGCAGTGTCTAGCTTTCGAAATAATACACATAAATACAGTCAAACATTAATCCAACAATCTCTGCGATGGTTTTAAGGAAAACAAACAATGGCAATTGCGGAAGCGTAGATATCACTTCTGATACACAGCCTACGGCTGTGCACCTCAAACGTACTTCGTTTCAAATCGATGTTCCCTTGGTACAATTTGCCGGTTGGCTTATTAAATAATGGTTGTTGCCCAAAGCCCCTCATAAAATAATTAATTTCAGATTATTTTGCCAGTCAGATATAAAAGGACATTCTAATCAAATTCACCAAACAGATTTTATCAAAGCCATGTTTTATCAAAGCAGAACAATCTACCACAATGACCAATTATATCAAAATAGACACCGAATTCCAGGAACAGTTTATTGATGCTACCACAGTCGTTTTACATATTTTATTGTTCGTTGTTTCGTTGTCATGTTCTTGAAAATCTTTTTAATGCGCCAATATGTAGGTGAAAGCGTAGGTGGAAGTACAATACATACTTCGCCGGCGAGAAACTCTTGAGTGTAAGCCTTGGAGTGCCTGTCAAATATAAGGGCGAACGAAAGAAAACTCCTGTTTTATTTTTAGAGAAATAGAATTTTCTGCGCTTTAGAATTGTAGTGCAGAAATGGCGTAGTGTAAATGCTAGCTTGACGAGAATTTTCACCGCTACAATTGTATTTACACACGCTAAAGTTTCATAAAATATGAAAGTCTTATAAAACGTGTTCAACAAGGAATTCTTTATACGCCGTGTACTTACGCATTCAACACACTTGGCAAGTGCAGTCCAGTTGTTTTAACAATACGTGAAATGTGGTTGGTTTCTTCTATAGATAAGCATACACCCAATCAGAAATTTAAAGTGAAATTATACAATGTTTAGATTTTTGGTGGTCAGCATACATATTTGATATATCTGTTGGTGATTTTCCCAATATTTGCCAGTAAAAGTTAGCATGTTGTTTGCTGACTACGATGCCTGCGACTTTGCCATTCCCTACACATACCCTGAAACTGTTTGCATCGTTTTGTATTTTATTTACTTCACAGTACTTTTTGGGCGTGAATATATGTTTCAAAAATTTTCACATTTCAAATAGTTGTACCGTCCACTCATATACCAAGGAATACAACAATGTCAAGTACCTATATAGAACACGCAATTGCATATACTTTAAAAGTCCGTACCTAGGTAAATCCGAGCTGAAAACACAGGCTACGAAATATTTTCGTACTTAACAATGCAAAAGTACCTACGTCAAGAATGCACGGATATTAATAGCTTGACCATGCGATCGATAATGATAATATGGAAATTTTCTATCCGCTCGGAAAAATTGCCTGAATTAATTTCACGAAACACGAATATAGATGAATTAATGAGTTTCATTCGGACGCGATGTGATTGTGAGGTCCGCTAGACCGCCGCACCATGGATGGGCGGAGGGCATTTCCGACTTCCGGTGGTGACGAATGCTAAAATTTATGTCCATCCCCGTACTGCCTGTTAATGGTTGACCTCAGTTACCTCTAGTTACACTCATTGTAATTAGTGCAGCTCGATATGCGTGTAATCAAACTGGCCGATTAGAAGCCAGAGGAAACCGGCGCAAACATTCATTGAAATTGATTGGGTACCCCCCAATCCCCAACTCCTGACGGCGCAGATCATCTATATTCTCGGCGTTGCTTGTAGGCTGCGTCGGGAATCTGGATACATAATTTCGATCTGTTCGAATTCGACAATTCCCAGTTTGAATATGAGTCTTTAGGGGCTGTGCCCCACGCCTTGAGCGTTGGAACAGGAAACTGTCACATAGCATTAGACCGTTAAACTGCAGGATACATTAAAGTTCCTGTTAAAAGCTGGTAGTCTTGAAATACATCAATGCCTACTTGCTTTAAGTCATGTTACATTAATTGTCTAAGACGTTGTCAAGTAGTCTTTAAAATGAGGCGTGTTTTTCTCGAAAATGAAGTCAACTCTCTTTTAAGTCGATAAATCTCATCGCCATTACCCATACAAATCGCTTGTTAAGAGCTAAGTATCATTTTTAAACACACAAATTTAAGAATTTGCATTATATGAAAATAATTATGGTGCGATTTTTCACAACGTTACAGCTGTGCTGTCACGTTATTACTTAGTTAATATAAATAACACGTTATGGCTACGCGAGTACGGCCTTGGCGTCGGCGACAGCGTCGGGACGCCGTGAGTTGGCGAGCGGTTGTGCCGGAAATTGCACGTCTATAGCTGCTACACCACACCCGTTCGTGCCCGCCCCCTCCCCGCCCGCCCGCGGGTGCCCCGACCACCCTACCGCCAACCATCGCCCTCAATCATCTGCGTGCTGTTATTACTCAGCGCCGCCGAAGAACAATATCAAATTATTACACTTTGCAGAGTGATCAGTTTTTGAGCAAGTATATAAATTAATACTCGAAATTAATAATCAAAGTTTGGCATAACAACGCGAGTCAAGGGGTTGTGGAAAAGAAGTTCTATGGACAAAAGTGATATTTGCATTGAATAAAACTTTTGCCGTCGAATTGAACAAATCTGAAAATATCTCCAGAATTATTTGAATAGTTGAACATTTGAATGTACTATCTATAAATATAATTTGAACGTGGAACAGGTTGAATGTCAAGAGCACAATGAAATGGCAGCAGCAGAGAAGCTTACTAATAATTGGCTTGGCGCGATAATGTAAAGCTGTTTCCAAAATAATAAAGCAACAAAACAATTTATTTGAAGTGTTCCCTTTGAGATGTAGACGTTTATTAAATTCTCGAAACGTAATGTAAATACGTACACCGTTCGTACGCACAAGAATGCATAAATGGAAATGAAGGTGGGAAGTGGATGGAACACAAAATAATTAAAATCAGGTATACCCCTGTAGCTCTGCATTAAGTGCTTCATTGATAGGTGTTTCCGACGGCAAAAGGCACTCTAACAGAAAGAAAATAAATGCGCTTGACAGCTAGCGGACTGAACTGGAACTGAATGAACTGCTGGACCAAGAATGCTAACAATATTAAGCATGGCAGTGAACGATGTCTCTGTGTTCCATGGCATGGTTGGTACTTGGTACGCTATCCAAGGGTCCGAAATCAACCTGAGAATTCAGCGTGCTCGCCGGGAAAGTGGTAGAAAATAGCGTGGCTCAAAATGTAAATTCCGAGAATTTTCAGTCGAAACGGATGAATTTTCCTGTAATTATAATTTAGCTTTTATGCTACCAAAAAGAGAAAATGTCTTAAACTGAAAATGTTCACGCTCAGAAGATCAATATCCCTGTTTGCTATGCTGATGTATTGAGATGAAAGCGTCACCCTACATCGTATATACCCACGTTCGTTATAACGCAAGTCTTTCTTCTGCTATTTTTATTGGACCAGTGTTCTACTGGTCCGATTCGTGCGTGCGTGGGACCGGGGCTACGCATGTCCCCGTATTGCGTGAGACCCGTCGGCTTGTGATCCGTGTCAGCTATCTTCTCTCCAAGGGTGTACCTCCAAGTCGACGCGCTAATGCGTGCAGCGTTCCAAATCAACCACTGAATACTTATTTCGAACTTATTTTAAATCTCAGAAAAGTTTCATTCAATTCCAAACAGTGTTTTAAACAGGTGAACGTGTAAATTTTCACACCCTTATCACCCCATACCGTGTTCTTCTTTGCATAATATATGTAAAGCAGTAAGACTATACTGTAAATTGTATATTCTACCGTTTCACAAGCCATGTTCCGATCCATGTCAATCACCATTGAGCTTGCAAGTAGCACTCAACGTTTGGTGTTAATTAATCTTAATTAACGGTTAAGGTAGCACTGCTAAGTTCTCCGTGCAATGCCTGTATAGGAAAATGTTTAGGTCTAAATGTTCCTATCATTAATTATATAATTATTTAATAATTATTATTATCTTGATAGAGAGGGTTGCGCTTTCAGTCAGGCTGATTTCTAAAGCGTGACGGATTAATTGCGTAATCCCTTATATATCGAATCCTTAGATTTCCGCTGAGTGATGTTGCCACTGGGCTGTCTCTCCATAATTAGTTTGTTGTGGGCACTTTCGCCAGTCGTGGCGAAGTGATCCTGGATCGGAACGCCCGAATCCCGAGTCCTGTCTGATTGACGATCGATAGCACGTAACTTTTACTTGTTTTTCTAGGGTACAAAATGCAATAGTTTGCAGGTACAGACAGTTTGAACATGTAAGCTTTTATTATGCACGAAAAACATTGGTAATTGATACGATGAGCGACAGCACATGTTCAATCCAGAGCATTGGAAATTATTTACTGATATCCTAAAACATTGATTTAGATTTTAAATATAATCTTTCATTAATTAAAGAACCTAACTAACATACCTACTTTTGAAAAAGTTATTTAATAAACATCAAGATCCCGCGATCTTCATCGCTGGCGGTCATCATCGCTATCCAATTAAAAGCAGAGATTTGATCTCTATTCAAGACCTCAGCAGGTCCTTTCTACTTTATCAATTAAAAATAATTTTGCAATTAATTGCTGGCTGGCCACCTCAGGAAAGTATTCCATTAGTGACGGATGTTATTTCCAGATGAGCTGTTTTGTACGGTACGTGCCACTGGCTGTGTTTTTTCAGATTTGTAACAGCGCCACCTATCGGTGGAATCACAGCTGGCGCCCGGTGGGAAAAACTGGACGCCAGCAGATGAAACGAAAAAAAGAATACATTGCAATTGGCGAAAAAAGGATTTTCTTTTCTGTCTGATCCATCTTCTTTTTGACACGTATTGACGACAGTTCCATTATCGCGGCATCGCTTTGGTGAATAATCACCAACACCGTGGCGACGTCGCATTGTTTGTATTGAAATTGAAAGTCGGCCCGGAGAACGTCCGCCAATAAGAACTAACGCTTGAACAAGCTTTTCACGCAACGTACACAAAAGAATTGACATATAAAATCTATTGATTGAGGTGCGAAAATAAAATGGAAATATTGAAAATGTACGGCGTATGCCAATCGAGACCTGCATCCATTAGAATTTCCTTTCAGTAGATCATTCCTATGCATATTTCATTGACAACATTTTCCATCCGAATAAATAGTTTTAGGTGTAGGTGTTACCGTAATTGTGCGCCAGACCAGGCGCATAAGCTACCACACACATCCGTGTGCATCGATATGGGTCTAATACGTCATCTAATCAGACTCACAGAGACCAACCACAGATGTGTCGTCCGTTTTATTGTGTTAGCCAGAAACCAAATTTGCATACCGTAAACTCAACCCCTTTTAACTCACTAGGCACCATTTAATCTCGTTATGTTATGGCAGTATACAGTGCAGTCATGCCCCGATAATGATGGATGAGCACACTTTACGTGATAAAACTTCCCCCAAGCTCAGTTCAATCAGTACAATGAAATACAGTGTTCCAGCGAATGCACGTCCCCTCTGCCCCTGCGTCGACTCTCACTACCCCTCGGGTGGCCTTTTTCAGTGGCCGCTAGCGCCACATTGCACCGTGTTTCTAATGAGACCAAAATGGATGTGTTACTTCATCCAGAACAAATGTGGGACGCCAAGCAGCCGTCGCCGGCGACGTCGTCAAAGTTGAGCCTTAAAATGCCGACGGAAACGAATTAAGGGGCTGTTTGTAAATTAATAACGCCAATTTTAGTACAGGTTTGTCAAATTGAATGATTTTCCCATTTCCGTCATCTTTCTAATCTATAAAATTTTGCCCCGTAATTTAATTGATTTCCAATTCAATTTACTTATCTGTGTAAGAGTGTATACATAAAAAAATCAAAATGTGGAGTCAAAGCTCTCTTTTTATACATTGGAAGATATATTTCTATCGAATTCCGATAGACGTAGTGTAAAACTACCTCTGCACCTCTTTCGTAAAATGTATATTCTTTCTGCATTTTCACATCGGCATTTTTTGATGTGAAATTTGTTTACTTTCTGTAGTGCGTATCATTTCGCTTCTACCACTCTAAGCGTGCTATTACTACCACATTCCGCCAGAGCCTCCTGCGTCGATCGCTTCCTATCTTCATAATTTTATTCCTTCCACCGTCTCGACGCACACCCATAGCATAGAATCGAGCCCACCATGCCCACAAAGCCATAACCATAAAACATATTGTCTATTCTTTTCTAAATTGTTGCTTTTAATAAAATATATAGGTATCCAAAAAGCAAGAGAGTTTTTATACTGCGGCTCGTGTAACAAAGCGTAATTCTCTTCAGCTTCAAAATACGACCGATCTAATAAGTAGGCACGTTTAACAATAAGTACGTTGTTATTTAAATTGGTATATTTAAGCAAATTTCTATCTGTCAGAAAGAGTATCCACTTAGCATAACCAAAAAAATAGCAACCAACGCTGGTAGAAAAAAAAAACTTGCTTCCTTACAGAACATACGCTGGAAAGCGCAAACTCAACTGAAACCCGTTAATTTTGAATTATTTTAGAAATGTTCAACAAAACACACTTCTGTTTCAGCCACACCTAAGGTATACGCACAAGTTTTTTTTTTATGTAGCGTCGTTCGTTTTCTACAACAGTTTCACGTTCAAGGCAGATCCTACGCGTCACAGCGCATCGCGAACCGATCGAAACTGTCTTCGGAGAAAACGGAAGCTCACCGACAATGCGAACAATAAAACCCGGCGATATTCGCCATTACCGTGACATGCGATGCACGCCGCGGCGCTCAACAATGAGTCGTCGGCGTCACCGTCGACGTCGAAGTCGCGACGCTACGAAGCATTCACCGAAGGCCGACTTGGGACCAATCAGAAATACCACCGAACCCTCGCCTCGGTGTACGTGGGTATACACTTCTATGCAATAAAACGCTTTTGCTATAGGGTAATCGAAAGAATCCAATCCAATTGGGCAAAAAAATATATATATGGAACCATCGAGAGGCTTAAAAATGACATGAGGCTGTGGCGTGGGTCAAGTACGAAATGAATGTCAACGCTGACTAATATCGTTGCTAATATGCTGCGTGAGCCGCAAATATTTTTTAGATGGAAAAAAGGTAGGTAAATGTAATGAGAGTCAGTCTCTAAAAATAAGTTCTAATAGATTCAAACAAAATTTAGCTTGTATAGGTAATGGGTTTCCATACACCTTCATTGGTTCCGATTGAAGCTTTAGATAAATAAATATGATGAACGCGAGCGCTGTGCATATTCAAGCAGTAAAACACAGTCAAGCATTTCGTATTTATTTGCTTAATCCAGCTGTGTGTGCGTATTTGTTTGGAACATCTCACAAAAGCTTTTGTTGGTTCGTAAAATGCATTGAACTATCACGTGTCTTCTGGCTTTGAATCCAGCGTCGGCAAGTGACGACGGTGATGCTCAGTTTTGTCTGTAACTTTCGGGCGTCAGTAACAGATGACTAATTAGTGGCGTTATTATCTTGACAAGGAGATTTAGCTAAGAACCCCTTTTCTCTCTCTTCCCTTCTCGTGCACCCCACATCAGCGCTACTGCACCCCTACCAGCTACCACCCCGCTGTAAATGATCGTCTAGTAATTGGGCGGGTGTGGGAAGACAAAGTTGCTGTCTTGTTCGGTTGCGATATTCGTTGGATGAGATGAAATAACGAATATGCTAAATTCGTCAGAGTATCATTTTTCCGCACTACCGACGAAAGTGCGCTGAGAGCAGAGATTAACTCTTCGGGGTAAAATCGTATGCACCGTGGTTGACAAAACAGCGTCGATGTCCACGGTCACGCCATGTGTGTTTACGAAGTCGCTTACAGTGTTCCATGGTTAACGCGCTGTTTCGCACGGGACATATGCCGATATTGAATGTAATAATGCTATAAAGATCATTATGATAAATATAATTATAAGTTATGATAAAACAATTATGTCCAGTATCTTGATATGAGATCGGCATTCGGTATCGATCTGCATTCAGGATAAATTGCGAGCAAACACGATACGGAGGCTTACCATTGGCTGCTCACCGCAGCGGAAAATGATTGAGATGTTAATTTTTATGTAAAAAAATTAGTATGTTCTCTGCTTAAAATATAAAATTGCTTTGAAAATATCCATGAGCCCTTGTTTCTGACCCACATTTAGTTATTAAATATGCCCGCACTTGAATTAATTATAGAACACACGTCAAATCCACGGTGAACTCAGTTGATTTTCCGTCAATTGTATTACGACTGTAACGCACGAGCTGAATTTAGCAGGTGGTCAGTCAAACAAAAAAAAATACTTGCAGTCAAATAAAACGCTCTTTGCACTTTCACATCTGAAAACTACCTGCAGCATGACAGAAAACTTGATCTATATTTACTCATTATGTCGTATTTCAAGAAATTGCCGGGTCACATTAATTGCCATCAATACCCTATTTAATGACGTACGGCCGGAAAGGCAGTGTTATTGGCCTTATATTTGTCTTCACATAGACTATCAGACAGGGCATGGTATTAACTCGCTGGGCTCATTTCGTATTCTGCACCAGTGGACTAAGACAAAGGGGGAGAGAACCCTGTGTTTACAACCAATTACAAGTGGTGTAACAAACACTATGATCAGCCAGGACGCGAAGCCTTTGGGCTCTATTCGCAAACCCCCATGTATTTCAAAGGCGCCATGCCATTTGAATAAAACCAGAGATATATTATAGAAGGTTGTGTACAACTAAGGTTCGTTGGTGGAGGTTACGCTGTGGCGTGTAAGTTGAGGAACACCACAAATCCGCCATGATAGCGCGATGAATATACTCAATCTGTTTTAATCCCGAAGCAGACATGTTCATCTGTGTAGGTACAAGCTTATTGTCTGGCAACAGTTGTAGGTTTATGCAGTATATTGTAGAACATGAATTGCCTCATTTTATAATATTTCATTTGTACAGTTTTCCCGGCTAATAAATAACGTACACACCTGGCGAAATATAATTAGTGGACAGAAACGCTTCAGTTTTTCGATAAAAATTATTTTATTTTCGGTTGATATCAAAGCGTGTGCTAAAAAAGTAATAACCATGTTTGGTCCATGTTTTGGTCCAATTAGATGTTCCCTAGGTATACACAAAATTGATTTGTTGCTGGCGTAATTATACAAGCGAGGGAGCACATTTTGTGTTGTAGTTACCAAGTTAGCAGAGCTCGTAATTTCATGGTGCATCGATGGCGATGAGAGAACTTTCCACCGGTTCAGGTGTTTCGTTCAGATAATTCGGCGCTCGTGTGCATGGTACAGAGTTCACCCCTCTCTTAGAGCTTGCAGCTCTAAATAAAGACCAGAACTTCGCTTTTCGACAGTGTAAAGTACAGTTCACACTACATAATTACATGATACCTTACATTTTGCTCGAATGTCTTAGTTATGTACAGGTCCAGAGAGATTTTGCAAAAAAATAGTGCATTCATTATTTGTTTATTTACATAACGGTATGCATTAAATATACTTCGTGTGATTTTCTATGCAGAGCTTTTCAAAGTCAGAAAGTTAATTTTCTTGGTAAATCTACATTAAAAAAAAGCATAAAGCGCGGCAACGCTATTGTTCTTTAGCCTAGATAGGTTTACGTATAAATTCATCGCCATTGAACGGTTCATTAATTAATTAGATGAGCAGGCAAGTGCCATTAATTAAGGGTGCAATCTCCTCGAAACGATCTGATTCTTTCAATATATATATATATATATATATACATATAACTGCGTAATTAATCGTATTCAAATTGTGTTGCGCAGTGGAACGAGCTCCTTTAATTATGCAGTTCTCTTCTGTACACCACCGACGAAAATAGAACGTTCCACGACTCACTTTTACGAAATCAAAACCAGCCAAGACGGTACAATTGCAAATAAAACGGCGCCTTTCAAAAGGGCACCGTCGTCGATTTCCTTTTTTGCAGGTAAATCCTAACGTGATTTCCTGCATAAATCCAGACTTGAGCGTTCGTCTAGCGCCAGTGGTGGCAGCGTTCCGGCGCCCGTGGTGGCACATCGGTGCACGCCATCCAAGAAGGAGATTACCGAGAGCGTTCCAGAAGCGCCTGCCTCGAGTCACACAATCAACGCAAACGATCGCAATCTTAGTTCAGCTATTTTATCAACCCTTTCTAAATGTCGACTGCAATTTAGACGAAACCTCGTGAAATTCGCATTCCTCTTATACACCTTAAGATGTTTACGCCTGTGGAAGATAAACGACGTTAGTTTTTGGTCATGAGAGCGTCGGTTGGTGTTGGCATTTCTCTTCTCCACCCCCCTTCCGACCCAACCCGTGAATTTCAAACAAACACATTTATCGGCTGAGAGATGGTATTTAAAGCAATTATTTAGGTTAGCTATTTTCTAGGCTAAAATGCCGTTAAACTCTAAGTCTCCAGCGCGCCAATGCTTCTTGGCCAAATGAGTATAAGAAATATTATTATTGACCATCATATTGTTATTATTTAACATAGATGGAAGATGAAGCGGGCGCAGACAATACAACCAATTCTCTTTCCCCTGTGATCCGTTGATATTTCTGTTTTAAAAAGAACTCCCTTGTTATTACTTCAAGTCCGAATTTGACCTTTTTCAGTTCTACCCTCCTAGCCTGGTTACTTTCCCGAACCCGTATTCGCGATTAGCTCTCAGGCCCTGAACCACCTCGCCCCTCTTCCCCCGTGCCACCCTCAATTCCCCTTCCGCCCCACAGCTGTTTAAACAACTTCCAAATTAAAAGACTTCAAACATTACCTTCAACTATGGCCAAGTGGTTCTTTTATTATGCCAACCATCCCAAGCTTTAGTGGACTTGAATTTTTAATTATACTATCCCAAGCAAAGTTTCAATTGGGTAATTATTAATCAATGTTTGCTCAAGATATTTTTGAGAGAAGTCGGAAAACTCAAGATTCAAGAGTGGTAATGCTTTATGAAAAAGTACGAATTAAAACTTCATTTTCCACACATTTTCAAGGTAATTAGCGAACCATTTCCACACGAACTTTTCCGGTACGTAATTTAAAAAATGGCCTTAGTTAAGATCAGAGCGATAATGTGGAAGGGAAGCCGTGTAAACCCGATCCGCGAAAGTATCTATGTAGCTACAGCCTGTGTGTATTGGACGTGAGCTGATAGTCAGAATACTGCTCTAACTTTTGGTTCAGGGAATTGCTTTGCATAATGTTACACCTTTTCTTCGAACTACGTACTTTACATGGGACTGGTGGTGATTGGGCACGTTTTCAGACGAGCCGAGCAGGCGAACGCGACAGACAACGAATATTGTCGTAGAACGAACGGGGCGCGAAGACTAGTAGGTATCCAGGGCGAAACGAGGACGAAGCGAGGACGAACGGTGCGACGTGCACATGAGAGAACGTCACTCATAGTAACCTGATTTAGTTTCGGTCTTGAAAAACTCGTGTGTGTATCGTAATTTGTCGGCGTCTCCGTAACGCAAGCGTTGGTGATGGCGGACCCCACGTTGTTACGTGAAAAAGGGTTTCTAGACAAGGAAAATGATGTGTTATCCGTTGCGAGTAATAACTATGTGGCCAAAAACAACCCCACAGTTTTCTGGTGCTGCAAGAAACGAAAATATCGACGGCTACCGTTTCTTTGGGAAACTTTGAAATGAATTAACTTAGTTCTGTGAGCAACAATTTCATCATAATTACTTGCTACGTCAGCGACAATACTTTACGAATGGGCGACTGACAGTGTATGTCACTGACAGAGCACGTCTGACACGAAATCCTGAGTTCAAATGAAAGTGTCTTCAATCGCCGGCTTTCTGTCATTGCGATAAATAACGCTGGCAGTCACCAGTGGACGGCAATGTATTTGATTGCGGGGAATAATCTTCTGGCAGAAGTTTAACGACACACCGTTCCTCAAGCACGTTCCACTTCCTAGCCGCCAGCTGTTTCCAGGCCTCGCATAAAAATAGTTAAGCAAACATTTTGGTCGATACCGACAAAAAAGTTTCCCAGCTAACTTAATCGCAGCAAAATTCTTGTGCGCTTTTCCGTTGTTTCTTTTTCCTGTCATGATTGTCTAATCTCATTTCTAGCATCCTTGCCAATTTTCGTAATGTTTAACAACAATTTTTCATTTGGAAATAGGATATTTTCAAACAATTAAAACGTTTTTTGAAATGCAATTAGTCTTGTGCTGGGCCAGGAGAATTTGCAAGTACAGTAATGTTTCAAAGTATACAATGTATTTAAACCACTTGTTTAACGAACTGATTATGCCCCTCTGTTCTGCTTGAGCAACTGCGTTCAGGGGCGAAGCGCTGCGGATGTAGTAGCTAATGCATGAACTGGTATCATAACTTTTTTTTAACCTCAAATATGTTTAATTCTCGTATTAGAGCTTCAACCAAGACTTTTCAAATATGTTTCTCGTTTCAATGCCATTCCGGATCAAACAGAGATTCAGAAATAAACCATGAGTCAATAAATTGTAACATACATTCCAAATGATGCTGATCAAAAGAATATTTTCAAGGCATAATGAATAAGTTCTGTGCTGAACTAACGGAGTACACGTTGATTTTTGCTCTTTATAAATCCATTGCATTTATTTCCCTCGATTTCCCATTCTTTTGTATTTAGCGCATCGCAACAAACAACAAGTTTCTGTCATTGACCGGATCACTAAGTAGAGCCGCCATAATTCATGAATCATATCACAGCTGTGTATTGAAATTTAGCGATGCCGAAATCACAACGTGAGCGGACGATAAAAATCATACACACCAATGGATGCTCTATGATTTACGTGAAAAAAGCACTACATATATCGCTTATCCAGTTATGGAACCATTAGAACGGTGTATCCACTTGTTTTGCACATATTTATCAGTATTTGTATCGGTATTGAGCGTTGATCTTGTTTTGGTAGCCGCCTGGTGATCTCTAGTATCCGACAACATATCCTGAACGAAATGACCCGATGTTTTAAATTAATATTCCCGATAATGGTGACAATCACTGTTGAATTTATAAAAACATCAACGTGGATTTTTTTTAGCTTTTATATAAATTCAGTCTAACAATGAGGGGACCCATCAAGTGGAAAATTGCGAGATTCATGGAGTCAAAAAATACAATGGGAATGAAAATCCTCGTAGTGGCCAAGTGTAGTGGTCTTATATTTTTCTCAAGCGACTTTTACGGCGAGAGCTTCTATAACCGGAAAAGCCATAATGCCGGAAAAGCTCATAAACAATGTATTTTTCAATTAAGATGATCATTTTGGTAAAGCAAAGGTAAAAACGAGAGTTCCAAAGCTCTCATTGCGATGAATAATACAGGTGACCAAAAAGCTAAGTATTCGAGGCTGTTTAATGCTAGAAACTATAGTACTTATATTATGATATAATATTTCTGCTAACATCTCAGTACTTGGTGGGATGTTTTTGATTGTTCATAAAAAAAAACAAATCTGCCTAAAATCGTCATGAGGAACGATCGTCAGCGACGTCGTAAAAAAGTACTTAAAAAGTATTGTACAGAAAAGGGTATGCTACCTGATTGCATGAAATGGTTATTTTATACATTACCATTTGAAACCCGAATTGTTTCGAGGTCATCGTCCTAATATATATTGTGTCCAATTATTCAGGAAGGGTATCTAAGAAATTTTGCTACACTCAACATTGCGCCTCGCTTCTGAACATACATACACATGACCATTAAGATAACACAATTTATACGAGAAGAGTAAATCACTTTGATAAACTACAAGATGTGGTTGTTGAACCGTGAACGCAGTGTTACCTGGGTCATCGTCGACATCCCAATTGGCGGCAGACCCTCGAAGCACCAATACAAGCACCGCCAAGGATAGAGAAGTCATCCTGCGACCGCTGCCTTCCTTCAAGTCAAGCAGCAACAGTTTCGTGGGTAGATCATGACATGGTCATTACTATGTTAAGAAGGGTCGTACTGCAATCTTCTTGCGTCAAAAGAGAGTTTTTATACTTTTAATGAGAACAATAGGTCGTATTTGACATCGTCGAGCGACAATTGGATTCCACTTACGTTCACAAACGCAGATTTTGCATTAAAATGTTTATTTTTCGAAGCACACAAAGGCTAATTACAGATATTTTTTGTTTCAGGTATCTCGCCTCCTCTGTGAGGGAATTTTCATTAATTATCAAAGGAATAGTGTACGTGCGTAAGTTATATTGGAATTTAAGACATACCTATCCCAAATTCCAATATTGAATCAATGGATGAGAATTTAATAATAAAGTCACTTGCACAAGGTATGTCGAAATTAATACGTGTGTTGACGGTAGGCCAAAGGTTAACCGAAAATTAGTTGCACTTTGTTCGATTAGATATGCTCGTTGTACAATGTATTTTAATAAGCTTAGGTACTGACAATCACGCTAATATCATGACAGTCGCTTCGATTTTAATGTCCAGTTAATAATTGCACACGCGTAAAATCACCCATTAATTTAAATCGATTAACATTTTCACATCTTTAAATCACTTTGAAGAACGTGTCGTTTTCCGCAAATCGCGTATGAAAAGTAATTGAAAACAGTTGTGTGGTGATACTGATCGGACATTCCGCCGTCGCTAGCCGAGCCGGCAGTGTAAGGGTCGAGACCGAACCGCGCTGCGTCCGAAAGAGCCAGAGACCGCGACGCGACTAGAGCAAATGATCAGGCCGACACAGTGAGAACCCCTTTGCTCGTGGAGATTCGCCGCGCGAAACCGACGTCGTCCGAATCAGCAGCGTCGGCGTCGGCGTCGGCGTCGGCGTCGGATCACCAGCGTTGAGACGCCGGGATTGCGAGACGGGACGAGTAGGAACCATCATATAACATCATATCACGGCTATCTCTCCCTAGAACTGCGATCACCTCAAATGCTACACTCGAACGGGAAATGGTTTTTACACACGCTACCTGAGTAGGCCGTTCTCGGTTTACCATTCGACGAGAGTTCCGCAAGCCAATATGGTTCGAGTGCATTTTTGATCAGAATGCTAGCCGAGAGATGTGGTTTTTATAGGAATAATCAAGTAACGCATTACGCACTTTTTTTTCTCTCTGTAATAACTTTTGAAGAGCGTCTAGCCGAGAAAAACCGCAGGGGAAAATATTACGAATAGTTTTCTAGTTTGCTTTTTTTCAAGAACTTGGATATATGAGCTAGTTCAGGTTTGCAGCGATTTTTTGTAGCTTGCTTGATATTTGCACTGAACAAATGTTGTGTCAGAGTTTATGCCAATATTGTCACTCATTAAAATTTGCCTTGGATTTCGTGTGAATGGGTGGTCTAATGATGGGACTGGCCAAGAGGAAACTTTATGTCAAGAACGTCGATTCTGTTTCAGAAATTCTTGATAATACAACGCTAAGGGTCAAACTTAGAGACGGAATCAGGATTAAAGGGTCCCCAATTCGTTTCGATTTTATTTCAGGAAGGTTTCCATAACATCTAGATACAGCTAAGATTTACAATGAAACTGAAAATCTACTCTTACTCAGTAAGATGGATATTTGTAAATTTAACTGTTAAGTTGTTATAGCCAGTTTTACAAAGTCCAGTTAAATAGGCTACCGGAAGTTAAGTATAAAGTAGAAGCATCTGATTGGCTATCACAATGGAATTGAATCTTTAACTGACAGTTATCTTTTTAACCAAACATCGTTAAACTGGTCATTAACCACTTATTTAAAAAATGTATGGTAAATATGTTATTAAATATAAAGTTTATCATATAACACCTTTATATAATACCTTCATTCCGTAGTTTAAGAACAAGAAAATTTTCTTTTTGTGTAAGTTACCCACCCGTTGCGTACCCATACAGTCTCAAAAGCCATTCTCTGTTTTTGTGATCCCTGTTTTCAATAACCCGAGGGCAATACCGAGGAGCGGATAAAGAGAAGTTGCGTTCAAGTGTAGTGCTCTCCACTCTTGTTTAAAGTTCTGGCCTGGCCAGTGAATACCTTAGGCTATCGTGATCCCAAACTCCTCCGTCAACAATCTAAACTCTCGCTGTCTTAATTATCCAACGCTGTCACAGAACGCAACTTGTGCCCCTACCCGAACAGGCTTCGCAGCCTAAGCACACACACAGAGAAACTTGAACAACGCCGTATACCATACCACACACAGTGGACCAACGTGTACCAATAATTACACACAGCAAACCAACACCGAGAGAACGAGAAACGAATCCAATTTTAAAACATCTCTGTGGCTATGGTATTGAAGCCCTTTGATTCTCGATATAATTTCCTTTTTAATGAGGACCGTATTTCATTGAAGTTTGAACAAGTACCTATTCGTGATGGGGAGCTAATACTATTGTGGTAGAGCGGAATTTTATTTGTCGGCCGGAAACAAAAACGAGTACTAATTTTGCAGAAAGATGCGAGTACGTCATGCAAAGTACTAATTAAGCTATCGCTCAAGAATTCTGGCAGTTAAATAATAACGTTGTATTTATCTTTCAGCTGAAATCTCGTTTTCGTAATTCAAGACTTGGTTTTAATTTCATTAGCCTTTCTTTTAATTTTCTTTTTTTCAAAACGGCTTAAGAGTGGTTTAAATGAAGCTAGTGGGCGTAAGGTTCATATTTTTGTATTGTTACTTAATTTTTTTTTAGACCATCAACTTTATTCAATGTTCAGATGAAAGTCGCGAGCTTGAGCAAAGTAGTCTATGGTTGGAAAATTACTCAGGATGGTAGATATAACACCTGATACGATGCACCGACAACCTTTATGAAAAGACACAATGACTTGGAAGAAGCGAATAATTTTGAACGTTCTTGAAGCATAATTGTGTGCTTCTACTAAAACTACTGCTGTGGTCTCATGTTAAATCACAGCTATTTAAAAAATATGTTTCTTATATCAAAATACTGTCTATATTGTGAGAAATACCAAATCAAAGCCACCTGAGCAATTTTTGCCATAGGAGCTCGTAGTAACCAATGTAGTAACCAAAGCCCTAATGGCTTTTAAATCTCAAAGGCTATAGAAAAAATATAATCTCGAAAGCGTACAAAATATATTCAAACGTTACCAATATGTAACAATACCTCACTGTCATGATCACGTCATGATTACTCTTTTCGACATCAACCAGAAAACTTTCGAGAATGGTGAAAATTCATTACGCGTTCCGAAAAAGAAATGGGGGCGGTAATTGTGTGACCGCAGTGGCACGTTTCTCAACTCCGGGCGTACAGCGCATTTCCCATTAATCGCACATTGCACTGCAAGCTACATGTAAGCGCCATCACACAGAATGCGATATTCTTGTATTCGTCTTCAATTTCAGATCGTTGACTTTTATAGCTTCTCATGCTCTTTCGGTAACAACGCAAAACTTTATTATAGCTTTAGGATAAAACGATCTTGGCTGTAAACTACATGGAAATAAGTTGCTTGCCTTTTGACTTAAAATGCCATTTCAATTGTGTATCTCGACTGTATTGAGTATCGATGTTCGAAACCAGAAATGATACTCTCGACACCAAAATTGAATTTCATCAGAGCAGCAGTATGTGAAGCTCAAATTAGTATTTTATCATTTTTCTCTGTGAAAGCACGAGAGACGAATAGCCGAATGATTTAGTCACTGCTTTAGGTCATGAAAACGCTCTTTGAACCCAATAGGTTCATTTTCGGAGTGCCTCCACTAGGGACGTCATATCGTACGTTGTTCCCGGGTGCAAATGTGGTGGCAATAATGAACAGAATGCATGTGTGTCTAGCGTCATGTCACGATATGGCAGTAGGAGGGTGGGGGAGGGGGGCAGATGAGGCCTGTTCCCGCCTGCGAGCACGACCATAGTCAGGAGAGAGATGAAAGCAGCATCCACCTATGTCTATGAGTATGACCAGGCCTCTGGCATTACGCTAATGAGGTATGCCCGTCTATGTGTCACTATATGCTTTGTATTTGCCCTGAAAATTGAACTTAGGCAGTGCATGGGAAAAACGCTATCCATCATCATATTGTCGTATCCACGGTTAGAGTTGAATGTTAAAAACTCGGAACAGAAATGGTGGAACATCAAAGGTAAGGAATCGAGAAAATGGAGGTTGAGTTAAAAAAGAAACGATGCAATAAACCAACTTCTTTATCTTGGGAGGCTATTTTTAAGTCAGATCACGAGTTTGGGGGAATAAATTTTGTACCTGAGCCGCCGGGGGAATTATTATTTTTCCGTGTCTTGTGTTGACCCAAATTCAGATAAAAAGCTCGACTGAGAGACGTATATGAGTACCAGGGGTACAAACGTTTTATTGGCAAGGATAAGTGATAACCGAAGGGGTTATCTTCTACCCGAGCCCATTATGTTTTTAGATCGATTCTCACTGCAGTCTGGCAAAAATAGGTACTGCACATTTACTTAAATAGGCAAAAAAAAAAACACATGTGAAGCGGTGTAACACCAGTCGTTTCTCTAGCTGCAAACATACCAGTAATTGGCAACGTCATTCACAAAAACAAACACCAAAGTCATCAGCAATTGAAATTAGTTTGCATGTAGATTATTTTCATGACGTTTTAATGATAGCGTAGTCAGTAGGCGTTGATTATTTAGTGTTGGACCGCTCCGAGTGTGTGTTTCGGCAAGCAGACTGCTAACAGGGGAAGTAGCAGAGTATGTTTTCTGTCATGTTAGTGGCTCAAGTTTCCTCTCCGTGCCAAGAAAGTGATGTATCGCCCCTGTCAGTGTAGTAAAGCTTCTTGGCGGCCGCTCGAGCGAACGCGCTTAACTCGCATCCTGGCACCTCCACCGTGGTTTCCTGAGGAGCCGGCGCCACTACAAACTATCGCGGTCTTTAGAGCGAGTATTAAATGCGTCGGTAATGTTATACCGATATATTAATAACAATTATAAGTTTATTGTTTAATATGTTATTTAGACAGTCCGATTTAGAATCAATATATAATCGAATATTTGATCACATATAGCCACAGTGTCCATTAACAGAACAAAAGCATTTTTATTACTGTGAAAAAAAATCAAATTTGGTAGATACCATTCAGTTCAATATTTAAGTATTATGCGGGTTCGCTGTAAGCAACGGCACCTCCACGAGAAGAAAACAAAGAACTTTCTGTTGGAATACATTAGCTGTTGAAAGTTTGGCTGATTGCATATCCTTTTTAAACCTTCTCCAATTTTGGTTGTCTCAGCATCTTTCAGTCGTTTACCACGTGTTCCATATGATGAATTTCATTGGATTGGGAGCAAATTCGGCGCCTCCACTTCTCTGGGCCATTCAACTAATTTTAAAGCTGGAAGAATATTAGAAGCCAAACAACGCTTATTTTGCCAATTTTTCCATGAAGCACGGTCACTTTAACCACGTAAGCCTGGAACCGTTGGCAATGCCTAGCCAAAATGAACCTAAAACGAAAATAATTTAATTTATTGCCAGATATTTTTTGCGTTGACGTTAGTAATGAAATGAACGAATTTTTGTAAAGCGAAATAATATTCAATATTATTAAGTCTCTTATTCCCTCCTTTTTATTCAAATATTTGAAGGGAATGGTGATTGTTGAATCAGTCAATCAATTTTGTTTCCAGCTCAGTGGCTAAGTAATTCTATCTATTTGCTAAGCGAATCATTTTGTCGAATACCCACAAGTTTATATGATAAATCTTCTTACAGCAGTCCCCGTTCACTTCCTTTCATTCCAATGATTTACGCTAAAACAACAATACACGGAATAAGTAGAGGCGTCTCATCAGCACTAATGCCTCTTTATGTTGATTTTGAAAGAACAATTGTTTGATTTAAACAATAGCGAATGTCTTAGTTTAGTTGTCAGATGCCTGGCTCTACAGGATTGGTTCATTGCCAGAAGATCTGGGAATTATTATGATCAGACAAAAGAGCTGGGCGACAACAGCAAGTGAATTAGGATCGCGAGAAAAGGGCGGTGGATGGAACGGGTTGGGGAAGGAATGTAATTCGGTTTCGGTAAAATGGCTGAATAGGCTTAAAGAATAAGCTGTAAGGAGTTGTGCACCAAACTCTAAAAGGCTAAACGACGAACAATTGGGATTATACAGACACTGTCACGCTTTTTATTTTTGTGAAATTCTATCTTTTCTTCGAATTTTATAGTCAGTATTCATTTCTTTCCATCGGTCGTAAGATCTAATGCAGGTTTGGGTTTTTAAGATAATTTAATAATTAAGATGTTTTCATTTTCCATTTTCCTAAAGTACGTATGTGGAGTTTCATCATTTAAATATCCCAGCTAAAATCGTGTCTTCATACGTAAACATTAATTAATCAACAAGAAAATACCGTAAATGATTAAATTCCCAGCATAAATAAGCTTAATAAGCATAATAAGCTTAAAAAATGAAAAATAGCAGAAAGAATTTAGTTCAAGGAACACTTCGAACGAGCATCCTATCCGAAAGTAGTTTAGGTGTTGACTGTTGTTTTACTTTGGACCAATGGATGAGACCGTAAAGATTCAAAGTTCACTAAATTTACTGGCAAAGAGATGAATAGGCACTTACCTAGTTCCAAGTAATTGGATGGAAAATTATTGCAAAGCTGTGAACTTTGTTGTTGCTGCTGCTCTGTAAGAAGGTGCTGTCCTGAGTTTAAAACTTGAACTCAGCAAATAATGTGAAACACCAGATAAAGTTGTGATTTCATGACCGGGGAATCGAACTTGCTATCCCGCTATTGCAACCAAAAGATATTTGTTTATTGCGAAAAAACCTATAAAAAATTCTCGATTTAGATAGAATAAAGATAAACAAGTTTTCTTGTTATAAACAGCAAACTTGGTGAGTAAGACTTTGATCGTATTCGATCGATACGGATTTGGTTGGGAATTTTAAATACGCTCCTGATATAAGCAGTGCTAGAGGGGCCTGTTGCCCAGGCTTGTAAATGCGTCCCTGTGTGCACAGTATTATAAAGATAGAGACTTGGTTTTAAGTTTCCTGAAACATCACCTTTGTGCAGATGAGCACGGCGCTCATCAACCCTCAAGCTTGAGGAAACCTCGTGCACATCAACCATCAACTTCATCTTGCCAAGTTTCCTCTGCATACACACATTTACTTCCTAACTTCTGACGAACTTAAACTCGGTGAATAGCCTTAAAAATAGCAACGCATCAATTGCTTAAGTAACAGCTCTGGCCTCCGAAGCAACTTCAGCGGATTGAGCATCCTATTCAATCGTGTTGGGCTGGGCCTGCTAGTTACTTAAATTCTCTAATCTAAAATACGACCGCACTGAAAGTGGCAAATGCAATTTCGTTTATCAAGTTAATCTTCGAGGGGTTGACATCATTGAATGGCATTGAAATACTAAATAAGATTCGATGAGCAAATGGGCACTGTTGATCTGGTGTTGTAAAAATACAAAAACAATATAGGGGAAAAATTTAAGGAATGGTCAATACAGTGTGATAGCAACAAACATTTCAGTCAAGAAAAGAAAATGGCGGCGAAGCGTTTAAGTGAAGCTAACAAGAAACAACACAACTTCACAGTTGTAATATGAATGTAACCAAATGTAACCAAATTTTCCTCTAGATAATTGTGCTATAAAAACAGTGTCTTGAATATCTGTCTAGGCGAGCTGGTGAAGTGTTGCAAATACGATCTATCAAGAAAAGTAACATTTGTGGTCAGTACAAGGGGTCACATGATCTTATAACTTGTTGATATACTTAATATTTGGTAGCCAATCATATTCCAATTAGTAATTACACGCATAGGAAATCCAAGCAGCCTGAAGTTAAGATGGTTCACTTGGACAGTCACGTGTGCCTATATATGTATATAAAGGATATGTGCCCGACTGATAGTTAGTGCAGTTCCTTACTTGGGCGAAACTTTCCGGACGAGATCGAAAATGATGGTGATGAGTGAAGTTCGACTTGATTGGTGTGTTGAACGGAGGAGCACGTAAATCCAATAAGGCCACCAGCAGAGAGTAAGTAATCAAAAAGGTACATTGCCTTTTGATATCGAAAAGTCGAGATTAGTTTTGTTAGCGGCTTTCATCATGGATTCACGCAACAACAGTTTGATTACCAAGAACTAATTCACCTCGATGAGAAACTTCGATGAGAAACAATAACAAAGAAATCCGAAGCGTTTATTTGTGGCTTATGCCAGTTCTATTACGAAAGGTGTGGCGTGTTGCAAACACCAGTTCTCGTTAGATCACCGAAGTTAAGCAACACAGCGCTGAGTCAGATATTGAATGGGTGACCATCATTCCTGTTCGGGAGAGAGGTTGGAGGAATGAATGTTAGTAAAACAACTTCACTCGCCTTTCTTATCAACTTCTCGATAGCATGGATTTGTGGAGGAATCCTGTTGTTCGCGTTGTACGGTCCTTAGGAATGGACGTTAAACCGGTGGTTCCCTTGGTGCTATTCAACAAGAGTAGGCTACGTGCCGGCACCGGGTTTCCTCTCCTCCCTTTTAGGCTACGTTAGGTTCATCACTATTCTCATCATCATCCACTCATTTAACGGCGCCATTAGACTAGTCCTACAGAACACGTTGTCAAAACAAAGCGTTGTTAAGCCCCATGATCCAATCAATCAATAAATCCAGTCCAAATTGGAGGATGAGTTCAAAAATATCAAGGGATATACGTTTGACTTAAGTAAATATAACCAAATTTAAATCATGTTTGATGAAATGTCGATACGTAAAGATCAAACAATTAAACCTTAGTGTTTTTAAACCAACTTTCCTGGGACAATTTCAATTTGAGTTCACGAGTCTCTCGGTTTCCGTTGCAGCTCAACCATGTGGGTACATCCGACCGCGGCGATCAGGGTAAGTTGGAAGTCCCGGAACTTGTTCTTTGATCGCGCGGTATTAACCAGCAATTGAGGCGGTATAAGCATATAAAGCACGTGGTATTATCACATTACGCGGTAAAAGAGTTGATCAGTGTAAGTACTTGAGTCAGCGGTGTAAGCTAGCGTTCCAGACATTTGTAATAATAAAAAACGACGCAGCTACGCACAGCTACACAGCTACGCAGCTCTTGCATCTCCCCCATCTTGTCCATGGTATTAGCCTGTTGCACACATCAGAGATTGGAAGAAAATGTCCGAAAGCGCGTAAGTCCGTGTTTTGGGTTCTTTCAAGGACTTCTTTGCTAGTTTAGTCATGGTAACATGGACCGGAATCTTTCTTATATGACAGTTAGTATTCTAGACTTGGTGAAATATATTTAAAAACCATTCGGATTATATTGACTTTCTGCCGTATTCCCAACGTCCGGTGTGCTACTGTTTTAAATAGTTTTTTTTCACTATCCACTGACTTCCTCAGTTCAAACAGACCACTAATGATTTTTTTTGTCATATTCAGATTATACCTAGTGTAGTTTTAAAATGAATTGGTTTGGGAATAGAACCATCAGAGTTTTGGAAGGCCAGTGGAACTTTTGTTTGCTCCGAATTAGAAACTCTGTGGCAACAGTCTCCTGGGTACATTCCAATGAAGAGCAGAGGCCGATGCTGGATGGAGATTTGATCCCAGTACTGGGGTATGGGGAAGGGGAAATGACACCGTTTTGGAATGGGGGTTGAAGAGATTACCTACATTCAATCACATGGTGGCGTGCCTGCATATGCTCCACGCGCCCTATGCGCCCTATGCGCCCTATGCACATCTCTGGAACTGCCTGTGGTATGTACCATCACTTCATGCTGAAAACTATAGGGCAAAGTCGCATGCTCATGGTCACGGTACTGAGTTCACAAACCTGAAAGGGGGATAATTTGAAAACAATTCTTTGCTCTTTGACATTTTTTTGAAAGAGATAACTAGTATTTTTAATTACGTTTCGTTTTGTTGAAAGCTTACATATACGCGAGCCTGAGCTCTTATTAGATATGTCCTTTGACAAGTGCACTACAAAGCCAACAGCTGGGAAACTATGAGGGAAAAATGAGGAAATTAATTTATTTTGTGAGCAGATTTTTACCGGAAAAGTAGGACAACCCTTATAACCTTTGAGCATTCATCAAAATATTATCTTGTAGAATAATGTAGAAACATATTGAACTCATTTCAACGGCTTTAATTGCCAAAATTACGATGCATTATACGCCTATTGTTAAAATTGTGTTAATTAATTTAATTTCAATTAAAAAAAAAGTTTCCAGAAATTATTTTATTTTAATTAAAATTAAGTAAGTAATGAAATATTTACTAATACTTGTATTTTATTTTCTGTTGTCAAACCTACATCAAGGTTTTTAAAGTATTTTTTAAGTTAAAAAAAAGTCTCTTTCAGTCGAATGCATGTTCATATTTTAAGGGTTTCATGCGTAGGCTTGCGTAATGCTTACCGGGTTCATTATCTAATTAAAAACAAAATGAATGCTCGTTGGTTTTTATTTCAGATATCTCGTACAGTTCCTAGAGTGGATTTCCGTGTATCAGGGAAAACTTGGGAGTGAATGATCCGTGGGAAAATTGTCAACCGGTGCCATACTTGTACCTAAGGATATTAATATTTTAAAACATTAATACAGAATCGTATATGAGTTGCAGTAACAGGATTTGATCGAGCAGGTATACTTGTCCCGAGGCAAATGAAAATGGGTTACGTCAAAGCTCTTTAGTAAATGTCTACTGCCACAGCACCTTTCGACAGCTTACAACCCAAAGGTTTATCACTTTTGTGATTAATTTATGCTTTGTGAAATTGAATTTTTTCCGATAAAAATGTATTTGATGTCAATTAATTTATCTCTCAAAAATTTTCCAGTGTAAAAAAAAATCAGAAAAAATAAAAAAAAACTCACCGAGAACATCTTTACTATTATAAAATACTTCTTCTTTGCCATCGCCCTAAAAGACCAATTTTACTTTCTTTTTCGCAGAATGTATGTGATGTATCTCTGATATTAACACGAGGTAAATTAATTATCTTCTTATTCGCTCATTTTCAAACTCTTTGTGTCATTTTTCCAAATACAAGAAAACGATAGAGTAATTTTAAAATAGTGCAACATCATTAAACGTTTCATTAAAAACTCCCCATCTATGTTATGCATTCCCAATTACTATATCTCCTCTCGCACACCGATAGAGCTGTTAACAATTCACAATCCTTTAAGTTCAAAACAGCCTTGCTCATTGAATATCATCCGCGAGAATCAGTGCCTGTCGGCTGGCTCGTATCTCAGTACATGCAGGATATCTGGCGCAACCTGAAAATCTTCCAGTGCATTTCCTAGAAAACGCAGCGGCATGGAGCTCACCTTATTCCCTGACCCAAATCTACTGCACAATGCAATTTGTGCCGCCGTTCTTTTAGCTCGTACTACCTACTAAGATATTTAACCAAGCTTGTAATTATATCGCGTCTGACACCTGCTCAAAAACTTTGCAATGCAGAGTGCAAATCCGAAGAGTGCGAAATTTCACTATGCTGGTACGACCTAAAGCAATTGACATCACAATCAGGTCGGTGGAGGAGGGGATAAAATGTGTTAAATTATTAAACAGTTAACATAAAATGAGTTACGTAATTTAAATAACAGGAGATAAAAATATTCTTAAACCACTCGGGTTGATAGGAAAAATCTTGAAGCCAGAAATTACTCACGATTATAGAATTTTCCAAAGTTCCAGAGCATTTTCAAATAGATTTTGATCTTAAATTAATAATAAACAAAAGAGGGGTTAAATTAATTCTACAATCTTAAGCATGGTAAGTCACACAAAAGTCAGTAATTTGCGGCCAAATCGCAATTTGTGTTAACCGAAATCAAGATGGGCAAAATGCATGAGCGAGCCAGCACCGGGGCTGCATCACACCAGAATACCCTCATCTCGGGCTCGTGCTCGCGCAACTGAGAGCAAAAACAAATCCTTCCTAGTAGTTGATTCAAAGAGATTTCCCCTCTACTACCATAAGATATCAGAACGGAGCCAAATTACTAGTTCCCTTTGTGGTAGGTTTATGAGTCCTTTGTTTCCTTTGCTCAGCAGCATCGAACCGCAATGCAATGGTACGATCTTTAGCTAAGATCTCTTGAATGTTGGTCCAACTTGCTTGCCTTATGGTGCCGCGCGCGCGGTGCGTCTCGCTCACACAAAAGAGAATATGTATTTGCAAGCATGCAATTAACAAAGTTGCCCATTGAGGAACGAATTGAATTAAATTTCGCACGTCTTCCATTTTAAATGACGTTTCCGAATGTACTCAACTTTTGGCGAGGAAATAATTATTTGAGAGAGATTATTTATTGCCAAAGAGTGGAATTGTTCCAAACATGATTCCGATCAAGGATTTGCTTGTGTTTCAGTCCCTATATATGCATGAGCTCGCAAAAGGTGTGTTTCAGAACCCAGCTTCTCCACCACAGCTTGCTCAAAGTAAAGGTTAGCTTCATAACACGGCTCCTCCACTACATCCTGCTCAAAGTAAAGGTTAGCCTCAGAACCCGGCACCTCTACCACAGCCTGCTCAAAGTAATGGTTAGTCTCAGAACTCGGCTCAAAGTATAGGTCCACATAAGAACCCGGGTCGTCTACGGTTTTGCTAAAAAAAATGTGAGTCTCAGAACCTGGCTCCTCTACCGCAAATGAGTCACCTACTATACTTTGACATGCAAGTAGAATTCGATGTCGGGAATATTGGAACATCTGATACGTTCCTGGTTCTAGGGAGAGAAAAGACTCAAGTGATTGTAAAAGCCAGCTTCCTTGCGCGGCGGTACGAAAAAGGTGAAACCAATCGAAAACGTGAGGTGGAAAGTTAACAAGAATTTTAAGACGTGCATACAACATAGAATAAAAACAGAAATAAATGGATTTAACTTCTAATACGAGTTTACAACACGATAAAAACTAAAAGAGTTAGGTTGGTATAGTGCAGTCAATGTCGTAAAAAAAAGACGGAGTTCTTTCGTTTAAACAGAAAGAAACAAGAGGACTATGAAATTTATCATTTTATTCACGGGCTCAATTTACCGTGATCTCACTATTTGCAATCCCATTTGTGTTAAGTGGTAAACAGATCCTGAGAGTTCATATCTGCACGACACGGGATAGGTTACCAAAGATATTGTTTGGAAGGGTTGAGCAAAATCTTCAGCTCTTGTGCGTACCTACATAAGTAGTAAAATTAACGTTCAACTTACTTTTAATCGTTACCTACTTGAGAAGATAATGCCAGTCGTTAAGCACGTATGAATTGTGACCCACGTTCTCGTTATAAAATAGCCTTTACATTGTATAGATTCACCTTCAGTTCCCGAAGCAATTTACGAAATGGGCTTATAATGGTTTGCTGTGCGCGTGTATGGGTATATAATATTTTCGCAGCTATTTACCTAAATGGCTTCCAAAACATCGGCTGTAGCTACTTTGGTAATAGGCTTTTAGCCAAAAGGAACATGGCTGGCGGCTTATATCGGGAATGATGCATTGCGGCAATGGTCAGTGAAAACGGCGGTAATTTAAGCCTTTCGCAAAAGAGCCTTCCTCATAAAGTATGCGCTCCTTTAATAAATAAAACTCACTTATATAGATTATACAAATTGGATGGCCTAATTGATAGTTTTTATCAACGTTCAGAATCTTCAAACCGTGCCAAAGCGATAATTAATATGATAAATATTCCTGAAAGTAAATTCGCATTTTCACAAGGTCTGCGTGTAATCTTTCTATTCCCGTTTCATAAATTGTGTCGAATTGAACAGAATCGTACAGAGTGCACGTGTGTACGGTGGGGTTGGGTTGGGGCATTATTATTCATTGGAAGAACCTGGCATGAAACGCAATCAACGTTGAAGACCCTTACACTCCCGAGGCCGGAGGAAATTCTTGGGCCAGTCCAAGAGAACTGATAAATTGTCGATCAAGGATAAGCGTGGCTCAGGTTAGCGAGCCTGAAGCCACGCTTTCCAAAGCACGTGGATTTGTTCAATGCTTTCGGAGAACGGGGAAACCAGGGCAAGGCTGTAATCCCTGGCCAACAATGCTAACAGCCCGGCAGAACACCTGTTTACTCAACAGAATAAACGAATTTACAGGTGCCAAGGGCGTACTTGGCCCAAATATATGTACAACACACTATTGTTACGTGGGATTATTCTTATTTCTAAATAGTACATTTGTAATTATTATTACTACCGTTATGAGTTGAATTCTAAGCTGGTGTACACGTCGGAATGCAGTGAAATATGCGCAGTTTTAATTTGTATCTACGTACTGTGCTTCTAAATTTGCTGGCGAATTAATTTTCTAGCACAATAATACGCCAAGTACTTTGTGTAACGAAATAGGCACGTCTAGATTGCCAATAGCCTACGGGGTGGTAAATTATAAAACATGAACATTGTGTTCCTGGTTGCAATTGCTTGGCTCTGAAATACTGGGAAACCAACAATGCAAGCATCAGAAAAAAAATGCATTTATAAAGGATGAAATTTTACATAGCGATAAAAAGAAATATGCTCCTCAGTTGTTAAGTTAAATTTTGCTTCAATCAAAAGCACAGCTGCAATTCCTTGTTCTGCTGAGGAACGAAAAGACGAACGAGGTTCAAGCCTCCTTGATAAAAAGATACGTTTTGACTTAATGATCTCAGTATCCAGGTATTTGTATAGTTTCAATTGTTTTATACTTAATTTTTTAATTTTAAATTTTTTTGTTTTGTTTCGTGTTATTATTAAGTCACAGGTACACATATATGTGGTTGAAGAATGTCCTCTTTCCTAATCCATGTAGCACTTTCTTCTGCCTACAAAGTCACAAATTACCGTGCTTAGAGTGTGTCCCATTTTGATCCTTTTGGTGTTTGTTGCACGACAAACTTTTGCCGACAGCGTCTGCCAGAATTTCGAGAAACAATCTAAGCTGTGCGCTAGCACAAAGGTAAACCCGCCTTTGCTCTGTGCGACCCCGTCTCTGTGCGCCGGCAAACACTCGCAAATCATTTTTCAAAGCCCATTTTGAGATTAAACGACAAAATGGCGGTAATAATTTACCGTTTCAAATCTATTTAAAAACCGGAGCGTCGTTGCTTTGTAGTAAAAGAGCTTTTTGAATATGGAGGACCCCCAATGAGTCCAAAGCTAATTTCCAACCTGTCTGAAGCAGAAAATGGAGAGATCTAAATTGGAGTCCATATCGCTATGAAAAATCACAAGTGTATACGCGAGCTCGATCGATAAAAAAAGACGAGTTTTTCTTTTTTCTGTCTCCAGTACATGAAATAACAATTTAATTGTTTAATTACTTACCTACTTAACTTGTACTTCCACTTTCTGCTGGTTGTGCGTAGGAGCAGATTAAAATAAGAGGAAATTAAAATAAATTCGACAATTTGACACTTTTCGGGGCATTTGTACAAATCCAGTAAAAAAAAAAAAAAAAATCATATCCATGGTCACAGCCAATCAGACATCTTTATTATTATCTAAATCGCCAGGAGCCGGATCCTCAAAGCAGAATTAAGCTTAACCAGAACATAAATTTGAGGGTAAAAAAGTTACCACCATGAAAACAAATCTTTCAAATTTGGAGACACTGTCTGTGACTGGCTGATCATCCGTAATCTTTGGGATCAAACTTTAACTCTGCATTGTAAATCTGGCCCCTGTAAACTAAACTAAACTAAACTAAACCTATGAGAATATGATTATGAAATAAACTCGGCTTTCTTTAAAGATGATGTGCATTTTAATGATGAAGACAGTTTCCTTTCGTTCTTCTTAGAAAATCCTTCAGTCCTTTTAAATTACCCTCAACGCATAAATATATTGGAACGAAATGCTTGCGATGCTCCGAGTCTTATGGTAGTGGAGAAAATGCATGTTGAGCAAATATGATATGTTTCTGGTGACATGAGCCTGCCTCTGATACTCGATTATAATCGTGTAGTTTATGGAAACATCACCTCGGGCTATCCAGATTGTGTCTGCTATGAACTCGATGATCTCGATGATCTAAAGCGAAACAATTCCAGGTAGGTAATTTAATCACCGATACTATTGGTACCATGATTTGCACAGCGCATAATGGTAAATTATTAATATCTTGTTCCGGTAATACCGTAATACCATACCGTAATACCATAGCGCTAATGTTAAACTGTCTTCGCCGGAAAATGCTCGCCAAATTTACCGACAAAAATGGAAGATGTAACTAGATGGAGTCACCGTCGTTTCGATGGGTAAGAAATTTAATTTTGGTTTTTCTAGTAGATTACTCGCATTTGAGGCTGGTATACGCTGAATTAATCTTGAATCTTGATGTATCGATATTTTGAGTCACAACTATTTAATTTTAAAGATTTGTAAAAAAGCACGTCCAGATCACCATCGGGCGTCTCCTACCATTACCAAAAGTTACCGGCTCTTTTGCTCAGCAGTCAGTAAACATAAAGCTGGCCCTCTGTTTGTTACTATAAACGCAATGTTTTTACATTTTTAGGGAAATGAAGTTGAGTGAGAATGACTGATACTCGCGTCTCACGAATTACGTTGACTTTCCTAGAACGAAATTAATTTTTAAGGCAAATTATCCAAGTGTTGAACTTACAATCCAAGGGCTGGGAAATGCTGATACGAGTTACAAATTATGTCAACGTTATATCAAGGTGGAATATAATCTGCTTTGCTTGTGTCCTTAACGTGAGTGATCCCTCATCCATAGCAACATTACAACGTAAGCTTGTAATGCCATTTTCTCAGCAGAAAAGTTGAAAGAAAATGACAAGAGAAATACAATTTAAATGGAAAGAGCAAGCACATTATGGTCGTAATCGGATGGGAAGGGCTTACCAAACATATGTCTCAGTGGAGTGGCCGTAACTCGGAGATGGCGGCTTCAAAATAGAACGATAGTATTAAGGACGAAGACGTACTATTTAGAGAACGATTCTTTTGTTGTACGTCGGAGAAGAATAAAGAGAGAAAGGTAACATTTTATAGTTGTAATAAGATGTTGTAATTATAATGTCTAAACTTTTGTTTTGCAAAAGTCAAGGAGCAGAACGGACCCACGTGTGAGTTTTTTTTAATAAACGCATTGCAAGCGTTTGCAATTAAAATAATATTTCAAATAAACACAACGCATCGAACGTCAAATTAGAGTTACTGGAGATTGAATGGTTGTGACGTGGTAAAGCGACACTAGAATCAGAGTGACTGTGACTATTCACAGCCTCTTGGTTCTTCTCCTTGGAGATCCGTAATTCTCATCAAATACACTAAAATCGTCTCAAAAAGCCAGTGTCCAAGTAGCTCAATGGGTTAGAGCAACACCCGCGATAGTTGGAGATCGGGGTTCGAATCCCCGTTTGGGCATCAATGCTTTAGACGGTAGTAGTGTTCATTATCATTAAAAAAAAATGTTTCTGAAAAATACAAACGCTCTTCTCTAATTTATCTAATTTCCATCACACTCCAGTACACTCCAATACACTCCAGAATGTAGACATTTTCAGAGTTATCAACATTTTCTAGCATTTATTTTCTTCTTGTGCTTGCTACAGAGAAATCCAGGTTCAAAACAACAACAAAAATGCAGAAGCGTTCGGAATTACTTATTCCCGATCCCTCAGAATTTAAGCACACATAATTCGTCTAATTTCCATTTTGATTCTAAATTATGTTCGCCCACCGTGCCGAGTTGGATGCGAGCACCGCAATGAAACGCAAAAACAAATCAACTTTCTTGCCTGTCAAGTGTCAGCTGTGGTGGTGGGGAATCACACCCATGGATGCTAGCTTCATTGTTGTGCTCTCACAACTGGATGTGGTGCTTGGCACCCATGTCACATCTCATCGGATACCAGCCAAGGTACCAGACAGCCCTAAGCAGACAGACAGGAATACTAACGAAGTTACCGTCAGCCCGGCATGCACAAGCTTTACTAGTAGCCGAAAGAGTTTAAGTTTAAACTATACACAAAACATGTTCAACTCCGGTCGAAATTCGCAAAAAAAAAACATACAAACAATTTTTATGCAAATATGTGCAGTTTTGGAGAAACAAAAAAGCATGAAAACTGTTTCAAGAGAAGGTAAACCATGACATCATTTTTGATACCGTATATTATTATAATGCACACATAAACAGTACATATATATATATATATATATATTTTTTTTTTAAACGATGAACGAGAAAAAACTTTTCTGGATTCAAAGCATGTAAATGCAATATTATCGTCTTTAAGTTAGCCCGCGTGGGATTATTTGTGATAACAAGAAAGCTCTGGCTTTACGGGGTCAGTCTGGATGGTATTGGAGGTTGGTCCAGCATCAAACCGCAGTCCTATAGCCTCTCCTCTTCCGCGCAGAAACCAACACAATGCACCAGACTCGACCCGATTAGAATGCCCCGCGGTTCGCTTCCCACGAGACACAAAAATAATTAAGTTAATACCGTAAAGTGTAGGTAACATATTAATTAATGGTTCTATCAACAAAACAGTTCAGCAAAGTAGTTAATAAAAAAATCATACTTACGTTTAGATACGAACTTTCAGAGAGATATAAAATGATCAATGGATTTTGTTTTGGAAAATGCTTACAAACATTATTTTCAGTGAAGAAATTCTTTGAAGAGACGATACAAATAACACTTTTTCAGAGAAAGGAATTTTCCTATTTATAGCGTTAAAAGATAAAGTCTTAGTTTGACGAATATTGCGGATGCTCTTTTCAGGAAAAAACCACGTGCCCATGTTTTTCAAAATCAAGTTGTTACATCATTTTAGTCCGGTCTTGATCAAGCAAACTATGACCCCTAACGGATTCTCTTCGCAAAGTCGAAGATTTACTTTGGCTAGCAATCAAGTAATCTTCTTCACGAGACACCATTACTTGACCCACTCATGGCAGAGATCAATGCAATTAAAACTTGATTTTTCCAAAATAAATACTTCCGGAATGATACCAACCCGAAAACTTGAGAAAAAGTAAAAAAAAAAAATAATACTTTTCACTAGTTTAATGGCAATGTTTTTTTTTTACAATATCTTCAGGGGGATCAATTAAATAAAACAAATAAAGTGAATGGTAAAAAACCCCTCAAAAAACAGATTCACAGAAAAAATGATTCGTCTAATCTTATGTCATCCCAGAAAATTGTACCTATCCATTTTTCGCACTTCTCCCATAGAAGCTGCCGCATCCTGCCTAAAATCGAACATCCAATATTATAGATTATAATAATAGAATATTATAGAATACGAAAAAATCTAAGATCTCTGCCTAACTAACCTACCCCTAGCCTAAGCCCTAGCCGTATCCTAGTTCCAGCCCTAGCCTTGTCCCTGGCTGTAGCCTTGTCCCTAGCTCTAACCTTGTCCCATCCCTAATCTGGTCCCTATCTCTCCTGCTGAGCGGTCCTTTCCTAGTTCTCCTTGAAGACCCATGAAAGACTCCCTTGCACCATCCTTCATTTACCATACCTGCTAGAACTGGATTCACATGATTCGCAAAGATCCTAGCCGAAAAATGAGCTGACATTTTGTTAATTTTTAGTTACGTAGCTGGCTGCTAGGGGGATGACACGTAAACATCGGTCTCATTGGTAACTTGATAAACACGTTGCAATTATTGTTGAATTCAAGCAGTTTTCATCTTGACCAAATTAACCATGTAGTCAAGATGTTTTGCTTCGATGTCACGGGGGACTTCAAGAGCCAGTCCTACATTATTTTTTTATGAAGAAGAGTTGAAAGAAATAAGGATTAATTATTCAATGAAAGATTGAGAAAGATGCCGTCGGTTGTATATGTCTGTGAAGCGCGTTTTTTATTTTTGGTTTCTTGTTTAAAACATGTATACATGTAGTCTGAAAAATAAGTACAAAATGCATTGCTGCGAGCTGGAAACCTAAGCGATTAAGTCTCCTATGATGGTTTTTAGACTCATGTTTATTTTATCCAAAGTTAGCACTAGTTTTGATAAAAACTATTTATACTGAGTGGTGAATGCCAAATAAAGAACAACTAATTTTTCCCGGCTTTCGCAACTTGTCTCTGTTATTTTATCAAGGGTGATAACAGTCCTTTTTCAAAAAGCTATGCACATTTTAGGACTGCTTTCACCCTTTATAAAGTGATAGGCACAAGTTACGACGAAACTTCATTATTTTAAAACGACTAAAAATATATATTTCTGAACATTTTATACACAGATATTTGTATTTATATATAAATTGGGCATTTTCTCAATTTGGGTATTGCTTATTTTTACTGGATAATTTTACAATCGACACAAACATTCTAAATGAAACCCAAACGGTTAAATCCACCCCAGTTCAGTGCACATTGCACATGCAAAACAACTCTGTTGCAATTAAAGTGCACGCCAGAGAGTTGAGTGGACGTGGCTCCCGGAATTACGGGCGCACGCACTCGGCATCGAGCACGCACTGCATTACGCGTAAAGTGAAACATGTGTCCTGTGCCCTTTTTACTGACGCCAGCTCATTTATAAACTTGTCATCCGATCGTTACATAGCTGCAGCCATTTTGGCTCAAATTAACATTGATTTGCACATTATAAACTAATTTAACTGGACTATGCGAGTAATTGAATATAAATGTATGTAATATAATTAGAATTTGATGCATAACATTGTACAGATTTACAGTGAATTTCAATAACGCGACGTAATAAAGTCATTTTGTACGTGTGTTTAGTTAAAAAGATTTTACATTGCCACCGGTTTATGCATTAAAATGTGGTGCCAGTTATGAGTAAAATCACACATTTATACAACTTACTGGAAATACATTTTGTTTTTGCCTGGCACGGTTGGGGCTCTCAGGAGAGGCAAAATTCTACTAATTGTTTTTCACGGACTGACAAATGACGCAGGGTATAAATTGATTTTTCAAAATTTTCAATGACATCTGTAAAGAACAATAGATGTTGCTTTGTTAAAATAATAAACGATAATCCTTTTCTACTTCATTATCTTGTCTATATGCTTTCCTCCAATAAGTAAAATTTGTATTGACTAGCTTTTAAAGGAAAGCCTTCAATTCTGAGTGCAAATAAATGCATGATGCAATGCATCTTCATCACTTTGTGCTAACTCGCATCTTGCACGCCAGTCTAAGTTATTCCTGAACAAGTTTAACTTTTTAAACCTTGGGTTGTTTTTCCCCTTAACTTGAGTAATGCGTCTTGACGTGGCCAGGGCGTTCAGCCCGACGAAATAGGTCGCTTCATCCGCGCTGACTCCGCACGATGACAAGCCATCGACTGATTAAACTACGGACCCCAAAACGGAGGGTCCCGTTCCCATGATCACCCGAGTCCTCATTATGATGGAGCGACAAGTATTGGGGGAAGTTTTTCCGCCAAGAAAACCTTTCAAATAATATGTCGTTAATGTTAATATAAAAGAATGGCCAAAGGAGAGTAACACGGAAAAAACGAAGAAGACAGAAAGAAAAACAATTTCTTTGGCGTATATTTCTTATTTCCAATGAATAATTCAATGTGTGGAAAACACTCCCTGCACCTATCGGGGTGTGTTCGTAAGCCGCATTAGAGTTATTGTATATTGCACACTTTCGGGTTGCTGTCTGTGCGAGGCAATAGGTATTTCTCAGTTTGATAACTCGTGAAAAAACACTGAGAAAATATCAAGAGTCACAAATTGCACTCTATCAAATAGATAAAGTTGATTGCAATAAATTTTGAGATAATTCTACCAAAAGAAACAGGAAGAATCCTTCTACATAGGCACGCATTTTAGAAATGAACAAAGTACATGCTTTAATGATGATAGATTTCTACTCTCCTTCAAAAGATAATTAAACCTCCCGTCTTCAAGGAACATGTCCATATCTGTTTGACATGATACAATATAGGTATAGTAGGTATAGGTAGATATGCTTGTGATGTGACATACCAAAACCACTTCTTATGAAGTTCATCAAACGTGAACTCACTGTGAAGTCGTTCGCTTGTCTTACGTGCCTGCTATACCAGTACTGGTGATTAATGACTGGCTAGCTTGACGTCTACTTTTGGACAAGTAAGGGTGGTCGTGGAAGGAGTCGGAGGCTCACGACGCCTCAGTCGCATTCGGTGTCAGCGAAGCAGCGCAGAGCGACAGACGTCGCGGTCAGGTGGCGAGAAGATGGGCCACCCCCAGGGAGATACTCTTAGGATTAATCTAATTTACCGAGGAACGTGCGGCATATACGAAATGATTTTAAGTGGGCCAATGACTGGAAAGATGACTGACAGTAGGGAACAATCTGAAAATTATAACTCATCTTGAGAAATGAGAGATTTAATGGGTCGGTAGAAAGATGGAACAGATTTTGGTAAATCAATCTACATTAGAACGTTTCTACGTAGTCAGTAAGCGCCATTTTGGATAAGAAAAACCTAGCTCGTGCCACTAACCCACTCAAGTATTTTTGCAAGAAACATGCTTTAGTTAATATGTAATATAAAAATAAATTCATAGTGTGCATGGTTTTGTGTGAAGATTTTCATATTTCTAAATGTTATTAAAAGCAACATTTTGAATCGTAACAGCGTTTGTATTGCATGTTGCATGGAATATGCCACGAGATTGTACCTATAACATAATTGCCGGGGTACGGTGCATTCTCAGTGAAAATCTACCGCGTATCATTAGCCGTGGGTTTAAGAGAACTTGCTAAAGAGATAATACGTCTGTGAAGTCTGTGCGTCGGCTACGTGGCTTCAAAGTAGCTTCATGCAGCCGAGGAAGTGGAATATTCCTGTGAAGTGCTATCACGTTCGGCACCCTATTAGCACCATTGTATCACGGGCACGATACATCTCATCTTCCAGCGCAAAACCCACAGCAGAAAGTCGCATTTTGCTTACCACTTCCTTTCTTGCTTGAATACGGTCGTTTTCTTCCGCAGACGGGGGTGAATATTTTTATGCGCGAAAAGCTTCAGGATGAAGGGCGTAATTTAGACCAGGTGGTCTATTATTAGGTGGATTTTGTATAAATGCTACTTTCCAAGAGGATGTTCGAGCTGCGACTTATGGCAAGCGGGGTAGACGTCTCGTCTTAGTATTTTGTAAAGAGTTCGTACGCCGTGAGTGGCGGCTTTAGGACGCCAAACCGGACGACGACGCTGAAGGAAGGGCGCCGCGAGAGCGCCGCGAGACGGGCACATGGAGCCGGAGTTGTTGAATGCTCCAAGATATTGTAACTTTCCTCGTTTCGACGGACGCCCGCGACCGGGGTAAACTTTTCTATCTAACTGTTGTTCGCTGTTGGATCGGGCCCACTTGCCCCGTAGCCCTCCACCCGCTCCCCACGCCACCACGTTCTACCGTGCCCGGACCGCTCGCTAGAACCCCCGTGTGCTACGGTGAAAAGAGTGGATGCGAGTTAAATCGTAGACTCACATATTTCACGAGGGAAGAAGTTTTGAAAATAAAAACTTGTTCAAAACGAACACAAATCCTGCCTACCGAAAACTTGTCTTATTTTCTGTCTTTCTTTTTCCTGTCTTATTTTGCGTTACGGCAGTCACATCGCATTTAGTTCAGTCTAGCTGCAGAATATTACCGTGCAATCCGACTACCTTACCTATGACATAACCCCGTGTAGTTTCGAAATATTAATACAAATATGTAAGCTCTCTCAATGCACGATCAAACAATTCCTTCCAATTTCCAGCAAGTTCTTTTTTTGCGTAAACCTCAGATAGGTTATAAATCGGTCGTGTGGGCCAGGGGTGTTTTTTTAACGACTCTTCTGGGAGTAAACAGGCTCACCAACCGAACGCACCTTTTCAAACAGAAGTCACCTACTAGTCAATACTGCAATTTATTCAAATTCGTTCGAAAGAGCATGAATAACGCGTACAATAAAACTTTCGCGTGTGGAGTAATGCTAGGTAAATAATGTACAAATCTTTACACATTGCGGTAGAAGGTAGGCAGGTACGGCCGAAGCACAACGGATTTATGTCAAAGTGCAATAAAAAACGTAGCAAATTCATTACCATAGACACATCTCGAGCGGTGGGCGCCCCGACGCCCAAAAACGGCGCAGGGAAGCCGTCTACATTGAGATGTATTTTGGTAACACTTCGCCACATAAATCAGCACGGGTATCGATTCCATAAGCGCCGCTGCTCCCGTAATCCTCTCATAAACTAAATTATTTGTTTGAAATAGTTTATCTGCGTAACTCATTGGGGAGCCAACAATCCAAGCCGAACTAAACCATACAATCAATATTCAAAGTATTATCCACAAAAACACACCTTTTTCGACGCGTGCAGGAGTCGTTAACAAAATGTTATGTGAGCTTTATTTTCTATGTAGATAAATATATACTCCTAGTGGTATTTACGTTTTTACATTTGTTTTGATACTTGAATTTCTCATTACGTATTATATGATGCATTTCCACCAAAAGTGCCGCTAGAATCTAATGAAAGGCACAGACAGATAACTTCTTTTACTCGCATATAGTGACATCCACGACACAAAACAGTCAAAAGGTACACGTTAATGAAGCGAACATCACGTCCCAGAAAATGAAAGCATGAAAGAGCTGATGCGAACTGTAGAATAATTTCATATCTCGTTTTGTGTCGCGCGTTTCCGGCGATTAGAGTCAGCGGAAAAGTGCAGCAGAACAGAGAAAACTCGCACATATTATACGGCCGTCCTTTGCCACAGAACCTGCTGGTGATACTGATACTGGTGGTAAAAGACACCGGCTCAGATCTGTTCATTGAGATCCATTCTGTCATGACGAGAGGCAACAATAACGTGCCTTACACAAGTCCGCCGTGCGCATCAATCTTGCAGAGAGGTTTGACACGCTGGCAGCCGACGAAAAAACTCGTGGTACTTAGCAAAATGAGCCAGTGACGACATTGTTTTATCGGTAATGAATGCTTCTAGTGACATGCTATATTTCTAAGCTGTGTACTCTCTCTTTTGCGTCACCATGCAGCGTATATCATCTTAGGTATTTTTTTATTTCCCAGCTATATTTAGGTTTGTGATGTGCGGCCTCCGGTCTTGGAGATGTTTTCTGCTTTTTCTTGACCGAGGGAAATAAACAGTTTCCTGCCAAATGGGGGAGACCGCGTTTTCTTTGGCTGGTGAATCGCATTCAGGATGTAGAATTTAAAACGTATTAGTCGTAACGTGTTTTGATCTCCCCTGTCAACACGGGACTCCCTGCAAGGGTGGATTTAATGGAGAGCTAATCTTTAGCGTCGTATGCAGCGCATCTTTACACGAGCTGTTGAAAGTTCCAGTTCATATAAACGAAACTAAAAACTCTCGCGTAGCAGATCTGGTTGGAACTGAGATTTAAGACTAAGTACTAAGTTGATGGGCTTACGCCCTGGTAGACGACATGTTCCACAATTATCTTCTACATCGTTAGAAATGCTTAGCAGAAATCTCTTCTAACATCCTGAAAGGTAGTTATCAGTCCTAGCATCTTTAGGTCTCTTGCAAACATACGAATGGCAGTTGTCAATTATGTGGGCTATATCTTTTCAGTAAAGCGCCGCAACAAACAAAAATGAACAAGATACCTCTGAAGCACAACCTAATAAGACTTTGCCATATTTTCCTATCGTCCACTTGCCGCTGAGTGATGCATTTAACCGTAACATGGATTCAACCAAAGTTTTAATTGGAAATTCGACCAGTTTTCTGTTACGACTTCATGAACGCCGATAACATGAAGTTGTATCGTGAGTATTAATGTGCTGGAAATGAAAAACTATGCGGCGGCGTGCTTAAAGTCCAACTAATCGCGCATATAAACCCTGGGCATCTTTCGTAATTGGCAACCCTTTATCATATCGGGCTACATATTAATTATTTGCAAAGCAATTACATTGGCTTTGGATTCTAAGCACCTCTACAGCTGCCACTTCACTCAGCCACAGTTATCACTAATAACTTGAACACACTTGAATATCGAAGGCACCTGAAGATACTGCTTTTGTTTTCGGGTCAATTGTGTAGATGAACCAGTGATTTGTGTGCCCTCCGATCTTATGCTTTCACCATTTGCATACCACCGTGTGCCTCATTTGACGACCGCCTAATTCTCCAGTTCTCCTGATACGATAAGAGGATGGAAGAAAATGAGCTAGACCAGTCGGGAAAGTGATTTCCCGTGAGAATGAGCTGGAAGCGCAAGGGAAGATGGAGTATAAGAAAGTGATAAACAGGGAGAAGTTGATGAAAAGACATTAGGGGAGCGGCTGATGCTGAAATCCGAGTCCTTGGGGGCTAACACAATTAGGGCACAACAGTCACTTGTGAATTCGCTTGAGCTGTCTGACCTTTTGAAGCCACTACTACATCGCATATCTCTTCACTGTTGAGTCTTGAGTGGTAATTTCAAAGGCACGTTCACAATACGGTGGATAGCTACCGTGACTGAGTATGACCAATGACTGGCCATTGTTATAAAGAAACTTCTGGAAGCACCAAGATTGCAATAACACGTGCAAAATAAAGAACAATCCTGGATATATACGCGACTGGACCTTAAAAACCTTTTCCGACCTCTAAGCAAGTACACGCGCTCTATCATTGGTTAGTTTTTGTTAGCAATTTAAATTACCTCTACCAACCAGTCCAATATTACTAACGCTTATTAAATCTATAGGGCACACCACACATCTCTGGCGAACAAGTTTATAGTAGAATTTATAGCAAAACACAGGCTTTTTCTTATTAAATCAAGAACTCTCGAGCGTCCATTAGCCTGTGGGCATATATATGTATATATATATTATCAATTTTCTGCCCCATAAAGCGGATGGCCACTACTTCTTACTCGTTGCTAAGTATCTTAAATCTCGGTGTCTGATAATATGCATTCGGAATGCCGTAAGTGCTAAACTGTGCCAATTTCTATGGGAATTCACAATTTCTTATACGGTCGAATAGTACGGGCTAAAACACACGGAGGCCAAAAAGCGGGCACGGCCAACTCATTATATAAATCATCCCTACTCTGATTCTCGCTTATCCCCTCTACTAATTGCAGCATACAAAGCTCTTTTCACAATGTGAAAACCGAAAACCCTCCTCCATCCCTTTCTTTACCACCGTCGAGCCGAATTTCTGCATCTCTCAGCCTTTGCTTCCTCCACGCCGCCGCCGCTGCCGCCGCCGCCGCCGCCGCCGCCGCCTGCGTGGATAATGCTAAGTGAGCTTTTCTTTAATTAGTTGGGTCTGATCCATAATCTAGCTCGTGAGAAGGCCTGGCGTCGTCGCACGCGTGCAGAGCATAGTTTCTTTTCCAGGTCCACGCCGACGACTCGCAGCCGCGCCCACCCACTCGTATAACAATGGAAGCTGCGGTTCACTAAATCTTCACTAACAAAAAATAACGTGAGGGAAAACGACTGAAAGATAAGTCATTTCGGTTGGCGGGAAAATTACCTTAAACGTAAATTATGACTTGTCGCTTTATGATATTCAGTGTTCTTCGTTTATTTTTGCGCGCGTCCTTCACGCGCGACGGAGGAAACGTTGGTGTTACTCGGCAAAACGAACGTCAACTATAACGCGGAATAAAACTCATTCCGCGGGGCAACTCGCATGCATGCATTATGTAAAGTTCTTGGAGGGTCAGGCAGAAACGTGACAGCAGCGAATAGTTCACTCGGTGTCGTGGTCTAAAGCGACCAAACTTGGGTGACGAGCGCGATATTTTCACCACTTTAGTTCCCGACAGCTGACCGATGATGACCATGCACAAACAAGTGAAGGATTGAAAATGGAAACTATGTAAGCTTACCGAATCGTCAGTGGCCATTTGTACTTCGGAAGCGACAACATTCGTCACTTGGCCTCTGTCTACACGTTATCGATTTCGCGAATCTACCACTCCGAGTAAAAGGGTCAACATGGTGCAATTCCATCACCATCTTATTCCAACCTTTTGCTCATTCTTATTCTTTATCGTTCTCTTCTGGTTTGTTCTGTGCTTTGTCTATATTTCCTTTTTATCCTGGTTTCTCGGGGGACTCACTCGTTTCCCTATTGCTTTTTTACGGGTATGTCAACCCTAGGAGTGTAAGTTACTTAGCCAGATGGAATTGCTCTCGCTCAGTCACGAGCCGCGTGCGACATGGATAATAATATACAATATTCTGTCATCGCTACAATTTTCAAAGAAAGAAAGTATCACTTACGAAATTTCCACCGCCATTTTGATGGGCAGACAGCTCTGACACGTCGCGGAATTGTGGAATTAATATATTTATGTCATCATACTCCATGTTAGTTGTTATTATTGCCTAGCTTCTCTCGACGCCCTTGTTATCCTATGCTATTGCCATCTCTTATAAATGAGAAAAGCAACGCTGTTGGTTGTGGGCAAAGATGAGCAATGATTATCGGCGTCTTATCGTGCCATTTGTGTCAGAAGAGGTATGAAATAAAATATATACCACTTGACAGAATACCTCCTGCCAGAAACTGTGTGTGTGAGTTTGTGTGTATGTACGTTTGTGGTCGCGAATGAAACCCGAAGAAAAATAACCGCCGGGTGAAATCTAATACAAGAAATACGCCAACATGAAATATGAGGGACAGCTTGACATATTGTAATCTTGATATCCAGGTTCGTTTCCTGCCGGCCACAGTTTACTCAGTGTTGTTTTTTTTTTTTGCCATCACCACGAGCTCGATGATAATTTCCTCACAAATTTCCCGGCGAGTTTCCGCAGGGCCTTTCTAAGTCGAGTCTTCTCGAAAAAAGTCGCTTCAATGGCTTAATCTTCGTCCACAAACAGGAGTCACAAAATCGACGTCTCCCCTCTTTTCCAAGTGCAGCTTAAATTCGAACCCACGTCCTCTGTTCTTAGCTAAGAGTAGTTAAGACAGGTCCTCGTGTACGGCGAAATATTCAGGTGAATTGCGTTGTTTCTTAAATATTATAATAAGCTGAGTATCGGTAAAATTATAGCGAAATAAAAATAGCACATGTGATCACCAATAACTTTTCAGTTTTCTTTCTTAGCTATGCGCTAAATTCAACGGTCGATCAATGCGCATGATTTTCAATGGAGTTTCTAACAAAGAAACCAAGGTTGAACCAAGAAAGCCGAGAAACCCATTATTAATCGGACGTGTAACCTTAAGGCACCAAGTCTACAACATGCACTCAACGGGCGCAGGCAATTTCACAGAGAGGAGTTACTTCGAGCTCCAAGTATGACTCGTCCCGCTCGGGTCCAAGACTTCGCCGATGTAAAGTGGACCGGAGGGGGTAAGAGGCTCCTCCATATGCATGGCACTCACAGGTTCCGGCGCCGCGGCGTCGATCCATCATCGGGGCGCCACGAGGAGGACGCCAGCGTCGCGACGTTCCTGCCACCCTGCCCACCCGCTCGTCCGTTCGTCTGCCGTGGCATGGACATGACGTCTCTGAAGGCCGAACTGTCGAGCTCTTGAGCGATGTCAGTATTCTGAAATTATTCATATTTTTTTAACGATGCTTATTTTCCTGAGTCAGACCAAGTGCTATATTTGGATAAAAAGCTGTCAGCGATCGTCTCTGATACGTTGCTAGAGCCGCGTGATAAATTGATCCCGTTTTAGTTGATTTGTTTTGTTTGCTCGTTTTTTGTTTAATTCAACTGAATACATTCATATAGTTGTTCTAATATTCTCTGGGTTAATATTTCATATCTGAGCATAATATTCAGTTAATAATACTGTTTTTGACCAATTCTAGGGCAAATTTTCATGTTCAGTCCGACAGGTGCCGTAATGGATATAATAAACATTGAATTAGCACAGTGGTAACAATTTTACATCCCAATTTTCTCGTGTGCATGAATATGAAAATATTAGATTAAACCAGCTTGTTATTTTAGTTATAAAGAATAGTGGGATATAAATTGATGTACAAGTCGTACAATTTGACCCATTTTAAACTGTAATTCGCTGCCAGCTATCTTGTTATTTAAGACAGTAAGAGGGCCATCTATTGTGAATCTTACATTACAAGACAATGTAAGCGAGTAGTGAGACGTGCGCAATTTCCTGTCTGTCCCTCTGTCCATCCTTATACTCAAGATAGGCCACGTCAACGGTTGAACTTGGAAATAACATCCTGTTGGTGGAATACGTTTAAGGATGTGACTATTTTATACCGAAAACGTCGATCTTTGCCGAGTCAACGATCGATCAGGCTGCTCTCGAAGAAAGATCGTTTTTTTTTTCTTCGCTTGCGGTTAACGTACCCGTTCACGTCCTGATCCTGAGTCTAGCCTGAATAGGGCATGGTATCTACTTTCGTGCCTAGCTCACTCTAATGATCCATGGGCTTGCAAACATAGGCGAACAGCTCCGCAAAATTTCATGGTGGCGGAAAAACGAGCATAGTAAATTTGATCAAATGTTAATCGGGGAAATTGATAGAGCTCATTAAGGTCAGCGCACGGGTCTAGTTTTTCCGGGACCAATCTATGGTCGTCGTTCATAAGTAAACCTGGACATGTAAATTGAAAGTGGCATCTAATTTGTTGGCAAATGATGACAATGTCGTGTACAAACACAACACACATACCCACCATGCTGCTCCAATATTTATTTTGAAACAAAATGTCAGGCAGTGGTAACGTCATGGTCATGAAAACCTAGGATGTACGTGCAAATGTCCTTACTGCGACTTCCATTTGTTTATGAAAAAAATTATTTCCACATACATTCTTTCAACATTTCAATTATTTTCGTGGCTCGAAACTTTTTTAATAATCACAATTTGACAAGCCTCTGTACTAAAAGTGCCTTCATGTATGCTGTGCAAGTCAGTATCCCATCTCTGTATTATCTCGTACATAATTTATTACATTTAGGAGCCACCATCCGTCCTGCCCATGCTTGGTTCGTACTATATACGTTGGTTCTCGTTCGTTTCCAACTCGCCAGAACTTAATTAAAATTTCTGAGTATTAAAAATCACTGTAGCGTTATCTTTGGTTTGCATGGAATTTATAAGGGAGAATTCGCAGACACTCAACTAATAAAATAATGTTTCGGGCAAATTGTTGGCTGCTGGGCCTCAAACACTCTAAAAAAACCAAGTAAGCATGCTGAATTCAAAGCTTTAAAAAGGTTGCTTAAATATTTTAAAAAAATTAAATACTGTTGAAATTTGAAATGGTATTGAATTGTATACAATAGATAATTACTTTTTAAGAACACACGGTTGGTTGATTCAAATAAAATTATGTTTTAAGGATGTGTTTTTGAAGATATCCCACCAGTAATTCACCATCGAGTCATTACAATGCATATCTTTGAAGACATGCTTATGTAGTAGTTCATGGAAACTAACAATGGCGTGAATTCGTTTACATTCACTCTTGCTTCAAAAAATAATCATGAAATTGAATGTAAACACTGGAAGGTAACGGAATGAAGAAAACCCACATAAGCATAACCACTTCATCATACTTTATGTGGCAAAGGAATTAAACGAAGCGAAAACCAATAGCAAACTAAATTACGTAAACGTGTCGTTACTGCAAAATGCAAGTTGTGCGGGTGGGCGGGTGTTGTGGGTGGGTGGGGGCTGTCTCAGGGCAATGATAATACGATTACAACCCGCATTTTGGCGCCCCCGGGGAAAGCATAACTTACTTCCCGCGGTCGTGGGGTGGAAATTGGCGTACAGAAAAAAATAATGTGAATGTACGAAATTAGTCAACGAATTTTTTTTTTTTTATGTTGACATATGTTTGTTTTAAACAGATTGGTACATATTGTACTGTATATGAGTTTTTTTAAGTACCTTTTTTTTAATTATAATTTTTGTCAAATTGTGTACCTAAAAGTGGAAATAACATATACGCTTCCCTGCTTGAACTTAAATTTTTTCACGTCTTTCACGAAAATCTGTATAATTATTGTATAATAGTTAAAATAACTATTGGTATAATAGTTATTATAGTAGTATAGTTATGGTTTAATAAGTAACGCATTTTCCCACTCAACTACTCGGTTATGTGCAAACAGCTTTCCATCATGACTAACTATACTTCCGATTCCGAAACGCATTAGTCAACCATCGAAGTATTATTTATTACGGAATATATTCCCGATTCGCATCAATGACATCTGTAAAATTGTGTCATTTGAAAAGGAATTGTCTTATATTCATCGCTTTAGTCTCTGGATAGCAGAGCTATTTGTCTCCCGTCAACGTTCAAGCAGCTAGCACCAAAATACCATCACAATGGTGAGTGAGTGGGCAGAAAAGACATATGTTAAGATAGAAGACAGTCGCTATTTCAACCTGTATTATGCCATTAACTTTCCAATCGTTTTTGGAATTGTGCGATCCACTTCTGAAAATTGTTGAGACTGTCTCGAAGATACCCCAAAATGTGCATCATAATGTAGCTTCATTTATTTTCTCGAACAGTTTCATTAGCTATGGTAATATATTTCGGTATTTTTTTTTTAATTTATAAAGAAGTGTCTTTCCTCTCAAAAGTTTACCAAAAATTGACGGTAGCTAGCGCTGACTGCTTCAATGTCTCAATATTTGCCCAACAAGATTTCAAATTTCACGAAATTTTTGCCTATGTAAATATTGTTTTAATTGTATTTTTCCAGCGAAAGACGAGATTTTTCATTAAAACTTCTACCAAGTTTATAAAACGAGTCTAGCGTACGTTTCCACCCTGACCTTATCTTCCAATTATATATTATCAAGTTTTAAGTTTTACCTTAGCTGAATTTTGCTTTGTCAGTAAAAAAAACTTGCTTGATAAGAAAATAAATATATACCTCCACGTCCTACCTCTGCATATGAATTTCAGAATATTCTGATTATAATCAAAAATAAAAAAAATAAAATCTGTTTTGAGATAAAAATTAGGGTAACTGCCTTTAATTTTTTTTGTACATAATCGGATAGTTAAACAGTTTGAAACTATCACATAATCGGATATTTCCGAAATGCGCCAAAATTTCGATACAGCACCATAGACAATATAAGAACTCGATTTATAATAATTCCCTGTGTATTTGTTCGGCTCATCAATGCCCCAACTATGCATGCATATTCGACTAATATTTAATTACCAGAAATTTTGTATAGAGATCAGTTTCACAGATTGTGCAGAGGTTTTAATACGAACCATCAATATCAACGCTTTTGTTCAATTTGCTTTAAATTGATTATCGAGAGAACTGCTAATTATTGTTTCCACAACACATCCCTGCAAGCAGTATTGTGCATAAACTAAATATACGCCGTGATTATCGCCTGTGTTATCGGACCTGAAATTACTCGAAATTGTACACTGTACAGGACTGTAATATGCCTTTGTTGTCCTCGTCAATTCCTGTATTATTATATTTAATTGTTACATTTGATAACCTGTCTAACCAACAAAAAAAACTGCTTTAATGATGAGGTCCATTCTTTAGGCGCCAAATGCAAGACGAATAAGATGCAAAGCGATGAAAAAAAGAGAAAACTTACATATTAGACAACCAGTTTTAATTCTGCATGACTGACATTTCCAGATTTGTAAAATTGTGGATATTTGGCATTTAGGTAGCTAAAATTGTTTAGACAAGCCGAGACTAAAACTGTTGCACTTGAGTGAATCATGCAAGTTCATTCAAATATATTCACGATTTCGAGTGGTGAAAACAGTGCATTTAGAATGTGTTTGGTGTTCTGATAGGAAGAACAGTGGCTACGTGAATCGATAACAACATGGCTTGCGGTAGAACAGCATGTTATGGCCATCTCTATTATTATGCACTTCGATCTCGACACAGTGTAAACTAGCTATATATAGATATAGATATATGCAGTTAGTGAGCTCACCTTTTACATCACAACTCAGCTCATTAGTTTGCATCAAAGTTCGGTGGATGCATTCTGGTCCTCTATCATAGCAAGCTTTTATCGACAGCAACCGTCCAACTTCATCTCAACTGAGTTTACGTAACTCAAACTCTCAAATGATGTGTTTATTTTATTTGTGCATCGATAACAGAGTATGATAATAGTTGTGCGTTCCACTATTACACGTTTATTTTCTTCACACTCTATTTAAAACGCTAGGGGCGGGGTTTTGAACAATTTCTGACCATCATGGCACAGAAAATTCGTGACAAATGAGAAAACACACTGTGAGTATCATATGGAGACACAACATTATACACATGTTATATGAGAGAGCAAGATATTGAAAATTGACAACAGGTTTTGAATCTTCCCTGTCATCTCTTTCCAAGTCATACAGTCCATTAGTATCGTACAACACGTTCCTTTGCTGGAAAGGTGCGTCGTTCAACATCACAACCAATAATCACGGAAAATGTCCAACCATGACATAGCTATTCTGCACCACCAGCAAAGTTTAGTATTGACTTGAATTCAATACCAAATGAACAGATTTCCAGCCACATTTTCTTCAATTCCCTACGTGTCATTCTATAATGTAATTTACTATCTTCCTTTCTACCAGACGTCGAATGTACAATATATACGAGTTGACTCGACCGGGTCAGTACCAGGCTACTACTCTTTCTCACACCCAAAGCCCCCTATCAACCTTTGCCAAGTCGCCCACCATACCCTCTGCTCTTTTCTTATTTTTTTTTTCACAAAGAAAAATAAACATTTCCAACCCCTCAGCAGTGACCTAGCAGCGAACCTAGTGACCTAGAGATGTATCATGCTCGTAGTTCAAACGTGCACTGCTCCGTGTTGCCAAGAGAAAGAAAAACAATTGGTCGTGAGTTGATTCGGTCATTGTTAGTGGCATCATGAGATGTATGTAATGTAATGTTATATGTACCTACATACGCTACAAGCAGTGCAATGCAATGCACTTTATTCAATTATGTGCTCACTTTACTGCAAACGACAGACGTTCGTGCTACTCTGGATACTTGCGCGGCCATTACACTGTTTGGTTTTTAAATTCGAACTTTTCTTTCCGTCTGGTTGAGTGAGCTTGCTCAGGATGTATCACGTACAAAATTCACGGTAGTATGTAAAGTAGGCATCGAAAGTTTCTTTGCAGGAAAATCACCGCGACAAAATTCTGACTAAAAGCTACATTTTTGTGCCAAACCATTGGCGAAAAATCGATTTCCAACTTTTAGAAATATTATTGAATTTGGGTCCCATGTAGGTCATTTTCAGCCAAAATTTGATATTTTATCTACAATTAACTCGATTATCAGCATTTTAACTGTTAGCCTGGGGTTTGTCTGATAATTTCGTTTGTTTCTTGATTACTGAAATGATTTTGCTATTTGAATCAGTAAAATTGAATGTTGTTATTCGATAAATGTCATCCAACCATTTCCTTGACTTCGATCAAGTGCAAAGAAAACAGACAACTTTGAAAGCATTACGCCAATTTCCATGCAGTAAGCAATCGGAGCTGTGATCTGGAGCCTTAATATGTAAAGGAAACAAAATGATAATCCAAAATTCTAAGTTTGTTTTAAGGACGTCGCTATTTTTCCAGTTATGCCCCTAGCCGGGGGTGTTTAATACTTCATCCATATGCAATAGGCGGAGTCAAAAACCGGATTTTAAAGCCCTTCCGGTGGTTAATTTTCACCTAATTTACCCAGGATGATAACGAGCTTGTATAATAATTGCTGTTATCAGGGGCTACATGGATGAAGAGTCTGCGCTGCATAGTCGGTACATGCCAGCCTTGCCTACTTCTTATCAGCTGGGCTGCGAGAAGCCGACTAGCAAATTGCTTCATTTTCTCGAGCAAAATAATCCTCGGGGTTTTTCAAAACTATTTCTCCTTCACGAGAAAATTTAGTACCACGGTTCGAAGGGAGAAGCTTGTTATGGTTTTTCTTGATCTTTTCTTAAAGTTCAGTATTAATTTGTAGGTCGTCAAACATATATTTGTATCAAGAATCAGCTCTTTCGATTACTTCTGACGCCAATTGAAATAATTGTTAACTGGTTCCTGTAGTATCTTGCAAGCAACTCAGAGAGTTGTAATCATCAACAACCCTCCAAAGTAAAAATCTAAAATATCAGCTGGGGCAGAGAGCGATGGAATTTGAGGGAATAAAAGAACACAATGCCTCACAAAAATAGACAAGTTGAAGCAAATCAAATAAAAAAAAGTTTGAAAATGATGAAAGAAATGGCATGAAAAGAGGGGGATCAAATCTAGATTGCTGACTCATCAGCGAAAATAGGGTGGTCTTGGCAAGAAGTAAAGGGCGCCGGTAGGTGACGGTTGGGGGAGGGGGTTGTTGAGTACAGACAAGGGGTGTTCTGGTTGTTATCATGGATGAAGCTAGGTATAACGTGATGTATCTCCTATACATCTTTCCGCTAATGGACCTCTCGTACCTCACACCCTATGCCAGCACGGGAGATGAGCTGACAACGCACTAACTTACAAACTATGGAAAAGTCTGCAAGTAACTACCACTATCTGCTAGAGCCATCGACACTTTTCCGACAGATCTTTATAGATGATCGGTGTCTTGCAGATGGGAATCCTATAAAATAATTTGTTTTGTGATATTTTTTTCGTTTCAATTCTTTACACGTGTACGATTTGCCCAGTACTACACGACGTAGATACGGAGTCATCAAAAAGTCAAATAAAAAGTTTTTTTTTTGTGGTATTAACCAATAAAAACGCTCATTATATCCCGGAATTCTGTTTTTTACTTCTACCAAAATTAACGCATTTTTTCGTAAAGCCATCAATAACACTTAGTCGTTAGGTTTCATCTGTTTGATTGTAAGCGTAGCGAATTACCTCAATTCTAGCGACTTACTCATTCCTCGAACCCTCTGCTCGTGGAGCATCAAAATAAACTGGTCTAATTAACTCATTTATAGGACGACGACTTACGGTAGTTTTCGAGTGCCGCTGGCGGCTCAGCGCAATGGAATATAGGAGATTATGCAATAAGCTGGTAGGTAGCACCCCTCCAGTTTCCATCCCACCCTTTTCCACCCTTTCCCGCCAACCCTTTCGGCCAGCATAACCTCTGCAATTTTGCAATACATGAGCATGCCAATTAAATGTGTTCTTGCTGTTGCATTCTCAAAGTGTAGAACTTCACAGGTGAAAGAGCAAAACAGTGAAAAAGCGCGTGCTTCACGTCTCGTAGTAAATGATAACATAACATAAACACTGTTTTTGTTTCAAAATGGATACCACTGGAAGTCTGCAACCCTTGCGAATTGCCATGCGTTTTATTCTGTTATTTTCTTTCAGTGTACGAAAACGTGTGCTTGCGTTGTATTAATTATGATCCTCTAAGAAGCAAGTTTACTTCTTGTAGCCAAGCGTCTGTTTCATACAATACGCCGGTTACATTAATTGGCATGCAGTACATAACTTCTCAAAGTGTGTTGTTTATGCGAGTGCGTTGTACATATCAAACGAATTGTTCTCGTTTTTCCGCGCCGGCGTGCCTCGCGAAGATATATCGGTTAGGAAATGTCTAGTGTAGAATTTTCCGCTAATGTTCTATAATCTGCAAGGCTTCAGATGACACTATATAGTTCCTCTCTGTCTATCCAATCAATAAGTAGGGGATGGAAACAGACAACACGAAAACAATAAGGAGGATTATTATTTAGGCAAGTTCATACCGCTTGCTATGTGCAAACCATTTAGAGTAGATTTCTCCAGGGAGTAGAACGAAACGAAATGCTCTCATGATTACTTCCGACCGTGGTCTTCGTTCCGGCAGGCTCAGCCTCTGGCTCAGCCAACTTGCAACAAACTTGCGCCATTTTTCAAACTCTTTTCAGCTGCTAGGGTAACCCATGGCTCCGCTATACGTGTTAAGGAATTAATATTTTTACTTTTCACTGTGACTTATGCAGCAAGTTATAAAAACATATATTATTGTCTATGTAGGTTGCTATTTACTACTGCACTTGTCTCTTGTTCATATACTATTTGTTTCATATTCATATTCCCTTGGAGGTTTTAAACACCTCTAGAAGAATTCAAACGAACATGAATAACTTCAGGAAAAACTCTCTTACATTTTCAATATATTTTCATCACACGCATTTGGTATTTCGTGTGTTTTCTGTACACTTTTCAATCATTCATCAAACACTATGTTTGTATATTTATCTGGTACATTTCTTTTGACGAAGCAACATTTTTAGAGTAGGTCCCACTTTTCGGGAAAATATTTCCACGTGCTCGAAGGAAGAAAAAAAATGAATATTTCGACATTATTATATTTCGAATTCGACTTGTATCAATCCTTCTCTATGGTAGTATCCTGCTTTGATCCTGAATCTTCTTGCCCTCAGCTGCGTATCAGCTGCATTTCGACACCGATATAGAGGCAGCTAGACCAGAATGCCAAGCCATTGCCTTACCAATATCATTTCGCTTTAGCAAATCAAACACGCTACAAAATGGAGACTTCCAACTCAATTTCATTCCATACAAACAAGTATGTAACTGTATTATTGTGTATTCAGATATTGAATTCAATTTCACTTTTAAAAAACCAGTCGCGTACGGTAATTTGTTGAATGATCTCTCACATATCTGCGATATACGGCAACGCGTAACTTTGATCAAAAGAAGTATACGTTGTTTACACATATTGGAAGTAGGTGTAGGAACGACTAGAACCCTAGGGGCCGTAACATTCCCATGCAATCTTCATATTTGATATCAAACATAACCTTGAGGATAAAACGGAAAATCACTGTCAACTATCTAATATATTTATATTTCATTTGTTACATCAACCGATACTTTTAATACTCGTGATAATAAATTCGTGATAATTTATGATCATTGTGGCAATAACCAATGTGCTTCTCGTGAATTCTTACTTTTTTTCCAGTTGAAAGCAAAACTTCTTTAATATGATCCTACCTCAAGCAAGAGCGCTTACTCTAACCCCATCATGATTGGTATAACGTAGGACTACGTCCTCGACTAGCGGCTGTCAGCCGGATTTGCCGTGTATCAGCAATCAGCCGATTGACACCGGTGACGCCTGGCGTCGCGATGCGTCAGAGAACCGGTGGGTGGGTGGCAGGGGGGGGGGGGGGGTACACTCGACGGCCTCCTGTCCAACGTGCGTCGGATATGTCAGGATTGCTTCGTGCAACTGAGCCGGGTATACGAACTTCACCAGTGGCGCGTTCGGGATGAAAGGAGTTAGTGAAAATTTTACTGAACTTGAAAGAATATTTTCAAAATATAGGTTGCCTCTCTTGCTCAAATGGTTGTAGAAAGAAATATCGGAGAAAATTTTTCGCAGATAAACTACATTCAAATTCTATTGGCAATACCAATTTTTCATGGATAATATTGCATTAGCTATAAGTAATGCATAAATATATATAAATATATATATAAATACCTGTGTGAAAATAAACACTTTCAGTATTTGCACCAATTCCGCGTGCCTTGGCAAAGATATTAAACCATCATCTTTTTTTTTATCTACGGCGTGCCGCGTGAAGCCAATTTGGACCAAAAAGATGAACAGCACAATTTATTAGGCCATTGCTGATAAACTACACTCTTTCTGTCACAGCTTTCCATCGAAACGTTCGTCACAGACGACAGTCGTTTGTCGCAGACTTTATCATTTAAGATGCATCATATGGCAGCTGGAACTCTCAGTACTTTCTTTCTTAACTCTTGTTTTGAGTGGCAAAAAAAAACACTGCGTCTGTTGCATTCCCTGAAGAAATAATATACCGTTTGGCTACAGTAATTAAAAACCTCTCAAATCAGGTAGTTTTTTCCAGCTACTACTAGGTAAACTGGGTTCTACAACATACAGAGGAAATTTTATCCGTATTCGAACCAGTGAATTTAGTTCTAAACGTCGCCATCCTGACTGCGCCACTGGGACGCAAGTAAACGCCCATCGAAAAAGCTCATCCCTCCGGCGTCACCAGCGTCCCCAGGGTCAGCGATTGACAATTCAACCTCCTAAACGCTGGACGTCAGACGACGCCAGCGTTGGCGTCGGCGTCGTCGGGCACGATACGACTTGTCACACCTCACTGTATCGTAAAAGAATTCAATTAATTGGATGAACCGAAACAGCCATCAAATATCCTCTTCATCATTAACACCACGTTCCCGTGTCGGTTTTTTGTTCGTAAATTGCTTCATTTTTTATTCAGAAAAGGTAGATTAATGGATGGACACCCTCGCGCTGTCATCCTGTGGAAAGAATTGTTAAATAATGACCGAGGACAGTTGACACTCGTGTAGGTACATTCCAGACTCGAAATGGCCAGAGCTATGTGCTACATATTTTGTATCGTGTTCATAGCAGTGGGTCTAAGGCGAGATGGCATGTGGTCTTTGCTGTCATGACCTGTCCAGTGTTAGCACACCATTCTAACGTTTCAACAACAGCAAAACAACTCGCCGAATTGTAGATAAATACGGCTAATGGGCGAGTAGGTACTTGTTTTTTTTTCTGTTTTAATAATATCTCGTAATACCGGATGGAATGAAATTCCATTACATATACCTAGCACATTAACAGGCAGTGGTAATGAACTGCTCTGCGGTCTTCGTCCAGGGGCAAATAAATAGGTACCCCATTTAAGGTGTTAATTAGAAAAGAAGGCTTTGGTGTCAGTTTCCATCAATTATTTTGTAGTAAAGAGAATAAAAGTTCGTGGTTCTAGCAAGCAGCACAGAACAACATTTTATGAAACTGGACTACATTTTAATGGTGTTAATTTATACAACGCGCTGCCAACGGAGATACAGGAAATAAAAAATGTACACACTTTTAAATTTCATGTAAAAAATTATTGTCTGGAGGAAGAGTTTTACTGTATTGACGAATTCCATAGAAAATGTATTTAGATTGTAAGTTACTTTTAATTGTACCTACATGAAGAAACATAACATTTTTTTAAATTTATACTGCTAATAAACATTATTCTTGTTATTATTATTATCTTTCGTTCAAACTAGAGTTTGGATTATTGATCTGAGGGCTGCGTTCAGGGACAACACTTTTACCACCCTTTTCAGTAATGATTTTCATTGAGATGGACACATAAGAAAAGATTTTTATCTTAAATTGTAGTGTACCAAGGGATTTAAAAAAAAAAGCACACGCACACACATATGAATAAATTAGAGGTTTTCAGTATTGCTCTGCGGGGTGCGTTCAGGGAGCAAGTTTTAATCGCCAGATTAAAGTAAGGTGCAGGTTAGGGAGCGATGAAAACTTTAGGTTATCTCTCAAATGTGTTTGTGTTTATGAAAAATGATTCAGTAGTCACTAGCATATCTTTATCTGCGTTCTAATGAATTGCATTGCGGGCTGCATCTCTCGGAGTGTCATCTTTCTAGCAACTTTTGAGTTAATATTTGCTTTAACACAATTTTTAGACCAATGTCTTTTGGTCCGCAGGGTTCAGCGATGACGGTCTGTGATGGTGCATACATCTTTTACTTTAAATTCCAACCCCGGCACCTCCACGCACGCAAATTCGTCCTGGCTACAAGCAGAGTGGCGTAGCTATACCTCAGAGGACGTGCAAAAGAGAACAAGTTATTAATGTCCGGAAAGAGCTATATCCATAGCTGGCCTGCAGAAACGCTGCCCCTAAAATAGGCTCGCAAGAAAGATGGCCTACTAATAACTTCCACTCACGTACAAGACAAATGAATTGCGTTTACAGCTGTAATAGATGTTACATTTTGCAACGCTCGTTACATTCTACGCTCATCCAAATACTAAGGCTGATTCTGTGCGCAGAGAAAGTGAAACCAATGTTCAATCGATTTCGACCGACTTTGAATGAAAGTAGTTCAGGAAGATCGTATTTTTTTCTTTGCTATATATTTTGTGGTGTATTATTTGTGGGTTTCTTGACCCGCGGCTTGGATAGCGTCTCTAGACAACGATCTGCTAAGATGCAGGCCCCATCGGCCATAAACTATGTTGACAACATGATTACAAGTATTATGTTGTGATGCCATCGCCTAATTTTACTGCTAACGTTACACGCCCTGGCTATCATAACATCAAACATTGGTGTGGGAGAAACAGTTTCTTTACTAAACTAGCCCGTGTCACGGAACGGTGTATATTTTGAAAGACACGAGACAACGTAAAAATATCATGCTTTTAAATTATGCCTGTGCAGAAAAATTCGTTTTTCTTAGCTCAAGAAGTTTTAATAACGATGGAATGTAAGCTGGGTTTAAATTTCCACGTTATCCAAGGGTTTGAGTGGGAAATTTGGAGCGCGACCTTCTCGTCCTTGACTAGTTTTCTAAATGCTTATTTGAAAGTTAAAAATATATTAACAGGAAGTAGTCACATGTTGTTATGAAATATATCAAGTGCATTTTCACTGCTCAGAGAGTTGTAAATACTTCTAGATTAAATTTACTTGAAACTTATTTACATAAAGCTATATATTGTTTGGGCTGTAAGCTGCTTCGTTAAATTCTGTTTAATTTATTTTTAAATCTTGATTTTATATCCAATTGATGCCTTACCAGGATTGCAATGCTCCCTCAACTTCGAACACCTATTTTCGTCATGGACACTTAAAAAATTTTGGAATGATAAATACCAAGCAACACAAAACATTCCAATGCCTTTCGCAAATACAGCTACGTTAAAGTATTGAATAAAGTACGTATTTAATACAAACTGGAAGAGTGTATTAGGTTATTAAATTTCTTTCAAAAGTCTTTACTTGAGGATACCTTTATAACACGTAATCTTAGTTACGTCTGTGCACCTTTCATTGAAAATAATCATCTAAGTACATAATAGGATCGTTATTAATAATTTTCCTTATATTGAGAAAATATCATTGTCGTTTTTTCTCATCTTCAAACGCTTTGTTAATACGATGATTCCCGAGAATTCGACGGCGATATTAAATTCCTGCGACGATCTAAACAACAAAATGGCGTCTGGTCACGTAGAAAACGTATTTCAACGTCGGAGACAACTACAGGCACGGTGATAAAAGAGAAAATGTTATTATAAAAATATCATTAAATAATGTCAAAAGAAATCCACTTGATAGGAAAATTTGAGGAATAGGAGCTAAAGGGAAGAATGAAATGACGCGAAGTGCTAATGAAAGGTTACAGCTACACACCCCTCAGCCGCTTGACTCTACGCTACAGTGATGGGCGTGAGATGGGCAGAGCGGTTGGGGGAACTAGGTGGATTGATTGCATCTAAACGAATTATAGAACATTTGTTTGAGAGGCTGTGCGTTCAGAGATAAGCGGCTAGCTCTTGTATAGCGCAAGCAATATGTGAAAAGGAAACGCTTGTGCCTACCTCGCAAAAGAATTGTGATCAATTTTAACCGACGAGCAGAGAGGGAAGAGGATAAATCATTGAATAAACTGTTGACAAAAGAGTTATATTAAAACAAAGCGTAGTCTTCAAGTCATATGGGTCGCAAATGATGATAAACCATGCGCAGCAAGCAAACGCTTTATTTCTATTTCTCGTCGATAGAAAACCGTTATCGTGTTCGCATGTGCCTCGCCGTGCAACGAACGCATGTGGTTTCAAATAATGCACAGTCTTCGTTTTGTATGATCCTGTCTGTGGTTACAGCGCATCGAACAGTGCATTTTTTTTATATCACTAGTAAAACTGTTCGTTGCATCGAAAATAGATAGAAAAGAAGTATACTTATCCTCTCTATTCTATGTTTACCTAGTAATGTAACTTTTCCTAAATGCACAAAGGAAAATTTGCTTTTGTAATAAAATACCGCGAAGGCTGGAAACAAAAGTCACGCACAAGTAAATTTGAAACAAAATTATACAAACCTAGTTCTGATAAGGTGCTATACAATAACCAAGATTGGCCTTTTTTTTTTAATATAACATTCGTTAATACGCAGCGTGCAGATATTGCGTACTGACCCTTACCATTGGCTCAAGGCATTGTGACTCTGTAATCTCCTTTCCCGCGCTTTCACAAAGTCATCATCGATGACGAACTGCATTTGATAGAACAAAAATAAAATTGGTGTGCGCCAAACGACCCATTCTGCTGGCGAAAAAAACCGCGATTATTCCAAGTGCTGTTGTTCTTTTTCCGTAGCGTGGGCGCAATCAAACCAGTTACCACTGGTGTTTTTTTTTGGTTGAGCTACTCATCGAAGGGACAAAAGAATGCCTAGTGGATTGTCACAACAAGGTAGTACAAAGGTGAGTAAAAAAAGGCATGAGTCACAAGGAATATCGATAAGTACATGTCTTGTTTGGTATTAGGTACATTTATTTCTTAGAACCGATGTCTGTTAGCGATTATCTTATTGATACATTATCGTATATTTACCAAATTATGGTATTTTTACACAAAATGAGTAAAAATACGAGTGGTTTTAATAGTTCGTGTATTTTAAGCGATCTTTTGGGATAACAGCCACAATGCTTTTACCACTAGATATGACAACCTCAGCACAGTCTAGTGGTGATATTTTTTACGGAAAACCTGACACTTTTGCGAATTTAATGCAAACTGAGGAGCCAAGTAAGTCCTTTCTTATCGGCAGATGGTCAAAATGGTGTTACATTCTAGTGAATTGAATCATACACCCTTAATTTCAGTAATATAATGCCACGATTATTCTTGTAGAGAATTTAGATACCAAGATATAGATACCTGTGGCTTGTAGTTCAAGTTTAGACTCATATAACTAGAACTAAGAAGTGGCTCTAAAATGCAGTCAATCGGTGTGCTACATGATAGTCAATGCACAATGTGTGGTGTGGTGAGAAGATGGTCGGAGTGCGCCAAATGTTTTTGCAGTTCTTCATCATGGAATCTGCGATCCGTGCCTGCAGCATGTGCCTAGACAAACACTTCTCGACTCGCCGCACACGCCAGCTAACATTGTTTTTATGTTAGCTTATAAAATTACTTTTTTTTTTGCATTTTATATCGAGTTGGCATTTTCACTTTTATTTGCATTTTGCGAATAACCTTTTATGTTTACAATTGAAAATATACTGCGTGCCTTTCGGGTGTGCTGCTGTTGTTTTCTCTGCTGAATGCATTTCATTATTTATGCTTATTTATTATTACATGATGCAGACTGGCTTTAAAAATGTTGTGATTAAATTGTTTTTAAAAAACTATAAAGTTAGCCAGACTTCAACTGAGCCTCTGTACTTTTTCATGTACTAGCGATAGCAGCGTTGCTTTTATTTGCAGTAGGCAGAGATATTTTCAATTCACCACAATAATGCTTCAAGCTACCAAGCTCAATATTGATTAGTATTTACAAAAGTGTTTATTATTGAGAAAAAAAACTTTTTTTTTTTCAAAATCATTTGACTTCTGGGTTGGTGATGTAGCCTGTGAAATTGCTCTCCGCTCAAAAGAAATACCGTTTTACGGAAAAGCCTGCATAAGAGTGATATTTTTTTAATTCTCAACTTTATTGCGGCTCCTTCGTCGCATTAGAATAAGTCAAAGGAGTTCATTTTTGCAACGTTTCGCTCCATCTGAACGTGCATGACTCTTCATGCTTCTTTTCAAAACCTGCCAGAGCCAGATGACTACAAGTCCCTCATCCCCCATTTACTTTTCTTTCTGCTTCAAAAACACCACGTTTGAAAATATTTCCCCAGCCGCAGAAGCATCGAAAGGTCGTAGAATAGTGGTGGGGGGCAGGTGGGGGGGGGGGGGGGGAGGAGGGCAAAAGGAAGGGGCAAAAAGGGTGATTTGGTTGGAAAACAAATTGCTTTCCGTGTTTCTTTAAAAGGCGGTTCATCCCCTTTGTGACGGAATAATTTACTTGCGTGTGGCAAAAAAGCGTAATACACCCAAAGGTACAACGCCAAGCGTTGGTATCGTATCAATAGAGCGACGCTAATACATCATTGCATAATGTGAATTTCATGTTAAACAAATATAACTAAAAAAAATGTGGTAAATAACTGTAAAACATAAAACAGTTACAACCAAAAAGCATAGCAAGTACAACAGGTATTTTAAAATATTATGCTTTTTTTACGGTGACATCAGTGAAATCTCATAATAGTAATCTTGCCTCAACTTTAAATTTCTGTGTGAAATACCAGTAAAATCAGAATATGAACCCTTACTACACATAAACCATTTTCCTTTCATCATCAAAATGTAGTGCAACTCAAACATACGTAGAAGAAAGACCGGAAAATTCTTTGCCACCACTACCTTTTGAGATACGTTATTTTGATTCATATTCCCATTAAAAGTCGGTTTCTACCCTAGAGGCTCACCCTAATAATTAACCAAATTAGTAAACCACCCCAAATCCCCTGGATGACGGTCTACGTAACGCAGGATGTTTCAGCTAGTATATTTCATGGCGGGTCAGCGGTAGCGCGGCATCCTCTCCAATTCATAGTTCATACAAACAACGATTAAAAGAATTGTAAACCAAGATTATTTATCGTGCACGTGCGTGATACTGGCGGCTCTCAGAGTCTGTAAACAAGGAGCGATGGCGACGTTATCATGCCAAGAACACGCAAACTGCTGTCAACTGGTCGTTATCCGTTCAAAGATCTGACACTGCATGGTAATTACATTGGGTACGCTACAAACTGCCCTCTTCCCCCAACGCGCTTCAATATCTCTTGGTACTACACGCTCGTCGAGAGTAGCAACTGACTTAAGCTGCGCTACCGTTTGTGGTATCATCTTGTGATCTGTCTTATTATTATTGTAGGTTTTGGCGGCACGTCAGCTACTAGGCTATTTGTGTCGATCTGTCTTGGAGATTTGTTCGGGGTCATAATTTCAAAAATACAAAATATGTTAGTTTTTTAGTTATCGACCTTGATTATTTTAGTTAGATGTATTTAGGATACTTGAACTAGGTGATGTTTTAATTTTTTTGTGGTTCTTTTGTCATCGGAAAATTGTCAGGACTGCTTTTTCCCTTGATAAAGTAACAGGTACGAGTTACCAAACGCTGGGAAATTTTGTTGTTCTTCACAGCATTCAAAACCCAGTTCAAATAGTTTTTGTCAGTTTAAGACCTTGTTTGTACTGAAATTGGCAAACTATGATAACCTTGAGTTTTAAGAGTAAAGAATTTTTATTTGATGTGGTTATTTAGTACAGTGGCTCTGCGGTTTGCGTTCAGGGGCACAAAGTGATTTTAGAAAGAAATGTTGGAAGTGGCAACCAGATATATTTAAGACGTTCACTTTTGTGTCGAAAATTAGTTAAAGTTATTAATCTTCTGAAAATTCGTACTCTAAAGCGGATTTGTAATTGGTGCAATATATTGCTCTGCGGGCTGCGTTCAGAGGCATAAAGTGGTTTTGTCGGGCTATGGTGGTACGATCGAAGCATGTCTAAGATAACGTTCACAGCAGCATGAATTAGTGAAAGATATTTTCTTTCTGAAAATTCGTACACTTTATTCTAGATTTGCAAGATATTGCTCTGCGGGCTGCGTTCAGGGGAGATATTTCACTGTAATGTTTTGACAGAGAAGGCAAAAATACTTATTTCTGACAATAATTTCAGTAAGGATTTGTGTTTCCAACCATATTCGAGCCTAACTTGCATCTAAATATGCTGCACTGAGATTTTCTTAAATCGGTAAATGAATTAGTTGGTTATGTTGATGTGTGTACACCACGATATGACAAAATTATCTTGCTATAAGGACGTCTACTCGTTTTCATCCTTGACTTGGACACATCTTGGAACTTTTTTCGACAAGCCTATCCCAAGTCATAACCTTTCTCGAATTGTTTTACATAGGATTCATTTTCTTAACTTATATGCAACTGAACAAAGAGGGAAAGATCAAAAAAATAAAAAGATCATGTGGTTATTCCTCCATTGTCTTTGAACTAAAATTCAAATCTTGATAAAACTACCAATCGTGATACAACAGCGCGATAAATAAAATATCATACAACAAAGTTCGAATGTAATCTCGGAAAATGGAATTAAACTGTAAATGCGACTTAAATTCGATGCAACGTCATCCACAGCAGAAACTTGTAAAACTGGTCGGTGTGGTTTTATTTTGGAAATGTATCCGAAACGAAACGTGATTGCATCGCAGTCACGTACGCCGCGCATAAGTCGCTCGCTGGTCGCGCATCTTCAGGTTTCCACAACAAAGGGATCTGAATCGATCTACCTGATTAGAAAGAAAAGAGCGAAAGAAAATGAAATGAAAAGAATGAAGGAAATAAAGGTATACCATTTAATCTACATACGCAGTATTTGTTGGTTAATTTCGTAAATAAACGCTGCCTTTGGATTCATCTAATTATTTGCTTATTTATTTCCGCAAAATAATCTGCTGTATTAATCAATTAATGATTTAACTTATTGATAGAAACTCAATAAAGGTGATGAAAATCATTACTACTAGCGTGATTGATATTTATTTTAAAAGAGAAAATTATGTGTAAACATACTGAAATACCTCGAATAGTTTTTACTGATACGTACACTCACTTTGATGAACATTTGCATTAAAAAAACCTTGCCAATCACGTGAATTGTGGAACTAGAGCAAGCAAACCCAGCTGTATTACGACCAGTATGAGTACTATTTAAAATTTCTTTTTCATTTACCACCGCAACGTTACACCGACCGTACAGCGGATTCGTTTCATCGCATTCGCAGCGTTGTATGAAATAGTCATATCGATAAATCCGATATCAAATGTTCTGTTTAAGAAAAACCGCGCGTGCGATGTGATTTAAAAACTTGCGTGCACCAACGGGTGTGTCCTTTTCCCGTCCACAAAACCCAATTGAATGAAGGGGTGGACTAATGACGCCATTCATATTCATGGGTTTGATGAAGCGACTCGAGCCAGAACGTGAAATGGGTTCTGTTCGGGCGGCTACACGGCGAGCTGCGTTTCCCAGCATCCGGGGTTGGAAATGCCATTTTACAACACTGACACTCTTGAACATTCCTCTAGTGGAATTGTTATATAATTGACAGGGATTAACACGCATACGACTACTTTGGTGCTGTGTGTTTTGCTGCCGTTGCTACCGATTCTATGCTACTTGGTAGAGGTGCCGGGTCAGGATCTTCAGTTATTTTTGGTATATTTAATTAAATCCAAGATGCACATATTATTGGTGGCATCCCCCTTACCTTCCAGCAATATATTTTTGAGCCTGTGCAAATGTGTTCAAAATGTGATTGTAATTTTTATTCATTCATGATACACTCTTTCAAAAATTCTCTACCTTAGCGGTCCGTAAAAAAATAATGTTCCTGTATATTTTTTGGTCTCTTCACCAATACATTAACTTCCATATCAACGAAATTAACTTCTGCTTTGTCATGACTGTTTTAATGGTTTCAGTATGCTGCATATAAAAACCAGGGCATTGCAATGTGTTCCAGTTATATTTGTCATTACAAAATTGTTTGTGCTAAAAGAAGACACAACATACTTTTACTCCTGGTATTCCCATAACTTTAATAGCATCAAAAAGGTTTTTTTTAGTGTTAACTTCGTATTAGTACTACTTATAGAGTTTGTGTATGAAATATTGTGTAAATTGCAAACGCTTGCAATGCGCGGGGTATTTTATTAATATGAACACTATAACCGTCTCAAAAATTGATGCCCAAAAGGGAACTCGAACCACTGATCTCCACCTATCGCGGGTGTTGCTCTAGCCCATTGAGTTTTTGAAAACTTGCTTTTTAAGACGATTTTAGTGTATTTGATGAGAATAACGGATCTACAAGGAGTAATCAAATAAATAATAATATAATAATAATAATAATAAATTAATAATAAAATACACCGCTCATTGCAAGCGTTTGCAATTTAAATCAGATTTCATCTAAATACAGCAACGAATCCAACGTTCAATTGGAGTTACTCGAGTTTGACAGGTTGTGACGTGGTGAAGCGACACTAGAATCAGAGTGACTGTGACTATTCACAGCCTCATGGTTCTACTCCTTGGAGATCCGTCATTCTCATCAAATACACTAAAATCGTCTCAAAAAGCCAGTGTCCAAGTAGCTCAATGGTTCAGAGCAACACTCGCGATAGGTGGAGATCGGGATTTGAGTCCCCGTTTGGGCATCAATTTTTGAGACGGTTGTAGAGTTCATAATAATAAAATGCTTAAGTGATATTTTTTTTGGTTCGAAGTTGTTTACTTAGCAAAAATAAACCTATTTACAGTACGTTATAAATTATTAGAGTTTTTTAGCTTAAATGTTTCCTTAAATACTAACACAGCTTTCTAATTTTCTACTCAACTTAAAAAAGTCTTCCTCAACTTTTTACTCCTCTATAAAATATACTTTTACTAGCCATGACAAATTTCTTTCTGATCTAATATTATGTTCGTGATTTTTAAAATTAAATCTTTGTTCTTAGTACTTAGGCATCTTGCCATGAAGGATCTTAAATATAAAAGAACATACATCTATTTCAAATTTGTCTTTTACATTTTTCCATTGAAGTTTATTTGACATTTCTCTTTAGTCTGAGAACCAACTTTCTTTTAAGATTAGGTATAATGCGGTTTAATTATTGTATTGAGAATTATTGATTTTGTCCACATTGATAGCTGTCTACTTACTCTGAACAAGTGTCCTAATTTTGTTTCAATTGTATATTTTACTGATTTTATATGGTCCTTGAAATTTAATTTATTATCAATAATCACTCCTAAGTACCTATTTTATTTCGCTAACAATTTCAATGTCAGTCCCCTTTATGACTATTTTATTTTTCCGGGGACTTTCTTGTGAGCTACCTTTATCGACATTTATTACTTTGGGCTTGGTTTCGTTAAGTTTAAGTTTATTTAATTTTTTAAATTTTTCTTGTCCTTTATATTTACATCATAATTACGCTTGTCTGTGACACTATCAATATTTCGACCACTCGTCCATATTACCATGTCGTCGGCATATATGTTTAGCTGAATGTGTGATAAACACTTATATGCGTCATTAATGTAAAGGATAATGATGAAGGGGGCCCAAGATATACCCTTGAGGTACTCCTTGAGTGTATTATGTGAGGTCCGATTGTTCTTTTCCGTACTTCACTCTTTGCAATCTACTTGTGCGGCAGTCATTTTTCATTGTATGGAGTGGCTTTTATTGTCAGTGAAAATCTTGCATAACGATTATGATATTTAGTTTTAAAATTGTAATCCTGGTATTCATATAATTTCAATACCGTCCATTAGTCTTGATTTTTCAGTGTTCGCTTTGCACAGGTACTACTTAGTGATTCCTAGAATTTGAATTGTTCACATATGGAGTGGCTGTTATTATCATTGAAAATCTTGCGTAGTACATGATAATTGGTTTCATATCACTCCATATCACTCTATATTTACATTTCTAGCATTTTTTAGTGTGAAACTCTTCGCAAAGCTTCCCCTTCACATGATACTTCGTATTTTAATTGTAAATAAAATAAAAATATCAAAAAAATTATAATAATGCAAAAATGCATAAACCAATTTGACATAATATTGAAAAACTAATTGAAATGTTTTGTGGTTTTTAGACTCATGTCTACTTCATCTAAACTTAGCACTTGCTTTTAAAAATAAAAATAAAAATAAATAAAAACTGAGTTTTTGAATGCTTATTGAACAACTAATTTCCCAGAGGTTTCGTATGATATATCTATGCCTCTTCACCAAGGGTGAAAGCACCTGTGACTTTTCTTCGAAAACAAAGGAACCAACAATATATAAATACTAACCTTTTCGAACCTAAAAAAACCAAGGTCAATATTTCCGAGACAATTCATATTTAACATTTTCGATAAAAAAATAACCCAGAAAAACTAACGTTTCTTTTACTAACGAACCCAATTATTATGTGTCTTTGAAACGGTACCCCTCACTAGACTCTCAAGGCATTGTATTCTCCAGCGTGCAATCTTGAGGAACGTTGGCTGTCTACAACGAACGGGTGTCAAACACTATTCATGGAGTGTTTTACACCACTCGAACCGGCTGAAATTGCACGACACTTGGCAAACAGAGGCATCCAACGGCGCAGCTGGCAAAACGGTATTAAACAGGGAATAATTACAGCACAGTCACCATCATCCGCATTGATTCGAGTAATTTAGACAACATTCAATGAAACCGCAGCATTCGTGGGCATGTGTAGAAAGCGTTGTACAGCATTCGTGTGTATCCCTACCCGCGAGTACCGCACGGACTTGGTACACATTTTGCCGCTTGCATACCTAGATCGTATCGTAATAACATCTAATTGGTGACTCGAATAATTGGCTCGTTGAACGCGCGGTCAGAAATAGTAAAGTGGTCCCCCTTTGACAAATATAGCATCAAGTTACTGTTTAATAATCAAAAGGACCCCAGTACATCTTATGACATACCTGCATGGATTCAAAACTATAGGTGATTTTATTTCGTCTGCTGATTTAAACTTTACCGGCTGACATGAAGAAAGGAAAACGTGGTTGTTATAAAATAAGACCGTTAGACCTTAGATAGTGCTTAGTGGCAATTGCCTCTAATATACACGCGCAATACGGTTCGAGCTTGGTAATATTGCCACTGCTAATGAGGCAATTGTTTGAATATGCAAAAACTTGTAGCTTTTTACGAGTCAATGTGATCCAATAGCAACGAGTAGTAGTGCGTCTTCCATCCGCGTAGGCGCCGTGGCTGGTCGTAGACGACGATGTCGTAGGTAGAGAGAATTGCAGAGTGGTCTCGTCTCCTACTCTTTCCAAGACATTCGCCTGAATGGCAAGAAGCTAATTTGTTTCTGGCTATCATCACATCTTTGCTAATAACGTACACTATGCGCTGAACGACAATTTGGTTAAGGGTCGTTCCTGAAGTTGTTCGCTTGCAGTTACGGGGAGGTGGAAATTCCTGGCGGAAACTCGGCGGCGCTGTCATCATCCCCTAGACGCCAGTATACAATGGGTTGGAACGGGCGGAAATATCGTCACTGGTGGCAAACTGTGATCAAGACAGGCAATCGTGAGCAGAACTCGATGTTGGAAAAAGACGTAAGCTAGATATTTGGTAAACAAAATATTATTCGAATTGGCATGTGAATTGTGTTTTGGAAACGGACGGATTCGAAACCGAGAACGAGAGTTGACTTTACGCTTGGTGAAAAAAACACTCATTGCAAACCAGATAATACTGTCGAAAATTCCAGTGATGTTGTAGTAGTTTTTTTGGAATGCGAAAACAAAATAATAGATAGCACCGAGTGTTGGGATTTAGTGTGGGTATCCCAGAATAAAATTAACTAAAATACTTCTTGATTCTACATTGATAGGTGCATTTGATCTACCCACTAGGATACCTTGATAATATTCAATTGCAATATCCGAGAGTAGTTTACCTTGCTTTTCGCGCAGTTCGGAACAATACGTTATTATGCAGCTCTTGGCACTGGTTTTCAAGAAGTCCAGAGGGTTTAAAAAATGCGCTAATATCAATTAGTAAAATTGTTTTTCTAAAAAACCCAATTTAGCATCACTTAATTCCACGTTAATTTCCAAATTATCAATAATACAGTAATTTATATTCCATTTTTTTTTTTTTTTATATTTGTTAAGACTTACGGAATTCACCAATGTCACATTATCAGTAGAGTATGACTACCTTTATTACTTTTGGCATACTGACTATGGAATGCAATACTGTTCAATTAGCTTACTTCGTAATAAAACGTTGATATTTTTATAGTGAAATACTTAATTACTTCAATGCACGTGGGTGCATTGACCGCGTTCGTCAATTGGCATTGGCATTACCGAGTCCCGTTCACCACGCATGAATAAAAAAAAACGTTGCCATGTGATTATTCATCCGCAACCATCTTGGCTTGACAGGTGAACGAATATAGATTCCCGTTACATTTTCTACTGACATGTTTTCAATCAAATACATTTTAAAAACAATAAAAGTATTTTGTTTGGTTTCCGAAGTTGTTTTGACTTGTAATTTTAAACTCATACGTGAGTGATTCATTCTACGAGTGCAAGTGGCATATCCATTAGGCCTTTTTACAATTTGTGATAAACAGTAGCGTGTACAACCATCAATAAAATTTGTATAAATCTAATAACGCGGCCAATAAATAAAGCAAACTTTACCTGAACATCAGATCTAAACTCATTTATACATTCCCGGGATTCAAAAGAGCCCGAAAATATTATTCTATACGAAATTTTAGTTTCGACTTGTTGATAAATAGCTTTTGTAGCTTGATATAGTTGATAAAGTTGATAACTTGATATTCGTGTGTTTCAATTTGTAAAAAAAAATCACCTTTTATGAAATGTATATGTCTCGTAAGTCTATTTACCTGTGTAGGACTGCAGAGCAGTTCGACAGGACCGGATCAGTAGGCCACCCTTTTTGACGACAGAAAACTCGGCGAAGCCTCAAAGCGCATTTCAACACACATTGAACTAGGAAGAGCCAACGAAAATATGTATGTCGCCGAATTCGTGACTTATTGGTGTTTTTCCACTTTGAAAATCTTTTCATCTTGTTTCATAGAAAACATCTTCAATTTCTAAAGATATCACGAGGTCAAAATCGTGATTGCAATTTTCAATTGAAGCCGAGTAAAATGATACTAACGTTAGGTAGAGCTTAAGCATCCCTTTTAAACCAGCACTGACAAAATTCTGCTATAAAAAGGGTACTGTATCTCTGAACCACCATTATCATCTAACCGATATTCCATTGCAATTATATTAATTAGCTGGTTCAAAAGTAAGTAGATGCCATGTTCATACGTTTTTGATGTCAGCTTTTCTGGCTTGTGGACATTTCATCAGGCAGCTTCCGCAAGCCCGAATCCAAACTCTTTAGAAGCGTGTGGCGAAACCCTGGCAACCACCCACCCTCGGTGGCTGCACAAATATAACTAGCCGACCACCCACCCGCCCGTCCGGCCGCTGCACGCTGCCCACCTCTGTCCAGAGACTGGTAATAACCGAGTCGCTGTAGACCTTGTGGTCAGGAACTCCTATAAGAACTTTTCAAATAAACTTTGTGGTGCTTTACAGAAATCCGCACGGCATGTAAACTTTACAAAAGTCTATTCGAATTGTGACCTGTGTCTCGTGAATGTTGTTCGTAATACCTGGCTGTGTTTTACTTATCTAGATTAAAATTCTAGCGAACTAACGCACCACAATTCTTTTTCTTAAACCTACTAAAATTGTTTTCTATTTTGTGAGTTTTTTACTTTTGTAGGCTAGGAATAAAGTTTCGTCGAGATACAGTTTATAGATGTTCGATATCCTGATTTTTACAAAATGAATTTCGGATCGCCAAATGTAACATATCCAAGGACTTGTTCCTTCGATACTGTTTCTGATCCAGAGAGTCTAGATGAACTGACGGTCCATCTGAAGTAATGGAATTACGTTTGAGAAGACATCAATGAAGAAGCAATTAAATTCTGGGTACTATGGATTCAGCAGTAAACATCGGGCAGTACTGATCACAACCAGGAAATAAAAAAGCAGTCCTAACTTCTTTCATGAAAGCGGAATAAAAACTTGGGAGGAAATGCTGCTTGAGGTCATCTGCAGAGGCTTTTTTTATCTCAAAATTTATTATCCCATGGTTTTTTTCTGTAAAAACCAAGGTTTATAGACAGTGATATCAATGGAGGACTTGTGGCCAATAGGCGTGCGCTGCGCCTAGGGGTCACGGAGGTGATTTCTCTCTCTTATTCCTACCCTCTGCTATGCACCTCTTAAGTCACCGCGTCACAAGCCCAAAAAATGTGATAAATGCGATTGTTTCTTATTCGGAACTTAAGGTTCTTGTTTGAAAGTCTGGCTTCTGACTTGCTAGATTTCTACTCGGTGGTAAATGGATCGCCGCAACAACCGGGCAATATAAATGATGATGTTGATGATGATGGCGGTGATGGATAAAATGATGGTCATGAACGTCTAATAAACCAATTCCTGTCTTCGGACACTGGATATTAGAGTGCAAATAATGGAATGTGAGATCTAGAAATTAACGTTCAGACCAGAAAAGACGACTTCAGGGTCTTTGAGCCATTGAAAAATGCACGTTTCCGTTTGAAAAATGATCAAAACATAGAAACGGGGATCTTAATCTGTTCACTGTAACCAATTAATTGTACGTGACATTGTATCAATCAAAAATTCAAAAACGCCAGCCTAGAATCAAAATTGTAGAAAGACCATTATCTACGCACAATTATCCATCTCGTTTCTTAATGAACGGGCTGTTGGACGAAAACTTTCCACGGGAGTCGCTCCAAACTTGAAAATAACTTGGTTGAAATAAGCTCGCAAATCAAAGGTGTTTCCAGAACTTTACCTTCTGTTTTATGAAATTAAACTAAATCTTAACACAAAGCCACTAAAGTAATTGCTGTCGCTTTAGCCTTTCGGTGTGATAAAGCTGAAAGATTCTTTGAACGAGAGTCCGCCGTTCAGTTTGCTAACTCGCAGCTATTCATTTATCTTCGATCTACAAAAAGATTTAATTAACCTAACGTATAGGGAGGAATGACATAAACCCTGTTAAAACATTGACTATGTCCTGACTAATCACCCAATTTATGGCAGCTATGAACTCTTTAAACGATGTTTATTCTAAGGTTTATGAGTAAATCAGCCATATAGTACGTTTATGTCCACATAGTTTAAACAAAATGACCAATAAACTAAACAATAACAAAAGCTCCGTTATCCTTATAAACGAAATACAGCATTAATGGAGCGAACACAATAAACTGTTTGCCAATATAGCGAAGACTGACAGTTCAGGAGTATTTGATGAATCTTAAAGAGGTACCTTGATAGATTTTCATACTGCTTTTAAGGCAAAACTAAATTTTCAAATTTCTGAATAGAGATTTTCTTCAACGATATTCTTATATAAATTATAATAATGCGCTGAAATTTTCCGCAACCTTCGGATGTAGCATTATATTTGATAGGAAATGTAGTTCCATTGTGAATCGTGTTTACAATTTCCGATTTCTTGAACATAGAGTTTGATAGCAGCCCCACTCTTTTGTCCCGGAGGAAATTGCCTGCGACCTCTTATTGTAAAGAGATTGAACGTCTATTATGGATCACCATTATCGTCTCGATGCCGCCCCGCAGTAGTGGAACCATGAGAATCAAATCAATACACGGAACCACAATTTTCCATCCACGTGCACTGAAATAACGCACATGGCACGATGCACTGCAATGTTCCGCTCACTCTATCTCTCTCTCTCTACCTGTCCTACCTCGGATAGCGTCGTGGGAACTATCTTAGGCGTGCCTCGCTGAATAATTCGATTACTTACTTGAACTTTGACGCACATCTTTAGTTCAATTATCGCTTACACCGCATGCGAATACTTAATAACCAGACCATCCCCCAAAACGTGTTACTTAAAGCATTGGGCTTATAGGTATAGTCAGAGGGCCAGTGACAATGTTAAGTTGTCTGCACGAAAAATGGTCGCCAAATAACTACTTTATAAAACAAACTACTACAACTACAAACTACTACTTGACAAAAATGGTGGATTCTACAAGGTGAAAACGCCGTCTTTATGAGGGTTATTTAATTTATTTACTTTACGCCAGATTACTTGGATTTTAAACTGGTTTTACGCTTAATTTTTATTTATTTATGGTTACCTCAACGATTGATGAATATGTATCGATATTTTGAGTCAAAACTTTTTTATTTTAGAAGTTTTTTAAACAGCACGTCAGCATCGCTTTCGGGTGTCACCTACCATTACTACGTGTTGCTGACTCGTTTGCTCAGCAGTCAGTTTAGCATTAACGCTGGCCCTCTTTTTATAACTATAAACTCAATGCCAACTTGTCATTCGATTTGTCGGGATGTTACGAAACTTACTGATGATGTATTGGCGTACGGAAACACGAGGGACACTGTAAAAGGAATTTAAAACTCTAAAATTGATAAAATATTACATTTAGCATAGTCATTTTTTAACAAGCAAATTGTCTTTTCCTTATACTTTGACAATATTATAGAAACTCAGGGACAAATACACTTTCTATCAAGAGTTTCCTCGCAAGTTGGCTTGGCGGAGAAATGCGCACTGTCAACGCGTTGCCGTCTAGCGCGCTCTTTGGCGGCGGCAGCGTCGTAAACTAATTTAATGTCCCATCAACGGCGCCCTCGTGTGGCTCCTGTGAAATGCTGTGCGAGGAGCTTCCATCAGAATTCGAAAATTAAATCTAGAGCCCGGGCTCCATCGTCTTTCGTCGCGAATATTTAGACGTGAGAAATGAAAATAAAGAGGGGAACGAAGTTTGCGAGGAAAATGAATGTCGGAAAGAATTATGAAATAAAACGGCGAGAGGAGTCTAGTTGTCATTGAACCAGAAGGCATAAAACAAGCTGTTATGCATTGACAGACATAAGTACAATGGTACAAAGGTCCATTGTGAAACGTCAACTGTGAATTAGATGTCAAACGCAGATTTTTCATTACGTTTTTAGGGGCATCGTCTGGTAATTTAAAAAATTGGCACCTAAATGAAAGGATTATGTTGGATGTTTCTAAATAACATCGCCGTTTTTGACACCAAGAAGTACACACTAAGAAAGAGACGGACTAAGAATCGCTGGAAGAATGTCGAGCCAAGTTTATATTAACACTTCTAAAGTTTGAGCGGAAAGAAAATAAGGAAAACAGCAATAATGCAAAAACAAACAAAAAGCAATAAAAAGATGTACGTATCTGCAAATTTGTTTTTTTATAACTAATCTATATGAGATTTAAAACAAGTTTTTTAGTTTTACGAACAACTTTAACCGTGTGTAAATGGAAATGAAGAAAACCCATTTTCTATAACTACTCTTACTTTCGTCATGCAATCTTCGGTACAGCGTTACGTATAAGGTATATATCGTAAAAAGTTTCACGGCGTTCTTGCAGGATGATTATTCAAAATTTCTGCTCGTAAAAAAAAACTAAGCGTACGTTCTTCGAGTGGGGACATGCTCGGAGTCGTGCCCTCGTGAAGCGTTTCAGGTGGAAGGACGGCGTTGAGGGGCGGGGGGGTAGCAGGGACGAAGGAAATCAGGATCATAGCGGGCGATGCAATCAGAGCCGAATCGTGGGGTAATCCGAAGCAAATACATTTAAATGTTGCACCCTCCAGCAGTTTCCCTTGCCATAAACCATGATCTGATCAACATTAAAACCCAATAACCTTGTCGGAAATCCCGCTCATACCGATGAATACAGATATCGGGAAATGTTAAATGAAATATTTTACGGTGCTTATCAAATTTCTCTCTGCGTCTTCGCGATCGGGCTGGCATTGGATGAGTTTGTGTTAATTTAGGGACGGTGAAGGTTCATAAAACTCAGAGCTGAAGTAATAATAAAAAAGGAAGAGTCTCTGAAGTAATTTCCGGTGACATATTTGAAGTATTGGACGTGGATTAAAAAGGCTGAAGCACCCTTTGTGTGACACACGTGTTCATATGAAATCATTTTAATTAGCATACATGCATTCCATGCATTCGTGGATTTATATTTTTTCACTGAGTTTTTGTTCTTATTTTAGTGTGACACTGGGATCCATTTTATGTAGAAACAAAATTCAGGCGCAAAAATTTTTAACACATTTCAAGGATCAAATAGGAAAAGAGAGAGAGGGTCGAGGGAGTTTTTATTATCCGTCGCAATTTGCGATCGGTTCGCGGATCTAGTGATCTTCAAACGTGAATCGAGAATCAGACCTTGATTTATTTCGAATGTAATTTCAATTCCCGATTATCAAATTACCAATTGCCTTTTCCTGCCGCATCCCTGCAATTTATCTGGATCGGTGGGCCAAGGGGTTCGCGTTGGTCGATATACAAACGATTAGTTACACCAAATAGGTGTAAATTTCCGCTCGCACGAAGAGATGGTACATGTCTCTTGCTTTAATCATTTCGAAAATTTATCTAACTCTCTCCCAAGTCCCAATGATTTTTTTTCTTCATAAAAACGCGTGTTATTATATTATACAAGAAATGTGCGATTTTCAATATCATTGTTTGCTTGCTAAATGGAAAATATGGTAACACCATTAACAAAGTAATTCATGACAAAAATAATAGCATCACCGACCTCACTTTCTTTTAAATTGCTTTCTTTTCTTAACAGGCCTTTTATAATACCTGTCTCCTAGCCCAGTTTGCATCTCCAACACCGCCGCAACGAGATCCAAGAGCCAAAAATCTTCCGCCATTTCATGCTGACACTCTTTTGTTACCACCCTTCTATTGAGATTTCGTCCCGAAATCTTTCTTTGTTGAAAACGATAAACGACTAGTTGCAACTCAGTCACTCTATTAGCCTAACTTCTCTCTTTTTTCCGCCCCCCGAACTCCTTGTAAGACGCAGACGGCACAGGCATATCATAGGCAATTTGGGCCGTCGTAGCACGCGCACCCACAATCGGCGTTTGCTGTCTGTGCTCCTGTGACCATCACTGACGATTGTGTCCAATCACAGATCTGACTCAGCAGACTAAGCAATGAAGAGACGATGACAAAAAGAAGGAATCGCCGTCCGAGGCGTCTTTCATTCTTTTCGATATTGCAAATCTATTCAAAAAGAACATTGAGTTCCATTCTAAGCGACGTGCAAAGGATTCGATTTTTGGATGAACTGCACAGAGCTGTGATGACTTTAGCTTCATTCAAATAAAATCCTTTTTGGTCTGGTTTTTACACGTTTTGATTGTCTAGTTTTATCTACCATCTATAAAGGCTTGTGTAATCTAAAATACATGAGATTGCAAGCAATTACGTTTGAGGTTGAATTGCAAGCCACGTTCTTTTTACATATACGGTACATTCATGAGCGTAGTAGTTTTTCAAACGCGACAGGCATTTTCCTCTGGCTGTTTAATGCGGCTGTAAAAAGGGGGTCGGCATGGAAAGGGGAAAAAGAGGAGGGCTGCGCCCACGCACGCATTATCTGCGACAGTGGCGAGGATACTCATTCCGAGTACGAATCCATACTTATATGATAATATTATTTCAAATTGCCACATTACTGACACAAAATATTCCCGCTCAGTGAGTTCCCGTTCTATTTATTATCACATTTGTCTCAGTTTAGGCATTCCTGTTCGTCTCTTTATCTTAGTTTTCCACATCAACGCTGCTCCGCGTTTCCCTCAAAATTATAGCACAAACGAGCGCTTTCCCGTCTTCCCATCGGAAAGAAACTAGACCTGGAAATCCCAGCTTACAATTAAGCACCACAGATGATAAAATTATTAATCCCTGATTTAATTTTCTATTAGAATTTAATTTTGAAAATGATGAGCTACGATTATTATTGCTTCATTTCCTAAAATTAATTGAGTTGTTCCTTTGACAAAAATGCCTACGCGACTGAGCACAGACATCTTGGATGAAAAATAATACATTTTTTCTAATGGAATCAGAAATAAATGTACTGAAACGTTTCAAAGCATCGCTGGAGATTTAGCGATGCCACAGAGAAAAATAAAATTTAAACGTCCGCTATGAAAAATAATTTCATAACTTATAGCAGAGAAAATATTACAAATGAACGAAACAAACATCAGTTGCACGGCGTTGAAAATTCTCTCGTCTCGGATTTGTATTGTTCAGTTCGTTTTTCTGCTGGCGAAACGCCCGTCGATTCTAGCGTTCACGCATCAGGTGTACGAGCTGACCGAGCGGAGGCGCTCAACTCTCATCCGCCGGATTCGCGCCGGCGCTCGCGAAAAAGAGAAAATCAGAGAAAGCAAGCCGCCACGCGATAACGACGCTGTTAACGTTCACAAACTTTTGACAAGTTGACATAGCCGCAGCGGCAGCGTGCCTAGCTGACTCTATCGAGACAGTTCTAATTAAATTGAATGTCTCGTTTATACAACTTGTCCATAGAGCTTTGCGAATTTCTACAACAAAATAACTGGCGATACAGGATGCCCACATCGCCATTTCTGCAACAGGCCTTAATGGCGTTTAACGACTGTGATAGAATTGCTTCGTGGACAGACGATTTCTTTTGTTTGTTTTTATTCCCCAGCAAACTCAAATAATATAAATTGAAGACATTTTTACGCTGATTCGGCTCGAATCTTTTCGATTTATGCCAACCGTAAACGTCCAATAGAAAAAAATGCGCCTAATTTTGTGAACAATCGCATACGTGGCACAAAATCTAAACTCGATCGAGGCATTACAATTTTGACGAATTGTCGAATTGCACGTAAATTAAACTCATCAATTGATTGCGCTCACAAATGGAGTAAAAAAGCAGAAGGAATTAAATTAATAGAACGTGGTGTTATATGCGCAGCTCGCGAGGGTGAGGGTTTAAATTGGAGATGAAGCTACGGTTTTCAGGCTCTACCACCAGCGCATAGCGGCGAAAAGTAGTTGACCAAACTGCGGAACACTATGCAAGAAATCTCCTATTCCCACTCTATAATACCGAAGCGCAAGGGTAAAACCAGCGTCAAACTATACCCATGGCTTCGCAGAGAGAAAAGTATGAGAGATAGTAAATAGGAGTTTTTCCCGACCTAGCTTAATCTACTGTGTCATCCAACCCACCCTCTATCTCTCTTTTGCTTTACCCTTTCCTCCATGGCTGGGTGAAATTCCTCGTCTATATTTCACGGCGGCGACGCGTCTACCCCTTATCGCCCCACACGCTCGAATGCATTTTCATAGGTAATTAACCCCACGCGACGAAATTTCATAGGCGTTAAATGCGATCGTGCTGTGACTGGAAAAACGCACACAGTTTTCCCGATGACGGACGAAATATGTGGAAAATAAAAGATGAACCATGCCCTTGGTAGTATAAAGTCAAAACAGCTATTTTCATTTACGTATGCAAACGATGGACTAGATTTAAAAGTCGCTTCAATTTGGGACAACGTTTGAAGGAAGCAGAGCATTGATGCGTTTGGTGTGCTTTGAACAATTTTAAATCAACGATCTGCCCAACAAAATCACTCAGCCTTTGCAAGGCCTTGAAGACTGACTTGACACACGCCAAACAGGCACAAGAGTTGAGAACGTTCGTGCCCTCGTCGAGGTAAGCCTAGTGTGGACGGGGCACGGGATGGGGTGTCCGGTTCACTCCCCCAATCGCGAGCGAGCGCGCGACATTAGTGATGAATTCAGCGTTCTATGACCGCACACTGACAATAAATTATGTCCACCCGCGGGCATCTCGTCGACGCACGGCGCAGCTCCATTGCACCCGCCGGGTCGCGACGAGGCGAGGCGAGGCGGGGCTATTTTGCCCCACTATTTGCATACCAATTTGAGAGTGACCAGTTTTCACGGCTGCCGAGTTGATGCAGTACCAGTCAAAACATGCGGTAAATCAATACAAATGTTTGTAGTGATCGCACCTTCGTCGGCGATATGAGTTGTAATCAAAGAACTAGCTCGTTGAATCGTTTAAAAAGAAGTAGCTTTTAGGTTTTGACCGTAAAAAGGATCATTACGGCAAAAATATCGTGCAAATTCCAATTCCCAAAGTCAAGCTGTCAGAAACGCAATTCTTCATCAGAATTGATTTGATCTACTGCTTTCGAACCGCGCTGTTTATGATAAATTCATTGAATACGGGAAACAAGATTTCAGTAATCATATCGCCATCCTCCTGGCTGCGTACCAACCCCCCTCCCTATCACATTGGGCTAGGGGGTCGTAGCACCCCAAAACACGAGCCGTGAGTTATAGCGACCACGCGGCAGGAATGGAAACCGTAGGCTGACGGGAATTAATCATTGTTTACTACGCATCTCCATTACTCGCCGTATAGACCTGGTTACTTTGCTACGCACTGTCGCTTTTTATTAATTTACGCGTCACTGTGTGGATGTTGTCTGTAATTGCAAGTATTGTTGCAACTCTTTAAGAATTTGTACAAAAGCTGAAGACAAATGATACGTACTTATTTTAAAACTGTATTTTTCTGTTGAGTATGAAATGGGTATAAGTAAAGTACGAACAAAAGTTAAGTGAAAAAAATTGTAAGTAATTGAAATGAAAACACTGTTAACAGTGACTTGCAAATTCCAACACATTTAATACAAGAAAACATACTGTGTTTTCTTTCCATCTCGACTATTCAGCTGCTACCTACAATTCTATTTTTATTGAAATGCTTCTGAATATTATGTAAAATTCTAGAAATGAATGTACAATAATAAAGGCACTAACCTACCATGGTATTTCCCTACAGAAGCAATCGAAAATGTTCGTATGCTTGACATGTATAATACGAATAATAGAGTACCTACCTACCAAAAGACGGCAAACCTCAACAACCAATTTTGAATAAATTTATCAGATTTTGTTTAGGTTACCCAGGCGCGGTTCCTCGCTCCTACAAGGAAATATTATATTCAATCTCTTTTATTCGTCCTTAAAGAATAGCTTTTGTGGGAAGTATTAAATAATTTAGTTCCACTCTTGCCTTCCTTTCTACGTGAAGTTAGGCAAAGAAATTTCATTGCTTGTTGTCGAAAAAATTCGTGACACCGTTAGCTTTTCTCTAAATTTCAGTTAAAACCAGAATTGAAAAAATAAAAATTTTAAAGAAGCCAAAAAACCGCTAGCTATGTCTTCTACAGTATGGGAGACTTATTTCCTTGCGTCTTCTCTAGGTGTTCCTTCCGGTGGAGGTGCCGTGCCAGCCCGCAGCGAAGCACATGCAATGCTAATGCTAACGGTGCTGATGCCACCAGTTTTGTTCAGCAACTTGTGCTGAGTCAAAGTTCATCGAGAAACTATTCATTTAGATCTGTTCATGTTGGTAACAGCCAGCAAGCAAGTGATGTTCTAATAGACGTTCGTTAAATAACGCTGTCACTTTAATAAGAATTATTTTATTTTTGATCCTTAGAAAACTTCCCGAATTACTTTGGCGGTTTGTTATGTCCTATTGCCATTAATGTTAATGAATTATGCAATACTTGTATTGCATCTATATATATAATTGGCAAATTATACATACAACATACATTTCCTGACTCCAGATCATTTTCACCGTCCAATTGTCGGGAAAAAATGGCATTTCGGGCAAATGATTATTACACTAATTGACCGGACTGCGATATTAATTATTCCGTGAAAATACATTTCATTTGTAGAGGAGTAATTATTAAATTTCATCGGTCTGTGATATCATCCCGTACGGAACAATAACTCTGGCTGACACGCTAAAATGGTTCCAGTCCATTTCATAAATCTACTGCAGCAAAGCCTCAAACAGGGACAACACAACAGAAATAGAAAATTATTGTAACGACAGAAATAATTATGCGTACCCGCACCTCGACTGTCATAGGTTCAAAATTCCCCGTACGTTTACGCCCTACGTTCTATCGTCGAACGCTAATTTTTCGCCACTTAAAACAGCCGTTTTCCTCAATCTTTGTTCCTGACATAGGAATTTAATTAGAAATCTCACCCAGATAATTAACTAATTAGTATTTATCATAACAGCTGAGGAAACAAATTCAAAACACACTTTCTTCCCCGCAAAAAGCAAAACAGGTTTGAGTATTACCTTTGGCTGGTAATGCCGTTGGCTTCGTCGAATGCATTCCACATTATTCCCCAGGGAAAAAAGGAACAATGGAGAAGACTCTACTTGTCTTCCGAAAACGGAAGGAGTTCCCGGGGCGAACCGTTATTAATGTGATAACATCTTATCTTCACAGCACACTAGACGACACCACGTCTTCTTTGCACCAGCTTCTATCCTCGCCGCAATGCGTGGAGGCAATGCGTACGAGCCGACGCTCGTGAGTTTCTATTACGCAAAAGGAGCAAATTTTATCAGTCACGTTAGAGGAGCATTATTTTGCGTGTGCGACTATCACATGAAAAATTTGTATTCTTAGAACGTATTGGAGCTGTCAGGAAAGCTGATCATAATTCCTTGGCCACAACGGAATGACGCTTTCATTGTTAGGGGTGGGGGGAGGGGGACGTGTCATTTCGGGTGAAAGATATTTTACCAAAAACGGCGACCCGTCCGCCCACCAGCCTTTTCAGCGGCGCTACTTGTTGATTAAATAGTTTCGCTTGGCAGCCGGTCAAATCTAACAATTATTTCGAGAAAAGGAACAACAACAACAAAAAATCACAATTTTGTACAAAATGCTTCAAAATAAACCTTAACCGTTATAGATGGAGCATGTTTTATGTATCTTGCTTGCTTTTACCCGGAAAGTATAACCTATAAAACAGCTATCCCATTTAGATTGCATGCTTTTTGATTAAATGTCCTCAAATTTCAACTGTGTAATAACTTTTGACGTCGTACATGAGCGCTAATTAATTACTGCGTGTTTCATATGTAAGGACTCAAGTGCTTTTCATCTTAAGTGTATAGAAGTGTGAGGCAGGTAGGTAGGTAGTACAGTATGTGTTTTCTTACGCCTCACGTCTCCGCCGTAAGGACAATGACGTGTATATGTACCGAGTCGTGTCTTATCTTCATTTACTAGCGCTGCATTGTACATAGGATTTTAGTAATATACCAGCTAAACTCGTCACAAGGAATTTTGCAAACTTAAATATTTGAACACGTTTTCTACTTGCCTAATCTCTTTGATCCGTGTAGATGAGAAGGGTCACGTTTTACACACGAGGCGAGACCAGCTCTGACTTTGACCCTCCTTTTTGAAAGACACGTCTCGTCTGAAACTTTCTTGTTGTCGACTTTCATTGCCAATCAAATCTTAGAATTCACGGTATCATAGCTCTGACTTCAAGAATGAAGAAATTAAAGCTAAACAAGCTTAAGTACAAGTAAAGTACAAGACAAGTAAAGTACAACGATTCAATTAATGCTTGTTCAAATGAATCGAAAATATTTCACGTTCGGAAATTTTTAGAAACATCAGTTTTGAATGAGGCAGTACAATTTGTTGTTATTTCACTTTTTACAGCGCGCTTAAAGTTGCTTGGTTTGGATTTCCTAAAACTTTGGACTCCTTTAACCAAATAACTTACTTCCCTCTTGCGCATCACTTCACTTCCGTTTCCTTCCATTTCCTTCCGTTTCCTCAATTCCACCTTTGATCGAGACATTGTGTATTGGTCTCAAGTCAAGCGATTTATGATCGTAAAAAAAACACGACTAGAAAATAATAAAATACGGATAAAATGAAACTAAGGTGAACGAATAGATAAATAAACAATCTTATTTATGTGCCCGATTTTCGCTCGCGGGCCGAATACCTTTCTGCCAACCATACACCGCTCGACAACAAGTTTCTAGCATGGTACTCATACCTCTTCGCGAGAAACAATAAGGAAAGCGAGAATGAATTTATATGTATGGCTTTGCAGAAACAAGACGGCAAGTCAACGAAACGTTCGTAGATGTCAGAAATCTTGCATAAATTGTTCCTTGGCATGGAAAATTCTCTTTTCAGATGGTATAGCTCTGTAGGGTTCATGCGAACGGTTGATAGAAAATCTGGAGAAAATTCAAGACGAACAGCGTTCAGCCATTTCAACGTGCTCCAGAGGCATCGCGTCTGGCGGTAAATGTTGAATGCCTCGACTGCAAAGAGCAGATGACATAGATGATTAGCTCCTGTTCGGTGCTGCCGTATTCCCGATTTTCCGTGACTTTCTCAATGGAAAATGAATGGAAACTGTTTTTTATGAAAGGCCTCTTATAGACTGTAGTGGTAGTTCGAACTGATTGAACTACACTGCAGCTATTTTCGGGTTAAACTATGTCCAGAGATTCCTGAGACACTCCAAATATTTATTACATATGTCAGCTCTCGTGAACGCGCACGGAAAAGCGGTACAGCATCTTTTCTTAGAGAGGGTTTTACTCATCATTGACGAAAACATTAGCTAAATATGTAATAATGACTTTGTTCAAAAATATTCTAGGTGATTATGTGAAATCTGGTTTAAATTCCAAACGCTTGCAATGCGCGGGGTATTTTATTGTAAGGAACACTACTAACCTCTCAAAAATTGATGTAAAATTGATGTAAAACAACAACAAAATAACGAATAACAGCTTATACCCCGCGCATTGCAAGCGTTTGCAATTTAAATCGGATTTCACATAATTAAAACGAATCCAACGTTAAATTTGAGTTATTCAAGTTTAACAGGTTATGACGTTGTACAGCGTCACTAGAATCAGAGTGACTGTGAGCGTTCACCGCCTCATGGTTTTACTCCTTGGAGATGCGTCATTTTTATCAAATGCACTAAAATCTTCTCAAAAAGCATGTGTCTAAGTAGCTCAATTGGTTAGAGCAACACCGCTATAAGATGAAGATCGGGGTTCGAGTCTCCGTTTTGATATCAATTTTTGAGAGGGTAGTAGTGTCCCTAATAATACAATTCTAGGTGCTAACTTATAAGAGCTGAGAAAAGATGGGAAAAATCAAATGGAATCGTATTGAATCTTATTTTAAAACACAAGTACACTTATCTGCGCTGTAGGTGTACCTGTTAGCATGATTAACTTTTATCTTATCAGTTTTTCATTACTTATCTTCCAAACTATTCCAGTATGTTTGTTCGGCGACTTCTGTCGATTGAAACTAGCAGGCAACTGTTGTCGACAACTACGAAAACTTACTTCGGGCATCAATACAACTTTCTAGACATCTTTATGCGATTAAACGAGTTTTATACTTTAAAATGCATGATCTGGTTAAAGTTCAAACGTTACGTTTTCATGCTCCAAAAAACATACCGGCCCAGCGCTGCTTGTTTGGAAAATACTTTTATTGTAAAGCGTTCTAATAAATTTTCATATAAGTCGTGCATAAATAATCAAGCTGCTATCTAGCGCGAAAAGCTTTTCCGATGAATTTCCAAACTATTTCCCATAGAAGAAAATACCTTCTCAGCAATGCTTACTTTATTGCGCAGCACCAGTTCTGTTCAGTTAACTTTACAACAAGCGTAGATTTAAATCTTAAGCAATAGTCCAGCTGCTAAGAAATTAAAAAACAAAACTACACCCCATACCAATTGACTTAATCAAAATATCAATGAATCGTTTTCAAAATTTTGGTGTGCGTTTAAGAGAAGTTATGAAGTTTAGATTCCGTCCGACTTCTTCACCTGAAATATAGTTCCTCATGTGTAGCCTCATGTGTGCTCATAAACTGTGAGTGCGACATTCGAGTAGGTGTAGGTTCAAACACAGAATAATCTAATTTGCTTTCGAAATGCCAAGTGCTTATTAAACGACAGGTGTTAAATGCGCCATATTAGAAATTTGAAACTAACGCTAATTCTAATTTCACGCCATTCCATCCGAAGCCTCTTCACCTTTGCACGATTCCTTCTCATGTTGCTAAGCTCAACAACACATAACATATAATTATAATATGTATTCACTCAGGTTTAAATTATGAATATGGTTAATTGGCAAGGCATTGTATTAGTATGAACACTGAACGACATTTGTTTTTATTTATTTTCTCTCAAAGAACATAAATATATGTAATGCGGTGTCATGGCGGCTGTCATGGTGTCATGGTGTCATGGCGGCATCAATTTTTGAGAGGTAAGTAGTGTTCTTTGTATCAAAATACCCCGCGCATTGCAAGCGTTTGCAATTTAAATCAGATTTCGCACATTTAAAACGCATCCAACTTTAAATTGGAGTTACTAGAGTTTGACAGGAGGTGGTATAGCGTCCCTAGAATCAGAGTGACTATGAGTATTCACAGACTCTTGGTTCTACACCTTGGAGATCCGTAATTATCATCAAATGCACTAAAATACTCTCAAAAATCCCATTTCCAAGTACCTCAATTGGTTAGGGCAACGCCCGCGACAGGTGGAGATTAGGGTCCGATTCCCCGTTTGGGCATCACTTTTTGAGAGGTTATTAGTGTTCTTAATGATAAAATATCACACAAGTTCGTCAATACAACGTCACTAGATCACAAAAGAGCGCCAATAAAACTTGAAAGTTACAATTGCACAAGAATTCGTCAAAAAACATAAACAATGCAAAACAAAACACAAGAATATGTGTTTAGAATATATATAACCTTCTGAACAGTACGTTCCCATCCGGGATGAGAACCCCGGCTTTGGGTGATACATTCAATATAATTTCCCTGCAGGAAAACTTATAACCAGGGAATATAAGCATGTTTTTTTAACATTTCCTGAAATTAAAATTTGTTACGGCCGATTTTACAAGTGAAAAGAGTCCACCGGATGAAGTTTGAATAGTCTGGATGCTATGAAAACCCATTCCAGGATCGAAAATTCCATTGGGAATCGTCAAAAATTGGAAATATCCTTTTTTAAGTGGGTCGCCATCGCGGGGTAATCTCATGAAAAGTATGCATGAATTTCATTGGCGTAAATGAGACCTGTATCAATGAATAAGTACGCTAAATGAGCGATTTTTTTGGTTAAGCTCAGTCGCGTTCGTATTTGATCCATAACCTACAAAATAAAAGAAAAATAAACACATCGTCGGGTTCTACGTAAAGCAATCAAATCGATATGAGAGACAGATGATGACAGAAAGTCTCGCATTTAGTCAACGTCCGCTTGAAATGCAATAAGCTTCACAGTAGAAGGACCACGCTGGGATTTCTAAACTCTCATCTGAATTTTGAAGAAAAAAAAACACCTGTAAATAACACCGCTCTACTCACTCGAAATATCTCATTTATAAATTGCATCACACCCATGGCCTCCGAGATCGAACGTGCAGGATGCACCCAATAGCTGTTTGAATAAAACCGTAAAAAAAGTTAGAACGATATAGCTTTAAAGCAGTTGATGTGTCCCGATTCCCGGAGTCGGGATTGTTAGAGCATAATACTTCTGGATGTGGCTAGCTAGAGCGCATTACATCAGCTTCATGGCAATCCGGGTTCCCCAGGGATGAAACTGTTTGCTATCTATGTCTGTGTCTGCAATGCCAACGCAAAGCTATGCCACAATTTGGAATGTTCTGTCTTAAAATGCATACCAATAAACCAAGTTTGGTCGACTTTGTAAACTGTAATAAACGTTATGGAGACGCTTTCAGTTAAATTTGCATAAAGACACAGCCGTTTAAAATTATTACGTATCGCATAGAACCAAGGAGACAATAAAGAGGAGGATCACATGACTAATTCTAAGAAGCATTTCAAAACAATGTCCCGCTCAGTGAGAGCACACAATGTTTAACGATATAAGATAATGTTGTTTTGATCATTTTCCGCTATGAGTAGTTTTGTTGGAACTGCTGTAATACCACCAACTTGATATTATGATGTTGAAAGTTGGTTTAGAAATATATTGACTGCCCCTTGTAACTGTGACCATGCGTCGGTTTGGCTTGTTAGAAACACCGGTTCTCGTGAGATCACCGACGTTAAGCAACACAGCGCTGGGTTAGGTATTGAAAGGGTGACCATCATGCACTTGACCATAGTTCTAATCGGGAGAGATGTTGAAGGGATGAAAGTTAGTAAAGCGTCTTAATTCGCCTTATTTATCAACCTCAAGACAGGTGGATTTGTGGAGGAATCCTATTGTTCGCGTTGTACCGCCCTTCGGAAGGAACGTTAAACCAGTTACCCTTTAGTGCTCTTCGACAGGCGTGCACCAAGTTTCTCTTCCTCCCTTTCATGCTGTTTAAGATACATCATCACCACCCTTAACATCACCAGCGCAATAAATATCTAGCCCGTTGTGAAAATAGTGCGTCGTTAAACACTACAAACCAATTTATACATTTTAAGAAAATACCGTTCTGGTTCAACATTAACAAAAAAACACTATTTCCACCACGTTGAAAAGTTCAAGATGTTAATTAATAAGGCTATATATAGGTACCGGCATGGAACCGGAAATCTCAAGTCGTTTTATCATTTCTTAAAGACTTAAAAAAAAAAAACTTGAAGTATAATTTTGCGCAGATATGCGAATGGACCCCGTAGAAAATCAGCTTCAGGTTTTAGCATCCAACCGAGCCATTTCCAGAGGTTTCAGGGTTGAAGAATTCTCGATTCCGTCTCGGAACGAGCAAAAGAGATAGATTGTAATCCTCTTATTACAGAATTTGGGTGCTTCGACCCGTCATTAAGGACTAATCAAAATTTCTCACCGGAATAATTTAATCCTGGCCTCGGCCATACGCTATGGTCGTCGTGGTCCTACAGCTGAAAAGAAATGATTCTTTAAAAAAAAATCTTGATTAAATTCAAGAAAACGAAGATACCAGTATAAATTTCATTTAATTGGCCTCTCAATGCTCATGGCGTTTTATTTCTGTCTTTTCGACTTAATTTATTGTTTTTTAATTATTTCATTCCCGTTTTCATGGTCCTCTTTATTACACAAGAAATACGCAGTTTTGGGTGCAAACTAACATAGCCCAAAGAACTATGCAATAATTAGTTGCATAGTTTTGATTGACCTAGAAACCCAACTGAATATGGTGCATATTAAGTGAGACATCATGCACATTCTCAGTAAGAGAATTAACTAAATCAAAGCAATCTATGCAATTCCGATTTTGCCATTATGCCTATTGGAAACAAATTCATCCAAAATAGCTTTAAAATCGGTGCCTCTAATAGAACTATAGTTCTATTTAGACTTTAGTTATAAACTTTTCATTGACCTGGCAACGCAATTATTTACTGTGCAATTACATATCTATGTACTGCATCTGTATACCAATCAGAGCAAATAAAAGGTTGATGCATTTGATTGCTATCTCTGTAAAACTGCCAAGGGTCGCGAACTCTTTTGACTCACAAGCTAATTAAAATCATAGTAATCGTGTACGAATGATACGCATTTAACTACGCGGATAATTTCCTTTGGCAGATGGAAGAATTTATTACCTCACCTGTCTCTGGCGTGGATAGGTGTAGTATTAATTCCACCATTGAGTTAAACAGCTCGTGATGGGTATTAGTACCTACACATCATGTAAAACTCGCTTGAGCTCACACATGTGCACATTATAAACGAGTTTGTAACTGAAACATTTCAAGCATGTCATTCTGAAGAGCGATAGAGTCGTGTTAAAAATTAAGCTCTTCGTTCAAGCGTGAAAGTGTCGTGTTATCTGGACAACTTTAAACTCAAATAAGGGAGAAAATGTTTGCAGGTGATAAATAAAACAACGCGTGGTTTTTAGCCCTATCTGATTAAAAAATTGCAAAGAGTTTTTGATCGAAAGATTACACTAACTTCCCGTTCAAACAGTAAAATATTAAAATTCAAGTGTTTGTGTTCCATAACCCGATTCATTGACATTGAAAGATGTCATTGTGGGAAAGCGCCTCCTTCTAGAAGCAATCGATAGGCCACGAAGAATCAACGTTATCCACATGCCGCTACTTCGGACATGGACTTCCATCTGTTGATGAAACTGAGCTACACAGCTCGATAATTGTGCAAAGCGCAACTTCGTCCTTTGATTGCCTTATTAAAAGCGTTCCTTTTTAATGACATTTCAATGAACTTTTGCTCAAAGGTGTAACATCGTTTAGAATTGCTTTTATGCGCCCCGGAAAACACTAAAGAAACTCATGAAACCATTTCACATTGAAAGGTCCACTAGGTATAAGTGAATTTTTTCTTTATTAGCATTCTATGGGAATTTTGCTCGATGTTTCCAGTTTAACAAAGAGCTTTCCATGGTTATATAGGCGAGACGCCATGCAAGCATTGACTGGTGCTGCGACCAATTTTCTCCTATCAACTCGCTAAGAAAAGGAGCGTGGCCTAATGCAGTTTTATATTAATATTCTCTCATGCAATCCTGTTCGAGGCGCCACGCAAAAAGGAAAAATATCTATGCTCTTTTTATCACGCCGTAAAATAAGATCTTCTTACGCCACCGAGATTTAAACCTCATGTAAGTTTCCATATGGATACATTTTGAAGGGATTCCAGCAGATTTTAAAAGGGCCGAAGAAGCGATCGTGATCTGCAGTGCAGCGCTGAGACCCTACTCAGACGACTCGTGCGGGTTACACGGGCTGGCTGCAGGACAAAGATGGCAAAGGTAGCACTCCGTAAAGCTTCTAAGACGATTTTTCGAAGAACATAATATCGTGATCTGGCAAGTCTCAACGGCAGCACAATGAAAACGAAGGAGGCAGGAATGGCGAAAGCGTGAAAAGAACTCAATTTAGGAGGCTGTATGCAGTAAGGTATGACCAAATTTGAGAGAATGACAGGACTGTGAGTAAGCATTGCTAGTTCATTTTTACTCTCTTTTGTGCTAAAACTTCATGTTATTTTTATTATAGCTTGATTATGAGTTCCACTGTGCTTCCTAATTTGAATCGTACTTGATATTTTCAGTGAGTAGTTGATTTCATTATGTCTCTGACAGAGACGTTCCTTAGCACCATAAATAAATATCTATAACGAACAGGTTAAGGTTGAATGTCATTGAAATTTGAAACGATGTTAACATAATTTTAATACCAAGTCTTTTAATTGCTATAACACACTTTTCAAATTTGAAGATAAGTCAGACTGAACGGTACAACGCGACATTTCTCATAAAAACCAAGCATGATTGTAAAGCCAGTATGTCAAGCAAATATTTGAATTTAATTTGAAGAATTCAACACTGTTCGAACGACGAATACATCTTGTTCTGTCGTTAAACAGTGCAGGTAATTTAACGAGTCGTCGATTGGTCTTCAGTCTGGCGAGACGTGGGAGCGCCGCGCCGAACCAGATGAGGGCCATGAGCCGGATGACGACCTGAGATAGGCTGCTAGGAAAATCACTGAATGGAAGTCCCATGCAGCTAGAGAAAGAAACGGTGTTTACTCCCACTTTTACACCCCCATCTCCGGCAAACGGGGTGTAACGAAGCGTCTGAGGGAGAATGATGGCAGAAAAAAAGTAAAAACCACGAACGAGTGGCCCGTGTGGGGGAAGGGGGTAGTTCTGGTATAAAGAGACGCGGAGGGACGTTGACGATTTATAATAAAGTAGTTATAAAGAGGGAGAGTCTGAAGCGAAAGAGCAAAGGTTGCTGGATGGTACCTACATGCAACGGAAATATCTCAAGAAAGTTTTCGGCCTTCACTTCGACGGAAAGGTTATCACGTTAAATGTCTTTTCGAAAGTGAGGAAAAAGTACAAGAGAAATTAGAAAAATGCTCAGATTTTTTTTTCCGGTCAAAGGACTTGGTCAATTTTTTTGCCAGAGTAATTTTATGAGGCATCAAGTTGATTGCTCTGAATTAGGTCGGACATTTATTTTGACATACCCTTTTTTTTAATTTTTTATGCATCATTTAAACCTAAATGTGAACGAATTTGGTGGTGCAAACAACACTTTCATATATTTTAGTAGTTATTCTAGATCCAAGGCACACTACCGTATAAACCTTTTCTACTCATATTTAGACAATCTTACAGCGCTTTTCTTCCTTTGGTGGAAAATATCTTTCTACATAAGAACGGGCAAATTTCTTTGTGGCTTAAAGTAAGAAGGTTTTCCCATTTCCCGACCATTTCCTGCGGCCACGTCCATTAAAACGAATTCTCGGGCTAAAAACTGATTAAAAAACAATGACGAGAGGAATTAAAAAGAAACATTCACGGAGAGAGAAAATCTATTCGCGCTTTCGAGTTGTATAAATTGCGTTCGAAACCAAAGTGCATGCAATATTACCTCAGTAGGTGCTCGCAAAAAGTATAAAAAGTATTGGATTTTATTATTTTAACAAAATCTATGTACTACTGCTATCTCTTTAAATTCCTATTTGAATTTCATCAAAGTTTTCATTTGCCGTATCATAATATTATATCTATAGTGAGTTGTTCCTGCTGTCTCTCTCATTCTCTTTCCACTCTTCTCAGGCATTACTCGACTCCCTTCCTTATTGTATATTCGCTCAATATTATACACTTATTTGATATTGCCTCCTCTGCAGCCACTGCGCTCTTCAACACGCAGCTGAAGGCAAACGCGGCGGATAGCGAGCGGCAAGCAGAAAAGCAGAAAGCATCACCCAATGAATGTCTCATCTTCAAATTGTCGCTTCTACTTTTCATCACGTTCATTTACAAAATGAGAGTAAAGGAATATTCAAGACAATTGCATTAAAAGGCATTAGCAAAGACGCTAACACAAGCAGCGAAGTTGATATATGAAAAGTAATAATACCCTCTACCTTCGTTACTGCCTTGCTAAGTAGGATGCCGTTTCACTCAAACAACAGCCAAACAAACGTCGGAATTCATTTCAAACCTTGCTAGACGATTTTGCATCACTTATAATTATTAAATGAGATAGGCTGCATGTAATTGTGTTTGCTTTTAATTCTTTTTAAGTAATATCACCGTATACTGTTTACCCAGCAAGCATGACTCCTTGGTGTATGCTTAAGACATACGCTGTTTGATGACGATCTTGTATACTTTCCGAACGGGACAAAAATACGGAATCCTTTGAAATAAGTTTGATGCAGTCAATGCTGTGCCTAATTATGCTTCCTTTCCCTCACGCCGAGCTTACTTGAGTGATAATGGGGTGCGTCATTAGCTCGAATTTTCCCGTTCGCGGTTTCTTTCAGAATAAAATTGCTTATTGCCCGTCGTATTGCTTTTAACTTGCCCGCAATTCAGACCGGCGCTCCTTGCCCGGCGGGCATGTGCGAAACATCTTCACAACTCGTTTGACGCATTATTCCCTGACTTGTTTAGATGGCAAAGTAAATACCATTTTCCACGATGCAACTTTTTCAGATTGCCAAGCATTTCGCGGCAACAGTTTAGCAACTCTAATGCACTTCTAATTGAAAAAGAAAACTGCCAATTAGCGCAGAAAACTTGGACGTCCTAATTAGCTGTGTGAAGCTGGATGTGTAAGCTGAAATTGCATTTGTGGAATTAAATAAATTATTCTGGTATTCTCATAGATGTAGGTATATATGACACAAGAACTTGTGCTACTAGAAGAACTGCCCACTAAACACACTTCTCTATGATCTCAGCCAATCAGATGCTTCTATTTTATCTTAACCTGCGAGTTATTTAACTGGACCATATAAATAGAATGCAATGTCCATGACTAGACATTGTATAGGTTTTTTAAAAATAAATTCAAATCTGGTATTTAAAAAATAAAACAAATAAAATGTTTTTCAGTTGATACTAATCATTTTCTTAATTAATAATAAGTTAATAATTGCTTGGTTACTATTTAAGTAATATGATATTATTATTACTTATTAATATTAATAATTATAGATTGCTTAATTAATATTAACTGATTGGCTAAATTAGTTGTGTTACCTAGCGTTCAAACCCCCAGTTAAATGTTGTTTTATTTTCAATACAGTATTTGGTAAAAAGCGATTGGGTAGTAATATTGTTAAAGAAAATTCAACGCAGATTCACGACATAGCTATTTTAAATTAGCATTAAAATACAATTTGTTGGTAATTAATATTTTAAGTTAGGTATTAAAACGCGGCTTCTCGGCATGCATCTCGGTTAACCATGCCTTCGTTGTCGCACCACCCTATCCAGAAACATATCCCGACTGTACCCGAGCTGCGCCCCGACTATACAGCTTCTGTAAGGTCTTTAATTAAATTTAAGCATAGCTAATGAAAAATGATCAATCCATAAAAGGACAATCTCCTACATTAAACCGTTATTAAGAGTTTCGAAAGTAAACCTTTTCTTCTGCGCAGCGTCGCTAAAGACAAGCAAGGCGCTAATTGTAATGTGTAAAGACAAGATGCCAAAATTCCTCACCATCCTCATTACCTCTTAAGTCCCCTCGCCTAGCGTTTATACCTCTTATCCACTTATCTATTATTTATACCGCCATTCCCCTTGCTGTATTTATAACACCTTTCATGGCTCCTTGAAAATCTGCTTCCGCTTCGTGAATTAAAGTCGCTTTATCCAGCTGTCCACTTGAATCAAAAGTTAGAAAGTGACCATCGACGAGGCGCCATGTCTTATCGACACTGGCGACACTGTCTTATCCGGTATAGAATACGCGTTAAGAATATTTGTTTGAAAAATGTATATAGAGCAATAAGCAAAAAAGAGAAATGTATGGGATCTGTGTTTTCTTCGGAAAACTTTGCTATGGCTGTGTAACTTCTTCAACAAATATGGATAAGGTCTCGGATATTTCAGCTTAAATCGTTGCTTTTTCTTTGCTGGCCATTCAAAGATATTTGGTTTATATCTGAAAAGTTTCCTTCTGTCGTTTATGATGAAAGTTGTGGTGAAACTATTTGTGGTGAAATTTTGCAATACTGGCGATGATTTTATATCTCTGGTACATTCACTAGAAAAAGTAGTTTGGCATTTAACTTTCTCACTTGCTTTGGGAGCAGATCTGTTTATTTGCGTGTCTAGAGTTGATACTATTGTGAATATAAACAGGGATCGAAATGAAAATATTAAAACAAGCTTTGTTTCGCTTTAATTTGGTTGAACAGAGTAGCAATTGGTTGACAGAAGGTAAATTAACTGAGATGTGCTGTGGTATTCATGTACAAGTTGGTTTTTCAATCCATTGAGAGTGTCCCGCAGAACAAAGTGAGTGGTTTCCTTCGGTTTTACAAATGAAACTTTTTACCCCTAGCACAGTTGAAAATTGGACGGTAAGTTGCGTACCACCCCAGACGATTAACAAAAGGAAAAAGAATACAAAATACAGAAGATTAACGCGTAATTCCTATTTACAACTTCAATTTTAGACTACTTAACCGCCTACTTGAGAACACGTCACGAGTTATATATTCAGGGCATTTAGCTAACAAGAGGTTGTTTAAAACTAGATGCTGTTTTCAATTTCTCTCTATCCTTTTAACTGTGTTTCTTCACTTTGCCATCTTATTTTAACTTTTTCAATGGTGCTTACATAAAATGCTTTTGTCTCTCCGCTCGATACCATTCTCGTTAGTTTGAGTCAAAAAGCCCCTGGGGGGTGGCTCGGCGAAAAAAGATAATGGGATTTCTTTCATCTTAGTCTATACGTTACCTTCAGGACTGTCAACAGTGTTTTATGAAATTAAAATGCTTATTTAGATACACGCTACGCCATCGTCTTTAATAACAACCGAGACGCGATCTGCAGCTTAAACCCGGCGTGTGGAAATTGTGTTACTGGCAAAAGAAGTCTGCTCCCTCGCGGCGGTAACATGTCGGAGGCTCGCGGGCCACTCGGGGGGCGCGGAAAGCGTATCCAATTTTACAGACGACTTTTAAGAAATTTAGAGACCAAATCTCGAGTCAAACGTCGTACGGGGAACTTAGATATGATCAATGGTTTGATCAATATATTGTTTTGTATAATATTGTGCACCAGCCTGTGTTTTATGTGCACGGAAAGTTGAAAATGTATAAGTGTGCATCCTCAATGCTCTCAGTCAATTCAAACCCATCGTAGAACTACCACAGAACCCGGCACCTCCACCACAGTGCTCGACCGTGTTCACGCTGAAGTCCAATATTTACTACAAGCGAAACTTTTAAATGCGGTGATTTAATACCAATTTAAAGAATGAAAAAGTATTGAAATAAGATAATCTTCGCTTGAGATGAGGATATATTATAACATTTTAAGACGCAAAACAAATCAAATGTTCTGCAAAACTTGTACATGCGCTCAAAAAGTTTGCAAAACTCGCAAACGAAACCACGCCATTAGTTATGAAACTCATTAGCATTTCCAATTTTCTCTATAAATCCCTTCGGCTAAATTTAATCATAATTCTCCTCCAATTGGTGTGCTCGCCCAGCGCATCAGTGCAAGTGCGGAGGATAGGAGAAAAAAGTGTACAGCTAAAAGTTGCATCTATTTACACCATGTATACGACTAGGTCGTCGTTACCGCACGAGTAGTTGTCTCCTGGTATATACTGTACAGAGCTTGCTGTCTGTACTACTGTCATTACATTCTATATTCTGGTTCTGCATCATGCAGCAGCGGATCATGCTGCTGCGGGCATCATGCCGAGATTGCAACCCACCAATGAATCAATATCACCTCCACCGACAAATATATCGTTTCCATCACAATTTGGATTCAGACCAGACAGATCGTATATAAACCCAACTGGAGGCAAAGTGTAAATCAATCATGTTGATGCAATAAGGGGTAGATCAAAGGGCAAAAGCAGCGGGATGCATAACCTTCTTGGACACTGTCCGTTGATACATTGATATAGTTTTGATAAAAAAAATATGGTTTGCAGCGGTTTGTCGTATTGGTTAGAGCTATTGGTCGGTAAACCAGACACACGACCATGCATTGTGTGTACACTGTTGTAATGCTAATCACAGATTACAGGTCCATAAAAATGCTTTATATTGTATGGAAATTCAAGTTTGGACCGAAGGTATAGAGAGAGAAAAATATGTGATCATAATGATAACAAAATATAAACTCGTGCTCGAAATTAGGCTCAAAAATAATTTGAGCATGATTTGAGAACTTATTTTAATTGCAAACGCCTGCAATGCGCGGGGTATTTTCTTATTATGAACAAGCTATAACCTTCTCAAAAATTGTTGCTAAATCAGATTTCGCACATTTAAAACGAATCCAACTTTAAATTGGAGTTACTCGAGTTTGACAGGTTGTGACGTGGTATAGCGTCACTAGAATCAGAGTGACTGTGAGTATTCACAGCCTCTTAGTTCTTCTCATTGGAGTTTCGTCATTCGCATCAAATACACTAAAATCGTCTCAAAAATCCAGTGTCCAAGTAGCTCAATAGGTTAGAGCAAAACCAGCGATAGATGGAGATCGGGGTTCGAGTCTTCGTTTGGGCATCAATTTTTGAGACGATAGTTATGTTCATAATAATAAAATGTGAACATGAATTTATGTTTTTGCCGAACATGACAGGGCTTCGTTAACATGGGTGTAGATCCATTGTGGATGAGAGTAGCTTATTAGGGTAGAAAAAAGAGATGCATGAACATTCATGAAAAGCAGGATATGTTTCAAATAACCATTTACTCTACATATTTGTAAATTATGGTGAAAAAAAATAAGGACCTATATTGTGTCATTTTGTAATTTAGCATCAGTGCTGTTCTGTACCTGATCATAAGTGTGGAGGGATGCGTAGATCCAGAGTTTCGAACGACTGAGCGTTTCGTGTACACCCTGGGAATCCGATTATTTGATACGCGTGTCGCGCGCAAGAATTGCCTCACGCACTTCCGCGCATTATTGGCGATGACGATGCCTGTGAGTACCTACTAGCTAATGCCTGACAAAGCTATCGGCTTTTCGCGACTTCTCCATGCTTACAAGCCACCAGACAGACATCCTACCACTGCCGGCACTGTCTACTTTAATTCTAGCAACCCACGATATAGCAAAGGGCCACTGGGCGCGCTACAAAATTGCAATTTCGTTCCGAAAAAGAGAAAAATTGCAAGTTTTTTTTTCTTCAAAACAAACCTTGGGGTTATTTTTCTTTTAATAAGAAACCTATGTGATGAGTGAAGCGAACAGACCATCTTTGTGGTGTACTATTTTTATTTTCTATTCTCGGAGCTATTCCATAGATCGGAGACGATGAAATGGTGTGGGTATTAGCTGCTCAATTCTGTAGAGTTTCTTGAATTCTAAGAATACTTACATGAGAGTCTGCTACCCTTTCCACACTTTTCTAATGGCCTCAGACTAGACCTGAAACCTGAGCCGTGCAAATACTTTATAGATCAGAGGATATTCTCTTAAACCCAAAATCAAGGCAGAAAAATCATGTGGCCTAAGTGACACAAAATACTATTTTGGACATTTTTGAATTCCACGTTTCAATTGTTTGGGTCAAATTCAAGAGACCTGTGTTGTTAATTGAGATCAGTTTTTGACAAACAAAATGCGGGAAGACTAGTTGCGTTAATCCACATTTTAAAAATTCTTTTTCCAAAGTATCCAAGAAGCTGGAAATGCTGGGTGTAACCCTTTCACGAAAAAGCTCATGGAACCAGGCAACGCAGGAATGCAGCCTGGAGTCAGGCTGCACCGCCTCCAAAGCCACCTCCAAACGACACAAAATTTCAAGTACAACCCGCTCATGAAATCACACGAAGATTATATGAGAGAAAACAGTCGATAAACTTACTAAATGATTCGTCCGTTGTGGACGTGAGTCAAATAATACTTGAATGGGAAGGCACGCGTAACTGTTGAACTTTGTTGAACTCGCAAAATAACGCACTCGTTCAAAAACTCGTGTTTGTCTCAGACATGGGCTCCAATTTAATTGGCCTCGAACATTTGAAACCGCCTCCGAAACTGGCAGTCGACTGAAAACCAACTCCATGTTGCACAGAGCAAATTCCAGAGAGATATCTGGGCTAAGTGTTCCTTTGGAACGATATGGGTTCTCACCTGCACCCAATCTGATCTGACCCCAACTCCTTAGCCACTAATTAAAAAATATCCGCAGCAAGCAGATGTAGCAAGAAGCCACAATGTACAGTGAAAATGAACTCAGGTTTACAAATGGAAACTGCATAGGCCAAGCTCGCGACCTTGGTCTTGGACCTTGGATCTTGGACTCTCCAAGGCGTCTCTCCTCTCACCTTCTGTGGCTACCTACCACCACTCCAACACACCAGCAAATCTTCTAACACTAGGTATGAGTCTTGGAGATCACCTGGTTTCTGTTCATCACTTGGCCCCGGAATTTTGTAGATTCTTTCCCGATTATTTCTTGCCCTTTTTTCACAGATCTTGTTTTACATCCATTTGCTACAGCCCCCACACCCTGCTCCTCCTCCTTTTTACGACAAAACACTATTAACTTTAACTTAACAAGCGCTCCAATCAGACTCAATCAGACTTTTACACATTCAGATTTCTCATTTTCAATCTAAAAAAGGGAACCTCCGTGGCCTTCATGCATTGAATTCACGGCCTAGCCACTTGTTTTCCTCTGGTGCTAAGATGAGCAAAAATAACTTCGAACATCACCATCGATGGTTGTTGTGTTTGCAAATTGCAGGACGAACAATCAGGAAAATCGTATACTTCTTTTTGAGACCATCGCATACCTGGCTAAATATCAGTTACAATACCGCTTGGAGCGTTTGGTGCCCCTGCTACGAGAGAATGCAGAAACCGATTTATTTTTTATTCATAAACCAAAGAAGGTCGTTGAAAGTGAAAGAAGTGGCAATGTTAAGTAGTCCCGTGGGATCCTATTAGAATACTAATGCCGTGACATATTGGTAAACCTCTCACGTATCGGACATCATCGACTTCACACGTAGTCTTTTTTAATTTCCGCGAGGGTTCCATTTCCGCCAGCACTATAACAGAAGTATGCAGTTGTCAGGGGTTTTATTATTTAGAAGGAATTTTCCCGCGCAACAGAGACGACCGGGATGAATTCACTCATGCGTTGCACTTTCAGGAAACAGCGTGTCAAGGGAATCTCCCAAATCAATAGAGATGCTACGATCAGAAACAAAATATTGACTAAGGTATAAACAGGGTCACCGGTTGCTCTGGATTTTTTTCAGTATTGCCCGTTTTATTCTTTGAATACTATTGTCTCTATTTGAAATTGGCGCCTTTGCTGCTGTGGGTCACTGCATTGTGGACAATTTTTGAATTCCATGGCGTTCAGGATAATTTATTCAAAAACAAATGACAGTGTAGCTGTCAAAATATTGTGGTCAAAAATTCTAATAATCTGTCTTCGAGAGATAAAATAATTAAATTTAGGTTGAATCTACAATAAAAAAAAAATAAAACTTATTTAACACACGCCTGAAGACTTTGAATTTACAAAAAGTAGGCTATCATCTATGAGGTTGTGTGATCCCGTTTGAATTGTGTCAAAATTTTCCCTTGCCAGGATGTTTAAGATGAAATGATCGATTAAAAATTCAATCGAATCTCTGTATGAATGTCAAGTTTGGTCGTGCTCACAAATAATGTGCAAATAAAAACCATTTTCAGGCGTCTTCGCTGTGCATTTGTTTAGTTGAGTCCTTTTCATGTTTTGATCTGTATTTGATTTTAAATTTGCCACAAGTGTTACTAGGGGTCACTGAATTGTGAAAACTCTGCGAGTTCCAAGGTGGGCAAGATATTTTATTGCAAAACAAATTACGGTAACCGTCAAAAGATTGCTGTCAATAATTTAAAAATCCTTTTTTGAAGAGCAAAACTTGTTAAATACGTGTTACATATTTACTTAATATAATGAAAACAGAATAATCACACACCAGAAAGACTTTATATTGACAAAAATGTATTTCCTACTTTTATTTAAAGGTGTGGTCTTGTTTAAAAGGTGTCAAAACCTTTCCTTACCAGCCTTTTTAAGATACAATTATCTATTGAAACCCGATCAAATCACCGTATAAATGTTTCTTTTGGTCGTGCTCACAAATAACGTGCAAATTAAAACCATTTTCAGCCGCCTACATTGTAAATTATGTCGTGTGTTTTCTAGTTCCTTACAACCCATTCTCTGTATTTGAAATTGTCACTGCATCATGGAAACTCTATGAATTTCAAGGTTGCCAAGATAATAATTTTGAAAAACAAATAACGTTAGCTGTCAAAAGATTGCCATTCATAATTTCTTCAAATGCTTCAAATCTTTCTTGGAGAGTAAAACTTGTTAAATACGTATCAAATCTCCACAAAGGCGCAAAATGATCAAAAGGTTGACGCGCAATCATTTATTAATTCAATCTCCTCAAAATATTACAAAAAAACAATAGTCACATGCGCCAAGAGACTAAAAGTAAGTTTTTATTTTTATTCACTTTTCAGATCTCGTTTGAAAGGTGTCATCATCTTTCCTTGCCAGCCAGTTTTAGATAAAGTTTTAAATTAAAACTCCATTGAATCACCGAAAAGTGTCACATAAATTTATGCTTCGAAACAGTGTACAAATTAAACCCATTTCCAGCCTTTTTCAACCGATTCCGAAAATTTCCATACGGGATAAAAATTCGCATGTGTAAAAAGCGAAATACCGACAACAACCATTACATCAAAATTAAGGCTTTTATATAAGGTTAATAGTTTATCGAATAGCTATGAAAATATGCCTGTACAATTATTAAAATTATGTTTTCCTGTAAACACTAAATAAACATATATAAGACAAAAACAGCGAATCACCTTTGCGTTTTCCGTCGTTATCATATGCGTAACATAAATTCAGTTCACTGTATTAAAACTAAGTTATTCTTCCCGACGGGGTAATAGGTCAAATAACCATCCCTTCGAGCCCCTGCGGGTGTTGTGCTAGTGATACTGGCCCTGTGCTGTGGAGTGCTGTTGCCCATGCAGACCTCAGCCGGGGAGCAATACACGCAGTAACTATAAGCACAAAGCCATGGCGAGCCAGCCCATGGTAAACCAGCCTCCGACTATACTTTATGCGAGCTTAAGTTTATGTGGAGCGGACCAAAGTGTGATAAATATTACACTTGTAGCCTCGTCCCGCGTCGCGACGCCGCACGACGCCGGTTGTCGCTTTGCCATGGCCGAGGAGCACATGGGTATCCGACGTCGCATCACTTGTCGCCGAGCATACCAATTAAAAAATTAATTAAAAATAAATGTATCGCATTCGTGAGCAATTGCCAGTTGTTATTAGATACACCGATAGCGTTCTTACTCGAGTCGCTATTTAGCGTTTTAGATAATAACACTGATAACATTGTGTTGTGTGGAAATAATCATGTGTACCTACCTAAGTGTGATCTTTAAACAAACGTGTTATGTGTTAGTCGCTTTGCATTCAGTTATTTGATAAATGTAATAAATTATATATCTATTAACTCCTAACCAATGGGTGTACATAAATGTGCATACAGGTAAACGCGATGATTAATTAATGGAATGACCTGGGTACTTATTACGTTAATTGATTATTAGGTGCCCATAATAATTGGGGAGTGTGTTATTGTATCCAATGAATTAGACTGCGTGCAGCAATGTATATTATATATATGAATAGCACGGACGAAAAGTTTGCACCGAGCGGCAAACGATCTGTCGGTATCGACTGTGGGGCAATTAGGTAGAAGAGTGGGAGTAGGAAGTGGGAAAAGTAGAGAGTGGGAAGAATATTATCTGTATGTGTCAGTAAATGTTCCATCAAACTTTAAGAGCATTACGCGAACCCGTATAAAACTTATACCAAGGAGTTTTTTTAGAGACTAGCGATAAAAAAGAAACTAATTTGTCATCCTACCTTGAGATAAATGGAACCATTTGAGGTGGAAAATACAAAAGAAAACTTATTTAGATCAGTCAGCTATAAATGAACTTGTTCTTCTACAAATCTTTACGGACTTAAAAACCTATAATTGGGAAACCTGGCTCCTATAAGAAAATGTAAGTTTCCAGGCCAAATACAACTTTACTTTAACTGGTTGCTACGAATTAAGCAAATCCAGAACGATTAGATGTAAAGTGCACTAATTGATATTACTGGTCGCATTCGCGATAGATAGTCATTTGGGTGTTTTAAATATTCCCAAAAGACATCATAAAAGATCGGTTTATTACCAGCTCAATAAACTAGTTTTATTACATTCCTATATTTGAAATGCTTAATCTAAAACTGCACTCTGGCTTCATTTTTAATCAAAAATTCAAATAAATTTCCTTCGTGAGTCTTTACGATTTGCTGGTTTCATGAAACCTCAGTAGCGGTGACCCATTTACTAGTAGTTGCCGATGAAATAGGTAAACACAAATAATATATAGGTCGTCGCATTTGCAGCAAAGTAATAAAAATGTCAATGGTTTACACATCAATCAAACCACAACTCAAAACATCCAAGATGGCTATCACATATCAAGGCCACATATTACGTACCTTCTCAAAAACATAACAAAATGGACGCTCTACAGATCTCGTGAAACCCGAAAAGAGACGTGAATGTATTGAAAAGGTACGACAAAAATAAGAAAGTCATATAACGTACACTTCCTTTGACGCCTGCAGCCAATAAACACTTATGAGAAGTGGTTGACTCGAGTTTACCCCTCCTAGTATTCCTTCGCTGACATCGCGAACAGGCCGTTGCAATTAACAGGTCGTTTACAAGCGAAAGACGTCGACGTACCGGGGACACGCTTTTCCAATTACACTCGATGTAGAATATGATGCCCCACAACGCGAGCTTCAAGCCATTTCCTAATTTAACGAGAACTCTCATGCACCTCACAATGGACAAGAAAAACAAGGCGAGAATATAAACTTCTTGCGACGTAGAGCTACCTTATATGTTATTCTGGGAATAACATCATCTGGGAATGCAAACTTACAATTAAAATTAGTTTTGCAAGAATTTTTTTACACTGTCTTGAACGATGGAGTACATCTTTGTAGTGTGAACATCAAATTCCTTTACTTACTACAATTAATATTTATAATCCTTCGTGGTGTGTAATAAACAGATAGAATTATGGGTTTGTTTACATGTGCGATGAATATAGCGCATAGGTGAAGTTTATTGTGTGACTGGTCTCTTAGTTTATAAGCATGGTCACACTCGACTAATATTTGCTTTGGGAATGAATATACACCGGCGACGAAGGAAACTCACAAGCCGTAACGGGCAGAGCAAACGCCCGCCCTAAGTTAATGGCTTGCCACTTAAATCATCTTTTATACGAGAAAAAAAAATAATAAGAAAGATGCTTGTTTAAGTGAAATGAATTGCACTCGAGTTGAGAAGGGGTTGGTGCTTTAGGTGTATACCTAACCTCACTAAGACGATGAGCCACGATACTTTTACACACAAAGATGATCCAATGTTTGCATGAGGCCTTTTGAGCGCTGCAAGATTGCACATATAGCATCAGTCTTTGCTATGCCACGCGGCTGTAGTCAAATTGTATTGTGTAAATTGAAACTGATCAAAGAGAGATTAAATATTGGCCCAGCGAATATTAATTCAGCATCAAGCCGCCAGATATGTTTTATACGCCTCGCGATGGTGGCGGTTATATTTAAATGAGTAATTGCACCCTAGTTATATATCTAGTATGGTGGCGAAACGATAAGATTTGCGCTAGTGTTAAGAAAAGTTTTGCCATTTCCCTGAGTCGACAGTATCACTTTCCTGTTTCATCTTGTGATATATATGTAATTATTTCAAAGCTCACAATTTTCAGTGCAAGAAAGCCTGTCATACAGTTTGGCTCTTATGATTTATGATAAAAAATGTACTACTTCTCTTTAATACGTAAAAGATTACCATATTTTGCCCATAAACCTGGCGCTGCTCTGCCACCGTTGTAGACACCGGGATGTTGAGAGGGCTTTTGGGATTGTAGAATTGAAATTATTATCATTTCTGCTAAGAAGCTCCCAGCCTCGAGAAGAGCAGCGAGACATTGTCAGAACAAAGGCGGATTTAAAGATTTCAAACAGTACCTACATCCAATGTGTATTGTAGGTACTATTTCTCTTGAAAATAATGTATACGGATAGTGTAAAGTAGGTAAACGTTGTTATGTACCTATACCACACACATATATTCACTCTCAGGTGGGTACAGATCAGTAATGCATTGTTATTTCAGATTCAAGGTATGAGTACCTAGGTATCTACCTATGTTCCACTCATTTGATAGTATCATGCAATCTCTGACTTTGCATAATATATAGTACACTTGCACCAAAGGCAACTATAAATTCATAAATAATGTCTAGATTGCTTATTAATAGTCAATTTCCATATGACGACCTGAACAGATTTCTATAAATATGAATTAGAATACAATTAATAATGATAATCAGTAATGTATGACAAGCATTCAGCGAGACTCGCATACAAATCACCGTGGATAACAACTCTTTTGTCGTTGGTTCATAAGTTATAGAAAAATAAATGAACGCTGAGCGTTAAAAGGCGCAAAGCTCACATCATCTCCATTAATTGTTGTAAGTAAAAAAAAATACATTGTTACACCAAAAAATTTAACGAGGCCACCGACAGGGTGAGTTTATATAGCATCATTAAAATAAACATTATCCTCTTGTGCATATCTCACAAGACCTTCTGCCCAAGAATTCTTTACTCCTTGGAAAAACTTGGAAAAGTCTCTGTTTCACCACAGATCATAACATTAGATCTTCGTTAGATACCTACACTCTCCGTAATCTGCCAATGGTAATATGGTGTGCAGTCGCTCGGCTAATCGATCCTGCATTTTTTCTCTTTTACATTTGCCATATGTATGTAATTGGAATATTACATCAGCGTCGCAGTGTATTTTCGGGAAAACTTTTTCCCATAGAGATAAAGTTAGAAGGCAAAAGAAGCAATGTATAGTAGTTTGATTTATCAAAAACTGTTTCGAGCAGAACAAAATTTTAATCGCGAATTTATTGACTGGAAAACTTGATTTTAATTTGGCTGTATGTAAGATAGCAATATAAGTATTACGTACACGGTGGTAAATATATTACCTATAAGTTTTCCATTCTGATGTACTTAGTATCTGACGTCCCTCATTGCCCTTTTTAAGTCATATCTTTCGCAGCCACGTTGCGAAAGGAGTACCTACGTATGATTTCATATTGCTCCTTAATAAATTGCTGTAATTGAGTGGGTAAAAACTATAATACCCTTGGTAATACCTGCCTTGGGTTTGAACAAGGCTGAATGCCCTGCAGGTAAAAACAAAGTAATAAACTAGTATTCAACTAGTACTTGAAACCGTCTAGTTTCTACTGAGACACGTATATGTACACACACGTTTTGTCTTTTTATTCCGCTTATATTTTTTTATTCCCTGAATGACCTTTCAAATTAATAGAAATGTATACTTTATGGTGGTGGAAAATGACACAGCGACGTATAGAAAATACTGCTTTCGAAATATCCGCCATTCGAATAGTATTGAAAATGAGGTGTATAAAATAAACTTATGCCGTCTCAACGGCGCCAAGTTTTACCCTTAATACCCTTCAATACCCTTAACAGTTTGATAACTGTTTTGATAACTTTTTGATAAAAGTCCTGAAGATTTCGGCGCCAACTCCAACGAAGTGTCCATTTTTTAGGTCCTTTAAAGAACCACAAGACAATCTCAAGTCACAAGTCAAGAGCAAGTACGATACTCACACAACATAACGCTACTGTTAAACTGTCTTCACCGAAAGGTTTGGCGTGTTGGTAACACCGGTTCTCATGAGATCACCGAAGTTAAGCAACACTGCGCTGAGTCAGGTATTGAATGGGTGACCATCATACACATGGCCAGTTCTGTTTGGGAGTGAGGCTGGAGGGATGCAAGTTAGGACAGCAACTGTATTCGCCTTGCTTATAGACTACTCAACGGCATGGATTTGTGGAGGAATCCTGCTGTTCCAGATGTACCGTCCTTCGGAAGGGACGTTAAGTCGGTGGTCCCCAAGGTGCTCTTCGACAGAAGAGAGCTACGTGCCGGCACCGGGTTTCCTCTTCTCCCTTCCAGGCTAGATTAGGTTCATCAGCATCCTCATCATCAACATCTCATTCACCGACGCCATTAGACCAGTACCGCAGGGCCAGTTGTCAAAACAGTGCGTCGTTAAACACCACAAATCAGACTGTCTTCGTAAAAATGGCCGCCAAATTACTACTTAACTGACAAAACTACGGATGCTAATAGGTGGAGTCATCGCCGTTTGAAGTGGGCAGTTTTTTCATTTCGTTATTTCTCGCATATTACTCGCATTTGAGACTGATTTAAGCAAAATTTATTTCTAACAATGCTAAACCTAACGATTGATTTACATTTATCGATATTTTAAATTGTAACTATTTAATTCTAGAGGTAAGTTAAAAAGGACGACCGTGAGCGCCATCGGGTGTCATCCTCCGTTCCCACGTGTTGCCGACTCGTTTGTTCAGCAGAAAGTTCTACCTAATCCCTTACGGTTTTACTTTGAAACGCAACGGACCGGATACGCAAAGCAGATTTTAAGTCAACACCCATAACTTTGGGGGCAAAGTTGTTATCACTATCGTAACAACCCTTAAAAATCTGGAAAAGTTGTCTGTGATTGGCTGATCATCTTAAACTCCCCGGTTCAATTTAAACTCTCCATTGTGAACCGTGGTATTGGTGGGTGGTAATAGGAAAAGAACGCGAGCCTATTGCAACCTCTGCAGATAAAAGAAATGTCATCAAAACAAAGACAAGCGGCAGCAAAGTGATATTTAAAAAGACGAAAAAAACCAAGCATTAAAAGAAGATCATAATTTTTCGCAGAAGACACACTGCCGGGGCATTACGTCAACGAAACACTGGCGAAATTGCGGACATTTTGGTGGTAGAAATATTTGAATATTTTCATCAAGTTAATAATTTTCTCGAGATGTTTCACGGTTTTACCGTTTAAGGACAAAACTTATTAAAGAAGTTCATTACAGCCTCGGCCGTCGACGTCTGTGAAGGATTATGAAGTATAAAAACAGAAAAGCAAAAAAAAAAAAGAGTTTTTTGCTTAATTACGTTACGTAACTTTTAATGGAAGATTTTCGTATGAGAAGGACATTTTCTGCAAGATGGCTGGAACAAAAACATAAAGAGGAAAAACTGGAAATTGTGTTTGCTCAAATTTTGGCGTCGTAGATTGGTTAAGGTAGCTTAGCACTGGAAGAAGAAATACGCTATGTGATCCTATTTCCCTTTACGAACTATTGAAGAAAAATCCCATGAATATAAAATCACTGTAGAAATTCTCGAAAAAATGACAATCCAATTTTGTAGTGCTTATATAAAAATTGTATCAGTTCTAGTAAAGCGCACATGTTCGATTTATAGCCTTCTTCACTAATTAAGCTACTCCCTTTCTCCCTTTATTTATGCATTTCACGACCAACATGAGAGGTTAACACCATCCAGTGGAGTTGTCCTGTTGGAAAACAAGTCGCCAGGATCCAGCTTTCCCACTAACTCATCGCATGAAAACTCTGTCAGCTTTTTGAACACATTTTAGAATACCATACACCACACTACCATTCAAGTATGTAACACACAAAGAATTCGTGAAATTCGAGAAATTGTGAACTCGGTGCAGGTGCTATCACAGTGCTGTTCTTGCTTTGCAAGCCATGGTCTAGCCGTCGTACTTAATATCAGCTGCCGGCGATTGCCATTTTGACAAAATATTTACAAACACAGTTATTACCTTTCGTTTAAAAAAATATATATATAATAGGTGCGATATTCATTTATGTGGCGGAATGCACAGCGTGTGACTGAGTTGGGATGAAATGAGAATACACTAGACGGGGTACAAACAAAACGCGTTTGGCCAGAAATACAATTCCCGAGTGAGGTGTGAACAGAACTCGTCTCAAGCATTTGATGTGGTTTGTTATGGAACAAAATGCATGGATTTCGGATTTCGGCTGGCCTACGCAAATGCCATTGCATATTGATATTACTTATGGGGTACACCCTCGTTTCCTTCCTAAAAAAAATCACAACCTACAGAATACCCAGGTTGATAATATTTAAACTGATATTAGAAAATATTACTTGGGTCAGATAAGATAGTGATTTTTTTAAATCTATATTGGAAATCTAACACAACAGTCAACATATCATGGATTCTTTGTAATATCGTTCACTGTCAGTTCCGTCCACAATGACAAATATACTTTTTAATATGATAGCTGGGTAGGAAACATCTAAAAACACAAAATATCAACTGGTGGATTAATTCGACATACCAAAACCAAAGATACCTAAGATAGCTCCCCAAAATACTTATGGTGCTTCTGTATTCCGGCATTGGTACGACCAGCTCAGCAGAATGCTCGCTGATGCCATCTATGAAATAGCCGAGCATCTAACGTTAGCAGCTCCACATTCCAGACTATTCCAGGCATTCAAGTCTGGTAAGGATATTTGTTTCACAAAGCGTCCATTTTCAAATTCTTCGTCGCCACTGGCTGCATATTCAAGACGACATTGTGTGGAAGACAGGCTATCATGCTTCACTAAGCCAGTAAATACATTATTACCATATTGCACTTTAACGGCGGGTTCTACGCTGGCAAAGGAATGAACAAGCCGCTATCTTTAATATTAAGTCCCAGGGGGTGGAGATCATAAGGTAACTAGGAAGCGTCATGTGTGGTAAGCCCATAAAAATATGCTTCGCCATAGCAGCGCGGATATTATAACATAAAGTGGCATAAGCTTTACAAGATGTGACGTGACGAAAGAAAAGATGTTGTCCCTTTACTTCGGAAAAAGAATAACGAGATTCTAGAAAAATGCTTTCATAAGAAATTACTTTTTTATTGTTAGGTATAAATAAATCGATGTTAGTGATAATAGAGAAAAAAAAAAAACATAGACTTACAATGAACGAATAGTTTTCATGTAGGCCTGAAAATATATGTTTGACTGGGAAAGAAAGAAATTGAACGGTGGTAACTTGTGACCTGTAGGTGAATATTAGATATTTATTTATTTGTGGTGTTTAACGACGCACTGTTTTGACATCTGGCCATGCGGCACTGGTCTAATGGCGTCGGTGAATGAGTGGATGATGATGAGGATGATGATGAACCGAACCTGGCCTAGAAGGGAGGAGGGGAAACCCGGTGCCGGCACGTAGCCTACTCCTGTCGAAGAGCACCAAGGGGACCACCGGCTTAACGTCCCTTCCGAAGGACGGTACAACTCAAACAGCAGGATTTCCCCACAAATCCATGCTGTCGAGAGGTTGATAATCAAGGCGAATGAAGTTTCTGTACTAACTTTCACTGCTCTAACCTCTCTCCCGAACAGAACTGGTCATGTGTATGATGGTCACCCATCCAATACCTGACTCAGCGCAGTGTTGCTTAACTTCGGTGATCTAATGAGAACCGGTGTTTCCAACACGTCAAATCGTTCGTGAATAATAAAGTATCGCAACCCAGGGTAATTAAAATACATTCCGTGAGCAATCCCACTCTCGGCCTTGTTAAAACATGGTAAACAGCTGACTCAAAATCTCGAGTATTTTTACTTTGACACACGTTTATGACTTACCATTGAAAGCAAAGATTGGCAGATTGTCCCTCTTACTAGTAGGTACTTGAGCTGTGAGCAGGTCTAAGCGATGATGACATGTTAACCAGACCCCGAATCCAACCAAGCGAATGTTATTCCACTGATTTATTGTGAACACGTGGTTGGTATATTTAGGAGAAATATATCCACTTCTTTCATTCGGTTACATTTTAACCTTCTTGTAATCAAAATCAAGTATATGTATCTACATTTTATGTAAACATTACTGTTATCTATAATATACTGTTTACCTAGGCTAGACAACTGACGCAACCTATAAATTTACTATGTTATTTTCCTAGGCTTGAAGTAAATACAATACAATACAACACTTGCGATGGTAGTAAATAATAATTATGTTATTGAGTTGAGACACTGAATCCGCAAAATGCGACCGACCCGGGCTAGTGGTGGATAAGTTATGATCTCGTGAGGAATCTAGGTTCCCGTACCTACCAACTTCGAACCTACCTAACTACCTAACTACAACATCCGACCTAAAATTTCAGCACAACAAACTATAGCTCTTTAGAGAAACCTCGGTACGAATTAAAATCCACTAGATTTGATGGCAAAAATTGCTCTAGTTGATTAAAATTTTGTTTGGGTATCTACTATCGCTGAATGGACTGTAGTATTTAGCACGTAGTGAGGGACTGATTTAAATAGCTTATTTCAAATCACGAATTTAACACTGTACTAGTGAGAGGATAGTTTATATTATTTGTTTTTTGTGGTGTTTAACGACGCACTGTTTTGACATCTGGCCATGCGGCAATGGTCTAATGGCGTCGGTGAATGAGTGGATGATGATGAGGATGAACCTAACCTAGCCTAGAAAGGAAGAAAAGGAAACCCGGTGCCGACACGTAGCCAACTCCTGTCGAAGAGCACCAAGGGGACCACCGGCTTAACGTCCCTTCCGAAGGACGGTACAACTCGAACAGCAGGATTCCCCCACAAATCCTTGCTGTCGAGAGGTTGATAAGCAAGGCAAATTAAGTTACTGTACTAACTTTCATCCCTCTAACCTCCCTCCCGAACAGAACTGGTCATGTGTATGATGGTCACCCATCCAATACCTAACTCAGCGCAGTGTCGCTTAACTTTGGTGATCTAACGACAACCGGTATTTCCAACATGCCAAACCGGCCGGTGTAAAAGGTTAGGATGATGGTTTTATTTGGAACTCCCTTGGAGTGAATGACAGCGTAAATAAATTGCCACATGGATTAAAATTCGTGTAGTTTGCCGTGGTTTTCCTGTGGGAGAAAACTACACATTTTTTTCAATTTAGAGATAGAGAACTCAATCCCATAAAAGGTTGAAATCCTTGAAATCATCTGTTCTCAACATAATTTTATTTTACAACGTCCACTTGTCTGTGAATTTTGGGATTTTTATTTAAGAAAATGTATTGCAATCAGTTAAACCACGAGTCCAATCGAATACATTACTAAATCGATTGCGATAAAAAATTCAAACTAAAACCAAATTAATCCTATTGTTTATTTTTCAAAGAGATTAAAAAAATTACGGACTTTCTTGATAAAGGTATCACCACTGATAAAATTAAGGGATCCAAATATTACGGCTTGCGGCGGGGAAATTAGGGTAGTCAGAAGTTCAGCTATTAATTAATCACTTTCTATAATATTTATAATATTAAAAATAGTTATTTGTGACATGTGAAATGTGACAATACAATGAGTAACAAAAATAACGGCATTCCACATTCTTTGCGTATCTCTTTTTATTAAGATGAGATGTGAGATTCTTAAGCAATTCAACTTAAATCTAAATTGCCTAATCGTAGCTATCTGTATTATCACTATTACATACCTATTCGCTCAACGCTACATATTAAAATAAATACCTTTAGTTAATATCACAGAAACTGACCCTCAAATAAATATCTGAGGGGTATTACTTATTACCCTTCATTAACATCAGAATCGTAGCAAATAGACCAGCATCAATAGACTATGTTCTCCTGTCCCAATTAGCCTGACAACATGATGCGAAAGAGACAAAACTGTCAAGACAGTCGCAACGAAACCATCGTGGTAACCACCACAGCTGTTCCAATGGATGAACAGACCTTTAATCGCATGCATTTTGATAATATGGCTTCGGTGATTAGAAATTCATACGATAAACCCCAAGAATATCACGAGTTGTAAGTGGTTAAAAGATCAAGTGCACCTAGGGTTGCCAGATTTAGAAAGTACCAAGGTGGGATACACAATCAACTGCATACTCTCTATAATTTGGGAGGGGGGGGGGGGGGGGGTGCTTGAGTGCCAAAATTTTAAGCTTGTGAGGTCACCTCAAATAGCTTCAAACTGTTGAGCTGTAATTTTAGGGCCGCAGGCGATTTTTGAACGTTATGCACAGTGTTTGACTAGGAGGACTAAAATGTCTAAATCAGTACCTACCAAGCAATGCGGTGAGGAAGTGGGTGTGCTCCTATTTTTACAACACTGGTTTAATTGACTAATTAAGCAACTCCTAGTTGAATTCTATCCTCCAGTTTTGTTTTGGAAATACTTAAGTAACCTTGACGTGTGTACACGCCGCATACCCAGCATACCCTGACTGCACGCCCCTGTCCTAAATTATTGAATTTTAGAGTTTGGCATTACAATTTGGTTTTTTGAAAATCTGATATTTTTACTGCACCTCACGAACACTTCCAGAAAAGTCCCATATTACAGATTCTTACGAAAACTCTACATTTCTAGTCATCTAAAGGCTTCAAAATGTCTGAAAAAAGATGGGCCTTTTTGCCTCTAGAAACTTTTAAGGTTCAGACCTCTTCTACATTTACAAAAATGCAACAATGTAGATTAACTGGAGAAAACATGGTCGATCGTGGTTTGAGAATTTCATCAACTGAAACGAATAATGCATCTACGGAGGCGCATATGTGCTGCTTGGACACACAAGCTCGGCAGGGAGATGCGTTTTGCCTTTTTCTTGAAATTTTTGGATTCCCAGAAGCTACCAGGGACCTGGGATTCTAAGTGTTCTATCAGAACTTTCCTAGATACGTCGGACACCTGGCAACACTCAGTTTACCAAAAGTGTAGAATAGGACTTTGGGGGAAACAAATCTACTAATTTCAATTGGTAAAAAGAAATAGGGGATTACCCTCAGAGGCATCCCACTGAGTGCTCCGAATCGATAACTTCGCTAGACTCAGGGCTACACAGCTGCTCCACAAGATGTATATAATATTGTTTAGCTCTGGCATTAGACATTCTGTCCGACATTTGTACTGATCTCGAGCTAAAAAAAGCAGTCCCCTTGTTTGTTCTTTGATGCTTGTGTTGCTTTCTATTGCAAAAAGGTTTATAACTTTTCCAAAGCAATCATATCTTCAAGCTCTTTTAAGTGGTCTATTGGTGTATTAGCATCATATTCTTTTGACTTAAATTTCTGCCTATGACCATCTTTCGGCTTTGGCATTTCTTCCAGTGGTGAAGGTATTGGTTCGGAGAAGAAAAATGGATGAACCAGCGCCTGTAGAAAGAAAAAGGTCATCAATTTCCATATTGTAACCAGAAGCACAACCTTTTTTTGGGTGTCAGCAATAATTTTACTGATAATAGACAGAATAAGTAAAGAATTTCAAAAATATTTCTGATAAAATTCTTCTTTCTCATTGGATAAAACAAGTAAAGCTTAATTATCTGCAAAGAAATTGTCTCGAGATTAAGCCCCCATCAAGCAATAACTATTTGCCCTGTCGGTTTAATTTTGCCAGGTGAATGCATTTTGCTCTAATGGGTAGACTTGAATTGTTTATCAATTACGATGGCTTTGATTAACATACTGGAAACTATTAATAATTTTAATAATATATCTATAATAATTCTTATAATTGATTATCTTACTATCTAACTAAAACTTGCCAGCTATGAAATATATAAATATAAGACAACGATATACACTATATAAGGTTTGAGAAAATTGAAAAAGGACATTTTACAACAATAAGTTTTACAAATAACCACGTAAAGATGTTTTTTTTTCTCCAATAATCATAATCGTTTAAAATAGTACCTCTTTAGCAGTCAATCGTTGACTTGGAGGAAACAATACAAATTTCTTTACTAGATCTACCGCGTAGAGCGGTGCATTTGGAATGATCTCTTCCCAAAATTTCCCTTTGGATTCTGTGAAGGACACCTTGTCGTAATCAGGCAACTCTGTGATTTCCGGCCAAGTTTCTTTCGTCGGTGTGCCAAGCGTTTGAATGACAACGGCCAGCTGCTCGATGTCTGTATCACCCTAAAATAAAAACAATGATAGTTGAAAGTAGATTCTACAAATTGTAAAAATAAGTATAATATAGGTACAGATCTTTCAATAAACTGTAAATAGATCCCAATTGATCTGAATTGATCTCCAACCCTGATGCTATTTTGTGTTAATGATCGTTAGAATAAAAATTATCACCTATCAAAAATAAAAATTGTAACCTTTGCTAAGTCAGATACTAGGAAGAAAGATATTTCTTAGTAAACATAGGTGTGAAACTCTTGTCCAAGGCTGAATCAGACAAATATTTTTGGTGGAGTTTTGCATTCTGTTCTGTTTGATTTGACCGATTTCTTACTATCTGTAGAGTAAGATTTTCCTGTTCTGAATTTACATGAGTACCAATCCCATAAAATGTCACTACTGTTTAAATTAAAAAAACATGCTGTCAAGATAACATGTATGTGTTTTATTATTTTATGTGACAATAAACAAATCATTCTTATTATTGTCAAGCAGGCTTATAGCATCTCGTGCAGCCACATATGTACCTACTTCTTTGGTGGACCTTTGACAGTTAATCTATATCTATTGCCAAGTAAGGGAGAACTTGCAGTCTTTCAATTTCTGTATTCAAATGTATATTTGTAATCAGTTAATTGGTCGATTCTATGTGGGTCTGCTCTTTAGCAGACACTCTATTTATTTACACTCTTCAGATTCTGAGGCCTACAGTGTGCCAAACAAGGAGTCTGGAACCTCGTTTTTCTGTTTTGCGAAGAACGGAGTTCCTGCCTCCTTGGGGCTAAAGCAGTTTGTGGTGGGATTAGTACTAAACACTGGAAAAGTTCACTCTTATTTCTTATAAGATCTTCTACTTTAAAGAGCTGCAAGATTGCACGATTTCAAATAAAAATATGATAACCACTAAATGCTAACCTTGCACACTCACATATCATAATTGGGGTTACAAGTCTTAAACTACTGCCTGTTTATCAATCAACATTAATGCTTAATAGAAAAAACTGCTAAAATTACTTACAGGAAAAAGTGGCGATAAATTTAGCATTTCCCCAATAATGCAGCCTACAGCCCATAAATCAACAGCCTCCGTGTAAAACCTGGCTCCGTAAAGCAACTCAGGAGCCCTATACCATCGAGTCGCTACTTGATGGGAGTATGGGCGAACGTGACCTCTTGAAAACAGCCGAGCCAGTCCTAGATCAGCAATCTTCAATATGCCTTCCTTGTTGATTAAAAGGTTAGCTGGTTTCAAATCTCTGTGCATAATAGAATTATCGTGTAGGTAGCTTACTCCTCTAAGTAACATTTTAGAGTATGTCTTGATCTGTGGTTGTGATAGTATGTTATCTCTGTCATTTATCATTTCCCACAGTCCAGATGGCATATAATCAAAAACTAAAACAAATCCTAAGCCTTGAGCAAATACGTCTAACAGCGACAAAACATACTTGCAATCTATATGCTGCAAAGTCTTAATTTCCCTGAATATGGTAATAGGAATGCCATCATCTAATTTTTTCAACAAAACTTTCTTCATCGCTACATCCCGTTCTGTAGGAAGGTGCACGCCCCGTAAGACAAATCCATGTGCACCTTCCCCAAGGCGACCAATAACTTTATATTGATCCATCTGTTAACCAATCTTTCATAATCTAAAAGCCATCTAAAAGCCAAAAGATGGATAAAATCTAAGCTCTGTTCGTTTCAAAAATTAGAACCAGATTTGAACTGCAAATCTTATTATTATTGTAGACTCCGCATTTGAACGTAGAATTAGTAAGATATTCGGTAAAAATGTTTGATTGAATTGCCACCAAATTGCCACCAAAATTGCCTTGACAGTTGACAGTGACAGCACCTATTACAGCCTTGCTTTCTGTCTGCTTGTGCTTCTGCTACTGCTGCGATTAATTTGACTGTTTGCCACTAGATGGCAAATTTTAGTGTTATTTGAAATTGCCTTTGCCTTCATTCTCCGAATCGAGAACCAGCCGATTGCGTGCGTGAGATGATGATTTTCACAAGATGCTGCCAAATCAGGACATTTTCATATACTACATATACAATATTATAACAGCCTGTAACCTAATGTCAATATTTTCAAATTTAATTTACCAAATACCAAGATTTTGTTGACATAACCTCACAAGAAGCTACGGATTGATTTTCATGTACTACATATTCAAAATTATAACACTCTGTAACCTAATATCAAGAATTTTTAAATAGTATTTAGATTGTGTTACTCAATGGCTTTGATTACAGTAACAGGCGACTCAGGTTAAGTTCAGCAAAACCGGACAGTTTGTGCATAGTGGTATTGGTGGTATTCAGGTACAGAATCTTATTAGTCATGCGGGCCAGTGCAATCGCTCCATTTTTTTATGTTGTCGTCTTACATGTAGACACCAACAATGTGAGCAACGTCAAGCTATCAGTAAAAGATATTGTCAGTCGTTTTTATCTGTCTGATTGATGCCGTAATGAAATCCATCCAATATTAATATGACACTTTATTTGTTTGCAGTGTTACCTCGTCAGGCGAACAACTTTGAAGGCACTAGAGTTCCCTCCCTGCACAGGCAGTAAACACTGGAGTGCTGTGCCGTGAGAAGAACGTAGGGTTCATCAAGCTGCGGTGGCAGTTCTTTGTCCGACAGGTGGTGGACCGGGATGGCCTCCACCTGTCCCAAGTAGGCAACCATGTGCTTGGAACTCGTTATTCCAAGCTTGTAGTTAGGATAATTGATGTGACCCCATTAGCTTCTTTTCAAGTAACTTCAGTATGCTACTCCGGTAGACTGCCCTCCGCAGCTAGACCAAAAGGGGTGGAAGGCATTGAGAAAGCAAGGGTGGAAAGTAGGCTAGAAAAGCTGGCAGCAAGAGCGTAGGAGCGTGGAGCCTTGCAAGGTGGGGACCAGGGACGTAATACAGTTGGAGACCAGAGACTTTTGATTCTCGTATCTCTCGTAAGAGAAATTAATATTATTTACCAATCATATATGAAGACAATTCAATTTCCAATTCTGCAACTATCTGGCATGACACTGCATGGTAGAGCTATAATCGAAAGAGCATCTACGCTGTGCTCTTTTGTAGAAGTTCCATTACAACTTTCCTCATCCAAGGTTACGAGCTTGACGTACTGATGAGGCTTTGATCAAACGGTAACCAGGACGATTCTAAAAATTTCTTTTCTGTATGCTGAAAATGTCCACGTTTCCTAAGCATCCAAATTGTTTTTGACTTCTATCTCTATGGAGGTCTTAGGGATCGGGTGAAATACAGAACTTTGCTCTACACCTGCATCCACAATAGACGAAGATTGACAGTGACTTAATGGACATGGGTGAAATGCTATTTGTATCGGTGCAAACTGTAGGTGTATATATTTAACACTTTCATAATTAAAATGAATGTTTTATTTGAAATAATAATAAATAAATGTGTATGTAAATGTGTGTGTGTGTGTTCTTTTCATTGTTTATTCAAACATTTGCAGTACTATTTTCTGGTGTGAGAATTAAAATTATGTATTGTATTACAGTGTTTTTATAATAACAAAGCTCCCAGTCTTAATTTATATTGGCAGGGGGTTGTACATGATTGCTAGTGGAAGGCAATTTTACTCGGCAGTACAAATGTGGTACAAATTATCATTATTCTATGGCAGTACCTTTGCTAAATGTGGAATTTTTGCCCTGTTTGGTGCTACGTACTTTCCTTATTCCTGTTTACCCTTATTGGCATAGCTTTGAAGTAAGTAAGTCATTTTGGATGGTAATGTTGCCCTTGCAGGAATAACTTGGATCAATATGAATTTTGAAGTCACTTCGTGTGTGTTTTTTTTTTAATTTTGATGTGCTAAGGCTGCAATTTTTTATGGTATCGTTGTCCTTTCAGAAATTACTCCGATGTATATGATTTTGGGAGTCCTTGGAGTCACTTCGTAGGTCTTTCGGCTGATTCTGGCAAAAAGTACACCATTTTTTATTTTTATGTGCTAAGGCTGAATTTTTTTATGGTTTTGTTGCCATTGCAGAAATAACGCAGATCATTATGATTTTTAGTGTTCTTGGGATCTTTTTGGAAGGCGTTTGATGCACCTCACGATATTTCTACACCAACTCTGTAGGCTTTTAAATTTCACAGCGCTTTGGGACATTAGTTTGCACGTGTAACTACAGAGGACAGATCAATCGAAAGTACATGAGCCTTTTAAGCAAAGACTTTTAGGTGTATGTATTACGGCGGTGTATTTAGAATCCCACATGTGCGTGCGCATAGCTAAAGTGTTTATAGTGGTGGTGCTCATAATGGTGTCATATTGTTTATATTGATAGTTTTGTATATTTTTTTAATCTGGTGACGATTTACAATGGGGGGACGAGGAAATAACCGAAACAGTTTTTACAAATCAACAAACAAAGGTGGAAGAAATACGGCGTATGACAACAGGTCACAGCCAATGTCTCAGTCACCACATACATCACAGCCAGCAAACAACTATTCTTTTGGTATAGGCAATGGTAACTTTCAACCACGACCATTCTGGCAAAACTCATTCCCTAATGGAGTTGGATTTCCTCGAGTGCCTTCATGGGGACCTCAAAATCCCAATAATAATCCACCATGGGGTCGAAATAATTATCGACCTAATCATCAAGTGCCATGGGATCACACTCAACAGCACCAGCAGCATCGATTTCCCAATCAACAGAACTCTATGAACTTTGGAGCACCAGCATTGGCACCACCACCACCACCACCTTTGTGCACCCCCAATTCAACATTTAGATTCAGCCACGTGCCTTTAGGTGTGCCACCACCAATGCATCCTCCAACATCTTTCATTCTAAACTCGAGTTCTTCCACTGAACCTACTACACAGAAAACAGCTTCTAAAGAATGCACTTCATCACCAGTTGTAATAAACCCACCTTTGGGGTCTAAAGAGGACAGGGAATTGCGTTTAGAAGAAGCAAAAACCCTTGTGAAAAAAAGCTTAGAAGAATCAAAAGGCGGAGAATTTTCCAGAATCGCGCCCCCAACTAATAGTTCTTCAACATCACATTCTTCTGGACAGAATAGAAAAAAATGCCTGAAGCCTAAACCAACCAAGCCAAATGAAGGTATCAACTGCAAGCAAATTAGTTGTTTACCTGTTGATCAGGTCAGTGATAGCAAAAGTTCCAAAACCAGTTCTGCTGTGCCACTATCCGATGAGCAACGTAAGCGGCGTTTATCTCTCGAGTCAAACTGTGTTCTCTCTTCTGATGCTAGTAAATCAACATCAAAGCCTGCAACTCCTAAGCGAAACCGCTCAAACTCATTGAGTGTAAGACCAAAGACTCCGGAAATATCAGCCCCATCAGAAGCGCAGAACATTAAACAACGAATCATACATGAGCTTCTTGGCATGAGTAAGAACACATTGAAAGAGATAATCAGCAATCCAAGATCTCGTAAGTTTGAGCATGTCATGAAATATATGATGAAAGAGAGCCGATGGAAGCAATCTCAAATCCAGCGTCAAGTTGCTCGAGCCGGAATAGATTCAACGTCAGAAAATCAAAATTGTGAGCTGGTGCAGCGTGATTATGAAGACCTTCTTTTAGATCCTGACTTAGCAATCAATCTTTCCAACCTTCCATCTGAAATGATCGAGACTCTTGGAAACATTTTTAATCTTGGGGTTGTTAGTCGATCCGAGGAACCAAATTTAGATTCAGAAGACATATCGTGTCTGTTTGATAGCAATTCCCCAAGTTATATTAAAGAAATACCATATGTAGATTTGTCATCTCCAGTTTCAATTTACCCAGATCCTAATTCTAGTCCAGAAGATAAGAAGACATTAAAAAAATGTAACCAATTGACATTGGTAGATTCCACCAACTTACCGGCATGTAGTGACCATGATTTAGATTACGATGAAATTTCAAACATCCTAGTTATGGAATCTATGGGGACTGAAGAATCATCGCATCAGCATAAGACACTTGAACCTTCTCGAGATTTGAACGTAAACAGAATTACAACTTTTTCCGCACTGGTTGATGGTCCTGTAAAACACATTCCTAGCAATGATGTCATTCCTGACGAGAGCAACAGTGCAGAAGACGTGGTTCTTCAGCTGTCAAGGCCAGAAATTGACAACTTCCCTGTGTCTGTGTCTCAAGAAGGTAAAGAATCTATCGAAGATACAACGGCAAATGATTTGAATGTTTCTAAAAGTCCACTCAACAATCAAAATGGTCCATTCGAGGAAAATGACTGTGCTCCGTCTTCTGCTTTGGCTTCAGATGTATTCAATGAGGCAGACAAATGCAACAAACTGCAAACACTATCAGCTGTAGACGAGGCAACGCCCTCAAATAAAGATCCCATGTTCTCGACACAATCTGATTCACCAACGAACGATGAAGAGTTGATGTGCTCCAGTAGTCGAACAAAAAAAGATTCAGAAAATAATCTAGATTCTGAGGATAGAGACAATAATCAATTAGAAACAGACGAACCTTTGTTATCACCTGATGCATTTAATGTGGTAAACATCAACAATAATGAAATGATGGCTATGACGGCAATTAATACTGTCGAACCTGAAGAATCGGTAGTCTTTTTCGGAGCCTCTGAGAGGGCCGCAGACCAATGTAATCATGCTTGCCCAGCTAACTCGGATGAGCAGGAAAAAACTTCTAGTACACAAGATTTAAAATGTGGGCCAGTTAAAAAAAGCTTAGATGTTGACTTTGAACAAAATTTTAGTAACAATGGGCCTACAGTTAGTGCAGGTGGTTCTATGCAAAGCAAATCGATAATCCAAAAGAACCAAATAGAAGAACTGGAACCAACGAAAAATCACTTTGTCGGCGCTTGTACTGAAAACCCCACAGTTCTAGAAATCCAGAGAGTTGAAAATACTCCTTTGAAATTTCAAGAGCTTAGCATTTCATCCAAGACTTTGTCAGGCATTGAAATTGGCATACAGACTGATGCTTCTTTAGATGATACTTGTTTGATTGATGGGAATGACATGGCTTCAATAGTAAAGCTGCTAGATAGTTCATGTCTGCCTGGAATTGACCATGTTAAAAAGTTGCTAAGTCATTTACCTAGTAAACCCTCAGTTTTCACTGATGAGAATTTCTTGTCAGCCTCAGGCAAGTCAGAGCACCTAAAAAAAGGGATATCTAAAGCTGCTGATGACATGGATGCATCGCAATGTTCGTTGTTTACCCGGCCAAGTCCCGATGAAGAAACTCCTCTCGCAATTCCTTTAGTGATCGACAAACCACCCATGGTTAAACCTACACTTGGAGTTACCAACCGGCACTCAAAATCCAAGCGACAACCATGTGCCGACTTCAATAGTTCGGCCACCACAGCAGGGACATTAAAAAATCTCCAGAATCAAATCAAGGGACTCGAACCAAAAGATAAGTTAAAATATGTTTTTTTGAAGATTACTGACATAGAGAAGAAGATTGCAGAGTGGGCAGATATAAAAAAAGAATTGTATCAACTAGTAAGTTACATTCTTGAAGATGAGAAGTCACAGTCAGCTAGTTCATCTCACGAAGAAAGTATCTCAAGTGAGATTGAGCCAGAATCTAATAAAAACTCGAAGAGACTATCAGCGAAAAAAAACTCTTGTCCATCACAACTTAGACTGAGCAGATCAAATGTGTCAAGCATGCCTGCACCAGTGGAACCTAATTCAGAATGTGAAAGTTCAAGCAATTCTCCATCCAAAAATGCACCAAAAAGAAAACGCAGAAGAGTTGCACCAACATATCATGTGAAAAAAAAGAAAACAAGTGTCAGGAACAAAACATCAAATCAAGTTTTGATTGATAAGAAAAATGAGCTTGTTCCAGCCAGGAATATATCATTGAGATCTACAAGATCGTTAGCCAAAATAAAAATTGAAAGTTCATCTGACAACGAGGACAGCCTTGCTATCTGCTCTCCGATTGGAGAAAGATCCCGTTCTTCAAAGCGGAACAAACCCTTAGTGCGTGCATTGGATGATAGCTCGCCACCCTCAAGTCCAGCTAAGAAAAGAACATGCACCCGGCAAAGTGTCAGCAACAATGATGCTTTGTCGACCCAAACCTGCCCTTTGAGAAAAACTAAAGCTGAACTTAAACAGATGGTGTTTTTTCCCAAGACACCTGAAAAAAGCACCAGACAAGCACCAGCTTTGGAATCACTGAACGACGACGTAGAATTGCGTGTGACTCGACGTGGGAGAAGCATTGTAGTTAAAGAAGAGATTCCTAAATGTGAAACCGAATTAAATGAAATAGAACCTGTACCTTTAAGTTGTTCACTTCCTTTGCGGGACTGTTCTGTCGTCCTTCAGCAACTAGACCAGTCTAAACTGCAACCTATGCAGATCGTTACAGCTGACGAATCAACTATGGACTCTCAGTCAGTGACCTCAAGTGACGAAGACGATGAATTACCATTAAGCACTCTCAGTAGGAAACCAAATATATCCAGTCCGACTGCATCTTTGCAAGAGGATATTGATATATCCTCAATATCTTCATCTGACACTGTATCTTTAAAGCTTTATAAAGCTTGTCCAAAATCTATCAAATATAAAATGAAAAAGTGTAGAGAACAAGCAGAGGGATCACACCATCATCATCGTCATTCGTCAAGACATGGGCCATTAGTGTTTGCCCAGCATACTCAAGGCACTATCATGGATATTAAGGTATGACAATAGAGATGCTGTGTTTCCTACTACTCTTGATTTGTGCCATGATTGTCAATGAAAAAAATATCTTCCTTATCTCATAAAAAGTTGAATGGAGTTCTATTCAGCTACAAGAAATAATTCAGCATGGAAGAAGCCCACCTGATTTTATGTCTGAGAATCTCTTTTTTAATTTCTGTTTTAAATTTCTCGCAGGTGGTAGGCAAGCACGTCTTGGCTGCGGCAGAAGATGGGGTTGTGTTGAGCTATTCCGTTAAAAGCGGCAAGCTTAAGAAAAAGTATCGGGGTCACTCGGCAGCAGTTACTTGCATTTGTGTTATCAACAGTGAGTCAGAGCCGTTCTATCCTGAGAAGATGGTCACTGGAAGTGCTGATGGCCAAGTGCGATACTTCATCTTAAAGGTAGGTTCTTCTGATTATTATATTGTGACAAATTATTTTGGCGGAGGTTTGGCCATTGGTTGATGATATTATGTGTCTTAATGTGTTGCATTGGTTTGAAGAGTTTCTCAGCCCGAAAGTGGGCCTTGGTATTCGATTGATTGATTTCTGGAGTTTAACGACACACTGTTTTGACAACGAGCACTGGTCTAATGGCATCCGTGAATGAGTGGATGACAATAAACGTAATCTAGCCTTAAAGGGAGGAGGAGAGATTTGGTGCCGACACGTAGCATACTCCTGTCAAAGAGCACCAAGGGAATCACTGGCTTAATGTCCCTTCTGATGGGCGGTACAACGTGATCAACTCGGTTTCTCCACAAATCCATGCTGTCAAGAGGTTGATAAACTGAACGGAAAAGAACTGATCATGAGCTAGATGGACACCCATACATTACTTGACCCAGCGCAGTGTAGTGTAACTTCAGAAATCTCACAAAAATCGGCGTTTCCAGGGGCATCAGGCTCCTAAATATGGTGGGCCGTGACCCAACAAAAGGTCAAATTTTGAGGCCATTTTTTGGGCTAACAATATCTTCAAACCAGAGCATCACCGTAAAACACGTCATATAATTGTGACAAATATTGAAAAATGCCATGAAAACATCAATCCATTTGTAGGATTTGTTCAAAATATGGCACTCTATCCTCATTCTGTTGGCATTTTCCATGACCATACTACAACCGGGAGAACCGCGCACCCTAAAGATCTTTTTTTTTTGCCGGTACGGATTTGACCCTGAAGAAAGAGTCAACAATTTAAAAATTTGAGTCCTCTGCTAACACTTTTGTTATGTACTCCATGCTTAATGCAAATAGAGTGCCATTAGGCTGGATATTGATTGTGTCGAAGAAGTAAAGAGAGAGAAAGTGCAACTTACCGTAGAAGAAAATTGGCGACTTGTAAAATACCCGCGAATTTAGTCATATCGGCGTTTTGCCTTTGTTAATTTTACTGAATATCTTCTCAATACAATGACAAACGCAACACTCCGAAACGTCAAAATTCTCGGGTTTTCTACACATTTTTCGTCAAATCCACCAAGCAACACCAATTTTCTTCTCCAGTAAGTTACACTTCTAATCTCTTTCCTTCTTCACCCCAAGCTTATTCAGGTTCATCAATTAATTTCAAGAATTATTAACATGTTTTGGAATCCTCTGGGAGTTTGTCCCATTACCCAATAGGCCAGTCGAATACTGGGAAAATAAAAATAATGTGTTAGTTTCTATTGCTGAAGTTCAGCAAGAAAATTTGGGTGAAAATTAAGATTATCTTTCACGTTTTTCAGAGTTTTTTTGGCTGATCCTTTGACAAATTTTAGGTCTGCCTAAATTTAAATGAATTATCATTTGTTTTAAAAGTATTAGTATATTTGCTGGTATGCTCGTACTTGCCCACAATACTGTTAGCATTTTTTTTTTTAAGAGCTTGTAATCAAGTTCCTGCCACTGTAGCAAAGTATTGTTTATGCTCCACCGCAATCAAATTATTCATATGACTCCACTTGCTCGGTAAGTTTTCCGAAATCTGAATGTACTCATGTGCTGTGTTGGATTTAATTTAGACTGGTGAGCAAATCCATGCGCCTCTACAAGTGGGAGAAACAACAGCGATCGATTCTGACTGGGGTGTTATATACCTAGGAACAAAAAAAGGAGAAATAGTTCAAGTTAATACAAAGGTTGGTTGCATTGAATGATTTCCAATTACAGCCTGTACCCCAACTTGTTAAAATACTTAATAATCTTTCTTTTTCAGACATTTACTAGCATTGGTGAGATTTTTCAATGCAGTCAAGAACCCATACATGCATTAAAAGCTACGAAAGAAGGTCCGAGAAAAGTACTTATCGTAGGATCTCGAAATCAAGCTATAACTGTGCGGGATGCTGAAACAGGTAGGTTAATGATAGCTAGAGATAAAGAAAATCTTCATACTAATTGATAAGCTGAGCAAATTCTCCGATTTCACTTACCCCAGAAAAAAATCACTTGTGTGTGAGAGTGTTGTTTTTTTCGCATTTTTGTTTGTCTAGCTGCCAAACGCCTGCTCTGATTTGAACGAAATTTGCAGAACCTATTTGAGTGTTCTCAACTTTGACCCTCTTTCTTTTTCAGCAAAATCGGTCAAATAGTTTTGGAACTATTTAAAATTTATGAAAATGTTCGAATTTGTATTTAAAATGTTTTGTAGTTGTATTGCCAAAAGTGTTTAATATTTTTCCACCAAAATTCGCAAAGATGTAAAATACATCAAAATTTGGTAGTTGCTAAGTTTTTAAGCCCATATGTGTTTTTTATGGTAATATAATATATAAAATATTATATATTATAATGTAATATTTTTTTTTTTTTTAGGTTTATAAATATGTCGGCTGCTCATTTCAATATCCCAAAATATCGCTACGCTTAACTTACTATGCAACTCGAATTGTGTTCGCGAAGCACTAGTAGTAGTTCTGCTGTTGATTGCCAACAGCGTTGGCAGTTCGTCTGCCAGAGCTCCTGATTTCAACTAACATTATCGGATTTGTATTTACAGGTTTACTACTCCGGAGTGTTAGTGGCGGGTGGCAGAGTACGGTATACAGCCTCATTCTAGATAAGAGTCTAGTATACTGTGGTACGAAAGAAGGGACGGTACCAGCGTTTGATTTTACTGTAAGTTTTTAGTCAAAACATTCAAATCTTTTTTTTTTCTTAATTGTTTTTAAGGTTTCATTAGTCATTACATTACACATTGGATGAGCAAAGCAAAGTGAAGGATCAATCTGACTCCTGGGATAAAAATACAACATGTCGTTTTTCTTTTTCTTTTTGTAATTGTTAGCTCTCCATATACAACACTACTGGATTTCTTAACTGACATTTTTCTGGCACTTTTTAAATCTTTAAGCTTATATCTGATAAAAAAATTTAATTTTGAAAATTCTAAAAAAAAATATTTGTAGCATGAGAATGATATTGTTAACCAAACAAAAAAAAACGGCTAATCGTGTCGCTGTTCGTTGATGGCATTTAGAAGTTTCTGAAAAAATGTAAATGTTGCAGTCCACGTTTTGGTTGTTTAAAGACAGATTGTATTACTTTTATGTGAAAGTGTGAAGCACAATCATCCGTGCTTACTTTTACCATGCTTGTCATTTTCAGAATGGGCAGCAAATGTTTAGTCTGCAAGCGGGAAATGGGGTGCGCTGCTTGAAGTCCTACAACGGACTCCTATTTGCTGGGTGCTACGATGGATTTATTTACGTCTTCAAAGTAAGCTATTAAATTTTTCTTTGATGCAGAAATGTGCTTAACCTTGGATACTTAAGACATATTTTGCAATTAAAATAAACAAAACCTAATAATAATAAACAATCAATTAAAATATAGATATGTCTTAAAAAATATTAAAATAAAATGAATGATATTAGCAGTGGGTTGGTTAATTTATTTGTGGTGTAAAATGCAGGGAGGACTGCAGGGCTGCAGACCCTCCTAGTATTTTGACCATATCATATATTTTATACATTCATTTGATGTATTTTATTGCCCTTCTCTGTAAGTTAATAATTATCCATAGAGTAAGATTATTTTTATTTTACTTGTAGTTAGTATAAATGCAGCCACACATTGTCGGTATAAGAAGTATTTTTGACACTTAGCCCGACTGCGTGGGCTTGATTTTTGAGTGCAATGATCATTTCATTCAGCGCTAACAGTTGCACAACCCCGTTGCATGCAGTCTTGAGCTGCAGCCCATGTAGACCCACATATGTGATGCTTGGTCTGCCATAAATTTCCGTGAACGATTGCATTGCTCCTGCCGTGATCCTGACAGGCTGGGCTGCGCCCGAAGCAGCGCAGCAAGCTGATGCTTGTGAACTTAGATAGTGCGGGTTTTTCTGTGCATTGGTTACATGACTAATGTGTCAGTGCGTGATTCCCACTTGCATTTCAAACGTAGGTGTCTGTAAATGTGTTGCTATGGCTAAACCTAAGCACAAGTCTGCAAGTAAAAAAATCTGTTTGTTTCCAGGGACAGACGCTTGTTACAAAGTTTGCTGGTGGAAAAATGATTATTAGCATGGACTTTACAAAAAATAAGGTAAGAAAATGTTTTGAATTGGTTCAGTAGCCAATAATGTCTGTTACTAGGAGCTTTTTGTTTCTGAACCTCCTAGGATATGCATCAAACTTAATAAAACTGCATCTCCTTTAAGTTAGCCTGGAAAGTACTCATTAAGCAGCCATTTTGCGCGAAGACAGTTAAACCGTAAATAAGTAGCTATTAGTAGTAATCTATCCATGGTAGTACTGTAGTTCATTCATAACAATAAAGTACACTGCCAATTGCAATCATTTGAAAGAAATTTTTAAATTAAAATTATTTCAAGCATTTATGTAGCTGTTGTGGTAAGTAACGGACTTGCTCTGTTGAGATTGACTTGCGGTCATAAAAAGGACCTAAGAAGTCGACGTTTCGTCGGCGATGGCGCCGACATCTGGCGACGGCATCGCCAAAGATGTTGGCGCCATCGCCGACGAAACGTCGACTTCTTAGGTCCTTTTTATGACCGCAAGTCAATCTCAACAGAGCAAGTCCGTTACTTAACACAACATTCACCCACGGCTCTGAACCACTTCACCAAACCATTTATGTAGCTACTTAAGAATTTCTTCAAAGAAACAGTCATTTACTGATTGTAGCAACAACCTAGCTAATAGCTATTTGTATTTTTATTTTTATTTTTATTTGCGATTCATAATAACATAGTGACATGTGTGAATCAAGTCCTAGGTATGTACATCAAATTAAAAACATATTATCTCATCTCATTTCAAGCTCCTAGTAAATCTTATTTGCAGTATTAGATATTGCAGGGCCAGGAAATGATGGTGTCAGGATGACTGATGATGATGATTTTGCGCTTTATTTACAGGTAATATTTAGTAGCAAGGACATGCTACAGGCCTTACACTTTCCCCAGGAAGTTAGCCTATTGCTCAAAGAAATGAAAATGAAAAAAGTAAAATAATGGCTGCCTCGGCAAGTACGAGAGATTGTGCAAACGAAATTGCAGCGGCAAGAACCCATGCCTTGATATGGGCATGTAAATTTGGTAGATTTATGACCCTGGAGGATGCTTAATCATTTTTCTGGAACTAACTTTTATTTACTTAAACTGTTATTTAACTTGATAAATACCCTTTATTTGCTATATTTTGTTTTTTACCTAGCTCAGTAAGCATAATATGATTTGCATAGAAAATACCTATCCCTATACCTGTTTTACATTATATACCTAACTAGTTATATACCTAATAAGCCTGTAGAATAACCCATAGAATAATCCTTTTCTTATTCTATGGTAATACAATCATGTGCATTTTGACAAAACACTTTCCTCGATTAGAAATCTATAGAATTGTTGTTTTTAAATTATAGTGGATCAATTTTAAAGACTGTGAATCTTATACATCATTAGTATTACAACTTGTTGCTATTCTTAATCCAGAAACTGCATTTATTGTGTTTGTAGGTCAAATGAGATCAAACATCGAGAAATATATTCTAAAGAAAACATTAGCAAGCAATTTCATTGAATTAACCTACATGTCTATCATTTCTGCTATCCCTCCAATGCTCATGGAATGGATTGATGATCTTCATGATCAAATCAAGAAAGAAATTCTCAGGAACTATAGTAAGGGTGACCAAAAGGGTGATTAGTGCAGTCGAGTGTTTGGTACCGACCAATCGACACTGTCGTATACCATGCGGCCAGCACCTGTCGATGCTGAGTGGTTACGCCTACAACGATTACGTTTGTGGTAGCATTGGTGGTAGCGGTGAGGGTCAAGGACCATTCCAACGAGGAGCCCGCTGTCCTGCGTTGATGACTAAGCATCGGTGAAGTGACAGTGGTAATTGCAAAGTTACGACTTCACTTAGGCTTCAAACAATACCTAGTAGTAACATATCATCGAGCAAGGTAAGCAATGATAATTTTACTGATGAATACGTTACTTTTAGTGACAGAATCAAACCATAGAACTGTCGGCCCACTTTTATTTTAACCTAACCTTTCGTTGATGATCATAACCTTAAATAGAGTAGTTCCTTTTTAAAATTTTATATCCACAAACAAGTAAATAATCAGAATCAATGTTACCTTTTTCAGAACAGATCATCTACTATGGGTTCTTTTGTATTTTCTGTTGCACGAAGAGTTTTGGAAGCCGCTATAGTCTTTTTACTGATTGTGTATCTACCTGGTCTACCCCCATACATGAATTTTTCATCATATATGTAAGATAGACTTTTAACTTAGCAAATGTTTCATTACCTACATTGACATTACACTCAATGAGCATTAACTCGATAATTTTCTTTTCCTCTAGCGTAACTCCACCGCTTCCGCTTGAAGGTACACTTGCGCTAAATAATCGGCTGAACAATGCAGAACACTTGTATGAAAACAAACTCAGTGGGCCAGAATGCTTTGGACACTACAACGGAGAGCTGTATACTGGTGTTCGTGGCGGCGAGATTGTTAAGATTGATAAAAATGGGAAAATTGTTCCAGTTGCTAAATTTGGAAAGCCTTGCGGTAAGTAAATTCAAATAGGAACACGACTTTCATACATTTCAATTTACTTTTTAGTTTTTATATTGGTATCTTGATATTTTTTAGCTGGCTATTGGGAAGAAGAAAAATGTGGAAGACCACTCGGCTTAAAGTTTGACAAAGCAGGCATGCTGTATGTCGCAGATGCTTACTATGGAATCTTCAAAGTTGATGTGAAAACTGGTAAGGACACTTGTGACATGAAGTTCAAGATCCATGATATTCCAGGAAAATGTAGGAACCTACCTATTCATAATTGGCTTCAGTAGCTTGCTAGGTAAAGCAGATAAGGCTGCCCCTTCCTAGCCAAGCCATCCCATCCTAAATGATGGTCCATCCTCTCAAAGTTCTTACCTGTTGTACAATACCTGTAAAGTTAATCATCTACGTTTGTTTATCTGTTAAAAGGTGCTGTCACCACTTTGGTTTCAAAAAGTGTTGAGATTGAAGGCAAGGTTCCAATGTTGCCTAACAGCTTAGACATTGCCAGCGATGGTACTATTTATTGGACTGATTCTTCAACTGACATGTCTCTCCAAGATGGAGTTTACCTCACATTAGGCGATGGCAGTGGTCGTCTTTTGAAATACGATCCTAAGAAAAATATAAGCTCGGTCCTAATTAATAACTTAGCTTTTGCTAATGGTGTTGTATTGTCTATAAAGGAAGATTATGTGATTGTAGCAGAAACTCAGAAAAACCGTATTCAAAGGTAAGTTAGGCTATCAAAGGCTAGAAGAACTTGACCATGTTCATTTTGCATCATGTTTTGGAAATTTGCACATTTGGTTCTGATAAAGCCACAAATTTTTTTTTTTTTAATCTTACCTCTAAGGGGCTTCTTTTTTTTTTCTTTCAGATATTTCTTAACCGGTCCTAAGAAAGGAACAACTGATATCTTCGTGGACGGACTTCCAGGCCTGCCCGACAATTTGAAGGCTGATGGATACGGCGGCTATTACGTACCACTCGTAATTGCCACTGATTCCGAGAACCCCGTTGTGACTCAAATCATATCTCCATTCCCTACACTTAGGAAGTTCCTTGCAAGGTTACTCACTTTAGTTGAGCTACCTTTCAAGCAGATTGAACTGATCTATCCAAATTACTACACCAAGAGAGCAATATATTGGGTGCGTATGCTTTTCTTAAAAACATATTTTCCTGCCATCAAACTATGAAATCATTACCTATTCTACTGATCTATTATTTATTTATATAATGGTCAGTTACTTTCAATTTACCTACAAATTAAAAATTTAACACATAAGCGAGCAGGTATCAAAACACGAAAATTGATTGGGATATTTATCTTCATTCAGGAGCGTCCTTGTGGAATTAACTATTTATAGATCTGCTAACTTTGACTGTTGTTCTTTTCCTAATAGATCGGCAGCTATGACTCCATTATTCTGATTGCCCCAAAACGTGTTACAATTCTCAATCTGAATAACGACGGGAAAATCATCGACAGCCAACATTGCTTGGACGGATCGTTGTCTTGGATCAGCGAGTTCCACGTGTTCAACGGTGCTTATTATTTTGGATCTCCAGTGAATGATTACATTGGCCATATTAAGATGCAGGAGCCTGCTCGGATACCGATCCACATCAAAAAACCTCCTCAAGTGCCGGCTGAGTGACTGACGTGACTGGCATGATATCTTAGAAATAGTCGGTTGATAACTAGATGACAATTAACAGTAGGGTGACCAATGGCTCTTCCTGGATAAAAACCAGCAGATAGCAAACACCAGCCAGTGTTCATAAATCCCTTTTCTAATACTTAACTGGGATAGGTATATAATTTATGCATCAATACATTTTTGGCTAAGTTTTATTCTTTGATTTAAAACCAGAACATCAAATAGCAATGAATTAAAGTTGTTAGCTGAGTTGTCACTTTTTGTCAATGTCATATCTGCTTAAAGGAGCATTTACCCTTCAAAATTAATTTTTACCAAAGATTGTTTTTACCATAGTATGAATTGAAAATGACTTATTTAAAAGAATTTTCTGAAAAAATGGATTTGCAATTAATTATCTAAGATTTCTGGCTTTTCGCGCGGCGCGATCGGCGAGCTGAGTACGATTATCTTGTAGAGTACTGTCTTTCCCTACGGCCGCTCCGTTGGCCAAAGTCGCCAAAAGTCTATCCCCTCCCTACCGATTCTTCCAAGCGCTGTCCCTGCCGCTCAGCGCGGTACTACACGAAAATATGCAACATGCTAATTACATACCTAAGGTAATTCGCTTACCGTGGCTAAACGAGTCATCGTATCATAAAGCCAAATTATTTCAACACGGGAAGAATGGAGGACTATGCTAAAATTATTTGAATTTCATCTGATGAAAGGTTTGTCTAGGTGCTAGGGGTCGAAAAATCACTATGGGTTATTTCTTATGGGAGTTTTTTTTTCTAAACACCCAAGCCGTAAAACGGGACTTTGGGAATTTCTGCACGGATGGCCGTGGACACAGTTTTTTTTTATAGTCCAAATGCCATTATTAAATCTTCTAAACCGATGGTAAAAATTAATTTTGAATGGTAAATGCACCTTTAAGTTAATAATAGTAGCTGGTGTTTTACATTTTCAGCATGTGCACAACTATTGTAAAGCTGCCCAGTACTTATGTTAATCAATAGACGTGGTATCGATAACGAGTGGCTTCCACTGTGACAACTTGCTGTTCTGGTTAATTTCCTCGAAACTTCGTTAAGTATCACTCACGCACATGAAACAATCTATGCAGCTTGTGCTTTGCAGTAACTCGGTGAAACAATTGATATAGCATGTTCAAATGATATACCAATATTTGTGCATTTTGAAGTGTTCTTGAATGGTCACCCTAGTAGAGCGTGTCTATGACATTGTGTAAAATATTTATGCTAGAACGGGTAATGGAGGGTTGTAATAATTTTCTTATTGACTAGTACGGCATCGATTAGAATTCCCAGTCAAATGGCTAATATTTTATTTTTATACATAAAAATACTCAACTTGTTATTGTTTGAATTTTTGTGTTTGTTGAATATATCCTAGGAAACCTATTCGTTTGATATTTGAACATGTTTTAAAAACTTCGTCGCAAAATTCTCCGTAGCATGCAATGTATAAGCATGAAATTAGATGATTCCATGATATAGTGAGAAAGATTCAACCACAACTAAATCCCAATCTTACATCCCATATCTGTGCTAGGGAATGTGCTTCTAAACAACAGTTTCATTTAAGATCCATTTTAGATGAGTGAAATTTAATCGAGGGATGAGTTAAAGTATGTTATTTTCAATCCCTCTAAATGTCGCCTGACTGTTACGCCGACTCCTGTATTAATCAGGCGTGATGATACCGTTTCAAAATCCCCCTCTTTTTGCTTGGGTAAGGTTGATCCATCCTATGGTCCAGTTGCAGTAAAGCTGTGTACCGCAACCTGCATTCAGGTACGAGGTCAAGGACCTAGTGCCGCAGGCTTTCGTGCTCTACCACGTGAAGAGGAGTTGTCTCCGAGCGAGTGGAACGTAGAAAGGATATAAGTGGGCATCTCCTTCTTTAGTATGCCTCTGACTTCGGTCCTTGTAACAATGTTCGCGAGAGTGTCTTTTTACCCTACTTTATTTTACAATGTGGCTATGGAGAGGTTCACGAGCAGAAGATGGTATGATCGGATAGATAGTACCGTCATATTGGGAGCACTCCCTTTTAAATCGCTCACTAAAGAGGTACGCATCTACATTTGCAGTCAATTTGTGTCGTAAACATTTATATTTTGGAATTTACTCGTCTTGATGACAGCTATCATCTTATGCGCAACCTACATTTGAATGACATAGTTTTTGGCGCGTTGTATTTGAACTGTTTATATGTAATGTGCACGCATTTTTTCTTTTCAGCTAGCTGAAAAGGAAAATGTAAAAGGAGTAGTTTCAATGAACGAAGACTATGAACTGTGGTTATTCTCAAACAGTCGTAAAGTAAGAACTAAATATAATTATGTTATATTATATAACTAAATTATGTTTGGACTTGAAATTACACCTTTAAAATAATTAATGCTAATCTATTATTTTTGTTTGTGTTTAGGATTGGAAGAAAAATGGTATAGAGTTTTTACAGCTTAGCACAACAGATATATTTGAAGCACCTTGTCAAGAAAAACTAGCCAAAGGAGTGTCATTCATCAGAAATTTTGAGAAGAATGGAGGCACGGTTTACGTCCACTGTAAGGCCGGAAGAACGAGGAGTGCCACATTAGTCGGTTGTTATTTAATAATGGTAAGACAGTAAGACCTCGAGTATCATGTTCAACAGAGACAGATAGCATCCCTAGCAGGACAGTTATTTCAAACCAATTTTTCAAAATGTGATGTACCTTTGCCTTATACAAAAATGGAGAATTTGAGTTCAATTTTCAATGGGAAATGTAACTAAAATAGAAGTCAAATATATAGATCAAATATATACTTTTATTTATTTACTTTTCTCAAAGAATAACTTTGTTGGCTTTCATTTTGTTTCAGAAAAATAACTGGAGTCCAGAAGAAGCAGTGAAGTTAATGCGAGACAAGCGCCCACACATTTTACTTCATTCAAAACAATGGGAAGCTCTGAGAGTGTTTTACCGAAATACTCAGACCGATAGATAATTAGTTTTGACTTGTGATCTTTTCTAAATAAAGTTGAAAAAGGTAGATATTATCTTCGTGGTTGTTTAGCTTTCGAGTTAATTTGCAATTCAGATGTTGGTCTGTCCAGGCTCGTTCAACCTTTTGTCTGGTACCTTCCTATTGTTTGTGTTATTATGTAATACGGTCATGTCTTTCCCTTCAGTACCTGAAAGCCTTTTATTTAAGGTAGTATATCGTGATATTTTTTCTTCCCAAGTAGTTTTAATTTTGCTTCAAGATTAATTTTTTAGCAATCTGTCACCATTTGCCATCCACATGAAATGCACCAAAATCTTTTTACAAATGCCACATCCAATTAGCTCAATTTGTTAGAGCAACACCAGCAACAGGTGGATATTTGGGTTTGAGTTGCTAATTGGGTACCAAATTTTGAGAGGTTATTAGTGTTTCTAATAATAAAATATTTCGCCCCTATTTCAAGCATTTTCAATTTAAATCATATTCCATATTGTAATCATTCTCATGTTTTTTGGGATGTTGGTATTGCATTGTCTTTTATTGTGGCAGTAAAAAATGAGACATACGTCTCAAAGTCGCCAACACTTCAGGATCAAAAATTGCCAACAGATCTGAAATAAGGCAGGTGGTTCATATGCGCACGAAAGTTTCGGGGCCTAAAAAGTGCTGAAAGTGCATGAAAAGTGGTGAACATTGACTGTTTGTTGCCCTGGCCATAGGAAACTCTTAATGACAGGCAGTAAGTTCTTTCCATTATTGGTTCTCGAAAAAGAGGAAAAGGGGGAATTTGTTTCCACATCTGGCTATTGGCTGGAGTTCAATAAAACCAAAATTCACCCTTGTTGACACTACCACGTCTACATTAAAATTAGAGGTTGGTATAGTAAAAGGTACGTGCATGATTCTTATGAATCGAGCTATGAAACATTTGTGAAGTGGGTCCAAATCTTGTTATTATCACTTTCACGTTAACTTACAAGCCTTTTGAGGATATTTCTTACGCATTAGATACTTCGTGGCAGAATATGAAATAAAAGAAAGAATAAATTAATATATATCTATGTAGATTACAAGGGTGCGTTCTTTTAGTAAAAACGATTAACTATTTCGCTTCGAACCGATGTTTTCGTGGTGCCAAAGCACAAAGAACCAATAGCAGCGCCCGAGTCAAAATTTCATTCGACCAATCCACGATCGACCACCTAGTCAAAGTTACACCTATTTCGTGACGTAGGTCGAGCTACGTGTCTGCTACTTGCCAAAAAAATGGCGATGTCTTCAACTAGAAACATGAAGACATCGATAACAAATAACTCGGGATGGAAAAGTTTAATCACCTTCACTATTTTGCTTTTAGCATGGATCTCGGGGTTTGCTTCTCGTCTATTTGCAGTGATACGTTTTGAAAGCATCATTCACGAATTCGACCCTTGGTGAGCTTGACAATCTAACCACTTCTCGTCCTAACCGGCATCTGAAAAATCCGTCTGTTTACTCTTAATTGTGTATACATTGAACTTAAAATTAATTCCGCAGCAGTAAACAAGGGTTAATTTTATTCTCACTAGTCGCTCGTCAGTTCTTGACGTTTTTTTCTGTACTCTGTTAGTTTTGGTAAGGGTGTTCTTTCATCTTGTTGGTGAATAAAGGGGGGAGGGGCGAATAATGGGCCATGTTAATGTTCGAGTAATAAAGTCTTCTGTGAGCAGGGAAAGGGCTCATAATAATTTTTCTCATGGAGCATGTATTTCTCTCTGTTATGAAATGCTTTCCTTACTCACCTCACCCAACATCATGATAACCTTTAAATGGAATAATATAAAATAGATGATGTGGCTATTTTTCCACATTTTTTAACTTTATTAAAGGCACCCTTTTATTATAGACAGGCCACAACAAGATCCCAGTCTAGGCGCACCGTATTAAGTAAATGGATACTTGTGGCGCGTATTTGTGATCGAGTGACTGACAAATGGCACATTTTAACGAGGCAGTTTCTTTCCTTAGGCTTGGGACTTGGAGATGATCGGAATTCTAAAGATCTCGTCCAATTTTTTTTAACATATCATTTTAAGACACACTGTTAATTTAATTCTCATATTTTACAATTTTTTTTATCTAGGTTCAACTACAGAGCAACAGCTTACATGGTCCAGAATGGGTTCTACAATTTTTTGAACTGGTTTGACGAGCGGGCATGGTATCCGCTCGGACGTATTGTTGGCGGGACGGTCTACCCAGGTCTGATGATTACATCTGGGGGCATTCATTATGTTCTTCATGCCCTGAACATTCCTGTGCACATACGAGACATCTGTGTATTCCTCGCACCAACTTTCAGGTGAAATAATGCATTCTTCTTTAAACAAAAGACTGTTTTGTTTTTTTTTAACATTTGCTCTTTTTAAACGAAGTAGTTCCAAAACAGGAATTTTAACAAATTGGGAAAACATTTATTTATTTAATAACATAGTATGAACCTTGTCAAGCACTAAAATAATCTAAAATAACATCTGTTTTAGGTACTTGTTTGGCTTTTTTGTGTTAAAAACACTGAAATACTAGGGTTGAAACAGAATGAAAAGTGTTGCCAACGAACAATTTTCAAGCTCTGACATTTTAAAAGTATTAAAAATCCTCATATGCGTCAATGTTAAACTGAGTCCATTATGTATCGTACGTCATGCTTTGTCTTTTGTGGTTCAACAAAAATGCCTATGATAAAAAGATAAAAGATAAAAAATCGGTACTTCTTAAACAGTTCTTCTTAATACTTCTTATACTAATTCACAAATCTCAGCGAATATAGGTGAGCGACAGCTTAATACAACAGAAAAATACAGCCGCAGCACCCACTGCACCTATAGTAACTAAAAGAATAGCTCTCTCCAAAAACATGCCTCCCTATCCCAAAATGGGTATTGAATTTTCACTTAGGCTCCCTTTCTAGTTACACCCATGTCCAGTTGGCATAACCTGTTGAACTTAAATTATCCTGTATCTTTTCATAGTGGTCTTACTGCAATCTCTACATACTTCTTGACAAAAGAGTTATGGTCGCCCGGCGCTGGACTGTTCGCTGCGTGCTTCATTGCCATCGTTCCAGGATACATCAGCCGTTCCGTAGCGGGCAGTTATGACAATGAAGGAATAGCGATCTTTGCCCTCCAATTCACCTACTATCTGTGGGTAAGTTTGTGTCCTTACTACTTATACGGACTAGTGAACCATTTAGGTCAAGCAATAAATCTTGTTGATAAACCAAACGCTTGCACATGCACAGTGCAATAACTATATCTGTGTTGTTTCTCTTTTAGATTAGAGACTGAATTATTTCATTTTCTTCGGCTTTCTTGCTCTGCCTCGCAACTATCTCAACATAATTTCCGTTTCTCCTCCAGGTGAAAGCCGTGAAGACTGGCTCGATCTTCTGGGCCGCGATGGCAGCGCTATCATACTTCTACATGGTTTCCGCTTGGGGCGGCTATGTGTTCATCATCAACCTGATCCCGCTGCACGTATTTGTGCTGCTGTTAATGGGCCGCTACTCTGAGCGGCTATTCACTAGCTACACCACATTCTACATGCTTGGTCTACTCATGAGCATGCAGATTCCCTTTGTCGGGTTCCAACCGATTCGGACGAGCGAACACATGGCTGCCACAGGTATGTAGCTGCTGGGCTGGCAGACATGAGGCACCAATCTCTCTTTTATACGAGATGAGATTAGCCCGATTTCCATACTTCGATTCCAGATTTTGACCCGATACTAAACATGGCTACTTCTCTAATGGTATACAAATTATTTATTCAATAATCAGTTGAATAGGCTTATCAATTTAAGCCAACTAATTAGTTTTTTTCATTACATACTTACTTCTCGTGCAGGTGTATTCGCTCTCCTCATCGCTGTCGGAGTCTTGAAATTCGTACAGTCAAAGCTGACGAAAACAGAGTTCAAGTACTTCTTTTTCGTATCCGCATTGATTGCGGCAGCTGCCGTGTTTGCGACGGTCGTCGGCCTTACGTACCTCGGCGTGATTGCCCCATGGAGCGGGCGGTTCTACTCACTGTGGGACACTGGCTACGCCAAGATTCACATCCCAATCATCGCCAGTGTTTCGGAGCATCAGCCCACCACGTGGTTCTCGTTCTTCTTCGACTTGCACATTCTAGTCACCACCTTCCCTGTCGGCTTGTGGTATTGCATAAAGAGCGTCAACGACGAACGAGTCTTTGGTAAGAACCTTGACAATTGCCCTCAATTTTTCATGATTGTCTTTACCTCAAATAGTCAAACATGTAGGAGTCAGATTACTAAAGAGACACCAAAGAGACACCTGAACACCAAATATAAATTGGCAGTTTTACATAAAAGGGTCAAATGTATTGTTTGTATTTTTGCGCTAACAATACCTGCAGACAAGCTCTATCAACCTAATGGATTATGTGTCGTAGGTATAAAGACTGCAAGTGATGCTATCTAACATGAAGACCTCTCGTGTAATTTTCCAGTGGTGTTGTACGCGCTGAGTGCTGTGTACTTTGCTGGTGTGATGGTCCGCCTGATGCTCACGCTAACGCCAGTGGTCTGTATCCTGAGCGGCATTGCCTTCTCCCGTATCCTCGAGCTTTACCTGAAAGAGGAGGACGAGACCCCTGCTATTGACAGCGACAACGAGGAGGAGGTCTCCGGCGAGAAGAACAACCGCAATCTCTACGACAAGGTAGCGATAGACAACTGTACATTAATTTTTGTGGATATTTTAAAAGTATCCCCCCCCCCCTATCTGAAATCTGCCTGATATGCAGATTCAGCATAGATAAGGCTCTTTGGTAGAAAACACTGAGCTGTTGCTGGTGTTAACTGAGCATGCATAAAAAATAAAAAATAAATTGTCTAAGTGGATGCATGTGCATAGAAAGTTTCCATTTTGTGGACCTTGACTACCCATCAACGTACATGCAACGTAACTCTTGCAAATTCGCAGGCTGGAAAGCTGCGCAAAATGAAACACGAACAGCAGAAAGAGTCTGACGGGCTGGGAGTCAACATCCGCAGCTTGGTGGTAGTGGCTATCCTGATGCTCCTCATGATGTTCGCTGTCCACTGCACGTGGGTGACAAGCAACGCGTACTCCAGTCCCAGTATCGTGCTCGCTTCGTACACCAACGACGGGTATGTCTCTGTTATTTCTATCTACATGAGGTCTTCATACTCTCCAGATGTTTTAGAGTTTACCTACAATGGTTGATTTTGTTGTCCAATGAAATTGAACTGATACTGAATAAAGTTTTACATTTGCATCTTGTTTGTTATAGTTTTTTTTTAGGATTCAAGCCGCCAACAGAAATTGAAAACACTCAGCCTTCTCGTCTATTGGATCTTATTGGTGAATGTTGCTAGAAGGCTGAATATCAGCAATTTTTTTTGGTGGTTCTTTTCCTGAAAATACTGTCCATCTTTGCTTGGTAGACATTGCTACATACAGTGAAACTTGCTAGATGTAATATTAAGGTACAAAATCAATGTCCTGTCACCATATTCCAAATCCTAAATAGGGTTAATAATTGCTACTTTCTATTTATGCAGTTCTAGGCAAATCCTTGATGACTTCCGCGAGGCGTATTATTGGCTGTCTAAAAACACACTCGACGACGCTCGTGTCATGAGTTGGTGGGACTACGGGTATCAGATAGCGGGGATGGCAAATCGGACCACTCTAGTTGACAACAACACTTGGAACAACAGTCACATAGCACTTGTTGGCAAGGTAAGCTCTGTAAAATTGGAAACCTAGTTCTTGTACACTTTCACTTGAATGCAATTTCAAATCTGCTCTTTTATTATTTAGATGCAGAGTAAACGAAAGATATCCCCAAAACAATAAACATACATTTTTTGGTAAATTACCTAATTTTGTAATCAGCTTCCTGATATAGGTATAATCTCATTGCACGCACGCTAGCCTCTGACATTGCCACACCTCTCTTGCTTGCTCATAAATTATTGCTTTCCATTTCTATCTTACAGCTTTTACTGTCTAACTTTAATTCACACTTTAATTCTAATCACTTTTGATGTCTCGTTGTGTCCTAGGCAATGTCGTCCAATGAGAGTGAGGCATACAAGATCATGACTTCGCTCGACGTGGACTACGTGCTGGTGATATTCGGCGGCGTGATTGGTTATTCAGGCGACGACATCAACAAGTTCTTGTGGATGGTGAGGATCGCTGAGGGGGAACATCCCAAGGACATTCGAGAGAGTGACTACTTCACGGATCGCGGAGAGTTTCGAGTTGATGCCGAAGGAACCCCAACTCTGCTCAACAGCTTAATGTATAAGTTAAGCTACTACAAGTTTGGGGAGCTCAAGGTAAATAAGACATAGGACTAACACGGATCTCTTGAATTATAGAAAGCTATGTGCAGAAGTTACAACCGTGTCGTCTATTGCATCTGGCCTCCTCTAGCTTGGTCAGCTGCAATATCTTTTCCTCCGTCACCATCGAAGCGAATCTGCTATTCATACATTTTTTTTTGTGCAGATGGATTACAGAAGTCCTGCAGGATTTGACAGGACTCGCAACGTAATCATCGGTAATAAGGACTTTGATTTAACGTACCTAGAGGAGGCATATACAACTGAGCACTGGCTTGTCAGGATATACAAGTAAGTGTTTATTTAATCAGCTCTTCTTAATTGCTTTGGTACCAAGAAATATCTCTTATTTTATTTGCCTGCGTTTACAGAGTTAAAAAACCCGACGAGTTTAATCGTCCTCGAATACCGACTATAGACCGCAAGATCAAACGTCCTAAGTCGTTTGTTTCGAAGAAGGTAAGATTTGACCTGTGCCTTAGTAACAAACAAAAACACAGTTGGTGTAATGGCAGTATCTGCTCCGTGCAAAATCACTGTACTAAAATATACCTTGCAATTTGCAGACTAATAAGCGCAAGAAAGGGTCCATCAAAGATAAACCACTCGTTGTGAAAGGCAAGAAACTGAGCAACAGCCGGCCGTCGTAGTATCTACATTTTGTGCCCTCACAGTGTGCCTTGGTCCACTGAACATGCTAGTACCACGCTTAAATGTGTGGGTCAAGGAAACTTAAGGAAAACGCGTCGAATGGATGGGTGGGTGGACGGCAGGAGTAAAGATTGGATTTAAACATACTGTTAAGTTCTGTGATTATTTTAAACTGTTATAATTTATGACTATGATTATAGAAACAGAGTGACTAATAACATCCTGTTATTTTGCTGTGCCTAACATGGTGATCCAAATGACTGTCCATGAATGATAGGGTATGGCTTGATGACTGAACTGACATTTTTGAAATAAGGTAGCGGCATTGGTTTCAGCCGAGTGTCACCACGATGTGCATTTCGATGTTGAATTCTGATACTACGTTTAACATGAGCGTACAAGAGTGCCAGTGGTAGTTCAAGCTAATTGCCGATTGTGTCAAGAAGAAGAGTATTAGTTGCAAGTTATATTTGTTTGTTGCACCTTCTTTCCCTTTTGTTGCACATAACTCTCAACAACGTTTTATATCGATTATGAACAACGAGAATTCCCAATTTTGGCTATTAAAATAGCATGCAATTCACATTCTCTTGTTGGCACTTGTACAAATTGTCGGCACATTTTATTTTTGTGTTATTAATAAGGGAACCGGAAACGTTTATCCGATGTGAGATATTTCATTCAACTGCTTGCAAATCTTGGCAGAAGTCTAGGCTTTTAATTTGAACTGTAAAATTGTACCCTTCGGATTTCTTGAAATGTACACTGCGAGCAATACAATTGTTTGTTAAAATGTATCGACTTTTCCTCTATTATGCGATAATCAGTTACGCAGTGAAACATTTAAAAATGAATATTTGACAGTAATGATTCAGTAAGTGTCACTTAAACATCACCATTTACACAGTTGAAATAATTCTTTGTATTGCATCAGCTTGCCCTCAGCTGAGATTCAAATATTGCCGCATTATTCGATGTGATTAGCCAATCAGCGACAGTTACCTTTGTGCAGTGCGTCGTGTCCAAGTCGTGTCACTGAGTGCATGCGGGAATCGTGATATTAAATTATTGTCAAAAAGTATTTATCGCATTTATTATGTCGGGTGATATTGTTAATTCTGTTGGCAGTTTAGTTATCGACGAAAACGTCGAAGATGACGACATAGTGGACCCATGGAATGTGGAAAGCAAGTCTGACGCTGGCATCGATTATGACAAACTCATAAGTAAGGTTATAAAATATGTTAAAAATGCAGCAGTACGACAGAAAGAAAAGATACCGTCCTTTTACGTTATAATTTTGTATTTCAGAAAGGTTTGGTAGTTCTAAAATAGATGCCGAGCTTCTAACCCGCTTCGAGAAACTTACTGGGAAGCCAGTGCACCATCTGTTGCGGAGAGGAAAATTTTTCTCTCATCGAGACATGCACACGATCCTCAATCTGTATGAACAAGGAAAACCATTTTTCCTATACACAGGAAGAGGGCCATCATCTGGTGCCATGCATCTTGGGCATCTTATTCCATTTATAATGACTAAGTACGTAGTACCAGTGGCATTAGAACATATTCTATGATATTACTTAAAACCTCGTTGACAGTGAAATTAACGAGGTACACCAACTACGTACCAAATGAAGAATTGTGTTTTTAGAGAGCCAATTTTTGGCTTAAGCTGTTCAATTCACGTTTATGGTTTTTTTGTTATAGGTGGCTCCAAGATGTATTCAACGTACCTCTTGTCATTCAACTCACGGATGATGAAAAGTTTTTGTGGAAGGACATCAAACTGGAAGAAGCTAATAGGCTTGCATATGAAAATGCCAAAGACATAATTGCGATCGGCTTTGACGAGTCTAAGACATTTATTTTCTCTGATTTTGACTTCATTGGGTAATTAATAACATAGCTTTGCAATTGTAATATGTTTTATTTTCAATCTGCAGTATCTATCTACTTTGAATTATAAGCTGGTTCAATTTTTTAACATGCAATACATTTTTCCAGGCAGTGCCCTGCATTTTATCAGAACATGGTTCGCATCCAAAAAAGTGTCACTTTCAACCAAGTTAAGGGCATATTTGGTTTTGGTGACAGTGACTGTATTGGAAAAATCAGCTTTCCAGCAATTCAAGCTGCGCCATCATTCTCTACCAGTTTTCCTTTTATCTTCGGCAAAACTAAACTACCTTGCCTTATCCCATGCGCAATCGATCAGGATCCCTACTTTCGTATGACTCGGGATGTAGCACCGAAGCTTGGCTACCATAAGCCTGCACTGCTGCATTCATCCTTCTTCCCTGCGCTTCAGGGTGCAAAGACAAAGATGTCTGCTAGCAATCCAAACACATCGATATTCCTAACCGACACTCCAAAGCAAATAAAAAACAAGGTAAACAAGCATGCATTTTCTGGCGGCCAAGGAACTGTGGAAGAGCACAGAGAAAAAGGCGGGAATTGCGAAGTTGATATTGCCTATCAGTACCTAACTTTCTTCCTAGAAGATGATGAGCGATTGGAACAGATCCAGAAGGTAAAATGTTTTCTCCTGAACCTATTTTGTTTGTACTAAGTTAATGCAAAAATGTTTCTCTAAAGACAGTTTATTTTTAGGATTACACAAGTGGCCAGATTCTAACTGGAGAACTGAAAAAAGAACTGGTAGACTTGATCACTCCCATTATTCAAGCCCATCAGGAGAGGAGAGCAAAGGTCACCGATGAAGTATTGAAGACGTTTATGTCGCAACGGCCACTTCAGTTCAAGTCATAAAGGAATTGAAAGTGTCAGCAAAATAAATTGCAATACTCCTGCAACCACTTTTGAAATTAATAATACACAGAAGATGCTATTTTGTAGTGCAATTCTCCCTCTACTGGATAGTTGTGGATTTTACTTCCTATCCCAGAAAGTAGCAGATAATAAGTTATCTACTACTATTTTTTTTTAACACAATTTGTTTTGGAACTTTGCCTATTATTTATTTTAATTTTGTTCATACTTTGCTTCAATGAGTTTCTCTTTATCCTGTGATGTAATATTTTGCTTGGCGTTAATAAAACACGGCTCAATAGACGTCATTATTTTGAATAAGTCTTCTGGCTGTATCCTGGACCAATTACATGATACTGCCCGCGAAACATGTGTGTCATAACTATTGCATATCGTCGTGCTACCTTCGAATGTTTATACGTTCGCGTGTCGATTTTTCAGAAAACCACGTTGATGCATTTTAGGTTCAGTTTTTACTTGTGATCACTTCTTCTGACAGCTTATTAAGATTTCCTTAAAAATAGTTCATTTTGGAACTCGACTTCAAAATAAGTGTTTCATTTTCGAAAATTAGGTGCAAAGCCACAAATTATTGCGTGACGTTATTACAGTAGCTTTCAAGTTCTGTGACTCAGACCAAAATTTCAGAATTTCATAAACTAATTTTTAATGACAACACTTATGATTCGATAAGGAATTCGGTTTAATCGAAGTGTCGAAGTCAGCGGTATGAGCCATGCTAACGTGAGCATGGCTAGGCTGGCAGGTAAGAGAGCAGGGAGGGGAGAGTGTACCTGGCGTTCGGCACTGGCTCTTGGCAGGTCAGTTTGCTTTTGAACGGCAGGTGGGGAAGGTGTCAAGTCGGGTTGCCGGTGACAGGATTCCACTGACACTGATCGCCTACGTCGGTGTTTGCCAAGTGGCGTCGATTATTCCATACAGATATTTCACGGTGTCCGAAGGATTATCATTTTTAACGGTAAGAGTAATATTTTTATCTTCTGATATCTATAGGTTTTCATTACAATTTTTTAAATTTCGAAATAAGTTTACAGAAGTAGTGGATATTACGTACGTACGAAGGGTAGGCGAAGATAGCGTTTCATCTGAATTATGAAATAGATTGTTGACCATATCAATGCATTAAACAATAGATAAAGTTTAAAGAATTTTAATGAATCGGTTAAAATTAAATGTAATATCTATGGTAATATCTATTGATGTGATGATCCCACGTGCGGTTGCATTCTTTTTACAATTTCTTGATTTCGATTTACTATTATCAGCATAACTGATAAAGATCAAGTACCGAAGGGATTCATAATCCGTATTTTCAGTACATAGCTGTAACTTACGTCGATTCGGGCACCTGCTTGTGTCGCTATGTCCGAACAACATGCGTCGTCGTGCGTCACTTCACTCAGAATCAGATATGAGCTGCACCCTCATCAGCATGTTTGGTTCGTACACAAACGAAAAGGGTGTATTTGCTTTCATGGACGTAGATTGAAAAGGGCAAATCGGAGATAAAAATAAGATTCGTGATAGCTATCTCGCCGTATTTCAAGGAGCATCAGGAATCAGGATAGGTGGCTATATCCTGGCACGACTTTTAGTTCTCAAAAGTTAACTTGCATATTTTTACCTTGCTTGGGATAAGTCTATGTGCAGCTTCTTCAATTTGAAAGATGACCTCGCTCATTGACACCCTTTTACGGGCTTTTATGCAGATAAATTACCCGTGTTGTGGAAAGCTGTTGATTTTGAAATAAATTGAATTTGAATAACTCGAAATATCATCCAATCGCAAATCGCAACACGGATTCCGGCATCAAGACATGTCGCTGAAGTAGATACTGTTGCTGTCAGAGGCATTTAAGTTGAACAAACTGGCCGCGCAGTTTTGCCTCCAGCTGAAGACAAGAAAAAACTAGTACATACAAACGCTAAAAACATCTTGTAAATTATTATATTGCATAATCAAGTTGATCTGTGTTTAATAACCTGTATGGCATGGCATTTTGTGCTCGGCGTCCGCGTTTGCAGTGTCCAGTCAAGCCCCCAGGTCTGATTCTCATGGGGATCCCGTCCAGCTCGCCGAGGCGACTTGTCGTTAGTTCAATGCGCTCCTCGTCCTCGTCCTGGCGGGGTCACTTGCAGCTCACAAAACAGACTCTCCTGTTCCACACATCATTATTGCTGCCAGAGACAATTGATTCAAGTTCACATCTCTGCAGAAAAATCACGTTGCTTTAATTGTTTACGTATATTATTTATCTGTTCTCATCGACGTTACTCCGTAGAATCTTCAGCCGTGCATTACATTTGAAAGACATATTTTTTGCAATCTTCTGCTGTAATAAGCATTATAAAATTTCATCTTTAGACACGAGCCCTATACTTTGCTTTCATCGATGCGGTTTAAAAATAGTCCGCCACGTTTTCTTGCACTGTTGTACATTATATTGTACCTACTTCACTGCAATGCAACCGAGTCGGATGATTGATTCCAAAGTCGAGCACAAAATTGCGACCCGGTAGCGAAATTTTCTGTTACGTTACAAGTTGTACACGTTGATTTACACGTATTTGCCAGGATATCTGCCTCGACTAAACTAAACAAGACACGTCGAAATCAAATTAAATGCATGGTCTGCCGACCATGGTATTTGTGTCTATTTAGTATTTTACTAGGCTACGCAAATCGTTATTTCAAAGTCGAGTCTTAAAAAACAACCTCACACACATTTAAATCAGCCATTGCCCGCGAATTCATTCTAGGTTAATCATTTCTGAAGCGTGAAATCTATTCACCAGGCGAGGCGCTAATTTGCAGATACACTTATTAATAATACACTCGTATACTACTAACTGAAGCTGATAGTATTGAGGTGAGTAGAATGAAGGGCACGATGTTCTGGTACTCGGTCTGTATATAGGAGTGTACCTATGGTAGGATGGCTGGTGTTGCTGCTGCACCGCAAGTCTTAGCAATTAGCGAGCAGATAAGTCCGGATGGCGCAGGCTTGACGATGAAAAGCAGAGCAGAGCAGTCGTATTATGCATGCTGGCCAGCCGGCCGGACGGACCGAACGAACAACCGGACTGTTTTTAACGGTAAATTGTCCTGCTCTAGCTTTGCCCAGGCAGCATTGGCAACTAGCGAACCGATATAGAAACTATAAAGTACTATATTGTTTATGTTGGTGGCGAAGAGAACCGGACTATGCTGGCCATTGCCTTCTTCGGACACTTGGGAATAATTTTATGTGAGCTCTTGATTCTGCTTGAGAATTTGCAGTAGCTTAGGCATGCACACACACGATCTCGTCCTCACTCACATAGCCGTGATGGCAAGAAAAAGAGTTTACTTCAGTTCAGTTTAGCGCATTCAAAAAAATTCTTGCATGCATCCGTCAGTAATTTAAAGTTTAAATGTCAAAATATAATCGAGGCGCAAGAAGAGTGCAGCTCTACAAATCGGTGCTATTGTTATCTTAATCTCACGTCATCTTATCAAGGCACCCTTCGCTGAAACTCAATGGTCTGGGTTTATGCTTTTATAAGTGACCAGACAGTCGACTCGGTTCCAAAGAATGTAACTATCCATTCCAATCAAGGACTTGATCCTCGCTTTGTACACTGGACTTAAGTGAGGTAGTACAATCTGTGGTAGTACGTTATAAATAGAAGCTACATTTTCTTCGATCTTCGCACACCCCTGCCCCACAAGCATGATTCCCTGTTCTTACATCGTCTTATTCTTCTATCATACCGTGTATGCTAGTGCAGGTGCACACAGCAACAATGGGGAATTAATTTTTGCACGGTACGAAAGGTGCATGATAATGATTTCTATTCATGGTGCTAAACTCGTGGTAAGGCTTATCCTTCGTAGACATAAACTAGTTTATCCTAAAAATAATTACTTACCCGATCAAAATCTATTTTTTGTTGTGGTGTCATCGAAGTAGTGATGCAAACCTATTAGACGAAGACATTCTGCAAGTACACATACATATCTATATCAACACATTGTATCTGACATTTTTTTTCTCAGGTTTTCATGTGTTACATGTTCACTTTCATCATTTAACGAAAGGTAAACAGTGGTGTTATCTACATAACGACAAACACACGTAACTCTTGTATGCTGGCCATAAAATTCACCCCCCTTTGCGTTGTTAAAGGTGTTTATACGCCAAGTAACCACGCCATGATATCGAACATCGGTCGCGCTCAAAAGAAAATGTAACAAGTCATGAACAGAGCCTTGAATTAGTCGCGCACGTTAACAATTGGTAATTAATTTCAATGCATTTTCACACCTACCATTATAAGCATCCACTTTGTATATCCATGATCTATCCAGCATCACGCCGTTTTATCCGTGTTAAAGTTGTTCGGCCACATAGTCGATGTCTGTTTCCATCAACTGCTCGCCAGCATGCAATATCGGCTTAATTACGCTATTATCTCGGCAAAGTTCGTTCACTTCTCAATGAGATGCAGAAGAATGTGGAAAATGTTATTAAATCAACTTGGTTCGGTTCATGAGCGCCTTACCGTCGAGAGAGGGCTGATAATAATGTGATTTTTGATTAGCCACTTCCAGCAACGCTCGAATCCTCCTCGGGCTCCACCAGCGCTTTTGTAATTTCGTGGAGGTGCCACGTCATTCAAACAGATTATTTCCCAAGTGGCCGTTTTCAGAGCTACATTCTCCACAATAAAACGAAGTCTACGACAAAAATGTCGACTCCTTGTTAACATAATTGGGATACTTTTTACACAGCTGATTTTCACAAAATTTGAAACGCCATAGGAGTAAAATGGCTTTCGAAAGCAAACGACGACGATAATAGTAAAGAGAGTAGATTGTAGTAGGTATACACTTTGTTATTTTATCTTGGATTCGCCTTGGTTGGATGTCTTCTTTGATTTGTTCTTATAATGATCCAACCATGCGGATGATAAAATGTTTCCTCTTAATCTTACCCCACGGTTTCCGGTCATTTCGCGCTGTCAACGCGCTTGCCATGGATACGTATGGGGTCATCAATCTGCAGTCCAGTCTGGTAGAGCAATGACAAACCCACCTTTCTTGGACATCTGCAGCCAATTGAATCAATCACTTTAAGATGCCTTATTTTTCTCAGAATACCATACACGGTTGCATTCATATATACGCAGTCATCTTCCACTCTATTTCAAGGCGTTTAATTAGCACCTCACATTTTTATTTATTTATCGATTTTAATACTGATTATGACTGAATACTGATTGATTACGCGAATTAATCTTCTAATTGGGATATGCGCTATAATCGCTGCTATTTGTAGGTCTGCATGCAATTGGTCAGTCGCACCTAACTATTTTCACGAGCACAGGCGCATTATGAAACACTTTCGTGCAATTTAATGCACCACCAAATAAATGGCAAAAACCATAAGGTTACAATGGTTTTCGTTCATTCAAACTTATGCAATTTTATGAAACAGCCTTCATCTAGATTTCCAAAATTAGCGTATTGAAGAGAGCTATAAGGTCGCAAGAATGATTACGATTCAGAGCAGATAACTGCAAAGAAAAGCCTCTCTCCATGACCAAGACGTTGAAAGCACGCCTCTCATAAGAAACAGAGCGACTGGGATAATAGTGGACAATATAAAAGTTAAAACGTTCTTGCATCCTATAGGTGCTTCTTGATTAACTCTCACTGAAGCGTAAAATAGTAATTCATATTTATGAGCAATTAATTATTTGTTGTCTACGTCTTTTGTTTGACGGTAAGACACAAGAAAGTGACGAGATCTGAAAGAAGGGTCGTGCTCTTCGTTTACCCTCTGGCTAGAACGCCGACTCTCTTCGTATCGTGATCACTGCTCATGACTCCAGTTCAGAAACTTGGACGCCAAATCTGGCGCACGTCAACGGTACTACTCTTTATCTTCAAATGTGATCGTAAAGAACTATTAGGAATCTACTACATAGTTTCCACATACTAGATATACTACCTTTGAAACGTCTCGCTTTTCCTCGTGACATTTTTTTGGTTTTAGGTCAACGTTGGCAATGTTTATAGGCCTGGGCAACTCTTCTTTAGAACATGAGCACCAATCTTGTTTGACTATGAATTCTGTACCCGACTTTTATTTGCAATAAAAAGTATTTTATGAAGTCTGAAAGGCGTTGTCAAATGGGAATGGATAGAGGGTACAGATAATGCCGTGCCTTGTAACACATAACAAAAAATTTTATAGCAATTGTTAGCCTAGAAATATTTTTAGAGAAAATTCATCATTGCCATCTTAATATCATTTATCTCTTGATTTATCTTTAAATAAAATTAATAGCGAGGTGTACCTACCAATAAATGTTATTAACGTGAAACCTTGGGTTAGAAACTTTTATATATTTTTCACACTTACGGCTACGTACTCAATTTCGATACTAAACTTTTCAACAGTGCCTATTCGGTCACGAAACAAAATTTCTTCTGCCAGAATCACGCCTACAAAGATTGACGGGATCAAGCCTGAAATTAGCAACTGCAGTTGAAATAATATGCGAGCATCGGAGGTATCGTGTTTCAAATTACTGTCCTATTTAATCGTTCCAATTTATCGAATTGTTGCAACATTTTCGCGTTGAGGCGGACCGAGTTTGATGCAACAATGAATGCAGCTAATATAATCGACTCACACGATTCGATCTCCTTCGAGCATTTCATAGTCTGTCACTTTGCTCATTGGATTAGAGGCTAATTAATGCTTGCAACACCAGATCATTTTTCTTGTTCGTCGCTTTATTAATGACAAAGATTGTTCAATCGTTTATCATAAAATTATTCTTTATCGAGGCTATGCTGACCAATTGCAACCCTTGATAATGTATTCACGGACTTAGATATTACCTTGATCGAGTGAAACACAAAACAAAAATGTTACTTGATATTTCTGCACGATATTTAATCGATTGGAAAATTGGCTGAAGTAGTAGCCTTCTCCAAATTCTTTGTTCTTGTGGTTTCAGTTTTTTTTTCATCTCTGTGTTTACCTGCCTGTTTAAAATGCCGGTGAGTTAAATGCATGCCGTGATGATAAATCCCTAAAGCAAATCGGACATCAATTGGGAAGTTGGTTAAATTTTTATTTTTAAAATTGCATGGGTTGGCAAAGGATCATTTAAGCTGATCTCTAAAGGTTCTTATCGAAAAAAAAAAAATATTTTGAAATTTTGTGCTCAATTACAAAGCTATAAAATTAAGTTAATTGTTTGTAAATTCATCAAAACTATGATTATTGTCACAACGTCATTCGGGTATTCCAATTTTGTTTTGCAATTTCTGGTTTGAAACGCATTCGGCCACTACGCTGGTTTGCTACAGTTATGGTGAAATCGTTAGTGGTGTCGAAATACTGTGAAACAATTTAGTGTCCGTGAATCTCATGGTCAAGGAACCATCATTCGACAGAACACAGGGTTAAATCGGCGGCCATTCCATTAAAAAAAAATACTATTTCCAATCATAGCTTTTTTCACACACGAGTTGCGAAATGATGTGTCAATCGTTGGCACAATTTCAAATCGAGCGTTTTAACATTTTGCATCAGCATACATTTACATCATCTAACGTCGAATATTGATGGTATTGTCAATTGTGGTCTAATTAGCAATCATGATGCATGAACTAAACTGATTGTGTCTACAAATACTTCATGCTGTTACGATACTCCGCTGATATTCCGTGACCCGTTTTGAATATACTTGTATCATTTCAGACTTGAATGGTTTTGGCTTTTCATACGGCGTGGACTGGTGTTGTGGCGTGTGTTTGTATAAATGCACACCTTATATTTCAGTAAAATAATTAATATCGGGCGTATCCCTGCGTTGCTTGGAGCTGTGTCGGTCGCGCCGGAATCAGCCATGCCAGATCACCGCCGCCTACACATGGCTCGTGCACAGATAGGTCTAGGTCACTTCAGTGCGAATTCGAGTAGAAAGCCAATTGTTTCAATCTAAAAAATCACTTATCATAAATACAGAGTCATTTCTGCAGGCTCAGAAGAAATGTCATTTTGAAATCTTAGCCAATGGTTTTGACTTTTGTGTATTGCGTCCAGGTTGGTTAGGTCAGCATGAGGACATCAAGATGCAAGGAGGTGACCATGATGTGTGGTCAAGGAAATAGCTCAACGTTGCCTGCCTAGAATGGTCATGGGAGATTACGAAAATAACCAAAGCAGCCAGATATGGGGTTAAAATGGGATTTCCCGATGGCGTGGCGAAGAACTTTTCGTTCCTTGAACATTTCAATAACGTTACAAGATACGAAGTTTTCGACATTTAGGCATTGTAAAGGAAATCGAAAGTGCGAGTCATACCTACGCCCAATAGAAACAATTGTAATTATTTTCTAGCACCACTCTCAAGTTCGGGTGTGAACCAATTTCACGGTATTGACAGCGCTTGTTTGCTTTTTCTGGCATGTGTCGAAGGGAACACTGCCACGACTCACAAGACGAGTCCTTCACGAGCAGCACACGATCGGTTTTGTTGTCCACATCGATCTCGATTCCTGCGCAGCCCGCAAATTGAAGGATGCCGTGATTTTGTAATTTTCTAGTGGATGCATGAGATGAAATCGAAGCCATACTTGATCGATGACATGCTAAATCAAGGACAGTTATTGGTTTAGTTTTCCCATGGAACTCGAGAGAGTCTGTCTGCTGACTCAAAGATGCACATGATCTGTAATATCTACCGTTGTGGTCGTGTCAGTGTTCAAATCCTTTCCCTTAAAAGTTGAAGCAAACTACTACATGATTTACGACCCCGTTTCTGCATGTAAAGCAACACTTTGTTGCACCTTTATTCCTTTGAGCTTCAGTTACATATGAAAAACGAGCTGAGATTCTCCGAATGTCGATCTTACTTGATAGGACGTAGGCGTCTCGCCTGTACAGTTAGCTTGAGAAGATCTACGCAAGTTTTTGTTGAATACATTTTCAAGTGAGTGAACCCGAACCTATAATCTAAAATTCTTCACGTAGGAGGGCTAACTGGAGATTTTTTTCCCGAACAATCCGGTCCAAGAAAAATAAAGAAGAAAATACAAACAAAGCGATGATATTAGTCGTCTTGCCATGTGATCAGGCTGATCAAGCTTTAAAACTGTATTTACAGTTGGAGGTTTACTATCCTCGATAAATTCGCTAGCTTCGAAACCTAAATGAACGTAAAATCGAAAGCGCACGAAACACCTGATTAGGTGTGAATCCAGGTCATGCAGTATCGGGTATCAGCGGAGACGGATTAGCAACGATAACTCCGCTCAATCAGCTGAGAGCAAACAGGGAAATGGGGCTAAATCAAGTAGAAGCTAGCCCAGTTATGTCATTGGAATAACACATTCTTGTCATCATTCACAGTGCGTAATTTTGCAGCCCCAAACAGGCGCATATTGCACGAAACTTAAAAAAAATGTATAATAACAGAAAGCTAGTTTATGACCATACAACATGTGGTCTGCAGAGAATGCAAAATAAAACAGTAAAGCATCTGAGGCATAGCCGCAGGGACCAGCGAACTTGTATCTGCATCTAGGCCACCTAAAAGCAAAGTAAGATAATGAGATGACGATTTTTTTTATCGTTCATTAGGTAATGAACATAGAAAATCTCTTCCTACTTCGATTTCAAAAACGCCACTTCGGTGATAATGCAAATCGTCGAACAAAAATGTGTTATCGCAAAATTTTTAGTGACAGTATTAAACCAAAACGTAATCGCACAATATTTGTATTTGTTCAATTCAGTGCAGTTGTCATAACCAGAGGTGAACACGTTCGGATAAATCATAAGGATCGTGTTCATCGAGAGCGTTTATTTGGAAGACGATGGCGTCGTCACTCCTTCCCACGTGACACGACGCAGAGTCAGCTATTGCTGTGACAAACTGGCGGCCATTATCCGCAAGGCGGCGTTTGTCTTTCTTTCTCTCATTCGCGATTGCAGTATGACATCCTGAATCCTGATTTTAATTTATGATTCGATACGAACACAATACAATAACCCTGGCCAGCGATCACGCTCCATGCTCGATCATCCAGACAATGCCCATATAGCACGATCATGTAAAGACGGCGTAAGGTCACCGTGTATGTGCTTATTTATTCCTAAATAATATATGTTATTGCATCAATACAAGGGAGGAATGAACTTTCGTGAATTCTTCACTTTTTCATGTTTGATGTTGTATAATATGTATTTTTTAAATTATATATATAAGTATATATATACCTATGGAGATAACACTGTCACAAATGCATTTTACATATAAGAATTGAATTACGCATACCCATAACAATATAATACAATGCTAATGCAGTTCTGGTCCATAAAAGGATAAACAAAGTGCATTATCAAATCCTATCTCTCTTGTTACAATTATACTTGTCTCGATGCAATTTATGTCTTCGTGGACGTTCTTGTTGAAAATGATAGTCCACAAATCACCGTTCGATTAATATTTCATAAGTTACTGTCTACACACTATTTATGAATGCATTTTTTCCGTGTAGCAAAAAAGAATTGTGATTATAAAATCACAGGTGAAGTACCACCCCGGAAAAGGCGTGATTTTAACATTTAAACGGTGATTTATATTGTAATATCCATTTCAGTTTTTCGAGCAGATCTGCATGCGACTTGATATCTGTTGTGAGAATCATCCTTTAAAAGTTGAAATCATTAAAATAATATCAATTTCCGTTCTCCATTCGTTCCATTTTGCGCTCAAATCAATCGTATCAGGTTTCCTATTAAATATAACTCAGCGAAATTGCGTTCCTCTTTCTAATCGTGCATCATTCATAACTTTTTAGTCGTGCACAATGCTAATTTTGCCTCCGAGTGTACTCTAAGAAGCGCATCAAAGCTTGAAATGTCAACACGAAAAGGTCATCTACTTGAGTTGCAATGTTTTGTGTAATAAAGGGTGAAAATGTTTTCCATTCAAACGCATGGAAAACAAACGGATTCCTGACGTAGCGTTAAATATTGTGACAAAAGCATAAACTTATCAACGGTTTATTGACAAAATGGACAAAGAACCATTCCCCTAAAAATACAATGCGGTTTAAAAGCTATTTTATTGACTCGTTTATACTGGCACTTATCATCAATTCTGAACGGACATGGTGCGAACGTCAAATTGGGTTTTGTGACCAATCGGACGTTGCTCCACAGAATGTACCCTTCGTTCTTGAAATAGTGTAAATGGTGAACCTCTTGACTAACACTCGCCGTTTGAACTCAAACTGTTTGGCAATCTAAGTGCCTTCGAGCGCACATTTTGCATCGATTTCATGCACCTGCATTACCTGCAATTATGTGAGCACTGAGCACTTATGTGCACATCTTTGACTCGCGTTCTGCTATTATAAAAATTGGCGTTTTATTTCTTGTACGCTAGAAAATGGTTACCAAGACGTGTACGTACATTAGAAGTCTTCTTTCAACTTTCAATTTTCCGTTCTTCATTTTCCACCTATTTATACTAAATTTACGGTATTTGGTGATGAGTATATGCACTACGTATTAAAATTTAATTATATTTCAGTTAAGGAGCTTTAGTTAAATGCCAAAGACACTAATACGAATAGTGAGCGTCAAAAGAAAGTAAAATGCAATAATTACGGTGCGGAACACAAGTTACATAATCTTGTTCGAGTAAAAAAAAAGAGCGGGTTGAGAATCAGCGCGAAACGAGAAATTTGAGGTGTTCGGGGTTGAGATTTTCTATCATCATGCATATGTCACACGCTGGACTTTGATTTAAAATCCATGTATCACTTACAATCTGAATTCTCCAGTCATGGGCATTATACATTATAAAGGATGAAAGTAAATATGTTCAGACAATTAAAGGTAATAGGTATGCATCTCCGTAGACAGCCCATGGACGACATCATTTATGTCGTGTGCATGGAAGAAAGTAATTGGCAGTCAGTAAATAAAACATACATTCACATTGGTAAATACTACATGTAGAACTGCAAGGATACAATGTCTATCCATCCAGAAAATGTTGTTATTTAAATTAAACATTCGCTATAATGTACACGGTAGGTACTCACTCGTTGAAAACCATTTTGACATACGTACAAATAGACAATTCTACTGCGATTAATTATGCCATTGCTCAATTCTAGTGCGTGGCATTGTTGTTTGGATTCACATTTGGATAACCTCGGTCCATTTTGCTGCGTTTCAAATAATGGAAAATTGTTTTATCAACTAATTACCATCCAGGGTTGGACTATCATTGTTGTGAATCGCAAAAGCGTGGCGCATGACCAGGCTATCTGCTATTGGGAACTGTGTTCGGAATCTAAAAACGGTTTACGCACACGGTACTGTACTCCGTTCAGCGAGAATACTTTTCCGGCAGAGGCACCACCGGTCGTTTTGGGGTGACATGCAGTCCAACTGCCTTTTTTAAAAACACTACACATTTCTCCGCTGATATCCACCATTTGACTTTGCTCTAAAGCTTTGTTTGTGCCAAGATCTTTTGTTTTCGATTTATAATCAGCATTCTTCTGCTTAGTACAGCATACGTGAGAATAATGTTTTTCAGATATAAAAATTATTTTGAAAACCCACCATTAAAATCATTATTGCAATCCCAGCCATGAGTATGTAGCATCGAGATTCGCCTCTCACTGGCCATGGACTGTATGCATGCGTACAGTTTCGTGTTTTAAACGACGAAAATGCGGGTACGCTAACGGGACTCACATAAGCAGCTGCATATATTTAAATTGTTCTGTTACGAATACTCATTCGGTTTTTATTCGAACGAGAGATTTTTTCAAATGCATAGAATTAGAAGCAATTAGCGAAAAACACGGCGTGATTTCTCGTGTGCTCTAGACATGTGGCATGCTTCAGGTTGATTTATTTTTTTCTACTTAGACTCGATGCAAATGAGAGTCGAATAGACGAAGAGCTATTTTCAAAGAATGTGCATGCAAGAGAACGTGGCATGCAGTCTTGTCTTGGTCTCTTGAACCTAGAGATTCAGACAGGGTACCTATACGGTGTAGACTGACCGATGCAGCCTTATGGCAATGGAAAGCATCTTACGATCGATGGTCCTTACTCTACGCTTGAAGATATCATGTAGTCCGTTATTTCGGCGAAAGTAACCCTCGGGCCGAAAGTCGCATGTAAGATAATTGAATTTCAATTCTTATGAAACCTGAGTATGGTATTGTAAAAATCACATTTTGGGACGACATGCATCAGCGCATTAAACTTCCTTACATGACTTCGAGCAATTGCTATTTTATGCTAACAAAGTTACATGGAATAGTCGTGATATCTCATATGGTTTCTTTTTTTTTCGTGTATACTTCATGCATGCTCTTATAAGAAGCCTATGCTAGGCGCTGTTTTCTCGTCTTTTTCTCGAGGAAGAAATCCGCGAGGAATCAACGAACTTTAAAAACTATCATCTGCTGCATGCGTCTGCCTGATGAACTTTGATATTAGTGCAACTGACAGACATCAATTTAATATGATGACTTTCATGTTTCAATATTTTAATAATACAAACAAACCAAACCTTTTTTGTTTTCGAGGATTAGAAAAAAAACACACACACATGCACACATGCACATTTCACAATTGAGTAGCAAGTACTCATTAACATCAATTATTGGTGATAACTACTTTCTAAAATAATTTGCATGAGCATGAAGCATAAGTAAAACTTTTAAAAAACGCGATCGAAAATTCCTCAAGCCTGATAACACTTCCCTCAATCAATTCACGGATTGATAGTTTTGCAAAACAAACAAAAAAATCGCGATATTTCCCATTAATATCTGCTTATGTGGTGAAGTGGAGTGAAAAAACAGACTGCTGTTGATCTGAGCTACATATTTCTCGATGATATCTCGGGCTTGGGCTGTGACCGTGCCTCAGTTCGCACATAATGCTAGGGCGTAGGTGACCGCACGGTATTCTGGCAAACACAAGAACATTGTACCTAGAAACAGAACATGCAAGACGTCGACTTGTCACATCTGTACGTTATTCAACAACACATTCAAAAGCAGCTAGAACCTTTCATTATAAATATGACCCAGGGCGTCGCATCTTTTTCTAGCTTATAATTTGCACCAAGGTCTAATCTCAAATGATTTACATTGTATTCTTCTTTCTTTTTGTAATTTGTGTTCCACGTTGGCCCTCGCCGGCACGTGACAACATTTTTTCTCATTAAATAATATGTATATGTGTCTCTCTTTTTGTACAACGGAAAAATCGTGTCTTCTTCTTGTCACTCGTAACGTAAGAACCTTCGTGTCGATTGTCGTTTAAACCTTTCACCATAGAAAACCCAATTTTATATTAACTTAGTTATAATTACTTTTTGCTTAAGTTAATTCAACCCTATTTTTTATCTTGTTAATCGAAAAAACACAGTTCACGAAACAGCTTTTGGACAGAGCGTGAACAATAACAACTTTTCATTATCAAGATCACGCTAAACAAACTAAAATCCATCCGGGTCGTGTTAGTGTGCCTTACTTCCTTTCTTACCTTGACATAGAAATAATTTAAACTGCGAGCATTTAAACACATGGGAATGATTCCATTCTAGAATAATGCTAATTCAACGACGGCCTTTGAGAAAGCTGCGCACTAGACAAGAAACGCAATGAAATAGTAGAAATTTGAAATGTTATAGTGTCAACGGTCCTTAAGCTTGCAAACGAACAATCGCAGGCACTCATTGATTCGCACCTTCTGCAATATAATTTAATCCAGCGTTTAGTTAGGTATTCGTGCTAAGTTGATGTGTGTTCGCTGGGCCATGGCGGAATCTGATTGAAACCTGGTTGATCGTTACAGTAGCATAAACAACCGTCATTTCTCTTCATCTCGCTGGGTACACTTACTTAAAGCTATCGATCATGTAATCTATTCTTGATTAATGACCATAAGAAAAGTTACAAGCAAGAAATATTAGTCAAATCATCTTGTTGCTTTTAATGAAGTTTGAAGCTTTCCTGAGGCAGGAAAATATGTATTTTTAGTAAATTCTCTTAATAGTATAGGTATGCTATTCGTTACTTCATGTGTATAATTGAACCGGCTGGACCGGCATTGCAGCGGCATTGAACCGGCATGGGCCATTCTGTATAAAACCTGTATAAACAAGCATCAAACAGCAAAAATGAAATTTTGTGCTGTACACAAATTTCGCTGGAAACGTTTATAGCAGCTTATAAATAGTGGGAGGGGTCGTAATGCCTTTAGCAGATGGTAAATTTTCTTCGAACTAATTTAAGTATAAGGTACAAACGCTGTTGATATTAATTGCCAGCTAACAAGTGATCGTCTTCTTCACATTGTTCTATCAGCGAACGGATAGTAGAATAGTGAAGAAGATAGAAGAGTATTCCGTGAAGCGATTATTTCTTTAGCAGTGCGCGACCGACGTGGTGCTGGAGTCTACTGCCGCCGTGGTCGCCCATGCGTTCAAATCTCCATACTGCTCATTATGAATGTAAACGTCCCAACCGCCGCGCGCAAAAACAATAATTACGCCAATGCATCTTGCAAGATTTGCAAGTGTAATTGTTGCTTGAACACAAGGTCGCGAAATTAACACGTTGTACAAGTGAGATTATCTGTAACCAGCGATTTCTGTGCGGTAGCAAAGTGTAACAAGAGATCGTTAAAATTGTATTTCATAATAAATAGGTTATCTACTTTATTCATTTTTGAGTGGGTAAGCCAATAAGACATACGGATTTAAATAAAATGTATTCTACTTTCGAAAATAAGTTTGATCTGTCAATCATGAGACGTGTGGGTTTTCGGTACATACATATCGTCCATGTGTCAAATCCATATGTCAGTTCTACTAGCTGCTGGATCCTGGTATATCATATGCGTTTTTTCTTAATTTGTGGTTCCAGCATGATTCGCCACTTTATATACCGACCAGCTTTCTTTCTCCGATCTTAATTAGGCTCTCTGTCTTAGCGCACTTGAGGCCAGCATCAGCTTTGTCTCCTTCGACAACAAACATGCAAACGGTATTCTGTTTGCCGAGTGCACATCAAAGTCAAGCAGCACTCGGGAGCAGCAGCAATGAGTCTGTGCTCCAGTCCAGTCTAGGGCAGATCTCTGTTAGAATGTGTTACCACAAACCCGCTTCGATCATCTCCCGAAGACATCGTGCAATGTTGCCAAGCGTCAAGTCGTTGCCTTCTATCATTCTTCTACACTTACATGACTGCATGGACATCTGTGAGTAAGGGATATTGATTTCACTCGGAGCAGATGATTGATTAGATTTCGCCTTGATCCCTAATAGCATATTTGAACAATAATAAAATAGGCTATGCTGACCGTGCGTTGTGCTGTACCAAGAAGGTTGGAGGTTCGTGCGTGGCCCTTGGCGATCTGGAAGATAGGATTAACCTTCGCCATTGTGCCCATTCAAGTTACATTTTGATTGATTTTTCTTCGAGCCGAAGGGAATAACAATTTTACTTTTTTTTTATTCATCATTCCTTACATAACACAATAACGATGTCACTGTCATTGTCACTATCACTGTCAATGATGAAAGTCTGAAAATTAATGTCCATTCGTTGTTTCTTCCTGTGTATGTGTGTGTGTGTGTGGTAAACATTTCTGAATAAGAAGATGGCTGATATTATAATTCACAGTTTTGTTAGTGATTGGGCCCATTATCCCTCGGAATGCGACGCTTTGTAAATGACTATGGGTTTGGATATCATTGTTCAGACATATTATGCAGACGGCTAGCGCCTTGCGAGATGAGTCTAATATCCGGCCATTGTGTCTCAATGAGCAGAAATATATTTCCATAACCGTGTGTCTTGGGGAGACGAGAAGGAGGTACTGACTCTGGCTGACTTTCAAAGACGTCGGCACTGCAGCGCTCCGGAAATAGTCGATGCAATCCTCATAGAAATCAAGTTTAAGGCTGGGGTCGCGGGATCCGATCAATGATGCAATGACCCTCTGCTCGCTACACCAGAGAAACGTGATTGAAATAAGTAATTATCGTCAAATAAACGAGTTAACGACATTCCTCAGCAAGCAGTCATACGTGTAAGTTTGAGAAGACAATTGATAAGACATTGTGTTGTTAAATTCGATTCATCATCGAAGGGAATTAGAAAATTCTTGTACGGCATGGAAGAAAATTGCGGGAAATAAGCGTTCTACGTTCAATTCCAATTGATTAAATCGTGGAATTTCTTCCGTGTTACGCGTTAAGACACAGATCAGTAAAGAAGTAAACATATCGTATGTAATGAAGGTACTGACAATAGTGGACAAGACACAAATAAATCTTGCCGATAAAAAAAACCAGCGAGAACGCAAAGAAACGTACCTCTACAGCTGACAGGCTCGCGAGAATGACTCCAGTTTTTTTGTGATAATTTTCCACGATTGATCGATGATTCGTGAATCACATTGTGCTTACCATGTCACAGCGGTTGACCGCATTAGTCACACCTGGTTTAACACTAATTCCAGTACCAAAACATCTCGCATTTTTATTACTACCTTCATTTATCATTTAATTTCCCTCACCCGGTCCCATATTTATACGCTATGGCGATTTCGATTTATATAATATCACTTGAATATGCTACGCAGTGCGTAACTTGTAACCTAGATCGGTGCACGCGCTCCTGTATTAAGCCTTCCATCTGTCAAGTTCACAGGGTAGAGTACTTAAAAGTAGAGTGATATGAGAAGATTTTAAACCCACGCGCTAGGAAGAGCATTATCTATGTCACCTAGTAACTCGGACGATAAAAATCTTGTAAAAAGCTTCTTTTGTTGAAAACAAAACGGTTTAACGAAACGGTTTAATGCTATGGGTAAATGGACCAACAAGAAATGGTTAGAATGCCTAAGTTGCTGAAGGTGTGAGGACACACACATGTAGTACACAAACTGTGATATTGTTGGGTGGTTAAATCATTGCGATTATAGGTATTGCCAGAGGGCTGACGTCAATGTTGAACATTCTGTAGAGCAAACGAACGTGGTAACGGTAGGTGCTACCCGATGGCGCTTGTGACCGTCGTCTTTATCTAACCTCCATAGTTAACTAATTGAGACTTAGAATATCAGTACATGTATATATCAATCATTGAGGTAAGCATGATTAAAGATTAATTTTGCTTACACTAGTCTCAAATGCGAGTATTATGCGAGAAATATCGAAGCGAAATTTCTTAACACTCAAAACGATGGTGTTTCCAGCCATTGGCATCCTCCATTTTGTCGATAAAATAGCCATTTGGCGGCTAATTTTTGCGAGGTCTGTTTAACATTATCGCTGCGACAGAGCGGATAAAGGAAATAACATATGAAAATTGTACACCGGCCACTTTAACATCATACTGGTTTTTGCACAGCATGCGAGGTGCGTGTCTCGCTCTGCCACGAGTTATTTATCAAAGCACACAAATCCGATCCGATCTGGATGATAAGAACTAAGAAGAGAAAGTTTCGGTCAGATAAGATCACAATTGTATTAACCTCTCAATTCAAATAATGCGACGCCGCGCGAAGAAGTCAACCCATAAATCAGTCATCATGAGCTTAACACTTATTTAAATCAAAGAATATCTTATATCACGTACTAGTGGAACTAATGTCTTCTAAAGAAAGATGGCGTACATTAATAACAACTAGGAATGATAAAGAAGTGTAATTCATGGCCATCCTTTTAGCGGATGAACAATAAGTATTGTATAACATGGTCCAAGGTCTAGAAACGTAATTTACCAAGTCTGTTAAATTTGATGGGACCCTATCATAATCAGCGCGACGAGCAAGGGCCGTGTAAGAAGGTGTATTTGCTTGGCACACGTGCGACGCTGCCATGGAACAGACAATTGAACAAGCCGGGTGGCCAGAAACTTCATACCAGCAGAGATTGTCAAATTAGTCTGCCAGATTGATATTATTGTCGACAGAAATAGATATGATCAAAATTTGACCATGGAAATGATCTTTCTTATTTTGATACAGGAATTATATACAGGTAAAAATCAAACTCGTGATGAATTATGTCACATGACAGTCATCATTGCATTCGGTGCGCTGCGAAGTTTTCTTGTCGTTATTTCAAAGGGAAAATATGCGCGATCGTTCTTTTCTTAGTTAGAATTTGCAAGCATCTTTCCACGTTTTGTGCTGGTATTCACGTTTACAACCAGCAGCTATGGTGACGTTCTCGTCTTGCTTCGAAAAATCGTGATTTAACACTAAAATTGTTACTTCTTAACCACTTTTCGCTATTATATGAAACGTAATAATAACAATAATAGCAATGATCGTTTCCAGTTGAACATAAACCAAGTCTGCGCCGACCGCAATGAATTATTGCTGTTCTTGTGGTTTGTCGACTCCTTTCAATAAACCAAAGAGTTATGCACATCACTTATCTTCTAGTGTACATTGTTGTTGAACATCTTAGTAGGTACAAAGCTTTTCGAAAATAGCGCTGCAATGGAGTACTGGTAGGCAGTGTACCATATTCGGTTATATATATTTGCGACAAAACATGAAAGTCGTGAGTGAACTGTACTTTGTTAGCAAAATTTAAATGCTATTTACTTTTTGGGTTTCATTTTCCAGCTTTGAAATGGATCCAAAAATGTTTTAAGTTACAGGTTTAGTTAGTAAATGGGCCTTTTGTTTAGAACTATACACAGATAAGTTGAATGATGTTCTTGCCTCTACAATCCTTCGTTCCTTTCTTCCTCTTTGTAATTTGTTCTAAAAGACGTGGCCCCAATTTCCCAAAACCATCCCTGTGTTTCGGGGGAGCTTTTTGGTCAATGGTTAGCACCACGCTGCAGCGTCCTTGGACGAAAGGGAAGAAGGCAAAGTCAGTGGCATGAGTTGATCGGGTTCAAGGTCGACCTGAGACCATCTGAGCCTAGCCGAGCGCGGCGAAACCGGTCAGCAACTCGCATTCTTGTCATTGTTGCAGTGCCCGACTCGGTCCAAAGATCAACCAACATCTTTCTACAAGCCATTCACATTGAATTTCAAATGCCAATCGATCAATTTAGGATTTGTCAGGGATTCTCTGATATGGTGCAATTATTTGGAGGAAAAAGTGCAATGAAATCAGTGGTTACGTGCCTAGGTCGTAAGTTTGGTAATTTTTCTGTAAAATGTTTTTCAATTTGTGTGATTGCTCAACGGCGTGCAATATTTTTTGATTTTTTGACGAGTCACTTGCATTTCAAATGGCATTACCTTTAGTAGCGAGTTGCAGCATATGTCGAAAGACAAATGAATTTGAAAAACCAAACAAACACCCACACATTCTTTCGCTCGTGTTTGTCTCGTTATTACAGTTATATGGTTTACAAACCAGGATAAAACCAAGCTTAACACCACAAATCAATCGATCGATGATTGTGAAAACAGCTGTCTCGATACTCATTTCTCCAATATTTCACCGTTGTCGTTGTTATTCCGTCGCGCATTGATCTCACCGCACCCGATCTGGCGCGCTGGCCACCCAAACCAACTCCAAAATCTTCGATTCATTCAGAGAGATTTCCAATTTTCAATAGTCATGGCACACATGTAAAGCCACATGTTTTTTACTAACCTATATCTCATGAATCCAAAAAGGGCGGGTGGTCCGATCTTGGTGAATTTTCACTGTTTTTTTGTGTAGCTTGTTTCCAAGTGTCCGCCTACACGGATTCGGTGTGTGTATCTATTGTCTCCTGACATACTTATTGGTTAGCTCTGTCCCTGCGTGGGATGACATGTTAGTGCTTACTCATTTTAGCGCTGCATCGAAGGATAAGTACACGCGCACTCTCACTATTGGTTAGCAACTTGCATCGCCCATTGTATATGTCGTTGTGTTAGCATCGGTGCCAACTCTTGCAAAGTTTCCATCTTCTTGAAAACAATTAATTCCGTTGAGAGTTTCCTTAAATCTTGTTAACACACAAATTTTGAATCATCATCTTTCAGACTCATCCAACTCAAATTAATCTTCGAAGAAAAAGCGCATAAATGTAAAGAAAGTCTTATAATTATCGATGACATCGTTTATAAATGGGCCAACACACAACACTGGAATCTACTTGTGTTTAATTTCGTTTAGACATTACTTTTGAATAAATAACCTCGCAAGGCATATTTGAAATTTTACAATGATGCGTCACAAAATGAGCGTTGCTGTTTTTTTCTTCTTTTCCACGCTTTGAACAGGATTCGGCGAATTGCGGCGGAAGGTGGTAAGAAGAATTCAGTCTAGCATCACGGCAATCGTCGGGTCCGTTGCTGCAGCGGACGCGGACGCGAGCACTGCAGGCACCACTACCGCGGCCGGCACGGCTCATTAATTACTGATTACGAGCTGCTAATTAACACGCTAAACGCTGCACATCGGTTTACGGAAAGCCAACGAATACAATCAACTTTAAAGCCAGCAATCGAACGGCTAATATCTTCCACTCTTCTCACTTAGCAGGCGATATATGACCAAATTAGAAAATTCCGTTTGCCAAATTCCAACGCTCCCAGTGGCTTGACACATGGCACCGTTTCGCGTGGTTCCGTTTTGACGAGCCTTTTCGAAGGAAGCATCTATTGCGATCTCTAGTGCAATCAACAGGTTGCTTCCTTCCTCTGATGTCTGGCCCGTGTGGGCGAAATAGGTCAGCCTAAAAGAAACGAGTCTCCGCTAATTTCGAACCCAGCTCAAGTTCAACATGACGTGGCCATTGATATTCAAGTGTTACGTCTCCAAATCTCGCAAAACAACATTCCAAACTACACTTACAAATGTTTAGCCAATTAAATTTTGTCTGCTAGTAAAGAGTTATTGACTTAGGGCGTGCACATCGATTCCAGGATTCAGTCCGAAAGATCCGGTGTGCGTTTTCGCTTCGTCTGTACTTACAATCTATTATTTATTGTATTATTTCGTGGAGTATTGAAAGTAAGAGACAGAAGCTGTGATCGCGGTTGAGTGCTCCCAGGTGTGAACGCCTCTCAGTCGATAGTAACCACGACTAAGAGGCTAGACCTGAGAATCGGCATGGTGTCGTAGATAGGGCACCGAATGACTTCAGGATAGTCTTCCACATCTGAAGTGGCATGGTGCAACAGGGACCGTGATAGGGTTTAATTGATATACAACCAATCTGCGTAAGCCCGGAAGACATGTTCCTCAGGGACTCGGGGTATCGACCACTGGCCTCCAGAGGCCATCGGCCATGGGCTTGTTCAAGTTCAACTCTGTTTTTGTGGGTTTCGTGATGGAAGACCGGCGATTTGTATTAATTAACAATTTAATAAAACCTTAGCGAGTTTCTTTTGTGACTTGAGCTGCGAACAAGTACTTAATTATGGAAATGTATTGTGAAATGTATCACTTGGCTGAGTAAAGTTGAGTTGTTTCGACTTCGAGGAAGGATCGAGGAAGAAGATTTTTTTTTTCTTCGATTGAATTATTAATCGGAATTTTTCTGTGAATCAGTGGACAATATAGGCATGTTTTCCGCTATCTGACTACAATTAACCGCATTTTCACAAAGTCTTACCCTTGGTGCACGATGGCATTGACCACGAGTACGAGTTCGAGACACGAGAATCTTCTCATGAGGCAGAATGCTCGATTTTAGTTTATAAAGGTTAAAAATCGTAATTTTTGTATTCATGATAATGATATGATATAATTTAACATTGCTCATTATATAATACCAGCCTATTGTACCGATCACAACGTGACGAACACTCCATTTGAACATAATCATAATACTAATCCCGCCAATCTCAAACCTATCATTTCTAAATTAGCATTAAAAAGTCGCTCATTATAGTTCAATAACGTTTTTAGAAACGAACTGCTTAATCCTACAGTCATGATATATTTCCCCATTTGATGAGAGCGCAAAGCATCATAAGACTGAGCTAATATTGCACAGTCTTATGCACAGATCGGGAGCGACTGCTTTTATATCAACCCTCACCTTTGCACGTCACGACTTATTCAGTTTTGTAATTGGGGAGCGAGTCTTTGTCTTGCCCTATGACCATCATCGTGTCGGGCACGCCCCACCGCGGAAATGACCGAAATGAGGCCACAATTGACTCCAGTTCCAAACACACAACTTCCCGCATCTTTTGATATCCCCACGCTTGAATACTGACAGTGATTCACCGTATAAATACGTTGATTAGAGATTGATAATAGAAGCGATTGCTTTCTTTCTACATGACTTCCATTCAATCGAACAAAAATCAGGCTGCACCATGAAACAAGAGTGATAAGATTAGAATAGAGAGAGTAATAATACCACTGCTCTGTGCTGAAACCAAAAGTAATAGTTTTGAAATCACTTTGGCCCCCCGAAGCTGCAGTATCACGCTGGCAATTTAGCCCCAAGAGCCACGATAGAATGCATTCGATTCGATTCTTCCTGATACACTTTTTATTTAATTAGACGTGCATGTTTTTTCTTTCCCCTTCGTTATGTTAACAGAACTTGACAGCTGTCGTTCTATACTGCTACATGATAACTAGGCGCGCATGATATAGCGGGGCCTGAAATTAATTTACGGAAGTTCCAATTGTATTCTGTAATTCTTGAGGAAACATCGTGTATAGAAACGAAATCGGAATTAGCTCCTAACAAATTAATGAAGCAGTTTGTGTAAAAGCGGTTACATTCGTATTATACGGAATATTATACCACTAATTTAATTGCTTAGCATGAAATTTTTTGACAGGCATATCGTGATATAAATATACCATAACCGTATCGTGGTATAGGTGGGTCGATAAGTGCCTACAATCAGATAAAAATACCATGCCTTCATTGGGAAAAAAGTAGATTGTAGTTTTCTTGATTTGGCATCAAATTAGCCACCATGCGCTAGCACGAAAGCTTCTTTGCATTATTGGCGCAGACAACGCGAAATCGTCAAAGTGAAATTTCTATAATTTTCCGATGTACGGGAAATCGGTTGATTTTGAAAGTTCAAATGTTCAGTATATCTTTAAAGTATTTACGAGTCTGAAACTTAATTTTTCACTGTTAATGCTCATCTCACTTAGCCTGAGAGGCGGACGGGCTATACCAAAGTCGATAAAAATAAAGATTTCCGCTAAGGCAAGCTGTCAAGTGCCAATCTTGTTCGATTCCCTAGGAATACCATGGATTTCCCTAGAGATTTTTTCCCAGTGGACACCTAAAAAGCAGGAAAATATCTCCTTAACTGACGTCTGTGTTTTCCTCGATTGCAGATGCCAGCAAGGTGAGCCGATGGCGGCTACGGACGGACAGATAGTAGTCGCGGCGTCGCGTTGGGCGGAGGAGGGCCACTCCTTGCGCGAGTTCGTCGCCAAACATTCTCTTCCGGCCGTCGTCAAGATCACAAAAGGTCAATACGGCGGCCTTGGGGTGCCCACCCTACCCAACCCGGGACTCCAATCGACGGCGCTGCTCGTCTCCGCGGGGCGACGTCACAAAATCGCAGCGCAAGCCATCAAGATCAAGGAAGGGCGTCGCGTGGTCAGCGTCGGTCCCAGACTCGCCATACCCGACACATACCAAGGCTTCTTCGAGTTGCTAAGCGAAGAGGGTCGCGCCGGTCGATGCATCGAGACCGTCACCGAGCTGTCGCGAAGGCGGCTTGAGTCTGGGTGTCTGGTCAGGGAAGCCATCCGAGCCATCGTCGCAAGGGTCGACGTCGACGGCAGCATTACTGCCGACGGCGCCCGGACCGTTGCTTCGGGGGAGACGCTGGTCCCGGCAGGCGAGGTCACGCTCGGCGGGTCCAAGGGACGCTACTTGCGGTGCACGGACTCCAGAGGGGACAGCGTCTTGCTGGGGCTAGAGCAGAGAGGGCGGTTTAGCGCGTTGGCCAAGGAAGACCACATCAGCGGCGTGCATTCGGCGAGGAATCTCCTGCGCAAGAGGCTGCCGCTAACCGTGCGCCTTGTTCATGGCAGCCCCCCGCGAGGGCTTAAGAGTCCTGTGCACTTCGTGCCGGAGCTGCGGTTACTGGCGACGTTCGAGGAGGAGCACGTGTTTGCACTGCCACTCAACAAAGAGGCCGGCGTCGTGATCGCGCTGCCCCTGGCTGCACCGCTCAAGCTGCAGCGCACGCGTAATAGCGAGCAGCTGCGCGGGCTGCGCGAGTTCCAGCGCCTAGTCGACAAGTGCGGACGCCTCACCGCTGACGTCGCCGACCACATGCACGTGCTGGACGGCAAGCTCGGCGACGCCAAAGCGCTGCGCCTCTGCTCGACGAAGACGCCGGCCATCAAGACGGGATACATGCTGCGGAGGAGCGCCTCCTCCGACTCGGCCTATCATAGGGTTCGGGACGAAAACCGTCCCCCTGTCGACGACTACGACGAGATTGACCAGATTTACGACTACGTCCGCGGATTCGCGCCCTTACCCAAGAACATCCGATCACCGTGGTCGGACTCGACGGACTCAGGGAGTGGACCGGCGCCGTTATCGCCGAGCTCTGCACCCGGTCACATTGCCTTATTGACGGACACGAAACCCGAGCCGCCGCCCATAGAAACGATCCCAACCAAGAAGATGTCCCTTCCTCCAAAAGGCGCGCCGAAAGCCGAGAAACGCACCCGGCGAGGTGCGTCCACGATAGCCGCTAGTGACCCGAAGGTAGAAACCATTCCTCCGAAACTATACGTGAAGAACACGCAACGGGGCCGGCTATTTCGACAGAAGAGCGAGTCCCCCCTGAAAGAGCAGCCCCCCGGCGGACTGACCAAGTCGGGCTCGCCAATCTTCAATGTGCGCTACAAGTCGCTGAGCAACCTGCACCAGGGCATGGAGATGGACGGCACGCTCGACTCCAGCCACTCCGGAGGACGCACTTCAGGGGACTCCGGTACTAAACTCCCAGAGAAGCGCTCGAGGCGACTCAGCCGGCCGCGCTCGTTGACCAACCTCGTGTGGGAACTGCGGGGTGGAAACGCGCCGCCGCCACCGCCCCCTACCGAACGCAAGAAGAGCTCCTCGAAGTTGACCCTCGGGGGGCACAAGCGCGTCGGCACTCTCTACCTGTGATCAAACTGCATCGGTAAGCGTTACAGCAAGAAGCTGGTGTAGATCATTATAATTGAATGATATCTTAGGCGATACTGCAACCTGGCCTTTGCGTCGATAGTGCTCAATGCTACTGCTCGAGGGGTGTGGCGAATGATTACCATAGCTCGACCTGGATAGCTGTTCATACAACACGTTCTGTGATTAGAAAATGACAGGAAATCATAAACGCAATGCCACGTCGCGGTATACTGAATGAGAACGAGAGTTGTTAGGAATCGTTATCCCGTAGATAGGTAGTGTACCTTTGGTATGGTTGTCGGTAGATTGCCGATCGAAACAATTCAGAGACACGTGATGTGGCATTGTGACGACTGTTGGTCACATGCAATGTACTGTTACTAATTAGAATATCCTGGCTGGACTGAACCTGAGCATGCGTAGTGTAGTGTAGTGTAGTGGAAGGGAGTTGTTGAACTAACTTTAATGCACGCATAATAATAATAATGATGGTGTGCAGTTTAAAAGTTTGAACAGATTCTCTTGGCTACCATCTTCTCTGTATTAACCCCGGAGCATCACATGATTTGAATGCAGACACGCAACCGTAGCGCATAACCGTTTAGTTTTCAATTTCATCCTAGTTATAAAACGAAATTACAATAATCTTCTGCGGGCTGCAGCCTATTTAATGGCCCATGCAAGACTCTACGGTATCATTTTAATTTATGAGCCGGAGGGTTGCCGGGTCTTCAAGTCTAACGTTTCCTCTACAAACTAATCATCTTGTTCGACCCGACGAGGCCTTATCCGTGACTTTCTGTCACGCGGACGTCTGGCAATGACTTTTCTTGTTCGAATAGTAAACTATACATATGTCCAGCTTTGCCCCAAAAGTCCTATTGTGTTGATGCTATTATTGAAATGTTGCAGAAAATCTAAAATTGCTATAGCGGTAAAATGAGGATGACAATAGATTTTTGTTTAATGTCTCTCTCATCAGACGCTTTCATAAACAAAGTTTTGTCTTGGAAATTCGCTCCGTGGAAATCTAAAATTGAATTTTAACAGTTTCAGCGGAAACAATGTCGTAAAGAAACGTTCGCGCTTGTGCTGGCTAAATCGAGGAAAAAATTGCTGTACAGTTTGTTGAATATTTCATGACAATTCAATTGGTGTCGTGAGCGTTGATGGAAAATATAACCCAAAAATAAAGATCCTGTACCCGTTTGTTCGCTATCAGTGTATTCCATTGTCTCGAAAACGAAAAAAAAAAGATCTAAACGCAGGCCTGAGAGTGGAACTGTTACATAAATTACAGTGCCGATGCACATTACCGCGCGCGAACTAAGAGGTGTGAGAATTAGGAATATGGAGTAAACAAATCAGTAATTGTATTGTGTAACTTTCACCCTTCCTCGATGGCACGCGGCCCGTAAGTGTCTCTCGACAAGCCATGGGAACTCGACGCTCGTATCTCTCACCGAATTACAGAACATGGCATTATTTCAATTATCAATTACCACATCTGCGATTGTTTTAGAGGAAATTATTGCCCGACTAACCTACAGAGCGAGTATGAAAATAACAGAGAATTTTTTCTTATCTTTGTGCAAATTTCTGTATTTATTATTGATCTATCGCCTTGATATGCATGCTTGCATTTCCCAATAGTAGTTTATTTGTTATGCAATACATATGCAGGAGTAATACGCCCTCGGGCCTATCGCTTTTTACAAGGCCCTTTTTGGAGCCACCCTTTTAAAACTCTGATTTGAAGGGGAAAGACCACAAGTGATTTTAGATCGATTTTTCTAGAGATTTTCTAGCCATATTTTCTGGAATTAATATGCTAGAATTTAAATGTGCAGTCGATATAGAATTTAACTATGAAACAACCGGATTTTTCGCAATAATTTCTCTGCTTTCCAAAATGAAAAAAAAACTCACACTTTTTAGCCAAGTTCAGGATCATTCTTACCTTAAATGTAGGTCCGTTATAACTCTGGAAAATTTGGTATATTTCCCGACTCTTTCACTCTCAATTTGTGACTTTTGTTTCTCTAAAAACTCAAATACCTGGATAGAGCATAGCATCCAGCATGTATCCCATGAGAGAAGATTCCTCATCAAAGCCTCCTGTATGAATTTATTTCCACTAGCTCTTATGGAAAATTTGATCATGATGGCTTTATAAATGGCACCTTCTCTCATGGAATAGGCTACACAACGTTCGAGTCAAAAAAACAAAAAAACAAAAAAAACTTCACGGATACTTTCCCTTGAAGGCGCCCTCTCAAAATGTTTGGATTTGAGAATCCAAGAAGCGTTCGATTTTACCTTTTTATAAATATTTCTCCCGATCACTATACTTTATTCCATTCCTATTTCTAAACATTCCAATTTAATAGCAATAGATTAAATATTTTTCACCTTAAGGTCTACCGCAAAGTTATTTTTGATAAAAATGCTCCCCTAAAGATCTTCACAGAATTTTAACACCTTTTGTTTTTAAGTAAAAAAAATGCGTATGCTTGTTGTTTTCTAAAAACTCCACCACAAATTACACATTGATCGTAGCCGCACGACGTAAAATATCATTAAATTGGCTGTACAAGAGAATCTATGACCACATATAGTACCTATGTGGTAGCCTGCGATGGCAATCTCTGGACACATTCTGTCACGTAGCCAATACGCCAATACGCCGTCCGGTTTGCTGCTGTCTAAGTAAAAGTATACTTCAATCACATGGTAGAACAACCATGCATCATTACACAACGCAACGTTATTATTATTCACACTGCATTCATTTGGAACTTAGAACCACAGTATAAGTGAAAAACTTGTGGCTGAAAAGTTGACCGCTTTAACAGAAATGTGCAAAAATCATTGATTATATTCTGGTTTTTGCTTCGAGTGAATACAAATTTGAACTCCAGTACACATAGACGTGTAATAGCTCACCTAGTCATTATTTTCTCCTATAATGCCATTCAATTTAGAAAAAATCCAAGTCCAAATTAAATTTACGCCTCAATTAAGTTCTGGCAATGATGTATTTTCAGCATTTTCGCAGCTAAAACATTCTGCTTCCTACAGAAAGCAAACAACCTCGACAGCTGTTGAATAAAAAAAAAACGTTCAAGAGATTCGTATACGGCTCAGGGTGAAGACTGAAGACCCTACTTTCGGATCTTCGCATTTCACATCAAATTACTTTTCCACTATACCTGCAATTTGCTGTTATTCCATTAAAGTTTTACGTTCTAGCCTACCTCCCAAAAGTTCGTTAATATTCGCAGTAGAGTAGCCATTTTATAGCTCAATTTGGAGAGCCATGCGGATACTATTAAAAAATATGTTATTCAGCTAGGAGGTCTATCGGTTCATACCTCAAATTAGTTTGAAAGTTCGCTATTTTATTCTGTTATATGCTTTTAATTTAATTCCCACACCAGGAGAGTCAGACATCAATCTTACAGATCCATTTCGAGCGATACTAAAACTGAAAGACCCAGTAAAACCACAATCATAATCTCAAACTGTATTGGAGAGAAGTCACGACTCCAGCTACCGTTTTGTCCGTGATCACAAATCGTATCTGAAAAACAGAACCTCTTTTTATATACTGCCGCTTCTTCAAGATTTACCTCGACTCGGATTACATTTTACAGTATATTGTTTTCGTTACATCTTGTATGCACTTGCCGTACACATCATTTCATGCAGCCAGACGCCGGTTATGCAAATGAAACGAGTTAAAACACTAGTAGATTTCAAATGGGTACCAGCCATCATTGACCGACCAAGAACTCCAGCCAGTACATATCTGTGTGTGTGTATATAGTTGAGTGACCTCGTGCTTCCTCGTGCTGTTCGTCGCCGGAAGTGAGGGTGGTTGCTTACCGGAAGAAGGCAGATATTGTCATTCATTCAGCCCTCCATCATTGCTGGCACTCTAACACACCTGTATGTTTTTTGCACATTACACATTGTTATCAAATCAACATTCTGTGATATTGTCCGCAGAAGCGGGCTTGTTAAAAGCAGCTGTCCATGTGAGACATGCGAACTCTGCTGAACTTTGGTATGAAAAATCTACAAAAACATTCTTCTTGCACAGGTTTGCGTATGTTCACTTTACGGAAAACAATATCCCACATGTACTTTTTTTTAGATCGTTCTTTTGCATTCACTGTTCAATAACCTCTCCGTTTTTACCATGCTTACCTCCTCGTGGTAAAACATAACCACATGCTACTTATTTTAAAGAAAAGGATGGAAATCGAGAAAAGGTAAACACGTATGTAGCCAGCTATCCACTTATCGCACCAACATTTCGAATCGATATGATCGCTTCAGACATTATTTGCCGTCTTTAAAGTGCCGAGTACCGATTGCACCGTGGAGTCGATGGCAAAGAGTGGTAAATGTGTAGGTAAATAGTTGCCATGAGTGGTGATTCTGCTGAAATATGAAAGCCGTTAAAATTCATAACGCTGCAAATTATTCTGAATGATACAATCATCCATAATAAAATGATTATTGCATCCCAATTCCAAGGTGATTATGAACTTCTTTATAAAGATGTCCAAGGTAGACTAGTCTTTTTCAAATGCAATGTCAAAGAAAAATAAGTACGCAACGTAGAGAAGCTGTTTTTTTTTCTTTTCTTGTTCTTCCTTTGATGATTGATCACGGAACAGTTTTTTTTTAATTGTATTCCATTTTGAGCAACGAATTTGGCCGCAGTTGGGCTTCGGTTTTTACCAATTATTACAGTCTCATCCTGTATCGATTCCACTATGCAAGCCCTCGAAGAAGAAGACTGTTGGCTAGCTTGACCTCAGCCAGCCTAAGCTTTTTCAAATCAATCCCGCGACTTGCGAAACTTAATTAAAATGTCACGTGGCATCACGATCGCTTGTCTCGGCCCATTGAAATCGGTCGATGAAAATAATAAGATCATCTTTATTTTCCAAACTTCTTTCAGTACCTGGATGATGTTATTATTAATGGCGTGATGAAAGGCATGCGAGATGACGATGTCGACAGGTTGCAGAAGGCATCAACGGCTTGGCATATTTGTTGACGTGGTCTTGTGATGGGCGCTGGGCCAGTGTCCCGTCGTCTGACTGATTAAATTTCATGTTTGCCTCAGATAAACAACATCCCTTTTTTAATTGCCAGCGACGAAGGAAATGGGCTTTGACACGAGACGATTTCCTAGGCTTGTCAGTCATTTTAATCGATCACAACCTCGTCGACCGACAACATTTCTGAAAACATTTCGTTGTCAAGTTCAAGAATACAGACCCAAACTTACACTTTTTTGTGTGTGTTTCTTGAATGGAAACGGAGAAAGCTACGAGCAATTATTTCCTCTGATTACGGATGTGTACAAAACGAATGATAGTCACGGGATTCCGACTTATTACAACAAGCGTGTTTGTCGTTATCCCATCCATTGAAGTTACTTTGTACAAGCGGGCACGGGTCTAGCTAATAGATCATGATCCAGCCAGGACTCCATGTTAGTAAATTACCCTCAACGGCAAGAACATAAAACATTTGGAGTCGCGTAATATCCCCTTACCGGACTCCACGCTGCGTGCTCGGCTGTGAGATCGCGGAGACGCCGCGACGCTCGAGACGCCGGCTTCGCGGCCTTCCGTCGTTATTTTCTGCAACACGCCAGCCCAATTTTTAAGTTGGTACATATTTTTAGGAACACAAACTAACAAATCACAATGTTTTTGTTTTCAGATGGATGGTGTTGCTAAGAATCGTCAGGCGAAGGTCTTGAATCGTTTTGAAAAAGAAAATAACATTAGAAAAGTTATTTCATCGGATTGGACGCATGAAGAATGGTTTACTATAATAAAATATATTCAATTTCGCAATGTTAATCTAATCGTACCTACAAATACGAACTTAATTTCGTATTGTAAAAGTTCGCATATGTTTGGTATCAGGCAATATTTAAATGCGCGGCGGTCTTAAAAAAAAACTAATCAAAAACCCATATTTAGAACGCGCTGGTGTACGAGTGGTACGCTGAAGACACGAGTGTACTTTCACAGTCATGCCACCTGTCGGTCGGCACCTCTGAACGCACAGTAAATGTAAAACAGAATCAAATTTGTTATTGATAAGATGATTGGTGCGCACAAAATCGACTCTCTTGTATACAATATCTAGCAAAATGCTAATTCAATTGTCATCGTCGCATTGTAATTTGTACTATATTATAATATTATGACTACATATTATATACCTATTTAGGGCGAAGGCTTGAAATCCCCTTTACTTTAATTTTGTATTATCGTTGTGACAACAAATCAAGGATTGATAGCTTTCAAAATGGGCATAATTTAAATGGTTAAGGGATTTCAATGCAGTTCATTATCAGACTAAGCATTTTGCCTATATTATAGTATAACAAAAAAGTGATATCAATACTGATTATCGCTGTAGAGTTTCGCTATTGATTCTTGTGTAATACGTGTAGTGCGAACAGCTGGCGTGCTAGCGGCGAGTCCACTGACAATTTGGTAGAGATTGTGGATTTCGAGCCTTCGATTTTACATACCTATGTAGCGACTGGTATAGCTTTGTATTGCTGGTGTACTATTGAGCTGCTTCAGTCAACCTCAACCATTAGATTGATTTTGATTTATCTCATTGAATTAGATACATAAATTATAGGAAATGTGTTGCAAAGTTCTCACGATTGTATGGAGAAAATACTAGCATTGTATGCGAGAAGAATTCCAATACAAAATGTCGCCAAGTATGATAAGTTTTATTAATATTTTCTCAAAGCTTAAGGGATCGCCATAATATTCATTATTCCCTACGTCGTTAGTATGAAAGTGTTAACGCTTTTTAACACCAACTTAATTATTCGCAAATATTATAAATATTTGAAACTGTATCAAAAATCAGTTTTTGAATTCAAGTCATTTTCCTCTTTTACTTCTTTAGTAATTAGTTATTTTATTTGTTTTTTTATATGATACGTGAATGAATGTTTACGCATAACCGCTAAGAATATACCTGTGTTTTCTTTAATATTTTTAAATTTGTTTAAATGATTTTTGGGCATCCCAAATTTTAACAAAATGTGTGATCGCTGTCGTTCAGAATAAAGATTAAATAAAAACTGTGCAAACGTTTTCTCAACTCTCTACAAACAAAAGAAATGCGAAAAGGTCATAGCGTATCTTGGATCCGAGCAAGCGGATGTCATTCCGACGTCTTCGAATGTGCGGCTAGCCATCAATCATTTAGCTCGCCATTGATTTTCCATCAGTGTAAATCACAACGCAAAATAAAGATAAGCATTCTATTATTGATACCTGGCGAGATCAGCGGAAAGAAGCGTCAAAAACCAACTTTTTCATAGCAAATAACGACCATATTTTTTAATATTCAGAAAAGACAATAAATGTTACAACTGTACGATGCAAGATGTTTTTCATCTTCTTCCGCGGGTCAATTCTTCGATCAGTAATTCCTTATACAAGCCAGGGTTAAACTGCTAGGTCAAGAACAGACATTTACTCATTCCTTGAGAGTCTGATGCAGCGATGATAATGACGGAGAGAATGATTAGTAATCTCAGCTTGAAAAGATGGACAGCATTCCATACCGCAAGTTCATTTCCTCATATAGCATCCTTTTTATATTAACGAAAAAAACCATCATCCAAGGCGTCTACACAGTACTCAGCCAATGATTTTCAAATGACCAAACAAACAACGAAAGGTATAAATACAATTATTCGCTGTGACGGCATCGTCCATTAACCAGCGATGGCATGTCCTTGCAAGTTTTGCATCGCAGACCAGCACGTAGAATATTCAGGCGTCGTTGCAAGGTGAGAGGTGAGATTCGTTGGTGACCTCTTGTCAGGATCCCTAACGGACAACGTAGAAGTGGTCGAAGCTTGGACCAACGATCGGTCATCCGCCGCACCATCGAGCAAGGCACGACGCCCATGGTTATTGTGTCCAAGAGCCGAGTGCCCTCTATGCTAGAGTCTGCTCTGTCGATGCTATGAGAGCGCCTTGGACACTTCATTTACCGTATCGTCTGCACGAGCGAATTCACTTGTTATCTTCGATGGATGCATGGAAACGTGGGACAACTAGAACTTCTACCGGCAATGAGTTTGGAATCGCCCATCTGATGACATTTTCATTTCTTGTGCTAAGAAAACGGTGCTTTTTCATTTTATTGCTTGATTTTGTGGGAAGAAAGACGATAGGTATGTATTATTGTAGATGTTGAGATACAAAATGTTCTAAATGGTTGCATTACATAAATTTATGATTTCTTGCTTGATAAAATCGGCATTTGTGTAGTAAGTCGGTTATATAGCTTATCCTTGAAGAGAATTCGTACATTATCATGGTAATTATGGTATAGCCACAAAATTATCTATTTACCAACATTTGCGGTTGAGCAGTAAATGAACTCTGCCGTTTCCGTAAAAACACATTTCCTGATTGCCGGTGTGAAATATATCGCTCTGATTGTCGCCCATTGATCACAGCTGACTGGTGAGTCGTAGGTATATGCGAGGCCAAATGACCCCACCCTGGAATGAGCGTGACGCGACCCGCGGGAGCCTAACAGTAAAGGGTGCCGGGAAATTGAAAGGAAGGAGCCAATTAAGTAATGAGATTCAGTAATAATTCGTTCGTGAGGTGCAGGCTATTTATAAATTACAATGCACACGATTAATTAATGGTGCAATTTACAAGCCTGAATACACATGGGATAGCGTGGTTTACCATCATTAGGTACACGGATTAGGCTGGATAGGTCAGATTTTTTTCTGGGTAACCTAATTTATTCCGCCAAATGAAACGAAGGACGAAAGAAGAGGATTCATTTGAAGCCGCAACAGATAGTCTGTTGTAGGTTTTTTGTCCGGAAATTGTAGGCGTAAAAATTAGAGTTTGTAAACGAGATCGTTGGTTATTAATATAAATCACTTTTAATTACGAAATGTACTGACTTGGAGTTTTTGTGAATGGTCGATTATGGTCAGTGGAGATCACATTACATGTATCCTAGCGTTACTTGAATGCCGACTCACAATTAAATTGCAGAAATTATACAATACATCTAATATACAACAACAACAAAAAAAAAACGCTCGCATTGGCATTCTACTATGGAACAGTGATATTTTACACCCTGTATTGTAACACAATTATGAAACCACACCCTATGATGTCACTGTCGTTCTCTCTCAGAGCACCAAGTGGGATGAAAATACGAAAATGCGAGGTATAGGTATACTTAAATACTTAGCGAAGTCCAACGTCCAAGAGAGTGTAATTTTACTGAAAGCTTTTCAATGTCAGCCTTAAATTGTTTCCTCCATATAAACACGAATAACAATTACTGATAAAATTGTAATAAAATTGACAGCCATGGAGTAGGGCACTAACATAACTCCGAATTTCATTCATCAGGGTTCTATTATTGACAAGACACGCAACCACACAGACTGGAGGTTTTGCTATGTGGGCAAAGAAGTAACATCCGATTTCGCGCTGCGTACAACCACGAAAGCCAACAAGGTCCCAATTTTAAAATGTTCGAATTTATCATCTCGTTTCAAACATGAAAAATGTTCTGATGATTCGAATGCCACACGGGTTTTTATTGATTTGTTATTGAATTAACAGGGCGTCCATGAACTCTTTCAGTACCTGTACGGACCTATGGACAGTCGGAAAAATATTTTGATCTATAATCATATTTATTATATTAAAGTGGACAAAGAAAGGGCTTATTATATCGTCATCGATGATGTCACTTAAAATTATCGATAATAGTCATGTTTGTAACAAGATGATTGTTGGAGACTTCTAATTACACACTGGATGCTTTCAATGCTAGAATTAGCCTTGGGAAAAAGATGTGCATTTTGACTTCAAGGTAAAAACAACGAAATACCCTGCTACGATTCTCCTATGGACCCAGAGTGTTTACCTGTTTTGTTCCCAGGACATTGAAAAGGTATCGGAGGAAAGATAAGTGACCCATTACCTGTTGATAATTCCCTATGCAACTGAAACAACGTATGAAATAAACATCTTGCAGAATCCATGACTGCTGTAGCTGGCTGTCTTTTGAAAATCTTGTTTGTTTTTCTTTGTCTTTTAGTCGCTATAGACGAAAAATCACTGAACTCATGTCTCCATGCTGTGCACATCCTACCGACACCTACTTTTTCAACGTCATTTTCGTGTGGTGAGATGAACATGGTCGATCACCAAAATGTGGAGGACATTCACCCATGGTACGGCAGTTCTTTTCTTAACGCTCTGATCGAATATAAAGTCATCTATCGAAAGATGTCACGACTTACAGAAATCGAAAAAAAAATGGCATGTAACTATTGGCCGCCAGCTGACGATGAGAACTCATTTTTCTGCATCCGTCTTGCGTCTGAAATAGCTGAAGAATGTCGCGTAGTGATGTAATCATACGTGTTTGTAATTATGGTAATTACAATATTACAAAGGATTAACCAGGGGTGCTGGTGCCCTCATAGTATCATGGGATAGTGTTAGTTTACTGTGAGGGCTGGATTTGCATAAGTCGATTTGTGTTGATAGTCAAACATTTCATCTTACATGAGTGTATAGATATACCGTACACTTTATGCTATCACACATGATCATTGCATTATTGGTTCAGATACAAAATGAGGTAACCTTTTGGTCATTTTCTAGTATGAGGTAATATGCATGGCGACATATATCCGTAACGGAGAATACTCAGCACTCTCTTAAGAAACGCTTAGCTGATGTCATTGTTAAGCTATGGGATCTTTAGCTATAGGAATCGACTCTCCAGCATCTGACCACCTAGCCAAGCCTGGAGCTTTGTTTTCTTATACCCCAGAAGATAAACTCTTTGTAGAAGAGCCACAAATAGAATTCGCATTTTCTTTGGATCAAAAAGTAAAATTTTACAGACCTAATTATTTTGAAAATATCTTTCAGCATCGTTAGAAGACATGTTTAGAAGTCTTGATAAGAATGAAGCCCCTCCCCTTCACCTGAAGAGTTCTATTTTGATTGCAAATAGGTTCAAGGCAATGAATAATGCAAATAAATAAAAAAATATATAATTAGTTGGAGCTCATAGTTATACAGGGTATTTCGAAACGGGAACTGCAAGCTTAAATTTAAGAAGAAATACAAATTTGGGCTCGGATGGGGCTTCCTATTTAATTTAACAATGAAAACCCCAAAAAAAATCACGTAAGTTCAAAATTCAATCGCTTCAGTAACTTATGTGGTTCATCTGCAGCTGGATCACTTTTTTTAGGGTCATTGGCTGAAAAAGTGAATGTTGCAAAAAGATGGATTTCAAATTTACCATAAATAATTTTTAATTATTATGAACTTTTACAAAAATAAGGCACACCAAAATTTTCATCATCAACGTTTTTCAACGTGCCATGCAAACACCCAACTTCCAATATCACGACCTTCCAAACGCCGATCAAAATATCTAGCTAGAAACATTGACAGCGAAATCAGCACAGTGTGCTGGCATTTGTTCTTCTGATTGTTGACATCGGAGAGTGTATAGTTGCAGTGGAAAGGTTGGGGTAGCTGGTCACTTCCTGCATGTCCGAGCCGATGAAGGGGAAATATTGTACCCTACCGCTTGACCAAGCCTGCAAGGTAAGAAATAACAACCGTCAACCCAACAGAAATTTCACCAAACTGTTCAGAAGATACTTGAGTTTGCACAGGTAAAAATTTTGATTAAATAAGTTTCACAAGTTTGGAAGTTAATCTTAACTTACAATTGTAAGCAATGCGCCTTCGTCAAAGTTTTGTTGAAAGCTGATTACGCTCGGTGTTTCGCCCGACTGACCCTTGATGAAACAGCTGGAACCAAGATCGAGAATTTCTTGTAAGATTCTCACAACAAATCTGCACAATAATGCTTGCCTTCAGCAGAAAGTAAATTAACTTACCCAGGTGAAACGTGGACAAATGATTTGATTGCTGTCCTGAACACAGCAATGATGTTTGATTCACGAAACATTACTGCCAAGTATAGTCCGGTTCTGTCCCACACCATGGAAAGAACCGGTCCACCAACACTAGAACACGCACAAAAACACCGCTGTAAATATGAAAGACCAATGATGTGAACCTACAAAAACTTAACCAAATTATGTCTAATGCTTATTTTTAGTCTAAATTTTGATAATCATGGCAATCAATTAGTAATTGAGAATCTAATGGGCTGAACAAAAATTACCCAGAACAAATAGTTGAAAAAAAAGTAATTCTGCTAATACTCCTCACCACTCTCCATCCTCCAGTTCCAGCCGAGAGAGATCTATCACAGGCAGTGCTTTCACAATTTCATTCTCGTCAACCGTCTTGAAGACTGCGTCGAAGGGCTTGAACGTCAGCGAGTAGATCAGCGGTTCGTCAGTGGTAGTAAACAGCAACACAGAGCTGCACGGTCCCCAGCATGCAGCCTGGACGCGACCAGACATTACAGTCCAGTGTTCAGAGCTCCACCTGCTTGTCTCCCAGACCCTGCACAGAGCCAAACGGTAAGTCAGTTATATTTTTTAAGAATTTTCCAATGAATCAAATAAAACTACGACTCAATACCAAATTGATTGCAAACATTAAATGTATTTACTCTGGCCTATCATCGAGATATCGTCACATTGTTAAAACGTTTTTGGTTAACCCGCTGTAACATATCTTAGGCCATGAGACAGCAAGAGGGTTATGATATTTGTTCTTCTCCAGCGTACAAACCTGAAAACCATGCCCCCAGAGGCAGAAAACACGCGTGATGTGTCGGGAGACCACGTGACTAGCGCCACTCCGCCACCGCCAAGCTTGTGCAACGGTGCAGCCAACTCCATAGCAACGTCCCAGACGTACATCGTTGTGTCCACCGCTGACGCAGACAGCAACAAGTCTCCCTAAAAAAAATTGTGGTTTTGAACGAAGAAACCCCACAGCCTCATATCATACTCATAGCCAATTTCTGTTTTAGAATTCTATGCAGCCAAAGGCATCTTAGCCCAAAGAAAGGTAAATGCTAGATAATTAGCATCCAAGCGTTTGAAGATGTCCTCACATTAGCACTCCATGCAAGGCTGGTGACAGGTGCGTGATTGGCTCGCTTCAGCAATGTAGCGCAGCCAGGGGACGGCCGCAAAACCACGGAAACAGGATCCACGTGCCACATCAGGACACCGACTTTACATCCTACGGCTAGCTCTGATGCTGAAAGTGGTCTGTCGGGAAAATAGTGGCATCAGTTCACACATCTGCACGATCAATGAAATCGAAATACATGTTTTTCTCAGGTAAAAAAAATGAGACAGAACTTAACGATGATTTGTCTTATTGGGACAGTGTAAAAGACAATGGTGCTTTTAAATAATAGTAAGACAAACAAAATTTGTATAGGATTGGCAAAGTGGTTCAGAGCCGTGAGTAGCCGTTGTAGTATTGTAAATTCTATCTCTTACCGATAACCAAACACCTAATTAACCCATTAATAGCAGTAGATACACCATCAATTTATTTTCCCTAGATCTGTATTTGTCGACATGAGACAACAACTAACATTTAAAGACAGGAAGGTCATACCTCCATGCAATGCACATGACCTCTTGTTGGTCTTTTGACTTAAGAACAGGAACAACTGCGTTATCAACGCTGTACACTCGAATAGAATCGCCAGCAACAGCGCACGCCAGCTTGGTGATGTGTGGGTGCCATGCAAGGCATCGCACCGGACTCTTGTCCCAGTCTCGGGTCTGCGACATGCTGCGCCAGGTCAACGCATTTCCATTCTGCCAACATCAAACAGTAACTGTAATATTTTGCCCCAAGTGCTAGAATACCTAATGCTGAAAAAGGGTATAGGTACGCTACGCCTTAAGCCTTATTTCCACTTGGGTGCAAACTGCAAACGGCGTAGTGTATCCGGCGATTAGAATTGTTTGAAATATGAATAGATATTTTACGTGTTCTTGTGTAGCAATTCTTTTGAGAGCATAAGCAGGAAAGTAAAAATTAAGCAGATGGTTGGACACCTACTGGAAGCCTCCAAGCATTGTGGAAAATGTATTAAGTAAAAGATTGTAGCAAGAATATTTGGGAACTTACCCGTATCTGAGGAAGAAAATTGGTAATGCATCCTGCAATTTGCAATAAATTTGTGACACAATATGTGACAGCAGGGTGCAGTTGATTTCTATCTGACTCTTCAGCTAGAAGGCGCATAGAGGACCGAAATCCTTGACTAACCCTAGAAAAAAGAAGTACACTTAGGTCTCAAATATTTGTTTAGAGAAAAAATAAATATGAATTATAGACAGAAATTCCTTAAATTGATCTTACCAAACATTAAAGAATCTTTTAAGTAGTGGCTCAGCAACAGGCAAAAAAATAGGACGAGAATCTTCTCTTAAAAGTGATGGATTAAGCAGCTCTTGAGTGATTACAATAGGTGGATGTTTCGCTACCTGAAAAATTAGACCAAAAACTTGATGTTAGTTTTACCAACCTACCTACAGCCACAGCTTGCTACATTCTAAGGTGACTTACCGAATGTGTGAATGTAAGTATGTTTGCATACTCAATGGGCATAGAGTGGAGTCGGCCCTCCATTTCACACAATAAAACATGTCCCTCTGGAGTTATGGGAGGAAATCCAAACAGAGAACAAATTGCCATTATAGTAATAATTGCTTCTGAGACTTACTGCAAGAGAAAGAACATGATCTTTATTTGGATAATGGTTTATTAATATGTACTTTGCATCAGGTACTTCTACTAGAGAGTAACATACCTAAATTGTACACTATGCTAATCAGGCCAATATGGCTCGATTTAAATCACACTCATATTTTCTAACAGAAATACTCTGTGCCTTACTCGAATTAACTTAATCTAATTTTTCTTTAACTACACTAGACTACTAGACAGACCAATGGCAATGCACTGGGGACAGCTCTGGGTTGAAGTAGTATGTATGGGTTTCCAGAGGGTCACTTGGGCAAATATGTCGAATGAATAATCACTTGTTAACAATCACACGGTACAGGAAATGACAAGATATCCAACAGCAACTCATTCGGCATCGTAACTCAATCAACCCACAGATCACATAGTAATAGACACAAAGAAACACAGGCACTAAATATGCTTACCACTATTAAAGGAAGATAGTATTTAACTTATCACACCAGTAGTCGTTTGACTGAATTCTCATGAACATAACCAAACACAACCATTGACAAGAAACATAACCTCCAATAACCTGACAGCCGGTTGTCTTTGCCCTTGACTGTCTTAAAAAAGTCCCTAAAAGTATCTAAAACAAGCAAATTATTTTAAGAATAAATATCTTTAACCTACATTAGATTAATTTCAGTACACAATATCGGATTTGCTCCACGTTTGTGGCAGGATTTTTACAAAAATTAGCAGTGCGCGGGCTTCGAACCATACGAAGGCGCGATCACGTGAGCAACCATTAATGTGATGTTGCCATCACATCATGCGATGATATCTCATTGTCGAGCAACTAAACATAGTTAAAAGAGCAACGAAAATTGATCTAGAACTTGGAGCTAAATAGGTAGCAGGAATTGTGATATTATATCTAAATTCAGTTTATAAACGATTTATTTTCAATAAAAAAAAAAAACATTCGGCATTTTACCTCCCATTTATTTAAAAATACGAGCCGGTATACCCAACCACTGGCAACTCAGCGTGTTGCCTGTCACGTGACGCAACGTCGCCTTCTAGCAAAGTGACAGCACATTTCAACTATGGCAGACGTGGTAAAAGAAGCTGCCTCACAAATCCATGAAAACTTAACACAAAATGACGGTAATGCTACCGCGAGAATACCTGCAACTCCCGAAGGAATGGCAGTTGCATACGGAAGTCTTGTTATCATGGCTTTACTTCCCATTTTCTTCGGTGCATTCCGCTCAGTCAAGCACCATACGGAGCAAAAGGTACGATCGCAGGTATGATCACCAAACTACATGCTTAGAATTAAATGCATGCCAACAATATACATTATCGCAATTGCCTTCTTTCGGTTCGAGAGGGCAATTTTTATTTAGGCTGACGCATTACTATCATTTCATAGATTTAGTAGATTCATAGATTTTTAGAAAATGTAAGTTTCTGACTAGTGATTCGGCAATCATGCCACATCTACCAGCAGGCTAAGTCGCCTGTTAGAGAAAAAAGGTTTTGATAGTTGACCGTCCCTCAGACCTAATCTTAGCACTAGTTTTGGTAAAAGTGTGCTAAGCCGCCGCACTTGTGACGTCCAAGCATTAGACCAAGCTCTTGAAATTGATGCCATGCTAGGCATCAGTGGGGACTAAGAAATATGTCCCGGCCAAACCCCTGTCAAAATTTGGTCAGGGCAGACGTTAAGGTGCCCGGTACATGTATGGCACCCACTGTTCGTTAGCACCCTCAGCAAATGATCAAGAAACCAAAACAAATGACCACCTGTCAAATAGCCGCAATTCCGCACAGTAGGTACAGCCCGACTGAATTCACACTACAACTACATACAAAAAAGACTTTGCTGCAAATGTCTCCAAATAAATGATATCAGATAGGTAGGATTGCAATGAATGCTCATGAGAGCAGGGGATCCAAAATCAGAATCAGTCAATTACGTTGGCATCTTTTAGAGATTCATGAGATAATATTCAGAGAAAATTGGATCCTACTAATGTTTGGACAATATCTCATTGTGAAAAAAGGTTTTAACGCTACACTTCTTTTGGAGGGATATGTTATACCTATCTTATTGTCCTTGTTGGATTTCGGATCGGTCTTCTGTGCCAGTCGTATAGTGAGTAGTGACAATACCATTTTCGGTCATACCATTGAAATTCCATGAAGAATAAAACAATGGCAGCCCCTTACTGTATTGTGCTATCATACTTAAAATGTTTATAATTTATAGTCACTTTAAAATTATCTTAATTTATATCATTTGATAAATGACATCTTTAATCCACGACACAATATCAATTTTATTTTAGGAGTCTGGTGAGAAACCTGAAACTATGACGACAAAAGATGCTGCACTCTTTCCGCTTATAGCTAGCGGTGCTCTTTTCGGCCTTTATATATTCTTCCAGGTAAATCAAGAGTTATATGAGTTATTTATTTATGACGATTTAAATTCAAGAGTTCTTGGACTTGGGTATACTAGATATTATTTTTAATACATGTTATATTACTTTCAGTTGTTTTCCAAGGAATACATAAATTTGCTATTATCTGGCTACTTCTTCTTTCTTGGGATACTAGCACTTTGCCACCTGATGAGGTAAGCTCCTCCAAATCAATTTATTTTTCTTTAGATTTTTTTCTGACTTTCGAAATACTTCAATGGCATGATTTTTACTACTTTCAGCCCCATCATCAGTCGCCTAGTTCCTGCGGCTATCCCCAACGTTCCGTTCCACCTCCACTTCAGCCAAGGAGGACCAGATGGTGATGAAGATCTCATCAATTATCGCTTCTCCTCACACGATCTAGTCTGCTTAGCCTGCTGCTCCGTTGTAGGCGCATGGTACCTGCTCAAAAAAGTAAGTGACACCTACTGCTAATGTAGCCAGGCACCTAGGTGTTTGCTCCTCATTTCTTGGTCATGGGATGCACCTACTGCTGCACCCCAATGCCATTCCATATTTGTTGCAGCTAGGCAATGTGAAGTTTATTAGAAATTATGATTTTGACAAACTATCATGTGGTAATACTAACCCTAGGAAAGACCCTACTTGTTAATTTTTGACATAGATACAGCAAACCTACAAAATATGGAAGAGAATGGAATGGTATTGACGGCATGCTTAAAAGACGCTCCTTTAACTACAATTAATCCCAAGTATGTCTGCAATACTGCCTACCTGGGTACAATGGCAATATCTTGCCACATTTCAGACATTCCAGGCATTGCATTCAGACATTTCTTTTTGTACAAATCATCTAAAAAGTCTAAAATCTGTAAATGGTATTATAATGAACAACTTCAATTTCCAGCTGCAAATTTGTCATCTAAATACAATCTTATATTTTACCCTTCAAGTTCAAACATTTTTTAAATCAAAGTTGCCCACTAAATGGCCTCTTTTTGAGTTTTCAGACCAAGTTTGTTTATTTTGCTTCTTTTTAGAGTGATTTACGATTTTTATAAAGTGTGTATTGTGTGTAATGTGGAAGGGGTGGATCTAGTAGGGGTATCTGTAGTGTCATTCGTTAAGACATTTTCACTTATTCTTAAATGGCTCGATATCGGGGCATCCACCTTTCTTCTCATCGCAAGCGTTGGAACGTGGCGGTGCACGCTTCCTGGGCTTGCATGCACCAAGCTCTTTCGGTCCAGGAGGGTTGCATCCGTCGATAGACAGACCTTCGTTTGGTTTGAGACAGTGCTCAGGAGGTCCGGTATCTTTGCGTGGACACTCGGTCCTCTTTGCAGGAGGAGTCGGGTCCTTGAGACATTCAGAATATGATGCGAAAGGTGGTTCCAGCTTCTCACATGGCGTTCGTTCTTTGATTATGGGGTTGCAGTTTTCTCTGGCTCGGGAGCCGCATCCGGTTGCTTTCACTTTTACACATTTGCCCTGTGAACTTGGTGGAGGGACATTGGATGGAAGTTTCTTACACTTTTCTCCGCCTTCTTTCTTCTTGGAGCTAAACTGTGCAGATTGTGAGCCTAGAAGTTCCTTAAATAAAAGTTAAAATTTACATTATTGTTATGTCCTAGGTGTTAGGTGTCAAGGTACCTTGATATGTCCCTCGATAGGTACCCTGTCATGTAAAAGTGTCAATGAACTGTAATGTAACTTCTATCCATTTATAACTAGGACTATATTTTGTGAATTTGTTGGAAACAATATTTTACCTGTGCGGCTGCAAGTTGCTTAAACAATTTTGCTGCAGGCCGAAAATTAGACATTTTAAAAAAGTATTTTTTATTGAAATTGGCCTTATAAATTTAGATGCTTGTCCAAAAGAAAATATTACTCTTTTTATTGATTTACACCGCCCTCTTAGTTTTTAATTGCATTTTTTTGGTCAAATACAGAGCCCTCCTTAGTATATTCGACAGTGTGCTTGGAAAATCTGAAATAGCGAATATTTTAAGTTGGACTCCGATTTGCTTTTACGATTTTTTCTTGAGTCAAAAACACCAAATCATGAAATACCCCGTTTTCAGAAAAAATCTAAAAAATTATTGGGCGGCTCAATTACGTATTTTTTATTTGGCAGCAAGCTCCGTGAGTGACGTCACGAGTTAGATACTGGCTGCAGTGGCACCAGTGGTGTAGTCGAGGGTATACGCCGTATACCCAAAAAACTTTTTGACAACGAGCGTATACCCCAAAAAAATATACAGGGTATACGCCCACTAAATACTCTTTGCAAAACTTTAAAATGCGTTTTGCAACGAAAATTCTTAATCTCCCAACAACATGCACTAGAAAAACTCGAAAAGCAAAGTTTATTCCGAAAAGTGGGTAGTCCCTGTATAGTAGCGGTTCGTATGATCTGGATGGGTATGCAATGGTTTTTCCAAGCAGTCAACGTACTCATTCAAGAGGAAAGCGCGATTGCAGCTACCCCCAACACCAAGTAGTAGTTTTAGTGTTGATAGGAATGAACTATCTATGAACTATAACTAGTGAATAGACTAAAGGTAAAGAATAAGAAACACCCCCCACCTAGTACCTAACCTAGTGATGACCACGGCATTTGGAACTCACAGCCTGATAACCCAGCGTATACCCAAAAAAAATGTAGGACTACACCACTGAGTGGCACTATGCACTCGGTGGGTGCCCGCTTGCCGAGGCTGCTGTCCTGGCTATTAGTTTGCGTGAACCTTCTTGCGAGTAGCAGTGTGGTATTTTATCTCATGTTTGTGCTTTTTGTCCTTACAATTGTCGTTTTAATTGTAAGCCGACTGCAGGATAATGGGGAAACATTGTTGAGTGTACCAGCGCTCAAATGAGTCGGGCAACACAAACTTGATGTCTCTTTTCATGAAAACTTGAGGTCTAAACTGTAAGGTAGTGCTGCCATTTTCACACTGCTATGAAACCATGCAACACGATCTCGAGCGCGCTGCACCAGACTGACAGCCTCCGCAAGCGGGCACCCACCGAGCGCATAGCGCCACTGCAGCCAGTACCGCACTCTTGACGTCACTCACGGAGCCGTCCGCCAAATATAAAAAAGATGATTGCTTCGCCCCATAATTTTTCAGATTTTTTCCGCACATGGGATATTTCATTGATTGATGTTTTTGAAACCACAAGCATGTCTTAAAGAGAAAATCAGAGATTTACTTTAAACAAAATCTTTTCAGTACTTGATAAACTACCACTACTATTGGATCTACTATTGGAACAATAGATATTATCCAATATCCATCAGACTGAAGGATCCTGTTGATTGATTGCCTCTTGAGGCCTAACTCAAAACGACAAGCCCTAAGCCCTATAAACACTAGGAAAATGTAGAGATAATAAGTGGATAATTATCTTTGTTATCTCCCCAGCATTGGATTGCCAACAATCTGTTCGGACTTGCATTCTCAATAAACGGCGTCGAGCTTCTTCACCTGAACAACGTCGTTACCGGCTGCATCCTGCTTTGCGGTCTGTTTGTCTACGACATCTTCTGGGTATTCGGCACCAACGTCATGGTGACTGTTGCCAAGAGCTTCGAGGCACCCATCAAGCTTGTCTTCCCTCAAGATCTCCTCGAGAATGGCCTCGGCGCAAGCAACTTTGCCATGCTCGGGCTCGGCGACATCGTAGTTCCTGGAATCTTCATCGCATTGCTATTGCGCTTTGACAAGAGGTGGGCGTGTTACTAATTCACAAATAAATGAGAAAGTTGACGAGTTGCGATAAAATCGGATTGTTAAATTGTTAATTTGTTTAAAATTCAATGAATGTGTGCCCCTAGAATTTTGTTGAAAACATGTTCCTTTTAAAATTTGAAAGAAACTTTTGAAAGTGCCTTTTTTATTGTATATTTTTTGAACTTCATTTATGCAGTACATTAAAGCAGTCTGATTTTAGAAGATCCCTCTTATTTGAACTAATAATCTTTATTAATCTAAATCAAATCGTACACAACTGTTAAAAACAACAAAGTAAATTAGTGAAACATTCCTATTATATCCATACATTAATTTCAATTCAGAACACATGTGAACCTCGACTTAATGTCTATTCCAGCCTCAACCGGAACAACAATACGTACTTCTATGTGACGTTCCTTGCATACCTGCTGGGCCTGCTTGCCACCATGTTCGTGATGCACGTTTTCAAGCACGCGCAGCCCGCACTACTCTACCTGGTGCCCGCATGTCTCGGTGCCCCGCTGGCACTCGCTCTCGTCAAGGGCGACCTCAAGGCACTCTTCCAGTGAGTGACTTTTTAAAATTTTTGGACAGGCTAAAAATTAAAATATGTGTGCTGACTATTATGGATTTTAGACTCAGGTCTACTTTGTCTGACCTTAGCACTAAATTTGAAAAAATATCTTTACACCTGGGTTATGAGTGCTTATTATGTTTCAACTAACTTTCCCAATGTTGTGTAATTAATGCCTGTTACTTTATAAAGGGTGATATCAGTTGTGACATTTCAACTGACAAAGAAATCAAAGAAATGTCACAACTGTTATCACCCTTGATAAAGAAAAAAGCATAACCCAGTTGTAAATAGTTTTTTTCATGTGTGCTGACTGGTTAGAAAGGTACATCATCCCATATTGCTTGTAAATATTAGCAGAGTGAGGGGTTGAGAGTAGGGCTCCAGTGTTTTGATAGTTGTGAGAATTTTAACAATTCAATTACTTAACATTAGGCATTGTTTCTGAATCTGAAATTGATATGATTAGTGCAAGTTCCTTGCATTGATGATGAATGATAATATTTTATATTAACGATATGTAGTTAAATTAAGCCGCTGACAGCACCGCTAATTGTGATGATTTAAAAACCTTTTTTAACTAAATATTAATCTTTATAAAAAAATTTAAAATCTCTTCCTAACTGTTCATCAATAACGGTAAGTCTTAGCCTCTTGTCAACACTTCTGCTTTTAACTCGACTATCACACATTTATTTTTTTCTTCTTATAATATATGAAGTAAAATAGTCGACGGAAATGTATCCCTACCAGTTTGCAAAAGTATCCGTATCCGTATGCTCTAATGAAGTGGTTTTTCACCGGCTAGGTACGAGGATCATCCGTCAGATACACCAGAGAAAGCCACGTCGGCCGTTGAAGAGAAAAAGGATAAAAAAGAAAAGTAAGAAGTATGTCAATTGGAGAAATGTTCAAATTTAAAATGCACAACATACCTACTACTGGTTCTTCTCTGTAATATATGTTAAATGTTGATCAATTATGCAGTACCTAAGTCTAACGCCTTATTTTTCTTGAGTCAAAAGAAAAAGTTTTGCATTAATGAAAAGCTGAAAAGACTACAGAATGTTTTTCATATTACTTCTTATCTTAAAGCAAGGAACAACATATACAAGTCTTAATGACTCTTCCATGTATTATTTAATATTTTATATTACACTCTAGTATTTTGTATTCACATCTCTACGTAACTGTTTTACTGTCAATGTATGTAACAATACCTTGCTTTTTGGCAACCTTCCAACTGTTCACATAAAAGATTTATCTTCTAATAATTGGTTTGATAATTTGAATTCTTAAAAACCTAAAATTTAGGTGTATTTTTATTTAGTGCAATAGTATTTCTGCCTCTCAGATCCTCTAAAATGAAACTAGGTGGAGTATGAGAGAAATACTATATTTAACTAACTATATTCTTAGCACGGATCTCATTTGCGTAATCATTGAGGGTTTATATATATAAAATACGCTCAATGACGTTATGTTACGAGCATTCAGAATGGCATCCGTCTGCAATGTCCTGGTCTGCTGAAAATTTCCATATTGTAAATCCAAAATAAAGATGACAGAAAATAGTGAAGATGAATAAGTCGTGGATTACAGATATTGTGAGATTAGGGATACCTTCAAAAATTGGCAAATTCAATCTTCATGAAGGAAGTCACGTTGAGAGGAATTATCTGATAGATTTTTATCCGAGTGTGGGTTTCCTCAGTGGAATCAGTGGGTGTTTCAAGCATAAAAAAGATCGTTTAGATTATCTGTAGTCGCAGTTCCACTACAATATTTGAAAATGCCACCTTAAATCGGCCACGAGGATTGCACAAGTGTGCAGAAATGTCATCTATCAGAAGATTCATAGGTAAAAGTTTTAATAATGTAATAATAATGCAAATAAAATAAGATCTAAGTAATTTAGTGGATATGCAATTTTAGCTTTAGTTTTATATGTAATTGTAGCTTTCGTGACTCCTGTGTATTCTGATACTTTAAAAGATACATTCTGAACATTCTAACCTCAAACATTTTGCATATTTTACACATTTTTTCAATTACGTATACATTTTTTAGATATCGGGGCTAATCTGACGGATGGTATGTATAATGGCATTTACCATGGATTGAAGAAACATGACGCAGACCTGAAAAATGTTTTGGAAAGATCATGGTCCAGCGGACTGGAAAAAATTATCATAACCGGTGGAAGCTTGGATGAAAGTAAAACGGCTCTTGACCTATCACAAACTGATGGTATGCAACTGTTAATTAAATATTGGTTCTACTTATTCCTACTTCAGACTTAATTCATATCTTAAATTAATTTTCATTCAAGGAAGGTTGTATTGCACTGTCGGCTGTCATCCAACTCGCTGCGTTGAAATGGAGGATGAATCCGGGGACTCAAGTGCATACATAGACTCTTTAGTGGCGCTTGTGCGTGAAGGAAAGGACAAAGTCGTTGCTATTGGAGAGTGTGGGCTCGATTATGATCGCCTTGAATTTTGCCCGAAAGAAACACAAAAAAAGTGAGTAGGAAACTTTATTGCTAAAGTCATAGCTCAATAAAAAAATTGAAAAAAATCTGTCTGAAATATTCACGTTTTATTGTTTGGGAAATAAATTTTCATCCGCATCCACTAAACATTGTCCTATCTCTTCCAGATGTTTCGAGGCTCAGTTAACAGCCTTAGGACCTTTACGCCTGCCTTTGTTCTTGCATTGTCGCAATGCAGCTAGTGATCTTGTGGAAATTCTAACTCGCCATGAGAGCCAGCTTTTGGCAGGGGGAGTTGTGCACTCGTTTGACGGATCTCAGGACGATGCTGCCGCTATCCTTGATTTGGGGTATTACATTGGCATCAATGGCTGGTAAGTTCTTTTAACCATTTACAATAAAATACAGCTGTACTGTATATGATAACTGTATTTTAAGTAATTAACTATAGATAGACTATATATGGACCTTGATATTTTATGAAGAAAAGTGGAACAGATAACCATGAGAAAAAAATGGGCCATTCCTTCTTCCAAAAACTTACCTGTCAAGTCAAAATTGTAACCCTAACATAAACAAAAATATTGAATTCCAAAGTACTATGACCCAGTGACTAGTAGTAGTAATACAGAATAACACATAAAAAAAAGTTTAACAACCACCTACCTTACTACAACAATGAGTAAGTAAGTAGCAAAAAAAATGTATCCTACATATGACCTCTCTATGTGCAACTATAACTATAATAAGCTACTCGTGACTGTCAGTATGCAGCTAAAGCTAAGAAGAATTTGATATATCGTACGCTTTGGGTATGTCAACCGATGCATGCTTGTTTCGATAAACTACCTGTTGTGCCAGCTCTCTGAAGACGGAGCTGAACCTGAATGTTTTGGCGAGCATTCCGAACGACCGCCTCTTGCTTGAGACAGACTGCCCGTGGTGTGAAGTACGACCCACGCATGCTGGCTCAAAGTTTGTCAAGACCACCTTCCCTTCAGTCAAGAAGGAGAAGTGGGAACCCAACTCTGGCATCAAGGGCAGGAATGAACCAGCAAATATTCGGTATGTTGAAACCAAAATATGCAGTTTCACCCCTTAAAAACTGGCATGTGGTCAACTCTGTGTTACCGATTTTAAAATTGGTGTATATAGAATGCCTACCATGGAAGATTGGTCGAACCCAGCGATAAAAAAACGGGAAACAAAAATAAAATTGGAAACCTGAAAATATTATGCCTTGTAAAGATTACTTACATTTGCTCACATGTACGTAGGTAGAATAGGGAAATCTCTTTAAATTTGAAACTATTTTTTTTATTTTTTTTTTGTGTGAGAAAATAATGAACACGTATTTTTTTATTTTCTTCCAAATCCAATTTTGAATAAAAATATACCTGTTTAAAATGTTTGCGTTTCAATCTGGTACGAAAACGAGGGTCGCCATTTTTTTATGACATGAAGTGATATCTGACGTCAGTATGACGTCAAAAAACGTCAAGAAACAGTAGCGAACGCAAAGGTGACCCAAAATAACGTCAGAACACTATTTCTGACGTCACGGCCCGTTTTCATCCCACCACGAGAATTTATATTTTAGCCATTCTTAAAACAAATAGAAATAGAAAAGTTATGCTCGGATTGTAAAAAGAAAAAATAGTCAGATTTTATTTTAAATGCGTATTTGAACACAATGATAATAATTAAATAATATTCTTAAGGAGATTTCCCTATTGTCTTTTTTAAGAAAATGCTAAGGACTTGGTGTTTTTACATCTGATTCTCCTATTTCAGACAAGTGCTCGAGATATTGGCTGCTGTTCGTGGCGAAGATGCTGATGAACTGTGTGAAACAATTTTCCTCAACAGTAAAAGACTGTTTTTCCCTAATGAACTGTAAATGTGTCCTATGTCCTTACATATTTATTACCACTCAAGCTCAATAGTATCGTGGAGGCAGTGGTGTAGCCAGGATTTCACACTTGTGGAGCTAATCAGTAGATCAGGGATGCCAATTAATCTTTTTTATAATTGCATATGTCTCAATTGACTTTACTGTACGAGGCATATAATTCCATGTGTAATAACACTCTTTATGTGGACACAGAAAAAAAAAAGCGGTTTTGCACACAATCCCCTCCAGAAACGTTTGAATCAATGTCATATTTTGGAGAGAAAATGTATGCATTTCAAACATATATTGAAATTCTGAGCTTCTCGTGCCCGTAAATTAGTGTCAAGAATGTTAGGCATTTATTTTGAGGTCCTTGCAAGAAAAAATGTGGGACTCTAGGAAGGCCATATGAATTAAGAGCCTAGTGTTAGGGTGCTCGATTTTTTTGTACTTGTTTATTTATCCAAAAATAACAGATGTATCGAAGGCGCTTGGCATTTATGCTGATTGCATTTTTTCCTGTACTGAAAGTAAAATAGGGGTTTCATACTTCCCCCCCCCCCCCCCCCCCCCCCTCCCTGGCACTATAACAATGCTGCAAGTACCTAAATGGTTTTCAAATTCTGCTCCAAGCATCGATATCAAAACTGGGCCAGTGGGCATCTAAAAGATAGACACAACCAATGTGAACCATACCTACATCCAATATGAATGAAACACCTGTGTCAAATCAAATCAAACTTCATCAAAACATCATCAAACTTTACTTTTGTTACCATTTAATAATACTCATCAGGGATTTTATACAAATGTAATTGCCAAAAATAAATCAACTTCTTGAAACTTGTGTGTTCTTTAGTTATTGTACCTACCTAATGTGAAGTGGATAATTCGGTTCAGTTACTGAATACAGAAAGTTGTATGCGTTTGTAAACTACAGACGTCTTGAAATGTAATTGCTGTTATTTTCATGGAATTGTGAATGCACCTCAAAGTTTCGAGCATGTGACTAAAAAAAGTGCAAATTTACATTTCCTCTCTGAACGTTGGATTTAGTGAAATGGTGCTGTGGCATTTAATTTGATGACAGTAATTAGGTTTTGTAAACATGTAATTTATCTAGGTCCTCAAACGCGGTTGAAAATGTAGTGCAATTCATGTCTTTAATTTGACGATTGCATCCACATAGCATCCTAAGAAACATTTTGTTGTACCAGTACAGGAGGCGTGCGTGCTTTAAGAGACCTCGTAAAGCATTGTCACCTGAAAATGACAGAGTCAGGTTGGTCAGGATGCTTGTAACAAGATTACATCCGGACTTTCTCAGAAGCATCAACTGTACTTCTACTTCTTTTTTCCGGTGACTTTCAAACTGTGGTTTACACGATACTAAAGACACCGCAATGCTTAGGTACTTCTACTTTTATCGACAGAAGAAATCCATAAACAGCTAGTTCTAAGAAGCAATGGCATTATAGGTAAACTGTTCGCTTACTCTTCGGCACACAAACTGTCATTTGCAACATGCTGTATTACTAGATGTCATTCGGGTTGCTTAACTCGTTTTACAGTAAATACCATAATTTTTGCCCGTGTTGTAATTCTCCTACATATTTTCTTTAGCCCCTGATGCAAAGGGCATTGAGACATAAGTCAAATGACGAGAAAAAAAATACCGTCGTTAGTACAATGGTGGTAATCAAGAAGGCTGGAAGGTCGTTCTGCTGTTTTGCGGGCAGCAAAACAGAGAACGAGGTCCCAGCCTCATAGGTGGTACTATATCTGTGCTGAGGTAAAGTAGTGGTGTATATGTATGAATATGTAGCGTCTGGGTTAGGGTAACTCATTTGCAATACCTATACCTGGTACCTTACAAAGTTTTAATTAGAAGTTACATTCCCAAGATCCTCTGTAGGTTCCAATTTTATCATTAAAATAATGTTTCTGATTGGACTTGATTCAATGCATGAATTGGTCATCTTTGCGGATTGCGTGTTTTAATAAATGCTACTTTCGAAAACGTTTGACTTTAGGGTGAATGAATAAGTCCGAAGTCCGAACACTTTATGTAAACTAACACGTTTTCCTACTTACTGATCACGAGATGCCTTGCTTTTTTTTCGCTATATGGCATCGTGAGTATCGCCAAAGATTGCGCCTAGAACTAACGAGTTTTCAGCGTCTTTTTATTACATTAGAATTCCCGAACGCAAGATAATAATCGTTATTAATCTGGCTCAAAATGTATCATGCTGGCTTCAAATCAAGTTCATGCTGCTGACCATTATACCTACTGGCCACTGAATGGCCATTATCCTTTTGAGTCTCTCTCTTTCTCTCCTCAATCACTGTTCCAATCAAAGTCTCCACATGTATGTTATTCAGAAGACGTATCACATTCTTAACTTAAGAAACAACAATACATTTCTGAAACAAATTGCCAAAATACTCCACTCAAATTTTGGTCAGTCCCCGAAAATATACAAAAATAGTGCAAAGAAGCAGGTACTCATCTCATAGACCGTGTGGGTTACTAAGTAAAGATACGAAGCTGTGTTCAATTATCTGAACGCTGTACAAAATAATAGTGTCAAGATAATTTGGATAAATGAATTGGGACCCAGTCATGTCATACTAATTGATCGTAGCATCGATACGATTTAGGTCCGACACATCCTTCACACACATCCGTGCAGGACGATGTGAGGTAATCAAAACTTTAAAAGAACCGTTACATAGTAATGGCTCAGATGCTTAGCTTGGCCGCGATTCCACGACGGAGTCTCCAATGCACGATGACGATATCAGCTCGAGGGAACAGGTCAGTAGTTTACTTGCGTCTTCGTCGACCATCTAGCAAGGTGTACGCGAGCAATTCCGATATCATAACCGACTCATGCTCTGTGTGGAGGAGATGAAAGTAGTACACGTTCTAGAGCCGGCTTGTCGTAATAGCATCGTTCTCATATTGGCAAGCGGTATTGTTTCATTGCAAGTGAAATAAGTGTTCGAACCACGGGCTACGGATTGTGGGGAGCGCAATTTTATACAGTGCACTTAGAAGTAATTAGTGGTTGATTAGTGTTGCCAAAAACGCACGTGCTCTCATTGTTATTGTTTTGGCGTGTGAAGACGTGAGAGTGAAAAAGGTTTTGCGGTGCAGTGCAGTTTGTGTCCTCGGTCCAGTGAGTTGAAAAGTTTTGTGGTGAACCAAGAAAAAAAGTTGTGCAGTTTTTTTTTTTATCATTTTGGTGTGTGGTTAAAACGATATTTTTTATTGTTCTGTAAGAGGAAGCTATGGAACACAAGATTTGCGTTTAGCATTTATCAATCGTTTACTTTTTTGGCTGTACGCGTGTGGTGAGTTAAAATTTCTTGTCACATGAAGAAACGCGACTGTGAGTGATGGAATTGTTGAAGAATTGGCGTTCGATATCCACGTGCATATTATGGCTCTGCTGGTGCATTGGTGCCCTCGACTCCGGAGAGAATCTGCACAAAATCACCATCAATCCCACAGCAAATGCAATAATGGGTAAGCAAAATTGCTTCTTCGTTTCGCTTGTATCCACGCTTCAAAACTGCATGCCAGAAAATTTCATATTTTCTTCATTTTTTGCTATTTCCCACGGGCGTATTTTTCAGTTTTACCACAGATTTTATTACCTTTCATCAGCTCTTCCCAATTAGAGAACAAAACGCAAGTTTCACCATTTAGGTGAGAGATCGCAATCACACGCAATGCATTTGTACATAACTACGGTAGGTGCATGTATATTATTGGTTAATATAATTAATCCCTTTACCTGGAAACAAAATTATTCTTGCTCTTGCCATTGGTTACCATTTTCAAGTTCAAGGATAGTTCCTCGACCTCTGATCGCGACCGCCTCTCACAGTAAACACCCTTGCACTTGTGTCGTCCACTTTCGTCCGCTACCGATTGCCAGAGATGAAGGTCATGCAAGGCCAACCCAATTCCGAATCTATTGCTTCTGAAGTTCGACTTCAGGTTTATGGAATTTGTGATCATACTTGCATTAGTACGCGTATGCGAAATGTTAGGTACCTATTCAGGTAGGTAGACTTATCAGGGCACATCTTTTTACGCACAAATTTCGATTTACTTGCGTGAATTTCTGCCTCCTTGGTCTTACTCCTATCAATAGGTTGTGGTCAATCGGATGACCTGAGATCTTTGCCCGAGATTATCCCAAATAGGGACCGGCTGTTGAACGGGGTTTGCGTCCGTCAATTGGCAAACAATGCAATGTAAAGAGTGTACACCAAAGGTTATAGTTGTATCTTTGGTGTATACTGAGCATAGGAACTTTGGAGCCCACTGTTCATGGATGACTGCATGTGATATCCATGTAGTGTCGTGGTAAGGTACATCTTTGAATCACAATCTCTTTTCTATCTCATCGCACATCTAATATTCTAATGTCCCTGAGAGGCTACATGATTCCGAGTTTTCTGCAAAATACATTTTTTTTCTTTGCACTGTTTAGAGATATAATCTTGCAATTTTGGAAATGTTATATTAGTCAGTTTTTTCGCCTTCAGGACAATTTTGGATCATTTTTGGGTGTTTTTTTTTGTAATTTCTCTATTTTTAGGCAACATTAACCTATTTATTTTGACAACTTGTCACGCTGGGTGGCGCCTGAGAGTCTGGGTGGGTGGGGGGGTTTATCGTCTAATAACATGGGGCCCTGCTGAACATACTGCTGACCCGAGTTACCGAGGTAGCTCCAGTTCAGCATTCTGTCAGCATTCTGTTAATGGTTATCTGGGTTCCCTTGGGCAACATTGGCATTGCACCTTGATGTCCGTCTACGTACACATTATCGCAGTTGACAACGGGCGTTATTTTTCCAGGGGCGGTGGTCCAAGTCCAAGAGAGAGGCATGGGGCTGTTTGGGTGTGGCCCGCCATCCAAAGAGGGTATAATACGTGTTGAAGCCATGCGCTGGATGACCAGCATCCTCAACCAGGAGTGGGCCAACCAGACGTTCCTTCCAAACATCACAATAGGCAAGTTTGCTAAGTTTTAGAAGCCAAATGGCACTCGTCTTTTGCGTTTTATTTCAGCTGTTTTTTTCGTATTTTTATGTGAAACCCAATCTCTTTATTTCTCTCCATAGAAAACGATAGAGTAACAAGGTTGCAGCACAGCAAGTTTTATTTTTAGCACAAGGTGTATTCATATGATGCGAGCAATATAAATTGTGGTTAAGGAAGCTATTTCGTGAAATAGCTGACAGCAGGAAGATAGGCTGCAAAAATTAACTTTGCTGGAATTTTGTTGGCTTGTGTTATGCTTGCTTCTATTACCCTTCTTTCACTAACGACAACCCCTTGGCTGAACAGGCGTGCAGGTATTTGACAGCTGCGGCCGGACTCGTGTGGCTGCCTCACACCTGGGTGAGCTACTTCCGATGTTAAGGGGCGACGATGGTGCTCGGCCCTCTGCAGATGCCCAGCCTCCTCTACAGCTGGGCCTCATCGACGGCGCAGGGCTACTAGCAGACGCGGAGGTTAGAGATACGCTCGAACACTTCCAGGTGCCTGTCGTAACGATGGACGCGGACACCATGCTCGTAGCTGCGGGCCTCCGAGCAAAGGCAAGTCGAATAATCGCTTGCACCAGAAAATGTGGTGTTCAGTTGCTGAGTTGCTGTGCAACTGGCATAATGATTTCCTGTTATTTCTAAAATTTGATTTTCTAGTTTCGTTTATATGCAGTACCTAGTGAAAGATTGTATCATTTCTTCTCAATCCACATTTAATATTTGTATTAGATATAATTGTGCATCGTACTATTCTTTTGAAACCTTAGGTTTATCAAAGCCAATTTTCTTAAACTACTTTCTTTTGCAGGCAATGGTTGCAATGACGTCGCATTTAAACTGGCAAAGTGTTGCAATTGTTCACGACAACGACTACTACAGCCTTCAGATGGTTGACACATTGATGAGTTACTCTCCGGATGAGGGAAGGCTATTTCTCAGCGACATAAAATCATTCGCGCCGGGGTATGATGTTTTGAGCAACTCTGATTCCACCAATGAGAACTCAGTCACTCTGCAATTGGTATCTTCAGCTAGACACAGCAATACGCCTGTTATGGTTATAATGCATCCATTTGCTACGAGGAATTTTCTTGAAGCTCTTGAACATGAACTCAAAGCCACAGAATCAAGAAATAACAACACTTTACAAATATTATTCTCGAGTGTCTTGACACACGACGACTTGGATTTTCTCTCAGACAGAGCAGATGTTTATTCTGCTATGATTTCTCCAAACAGTATTGGAATATTTGAAAAATACTGGACTGAACGAATTGATCTGCTAAAGGTAAGAGAAACATAGTAGCTCACATTAAGATTTATGGGCTCAAATTTGAAAATTTAATTTTTATTTTGTAGGTGGAATTGATTAACTTACATTTGTTGGGTGCTGTATAACAAGCACAGCATACATTATTTTTATAAAGCATCAGCTCTACCCTGAGGCTGGTTGTACGTTTAATTAATGTAAATAGCACCATCTCAAACATCTAAGCAAATAAGAATTTAAACAAGAAATAGAAACTAATCCATTGAAACATTCTACTTTCTACCAGATGTATTTTACTAGCAATTTATTTAACCCATTTCTTTCAGAACATGACAAAGCCTTTATTACTTGAGGATAAGTGGGTGTTTGACTACATAAATTCCGAGTCATACTGCTCGGCGGAAGACTGCACAGAGGACGAACTGGACGTGGCTTTGCGAACCTTGCAAGTGGTATCCGCTGGCCGGTCTGTTCTAACACTGGCACAAGCATTGAAGCATGCGTGGCAAATCAAGTGCTCCGAAGAGTTATGTTCTACAAAGCAAATGGCAGCTGCGGCAAGTGAAGGAGATGTGCTGCTTAGGCCACATTCCGACAAGGGGTGGCTGAGAGAAGTGAACGGATCTCTGGAGTTGGAGCTAGTCAGATATCAAAGCAATAACACGGATGGAAATATTCTCAAAAAGGTAGGTTTATGAAGACACACAGAAAATGTTGCTCGATCTTTGGTCATGGCGTAACCACCAGTGGCCGAAGCCACAAACCAGAGTTTAAGTTTATCACTTAAAGAAGATTAGCCAATCACAGACTGTGTCAACATTTTTAGTGGTTTTACCACGGTGATAACAACTTAACCCCCCAATGAATGGGGGGTACGCTTAAGCTCTGCTATGTAAATCTGGCCCAGATTATTAATGGCAAATATTTCTTGAATGCATTATTTTTATAACTATATCTGTAATTCTTAACGGTCGCTTCCAATTCATAAACGGTATATGCTTGACGCCTTTTCTTTTATTTCTGCAGATGAAGTTGATTAATCAATATGACCTTATCAAGCTTGAAGAACACTTTAAAACTGAGCACATCGAAGGGTATGATTTCGGTGAAGCACCAACTCCACCACCAATCAAGAGCACCAATGTAACTACCTTGGCACCAACAACACAGAAATTTATCGAAACAGGTCGATACATTGATTCATCAAACCAACAATCTTTGTTTGCACTGGGGAAAACTGAAGCAGTAATGGTGCCACTAGAAGCGTCAAATAATTATCGGATTCTTGTGCCGTCGAAGGATAATTTGTACATCGCTGCATTGTTTGCTGTGCATAAAGAAACTCGTGGCCAGTCTTTGCTGCAATGCAACAGCAACGATGATGACTTAGATCTCAGTGCAGTCAGACAGCTGGAAGCGTTCCTTTGGGCTTTGAAGAGAGTCAACGTCAAGGTATGCAAGACAGGGTCTTTTTTAAGGTTTCTGGTATATTGGGCTATGGATGGCCAGAGCATTAACTTTTGAGTTAATTTAAAAATGTATTCCGTTAATATTCTCTGCCAGAGAGTCTGGTCTTTAAAAAAAAATTTTATGGGAATTTACATAACCAGTGTGCTGGATCTTGAGCCAAAGAAAACATCTTCCTGATTGAGAATCGTAAGAATGACCACTCAGGTCCTCATTTGTTTGAAAAAACTTGAAAATCCAACCTCGACTGATTATCTCGGATCATTCCAGAGTGGAGTTGAGATTGGCGCTTTCTTGCTTGACTCGTGCAACTCTCGACTACGTACGATGACACTGACTGCGGGTCTGGACAGCCAGCACGTGCTCGCTGCTATCAATGCTCTGCCCACTGCTGATGCCACCGTGGCCGAGGATATTATGGCAGCTATCAATATCACTTCTGTCACCACCGGTCATGCTCTTGCTCTTGTTGACACAGCGGATGGAGGAACAGTCAGCCCCTACATTCTACAGGTGATTCTTAAAACCTTCGGAAAAAACGGCAAATGTTACATACCATTACTTATTATAGTATTTTTATAGGTAGTGAATGCCTAGCACCCTTCTGCTACTTACATTTATAATTCTTTTGTATTCCTAAGTTCCACATTATCAACTTTTCCTCCCAGTTACATTGTGTATCTCTAGTTTCTTTCTTCCGAACAATTATAATATCCATGACTTTGCATTTCACATTGTTACCCAGCCAATGATTTGGCCTCATTTGTGTCAAGGCAGTTGTGATTATTGGCAATTGTGGTAACAGAGTGGTTATATTCATTTATGTTTTCCAAAGGTGGAGGCACCAATGTCTGCGCTAGTTTCGTCTATGGTGTCAGTGCTGAGACACTTAGGCTGGACATATGTCAGCGTCGTGTTTTCCGGCCATGGGGAGTTCCTTGCCGGCGTCAAACTATTCCAAATCGCCGCAGCCAAGGCCGGCATTTGTCTAGCACTTCAGGAAGACATACCCGAGAAAAACAACGAGGCTGCGGTAAGAAATAAAGCCTTGTTAGAGATTATGTTTTTTCTCCAAATATTTTTTTTAAGATCTTAAGCCATCAAAAGTGAAATGAATCCAAAGGATAATGTCGAGCAACATTAATTACAGTTAGAAAGATGTGATTGGTACATTTTTTTTGAAGAAAAAAGAATAGCAATGAAATGCACAATAAATTGGTTCTGATGTTTTAAGACAAGTAAAAAATACCTATATTTAAAAATCTGTGTAACTAGAATTCAGTTTTCCTAGACTCAACATTCCCTCTTTTATTTCCCATTGAAATGGACTTCAAAATCAAATTTTTGTAGGGAAGAATCCCCTGAGACTAGATATTCAAGACAACATTTCTCAGTAGCAAAGGTAGACAGAGAAACTATTTAGCATTGGTGTTGTTCAATCCAAGTAAATTCCATGCAAGGCCATACCTGTGACTTTGAAAGTGGAAAGCTCTCCCAATTTCTACCAGTCAGCCTCACCCAGTCCAATCATACTGCCATGTGCATCTGGCAGGTGGATGCCCAGATGGTGTCGCTGATCCCAAGTCTGGTGGGCGCTCGAGCCGATGGAGCACGAGGCGTGGTGCTCTGGACAAACGAATACCACACGAAACGGCTTCTGCAAGCGGTGAGCCAGGCAGTGGCCTTGGGCACCGTGGCACGTGAGGACTTCTTCTGGATGGTAGCAAGCCCCAACGGGGGCCGCACAGACCTACTTAAACAGTTTAGTAATGTCCTGGGTGGAGCACTAGTGTTCAGGTCAGTGCTCGCAAGGAGGGTAACAATAAACGTCTGTCGCTACTCGCTAATAGAAAATGGTGCCAAAAAAGTCACATAAAAAATTAATTACTCCTTTTTATTTTAGACCATACCATCGACCCATCAGAGAGTTTCAGCATTATTTACAGAAAATTCATTCTAACTTCAAGAACACCAGCAGAAGTAGTAACCCGTGGATCAAGAAGTATATCGAACAGGTAAAATAAGTCCTAATATCAAAGGTGCATTAGCAATTTATGATAAAATTAGATCATTCCCAAGTTTTTCTAGTAGAAATTGTAAGTTACCCAGCTCCTGGAATTACAAACACCGAGTGAAAGATGAAAATCCATATCACCTACCTTGCATCATAAATCAGGTAAATCGCCTACCTAAATCTTTTTTCTCTGCTTGCATCAAAGATAACATAACTTCTTGATCAGATGTCTGACAATAGAGAGCTAAAACTACAAAATGTGACTAGAAATCTTTTGATTTTGAGATAAAAAATTATACTAACAAAGATTGTGACTGCATCGTAGCAATATTATCAACGTAAAAATTTCACTGGAATATGCTCAATTGAGCAACATTGCATTGGTCAACTTGTTGCTGGATCTCAAAATTTCCAGCTGCAAAGTTTCTAACATATCAACATATTTTATTTTATTTATTTATTTTTTTTTTTATTTAATGTCTTTATTAGCTTGGTTCAGCTATTTACATTGTCAATATATAAGTCTCATACTCTATAATTATCATTACACATTTTAATAAATTTTGCTCTAAATTCTTTAACATTTTCAGCCCTTTTTATTAGTATTGGTAGTTGGTTATACTCTCGTATTCCATTATAGAAAATTGATCTTGCTGATTTTGTGGTTTTGATGCTGCTTAGATATAGAGAATTGGTAGTTACATTTCTAGTTTTGTGGGTATGGAGTATGGGTATATAAAGGTAAAATGCCTTTGTACCTAATGAGCATTCTTATTCCCCCAAAAATGTTTTACCAGAATGAATATTGAATGCGAACTAAAATGAAAGGAAACGTAGACATGAGTTGAAAAGAAAAAGTACCCCAAAGCCTACATGGTCGTGATGCAATGCTATGCTTATAGTGTGAAGACATCGAGTGTTTCTTCCACGTCGAGACTACTTTTCCCGCGGACAAAAACACAGTACAGGCAGTGTATGCTGTGGGTGCTGCCGTGAGCCGTGCTCGAAGTCAGCTGTGCAGCAACTCAACTTCAACGCATCCCATAGATGGCCTCTGCTCCGGCCAGTATAGCAGGTTAGTACCTGGTGCTTTGTGGGTTACCAAGGCATAGGAAAGCACTTTTCAATAGGTGGATTGCAATAGGATCATGGCCTAAGGAATTTCTTTGATACAGCTCAGTTCAAAACCCTGGTTTGTTCAAGTAAATAAATTCCAGTGCACTGCTAATTGATATATCGTGATCGTGATGTATGAAGCATGCTTCTAAAATAAAAATCATCTTGGCCGGATATTTTTCTATGGGTAGAAACTTGTGACCCAATCTAAAAAATGAAGATGCACAACTTTGAACAAAAACATCTATTTTAACCATTTTAATGTATCTCTTTATCGTCCAGAGTGGAGCTTCAGCAAGTATTAAACAAACAACTACGGCAATCAGTGACCGAACGAGCAGATGGAGCTGCAAACGAAAACTTCAGATTCACATCATCTGGGGCTGGAAATGTGGCGGTTGAGATTTTAAACTTCAGACGGAAGTCAAATGAAATGACCCGCTCCTTGAAAAACATCTACTTTGAAAGGGTAGGATGTTTAAAATTTTTGAAATTTGTGACAATGTTTTGTGTGTTTAAAAAGCTACAAGCTATTTGAAAGCTCCTTTTAAGTAAGTAGGTTTCAGCATTAAGTTGTTTGCTGGGTGTGGGACTGGATTATTATTTTGTGGACTGAGAAAATTAGAAGTGAGCATTGTTCCAAACACTAGAAAATGTAAACTCTTACATAGTCTTACATAGCAAAAAAACGGCGAGACTCTGCAACCTCAAACGGGCGGTAGACGGTAACCCGGGATGGGTAGAGTGGAGGGCTAAATTAGACCCCTCAAGAAAAGAAAAGAATTTAAGAGAGAGAGGAGCCAGAGGCGACGTGGGCAAATTCTCCCAGGTCACTAGGACCATACGGGAGTGGAATGCCCTAAAGACTGAGAACCGAGCCAAAGGAATAACTATTGCCAGATTCAGAGAAATCATTTCTAACAAAAGTTAATCTCCAACTCCGAAATTTTACATTATTCCTAACATATTGTAATTGTTCCTAGCATATTACTTTTGTTCCTAATCTACTATATCCTAGCTAATATATTCTATTCTTATGTTACCATGTTATTATTACTATATTATACTATGTTACTTATATCACTATTATAGATTATCATATTCATTATCATACTCATCATATTATGTATTAAAATGATAGCATTGTACCTAGAATAGTTCCTTACCAACGTGCAATACCATGTACAATTGTAAGATGAGAAATAAATATCAATATCAATATAGCAGATAGTGCCTAGCCTTACCCCATCAACGTATTTTGATTTCCAGGTCGGGTCGTGGATCGAGGGAAACCTAACAGGCGAGATATCCCCTATGGTAGCGTACCGCGAATCGGGGACAGAGACACCGCTGCCTGGGCTGACTTCTCAGTGCCGAAGCAGCAAGTGCTGCAGCTCTGTGTTTAGTGCCGACCGGCTGACGATACAGCCGCACAGCCAAGAAGAGGACAATACACCAGTGATCTACGTCGCCGCCACGTTCGGCGTACATGAGCCAGATGCCAACCCGCTAGTGTGTGGGGTGGACATAAACAAGGCGGGTATAGAACAGCTTGAAGCGTTCCTCTGGGCTGTCGATCAGGTGAGTGCTCGTTGGTTTTATTATTTACTGATTCTGAAGAACCTTGGATAGTGCTATAAAGTAGTGCAAGATTTATGCACAGGCTAGAGGATTCCTAGGTCAAGGCTAAGAGTTCCACAAATGAGGAAGTGCTAAATGAAATGCAGCTGAGGTGAAGATATGTTAATAAAACAAGTAGCTTTTTTCCATGTAGTTGCAAATTTGCCAACTCAACAAATTAGCTGTTCTTATAAATGCGTGGTATGCCAAACGTTAAAATATTTCAAAATGTTAGAAACTGTATACTCATTGCTAGAGAATATTCATCCTACATCATAACAAGAATTGGGAAAATCTGTTAACTTGAAATTTCTTGTAGGTAAACTTAAATAACACCCAGTTGCGGCTGGCCGCAGTTGTGCTTGACACTTGTGGCAGCATTGTCAAGACGTCGCGCGTCGTTACGGACCTGCTGTCAAACCCGGCTAACAACAACATCGTTGCGTTGATTTCCGGCGATGGAATGGAACTCACCGACCCGCTCCTTGACGTGATCGGCCACCTGAAAGTGCCGGTGCTCTACGCCCAAGCCAGCGGTCCTCCCGCCCACAGGAAGACTCACTCACCATATCCACTACAACTTGCTCCATCCAACATAGCGCAAGCTGCGGCGATACTGACTCTGCTTGAAAAATTGGCTCGCAAGTGCGCTACGGTTTTCTATCATCAGGACGGTGGAGAGTTCGAAGAGATTTTTAAAATCATCGAAAGTCAAGCAGACATGGCTAACATGAAACTTACTGGTATGTTATTTAAGGTGAACCCAGAAAAATAAATCTGTTTATGCCTAGATCTTGAATCCTAGATCTTTGTGTGTGGATCTTGAAACATTTGACATCACATCAACACTGCGCTAGTAAGGCCAATAGTGGAATTTGAGAGAATCATATGGGATCCATAAAGACAGGGAGAGACCCGAGAGGTGGAGAGAGTTCAGAGACTGGCAGCAAGGAGAGTCACAGGGAGAACAGGAAGGTTTAGGTGGGAGAAGGAGATCAGAATGATAAAAGCCCAGCCGTAATGATATGGGAGTTGGGGTGGGAGAGTCTAGAAAACAGAACATTGGAAAGTATTCGTTCACTAACAGAACGATAGAGCAGTGGAATGAAATGTAAGTAGGAGTCAAGATCAAAGCTAAGGAAATGTCTGCCGAAAAGTTTAAAAGCAGCTACGACCAAGATGTCGAATATCCCTAATTGTACAATGCACGTGTTCCTATAGATTAAAGTAGAACTTATGACTTAGTCCACATAAACTCCATTATCATATCTACATTATTATCATTATATTATTAGTATTATTTTATTATCATTATATTATTAGTATTATTTTATTATCATTATATTACCTTACCACCATTACTTAATTGTACAATTGTAAGAGGAATGGAAATTACACTAAATTAATGCTCAAAATATTGTGGCAGTAATTTTAACTAAAAAAACTCTTCTTGGCATAATATTTAGTTACATTATACATTACATTTTAAAAGTTAAAAGTTATGAAAGAAAAGTGTTAAACTGGTCCAAATGGAGGTGGAGAAAAAGAGTAGATTACATTATTTAAAAATCAAATTTATTGAAGGTTGTAACAATCACACATTTCTCCCCAGGGGTCGCAATACCGGTTGCCTCTGTCAACATATCGGACGTATTGCGGGAGTCTTTCGGATATACGACGACACTTCGAGATAACAGCACCGCTGCCGGGGTTTTACTACTGCCGCAAAAACGTCTCGACTTGCTCTTGCGAGCTGTTCACGTTCTGGATGACCAGGGGCAGTTGAATGCAGCGCACATCACGTGGTTTTCCTTGGGATCTGATCAAACTCTCAAAGCTCACAGGTTTGGAAACATTGGGAACATTGCAGAACATTAGAAACATGTAATTGGTCAAGCAAATCCAAATGCGATTGTAGTACAAATATCTATACCTAAAGATAAACTCACCAGAGATTACCATTGACAAACTGGGAAGACGATCGTACAATTACAATAGCAATTGTGTCATTGGCTGGCACCAGGGGAGGTTTGTAACTTGCTTGATGGCATTTTGCTCTCCACCAGGATGCACCAGCTCTGAGCGAAAGCGGCCTCAACCAAAGACATGATCACTAGCTGTTTCTGCATTATTTTTTTTTTAAATTGCACCGTCCAGATTCTCCGGGCAAGAAAAGTGTACCGGGGGCAACCCAGTGAAACACGCAGATTGCTCCCGGTGCTCACCTGGGTCGCACTGAGGCAGCCAGTCGAATACGCCATACCGACGTATCAGCAGTTCAGGATGACCATACCCATTTTTTGTGGTGGAACTCTTTCGTACTCTTGATGGGGATCGTGTAAATATAAATTGGTCAACATCCACAAGATCAACATTTTTAAATTGGCACCATGCAATAAACAACACTCAGGATGAAAATGGACTCCTGAAAGTAAGGCACACATGCTCTCAAAAGCTAAAGAGTTGTGTCTCGTAATTCTGGGAAATGAACTTAAGTTTGTTAACTAAAGTGTGAAAACTAATAATTTAGCGGAGAATCGCTGGGAGTGCTACTGCTTCGCTCCAAGGCTAGTCGGGTTCTTGAATTTGAGGAGCACTTCCGCAACCTGACCCTGGACGGGAACGTTCGTAACCCGTGGTTCCGAGAGTTCTGGGCCAGGGTGTTCCACTGCCGGGGTTCCGTTTGCAACAGCCAACAGAAGCATAGCCTACACAGCTACCAACTCACTCATGTTAGTATTTAGGGGGAAAACTAAAAAATGTATGCACCAATTTATTTCAGTCTCCTAAAAAATTTGAATTGTTTTAGAATCACGCTGTTGTGAACACCATTAATGCAGTGCTGGCTGTAGCCCATGCCCTTGAGACTGTAGCCAGAGACCTTTGTCCAGGTGAGCAGAGCCTTGATTGATTTACAAAATTATTTTCAATTTAATTTTTGCTGTTTTTTTTTTTTTTTTTTTAATTCGGCTAGAAACAAGATTTTGGCTTACTTTTGAGAGAAAAAATCTAGTACCGTTCAGTATTTCTGTGATTTTTTTTAGGAACGATTGCCAATTCTTGTGCAATGGCCAGCAAAGTAGTCCGTGTTCGGCAGAGATTGTTCGAAGTGACGCCTCGAATGGCATTCGTTGGAGTCGGCATGAATGCTGTTGCATTTTCAGTCAATGGCGAGAATGCTCATGCAGGCATTGAAGTGAGTGCTGATTCTAACTCTTGATGACAACTTGATTGTGATAGAGGAGATCAACTGATTATAAACTTTTTGCAGGTGATGAACCTCCAGCCTAGTGGACTTGAATCTGTGGGATACTTTGACGCGAGTGGAACCCCACTACTGAACGTCACTCAAATAAAGTCCTACGTGTCTCGAAACAGAGTTGAAGTGTTGTTGCGAGATGTCAAGCCGTCATGTTTCGGACGGAAGTTACAGGGAACAAGGGAAAATTCGGCACATTTAATTGAGGTGAGAGAGTAACTATTGAGTAGTTCTAAGGTATTTGATACAGCTCACATAGCTCACAGCGTAGGTATAGCTCACACTTAGTAGGTACATGCATTTTGTATGCCCATCTACAAAGCCATTTATCAAAAAATTCAGACTATATTTTTTGTGAGAAAGTTATGAGGTTTAGTATTTGTTTTAAAGTACAGTTTCCATTAGAATATATCTGAATGCCTTGTTTCCATCTTTATAAAATTCAATCAATTTTCTGCAAAAATCATAATGTACAGTCATAAATCATAATGTAAAGGATTGAAAAGGATCTTGACCCATCTGTTATTTCCCAATCAGATCTTTCTTAGTGCAAAGCAAAAGAATAATGCAAATTTATTGTCTATTGGCAATCTCAGTGACAGACAGATTCCCTGGCAATCAATCCAAGGACTGGACTTTAAATACATGTGCGACCATGTCTCAGCTTTCGCCAAACCGGCACCTTTCGCTGCTGGGCGTGATGGCAGCTGGAGAGGCTGGCGCTGGGATGTTTGCATGCGGTCCGACGCATCTCGCTGCAAACCTCCAGCTGGCGGCGTTACGACTAGCACTGGACCAAGTCAACCTGGACCCTGCGATACTGCCTGGCATCCAGCTCGGCCTCACTGTGCTCGACAGCTGCTCACGGCCTGTAGCCGCACACAACGCCGTCTACAACTACCTGGCTTCTACAGGTAGGCCACTTTATTTGGTCACACATGCTTTGGATTTATTCAAATCATTGTTTTGCCAAAACATAAAAAATGCATACTTACAATCTATTGCGGTAAGTAAAGACAAACAACATTTGTATTGCAATTATTTATTAATTTGTTTTGTCATTTAGCTGTAAAGACTCATCAAATACACTTACATCATCTCAAAGAGGTTGTGTCAAATTAGCATGGATGATCAATCTAATACCTGCCAAAGGTGGAGATATTGGTTTGATTCTCTGATAAAGTAAAAAAAAATGAGAGAGTAGCAGTATTAGAATGAAATCTGATTTAAATTGCAAACGCTTGCAATGCGCGGGGTATTTTATTATTAACAACACTATAACCGACTCAAAAGTTGATGCCCAAACGCAGACTCGAACCCCGATTTCCACCTTTCGCGGGTGTTGCTCTGAACCATTGAGCTATCTGGACACTGGCTTCTTGAGACGATTTTAGTGTATTTGATGAGAATGACAGTTCTCCAAGGAGTAGAACCATGAGGCTGTGAAAACTCACAGTCACTCTGATTCTAGTGACGCTATATCACGTCACAACCTGTCAAACTTGAATAACTCCAATTTGACGTTGGATTCGTTGCTGTAGCAGGATAAAATCTGATTTAAATTGCAAACGCTTGCAATGCGCTAAAATACAAATAAAATAATAAAATACTAATAATTTACTAATAATAATAATAAGAAATAATAAAATACACTAAAATCGTCTCAAGAAGCCAGTGTCCAGATAGCTCAATGGTTCAGAGCAACACCCGCAAAAGGTAGAGATCGGGGTTCGAGTCCGCGTTTGGGCATCAATTTTTGAGACAGTTATAGTGTTTTTAATAATAAAATAGAGAGTAGCAGTGTTTGTAAAAACAATAATAAGTTTGACAAAATGGTAATCTTCTTACAGACCCTGACGGAAGACTGATGTCGGAGGACATATTTGCTGCGGTGACCCTAGATGAGCCATCAGCGTCTACGGTAGACCAATTGCTTAGCGCCCACAACATAGCACAGCTTGTCGTTCCGGCCAACTTTTCTGTCCTGCAGTCTTATCAACTGTTTGGTTCACCCAGCCAGGAAAAGGTGAGAAAATTAGGTGAATGGTCAAAGAAAACTAGCAAATTTAAAAAAGAGCGTCATGAATAACCATGGAATTGGTACAACGTTATGTGTTATTACTACATTATTTTCCTAGCGAGAGATTTTCTGAGTGTCGTAATTTTGTAAAATACTCACTGCATGATGTGGAGTTGGATTTTTTCAATGACTAAAATATGCACTGATTCAAAGACTATTTTAATTTTTAATTTAATTTTTTTTAGATTGCCCTTCAACTGAGTGATAGCCTTCTCCATGCCATACTTTCTCTCATCCATTCTCTAAATTCCCATTCATATTCAATAATCCGAGGGAACACTTCAAATGCAGACTACCTCACTCAGCACCTTAAAAATCAGTCAGTTTTGGGGCCTGTCTGTCTGGCCGGAATCTACACGTTAAGTGAAGAACAGCTCTCGGATTCGGGCAGGTCAATGGTTAATGAAGAGGTAGCACAGCTTCTGAAACCTGGAACTCTTGTGATTCTGTTGGTGGAAGACCCAATCCAGATGCAACAATTCTTAGAAGCATGCCGAGGATTTCACAGCCTCATTTTCTTGGCAGTGCTTCATTCTGCTGAATTCAATTTTAATGGAGGTAAGCCACTTAGGTGTTGGTAGTTTCAAGGATACCTTTCAAAGGGTTTTGGTAACCAAATTAGATATTCAATAAAATAGGCAGTATAAGAAAGCAATTCACGCCGATTTGACACATCAAATGTGTGTCTTTGTGTTTTTGTTCCTATGCCCCTTGTTAACAGTGTTGCTTGATTTTGTTGCAGGGATAAATACGGTACTAAACTTAAGTCCGTCTTATTACGTAGAACAACACTTATCAGAGATGGCTGCTAAGTTTGCAAGATCTCTCAGTTCCAAGCAAGCCAAATTTCTCGAGTTTTCAATGGTGAATGATACCAATTCCTCAATAGTTACTAAAGAATCTCATCAGCACCTAATGATGTTCAAGAAGATCATGGGTTCAGTTATTATCTTGTCGAAAGGATTACACAATTTCATAGACAGACATTGTCAACAGAAATTTGATTTAGGTGCACTTTCTGAATGTATAATGCCTAGAAGTGAGAACAGAAATATAAGGCAGATATTTTGGGAAGAAATATACCAGTCATTCCCAAACTTTTCATTTGATGTGTGGAATCAAAATGGACCAATAGGAACATGGAACAAATCATACGGCTTGAAGATAACAGAAAAACTGCCCAAGTAAGTTGAAACTCTTCTACTGCTCTTTACACCATTCTTTGCTTGAGGAAAAATTGAAAATTGTTCTCCATTTTGTAGAACATTCAAAATTCTAAAGATTAATTGTATATTTTTTTGTTCTATATTCCATGCCAAAAAAAGTTACGAAAAATGCATTGTTCTTATCAGATTAAAAGGTCTCAAAAACACCAATATGATTGATTACTAATTATTTTACGTTTATCTCCAATTTCCTTAGATTTATATCCGACTGCCGATCCCTTGAGTGCACAGCCTGTGGTTCGTCTAGGCGTCACGACTCAAACCGACGTACGAGTTTCTACCACAACCTGCAACACCCATACTCTGCCGTTCTCGGAGGCTTGGCTCTGCTTGGAGCGTTTCTCACAATCCTTACTACGGTCTACTTCCTGGCCGCTGCCGCGATACCCAACAACAATGTCACGGGAAGCACTTCAGTGCTTGGCTACTTGATCCTGCTCGGGCTGATGCTGTTGTTTACGGCAAATCTGAGCTTTGTGCTGATACCCACAGAAGTAACCTGTGGGGTGAGAAGATTCCTGCCAGGCCTTGCATATTCCATGATTATTTCTGGCATGTTGTTGAAGGTATATGCTTATATTTTACATTTTCTTTTTAGTTAAAATGTATGTTCAAATGTATTTGAGAAGATTGGACAACAATTTAAAAAAATGTTGTGCTTCTTCTGCAACCTAGGTGTAATATTTTCCATTAGCGACACATTACATACAACAAAAAGGCCAGTAGCTCCGTTGAAACTAGGCCCTTGCTGATCTTGCATACCAGTCCAGTAGCTGTGAATAAATTTATTTGCCAAATGTTTTTACTTAATCAATTTCAAAAGCATGCAGACTCTGTCTGCTCATATGCAACTTAATAACAAGTATACATCTTTCAAAATCATCTCTTTCTTATCCAGGTTATCGTAACGCTGCGTTACGGAAGGATCTCGAGCCGAGGTAAAGATGTTCTGAGTCGTCCAACGGCATTGGTTGTTGCCGGCTTGGTTCTGACACTCATTCAGATCCTTCTTGCGGGCGGCTGGTTGACGATTGTGCCGCCGAGAATTTACTCACTGGGGGCGTTAACAAACCCAGCCACTTGGCGGTGCTATCCGAGCGGCAACTTCCACATCCACCTACTACTCTCACTCACATACATATTCCTGTTGCTTACGTTCACAGCAATATTTGCACTTCTGTGCATATTGAGGTAGGAATAACAATTTGCTTCTTACTAACCATATTGTTTTCATGAGTCGTATGAAATAGGCAGGCTCATATTATTATTTTTATAAAGTAGGACTGTTCTAAAATTTCATGAAGATATACGAACTATTTGAAAATTCATAAGAGTTAATGCTAGTCATCTTTCAGCACATATAGACTTATTTTCTGGAAGGCACCCTCTGAATTGTGTTTCGGTTCTGTTGTATATTTTTTCAGTTCTCGTCGTAAATGCCTGGGGGAGTGTTTAGGTGAGGCTGGGTGGATCATGGTATCCTGCATCTTAGTGACAGCGGTCTTCACTGTTTGGGGCATTGCTGCCGTTTCCTTCTTGACTCCTGGTCAAGCAGATCTGGCAACTGCTGCCGCTCATTTGTTAGCGGCCTACGTGCTCCTCCTCTGCCTCTATGTGCCAAAAGTCATACTCTATTCAAGGCTTAAGTCAGAAAAGAAAGTGGCGCAGAGTAATTTGCACCCCGTCTATGATATCACACATTTCCAGCCATCAACACTGAAAACTATACCAAGTAAGCATGTTGGCCCCAGAAGGTGGCAAAATAAATTGATTTTGAGATATCCATAAAACAAGCATTCTCAGTCACCATGCATAATTTGTCTGTAAATACTCACCTGTTTCAGATTTTGCCTCACCAATCTTAGGAATGGGTACGGACATGATGGAAGTAGATGATGATCTACTAAACGACCCAACGCAAGTCGTACCAAGTTCTCTGTATTCACTGTCCATGTTCAGTGCAGGGGATGATGAATGTTCCGATGAGAATGCAAGTCATTATGAGCCAGGCACTAATGAGTTTACTGTGCCGGTTCATCTTTCGAACCCTCTGCTTGGTCTTTCCTCCACGCTGGATTCAGACTCCACACTCGGTATGCCTAAAATGAGCAATTCTTCTCCTAAATAATGGGAAATGGAACTCATGTACTAGCCATTTGGCACTGTTACCGTTTCATTACATAGACATTTACTTGATATTTTTTAAATTCATTTGAGTAACAAACTTGTGTCAAGTCAACAGCTACCTACCTACCAATTTTCTTGAAATTAAGTGAAATGTCTCGTAAAATGTTACAATTTATTTCATTTCTTGTTTATTTCAGAAAGTATTTCTTACATGTAAATTGAGAGTATGAATTCACAACACGGGCAGCTCAGTCTGGACAATTTACACTGCCATTCCATGACAGAACATTAATACAACAACCAACTCAGGTAGTATGGCAAAGTGATCAATTTGACAACAGCTAGCATTCTTAACAGCTAGTTTCTCTACAAATCACGGCTGAAGCCTGGTTTATTATTTACTTTGTTTTATAAACAAATTCTGATTTAATAGTTGGAGAGTCCACCACCAACAAAGTATGTTACATTTCACTTAGGAAAAAATCAATACATATAACATGTCGTTAAATATATTGCATTTATTTCGATGCACCTGTGACTATTATTGGGGACGTTTATTGGTTTAAAATAGATTTTTCCATGTGAAGTATTATATGGTTTGAGGTACAAAGTACCTTTTAACAAACCTGACAAGTTGCCACCGAGTATTAATTAATAAAATGTGTGACAGCTATGAAATCTCGATAGTATGCTTTGAGAGGTACTTGACTGTAATGGAATGTGTGTACTAATGAATCTGGCAATTTTGCTTAGTGATAATTTGATGCAATGGCAGCACCACTACCAGAGAAATCTTGTTGCAGTTATGTAAATCAGTAATGATCAGGCATTCCTTTTCGCACCCTCCCCCTTGGCAACATCGTATCGAGATTTAATTTCACTACAGATTATCCAATCGGTTCGTGCCGATTATAGGAAATAACAATGCAAAAGATATAATGTCTCTTTTAAAACATAGATCAGTGAACATCAATTTTACACCGATTTAAAGTTTGAATTAAAATCAAAACTTTCCATACAAGAAATTAAAATAGCACATGGAAGTTGGTTAGGCCAGCATGTATAGGTAATCAACAAGACTATTTAGCAAACCCAGGCTTCAATTCAACTTTTCCTTGAAATTGTAATTGATTATCAATGATTTGAAACAACTCAGGTGGCTGCGGTATTCTTCCAGTTTCTAGTTTTGACCACACAGGGACATCTGAAATCATATATTATATTTTAGAACTGTAGGCACAGGAACTCTATTAGTTTCATAGGAAATATAACAAGATAGGAAAGTAATTTTATCCATGCTTTTACCATTAAAATATATTTCAAATGCTCCCGAAGATATGAGTTGGCCTTCGATTGCGTTGCACAAGAAGAACAACATCATGCATGAATAAAGTTTGTTTGTGATGCACCACGTCCACCACGCTGGCGCCTCTGGTTGTCCAATCCACGTAAAAATGTTAGCACTGCTCAAGATGCAGACTATAAATAACATTTTTAGCGCTCCCTACATGAGGATACAAAGGGAAATTAATTGTAGTTATTAAAAAGTCATCACCACCTGCAAGTCAAGTATGAAGCATTAAATTATCAGAACTTAATTTTAATAATTATGTGTGAGTATAGTGTGTTTAACAGCACTGCTTTATTAGAGCAAATACCAAAGTTCTACTTGACTCACCAAAAATTTAGCTAAATACATGTTGGCTCCATTTGGGTTGTAGTTATCTCCTTCAACTACAATCTCCGGATACTTCTGTTGTATTATGGACCCATATTCTTGGAATGCCTTTTGATAACCACATGAGTAACTGAAAAGAGGTAAAGTAAAGATAAAGTAAACTCATAAACGCAACACAACTAAGATTAAATTGCTAACTGACTTCACCAGCTAAGGGAGAAGGAAATATTGTTAGTGTAGAAGTGCTATTGTTTGATACCTAAAATGGAGTTTCAGGTACATTGCATTGATTTTAAATGTACATGTTTCAAGTAGAACTTACGTAAGAATCCAGAGACACCCAGTTTGGGCTAAACCTACAATCGTCAAACGAGACGTTGGGTGTTATCGTAAAGTGATCTAATGATTTTGAAAATCTCATTCATCAGCTTAAAACAGTCGCCACCCAAATCATAAAATATAATCTGATGGTACAGGTGGTTATGTAACCAAAATAGTACCAATGGTTTTGGAGGAGTTCGTTTCAAGCACGAAGTTTATGCACAGTGCAATGAACCTAGATTATCACTTTCTAGTTTAACTAAACGTAAGCTTCATACGAGCGACAAATATTACTTACCAATATTCAAATCTCAGTGTAGGGCCCATAAACTTACTGCCATCAAACTTGGTTACTGCAGGTATTTCCTTGGTATTTGATTCTGATTGCACAAACACATTTCCATCCGACAATAAACAGAAAAATGCAATTACGGTGATATACACAACTTTCCTAAAATCAAACATTTTTTAAAGATTGCTGATGAAAGATCTCGAAGAAGATTAGTAGAATCAACAGACCTAGCCCTACTTATTTGCGTTTTATCGGTCAGTCATCTGATTCTGACGTTTAGATGTTGCTGGTCTGACAGTCAGCTGTGGCAGTGAGCGGTGAATATCTTTTGATCCGAGCTCGGTGAACGACCTCGCCTTCGTTTGAATCTTGATTTTTGAACGCACCCCGTCATTCGGAGGCACTCGGAAATCTGATCGGGCGACGGACATAACTGGAGTTTAGCCTAGAAATCAAGGCGTTTGTGCCTAGTTGGAATCGTCGGCTTTTACTGAATTGTATTCTTTAGAAGTAAGTTATAAACTGACTTAAAGATTTTGAAGAAGTGTCATTTTATTGATGATTGGTATACGCATTGGTTGTTGGAGGTTTCTGTAGCTATTTGAGGATAACAATTTGTTCAGGAAAATTCCATTTTCGTGTGGCTCTAGGCTAGGTAGGTATGATTAAGCGTGGTGACCTAACGTCAAGTGTCTAGTAATACACGCGTGGGTGCTCCGATAGGTTGGCGTTCAATACCAACTTCAAATTTTTAATAGATCATTTTAGCGTAACCTGCTGAGTTCTGGTTGTCCCGTCCAAACCAAATTGTAATGGCAAAGTATAGCCAGAGATAAAAGTATAGCATGCATGTCAGCCTTGCAACTGTTTTTCAATCATTACCTTAACTTTCTGTGCCATATAGTGAAGGGACCAGATTTGCAAAAGTATTATTAGCTAAAAGCTGCAAGTAAAGATGGACATTATTTTTCAGAAAATGGCAGTGAATGTATTCTCTACCAACGTGACTGCTGACAATCTTAGCCGTCATGATATGCTTGCGTGGTTGAACGACTGTCTTGCATCCAGCTTCAGTAAGATTGAGGAGCTGTGTACAGGAGCTGCTTATTGCCAGTTCATGGACATGCTATTTCCTGGTAAGTCATTATTAGTTGATACAATCCTAGGAACTAGGAGAAGTCATTGATTTATTATTGTCAACGTTAATGCGAACTTCCTATTTACAGGGAGCATCATGGTAAAGAAAATAAAGTTCAAAACAAACCTTGAACATGAATACATTCAAAACTTTAAGTTATTGCAAGGATCATTTAAAAAAATGAGCGTAGAAAAGGTACGGTTACATTTTTATTCTTTATGTCGCACTTTGCGACCATTAATGGCACAATGGTCAGTAGCCTTTGGTCTTAACCATTCTAAGCTGAAACTCATTGTCTCCTAGTGCAACTCCTATTGGAGCTCTTTCTTCTCTTTTCTATTTGGGGTAAAAATGAGCATGCATTGATTTTTATTGTTGGTTAAGCATTTATGTCTTCGTTTTAGGTCATTCCTGTAGACAAGTTAATTAAGGGGAGATTTCAGGACAATTTTGAGTTTCTTCAGTGGTTTAAAAAATTCTTTGATGCCAATTATGATGGTCGCGAATATGACGGCTATGAGGCTCGAGGGTGTACACCGTTGGGGAACGGTAGCCGAGCAGGAAGCTTGCACCAGCTGCCTCTGGTAGCGGCACCTCTGCCTCGGCCCGCTGCGAAAGCTCAGTCTCAACAATCCAGGCCTGCAGCTATGAGACAGCCGGGTAGATTGAGTTCAGTCTTTACTCCTTGTTTGGTGTTAGCTACCAAGTTGGCAAGGGACAATTGTCATCAGAATTTTATTTCATACCAGATCTAATTGATCGTCAGCTATATTGCTGGTGGCTATGTTGTTTTGTGTGGATAGGAGGATTTTGACTACGCCATTTGGCTTTGCTGATCTTGATGTCTTCATACAAACAACTTGTGTTAAATCCATTGCTCATCCATTGAGTCACTTCTGAATTTGTATGTGATATTAATTCCAGCTCATAATTAGTTGCTGCAGGATTTTGTAGGCGTGATCTTGATGACCAACTTTTGTGGGTAGCCATCTTTTATTTGATTACATTGTACAGCCATAAAATAGCAATGACAACTAATACCCATCTCTGCTTTGGTGTAACTGCACTCTCATTTCTCACAGCCACACGCCAAGTAACTTCCAATTTAAAACAAAATGTACAAATGAGAAGCAATGCAGTTTACCTAGAGCTCAGTTTTCTCTTGCCACTTGGGGTTGTAAGGTCTAGTATCTCCGTGCAGTTGCCAGCATGCCTGCAGATAGCACGATGGCACCCATTGAGCTTGGCTCTGATTCTAGATGTCACCTCTCTGAAAATGACAATTGTGCATGACACCGTTGTTGTGCTTTTTTGGCACGCGTTTTTTCATCATTACACCAATTACTCTTACCTTGGGGCGATTGTTTTTCTGTCTGTTTTGTCTGGATTTTGGGGATTTCCATAACCTGTAGTAAAGCTGTGTCCTGTCAAAACAACCTCTCCAAATAATACAAAGCCTTCTTTGTAAATCACAGGCGATATCTTTCTTTTGGCTCTATTTGCAGACTTATCAATCTCTGCAGAACTGGAAACTGTTGTCTTATAGATTTTCTGCTGATGGGCATCTTCTTCCCTTGCAGGAGTTTTCATTGAGAATGTATTCAAGTTATTATATTAGTTGCTTGTTTTTATATAGTTCAAATGAAGTTGATGGAGTAGATGACCTTTGAGTGTTAAGTAGTATTTACGTATATAATTAGTAATCGGCATCTCTTTTAGATCTTTCAGAAAATTCATTCCAAAGTTACATTAAACATTTTTTCTTCAGTATTGGCACTTAGTGCTGGAATTGTTTTGCTTTTACCATCATTTTTTGTTTTTGATTTTCAGATTGTCCCTATAGATAGGCTTGTTAAGGGCCGATTCCAAGATAATTTTGAGTTCCTCCAGTGGTTCAAAAAGTTTTTCGATGCAAACTATAGCGGTAAAGAATACGACCCGATGGCCGTTCGCGGGGGGGAACAGATGGGTAACGGGGGCACGTCAGCTCCGCGGGGATCAGGTTTGCTCATGAAGAAGGCTCCTGCACCGGCCCGCTCGGAGATCGTTCCTCCTCCCTCCAAACCCGTGGGTAGAGCCGGTAAATAATCCTTAACTCACCTTATCAGTCTACATGAGAGTAGTTGCTTTAAGTTTTCTGATTGAGCCTATTTGGATGAGGAAAATGACCTATTGAGGGCCTGGTTCACGGCACACCATTAGTCAGTAAGGAAAGCAATACAATCTGTGCTTCAAATGGTAACAATGAAACACGTTGAATTCCGGCTCTAAATAGTTGTCATATAACTCATATAATTTTGTTTATAATGGCTGCTTTGTATTATCCTGTTGATGTCTGCTTGTACTGCATTTGTGTAAAACCTCCCTGGTTTTCTTATCTGAATTTTCACGCATAAATGCTTGTAGCTGAGGTATAACTTAGGTCTGTCTGCCTCTTTAGTCTCAATCTCAATTTAATGAAAACAACGTGGACTGGTAGACGCAATGCTTGAAAGCCAGAGCTTTAGCCACAGCATGCACCTAAACACTGCCTAATTACACTATCTCTATGTAGGTAGAAGAATGTTGCTGGTGTCCCGTGTCTCAAAGCATGAATTTATCCGTACTTGTCTACTCAGCAATGTCATGAGTATGGGCTACAGGTGTGATAATAATACCATTATTATTCAGGCTGGTACCCCATAAGAAAATGCCTCACTAAAAGTTGCCCAGCACACAAGTACCAGGATAATATTCTTCCATTGATTCATGGCCTCAGTGTATAGTCGCTGATGTTTTTTGCATTGTTCCAGTACCCAAGGTGCAAGCAAATGTGCGCCCAATAAGTAACAAAATGCCAATGGCGGGCCCACGTGGTGACGGGGGAAAGATGGAAGAATTGAACACGCAGGTAACATGCTTTTTTTTCTTATCTGTATGTTAAGGACAGGGAATGAAAACATTTAACCACTTAGATTGAGAAATGACTGGTATCATGGTTCGGTGCCTTACGCTATTGGATGAGCATAGTTTGAACAATTTAGACGCGATTTGACTACCGCAAGGAGAAGGGAAGGGGGGGGGGGGGTGATATTTGTTTTGCTGCGTTGTTGTTTAGGCTCCAATAACAACCTTTAGTATTTCTCTACCACGTTCGTGTTTTGAAGAAGTAAGTTTTTACGTCTGGCACTCTTTGAAAATAGTAGCACGCCCTTCTTCCGATCTCCACCTGTTGCGGGTGTTGCTGTTCTGAGTGGGCTCCAATCTTCGAGGGTTTATTAGTGTTCCTAATAATAAATTTCTTTGCCCATTGCAGGCAATTGTAAGTTGAATCAGATTTCACATCATAATTGGAATCCCAATGTTTTAAAACATTTAATTTCATTTTCAATTCAAAAAATTTTGAATAAAAATAAAAATTGAAATCTCTGTTGAAAATAAGAAGCAGAATCTAAATTCATAAAAATTCTGACTCTTGTAAACAACATTTAAGAAAACAGTTTGCGTTGAATGTCTCTGCGGCTGAACATGTTAGCTAGACTTTGTAATGCTACCTGCGGAGACTAAGCTTACTGCCAGGACAAAGTATCCATGGCCCATGCATGCCAGTTTTTTAACTGTGCATGGTACTCTGTGACTGTTTAACTGTTATGATATTCTGAAAGTTGGTTTCAAATGGGGAGTCCCTTATAAGTTATTACTACTCTAAATGCACCCAGAATACAATAATATAATATGTATTGTGGTGAAGAAGGAAAGAGAGATGGAGCGCAACTTACAGGAAAAGAACATTGGCATCGCGTGGTGCACTTATCGAGAAATTGCTAGAAAATTTTCAGGTTCTCGACAAGTGCACCGCTCGACATCAATTTTCTTCTCTGGTATGTTGCGCTCCCTCTCTCTTTCCTTTTTCACTGCAATCAATATTCAACTTCTTGGCACTCTATTTGCATTACTATATTCAATTCAATTTAATTGTTTATTATGCTCGAACATCACAATGTACAGGATTTAAGCTCGTCCACAGATAAATACAAATATGCAAAATTAAAAAAAAAAAAAAAAAATTATTTAAGACTATTTACAATTCTCCCATTCATTTGAGGGGATTTCATAGAATTCTTCAATATTATACAATGCTTTTTGTAATAACATACTCTTAACATTTTCCTTAAAACAGTTGACATCTTTTATTTTAAAAGTTATAGTAAAAAGTTAAGTTAAAGTTTAAAGTTAAATATATAATATTTCTTGGTCAACAAAAACAAACCATTGATTCAGGGTTCGTCCAATTAATTATTAGTGCGTTTTTTTCAGTGACTGATTCCTCCTGCCTGCTTGTTTATAATGACTTGTTTTTCTGCCTCGACAGCTGCTGGATATGAAGTTGACTGTTGACGGTTTGGAAAAGGAACGGGACTTTTATTTTGGAAAGCTGAGAGACATCGAGGTCATGTGCCAGGAGCATGACAGCGAAGCAAACCCGATCCTGCTCAAGATATTGGATATACTCTATGCAACCGAGGTATACTCACTACAAGTTCCTATTGTGTCCTCCACAGTTTAAAATATTAAAGCACACCTTACCGTGTGTCGTGGCTTTTCAGCCAAGTCATGGCCCCAGTTGGGGTAGGTGCTTGGCTGGAAAGCAGAGAAGGTCACACAAGAGCTTGCTATAAAACGAAAAATGTGTGACTACTTTCTCCCACATTTTTTGGAATTACGTTTTTTTGTATCCTTTCTCACACTAGAAAAAACCTTAAAAATAGATCATAGGTTCATAACTTTTCTTCAATATCCATCTCCAACCTTGTGAAATTGGTCAGTAATTTAACCTGCGCCCTGTTTCAGGACGGGTTTGCACCCCCTGAAGAAGGAGAGGGTGATATCCCACCGCCTGATGAGGAGGAAGAATATTAATTGTAATGTGTAAGTTTGGCTCTATGCTACGCCTCTCGGCTAGAGCTGTATTTTCTACGCGATTGTTGCAAGATTTGTTGACCTATTCGTACGTGATTTCTGCTAAGAGTAAGAACACCTTTGCTTATTTTGTGCATCTGAATCAATTCTTCATCCGTGACTGCTTTTTTTTTTAACTTATGCCTCAAAAACAAAGATAAGATAGAGGATGGTGGGTGGTTTTCATGTACATATGAAATGAATAGGTGTAAACTACATTACATTACATAGAATGTGCACAAGTGTGGCTTACTTCATTTTCATTAATTAACAATCATTATGAATAAAATATTACAACTAACATGGCGGCATTATTTATTTTCGATTTTCATTTGATTAACTGCTTCAGTATGCATCTAGCACACACCATATTTCCTAAATACAGGCCTGACCAGATAAATACAAAGGTGGAAACTTTATATACCTAATCCAGAACCTAAAATATTGCCACATATATATTGGATGGGTGACCATCATATACATGACAAATTCCATTCTGGAAAGAGACTGGAGGGACGGAAATGAGTACAGCAACTTCATTTGCAGTGCTTATCAACTTCTCTACACCTTCTCTACAACTTCTCACTCTACACCATGAATTTGTGGAAGAATCATGTTGTTCTGTCCTTAGGAAGGGACGTTGAGCTGGTGGTCCCCTTGGTGCCCCTGAACAGGAGTAGGCTATGTGCTGGTGCCTGGTTTCCTCTCCTCCTTTCTAGGCTGTGCTAGGTTCATCTTTATCCACTCCTCATTCACCGATGCCACTACACCAGTGCTGTTGTGCCAGCTGGAAAAAAAGTAAGTCAAACCCCACAAATCGATCCGTCATATTTATATTCCATGCAAGAACTTCACATGTTAACATTTAATAATCCATGGTCTTGTCACCTGCTCTTGGGCCTGCTCCTGAGTATTGGACCTGCTCTTGTGAAATACCAACAACAGAGACTGTCAACAAGTTTCCTTCAACCCAGCTTGTCATGTCTACTGAAGGTGAGCAATTCAGAGCAATGCTAGATACCAATATTTTAACAATTTTCACTATTTGACTGACTATTGCTATCCTGACTTGTCATAATGTTTTCCTCATTTTGCAGGTTGGCGTTCCCTCCCCTCTTGGCCGTGAAAGTCGACCCGCTGCACCCAACGGAAGGAGAACTCGACTGGGGAAACATCGATCTACGTCGACGCAAGACCAGCCATGTTGTCCACTTTCCGTCCCTCGGGGAGAAAAGCAAGGTTTTTATTTTATCATCATCAAGATCGATTCTCGGCATCGGAAGAAACACGCTTAGTTATGTACGACAATATAAGTGTTGTTTGGACAACCGCAGGATGAGAAGCAAAATGTCATTGGGACCAAGATCTCAGAAAACTGTCAGCTGTTCTTTAGCTTCCTCCAATCAAAAGCACCGGTCAACTGGAATGTAAAACTTATTTTGATTTTGTTTATTAGACGTAGCTACCCAATAGCTTCCACGACGGTCTGATATCCATTTTGTGTTCAGCTTTGAACTTGAGATGGTTGTTGGTGTTGGATCGTGTCTTGGATTCGGATAAGAACCTTCGCACCAGTTTCGAGAAAACTCTTTTCAACTGGGTTTTTGAATGCCTAACAAAGAATAACTAATTTTCCAACGTTAACCAACAGTAATTGTCAAGAGTAATTATATAAGTAAAATTAATTATTTATATTTTTGTGGTTCTTTTTGTTATAAGAGAAATGTAAGGACTGCTTCACCCTTGATAAAGGAAAAGGCTAAGTTGTAAAACTTTGGGAAATCTAGTAGTTCTTCACTCAGCATTCAAAAAACTTCGTTGAAAGTAGATTTTTAAAACGCATCTTTGTTGCTGCTTGTGTGATAATGAAATGAACTTCCATGACTAACAATAAAAACAAAATTTTGCTTACACAATTTTTTGTATTCCAAAAAACACTTACCCGTTATCCTTTCCACAAAAAAAAAAAAAAAAAAAAAAAAAAAAAAAAAAAAAAAAAAAAAAAAAAAAGTGTCCCAAGGCGTTTCCAAAACGGATTTCGGCCGGATTCGAACCCAGGAATATAATACCTGGTCCAGCTACGAAGCTAGCACGTTACCAGTGAGCCAAGCTGTCCTGATAAATAACGTTTGGTGGAAGTCGTATATATGCCTTTATTTTTGGACTTAGTAAAAAAAAAATCTTACAAATAAAAAACTTCGTATCGTCGCTCCCCAACCTTTCACTTGAACTATGTTCGAGGTGGAGGGCTCCGAGAGACAAAATTGGGAGACGCCGGGAAGCGAACTGCGGCCTCTACGATTCAAATCTCCCGACCAACCCACTGTGCTACGAGGACATGTGTCATACTGTCTATTTGTTATCAAATAGGTGATGCAATCTGTCTCTCAGAACAAATTCCTGTAGCTACTTTCCGAAGACCAAAAAGCGGCGTAGACAGGGTTCGAACCCGGTCTCGCCCGAACGGATTTGACGAGCAGCGACTTTTTCAATCAGCTACCATGACTCGATGATTCGTGCATGGAAATAAGAGGTATATGAATTGCAGAAAACGACTTCAGTGTAATGAAAATAATACTTCGAAAGTTTCGATCGATGAACAAGCGATGTAACACTTGCAGCATACAATGAATGCCAGTCGCCACTAGATGAAGAACAAAAAGTGAACCGGGCAAGATTCGAATCCAAGATAGCTACAAGATATACTTGCATAGCAGCGTTACCATTCAGCCACAGAGACCATCCCACCTGATAAGGAAATAACACGTACTTGCACAGCACTTGGCGGAGATGTCAGTACACCATGGAGACGATATGAAAGTTTTCTCTGTAACGATTGATTCATCTTCCGCAAATTAACACACACAGAGATTGATAATAGGTAACTCACCTGCTTCGAACAAGCAGACCGGGGTTCGAACCAGCGACCCTCTGTCTCCTGCCGCTGGGAATGAGGTCGATCTTCACTCGCCGCCAAACGTTCGTGACGAAAACTGGCGAGAGTTTCATGACAATACTCTAACAATCTTGGTAGGTGATTGTTTCTTAGCTGAAAAAAGTGTACCAAGCGGGATACGCCATTTCATTTTCTTGTACCCTTTGAAGGAATTAAATTAAACAAGGTATCAATAAATCACATCTAGCAGTGAATCCTGATTGGTAGGCCATCCATCGTACATGTGTGCGCCTTTGTCATGTCTACAGCCCAGGCGTTAGGAGTCGAGCAAGACGAGGGATTCTCAGAAGAAAAACGTGGTAAGTTTCCATCGCAGGTTCAACAGGGGGTTGAATTCAACTATCCTTGAAATTCTACCCCTGTTAACACCCCTCGCAGGTCAAAATTTGTCACGTGAATTTCCACTCCAAAAAAATTGCAAAAATCAATGGACTAACCCCTTACGTTTATATTTTCATTTTTGAAGCATGTGGAGCATAGAATTTTCATTCTATGAAAATTTCGCCCATATTGTTGTCGAAGGGGTAGTTTGCACCCCGAATACGATGGGCTATTTGGAATTTGCGTAAACATCATAATTTAGCCGCTATATTGAGTTTAAACATTAAAACTCTCTAGCTTGTCACGCACAGTATCTTCTATGAAAATTTCGTTTCAAACAATAAATGAAAACCAAATTTTCGTAAAAGTTAGCCTTTTTTGACCAGGGTTGGGCCAAAAATTAAGACTTTCACGGATCGACACCTTGTCACGTACTCTATCTTCTGTGAAAAATTCAAGGATGTTTCCCCCTCTCTTCATTTTCGCGCAAATAAATGAAAACCAAATTTTTGTAAATGTTAGATTTTTTTGTCCCCGGCTGGGCCAAAAATAAAGACTATGACATATCGATAGCTTGTCACATACATTATCTTCTATGAAAAGTTCGAGGAGGTACCCCGCCCTTCATTTTTGGGCAAATAACTGAAAACCAATTTTTTGTAAAATGTTACCCGCTGTTTCTGTGAAACGGTTTAGTATACATTTGATCAACAATCAATTCATGGTAGTGTCAGTTTGCAAAGATCTTACCCCAGACCGTGATATTACTTTGGAGCAGAAAAGTTAATGTGTTTCTTCACCAGCCTTGGAATGGGCGTCCGGAGGGGAGTGCGAGGGGGTGCGCTTGCACCCCCCTGACAATAACATTTGCAGTCGCCTCTGTGCAGGACATTCCGTAACAGGGTGCTTGTTTCGCTCCATGCAACGAAATAAATTTTTAATTTTTGCTGGCAGCGAACAAAGTACCTATTGGTCTAGGTTCCTTAATTCAAAAGAATCGGTAAGCTCACACTTTGTTTTTGACGACTATCTTGCAGACACGAAACTTCGCGCCCATCCAGAGCAGAATTACTCATTTCGCGGTAGTGCTGGTCGCCGGGAAACTAGTCCACTGGTTAAAATTTAACTCGGCAGTCAAAAAAGCAGCAGTATCTCTCTCCGTGTGAGATGTTCCAGGACTGCAAGAGAAGCTCTAGCAGACTGGAGTTCACTGATCAGGCTGATCTCTGAAATATTATCGCTGCTCCGGCGCCTCTGATAGCTGACATCATAAGGGAGCATGCATGCAATGCAAAATGTCTCCTGCAACTTAATTTGACATTTGAATTGTGGTTATTGAAGTTATTTTCCCCGTATCGACTTCGACATTAAAACATTGAAATGGTATGTGTTTGATGAGCATAGCGAGCGAAACAATCAAACCCCATTTGCAATTTAAATACATGCTTTAAATCATTTCACATAGTTGTCAGCTTTTGGATTTGACTTCTGAAAAATGGGTGATCATCATACACGTGATCAGTTCTGTTCGGGAGAGAGGTTAGAGGGTTGAAAGTTAGTTCAGCAACTTAACTCGCCTTGCTTATCAACCTCTTGACAGCATGGATTTTTGGAGGAATCCTGTGGTTCGAGTTGTACCGCCCTTCAATTTTTTCAATTGCTGTCAATTGATCAATTGTTCAATTGCGGAGGGGACGTTAAGCCAGTGGTCTCATTGGTGCTCGTCGACAGGAGTAGGCCACGTGCACCGGGTTTCCCCTCCTCCCTCCTTAATTAGGAAGGTATAAATCATCATTCTCATCATCACTCACTCATTTACCGGCACTATTAGAACAAGTGCCACATTGTCCGTTGTCAAAACAGTGTGTCGTTTAACGTCACTAATCAATCAATCAATCTGTAAGATTTGTAAGATCTGTAAGATCACACTACAACGCTGAAAATATCGCATCTCGTCAAGGTTTGCAACAAGTTTTGCAACAAAAGTCAGAATATCACATATTTTTAACTCCCGATCGGTCCTATTTTGAGGCGTTGCCGACGCCTAAAATTCAAAGCTATAGTTAAAAAATTTGTGTCAAGTAGCTGGGAACGAATGACGTTGTCAAGAAATTTAGTTTGCCTGTGAAAACTTTGAAGCAACTCGTGGTACGCGTGATTGCTACGGGACTGCCTATACGTACGGTTAATCCAACCATGACAAGTTTCAACTGAAATAATCGTCTAAAACGAAGCGAAAATTTGTCTCTTCGTACCAGGCGAGTAGCCGACAAAAGAGTATCGCCTGAAACCTACTGCATCGCTGTGCAAGTGACGTCACAACACGTGCTCGATCGTCCCCGCCAGTGTCCCCGCCTCGTACTTTCGATCGACTGAAGCTCGGTTCCTATTGGCTGACCGGTTTTCGAAGTGGATCGCGGTGATAACAGCAATGGCGTCCACGGCTGCTATCACAAACAAAATGTTTTCCAGGCATGCAGATGCTAAAGAACTGCAAATTCTCGTACTTTAATTGCGGATATTTAATTAGATTCATTTTAACTATGTTAACATTTGTTAGATGTGAGTGTTCTTGACCAAATCAAGTCACACAGCGGGTCCAATTGCTTACGAGCCCTTCTCGAATCGTTACACCGAACGGTTTGGCGTGCTGGAAACACCGGTTCTCGTGAGATCACCGACGTTAAGCAACACTGCGCCGGGTCAGGTATTGGATGGGTGACCATCATACACATGATCAGTTATGTTCGGGAGAGAGGTTGGAGGAATGAAAGTTAGTACAGCAACTACATTAGCCTTGCTTATCAAACACTCGACTGCGTGGATTTGTGGAGGAATCCTGCTGTTCGAGTTGCACCTTCCTTGAGGCCTTCCTGAAAAATACCTAAATTTCAGCCGAACTTCTACATATCTATTCTCACCGTTTTCACAATGCTAAATGCCAGTTAAATAAGCACGTTAAGATGAAAGTATCTGATTAGGTGTAACCATGAGGATGAGTCTCATAAATTAAGTTGGACATATTAAAACTGCCCGTTGGAAGAAATGTTGCCTAAAGTTGAATATGCACTCCTAAGTAAATGTCATAAAGGAAAGAAATTAGATTCACAGTTTTGTCAATGGTTGATAAACAAACCGTTTAACTCTTGTTTATTTTTATCTTTTTTATTTGATGGGTTTAATGCTTATTGAATGGCAAACACTATACCTATAACACGTGTAGGCAATTTTTATCACCAACTCTCCCATCCCTATGGGGTGGTATACAATACTACCATGTAGCAAGCGTGTTTACCTTATTCTGTGCGAAAAGATAAGATATGCTTCAAAAATCATTAATGACGGAAAAATATTAAAACAATAATTTAAAATTAATATGAACATAATATAAAACTCTTATAGACATAAATTAACAAAATAAAATAACGACGGTCGTCTTCTGGACGCTACGTCGTTATCATTGCGCGATTAAAGTGCTCAATTACACTCAATTACCCCAAAGTTCTTAATTCACTGAGGTCTGCCACCAATTTCTCTTGTATTTATAGCAAAATTACATTGTTTCATCATCAAAAGTCACCTTTACATGCACTGCCATCCAAAAATGAACCATCGTCAAAATGAATTTCTGTTCATGTGGTTTTATCAAGTGTGGCTTTAGCACCTGGTCACTGACAGTCCCATTGGGTGATACATCGCAGTCACACAGATCAAAATAATTCTCATCCCCCCGTACTACCCTCGTACCACCCGTCCCCCCGTTCCACCCTCGTACTAGACCATGCAGTAGGTACTCATATTCATAAAGTAGATTCATATGATAGTAACGCTCTACATAGTCTTTACACAGATCTTACATAGATCTCTTGGGTATCCATGTACCTTATCATACGTTTCACCCATAATTGGAAGTAGTTAGGTGGCCGTGCGCAAGTGCTCTACTCGCAACGCATGTTCTGAAGCAGATACACCGGGACCCTTGCACCGTGATCGAATAATAATACCCTCACAGACGCAGGTTTTCCTTTCTGTCTCTCGTTTTTTGTTCCAGGGCAGATTATTTGAGTATCTGTATATATTAGTATATTGTTGAATGAAAACTAGTCTGGGCGAAACACTCGCCTACCGCCACTGTGGACGTCAGCTTTGTAATCATTTGCACTTGGAGACCATGGTTTTGTCACCAGCGTGTGTCTAAGTTTGTCGGCTAGGGATAAGGTTGAGTCCTGATTCACAAAGTGGCCAATATCCAAAGCAGCTTGAGGACCATAGATCACATTCAGTTTCAATTCAATTCAATTCAATAATATATTTATTTCATTGTACAATATACATAGATATTAGGTACACACTCCTTAGTTCAAGGTATAGTCTAAAAAATACACTTGTGAGTATAGAAATTCGTCTGTTTTGTTAAATGTACAGGTTCCTTCGCTTTATATTATATTATATACATTTTATACAGTCACATTTTTTCCTGTTCCTATATTCGTCTAAGTCGTAAAAACAGTTATCAATTAAAAAACGTTTCGTCATATTTTTAAAATTATCTCTATCACCCGACTTTTCCTTCAGACACCTCGGCAGGCTGTTGTAGAGGGCTGCCCCCGCGTATGAGGCGTTTTGTCTTGATATTTTTAGTTTTACATTTTCGGATGTCCTGATTTCTTTATTTCTTGTATTTTTATCGTGGACTTCTTGCGTCTTCGTGAAGGTTTCAGGGTTGTCGATTACGAATAACAGCACTTCTAATATGTATAGTGATGTCACCGTCAGGATGCTTAGTTCCTTGAAGATCTTCCTGCAGGAGTCCCGTTTCTTCATTCTTGCTATTGTTCGGACCGCTTGTTTCTGTGATACAAAAATGCTTCTCGCCTCTGTGCCACCACCCCAGCACAGTATGCCATATTGTATCAGTGATTGTACGTTCGCATGGAAAGCAACTTTCCGTGCCGGCAGATTCAGTTCCTTTGCTAGGATTTTTAAGCCAAAGCATGCTGTGTTCAGTCTCTTCTTAAGCTTCGCCGTATGCTCTTTCCATTTGAGGTCGTGGCTAATTTGTAAGCCGAGGAATGTGCTTGAACACACTATTTTCCTTGTGTTTCCTACTTCTTCGATCTTAGATTTCCCTCGTCCTTTAAAGACGATAATGTTTGTCTTGTCGTTGTTCAGCTTCATCTTATTTGGCCCGAACCATTCTTCAATATCAGATAAAGATCTTGCGATGTTTTCCACTAACATCTCTTCGTTTTTGGCAGTGACGAGGAGGCTCGTGTCATCCGCAAATAAGATCGTGTCGGCGAATTCATTGTTGATATTGTTAGGGAGGTCATTGATGTAGATACTGAATAATACTGGAGCGAGCAGTGACCCTTGCGGCAGTCCGGTAGATATCGGCTCCCAGTTCGACGCTATACTTCCGCTATGTGTGTTTATTTCCACTGCTTGCATCCTATCCGAGAGGTACGATTGTATCCACTCGCTAGCCTTACCTTGGATTCCGTAATGTTTTAGTTTTCCAATTAGTACTTGATGGTTTATTGTGTCGAAAGCCTTTGTAAGGTCGCACATTATCGCGCTTATTTGTGACTTTTTTTCTAGCGCCTTGGTGACTTGGTTCACCATTGCGTATATTGCCGTATTTGTGGAGAGTCCTTTTTGGAAGCCGTGTTGGCTCTTACATATTACGTTGTTTTCCGCCAGATATTTATTAATTCTTATTAGAAATATTTTTTCTTGCACCTTGGCGAAATTGGTGAGAAGCGATATTGGCCGGTAGTTCCCCATGTCGGTGCTTGCTCCTTTATTTTTGAAAATTGGCTTCACCACTGACCATTTCGCTAGTGAAGGGAACTCCCCTGTTGATAGCGAGTGGTTGCATATGTCTGCGAGCGGTCCGGCGATCTGGAATCGAACGCGTTTGATTATCTTGCATTGAATGTCATCCCATCCAGTTGATTTCTTTTCTTTAAGGTCTTTGATGATGTCAATTATTTCCCTTTCCGTTGTAGGTTCCAGTAGAATTGCATTCACTGGCCTCGGGAGGTTTTGTAGTTTCTGCAGACACTCTTCTACTTTGTTGGTGGAGTCTTTGTTCGTTCTTATCGCCACTGTCGTGAAGTACTCGTTAAACGCGTTCGCTATTTCCTTCCCATCTGTTATTGTTCTGTTTTCTGTAATTATTTTCATATCCCTACGGATATCTGTACGTTTCTTCCTCCCCAAGCATTCATGGATTAAATCCCACGAGGCCCTGCTTTTGTTGCTGGCCTTCTTGATGATTTTGTCGTTCCTGATTTTTTTGCTTCTTCGTAGGAGGCGTTGCACTTTCCTTTTCAATCTTCGAAGTTCCTTTTCGTGTTTCTTGCCACCTGCTTTTCTAGTACGCATGTATGCTTCCCTCTTAGTTTTGCAGACTTCTTTTATTTCTTCTGTCATCCATGACTTTCCTCTCTGCTTTCTTGTCCTCGCTTTATAAGTTCTTTTTGGGAATTTTTCCTCATAAGCCGTAAGAAATACCTCAAGGAAATTGTTGAATTTTTCGTCGGTGGAGGTGCCCACCTTCACTCCTTGCCAATGCTGTTCCGCTAGATATTCCTCAAATCCTTTAATTCTATTTTCCGATATTATCCTCCTCGTGTAGTTTGTGACGGTCTTGCTAATCGCTGGTATTGGATGTAACCGCTGGAAAGGCTGGTATTGGATTTTCGGAATACGCCGTCGTCGATGTAGATGCACATGCACTTTCAATACTGCGATCGCTGTTGCCATGGCTGTCCAAAATTTCACGCGCGTGTCACGCGTGTCAGTGACCAGGTGCTAAAGCCACACTTGATAAAACCACATGAACAGAAATTCATTTTGACGACGGTCTATTATTGGATAACAGTGCATGTAAAGGTGACTTTTGATGATAAAACAATGTAATTTTGCTTTAAATACAAGAGAAATGGGTGGCAGACCTCAGTGAATTAAGAACTTCGGGGTAATTGAGTGTAATTGAGCACTTTAATCGCGCAATGATGACGACGTAGCGTCCAGAAGACGACCGTCGTTATTTTATTTTGTTAATTTATGTCTATAGGAGTTTTATATTATGTTCATATTGATTTTAAATTATTGTTTCTAATATTTTTCCGTCATTAATGATTATTGAAGCATATCTTATCTTTTCGCACAGAATAAGGTAAACACGCTTGCTACATGGTAGTATTGTATACCACCCCATAGGGATGGGAGAGTTGGTGATAAAAATTGCCTACACGTGTTATAGTGTTTGCCATTCAATAAGCATTAAACCCATCAACTTTAAAAGATAAAAATAAACAAGAGTTAAAAGGTTTGTTTGTCAACCTTTGACAAAACTGTGAATCTAATTTCTTTCCTTTATGACATTTACTTGGGAGTGCATATACAACTTTGGGCAACATTTCTGCTAACGGGCGGATTTAATACGTTCAACTTAATTTATGAGACTCATCCCCATGGTTACACCTAATCAGATACTTTCATCTTAACGTGCTTTTTTAACTGGCATTTAGCATTGTGAAAACGGTGAGAATAGAAATGTAGATGTTCGGCCGAAATTTAGGTCTTTTTCAGGAAGGCCTCAAGGAAGGTGCAACTCGAACAGCAGGATTCCTCCACAAATCCACGCAGTCGAGTGTTTAATAAGCAAGGCTAATGTAGTTGCTGTACTAACTTTTATTCCTCCAACCTCTCTCCCGAACATAACTGATCATGTGTATGATGGTCACCCATCCAATACCTGACCCAGCGCAGTGTTGCTTAACGTCGGTGATCTCACGAGAACCGGTGTTTCCAGCACGCCAAACCGTTCGGTGTAACGATTCGAGGAGGGCTCGTAAGCAATTGGACCCGCTGTGTGACTTGATTTGGTCAAGAACACTCACATCTAACAAATGTTAACATAGTTGAAATGAATCTAATTAAACATCCGCAATTAAAGTACGAGAATTTGCAGTTCTTTAGCATCTGCATGCCTGGAAATAATTTTGGCTGTGATAGCAGCCGTGGACGCCATTGCTGTTATCACCGCGATCCACTTCGAAAACCGGTCAGCCAATAGGAACCGAGCTTCAGTCGATCGAAAGTACGAGGCGGGGACACTGGCGGGGACGATCGAGCACGTGTTGTGACGTCACTTGCACAGCGATGCAGTAGGTTTCAGGCAATACTCTTTTGTCGGCTACTCGCCTGGTACGAAGAGACAAATTTTCGCTTCGTTTTAGACGATTATTTCAGTTGAAACTTGTCATGGTTGGATTAACCGTACGTATAGGCAGTCCCGTGGCACTCACGCGTACCACGAGTTGCTTCAAAGTTTTCACAGGCAAACTAAATTTCTTGACAACGTCATTCGTTCCCAGCTACTTGACACAAATTTATGAAATATAGCTTTGAATTTTAGGCGTAGGCAACGCCTCAAAATAGGACCGATCGGGAGTTAAAAATATGTGATATTCTGACTTTTGTTGCAAAACTTGTTGCAAACTTTTACCTGATGCGATATTTCCAGCGTTGTAGTGTGATCTTACAGATCTTACAGATTGATTGATTGATTAGTGGCGTTAAACGACACACTGTTTTGACAACGGACAATGTGGCAGTGGTCTAATAGTGCCGGTAAATGAGTGAGTGATGATGAGAATGATGATTTATACCTTCCTAATTAAGGAGGGAGGAGGGGAAACCCGGTGCACGTGGCCTACTCCTGTCGACGAGCACCAATGAGACCACTGGCTTAACGTCCCCTCCGCAATTGAACAATTGATCAATTGACAGCAATTGAAAAAATTGAAGGGCGGTACAACTCGAACCACAGGATTCCTCCAAAAATCCATGCTGTCAAGAGGTTGATAAGCAAGGCGAGTTAAGTTGCTGATCTAACTTTCAACCCTCTAACGTCTCTCCCGAACAGAACTGGTCATGTGTATGATGATCACCCATTTTTCAGAAGTCAAATCCAAAAGCTGACAACTATGTGAAATGATTTAAAGCATGTATTTAAATTGCAAATGGGGTTTGATCGTTTCGCTCGCTATGCTCATCAAACACATACCATTTCAATGTTTTAATGTCGAAGTCGATACGGGAAAAATAACTTCAATAACCACAATTTAAAGGTCAAATTTAGTTGCAGGAGACATTTTGCATTGCATGCATGCTCCCTTATGATGTCAGCTATCAGAGGCGCCGGAGCAGCGATAATATTTCAGAGATCAGCCAGATCAGTGAACTCCAGTCTGCTAGAGCTTCTCTTGCAGTCCTGGAACATCTCACACGGAGAGAGATACTGCTGCTTTTTTGACTGCCGAGTTAAATTTTAACCAGTGGACTAGTTTCCCGGCGACCAGCACTACCGCGAAATGAGTAATTCTGCTCTGGATGGGCGCGAAGTTTCGTGTCTGCAAGATAGTCGTCAAAAACAAGGTGTGAGCTTACCGATACTTTTGAAAAAAGGAACCTAGACCAATAGGTACTTTGTTCGCTGCCAGCAAAAATTAAAAATTGATTTCGTTGCGTGGAGCGAAACAAGCACCCTGTTACGGAATGTCCTGCACAGAGGCGACTGCGAATGTTATTTCCAGGGGGGTGCAAGCGCCCATGAAACGCCCATGAATTAACAGCATGACATGCACGGGTTTTGAACTCAGGACGCTATGGTTGAAAGACCGTGGTTCTATACATTCGTCTACGAGTTCACCCGTAAACGATCGGGTTTTTTTTGTGCTACATTCATTTTTGTCATAAACTGTTCATACACTAGCTACGTGGTGCTTCCGTTGACTTTTGGTAACATCAATATCTACGTGGGTCAAGGTGGATTCGATCGCGGACTTTTTCTTGATTAATTACAATTTGCGCTGTGCGGATCAGCTTTCGCCAACAAAAAATATTTGAACTGGTGCTGCTAGTGCTAAAAATAGTGCTAAGGTTAGATAAAGTAGACATGAGTCGTCTTTGCATGAGTCTAAATTCTATCATAAGCTTGCGCCGACTTTAAGGCACGGCAGCCGTGCGAATAGACAGATTTCACGTCATGTTCGTGTGTTTAACTCGAGCGCTGCTGGTTTGAAAACAATTGTAAAAGGTTAGAACGATTAGAACTCGACGGATTTTAATTACAAAATATTGTTTGATAATGGACGATATAACAGAAGTCAAAGTAAGACCTCTCGAAAAAACTCAATTTGTCTCACCTTTGACTCTTCAATATAAACAGAATGGTATAGAAAAAACATGGGACCTTATTAAAGTCCATAATAGTGTTGCCGTTGTAATTTTTAACATATCCCGAAAGGTTTTGGTGTTGGTTAGGCAATTTCGACCAGGTAAGTCGATGTCATTATAAGTAGTAGAATTATAAGGTAGGCTCTAATCCATTCACTCCATTATCAAATGTTCACGATTATGTAACATCAACGTTTAATTTCCATCCCAGCGTATAGTGCCGGCGAGAGTTTGCAATATTTTGAGGTATTGTAACGTAGGAACAGGACCAATATTTAAAATTTAAATGTGCTGGTCCAGCCTATGTCTTCAAAACCTTCTACACCAATGTTCTAAATTCAATGCATAATTTTGTGCTATGTGGAATTGAAAATTAACATCCGTTCAATAAAACGGCGATTAAAATGTAAATTTTAGCATTTCAAGTGGTTCAATTCATTTGTCAGTATTCTGACATATGCTTCTTTCAATGACCAACTCCAAAAGATAAAAGTTAACCCTATCAGATTCCAAATCTAACCTCTGGATGCACAAATTCTTCCACATTCAAGAAGTATTTTAAGAAGTATTTTAATATAATACATTTTAAGCCCTTGTTAGCCTTACCATTTGAACCAGAGTGTACATCCTTTGATCGAAGGTACATCCAACCCACTGATCTGTATGACCATTGTCTTGATGTCACAGGTAGTAGTTATGACTAGGGGTGAAAGCCCTTTAAAATAACAACTCTAGCTCCAAAGCTTAAAAAAAATCCTTCAATTCAGGAAAAATTCCCGTTTTAAAATTTCTATTCGATTCCTAATTTAAAAAATAATTATTCCTATTTAGTATGTGCTACTTTGAAACCAGTTTAATCTGAAATAAAAATTACTATGTTAAAAAAAATGTTAACTAAAAGAAAGAAAATAAAACAGCCCTCACTATGTGGCATTACCCGTTTGTTACCTTTCAAACATTACTCTTTTTTTTCCAGCTGCCTACTATGCATCTATACCAGAATTTGATAAACAGGAATCGATAGATACTTGCAAATATCCTGGAAACCAGGGTTTAATGTTGGAGCTTTGTGCAGGTATTGTCGACAAAGATAAGTCACTGGAAGAAATAGCCCGAGAAGAAGTATTAGAAGAGTGTGGATACGATGTCCCTGCAGCCAACTTCAAGAAAATTATTTCACTTCGATCCTCTGTTGGGGTTTGTGGTGACCGACAGACTATTTTTTATGTGGAGGTTTCAGACAGCCAACACGTTTTGGCTGGTAGGTACTGTGTGGCTACTAGAGACTGACAGGAACTTTCATCATGACCAGAAGTAAATGTTCTTTTAACAGCAGTGGCTTTTTTTTAGGTGGAGGAAACAGCGCTGAAGGAGAGTACATAGAAGTAGTGGAGATGACACCAACCGAAGCTCAAGATTACTTGACCAGTGGTGACACTCTCAGCCCTGGTGGATGCCTTTTTGGTCTTCAATGGTTTTTACATAACCAACTAGGGAAATAACAAAAACAATAAGAGTTCAAATGCCTTCATTCCAGCAGTAGTATTTTACCGCAAAAATACATTAATACGAAACGTGTATAATTAATTTGTAAAACTCTTATTTGAATATCTTGCTTATTGCTCTTCTGTGTCATCTTTTGTGAACTGGGAACTGACCCAAGCCAGACCCCACTTGAGGTTTGTCAAAAGAAACTTCAGAGCTTTTGTCCATTGCTCTTCAGAATTAAATTGAATTCTGAAAAAAAAAACATCCTGTTGCAAAATGTACCAAATGGAATTCAGTGACAAGACAGCTATTTGACATATTTTAATAAATCATCTTTTTTCACATGCATTAGAGCTACGATTATTGTGTCAATTAAGTCACAAAAGTATCTAGGCTCTACTCACTTGATGGAATACGAGTTCCCTGTGGCTGTATCTTCGATCTTGCCACGTTCCATCCTATAAGGCAGACAAAATCCTGAATCACCTTTTTCTACCTCTTCTTTGAACTGTTGAAGGCAATCCAGAAAGGCCACCATTGCAGCATCAAACTGCGTGTTCCATAAAAATCTGAATCCACCGGAACCGTAAAGAGGTAATTCTTTGTGATCTGACAACTGTTCAATGTAAGAATGGTTTCCGTACGGCACAACACGGTATCTTTCAAATGCTAAATTCATCTTTCTAGCAAGGGCCGTGAGAAGAAGAGCAGTTTGACCCCATGCAGCATTTATTTCGCTCCAGTCCACAGGAGCGCTAGGTAAACGGCCAAGTCTAAAGTTGTTGATGGTGCCAAAATGTCCACTGTGCCAGATGTGAAATGTAGCATTAAAAACATTTGTTTTCTTCAGCCTATCTAGTTGAACTTGTGCATAATGAAGTTGGCATTCCAGACTTTTAAAGTCATCTTCAGTTATCATCAAGTCTCTGCGGTGCCTAGTATATTCCCGCCAATAGCGTTCTTCCTCCCCATCGAGACGTTCCTTCTCTGCTTCTTGTTTTAAAATTTCTTGCTCTGTTTCACGTTCCTGTTTTTGAAGTTGAGATAGCTCCTGCATCAATCTGACCTCGTCTGCTTTAAGCTGCAAAATATCTGTTATTAGCAAACATAAATTACCTAAAAGTTCAGTACCTAGCTGAATGGCAATTGTTGATTTAAATTGCATGCAGTTTGGGAAGGAAAATTGACACAGTAATTATCTAGCAAGTAGGTAACAAAATAATCAAACGGTAAAATAGCAAAATTTAGAACTTCAATAAAATGAACTAATAATAATACTAAAAAATAATAATAAAATAAAAATGATAATAAACTAATCAGATAAAATAAATTAAAAATAAACTTGACCAACAGACTTGGCACATTGCACCACTACCTACAGATTAATTATGTGCCATATTGGCTGTAATGTTGCAGTAAAGAAAGTAAGAGAGGGGGCCCAATTTACCAGACTTAAACAACTAACTTATATCTATATAGATATTTAGAGATATCTCTATCAGTGACAAAGACAACTTGTCAAAATGTCAAAATCCATAACAAGTGCACCACGCTACCGCATTCTCTATCTCCAGTAAGTTACGATCCTTCTTTCTTTCATTCTTCACCACAACATTGTCCAGCGTCTTGGCACCCTATTCGCATTATATTGGCTGTAAGAATGAATCCTTTGAAACTATGCTCACCCCATCCAATTCTTTATCAAGAGTTTCTATAACATTTTCATTTTCATTTTCCTCTTTCAATCTTTGTAAGAATCCACTATAATCATGCCATTCTTCTTCTGTTAGTTTCAATTGCTTGTCCATGAGGTCCAATAAAGTATCGGTACATTCTTCACACAGAGGATGATCTACTTCGGAATTGTTTGACAAAATGTCAAACATGCTCGCCATCACTCTGATGTTGTGACCAACACTTTCTCTTTCTCCAGTGCCTCCAACCAACATAAAGCCGTTGGTTCCATTTCCAGATTCATTTAAACGAAATGCAGGAATATACTGATCTAAGCTATCAGCTTGTGATTCCAAGTCAACAACAGGTGTAGTGTGTACTGGCACTGTCAACAAAGAAAACAAAACTTGAATTTTACCAGTTAAAACCCATGTTTAAGCTGCTCATTGGGACCAAGCTGCATATAGGTAAAACTTTTATATTACATACAAATTAAAAAAAAAAACTTCATCTGGCATGGCAAACTGGCCCAACCACGAAGGAACGTTTGGACATGGGTTAGAATATCTGCTTGCTACAACTATAGGTGATTTTACTTACATGTCAACTCTGCGAGTGTATGCTCTCCTAAGGTCCCAAACAAATGATCGAGCTTTAGAGGTACAAGACATCGTTGACAGACAAAATTGACCGACGTTTTGTGTTCCCCCATTAGGTTGAAACCAAAGACGGCTCAGAAGCTGCTGTTAAGGTGAAGAATATGTTATTACGGTAATTTTTTTTAAATGAAGAAAATAAACACTATACAAGCAAGGGTCCAGAAATCATTGTCTAGCTTAAATAGTATTCCCAACAATTAATAACCTGGAAATTTTTGACAGATAGAAAATCGCAAGCTGGTGAATCAGTCAAGAAGTTTTGGAGGCACACCTGTATGCTTTTGAGCACCACTTCTTACTTTTCGTTTAACTATCTTGATTAAGCCTGACAGCAAAGTCTTCAGACTTCAGAATTAATCAAAAACGCAGTTCAAGTTGCAGCTGACTGCAGCTGTCAATAAACACGCAGGAATCCACCATATTGAAATTCCATGGTACAGTCGTGTCCAAAGTCGTGTTACCCTAGAGAAAAGAATGGGTATACAGAGTGATTTACACTACAATTAATTTCAGTTTGCCACTATCTGGAGTTCTCATACCAACTAGAAAATATGATACCACGATGCTTCTGTTCATTATCCGGGTTAAAAGCAGCAAAAATTGTTTTTCTTTGTTTGAAACATTAAATAATATCAGTAAAAATAAATATTGAATGAAAAACTATAAATATTAATCAACCAAAGTTAAAATTAATATATTTCGGGTTAATTTTAATTTGTATCATGTTTGGCATGCACCCAAGCTTGCAAACCGCCCTTTGGCAACTACCTATTGCTTTTTTTGTATGGTAGGTATTTAGCAGAAGTCACTAGGACTTTTAGTTCAGAATGTATGGGATTAGACTGCTGACCTCACATACCCCAATCCCACTAAAATCAAATGGTCAACATTATTTTATCCTGGTTTTATTTTCAGTTCTTCATTAAAATTACGAATCATAGTTGCAACCAAACACTTATTGTACAGCCATAATGAATATATTGGTTGCTTCAAATTCACTAAGCACAAAACTGCAATAAAAATATAATTTACGCTTTCAAATAAATCATTTTTACTGCCGCTATTTGATCAAATTATAATGGTATACGATTCTTTACTCTGTAGTAACAAAAATAGCATTTAAGGTTTCGGATAACATCACCTTATAGCTCGATTTACATAATCATGAGCTTGGAATAGGTACTCAATTTCTAAAACTAAGCAAATCTTAGTTGGATACCTTCTCTTCGGGTTGGTTACCACTTGCTACTTCATCCTTTACTCTTTCTACTTCCTCCTCACTGTCTGTGTCATTGTCGGCTCCTGGATGATGGGAGACAAAGTGCTGTGGTTCTGATGCTTTGTGAGATCCGGGCTTCTGCCATACCTTTTGAGCGCTCTAAAAAACAAATATAAGCATATATTAAAAACAACTATTTGGAGCCATTTAGATTTTAAAAGTTCTGGTCAAAAATTTAAATTATGAAATATAATAACTCATCAAAAATGTATAGGTCACTTATAATTCGAGCTTAGAAGAGATTTATGATACAAATATAAAGTAACACAAATACGCACATAAACCTTGGACTTCATGGCTTGCACTTTCTGTATGTAGAAATCATATACAAATGCAGCCATTTGTGGCATATCGGCCACCTCCTGTGGGTCTTCGAAAGGTGGCGCACTGCAAGAGCGCCTTGACGGATAGACTTCGCCTGGTGTTATATGCAGGCGCAGCGGCCTCTGCATCAGCTGACTAAAAGCCGGTGTCAGCTCGTAGCAGTTCTTGAACAGAGAGACGCGCGCAAAGACGTACAGGCCAAGCCGTGCTCGGGACATGGCCACAATGAGGCGGCGTACATCTCGCAAGTGACCCACAGCTTTCGTGCGCACTAGGGAGAGCAGGATATAGTCGTTTTGCTGGCCCTGGTACTTGTCAACTGTGGTCACTTTGTGCGGCCGCCCGATCAGTGGGTTCGAGGCGCAACGGATGTTGATCACGTCGCGGATCAAATGCTTTTGGCCATTGTAGGTCGTCAGAATTGAGATCTTTTCAGCTGCATAACCGAGGAGGCGCATGTACATGAAGACAGCCACACAGTATTCAGCCTCGGCCAGGTTCTGAAAATAGGGGTGAGATGAACTATCAAGACTTCTGGTTTAGCTGCAACAATTTTTCTTAAAAGGTAGATGACATAACGATAAAATGAAAAAATATTTTTTAAGTAACTGAATTTGACAGACAAGTTATTTTAACACTTACTTCTGTTGCTATAAGAAATAGGAATTCAGCTCAACATCGAGTTGCAAGCGCTATAACAAATCAAGACTTGAGTATCAGGAAAATTAAGCAAGATGTACCTGATAGAAGTATGGGCTGGGCTCTGACTCGCCCACATTGTTGAAGTCCTCAACGTTGACCAGCTGGAAATCGAACTCGAAGCCAGCATTGGCCACGCGATACTCGGGCCAGGTTTCGACGTGCGCCAAATTGCCAAGCTTCTTGTAGCGCCAGTTGTACAGGTTGCAGATGCCAGGCCGAGCACGCCCCTGTCCGTCCAGGTCAACGGTGGGCACGCCCAGACGCACGATGCGCGTGAACAACGACTGTTCCATGTTGGAGAACTTTTGGAATGCCATGTTTTTGATAACAGGAGGCAGCTGGTGGTGGTCACCAATCATGATCCAGCGTTTAAGGCGGCTGAACCCGTCTTGGGGATTTTGCAGCAGTAGCGGGATGAACGTTTCAATCTCGAGGATTTGCGCTGATTCTTCCATGAGGATGTTGTCGTATTTGAAACCTGAGAAGGTATTAATATGTTGTAATAAATATATGGTTACAATGAACTTTAACTATATATGAAAAGACAGTAGAAATGAAAAGTATGAAAGTATGAAAAGTATGAAAAGACTCATCGCAAAAACGTATAGTTAACATGAAAAATTAAACGAATGGAGAAATCTAATAACAGGTGAGAGGGGCTAATTGCTTGTGTGAAATAGTCTTCACTTACCCATATCAACCAGTTCACGACGTTTCAGGGCTGCATGCGTACAGGTCATCGCGATGACCTTTGCTTCTCGTACAAGCAGATATTTAGACCTGTCAAGCCCACTTCTAAGCAGCTCAAATGCTCGAAACTCGTCCAGTTGCGTAAAGATCTTCTCGATGTAGCGGAAACATCCCTCCGCAATCTCCATGTCCTCCTCGTAAGTACGGGACTTGAACAGCGGCTTGGGAGCGTTGTCGAAGAACTGATGGAAGGGGAACTCATCCTTGATGGATGCCACTGCGACGATCTTGCCGCTTTTAGGTCGGACACGGCTCAAGAAACGCTCCCAACGCGCCAGGACTTGGTAGAGGAAGAAATGGCCGGCGGTCTCGCATGTGTATGCCACATCCCCCGTAACCTCGAGACTTTCTTGGAGTCGTTGTACTTCAGTCAAAAGGTCCAGCCGCTTGGCCAGAACATAGTTGACTCGGCCATACCTGAAGAAAAGATGTTATACACGCTTAGTTCTTTTATGCAAGTGTGTTGAGAACTAATGATAAATGTGACACATTTTCTGTGAATACTTATCGGTAATTGTTACATTTCTTATGTGCAGTGACACACATAGCTTGTCATCAAACTGTCAAAATAACCGAAAAAAAAAATTGGATATATTTTGTCAGATTGCAGAAATTGCAGAAATCTAGTAAAGCGTAGGTAAATCGAGACATTTGGCCTATGTCATGTCATACAAAGAATTGTAATAATGCCTTCTCTCGGTGATCACTAGATATTTAGATAAACATAAAAAAAAGTTCTATGAAGACCAACTGCTGGGCTCTGCCATGTTTGGTTTTCTAGAATTTTTTCATTTGTTCTTCTGTCATTAGCTAGAGTGCATATATCAAAATCTATGTATTTGGTGCTGTGTAAGTTTAACAGAAATAATAACGCAACAGATAGCCCAGCCAGGCCTGTTGTCGTACCTGCTGAAGTCTTTCTCGGTCTCGAGGGCTTCCTCTCCGTGACCAAGACGCAGAAGATGCCGCTCGTCGAGATCAAGTGCCATAATTTTCTCGAACAGCTGGTTGAGGGCTTGATTGGAGTGTGTCACAATGAGCGTGCGCTGGTTCGGAAAGTTGTGGTAGAGGTTTGCGATAATCTGTACCGCAACATCTGTCTTTCCCGTTCCCGGAGGACCGACCACAAGCGTCAGACCAGGCTGCATGCCCGCACGAATAGCCTCCACCTGGAGAGAGTGGTCACGTAAGAAAATACTTGGAAACAAAGTCAGGCTGTGGTCAAACTCAAGCTTTGATTGTGGGGCTAGTTCCTCAAAATAGTACTATAAAAAGATACTCTGCAAGCCAAAAAAAAAAAATCAAAATATATAAAGGTTCCAAAAATTGCACTTGGGTGGGGTAAATAAACACCATATAAGAAGGATTCTTTGCATTTTGGGTGCTCTGTCTCCTAATTCTTAGTTTCAACTGCCTAAATGTTGTAACGTTCCCGCCACTTTGTGCGGTTTGTAACCTGTCCCTCCACCAGGGCAGGTAGGTAGGGTACAGAGACGATCCGAAAGGGCTACGACCCCAAGGAGAGGCAGTTGACTTCGGTCCTCCGAATGTACCACCGGTTCGCCGGATTAACATCTCTTTGAATAAATCATTGTTTTCATCCTATCTCTTGGCTTCGTTCTTTATTGTGATAAGCGAAACCTTACATTGGCGCCCAACGTAATCGAACCAGATTATTCATTCGTGTTTCAGTGTTTTTTTGTAATTGTGCCGCGTCCGCGCCGTACTAAACTGACAATATTTTGTGTAATTGTGCCGCGTCCGCGCCGTACTAAACTGACAATATTTTGTGTAATTGTGCCGCGTCCGCGCCGTACTAAACTGACAATATTTTGTGTAATTGTGCCGCGTCCGCGCCGTACTAAACTGACAATATTTTGTGTAATTGTGCCGCGTCCGCGCCGTACTAAACTGACAATATTTTGTGTAATTGTGCCGCGTCCGCGCCGTACTAAACTGACAATATTTTTGTAATTGTGCCGCGTCCGCGCCGTACTAAACTGACAATATTTTGTGTAATTGTGCCGCGTCCGCGCCGTACTAAACTGACAATATTTTGTGTAATTGTGCCGCGTCCGCGCCGTACTAAACTGACAATATTTTTGTAATTGTGCCGCGTCCGCGCCGTACTAAACTGACAATATTTTGTGTTATTGTGCCGCGTCTGCGCCGTACTTAACTGACAATATTTTGTGTAATTGTGCTACGTCCGCGTTGCACGAACTCGTAAACACCACAGAAAATGGTGAAGACGCGACGAACGCGGGAAACCATGTCTGCAGAGAGTGCAACAATCTCTGAGGCGCTCATAACCATGTCGCAAGCTTTGGCCGCGATTAATACCAAAGTAAACAATTTGCAACCGCAGCCCGTCACACCCCAAGAGCGCACGTCCACACCCCCGAGGAGCGCACCGGCGGCGGCTACCCTGCCCATGCCACCAATAACCCTGCGACGCTTTGCAGAGGATGGTAAGGTCCATCCGAAGGAATTCATTAAACAATTTCAAAAGTACCTGACGGACTACAATGACGAAGATATTATCGAGATTGCGATTAATCAACTCGACGGCCCCCCGCAAGACTGGGCGAATGCCATGTCTGACCAGTGGGCGACGTGGAAGGAGTTCGAAGAGGCCTTTTTATCCACGTACTGGTCGATGTACAAACAAGACGCGATTCTCGCAGAGTTTACAAACTCAGCGTATTCCAGAGAAGTGCACAATTCAATGGCCCAGTTCCTCATCCATTGGATGGGGAAACTAAAGTACATCACACCACCAATTGAACCAGCCCGATTTATCCGACAGCTCATTTCTCTGCTGCCAGCAACCACGTTTAATATCCTGGCTGCAAGCAACATCAGCACCACCGCTGAACTGCTGCAAGTCCTGCAGCGAATGGACGAGGGAGCGTCACGACGCAGGCACAGACAGATCGCCGTGGACACCACGCACCGACAAGCGACGCGACAACAGAACAACAGCAACAGCAACTGGCGTTCCAAGCCAAAAGATGAAATTCGCGCACGAGTCCACCAGCTTTCCGCAATGTCGACTCTCGACATCGAGAGCCACGACGCCCCCAGGGAAAACGACGACGACCACGAGACGTCGGGAAACGAGTCGTAGCTGCGCCTGAGACTTCCGAGCCGCCAGCCGAGACCGACCAGAAGGAAGTCACCACTGAACCAACAGAAGACACGTGTGGGATATTTTCCATCGGAATCGAAGGAAATCCACTCGCGGATTTGTGGGACGAAGGTCCGAAAGAACATGTTAGTACAATATGTGGAAACACTTCACACTTAGAGGCCGTGATCAATGAAGTCCAGATACGAGCCAGTCACGAAAGTGCGAATCACACGACATTACACATCGACGAATTACAGCCGTGCGTGAAAGAGCCAAACGAGAATATTTCACAGTTGGTAAAATCTTTAGCGGCAGAACAGAAAACTGACGAACAATTTAAAGTTATCGTTAGCGCGCTGCAAACGAATTCAGATTCGACGGCGACAGAGCAGAAGTTGAAAAGTGAAAACATCGTTCACGAAAACACGCGGTTTCATCGCGTGAGATACAAGCTTGTATGGAAAGCGTGTGTTCCCCATTCACTGATAAATCAATTAGTGATTAACTATCATGAGGCGTATGGATATTGCGGGGCATACAAAATATTTTGCAAAATGCGAGAGTATTTTCACTGGCAAAGAATGCGACGACATATCGTTAAAATAGCAAGATCGTGTGAAATTAGCCAGAAAGCCAAAATTCTTACCCACACACTAGCTGGAGAAATGTCATCCCTATTACCTGACCGACCAAATCAGCTCGCGGCAACAGACCTTTTCGGCCCATTACCAAGGTCTCGAGGAGGAGTGATTTTCGTGTTAGTAATTTTAGACGTGTTTTCCAAACATGTGAAACTTTATGCATTGAAGAAGGCAACGACGCAGGCGATTTTGAACCGTCTGACAGGCGACTACCTGGTCAACGTAGGTAGGTGCGAGAAGCTGTTGAGTGACAACGGAAACCAATTTTGTTCGCGTCAGTGGTCTACCGCCTTAGTGAAAGAAAACATTCAGGTAGTTCACTCGTCGGTACGGCATCCGGCCAGTAATCCTAGTGAAAAAGTGATGAGTGAGCTAGGTAGGATGATTAGGAATCATGGATGAACGTGACCATGGAGAAACAACACAGAAGAATTAGCATTGTTTAGTTTGTTAAGCATTGTTTAGTCGTTTTAAGTAATTGCCGATGAGGGATTGTAAAATATATTCATTTTAATATTTAATTTATATTATCTATTCGTCTGTTTTAGATTAAAGCATGTACACTGTTCATTTTCCCCCTGCTTTAAATCTGGCGGGGGTATGTAACGTTCCCGCCACTTTGTGCGGTTTGTAACCTGTCCCTCCACCAGGGCAGGTAGGTAGGGTACAGAGACGATCCGAAAGGGCTACGACCCCAAGGAGAGGCAGTTGACTTCGGTCCTCCGAATGTACCACCGGTTCGCCGGATTAACATCTCTTTGAATAAATCATTGTTTTCATCCTATCTCTTGGCTTCGTTCTTTATTGTGATAAGCGAAACCTTACAATGTTCAGCCCCAATCAAACTACTGTCTGGCTGGCTCTAACAGCCAGATTTCAAACTACTAGCAACACTAGAAAAATTAACCATAAAATCTTCCTTCCAAACAGAAAAAAATGTACACTGATTGCAACTGTAAAAAAATTGAAACGTTTATGCTTTGTCCATGATCCATAAGCAAAACAAAAACCTGACTCAAGCAAAAAAAACAAAAAACTGCAACACACCTGTGTCGGAGTGAACGGAATCGTGTTCCGCTTTGGCTCGTTGAAGAGGTAAGGCCCCCTGCTGGGGATCACGTGCGGCTCAACCGTCACTATCTTCTGCGGCTCCTTGGCATTGTCGTCGTCGGCTGCTCGCTTCTTGCTTTCCACCTCCTCGAAAGTTAGCTTGAATGGCGGTACCAACTTCTTAGGGTCGTTGGTCTTCACCTTGATCTCATGGTCAGGGAAACTGGCACGCAGGTGGTCCAGGTTCAGGAACGTGTCATTGAAGTCCATCGTAGCTATCTCGTTGGGCATCCTGAAAATCAGAGGTAAAGAGTTTGAACAATATATAAATAGCTTAGATAACATTGGCAGAACTTTCAACAAGATATTTTTTAACCATAGAATGCTGCAGCTACAAGTTTGTCACTCTCCAGTTAAATGCAAATAGGGTGCCAAGAGGCTGGATAGATGTTGAGGTGAAAAAGGAAAGAGAGAGGAAGCAAACCGTACCGTAAATGGTGAATGGCGTAACGAAGTGCACTTATCAAGAAATGCACCACTCGTTGCTATTTATCATCTCCGGTAAGTTGCGCTCCCTCTCTCTTTCCTTCTTCACCACAACATTCACTCTCCAATTAAGATACTATGTGGTCTTCGGTAAAACCCAACACTGAGATTGAAGCACAGAGAAGCACTTGCAATGTCCACATCCAGGTTACCACCGTCCCCAGTGTGTCTGTCCTACCTTGAGTAGTGTGCAGATCCAGGGTCTCCGTAGCCGAGTATGATGTCGTGGAGCCACTCTGGCACAACGCACTCGGTGTTCATCAGCTCACGGATTGTCTCTAGTACGGCTTTGAAGTTGTTTTCTTTGGGCTTGCGTCGCATCATGATGTTGAATGTCTCGTACACATCCTCTTTGCCCTGGCTAGCGCCGTCCATATCTGCACGGTATTGGTTGCAGTCTAGCCACACCTGAGCACACACAACGGATACACCCAAATTTCAGTTTTCTTTCGTGCATTTAGAGCAAAATGATTTGCATACGTCTACAATATAGGCTTACAGAAAGTTTTTGACCAGGGCCAAATACTTGGAAATTCTGCCCGGCTTCCACATGAGCAGACAAGCTGCTTGAGGCAGAACAAAAAACTGCCTGAAATTGATTCTGATGCTTTGAAATTTTAGGTGGGATATTTTTGGCCTTTTTGAGAACGTTGCCAAAGTAAGCTTCACTGATGGGGAATCCACTTAACAAGGATTTTCCAAAATCATTATATAGTGGCTGGATGCAGCCTAGCTGTATATCCTGTCTGCCTCGCAAACCATAGTGATCTCCATTTTTTTAAATTGATAAATTTTAATGGGGGATATTTAGAAAATGCGAGGCAAAAGAAAACAAAAAGCGTGCAGCATCCGTACCCTGTAGGTCCGCTTCTCTCCCGGAATCTGCGGCTTAGGTTCGGGTCCTTCCTCGATGACTCTGCCATTGACATCAAGCATGCCCTCAATCTCGCAGCCACGCACGTACGCTAGGCCTACTTGTGGCACGAATGGTTCACGGTGGTTGTACTTGGTCCCGATTGCCAGCGACGGTCTGAAACACACAACACAATTAACGAACCCTGCAGAAAAACTATGATTATGGATAAATCGTACCAATGGAAAGTAAATACTAAAATAACTATTGATAAATTATTGTTTAATAAACTTAAATGTTTAAGCAGTGCTGTAGCTGAAACCTTCTTGAAATTTAATTTTTAAGACTACTTTGAGACTACTTTGAGAAAAATTATTTATGGCAATGACAGAAACCAAAATTCACCAAAGGAATCTAAAAGTGACAAAACATTACTCAATGAACTTCTAATCTGAATCTTTATTATAACTTGCATTACGTTCACCTCTAATGGAACTTCAAGCCCCCCCCCCCCCCAATCTACCCCTGTCCTATCGACGGTATTGAAAACGCCGTACCTGACAGTGACGAGGAAGCAAACATCGTGCTTGCGTAGGTTTTCCCACTCGGCCTTGATCTCGCGGCGGACGCTCAGGTTGATACTGACGTCAGCGCGCACACGAGATGGACGTTTCTCACCGATGTTTGGCTTGGCCACCTCGACCACAGCAAAAGCCACAACCGGCTGCGCCATTCGTGCCCACCCTCCGTAGAAAATGTTGTCGTCCTCCGACTTCCTAGAAAATTATAACACTTTTAGCATTGGTAGAGAGAAACTTGTAAATGCTAAAGAAACAGACTGTTGCTGTGCAATTTTTTCCTTGTGTTTTATATGGGATTGTGAACCATGTCTTTACAAAATTAATTGAATGTTGTATGATCTAGAATTTAAAAAAAGTTTATAGGATACAAAGTGTAGCTTGTAAGTATAGTTTACAATATCAACGCAACATGCAAGAAGGTTTTGCAGCAGGCTTAACGCATCCACAATTCTCTTACTTCGGTCCTTAAAAAATTAGTTTTTAGAAATGTTTGCAGATTTATAAATTAAAGAGGTGACCGTATTCCCAGTAGCTGGTACGAAAACGTGGGCTATACTTACCATGGGCTTAATCTGCTGACAGCATCCTCGATGTCCTGACGGATTTCATCTAAAGTAACAGGAAAACATTGCGTTAGCAACTAATAAGTGACAATAAGCTCAAGCAATATTTGCACATCTACTCACAAGTCGACTCAAGTCGAAACAGATTGAAGTTGCGCAGCAGATAGTCATGCAGCGTGAGAAACTGCAGGTTGAGCTTGGGCAGAGCGAGACAGCCTTCGCCAGAAAAGTACTCGCTGGGGACAATGTTCTCGTTCCAGATAATCTCCTCAGTCGGGTAAAGCGGCATTTCATTGAGCTCTTCCAGCTGCGAGATGCGCCGCTCATGCCGCGAAACCAGAAGTTCCAGCAGGAATTCACGATCTAATCGGCACCAGTTCTCCTCAGCCTCTCGTTCCGGCGGAGGGACCAGGTTTAGGTAAGTTGCGATGGCTCGTAGATTCTCCTCACTGCGGCGCATCAGTTCATGATTATTGGTTTGTGCTGGAGATGGTTTTGTTATCGTCATACTTTACCAGGAGAGGCTTCATTACAGCAAAAATTATTTTTAATGAAATGTATGAGATGCCCACAGTCAAACAATTCTTCATGATCATCATCAGAAGTTAAAACATAATATTATCTACGTAGCTTGTTTGCAACTATGCAATTGGCTGACATTACAAAAAATAAGGTCAGGGTAAAGAACCTTATTTCACACTTTTGTGGCATTGGATGGGAGAAATGTTCAAATGTAAAAACCAAAATCTTTAAAAAGAACTGGAACCGAAATGCAGTGAAAACAAATCAACCTGACTATTTGACAATTGATTGAATTATGTATGGAATTAACCTGAATTTGTCTCTGATAATTTATCTCTGATCCCTGTAAACAAGGCAATAACTCAATGAGCACTTTACTCACCTCAACGATCCAAAATGTTTCAGAAGAGCTTCTCTGGTGTCGACACTGGCCACGTTAGCCAACGAGAACTCACGCAATTCGGGAAACTTGGCAAAAGCCGCTTTCTGCAATAGGAACATCAAGAAATTACCACAAATCATTTGGGTGAACTTGGCAGTCCTTGCACAATACACCCACAATAGACCAATGTTTCAGTTTGTGTAGCTCTGAATCTAGATCGTTTGGCGGTATTTTGATATTTGCATTGTGACCAGAACATTTTACATCAGGACCTGGCCTGAAGCAAATAAATGGCAGAGAATGATCAGTACTCTATCGTAGTTCAAATTGTTCAAATGCGTTAAGAAAATCTTGAAAGTTAGTGGTCAATAAAACATGAATGTAAAAACACCACAATTGACTAAATATATGAATGAGCTTATTTGTAAAAACGTCCTCACAAATGTGTCACATCTATTTAGTGTCGCAGCCTCTAAACCTGGAGACCCTGGACTCTATTTTTGGTAGAATATTTGGAACCATTGGCCTTTTCAGGCAATAGGGCATGTAGCACTTTGTACCTGCAGGGAAGTGATCTTGGAGTAATGGAGCTGCGTCATGTCATGGTCTGTGAGCGGGTTGCCAGTCTCGTCGCTGATCTCGAATCGTGAGTAGAATTTTAGCATGTCCAGCAACTGCAGAAACCGACAAAAAAAAATAGGTCAGAGACCCGGAGACTAGGCCGTGGGAAGTTTCATTCTCTAGTACAAACATTTCTGCTCCAGGGTGGGAAACCCTAGATGGTGTCTAGTTATTTCACACTTTTATTTCCTACGACCTTGGAACTTTAGGGAATACCCAAAAATCTTTTTTTTTGGAAAATGTCTATGCCAGTTTAAAGATTTGCATGGCAACTTGATCAAAAATATGATTTGTGTACAGTTGAATCTATTAGACAATCTGAAGTAGAATGTTATAGAATTGAGGAGCATCTAATAAGTTTTCATTAAAGTGTAAGCTCTTCAAATACTTATTGATACTTGTGTTTTTTTTTCTCCTCTGACAGTTACTGTTGTTGACATTGGATATGATATGCAAAATCGAAATAGTCCGTCATCAAAGGATGGCAGCCTCGTAACGTTGTCCTTCAGCAGGCCAAATTAGTGCAAATTGAAAGCTATGCAGATACCTTCTCAAATAAAAACAAATAAGAACACAATAGGAACAAATAAGAACACAGGAACGGCGCAAAACAAGACAGGGGTTACCTAAATCTATTGGAATTGTTTTATTCAATCGAAGGTCACAAGGAGAGCCTTCAGTAAAGAAAAATTTGTTTTTGGTCGAAGACGTTTGAAGAATAATAGGGCATACTTGTGGGCAATTCACTTCTCGCACCTATAAAGCATGTTACATGGTCATGCAATTTAATTTCATATGCAAAACAACGCACGGAAGAGTAGAGAATATCTTCTATGCCAAGATTGTGCAGGAATTTCACACTTGTTTACGTGTAGTTGGATGGCTCGGTTCACGAGCAGAAAGTAAATAGACTTATGTGCCTCTTCTAGAAGGGCCTTGAGTAATTTGCCGTCGTATAAATCACTGGACGCGCGCTATGCTGGGAGTAACAATGCGAATCATGGACTGCGTTGTGGCGAATAAATCGCATCTGTTGGCGCCAAGTGTTTTGCTTGGCGCTCCATGATTACGACGGAAAATGATACGACGGCGAACGAAATACTTGTTAGTTGTTCTTGTCATCCTTAAGAGTTTTCTTGAACCGCCGCTCGGCAGTGACAGAAAAAAATAATTTTGCTTCTATAATTAGTCGTGCATTCCATCGCAAACTAGCCCAGTCGTTATATATTTTTTTCTAATTCAGACATATGTAGCTGATAACACTTTGACCCCTGTATTTTAATGAATTATTTATAATCTTTAACGCTGTGGAGACGCATGTCCATGGGCGTCATTAATTGATTAATATGATCAATCAATATATTTTCCATCCATCGCATTACATATGAAATGCTATATGCTTACATTATTGGGAAGCGGTGAATACTGCCACTTGGTTGAGAGGTAGTTCTTTTCATGACGCCGTAATACACAAGACATGGTAACCAGATAGGATGGCAGGCCGAATTCAGCTCATTTTAAAAAGTTAACTTTATGTAAACTTAAATCGAAGGGCTTCACACCTATAAGGATCTTATTACCATGTTACGTGACACTGGAAGCGGCTCCCTTTCGGGCGACGCAACGACAAGTCGGCACCGATACCTGTCCTGAAAGGACGAACCTCGCCGAGACAGATTTTAATCTGAAACGCAGCTGACCCTTGATCGCAACATTTGATCTGGGTCAATACTCAAGATTAAATTTGCGCTCCTTTCAGTTGCTGCCGAGGTGACAACTAAAGTCAACCAGCATCACGACTCTGCGTTCACCCTTTCATGACCTTCCTTTAAAACTGAATTAATTCATCAATATACCTCAATATTTTTTCTCAGCAAAGGCAATTCGCTGAATTACCTTTAACTTTACTAATGCATTGCTATTAGATACAATACAAGAATGAGTCAGATTAAAGATCTTGATTTAATTTAATCAATTGCTGGTCTTGCAATCTTGATGACTCCTTTTGCTCTCTCGTGCATCGCTGGTTTCTTCGAATTGTGACAGCAATGCTCGAGTGCTGGCCGACACGGTATAATTTAATCAAACCTTTTAAGCGGTCAAGCGAACTGATAAAAAAAGCAGTGACCTGTGCTGGAAGATTTTTGAATTTAAGTAATCTAAATTGCATATATTTACCCTGTTGGATTTGTTGGATTTTTGGGTGTGGGGAAGTGTCCAGAGATAGAGGATATCAATATATTCCATCTGTGATACTTCCCAAATTTTTCATTCGCAGTTCATGAGGAATTTGCCAATTTGGACTGTGACCTGATTGATTGTTTTCTGTTCTGAATTCTTATCAATTTATGTAGTATTTTACGCGTTAGGTTCAGGTAACTATATCTGATCCTTGGCACTTGATCGGTGAAAATGTGTACAAAAAATTTACACTGAACAATATTTTTTCAGACAATAAATTCATTTAGTGTTCCAAGAAAGTCAAGATTCATAAAACTCCAAAACAACAAACTGCTCACGCATTTTTTGATCAATAAGAAACCAATAATCAAATAAATTTAAGTATCCGCTCACGCGTTAACATGATCGTGTAATAACACTGTAATTACAGCATGATCATTTAACAATTGCTCAATATTTGGCTGCAGTTCGGTAGTCGACCGGACTTGAAAATAACTTGCAAAATAAGTTGGCAGAAAGCGGCAAACCTTATTATAGATATGTAATTGCCATTTAAAACGACACAACAAACTTGAGATCGATATGGAAATAAAAATTAGTTGTTGCCGAAACAAAACATTAGATCCTTTATTAAACCTCATATCTAATCAGCCAATCACTGGTTATAAAAAACAGTAAAAGTAATAACTCAAAGGCACTCAAAGATAAAGTACTCAAACAATGACAAACAGTGCAAATCCGATCGATTAAGGAGGAAACTGCCGACACAATGATCCTCGGAACTCATTGCTTTCAAATCAACACTATCTCAGTGACACTGTACCTATAAACAATTCTCAAGTCAGTCTGCCAGCGTGTCCCTAGACCTTCCCACACATCCTGTAGTGTTCTCAGAGTACACCCATCAATCAACGACTACTCAATGCGTAGTCCAGCATCTTAGAGGTTGGCACGGTGGCGTCAGGTACAGGGAGTGTGAAAAGGGAGGCGTCGGTGCGTTCGAATACGCAGCACATGGACGGCGGCGTCTATAATGTGTTGGGAGCTGCTGGGTTGTAGTGCCCCTACGATACCGCGGTCATCATTCAGGCAGTGCGCGCGCTACGCGAAGGTTCGCGACGAATAACGATCACTCGGGAAGGACATTCGAAAAGCTGACAGGTACTTGCTTTAGTTTCTGATAAAGGTGTTTGCAACTAAGGGTTGGTGGGTTTACTACACTGATAATTAGATAATTTGCTTGTATTTGATTTGGTTTTGACAAATGTCAGATGACTCATTAAAGTAAGATTTTGGCGTTTTTAGATTTGACATGAAAATAAGGGATATTTAAAATTCACGATTTGCAGAGATAATCCTGTTTTTTTAACGGTAAACAGCTGCAATAGGTGTAGAATGTATTTGATTTTAGCAACTTCTATAGGCGATATAGCTGCGCTTGGAATCATGTGCACTTAATGCCTTTCTACACTGTTATCAGCAAACGAAAATGTAAACGCAAAATTGTGTTTTGTTATCACTTGAGTGGTCAGGTCCTCAGACGAACTTTAATTTGACAGTTGGCCATTTCAAAATATTGACAGATACTGCTCACAAGTAATACGAGCTCCAGTATTGTGAACCCAGCTAGAAGCGTCGCTGGTCTATTAACAAAAAAAAAACAGGTGCCGGTTCTTCCATATAATCCAAGGAAATATCTATGAATTTTCAAAATACGTAAACATATGTAATTGATTCAAATAATATTTTTTTTGCGCGATTTTTCACGATGTTTTGTTAAGCAAAAATGATTTATGGACGTCTTCTGTTTATTATCATTGACTATCTCGACAACGTGATATGATGTCCCAGAAAAAGTTGCTTCAGCCACGAAGATATCGCTAGCTTCTGGAAGAAACAACAAGCTAGTCATGCTGAAAATAATGCACGCAGTATTTTTATTCTCCGCCAAAACCCAAACGAGTACCTACTTATAATCTATTCTTACTCCACTACTGGCTTGCTTTTAGAATTGGTCAATTCTTGGGAGTTGAAATCCGAAAAATAGATCTTGCTGCATATTATTTTATGTAATTATAGACATTAGATTACTTGCAATAAAAAGTGCTTCACAACAAGGAATGGCAATCGTACAACGCCTCTAGTCCTCACCTATTGCATATAGATGAATGCACATACGCATGTCATACCCGTCATTAAATGCCCTGACAAGATTCCGACGATAAACGACATGCAAAGACAGCTAATTATCCAGCTAGCTCCGCGTAATTGCAGCGATGGCGTGTCTGCGATCGGCTGCATTGGTGCTCTGTCTGGGCGTCGTCTTAGCGGCGTCACGACGCTGTTGTCCCGACGACGAGGTCTTCCTGACCATCGGACGTCGATGCGCCAACAGCGTCGACTACAAGCCGCTCAACTGTTCGGCTGGGAAGTACCTGGTCAACCCAGAGGCGCACGCTAAGGATAGCTTCACCGTTCTGGAGAACGGGACGCTGGTTATAAATCGTTATAGCGTCGATCCTGAACAGTAAGCAAGTTAACAGCTTATGTTGCAACCCGTATCTAAAGCTGGGAAAAATCGTATGACATTTACGACTAGCATTTGAAGAGGAACTCCCCCTTTCAGTGTGCATGCCCAACACGTTCGCCATTCTCAAGGTCCCAAAATTAATTTTTCCTTGCATTCTACACTTTCTCTGGGCAGCAAATACAGAAATTCTATTCGAAATACGCACTGAAATATAAGCGACACACTAGTATTACTGAAATAGCATATCCTGGTCAAGTGAGAAAATTTTGCATGAGCTTGCAAAATATCAAAGTCAAGTTTTCAAGTGTCCAGACGAAGGTTTGTTGCTAAATTTCTCGCTAAGCTCTCGGACTAAAGAACGCGCATTAATAATGAACTGCCTAGTCTATATCTGAATCTATATTTGAATTCTAAATAAAGAATAGTTTCCCTTTGGTGTAGTGGTTCTGCAGACTAATGGTCCCTTCCTTCTAGACTATCGTCAGTGGTCACCCACTCGTTCACAGGAGCCACTTCAGTATACAGATCAGTGCCTCAGCTGTAGTGCCTCAGCCCATTGCAAAAATAATGAGTGGTTGTAAACAAACAATCGATCAATCAATCAATCAATCAACTATTCCCTTCAGCCACAACGGCAAATCATCGGTAAAAACGACCGGGTGGTTATCAGCAACTAACTCTAGCCCACGCTCGTCCGTTTCCAGTTTCTGCGTGACCATACTCGTGTACAAAAACGGCACCGAAACCAAAGACGACGTCGCCTTCATTTGTTTCTCCGACGCGGACCCCCAATCGTCAAGCGACGCGTCCGGTATCATGCCCAAATCGACCCGCCACCTGGTAATGGGGGTGCTCATCTACGTCTCAGTGGCCTTCATGCTGCTCATGATCATTGTGTACGTGGCACTGCCCGAGTTGAGAGACCTCGAGGGGAAATGTCTGCTGGCAACGGTAATCAGCTTCTGCATTGCCTTCTCGATACTGGGTGCCTTGCAGTTCACGGGCAGCCACCTCTCAAACACCGCATGTGCGGTCACAGGTGGGTCCGCGTTTAGAACTCTAAAATGTTGCCCATTCTTTAAATTGTTATATCGGATCATCTTTTTTTTAGAAAATTTACGTCCGTAGATACCGGAGGTAAAGTTGGAAGATTGACAAGCGAGTATGTTCCATTCTTTGAAAAAAAAGTGGATTTTTAACAAGTTTGGGACCGTGGATATACGACAGACTTACTCCATGCAATGAGAGAATTAGCCATCTAGAGACATTTTTGTTATAATTTATTTTGAAACTATTCAATCACTTGGAAAGGAAAAATTTTAACTTTTGAGGGGACTACAGTCTGGACAAATTTTGAAAAAAAAAACAGCTATCGAAAGGGATTTTGTGTCAATTAGAGCCGCACTGGCACATGGTTTCCCAAATCACAGCAAACCTTAGTAGAAGACATTTGCCGACCAAGTCATGTATTTTCCTTGAGTGATTTAATAACTCTTTCGGCTTTCCTTTCAGCATTCTTCCATTACTTCTGGATGATGTCAGCCTTCTTTTGGCTGAACGTGGTGGCATTCAACTTGTGGAAATCAGTGATGTACGTGTAAATACTTTAATTACTATGCACTTGATTCGCCAAACAAAGCATTCACCAGTTATGTTTGCTCGAGATCGACAGCACTTGGGTCCTCCTCCACATGAATTGGCAAAATATAAACTAACAGTGCTGAGTTGGTGGATTTTCCGTTTGCGCAATATACTGCACTACTACTGGGGTCCAAAGGTTAAGGGTGCTTAAAGAATGTTCCCCTGACAGGCCTAAGTTGCTGTCATACCTTAACAATGAGAAACAATCAAGTGTTGGGAATTAGAAGCATTTAAATTAGACATTTAAACAAACAATTGGATAAGGTAGTAGATGATAATCAATGCTTTGTTGATGTTCATAAGTCAATTGAGGCTTATGCACTAAAAGATCTTATTTTAAAAAATATTGTAGCAGAAAAATAGGCACTAAGTTATCTAAAAATATAAAATTATTTGCTTTCATGTTTCCTTTGTTGTCAAGATGATAGTGATTCCACCTAGTGCCACCCAATACTTTTGTTGGCTAAGTAGTCATTTGGCAGCCTTTTTTTGCGAAGACATTTTTACATTAGCACTATTGTGGTATGGAAATATGCAATTGATTTTAAGAAGTGGGAATAAGTGGTTGGTAAAATGTAACTTGGTAGACAGAACTAGGTTATTCTACAGAAAAACTTTGATTGTGTACAGTTACAAGAAAATCCCTAGCCACATGAACTAACTATTAATCTTCTGGCAGATGCCCGCACACGGCAGAGTACCCCGAAAGGAAACTGTTCATCAACTACAGTATTTACGGCTGGGGCTGTCCCCTGGTGTTTCTCATCACGGCGATCATCATGGACAATATCCCCAAAGAGTACGAGGTCCTCAAACCAGACTTTGGCCGGTCGACGTGCTGGTTCCACGGCAGGCTTGAGACTTGGCTCTACTTCTACGGACCAATCGCTGTCCTCATCGGCTGCAACATTCTCTTTTTTGTATGGACTGCCTGGAAACTTTGGCGGGATTGCAGGGACCAGACAGAAATCAAGCTGCCTTCGCTAAGATTCAAGTAAGCCAGCTACTAAGTGAATTCAAAGTGATTTACATGTATCCTGTTGGACACAAAATTCGCAGAAATTTACGTCAAAACTTGCTCTAATCTATTGAAATTTCTCATGGGGTGTGCTCTACCTGGCCAAATCAAGTAAAAACCGAACAACTTAATTTTTATTCCAGATGCGTTCTCTACGTCAAGCTGCTGGTTATCATGGGAATTCCGTGGATTTTCGAACTCTTGTCTTTCGAACTGGACAAACAAGGCGACTCATATTTCTGGTAAAAACATCAGTATTTCAGAAGAAGCAGACTGCTTTTCAGAAGAACTTGTTTGGAGGCTTGCTTTAGATTTGCGCAGCTTGTTCAAACAATTATTTCTTAATATTTCTTCATATTCTCTCTGAACTTCAAAAACTAAGAAGTGAAGGGTACAACATTCGTGAAGTAAAAAGAAATGGGAAAGCGTAAAAATTCAAACTTCACAGTATTTTCAAGATTTTTTAAGTGTCAGTAGTAAGAACACATCACGAATAATGTAGTCAAATCAGGGCTTTCGAAAAGAAATGCAAGAACACATTAATTTATATATTTGCGATTTGATTGTGCAGGTTTGCAACTGACATTCTGAACGGCCTTCAAGGAGTCCTGATTTTCCTCATCACTGTCGTGTGCCGCAAGCGGGTGTTGAAAGGACTTCGACAGCACCGTTCATTCGGAATCAACTGGCCTAAGAAATGGGCAGCAGTCGGTGACGAAGAATCTCATGCAATATTACCAAATGAAGACGTGGAATTGTCAGCGGCATGCGTGGCTGCCAAAATCCTTTCATAAAAAGTCTGGACAAACCTTTCCATAGACACTCACAACAGTGAATACAAATTTCTCTCGAGAAAAACTGCCCGTGTAGCATGGCAATATCAGTGATAAACTATGCACCTTGAAAAATGCATGCAAATTTAGCATGTAGGATAGAATTTTCTAGAAAATTGTTCTTCTAGTTTACTTGGAATGTAGATTTCAAACAATGCAAAGATATTGCTGTAGCAGACAATCTGGGCCAAGCTGCTGTACAACCCAAAAATTTTGAACGAAAAACAAACTATGTGAAAACACTGAGCTAAAAACTGGACACCAAAAAAGTAAACCCGTGGAGCATGAGCGGAAATGTGAAAATCGACGCCATCTATTATAATTTCATGTCTAATTCAGATCGTGCATTATGAGTTTAAGCATAGAGTACAAAAATTGCTGCCGTGCAAATTACAGTGCTTGCTTGGATATACATCAGGTAAATGTTTTGAATTGATGATGGTATTAACATAAGTCTCTATAATTATTAAAAAAGTGATTCAAACTTGAATTTTCCTGCAAAGATCACAATGTAAAATTAAGGTATACAATCTAGCTTTAATGTCTCAAACGATTCTCATTGGTTTTTAGGTTTTCCATTTGAAAAACCAAGGAAATACAATTTTCTGTCTTCTAGAAAATGCTGTGGTTGGGACTATTTGCTTGATATGAACACACTGTTCATTTTGACCAAATGTCCACTCTGTTAAATTATATTTGATGTTGTCACCTTATTTTTTTCAGTAGGTTGGATCTCACCAAAGTTCAGAGGTCAATCGTGATACCTCTTCGAAACAGTCACATCTCATACAAAAATTGTAAGGAAACTTCTTCGTATGTTTGTTACTGATGCTAAAGTGCACCTTTTTTTGTCTTCAGGACATTTCATACAAGTTCTTTGATTAATTATCTGCGTGACACCAACTCTAAATTACTCTAATTTATCACAAATGACTGACACGTATCATATTAGTTCATTTCTATGCGGAAGAGTGCTTAAAACGATCAACAGTTTCTCTCTCTAAACTATTTTGTGGCATTGCTTTTTATAGCTGAATTTATCGACAAATACCGCCAGGCATTTGACAAAATTTTGCAAAAAGGCCCGTTTTTTGTTTATAAAAACCCACAAACAAATGCATTTAGAGAAAAGATTTGTAAATTATTATTATTTGCCGTACAAAACCCTTCCCCCAGGCCCACTCAAGTGTTTCATATTTTTACTTTCAAATGTACCTCTTTAAATATTGAAGTTGGCACTGCAAATCGTTGGTTGATGTTAAGTTGGTCACCTGCATGATGCGAGAAAATGGCGCGCCCTTTAAGCGCGGTTTCTAACTCAAAATCAAAAGTTTACCGGTGCGTTCCAGTAAAGGGAATCAAGCGTTCTAAAGTATTTTGTTATGTACGGCTACCTACATAACAAAGAAGTATAGAAAAACCATATATGATAAAACAAGCATCGCTGTAGCTGTTTCAATTTACGGACATGTATTTTTTGTATACAAGTTCCCCCACTTGACAGTTGACAGGATGCTGGTGGGGAGATTCTAGCAAAATGACGTCACCTAGTCTGGCAGGATGCAATGGATCGCTTGTGTATACATTACGGGGTTTAACATGTGACGCTAAGCAAATATAAGCCTTTGGATAAAATCAATCTGTTTTTTAATCGAGAAAGAACGATGTAGATACCGATAACATGATGCTATGAATGTTACTTGAAGAGGCGCACTATTTAAATTACAAAATGAAAGTATCAGATGTAAGGTTATTGTTGCTCGTCCTATCATTTTTGGTATCAGGCGAGGCTAATCTGAGAGAAAAACAAAAAGATGAAGACAATTTTGTGCTGGTGCACAAATGTTGTCAGGAAGAAGAACTAATGCTTGACCTAGAGTGTGCCCATGTCAATCAAACTGATAGCAGCTCATGGGCTCCATTATTTTCAAGTGAGAGCGGCAAAGGTAACGTTCAAGTCCCAGGATTCAAACTTATTATTGGTCCTCCTGATTGTGGGGCAAGAGAACAATGGAAAGTATACCATGTGCAAGGCTCAACACATCATACAGATCACTTAAACCTGTTGCCTAGTGGTATACTGAGACATTACATCACTCATCAAAATGAAGACGACGAAGAAGAGCCAACCGAAGAAAATGCACCCAGATATCATGATTACCGACCAGGAACCTATTGCTTAGACAAGGTTATTGTTCGTGACGAACAATTCGAGGCACAATTTGCAATTGTTTGCAATCCTGAAATAATTCCTAGCTGGAAAAACACGGATTTTTTAATGCGGCGCATTGTCAATCCTATTTGTCATGCAGTATCAATAATTTGCCTCCTATCCATTGCTGTGGTTTACTTTGTTGTGCCTCAGCTGCGAGACCTAGTAGGAAATATTATCACCACCATTGCGATCTGTCTCATTGTCAGTCAAGCAGCTGACTTGGTGGGCATTTTTACAGAGTTCAGCAGTCACGTCAGCTTCTTTGTAGCAGGTCAGTATTTCAAGCCTAGCCAATATACCCACTCTTCTTCAATTTTTAGACTAACCAAATTGTAACACGTTTTTTTATTTATTTCAGAAACTGTCATGTACGTCAGCATACTAGCTGCTTTCTTTTGGCTGAATAGTATGGGATTTTACATTTGGAAAACGTTTCGTTCGCGGAATGTCTTCCTGAGGATTACGGACGGAAGGAAATACTGCTACTATTCAAGCTACGCATGGACCATGACTGCCACCATGGCTGCTGTTGCTCTCTTCTCACATTTTATGCTCGATAATTCAAAACCAAAAACAGTTCTGGCAACGGGTTCCATGCAGCAGACTACTATTGGTAAATTGCAAATAAAATATGAATTTATAGATTATAGCAAAGCTCTGCAAAATTATGTGTTAAACAACATTTTTCTTTTAGGTTGGTTAGGGATCGCCGTATTCTTCACACCCATAGCATTCACCATTTCCGTCAACATATTCTTCTACGTATCTACGGCTCAAGCAATTAACCGAATGGCAACCTACGGTAGAATCCACCACAAAATGAAATATAATTTTGAAATTTTCATAAAATTATTTTTAGTAATGTCTGTGGCATGGCTTTTCTTACTTCTGTCATGGGTGAAGTTGAATGGGTTGTTTTACAGTCACATAGTGGCTAATGCCCTTCAAGGGCCTTTCATTTTGTACATTTGCGTAATTAGCCAACGGCGAGTGACGTTTTTACTGAGAAAGTCTTGCTGCTACGAGGGGTGCCCAAGCGCGTGCTGCCGTCCGGGGGACCCCTCGGAAGGCATTGAATGGGGAGAAGAAATGATGGCTATTAATACTTCTAATTATTAGGACGAGCTAATCAAGTCAGTGGTACAACCAGCCACTCTAATAACATTCATATTTTGTACATTTTATAGTCTCTTTTAAGACAAGTACAATTTGGTTTAGTAAAGCTTTTTATACACGGAGGAAAAACCATGTAGTTTTGCTGAATGCTGGAGCTAAAAAACCATTTCATTTCTTGGTAGAAATATAATTTAGTCATGAATAGGTATCCAAAGGGTATTATTTCGGATGTAGTGCTTTCCGCTTACTACTCGGTTAATAACCAAATGTTATCGAGAGTTGTGACTTATTAGAGGTAACTTTTAAATCACTGGCGGCTTAAGGGTATGATGGGACCATGTTTATAATTAATGTTTTTATAGCATTGAACTAACTCAAATGAATTATTGGCAGCTGCACGTATGTGTTCATTTCGGGTAGATAATAATATGGAATACTATTATTGACCATTTAATTATTGATTCACTTTAAGGTGAACACGGCCACAACTTATTGCCATTAGCAGTTAGATAATTTTAATATTTATTTTGTTGTATTGGGATTGTAAGAAATAACACTACTCACTAGTAGGGGTGGGGAACAAGTTACAGAAGTACACACACTCTAAAATTTGACTTGTAGTCTGTAGGTACTGTAGGTACTGCATTTTGACAGACAATTTATCTACTATATAACATAGAATTTTAGACATGTGGTTTCTACTTATGAATGCAATAATTTTTTGTACTTAAAAGACATGAGTAAAAGAAAATCATCCATTCTTAAAAAAAAAAGAAATGTTACCTACTATAACTGTTACAATATTTTAAGTGAGACTTCAAGAACTTAAAAGTGCCTTCCTATAAGATAATTTCAGAATTTTAGAAAATGTATAAGACCAAATTTGTGACCTTGTTTTGAAGCATCCCTCTACTGTGCTCTGACCTGTATTCTAAAACCCAACAATAAATTTGGCTGCTATAAACAAATAATTTAAAGATTTTGCCTGCTTACCTGACTGAAGAGGTTCCCTCCCTCCATTTTTGGCAGCTTTGCCAGATAACATCGGACGACCATGTGACAGTCGTCCAAGACGGTGTTGAAAAATCGTCTCGTCGGCAGCAAAGCTTCCAAATCGATGATCAACTCGAGAAAACGTTCACAATAATGCACCACATTTATGTTCAATTCAGTTTCAACACTATCTTCGATGCTTTCCAAAAGCTTCATAAATTTTACTGCCAATCTTTGCAAGAACCTTCTCTCCCAATCCAACTTTTCTCGGAATTCTGGGGTATCTTTCTTCTGAATGACTTTCCAATATTTCCTCCACTTTGGTACGGCACGGAGCTCTTGCTCCCTCCGACCTTGTTGAAGTGAAACCCACATTGAAAGTGAAACCAATCGTTTTACTTGGTCTCGAATTATCTCTTCTTCCAAACTGTTGAAGCAATGATTAAGAAATACAAGCAAGAATGTCTGTTCTTTTATAGACACGCTTGGGTCTTCACTGAGAGATGTTTCAAGGACTTGCTGGAAAAATCCTGGAAAATGTTCTGGAAGTTTCTTGAATGGCTCCCACGATGGCACTCGTTCGCGAAACTTCTCGTTGATCATGACCACAATGGATATCATGTGTGCATGAGATGACTGCGAGGTACGGTAGTTCGGCCACAGGTAGTTTTCCATGTACTGGCTGAACTCCAACATCATCACCCGACGTATGGAGAAACTAAAACAAAATGACAGACAAGATGTCATTTAGATCGATCACAAAATTAGTGCCAAGCTGTTTTAAAAGAGTGTGTGGACAAATTGGTCAAAGCTTCATGAATATCCGAGGATGACAAATTATTATTTTTGTCTGGACTATTAGATGATTTTTCAACCAATAATAATTTATATGCAAAGCTGGAGAAAAATTTCTTGTCAACCAAAACCTTATTTATTACAAAATAGTGTGTGACTATTTCACTTCAATAGGTATGCTTCATCTGCAGAATTTTGAACATTGGTTAAGTAGAAGCCAATCACTACTGGAAGACTGAGTGTTTGCTGCTGCCTAGGTGAGACAAACTCACTGGGAAAACAGGCACTGGGAAACAAGGATCTGGCAAGAGAACCTGCTAGATCTCAGCCCAAGGTTTTCCAGCCTGCTGCTGGCTAGAACTTCAAGCCATTTCTCAAGCCAAGAGGCAGAAAGATTGCAGACTCCCACAAATGATTGGTTTCTACTTAAGCAATATTCAAAATTCTATACTACAACCCAAATCTACAGAGATAACGAGTGGCTGAAATTACACAAGGGGTACGTACAACTATAGTAATCCTTACTAAATGTGCACGTGAACAAGGCAACAAAGCCAAAACATTGCACCTCTCTGCATATATAGTAACCAGCATTTCCACACTTTGAAAGTTGTATTCCTTCATCATGTAATTTCACTCATTTTCATCCAAAGCTGTACAGAGCAAACATTTGTACAAAATAAAAAAATGATATGTCTTGCTAAAGAATTTGATGCAGATGGTGCAAGGATAGTTTTGTGTTTTGTGGCTCATGTTCTTTCGACTTACTTTGAAGCAGATATTTCTCTGTTGTACACATCTTCAATGATCTTTGGATCGAACGGGAGATGGTTCTCCACCGTATATGGAGCCCAGTATCTATTAGCTAACTGAAATAAAAGATAGAAGAAATGTCTTTTAGGTTATGGAGAGACAAACATTGAACAACGTTTCCGAATTACCTTATTTGTCTTATTACCTGTGTTATTCGATCAGCATTTATCTGGTCCACTGTTGGTGCTGGACCTTGAGATTTATTCGGTGGAGTTTCACTAGCCATTTTACCACTCATATCAACGATATTAATACAAAGCGCCGAAATTCACTAGCGACAAGCACACCGCATAACGCAAAATTATACGACGGTCGTCTCGGGATCTTGATTGGTTAGTGTAAATCCGCGCCGAAAACTACACGGCATTCAAACTGAGGTCAGACACCGAAGTGACATTTCGAAAAACATCAAAACCAATGAAAACACTATAGGATTAATATAACAGACATTTAAAGTATAGCTTACTCAATCTCTACAAGGGACTCTCAAAAGCATATCCTTAATAAAAAAATTCCTTAATCCTTATGTCCTTTCACTCCTTATGTCGAAATATTAAAAAGAAATCTCGATATCTGCCAATGAATGTCTTTTTTTACTTTGTCATCGTTCTCGCCATCCTGACCTATTTACGTAAAGTGATGAAAATACCGTTAAAAAATATGCTAAGCTATTGAGCAATATTAGAGGCAGCCAGCAATGAGGTCAATTTTTATGCCAAACACAACTTTCTTCCACAACATAGAGGGGTTTCGACCGCGCTTGATCTCAGCTTTGTTGAGCCAGCGAGAGTGGTCAAGAACAAAATTTGGGGATGTCCTACAAAGGTTATGTCCCAAAATTAAAGCGTGCTTACGAAAATGTTTTCTTAAAACCACACATGTCTTCGCCAAAACATTTCAATGTTGTGAATTGGTTCCTTGCCATTAGTATTGTATTGTATTGTATTGTTTTTTTATTTTTCAATTTCTTTACAGAAACACTCATTAGTTGGATTGCAACATAATTTGAGCATGAAAAAAGGTCCGAATGTGCATAAAATACATCGAGATGAAAAATTAAAACCTAATACATATGTACAGTCAATTTATACAGATAAAATCTACACAATAAATACATTTACAATCCTTTGATGCTAGAAATTCGTCAAGAGTATAAAAACCATGATTTAAGAGGAACCTCTTCGTTTGTTCTTTAAAAACTGACCTTTTTTCAGTTAGCGTTTTTATGCAGTCCGGAAGATAATTGAAAATATGAACTCCTAGAAATACGTGTCCAGCTTTGACACTGTCATATGCGATAGTTAAGATATTTGGATTCGGAACCCGTTTATAAAATGGGATGCATGGTATATTATTATCATAGAATCATTCATCAAGTTAACAAAATATATTAGTATGTGTTCTGGCCTAGATTCGTATTGTGCCAACAAAATGTTTAAAGGAATCTGAAAGTAGGTACATCGAAACGTCTTCTGCAACAAACATTCACTAAATCTCAGCGAACCCCGACTTAAAGAGCACTTACTTTTAATTTTGTCGTATTCTGTTTGTGACATACTTGCTATTGTGGTATTGACTCCAAGAAAATATGATTTTTCTGTTGGTGCTTCAGCGCCCGAGCTAAGTAATAATGCTAGTCTAAGATTCTCTTCGGTCACTATGTTCTTGATACTTGTATTATGGTTCATAATTTAACTGTATTGATATTGATATTGATATTGGCTGTATTCAGTAAGAGTATCTTTCCATAAAATAAAAAATATAAATAATATACCAGGTAACTACCATAACGCTAATTAGCGTTAATTTCCGCCAAATGACTACTTTTTCGAAAAAAAAGTTGAATGCTCAGAGGTGGAGTCACAGTAGTTTCGAGTGTTCAGAAATTTGATTTCGTTATTTCTCGAAGATGACCCGCATTTGAGACTGGTTTACGCACAATTACTCGTAATTTATGCTATCCTCGACCACAGACCTCAACGATTAAAATACTCGTATCGGTATTTGGAGTTGCATTTTTTTTCACTGTAGAGGTTTGTTACAAAGGACGGACGCAAGCGCCATCGGGTGGCACCTGCCGTTACCACTTGTTACCCGCTCGTTTTCCCGAAGACAGCATAACATGCACGCTGGCTCTCTGTTTATATCTATAAATTCAATGATAGTAGGTACCGTGGTGGTACTATTCTAAATACAATTTAAATGGCAAATTGAAATTTAGGTGCAGAAACTTATTGCTACAATCATTGTAATAAAAAATCGAATGTAATCAATGTATGGCTTTCCATGCCAATCACTAGTAATTTAAGTCAAATGAAATGAATACAGTTAAAAGGGACAGTAAAGTGTATTAATTATATGCTAACATGTAGGTATAGTTGTTTTTTTATCCTGAGTCAATTTTCATCTCAGTTCGGGGTAACGAATCTGTGTTGTAGCTTCGAGACCGACGTAACAAAAGGCACATTCCGAAAAGTGAGGATCTAAACCCCTTTGCTAGTTTTGTCAAAATACTAATTGCATTGTCATCTTCTCACGATGATCATCAATAAGTTTTGGAAAAGGTACCACCAAGGTACCAAATTTTGACCATTTTGTGTCTAGGGTACGTCTTAACTTCAACGTAGTCATAACTGAAGCAAATATCGATTATACCTATATGTTTTAAGATTCAGATATGAATGCCAATTGTGGCAGTTTAGCCAAGACTAATCAGACACTGCAGAAGCTGAACAAAGGTAATGTATTTCACACTGGAAATTACACGAAGAAGGACCGTGCCTCTCTCTGCCCACCTCGCCGGCGCCCATGAACGCACTATTTACCCACATTTTCTGCGATTTCATAACATTTCCCCGAAAACATGCAACGGGTGGGGCGGAGGGCTATCGCACAGCCACCTAAATACGTCTGGCCCATCGAATGATCACACACTCCCAAAATAGGGCGACGACGTCCGTGACGTCGGCAAACTCAACAGGTTAAGACTAAGATTCTGGAGGCAAGACGCTTCAGTTGCCGAAAGCGAACGACAGTGTGGGATCCTCCGAATCAGCAACGCTTGTATTGTCAATAAGTCAAGATGGTTTACGAATCTGACTTTTACACTACCCGTCGGCCATACAGCCGGCCCCCAGTGTCGACTTACTCTGTCACGGTAAGGAGGACGCGCAATAATTACATGCGACAATTAATATCGTCTTTATATACCTATAGGTATTGTTCGCACTTGCGTATTTGGTTCAAACGCAGGGCAAGACTCAAGTGGTTTTAAATTTAATTTTGGCATTGGCTGATCAATATTTAGGTACGCTGTTTCAGGCTATTAGGAACTGCTTCTTTGTAAAAGTAAACCGATTTTAATGGTGTAATTAACATTTTGATATTAATGATCGTGAGGTATGTAATTAAGAGTTGAAGGTATATACATTTTAGGGAGTTAATTATTTAAGATTTTCAAACGAACTTTCGAATAGAAATTTTGAACTCTCGCAATTAAGCAAAATGAGATAGTCCGCTATGAAAACTTGAAAATTGGTTTTCAAATTATAGAGTCAAAGAAAGAAGCTATCAGAATCTATTCTGGATCGGGAAGAAACAGTGTCATTCTAATTAAAAAAAAAAAAAAAAAAAAAAAACATTTTGTTTCTAGTGTCAGAGGATTTTTTAAGACGTAAATCGTAAGCGAAAAATAAGTGAACTTATACTCAGAAATCTACTCTCCGTTGACCCTGTCCTAGTGCATACAATTTTCAGCATATTAGGTGTATTTACACATCTCTCTCTCTCTTACGGGTTAAGTGATCTTTGCCAAATGTGCTCGCAAGAAATCACAACTTTACTCTATAATTGGCGCAACGAGAGCAACGTAACACCAATTTTAATCTCAATCGAAATCCAAACATCAAGTTTTTGGCGACGCTCCCGCCCATCTGGCGTCGCGACGCCTCCGAAATTCCGAAGTCGCGCGGCGAGCGTCTAGAATTTCCCAGTTACTGGAAGTGAAGCCAAATTTAGCCATTAAAATGCCCGCGTCCGGCCCACAAGTTCGACGTCATTCACCCCCCATTGGACACGTCATCGTGGGGCCCACAGGCCGGCGCTCGCTGCAATATGGATTACATCGAGCTGGGTGAACAGCGCGGTGGGCGCACGGTATAAAAATAAACTGGGGCAAATATACATGCATTCATGTTCAGGTTTTGCTCCAGACGCTAAACCACCTAGGTCTAACGGACCTTCACCGCTCAAACTCACCAAGCGTCGTTCCTATTTCAATGTTGTATAAATGTTCGTGACCTATGGTGGAAATTGTGAGGCAATCAGCTCTCTATTCACATTTAGCCATGCTCGATTTTGATAAAAACATGCCACTTTTGTCAAAAAAAGGGGTAATATCTGCTAATACAGAGGTCAGTTAGTGTAAACATGGTCACCGTGGGAGAAAACATACTGGTTACCACAAAAAAATTGACCCGCTAAAATGTAAGCAAAAAACTCAATAAGAAAAAATAAACTGGGCCACAACGCCCCTCCTCCCTGTGCCTGCATTTATGTATGCCACGAAAAAACCGAAATAATTTTCATGAACTGCAGTGCATTGCCAAATCTCTCGTCCATTTTTTTTTGGTCGGCATCAGAATCTTTGCTGACGCAATTGAACACGCGCGTTGCTCCGGGGAAACGCTTTCTTGTATCGTAGTTTAATTGATTTGGCACGAAAAATAAAAATCTATTTAATGCTCTAACTGTGTGGACAAAAGCAGGGGAAAACTGAGGCGACCGGCGGATGTTAGTTTTGCTTGTGTTGTTTTTGGCGTCTTTGCTCTAACACTGTGCTTGAATCCGGACGTCATCATCACCCTCGCATCGACAGTAGCATCAGCATCAGCATCAGCATCAGCAACCGCAGCATCGTTACAGATCTGCAAAACATATGCTTCGCAAATCGAAAATAACTCAACTAAAGCTAATAATAATAACAGTGCAATTGGTTAATGTGCCAATGTGGTTTTCGCCATGTGTACAGTTTTGAAACGACTTCAAGCGATTGTAACTTATTAATCATAAGTATTTTAAGGATCCTTTCCTGAGGTTGATTAGATGCCAAATTTTATTGCAACGCATATCCACATTCACATACCTATCCAAAATTGAACACATGCTTCCATTTACACAAAAATAACTTGGTTTCGGGGTTTTTAAGGAGCTCTTTTTAGTCTAAATTGTATAGCTATTTCGCACCCCCAAGACATAGAGCAAAAAACGTACATTTTTGGGTTAAATCAACCATTTAGAGTGCGACGACAGAGGTATTTAAAAATCCGACAAACTTTTATGTTTGACGTTAGGCCCTTCTAGTTAGCAGGTTTTTAGGTTTCAACTTTTTCGGGTATTTTTGGAGTCACGGTTTTTCATTAAAATATTTAGCTATTCAAGGGTAAAAGGCATGGTTTTAAAGGAATAACAAAAAGGTTAGTGCAAAAAAAATAAATTATGGGGGTTGACTTTGGCGCTAGATATCCAACGTACTGACCTACAACATACGATGAAACAGGAACCCAAGTTTAGATTTTTCTATGGCGATGTTTACAGTGATCTAAATATTCAAATTTTGTAATCACGCCGTCATGACTGCTATTGTTATAAACGCCCACACACTATTTTGTGATGACTCAAAGATTCAGTTTAGACCTTGTTAGCTTGCCAAATCATTTAAAATTCGCTGCCAAAATATTGTTGACGTCTAATCCTAAGTGTGCATCAAAGCAAAGGTTATGTCAACGCACACACATGTTTTTCAATGGCACGGTGTCATGGAATCGACCATCTCTAGAAACCAATAAGGTCGATAAAGATCTCCACAAGATCCTAGAGCCACAGAGGCGGATGCTTTTTTTACGAGGATCGTTGAAATGAGAGACCAGTGCCAGATTTATTTGAGGAATCGGGCTGAAATGACGTGTGTCTGGTCTTAAATGAAAGTGAACAAGTTGGTTGTTGAAGAATTGCCAAGATGAAAACCGCGGGAAACGCATCGGCGAGACGCGACCCCCCAAAAAGTGGGCCAACGAGGTAAATAGCATTACATTAGCCAAGTACTTAAACTTTTTTACAAAACTTTTATACTATTTTTTTTTAAATAAAGATTTTTTTTTGTGTTTTAAGAAAATAGGAAACCAAGTTATAGAACCACTTGCTCCAAACCTTTATAACAATATTACAGAGCACGAGCATATTAATTCAAATAACAAGATTTATAAATGAAATTAGCTAAAGCTTTGGTATCATCACCGTTGATGGCTTTAATATGAATTTAACACAAAACGCTTTGATGCTTTTTGACCAAAATTTTGTTCGCCTTGCTTTGTGGCCATGGCAGAAGTCGCGGGACCTTTTCGCCAGTGCTTTGGTACGTTTGCAGAGGCGTCAGATTGACTGGGAACGACATCCCGACGTACCCCGTCCGAGCCTGATCGAGCCACCGTTGACTGCGTATGGACGCACAGCGAAATCCACGTGGGACACTAGGGTGCCCCAGCTGAGTCGGGCCACCCCACGCACGGACAGCCGCGTGTTCGTTACCCTGCCCACTTACTCGTCCATGCGGAGATACTAGATGACCGTCACCCAAGAGAACGAGATGCTCGCCAGAGAAAGATGATTTAGGAAAAGCAAACGCGTTTTCTTTGATAGTTTTCCGATACTTGTTTACACATTGTACAGATAAATGAGATGGATTCTAGTTTTTTTTCTCTCAATTCAGTTACCTCTTTTTGTATATTTAACATTAGAAAGGGCGCAATATGTGTACTCATTGACAACATTCTATTAAACGCATTTCTTCAGAAGCAAACTGAGCCGCAAATCAATGTGAAACACACTCAAAATCTATCCATTTTAGTCCCCATCCTCAGTCTCCTGACTGTTATCGTAGGAAAGATTTCTGAGTATACTTTGCTGGGGTATTTTGTCTTGATCTTGAGTGACTTTTTCTAATGTATAACCTCAAATAATGTTAAAATAACCGTGTGCGCTAAACTGCTATACATGTTTTTATGCAACGCTAGAAAATCAACCGATCCAACGCCGAAGTGTGATTGAAATACAGTAATCCTGTCTTGTTCGGTCCTGGTGACGTCATCGGAGGGTTGTGGCAAATTGATTAGCAGGCTATTGTTGCAATAATTGTCCCTGATCGGTGTTGGTTTGTTGGGGTCTAGACGCCGAGGCACTACGTGGTCCTGGACACTCCAGAGCGTACCCGGCGTGCCGACGAGCAATACTCCTACTCCTACACCGCCGACTCTTCTTCCGCTACCTCTTCATCGGCCAGTCCCTACTCTTCATCATCGCCTTACTCGACTTCCGTTCCCACCCGAAGCTATACGAACACTTCCGAACGCGTGTCGCGCTCCTCTGGCACCGGACCCGGTTCGAACTACTCCTACTCTACTGATCGCTCTTCCCGTAGCTCCGACGGTCCAGGATCTTATCATTCTTCCTACAGCTCCTCTTCTACTGGACGTCTTCCCGGTGGTACTTCATACCGTCACTATTCGACTTATCGCGTTTAGACGTAATAATGGCCGGTAACACATAATCATGCTGCAGACAATAAACACTTAACACAATAATCGCTTCACGAACTATTCACTACATAGGCACAATAGGTACTTATATTAAGCACTTAACCGATCGCGCTATATTCTAACAGTATAGTTAGCAAATATCTCATTAGCATTTAATTAACGTTAGCTGACTAGCATTATCTTTGTGGACATTCACATGTTTTTATCGTTGCTTTGCAGAGGTACTGAAAATCTATCAAGATTTTAAAGAAAAATATGAGAATCACAGCAAAATGATTGAATTTTTGAAAATCTAAACGCTTTCCAATGCACATTCAGACTGATTCATGTCTAAATATCGATTTTTTTTGCTTCTTGCAGCCCATAGCCTCGGTTTTTTGAGCCCTGATAAAGTAGCAACTAGTTATAAAATAAAATCAGAGCAGTGCAAGATAGGTGTTTCATGCGATACACTAGAGGCCTGTACTCCTTTCACATCCCGCTCATAACTCAATCACCAATAATCGTTCAGCAAACCTGTATAGTGCAAAAATCGTGTTGTAACAAACTTAATCGAAAGTTAACACAAAAAACGTCTATTTTCGTAACTTTTGGAAGACAACCAAACTTAAAAAAAAAAAAAAAAAAACGATATAGATTTTTTACAAACTATCTCCATGACGTCACCAACCGACCCTCTGTTTACTCGTGCCCGTGCGTGATCTCTGTCTGACACTAATGTTTGCTCCTCTTTTCTCTCTCTTCTCTCTCTACTCTCTGTTTCCTTACACTTATCCTTCGTCTCGCCTTCTCTTCATCTCGTTCTTCTTCTTCGCCTACTTCCGTTGGCGTTGGCTACCAGTTGGACCCGTTGATACCAGTGTCTGGACTCGGACAGGTAAATAACGACTCATCGCCTTGCCAGCTATTGTCTCACTCCAATCGCACTCTGCTTTATCTAGATTTTAATTAATTACGTGTCCCACAAATGAACTTTCTGGACAATAAAGCAAGGCTAATGAGACTAGTCTGCTCCCAGACAAAGATAGTGTAATTATTACTGTAAAACTGAAGTATGGTGTAGGTTATTGTGATTATATAAATAACTAGGTAGTAACATTATATTGGTAACAATATTTGCTGATAAGTTTGGAATATATTTGTTTGGTTCATATAGCGATGCATGGAAATCAAGTTCTACAAATAGAATTAGTTTGGGAAAATAAATTGAAGATCTTCACTTTAGCCGAAATACCCAACTTGTAGTTGGATATTAGGTCTATGTTTAAAAATAAGCAAGAATTTACTCTAATTGGCATCATACTGTGTATTAGACATTTAAGCGTCGACTCTGCATTCCTCTGCGCCAGGGAAATTTATATGCTAACTACGCTTCGCTGCTTTATCTGTGCTCTAACAACTAGTTACACAAAACTCACTATTAGAAGCCCGAACTAAAATGGCCGACCACATCGCGCAGTCTTGCAACACAAACGCAGTGATAAAGTCGGCCATATTAATCGGTGGTTCGTACATATTGTGGACGATTGGCACCGAGCATTTGACTCCAACTCACACTACACTGTCACTTAACTCAACTACCTACCACTGAAACACACGATACCTGTCAAACATGTCGCTAACGTGTCACAAAATGCTCTTTAACTGTCGCTAACAATGCCTTCTCTAACCAGAAACCAGGTCGCGCTGCCTCCGCTCGCCTATAGCTTTAGCATGATTTCGAAACTGTGCACGAAAACACGCTTTTGGCGTGAGCTAATTTTGATTCAAGTCATCAAGAGATTCAAAATCGCGAGTCACTTGAAAAAACAATCACGAATTTATTCAAGAGTGAAACTAATCGATTTGAAGTATATAAATCAATTTTGCAACATTTCATGCACGTAGTATATACATGCTTAAACCTCAAAATTCATTAAAAAAAAAAATTGAACGGTAAACGCAAAAGCTAAACGTTAAAGTAAGTATATACAGCATGCTCATTTAGCTGAAAAAAGCATTGCCTTTTTGTCCGCTGACATCAAAGTAGAATCAAGCTGATAGATATGTTAATTCAAGCTGCTTCTACATGCAAAGCATCAGAAAAAAAAAACACGCTTTATTGCTTTATAGTAACATATGCAGACACGTTTCGCGATTGTCAACATCGATTCTTGCGAGGCAATAAGTTAGCGAGCGAGTTTTGCAACCCTTATTCTTCCCTGTAGGGCCCTTACCACAGCCACCACATCCCGTTCATTGGACACAAGCGTCTGACGATCGTGTCGGCGCCCCCACACACAAACAGGGTGCGTCCGTCGGTGCTCATGGCAGAGCTAGATCGCATCAGTCACCGGTCCAGACCACATATCTCATTTCGACCCACGGAGGATTACCTCAACTCACGTTCGGCGGTGGTAAGCATCATTGGCAAGGGTGACCTCATAGACATAGACTGATAGACATCATAGAGTAAACCATAGACGTAGAGATAGGTTTGGAAACAGCCCTAGGCATAGACTTGACAATGCACAGATAGAGCAAAGTTAAAAACAAAGATATTTTTAAAATTTAAAATTTTCGGCATTTTTTGTCTTTTGGTATTAAGAGGATTTTTTTTAACTAGAGTTTCAACACAAGTGTTTTTATTTTATCATTCTTCGGTTAGGGGTGGATTTAAGAGAAAAAAAAAACACCCCAAATCTCCCTTTGATAAAATACCATTATGGTTTCCCTGCTTTTGGTTCTCAAATCCACCCTTACTACGTGCAGAGGAATGAAAAGTGAACGATCGCATTTTTTTCTTGTTTTGTTTTTGCCATTTTTTGGTTTGGTCTCCACGCCAGCCGTGACAGGTAAGTGCATATGGAGAGGTTTGAGTCTATTCCTGACACGTGTGTGATCGACATTTTACAGTCGTTCGATGACGAGACGCGTTCGATCCGCGCGCAGACGCAAGCACTACTGAGACGTATCAACTCGCCGGTTCCTCGAACTCCCAGGCCTCTGCCCATCAGCACGACCAGGTATCAAGTCTGTTAGAATGTGAAGAACCCATACTTCTGAGGTCGTACCCGTGGCCCGTTCTGTACCAGTTACAACCAATATTTGGACCAATATCATTGACAGTGGGATCTTTGCAATTTTTTTGGAAGTTGCCAACTCAGCCCATGCCTCTAAAAATCGCCCGGCCCAGTTATCAAACTAGGATGGAATAGCTGGTACTATTAGCAGGTTAGCTCGAGCGAACTGCGGCAGTAGAACTGCTCAGAGTTAACTTTAGGTTAGTTAAAAGTGAAGAAAAAAAAGTGAGTCCGGTTTGGCACTTCCATACGCAAAATAATATTTTGCTGACTGAGCGTTAGTGATAAAATATTTCAATTATTATTGTAGTTATCGATAAAATTAGATGAGCCACGCATGGCTGAGAAGTAAGCGCAGTATGTATAGTATGTTAGGAAAGTTATGTATTCATACTACATATCTTGTTGAAAAGATAGCATAATCATAGCTACGCCTCCTTCGAATATCAGCTTGAAAGTAAGCGGATAAACTTGGCACCTCCACCAAGCATGGCACCTCCACCGAACACCGCACCTCACATAAGGCCCAAATGGCGCCTACAAAACTGCATTACGTTTAAATTACCTAGGAAATTCAGCATACCACAAAAGTGAAAGCATTAATTTTGAAAAAAAATTCCAGTTGAAAAATGACATGCATGTTCAAAATATTTAGTGGGTGGTACTTTGGACAATTATTTCTACTGCTTCCTGGCGCCCGCTCAGGTATGAATTCGAGTACGAGGAGCCAATCGTGACGTCTCGCATCACGTCGGACGCTTACATCCAGCGACTCCTGGGACCCGTCCGTCGCGTCCAGCACGATGTGAACAACATGTCCCACTATCCCGAACCTGGTAATAACAGGCGACATATCGGTTAGTGCGAATTTCTGATAAGATTTGCACCTCGCCTGGAGGGCGACGCTTTGTTGTGCCAATGCCTGGGCAACCGCAATGCAAGTAACAAATGTAACAGGTGCTTAGCGATTAGGAAAGCGATCTACGTAATTAATTGTTCGAGACTCGTAATACTCTGTGAGTTTTAAATAACGTTTGACTTAGATATTTAGCCGCAGTAAAATAATAAGTATAATTAAAATTAATTATAAATAATAATATTTTCCGTGACTGGAGAAAATCACGCAAAAATAAAGCTTTTAGGCATGAGTAAAAAAAGTTGACCTAATTCATGAACCTATCTCAAGAGTTGGTGGTTTCTAGGAATAATTGGCACGAACACGCTTTGAGTAACAAAATAATGAGCAACAAAAAATTAAAAAGTAATAATAATCTGCACAGTTTATTTTTAGACGCAGTTTTGTACAAAATTCTTTTGTCTTTGTTAAGTGGAGCCGAAAAAATGACTTGAAATTCACTTCATGCTATAAAAAATTATAAATCTAACACATTTTTTAGAGCTAATTTACGCACTGAATATTTCTGGCACCCAAAAATAGTTTAGTAGGGTAGATTTTTATGTGTTTAAATGCATAATAAAAGCCCGTGCCAAATTACAAAAATAACCCGCGGAGCATGCCGAGAGAGCAGAACCATTTTCTATAAAACTCTCAAAGGCAAACCAAGGGAACAAATGACGTGGTTACTAATGTCAAGGTCAACTTTTTCGCTCCAGGAAAAGGTCACTTGGCTTGCATCAGTTTCGCCGGTGGTCGAGCTTTCTCGCGAAGGAAGGGTCTGTCCACCTCAGATGACCGGATTCAAGATGATGTCACTTACCTGTCGATGTACAAGAAGAACAGGAACGCTGCCAACGGCATCAAGGAGGAGGGCCAAGGTGAGATGAACGCGCGACTATGAAACCTCTCCGTGTCTGTTCCCAGGGTTTCATTGCGTTACACCCTTCTGGCTTCTCGCTCGGTTGTCTTGGGTTGGTCTTGAAACCATTCTGTGAACCCACTCATTGCAATTTCCTGCATATTTAAACAAAGTATTTCAATATTACCTACGCATAAAACAAAAATTTAATCCCATTTGGGAATTTTTATTTTTGAAATTATTTTAACATTTTTTTCTTTTTGTAAAACTAACAGTTAAAGTTGCAATTCCTCAGATATTATAATTACTTCCAGCTCACTTAGGAGTTGAGAGCAGCAGAATAGCTAAATCGAGTTGTGTCTTAACTTGAATGCCTTGCATTAACTACATGTTGAATATCGATAATTAGTAGGCTAAGAAGGCATTTTAAAGCGGCAATGAGCAGTTGGGTCGACTCTTTTCTTTTCGTGTGTGTGTGCTCGAGTTTACGGTGCTGCTTTTACTTTCAGGCACTGAAGTTCAAGCACAAAAACCAGAGCAAGTCTAGAGCATTGGTGTGTGCAAGAAATACAATGTCGATTCCCATATATATCTTCACGTTGTGCGCTCATATTAACTTTTCGAACTAGATATCAATCTTCTGTACCTCTATCTTTCATTTCAATATCGATTTTGGAAATAGATTTCAAATAAACGCAATCTTTATTTCTTATTTCCTTTTTTTCATTAGATTAGTTTAATAACCATGAACACTTTCAGGCGCTAGAAATAATATCAAAGAAACAATTAAAACAAAACAGTACAATGTTACATTTAAATACTGTGTGATAAATAAATGTGCTTTGGTTTCTGCTATATGCCTATATCTTGAGTGTCTTTTATAATAGAATAGAGCCTAGATATTGGATAGAATCTTCTCTCGTCCTTTACGCTTTAGAATAGAAGATGTTTCTTAGATTTTCCATCTCACAACATCCTTGAGTGGTTTTTTGTCATACCTCTTGTCTACATTACAACCTCCAGGCATGCAACATGAGACTCAACTTTGCAACCACCGATTATGCATTTCTAGTCTTTCTCTTGGAATATCCAAGACGTGTGTTTTTGACCAAATAATCATTGAAAAATGAAATCTCAAGAGATTTTTATGGCATGAGAGTGGTCGTATGTTTTTTTTAATTTTTTTAGAATTTTTTAGATTTTGATAGCACATTATTTATAGAGCCAAGTCGCTATAGCTAATAAATAATAATGGACATATATTTTATAACATACCAAAAAAAAAGTCGCTTTCACACAATAGTACAACGGGACACGGCATTCACACAAATGGCACTTCTGCTTATGGGTTTGCAATATCAGAAACACCACAGGGGCTAGTTCAGTTTAACTGTTGAGATCAAAAATAATGCAATCACTCTACTGCCCAGTACTGCTGGAAAATCGAGTAAAAAAAGTAATTTAAAACATCCACTTCGAAAAACACAAGAACCATTTTCCTGATTGAAATATCCATTTTGATTATGAGCTTAGTTAGCCAAACTTTTCTCTCCGATTCCTTGTCGCCACTTCTTGCTTTCAAGACAAGCACCTCGACGGCATCGAAGGTGTAAGTATGCACGCCTAGTACTTATATATTCTCAACTTCTCTGTACCGCATAAATAATGTAATTACTACCGTAACGCGCCTCTCCATCGTACTTATTGATCGTGAACGTGCATATCCATACGTGGGAGCATAATAATACTATTAATCTTCACTTCTATTTTGTGATGTTCGTCTTTCTGTCGCACTAGCACTCCATCGCGTGCAGTCTTTTCTATTGTCCAACACCTTTATGCAAAAGTATATGCCCTAGTATTCAAGCAACGAATTACACGCACCACTAAATTCATTCATGGCCTATCCATTTAAAAAGTATGCTTGTTTATTGATTCGTGGAAAATCGGCTTCAGTTATTTGGCGTGTATCAGCTAATTTATTAATTTTTAATGTAATTCCAACTCCAATATCATGTAACCTTTCTAAGTTCGTCATTTTCTTATGGGACTCTGAAGCCTGAACCGTAACTTGTACATGTAGGTAATTAATTATCATTTTATGTTGCACGAATCATTACTAACGTCCAATCAGCATGAAAAAACAATGTATATATCGACACAATTATATGTTCCAGGCACGAAACTTCAACCACCAAGACTCGCAGCTAATCCAAGCAATTGCTATGTTACAGCCTGGAATCACATGAATGCCTTGATTCACGGACCTTCCCTGGTGAGGTCTCGATTCTACAAGCCTGCGTACACGCACGAGTTGGGGGTAAGCAGTTGTCATGATTTGTCAAGCTGATAAAGTAAATTTAAATGACGGACATCTCTAAAGTGGCAGGGCCACCTTATCTTCCAGGCAGCAAAATCGTCGTCACCACCCGCATGGGACCGCAACGCCATGTTCGTCGCGCCGTCCAAGAAGCCAGACAGGGCAGAGCGTCAGGCGTCCCGCAAGGAGGAAGCGTCCGCATCTATCCCCGAAGAGCTGGAGGATACCGGCGCTCGCATGTCCCGTAGGAAGCGCGAGAAGCAGGAAGAAGCTCGTCTGGCCGAGGAGGCAGCGCTCAAAGAGGAGCAGGAGAAAGAAAAGGAGAACAACAGGAAAGCGGAACTGGCCCGACAGGAGGAGTTAGCCCAGCAGGCAGCGTTGGAACGCCAGGCAGAGCTTGAGAGGAAGGCGGCTGAGGCTCACGAGGAAGAAGTGGCAAAACAGGCGGAAGAAGCCAAGAAGGCCGAGAAGGAACGCAAATCAGAGGCCAAGAAGAAGGCAGCAGCTGAGAAGGCTGCGGAAGCAGAACGCCTAGCCGAGGCAGAACGCCAGGCTGAGGCCGAACGTCAAGCCGAAGCAGCTAGGCTAGCAGAGGAGGAGAAAAAGGCGGAAGCGGAACGATTAGCAGAGGAAGAGCGCCAGGCTGCGGAGGCTGCAAGGCAGGCCGAGGAGAAGGCGAAGCTTGAAGCCGAGGCCGCAGCAGCAGCTGCAGCAGAAGCTGCAGCGGCTGCAGAAGCAGCGGCTGCGGCAGAAGCAGCCGCAGCTGCAGAAGTAGCAGCTGCAGAAGTAGCAGCTGCAGAAGCAGCAGCTGCTGCTTCCGCCGAGGAACCTGCAGCAGCCGAAGAGGCGCCGATCGAGCCAGAGCAGGCTGCTGTGGATGAATCTGCACTGGCTGAGTCTGACGCCCCTGCGGCCGAGGAGTCGACCGAGGTACAGGAGGTTACCGAGGAGGCCCCGGCTGAGACCGATGCCGCCGTGGAGGAGCCTGCCGTTGAGGTGACCGAGGACACTGCCGAGCCGGTTGTGGAGGAGCCACAGTCTCCGGAGGTTCAAGAAACAGACGCAAGCGCGACTGTGGAGGAGGTGGAGTCGGTGGAAATTGTGTCCGAGGAAGCCGAATAATGTTATGATGAGATTCGTTGTTAATATGTTTTGTATACGATTGAAATATTATTTTTAACGAGTGCTATCGCATTTCCCACCACTATTTTAGTGGCTTATATTAGTTTACCAGCAAGCTCCATTTTGTTCAGTTGGGAAATCATTAAAATACAATTATCTGTAGTTCTCAAGACTTCATTGAGAGGTATGGCATAGTTTTACTATCCACTAAGATACTTTAAACATATGCACGCCAATATTGACGCATTGGTGATTGATTGAGAGATTGTACGGTTGATTTCTATAAAATTGATCAGGATTGATTCATGCATCTTTAAAACGAAACATATAACTATGTAACACTAGTCTAGGAGATCAATACCACGAAATAGTCCCACGCCTCATTTTTCATGAAATGACATCAATTTCATTGTAATTGCATTTAAAATTTGTGTTATTTTAATAAGTGTTGTATGAACGTATGAGTTGTGATTTATCCACAGACATTCGAATAACTTCTGAATAATCAGCTGTATGGTGATTTGTAGCACATTTACCATCGCGCATTTTACCTAATGTCTACATGCCTCTGTCCTTTTCTCATGAATATGACACCTATCTCTGTACCCTCTGTACTGCAATGTATACTGACAACGAGTGATAAATAAATACCGTATTAAATATTTCTGTTAATTTACCTTACATAAAAACATGAAATGGACAACCAAAAGTGTCATCTAGCACTTCGTGTCGATGCCCACCAGGGGGAACGGGTGGCTTTCAGGATTAATTATTAGCTGTCTCAAAAATTGGATCCACTCAAATTTCAATCGCCGTTTTCCGAAGGCACTCACATGTAATTGGTCACCAAGAAATTGTGCCAGAGCACGCATACACGTTTTGCTTGATAGCTTGTGACAATTAACCACAGGCGATTAAATATTTGACAGTCACGCATCAAATCTGCGAATGGATTACGTTGTTATAGGTACTTCACCTACCTTGATTCGGATTGAAATATTGAAATAAATTACCTACAATATGACAAACGAACTTCCACTGTGCGTCAATGATTTTATTGGACGGCTTATGGAGATTAGATATATTGACATGTTATTAAATAGATATCGATTTTTTTTTAAAGAGATGAACGATAGTGATAAAGGTTTTCTGAAATAAACCGTAAATCCCAATAGCAATTTAAGCAATCACGCAGAGTAAGTAATGACACAGATAAGGGGGATAAGTTAATGTCGCGTTTGGAAATGCAAGTTACTATCCTGTTACTTGAAAATGCTCGTGGGATAGCTTCCCTGATGGTCGTGCAAGTATTCCTGGTACTGGAAAATGCTCGTGAGAGAGCAGCACTGATGGTCGTGCAAGAAATCCTGGTACTGGAAAATGCTCGTGAGAGAGCTGCACTGATGATCGTGCAAGTATTCCTGGTACAGGAAAATGCTCGTGGGAGCAGCTGCATTAATTGAAATGCATTTACGTTCCAACAACCACAGAGCTGTACCTATTGCACATGGACCATAAATTGCAATTACTGGTAATATCATTAACCGCCAACAAGCACGTGTCTTACGTCAAACACGTAAGCATTAATAAAATTTAAACGTAAGGCTTGTTTTATTATGGACCATTAAAGCGTTATCTCAGTCAAACAAAATATTCCTACTTTCCCAGACAACGACAATTGACGTCATTAACCAGAGTTTACCCAAACAGACACCTTTAATTAATTTAATCAAAAGTGCCGACCAAAGGTATTTCGGAACCTGCGTTTACGTCATAGGAGCTCACATATCCCAGTTTATGGCCAAGTACAAAAAGTCTTAATTGGGTACTTAGCTAATCCAAGGCATTGTAGGGAATCTTCGATGTCAATGTGACCTGAGCCCGCAATGTGACGTGTGCCTGATGTAATTATTCCAGATTAAAGCGAGAGGCGAGAAAACCAAGCCATCTCGTAATGGCACGGCTTCTGTGGATCCAATTGGATTGGAAATAACACGTGATAAAGTCGAAACAAGTTGATAACGAGACAACATGATGATTGATTGGTTCTTATTTCAAATTTTCACTTATAGGTTGTAAAAGGCCAGTTTTATTAACTTAACCTATAATCGGCTACACAATTTATGTCAAGAACATTGATTAGCACCATTCTAGATATTTTCCGATTGAAAACAATCAATTAGCCTATGGTTTTGTGAGGAAAAGAATTTTTTTTTTGGCAAATGAGACATGGCCATTTATTTTAATGATTTCGAATTATAGCTTGACTCAATTCCAACGAGTGAGTAAGCTAATGAATCGATGACCCGCGAATAAAACATGACACGGTGCATGATTCCATGAAAAAGCCGCCGGGACGCTGAGCCGACGCCGACGCCGACGCAGACGGACGACATGCTAGACGTCGGGAATTGCTCACCGCTGCTGCAAACTCGCAAAAAAGTTGAAATAGTTGCTGGATGCCGTCCAGTTTTCCGGATTTTAATGGCGGGGAAGTCGGAATTCATCGCTGATCAATTATCGCTGGGCCAAATGTTCAGTTTCACTTAATATTTTATTTCCTTCTTCGAGGCGATGATTGGATGTAAATCGCGATCGATTTCAAATCTTTTTGACGGCAGCCCATAAGTCAGGTTTAGCTTGCAGCACTTGAGATTTGTTAGCTCGGGAAAAGCAAAGTTTCCTTAAACAGGAAATGCTTCAGCAACTATTTTCTGTCGAAACCCCGGCTGCGATGACGAACGTCGTGCTAACGACTCGCTCCATCATCATTAAGAGTGTACCCTAAAACTTTCCAACCCTAAAAATCTATCGCTTACACCTATAACCACCTCAAACCCAAAGCTTCTTCAAGTCAATTTTCAAGCAAATATCGGAGTTTATAAATGAGAATAAAGGATTGATCAATTTGTAATCGGACGAGAGCTTGATTTTATTTTTAGCATCAAGTAAAAAATAAAGTGATCTAAAACTTTCACATCGTATAATTTTTTTACAATCTCTTCCGTCGTGTCGTGAATTCATGCAAATCGAATAACATGTACGTGCTTTTTTTAATGCTTAAGACTAGAGTCCAACCGTGAAATTCTCACAAAATGAGACTATATTGATCAGTAAATTCACATCGATCACAATCTAAATAGAGTATTTTATTGGCGAGTTATATATTTTGGTGAATTCCCATCTATCGGTCCCATTAAAAGTGAAGATCTTTTGAATCGTGCGCCCGTGTAAACGAAGCGACACCCGTCTGAATAATTAAGTAAAGCACCCCATCACTTTGCCGGCGTGACTCAGCATCTCCGATGCAGATCTAAGCACATCATCACCTCCTCCCGTTCCTACATGGAATGCACCACCATATTGCAAGCACTTGCACATTTTAATAATGGAATGCCAAAGCTAACAAGTGCTGCCAATTTTTTAAGTGCACTGGCAATAATGAAGAACTTGCATACGGATCTATTCAAACTATAAGCTTCGATATCCAACACACATTATTTTCTTTTTGAGTGAAAATAATTAACCGGTGGTACCAAATGCTATTTGCGTTGGCGGTGACGTACGCGGACACATGGTATCACTATAGGGGCTTCTTTCTCTGCGCATAACTGATAACAAAGATTGTTCAGTTACCGAGCGCAAGAGATGAAAAATTGATTTAAATTCTTACGAGACTGCGAGCGGTTCTTTTAAAGACAGATTCTGATCTTGATGGAAACATACCAAATCTCATACCGCGCTAAATGCAGAGAATTCTTTATTATTATTTAATGTTAGCCCACTTGTTTCGCGGAGAAACTGGGAAGCCCCCGTTCCGCGAAAATACTGGGGATACGGGGAATACGGGGAATTGGAATGACCAGCCCACCTAATTCTGAAAATAAAATAAATGATAAGGATTGAGAGTCCAATGATATTTAAATTTAGCTGCGATTGAATCTGCATATTCACATGAATTTTCTCTGCACTTTTACGTACATCAGTTAAAATTCCGTTTACATATAAAACTTGGCGCTTGAAATTGCAGGTATAAGTGGTTTTTACAGTGACAGTCAGACTCCGGCTGGGGGTGTTATTTCTGCGACACTGGTTTCCCAAGCGTCGCTGACAATTAGCGTGGAGAAAATGGATGGGAAATTGCGGTCGTAAGGATACCGTCGTCGCCACACGTTTGCACGCACTTCTAGCACGATACAAGTGGAGAGATGCCGGATGATTCGCAGGTGAGACAGACCAGAAATAACCTCACTGGTGACGTCTGTGTCCAGCGGAACAGCTGTCTGTACTGTGAACTTGACAACTGGCATATACACTTGAGCAATATAGCAATGATCATACTTTGCCAAAGTAAAGTTGTCTGCTGGCGAACTAATGGGACATATGTATATTTTACAATTTATCGGAACGAATTAAATGAAATTTGTCGTCAATAGCAATGTTTGTGTAGTTTTAATGGTTTGTGGCGACTATGTTTGTGATTGTCGATGAGCAATCAGAAGGCAAGAAAACATTTCGTGTCGGTAAATAGTGTTGAATATGTAATAGAACAATGAATAATTTACATATATGCAATGTGTTCTTTGGGCGAGTTCCGTGGCATAGAGTGGGTCTGACTAAATGGGACATGAGATGCGAATAAAAATTTAAATTTCTGATCCGAAAGTAGAATTATCACCGTCATTGCCAAGATTAGGCTATTTACTTACCAGTTCTTCTTACTGGTTTTCTTACGCATGGGCAATGACGTACAGGCCACTTGAAGCAATTTATTTAAATTGATGTCTATTCTTGTCGTACTCGTCGACCAACGCGCCATGACGTACGATAATCAATAACTCCAATATTATAATGATTATTTTCTGGTCTTTGATGAGGTCGGATCATGTGTTCAGAATTGGCTTGAAATTATCAATAATTGCATTGTTGGCCTGAGTTTCTATCATGTTAGTGAATAGTTGTTGATGTTGTTGTTGTTACGGAGTAAATAATTCCAACGAGTCATAGCAAGTAATGTTACATAAACAGTTGGCTAGTTAATTACACACAACTAATTAGTCACTAAGAGCTCTTTTATGGAAAAACTTAAACTTTGTTTTCATTGCATAGCTGGTTTGCACAGGAAAATATTTAACATATGCATATGAACAATGAGTAATTTGTGATAATATTTAACTGCGTTTTACGTGTGAAGCTGAAGCGACCGTTTTATTTCGTTCTCACGTGGCCTGTGAAGGTATGTGAGGCTTTGCTGACCTGCCTCATGAGAGGAAGTGCTTAAAATGCACATTGCACTCGTGAGCGGACGGTGTATCAGGAAATAAAACGACATGGTACAGAAATAAATGGTCAGGTGCAAGAACGTTCTCTAGTTTGATTTAACTACTTGGCGTGGTAAGCATGGATTTGAAAATAAACACAATTTTATTAAACACACAGGATAGGGCCAGGAGCTTGAAATAATTGCACTTAGCTAGTATAGCTACTGTAGGTTATGCCATTGAGTTTGTAAGTATAGTCAGAGGGTCATTGCTAATGGTATCTTCGCAAAAATAGCCCCCAAATGACTTTTAGTGACAAAAGTTGAGGATGCTTGTAGGTAGAGTCAATGTTGTTTCGAGTGTTCCGTGGCAAGAGACATTGGCGTGGCATTTAAGACATTTTATTTCGTTATTTCACGTAGATTACTCGCATTTGAGACTGGTTTTCGCCCAATTAATATGTATTAATGCTAACCTCAACGGTTGATGTACATGTATTGATACTTTGATTCGTAGTTATTGAATTGTTGGTGTTTGATAAAGAGGACAGCCGTAAGCGCTCTCGGGTGACACCTACCGTACTACGAGTTACCGTCTCGTTTGCTCATCAGATAGTTTAACATTAACGCTGGCTCTCTTACTTTACCCATAAACTCACTGGTTTTACCCATTATACTCGACCACGTTTCAGAAAAAAAAAACGTTCAAAAAAATATTTGAAATTGAATTTGAAATCGAAACATGCACAAGCGGTACGATAATAGAACTCGGGATGATTTATTAACGTGGTGAAGACAATACACGTGCGCCAAACATATCGTCGACGTCAGAAGAACGACGTCGAACGCGTGTGGCGATTTAGAACTAGCGAGGAATTACCACCCAGGGCAATTGACTTTCAAAAGGATCTAAATAACAACAATTATTTATGGCAGATATTTCACGACGATTCTGATTGATGAGTGACGCCCGTGACGTTATTTGGCAAGCGGCGTCGAAATGTTGACGAGCGTCGACGCCCGAGACGCCTATATACTTGCTAACCTTGCGGTACGGTGCGACGGCGAGAGATACGCGAGTTTTATGCCACGTCTACCACTGGACCGGCAACTAAAAATATTTTTTAACTCACTTTAAGTTATTGATATTACGTGCTTTAGACATATATTCAAGAAAGTATGATACTGTTGCAACCTACCTCTACTGACACTGTCAAAGGCGATACAAATAGAATTTAACTTAGAACATTCTATTGCAGTATAAACACTAACAGCAATATTGAATTAAAATGATATAGATAGATTAGATAGATTTAAGGTTTATTTTGGTAGATCCACTAAAGTGTTTCGATTCTATGACGCCCATGTTGTTGAAGCCTGCACAAGGATCTCTTCCAACTTGCACGCTCTGGCCATTATTATGAAGTACCCCATGGCCATGAAAGTACACAGCAAGGCACCACATACACCTTTCTATATTCATCTTGAAAACCATCGAGAAAAGCCGATATCAGCTTTTTCTTAATAACTCACGTAGGACTGTACAAAACTGGAGCTGGCAATTAACGTGCAAGTGAAGTTTAGGTATGAAGCATCCTCGTTGAATGAGCAGCTGAGGGCGATAGGTGTGATCTAACAAATAAACAACGGCAAGGAACCTGTGCTCTAAAAAGCTCAAAATACTGAAACAAGAATTTGTCTTTTTCTTAATGTTAATATCGAATTAAAATCAATAAATATAATAGATGGATACACCTTTCTCTTTCAAATTCCAAATCAAGTTAAATACAGCTGGAATTCAGATGGCAAACGAGTGTCAATGTAAAATATTGGAAGGTCGCCCATACCTAAGAAAGAAGAAAGGTTAAGTAAGGCAGTCTAGGGTATAGTGAGCGAGATAGTTAACTAGACTTCTAATAATCTAGAACTTCAAGGCAAGTATGCAAGTTGGCATCGGGCAAGTAGGAGAGAATGCTAAAAAAATACATAAAAGCCCGCTGGAAAATTGCTTGCCTCCCCTTTCTGAGACCTGCGACCGATTCATTCGGTTTTTTTGTTAGTGTAAATTCGTATATGACTAGTTCGATTGCTCTGACGCCGCACGCGGAGAATGACGCATGTGGTGACATCCAAAAGTTGTGTCGTCTCTATTCACCGATGTTTGGGCATTGTGCTCGAAAATTACACGCGTGCACCGCGTAATTTTCAGTTTCCCGTAGCGATCAATCTGAGAATTACGTATTTCGGACGTTGCGATCTTATCAGACGGTAGACCATGGCGGTATTCCAACGACGAGGAAAACTGACAGATAAAAACAATTTTCCTGATTGCTCCTGTGATTGAATACCTACCACCTAAACCGACGTGCACAATGAGATTTCTCATTAAACAAGACGGATCGATATTAGCGTTTCCATGCGATACAATTATTGTCGGCGAGATCAACAGGAATAAGGAGAGTGAAGAACATTTCATTTCATTTATCATTGAGGGTTTGTAAGTTTTGTGTCGTAATTTATTCACTTTGTCATAAAGTCATTTTACCATATTTGAGTTCTCAATAGACTTGGATTAGGCTTGGAATAGACTCCGTTCCCTCTTTTATATTAAAAGGGCCAAACTTTACTGAGGTAAAAGTTTGGTGGTCAGTCAAAGGGTTAGACAATGGTTAAATACATTAGCCATGCAAGTAAGAAAGTAAGTTGCCAAGAACCAAAGATACAAAAAAAAACTAATGTTGCTTAGCAGAATATAAGAACCTTCAAGCTAAAAAAAGAGTAATGACATCCAGTGTCCAGCTGGACTTATTGGATCTAAATTTGTAAATAAGTCGGTAACCGAAAGAAAATACTTTCCAGGATATGACCAAAGCAAACACCGTCATGCAACTGGAACATTTTATCCCGCCACTTTCCCTCTTCCTTAGACAGCACTCTTCACCGGCGGTCATACAACAATAGCATGATTGATACTCTTATCGAGCGGCCAGCGATTCACCCCGAGCGCTGCCATAGCGAGCGCCGCAGCTGAAACACGGGTTATATTGTGCCGTCGGTCTCTTCTCATCAGTCAGTTAGCCGCCGGTCGTAGCGTCGGTCGGTCATACAGTCTGCGACGCCCTCGAACCGACGCCAGCGACGCCGTTCGGCCGTGATGGAGTATTCGACAGCGATACACAGGCTACACAATACACACGTCGGTAAGTGGTAACTCGTGTTGTGAGACCAGCGAGCGATGAAAGGTTTCGTACCGGCACAATAGTTTGATTTCGAATAATCAGACTTTGTGTGTGAATCACTTTTCGGATCAATTCACGCGGGAATGTGTTTGTTTAGCGATTTATTTGATGGAGTATTTCAGTTTGACAGAGAAGTTTTGAACAGGAAAATTCATATTTGAACTTCATAATATTATTTTTTTGTTGTTTTTTATATCGGTTCTAAAAATATGTGCATTCTAACGAAAACCATAGCATTTATTTCTGGATGTCTTTCAAACACAGGGTGACAGCTTGTCAAAATTATCATATACAGTAGATCCGGAAAACCAGAACATCGCCATAAAAATAACTATATATTTGTTTCTGTTTACCGCAATATTGAAATGTAAGTTGGTGTGCGACGCTGAAATCTGTGGCATGCCGGCGATTCGCGTGCACACGTGTTTTTCGGTAACACGTGCAAGTGTGCTTAGAACGTGTTGCAGTTATCAAGCTTAGTTTATTATCTGTGGGACTTAAACACGAAGTATCTAGGTGGGCAAGCTCAGGCAGTAAACGTCAGGGCACTTCATTTCATTTACTGCTGACGCTTGAGTGATGTAATTCTGGAAAGGTTAATATGAATTTGACGAGGTGTTGGAAGGACAGTGCAGTGAACGGTGACACGCGTTAAACACGCATTTGGTTTTTTTTTTCATATCTAGCAAGTTTTACCTCAAAAATGTAAACTAGATACGAATCACATATAAACAAAGGTATATAGAATATAAAGATACGTATTGCAGGAATGACCAGTTTAAACTTGAAATATGAATTGCGACTTAAATTTAAGTTGTGATTTATTCCATGCTGGTTGCTCTAAATTCAGAATCCGCCACTTATTTACGGTAGGAAATCCAGATGGGAATAAAATTGAATTTATCATCGTTAATCGTTAATGCATATACATTTCATACTACTTTGGTTGATGCATGAAGCCACAGTAAAATAAATGGCCTCGTGGAGATTTCGCTGATAAAAAAAAATTGTAAGTAGGAATAGCTTTCTATGGATCGTCCATCTGAAAGGTTGGATGAAAATTGCAATCTTGTGAGAGATTTAAAGTAAACGTGCACTAGAGCAACATGCTCGACTTGCTGAGATACTTGAAGTAAGAAATTATTTATCTTCTCTGGCACCAGCTGAAATGAGTTTCAGAAGAATGAAGTTATGAGATTAAAAAAACAAATTTTTAATATAGAAACACTAGACGTCGTTTCTTTTGAACCTTATCGGTCCTATATATTTGTTGAATACTTCCACCAAGATGTGATTCTATGCTCTGTAGGTACATAGAAAGTGAAACATGTAGATCTGTACTTAAGTAGCACCGTGTTTATTGATTAAGAGGTTTTTGAGTGACGGGGTGAAGAAAGTGACTGACACGAGTTAGCTGTCATTCATTAGTTATGACGCCAGTTACAGAGTCGTATGAATTACTTGTGTCCTCAAACAAATGAGTTGTCAGGTGGGAAATTTTCTTAGTTTAAAAATTCATCGAGATCGATTATAGTTCCCGAAATTACGGTGTCTAAAAATAGTAGATAAGCGTGTCGACCAGTCATGGAAAATTTATGAAAAGTATACGGCATTTCCTCTTTCCTCTATCAGCATGCCGGTCACATGCCACAGCTACAAGAAGGTGAAATTGTAATGATTTATATTTTATGGAATGAATTATTTTTGATAAAAGTAGATAACTATGTAATACACTTTAGTAAATTATGCTACATATTCTATTTCGGTGCAGAGAGTTGTTATTTTTTTCTGCTGCCCCTACACTTTTTTTTTGCTAGCACAATACCTTCATACAAACATCGGCGGAGCACAACAGAACTTGGAAAACTTTAACTTTCATAAAATATTTTATTTGGAGCTTTCAAGTATTCAAGTGTAGAACTTGAAGAACTGTTTCACGACGTCGAAAGTCAAGAAAAGTATATTTTTTAAAATATCTTTAATTAAATCCAATCAATGAAGTTTAAATTACAATCACTGGCATCATTGCAATATGAATGAGTATTCTGAATCATAATTTCTCAATTTCGCATGGTTCAACATATCTTTCGAGCGGATGAAATCTTATGAAAAGTATTGAATTTGAAAATAATCTTCCTGACATTATTTCATTACAAAGAAAAGTATTTCTAAGGGTGCATTTCTAACGTTTCGTATAGATGTTCATCTGCCGAGAGCAACAAATTAAATTCTTTTCACGTGTCTCGAATTCACTCTATTATGAAATTCCAATTTGTATTTGATTCTCTCAAATACAACTATAATCCACCCTAGGTGGCAATAGATAACGAATCAAATCATTATTCTCGCTTATCGCGCAGCAAACGTTTTCTATGAGAAATGGTAACAAGGTAACAGAACACTATCTCAAAATCTATATTACCTGAAGGTTCAACACTATCATCGCACATTTTTATTGACCCGCAGCTCTTGCACATTATTTTAATTAGGTTTGCACCATCGCGACTAAAAGATAAAATGATTTACTCGCTTTACTACCAAGGAGGCTGGAACATCAGTGTATTCTGAATGTGAAATTCAAACGTATTTGTCTGACAATTGACGCTGACAATTGTCAACCATAGATGTCAAAAAAGTCGCAGATTGCACTGCAAGGTTCTATTTATGGCTGCGACTGGGCGCTGCGATCGCCTAGTTACTGGATGCTGAAATCCGAGAATAATCGGTCGCGGAATTTCGGACGGGTGTCCCTTTTCTTTGCGGGGAGGAAAACAGGATCTAGCGAAATTTTAGCCGCCTTGTTTTCTACAACCCTTTTTCTCGATCCCTTGCTGTGGTTAGGCACCCCGCAGAGCATTCTTATCGCTGGCAAGAAACTCCGATTAGTAACAGTAAACTTAGCGGGGGATTCACTTTCGTTACTATCTGAATCTAGTGGGAGCTAAATCATAACAGTCCCTATTATTTCCTGAGTCTGCATTATTACAAAATGTTTAAATTAGGTGATGAGTAGATGTTTCTTACCTGGATACCATAGGTGCACACTTTTCGGCAAATCTAAAACTTTCGGGTGGTTTTAACAGTGATTTTCTTTCTAGCTGCATAGCCAAACATTCAATCGGATAGTTGGTATTTATTTCACCCTCTGGGGTGCGTTATTCAGGACTCAGTAGCATGAAACTGTGGGGCTCGGCTTTCATTTGAAGCTAGACGACTTTATTGGAAGTGGCGCTCAAAATTACTGTCGGATAACGGACGTAGTTACTTTTGGACGTAAAAGTCTGGGCCTTTGGTACTATAACGATGTAACGACACCATCTCTTGGAAAAAACTCGGTCAACCTCCTAAAATATATAAAGTGCTCACATAAAGTACCTAAACACTCATAATTCACTCATAATTTCACTCGTTATTTCACTCATTATTTCTTGGGAGAAGGTAATCCTATGCGTGAAGGGATAGAATGTAATGAAGGGGTGATGTATCCGATATTTTAAAATCATGCATTGCATTTTTCAAACTGGTTTCAGTTTGGAAACTTGTATTGCATTTTTTTGTTTAACGCGAAGGAAAATAAACCTCATTAGTTAATAGGTGTGCCATTTGAAAACAAAATGGACTTGGAATTGAATGAATTTTGATGTTTTTTTGTCAACTAGTTTTCATTTTAATGGTGAGATCAATTTCAGCCATGGGAGAATTTTCTCATAAAAGGAGCGAATACTGACGAAATCTATATTTTAAAACCTGGTCAAATAATGTCCACGACGGAGAAACCACTCAACTCGAAGGAAGATATGACAGCAAAAGGGGGCAACAGAAACCCCAGGTCGAGCAAACTACATCACCTCCAAACATCTAGGCTTTGCAGTTAGAGGCTTTCCCCTCTGCAAACTTTGTTCTGCCAGAGTTCAATGTCAGAGGATTACGCCAAGGAGAAACGAGAAATGATCAGATAGATACATCAACGTGATTTTACTTTATGTTGAGATAGTTAGTACTGCATATAGTGCTATATTATTTCCTATACTAAAACGATCGTTGAATTTATCACAGGCCCAGCGCTAGTGAAAAACTGTAATCGCGAAAAATGGCCTTCTTATGACTAGGTTCTTTACTGACGAAAATGGAGGTTGCTAATAGCCATCGTCGTTTCGAGTCTCAAGAAATTTCATTAATTATTTCCCGCTGATTACTCGCATGGGACTTGTTTGCTCTCAATGTATCTTTATTAATACTAACACCAACGATTAACATGGAAGTATCGTAGTATGATTCGTTATTATTTAATTGTAGACGTTTGTTAAAAAGGATGGCTGCAAGCGCCATCAAGTGGCTTCTATCGTCGTGCTGCTTACTTGTTTGCTCAGCAGAAAGTTTAAAATTAACGCTGGTCCTCTGACGATATCCATAGACTTAATGGTACGAAACAGTTGAATGCAGTCTTTTAACATAGTTAACGCTAGCCAGTCGTGACTTCGCCTCCATCAAATCTGGCAACTCAACAGGCAGGTCGTGTTGTCTACGGCGTATGACTCCTTGAAAATAATATAATTGAAGTCTCGTTATTGTTTACTAGCCATCTGCAGTCGCAATATGATAATACCATCTTCAATCTCTTCCAAACCACAAAGGAGATGCAAATGTTTATGCGCGAGTCCATCTACGAATATGTATATGGCATGTTTGGTGTAAGCCCATCCAATTCCAAGCTGTCCTTTCAGAGGAAATTCTCTCTAAATTGGATATCAAATGTAATATAATTACTTAGATGTGCCTATTGTGCACGCAATTTTCTCGAGACTGAGTCCGGCTTTATTTGCTAGACAATCCTGTAAGAAGAGCCTAGTCTTGTGTGTAATCCACATCCATTTCTATATGCTGGTGAGCTGGGATAAAGAGATGGAGAAAATAATAGAGCGCGGGTTTCAAAGTGAAAAAAAAATAAAGCAGCGATGGACTGACGTTTGAAATAAGATAGCTTTTGCTGAGATGCATCCCACATCCACCGACATCAAGAGAATAGGGGAGCTAGCAGAGATTTCCCAGAAAAAAATATAAGGGTTGCTGAATTATTGTACAGACAGAAGTCAGAAAACGCTCGAACTAGCATTTTGTTCAAACAACTAACAACAGTTCGTGTAAAACAACTCAACGACTGACATGAATACTCCAGGCCAGTCGACGTGGTGGTTCATTAATCTCGAATTGAAACTTGCATCCCCACAGATACGACAGTGTCACACTGTGATGTGGTACGTGCATGCTTCAATGCTTTAGCTCTCTTTCTAGTAGTAACCTCAATTTTACACAACCCTTGTTTGCCACGATCCGTCGACAAAAGTCAGTTTAATTCCATCAGCTTGTCACCTACCGTCTACCACGATGGAGTTTTGTAACTCAGTTTACAATTTACGCGATATGACTATTTATTTTTTGTCAATTATGATCGAGAAGGTATTGTGTGAAATACAAAAAGTCGTTGCTAGTCCTCTAGATGACCTGTGTTGTCGTGTGCCGAAACCTATCAAATGCAAGCTTGATTAGTTTTAGAATCTCCTGTAGTAGTAACAGTTTCGCTACAATTTAAACGAAGTGGTCATAGCTGCAAGTGTTGCCCTTCATTTTTCTGGCTGTTTGCACCTAATACGCATCTGATACGCATCTGAAACGCGTATGTCACTATAATTAAACTTAAAACGCTTTTGCAACAGTGTCGTCACTCGAGTGCATTTCGATAATGATGTCAAATTAAATGACCTCCACACGCAATACCTACTTTGATCAAATGAACAAAAAAAAACTGTTGACTTTGGCCAGTACTGTTTTCAATTTGTTGGTGACAAATACGTAGCAATTCAGTGCACGGCCTCTGTCGTCTAAACTAAATTCCTTGCAACGCATTTTGCGTGTGACAACGTCCGAATAACACGCTGTCGATTAGACACCGGCCACCTGGGCAATAAAAACGCAGGTCTAAGCTCATTACACGTTTTATTTCTTCCAGGAACAGAGACAAGTACGAACCTCTCCGGAAACATCGACGACGACAACATGTCGCAGGACAAGTGTCGGGCAAGGAACATTCCGTCTGGATTCAGACTAGAAGAGTTTGAATTTAGGTAAGAACATCCTTTGTCTTACCATTCTATCTTTAGAATACATACACCTATCGATCAATCACGTAAGGGGCTGCGAATTCCACGATTTATTTGCTATTAAAATCCTACCGACTTCAATTTTATCCGACTCATCCACTTCGTGAGCATGAGCGTGACTATGATTCCGGTCCAATTAAGTGTTAGCTAGCATTGAATAGTAAAGCCAATAAATAAATCACAGCTCCCTCGAACGCAAACGGGCATTAAGATTAACACAACAATGGCCGTGGGCTGACCATCAATTTGTAATCACTTCCGGTACATGACCACTTTATATTTAACAATTAATCCATCCACATAGCATTACAACAATATCGTCACAGATAGCTCACTTCCGCCGCTTACCCCGCGCATTCCAATGCTGCTTTCGCTATAAAGGGATGCAAAATCTCCCTTCTGCGTCATTGAGTGACGTCAGCAGTAAGTTTGCTGCTAGCTTATTGATGCGTCACTGTACGACGTCTGCATTCCCAAAAATCGAGAGGCACAAAATCCTTTAATCGGTTTCATCCCTCTACACACAAATCGGAATCCGTATGGGCTGGATTTGCCTACCGAGAAACTACTGTAGTTTACACGCACCAGTCAACAGTACCTCACTTCATCAAAGCTTCATAAAGAAGGAAAAATACTGTTAATTTTCACAAAGATTTGTGGATGAAAATTATTTGGATCGTTTTTCCGCAGAATTGCCGATTAACAGCAAATGTAATGAAGGTATTGCTCGGTAGAATGTGCGCAAGCGCGTAAGAAAAAACGGCATTGTTTTCGCGGGCTGCTTAAATTGTGAAAATGTGGAACTGGGCGTACTTGCAAGAAGGGCACTTGGAATTACTGGTGGCTGATTGGCAGTGATGTATTCGTAAAATTTTTAGTGGGGGTACGCAAAAATGACCCATTTTGTGTCGGTGGTTGTGTGGGGGGGGGGGGGGGGGGGAGGAGACTCAAGGCGAAATATTAGAGTGGGAAATAGGGGGCTTCGGGCGCAGCTCCAAGTGAATTTTTCTTCTAAGGTTTCTTTTGGAGTCAATCTACGAGTTTACGATGAAATTGGGCTTGAAAGGACATGGTCAGAACTGCATTTTTAATTACGTAATGATTTTGAGAAAATTAAATTAATGCTGCCCTCTCATGTCTACACCTTCCTACATTGTTGCAGTCTTGAAATTTGGTGGGGATTCGGAAATTTGGTAAAAGAAAGTCAATCATTTTAATCGAATACTGGTTTTAATTTTTGTTGAAACTATCCATAGATAGGTAGGGGAGAAGGGGTCAAAAAGTCTCAGGGGCTGGTTGGCTTAGTGTTAAAATCTCGACTCCAAATGTTACCAGAAGCAAAATACTGATCCGGACAGCTTCGACGTCTAAATATCTTACTATTTTGAAAATTTAATTCGTTTCGGTGCATAATTCAGACTACTGGAAGAGATTGTTTGTTTTGACAGGTGGTTAGTAACTTTTCTGTTGCTAAGTTATTTCATATTTTACGTAAAGTCCCCTTCCCCAAGATCGCAAAGGAATTTAGACGCCGGTTGAAAGAAAATCAAAGACGGAATAATTCGAAAGACTAGTCCTGCTAATAACGTAGCTAACTTCAAATAACTTAGATAATTTCATTGTAAAACTTTACACTAACCGGACACCATACAACCGGCAATCATAGAACATGTACCATGCCTGAGTATGAGAATAAATAAATATTAATAATAATAATAATACAAATATCCATCTAATTGAATGCGTATTTTTATATTCTTTTAAGCAAACATATTGCCTGTTTATAATTTTTCTTATATGATGAATTTATGCACGAGATTTATATTAATTTTAAATGTAAAGCTGAAAGTCTATGATGGGTCTAGTTGTCACAGAATGACATAACCCCAGAAGAAGCTTTCAAGTTCATTTTGTTTGTTTTGTAAGTAATTGATTGTTTTTTCTACTTTTTACAGAACCAATTAACAAAAATTACCAATTATGAGATTATAAAAAAATCTTATCAGTGGCTGGTAGCACCCGATGTCATGTTACGCGCTGCTCAATTTGTGTTGCAAGAAAAAGTGGCAAAATATTTTGACATAAATTATCGAACATTGACTCGGTATTGTCATAAAGTAACTGATGCAGATTTTAATTAAATTAATTATATGATCACAAGACGAAATTTCTCACCGAGACAACTAGCCTCAGTGTGTGAGACAACTTGACCCACACGTGGGGTTAAAAGTCTAAAACATTTTTAGGTCAACTAAGAGACATAACAATTCAACTTACGGTCTAATAAATCGCAAAAAAATTCACATTATAACCAAATGTGTATTAATCATTAACAAAAATATAACATAAGAATAACTTCAATTTTCTAGAAGATTTGCACGCATAGATAGATTTTGAGACAACTAGACCCCTCCTCCCCTACTTTCGCGTTGAGGAGATTACACTAGTTTCCACAGTGACTCTTTTTCATTGGGCTCCTTGCTGCTGCGTGATGCGACTGTCTTTGATTTTGTGTCATCCGCACGTCGATGATTTACTGCCCACGTCTTTACGTAGGGCTCTGGTTTCCACATCTTTACGGGGGGACCATTTATGTTGATAAATATTACATTTGCGATGTTCGTCACCAGCAATCTATTTCGCAGATCACTGCACACGATATTCATTAAGCTGAACATTCTCTCGCACTCAGCAGTGCTGCACGGCAAGGTCTTCATGCAAGTGTAAAGCGGGATAAGGTCGGCGGGAACAGGCGCAAGTTTCCTTGTCGCATCTGAATTTTCCAAAACCTGTTCGATTAGCTCCCTCATCCCGGAAATGGATTTTTTCGCATTCAGGTTGAACTGAATACACAGCCGCCGGATCTCTTCTTCTCCGTGCCGAATGCTGAGATTTGGCTGAGCGGGCCAATTCCCTTGGTCCAAAACGGCCAAGTCAGAAATTGTTTTGTTGTTTTTTTCATTATTTGTCGTGCATAGTCTCTGCCGTAAGTTGTCGCAAAGACTCTGCAAAAATTGTTTGTGATTCATTCGAGCAATTTTTGGGTTCTGGTGCAGCTCAACACCTTTGAAAAGTTTGTTTTTTATTGCGTCGTTCGCTTGAAGCATGTGGTGGCCGGGATCATCTTTAAACGTTCCGATAACACGAATCGTTGTCTGGATGAACTTTTCTGACTTCAAAATTGTAACTGATCTTGATTGAAGCTTCAGTGACAACGAAGAAAGCTCTTCTAAAACGTCACAAAACAGCGCCAGATCCATCAAGAATTCTGGGCTTCCCAGTCGCAGATACAGCCCTTTAAACTTCTTCCGCGATTTATCTTCACGACTTGCATCTTCAGAAGCTGATTTAAAATGGCTATGCAGAGCAGCATAGGTTTTCCAAACAGCACTCACCGATCGGAAGCTGCTCGCTACCCAGCGAACATCCAAAACGCGCCCGATCTTCAGAATTTCTGACTCGAGTTCCAATGACGCTTGGCGGAGTTCACGTTGATTTTTACTCGATTGGCTATATGTCGTGTAAAGGGCGTCCATAAAAGATTGGAAGTGATTTACAGCCGAAACGTCTTTAGTACAATCACTAACAGCCAACTCTAGTCTGTGGTTTAAGCAGTGCCAAGTAAACACTCTACTGTATTCATCCGTTATTAATTTAGCAACACCATTTTTCTTTCCAAACATCACACTAGCACCATCAGACGCAAACGCTATCCAGTTTTCTTGCAAAAAACTCTCGTGAAATCCGTGCCTTTTTAAGCATTGCACCAAATCCTTTTTTATATCAGCTGCATTTTGCGATTGCAGTTCTACCATATCAAGGAATATGAACACCGGTTCGATGCTTCCTCCGACAGCTGCCTTGATGTTCACTGTCATTACAGACTTATGACTGACAGTGGTGGCTTCGTCTATAAGTACTGCTATTTTCGAATTGGAGGAAACGATGTCTTCGACAATTTTCTTCCGCATGTCGCTCGCTACGTGGTGAATGATGTTGGTGGCTGAGAATCTCGAATGTAGGATCCCCCCCATGTTAGCACCGTTCATCTCTTGCAGCTCGACCAAGGATTCATGATCGGAGAACGGTCGATTCTTTTTTGCCATGTAATAGGCCGTGCGAAATATATTTCCCGATGCTACATCCGTGATTGCCGCATGTGCTGCTAATCCTGTTTCAATTATCTTCTTCTTTTTTGATAACAACAGGCTGCCTGCTATGCTGTGGGCAGACGATTCGCGGTGCTTTTTAATCTTTTTCCTCAATGACGCTTGACGAGAAGTAAGCTTTGAGCTTTCTCCCTCATTAATTCGGTATTTCACCCACTCTTCTGAGAGATAAACGCCTTGCTTTGTGAACACTAGCAAGTTATTATCCGCTGCCATATTTATTTGGCTGCACTGTAAACATCCTGCAAAATATAAAATGTACTGTCAGACACACATATTTTTTAATTAACCTATATGTAGTAGGTACCTATTTAAGAATTCACTCGAAGTGAGCCGATATAAAGTACCGCCGACCTATCTCGCCGAACTCTTCCGAACAGAACTGGTCATGTGTATGACGGTCACCCATCCAATACCTGACTCAGCGCAGTGTTGCTTAACTTTCATCCCTCCAGCCTCTCCCGAACAGAACTGGTCATGTGTATGGTGGTCACCCATCCAATACCTGACCCAGCGCAGTGTTGCTTAACTTCGGTGATCTCATGAGAACCGGTGTTTCCAACACGACAAACCGTTCGGTCTTGATTCATTCCTAACACACTCGTAAATGTTGACCTGATCGCTATCTTGTATAGTTTTGGAGTTGCGAGCGTTTGATTGAATTCGAATTAATCGAAAAGTAATCAAATTTTGTACGACTTGTTTATAGGTAGTGCCTATTTTTGTAAAATTGCTTGCGGTAATTTGCATAGTTTTGGTACCTCTTGATCATTTTGGTGAGTCAAAAAATCAAAAAATAATAAATACAAATTAGCTTAATTTGGATTAAAAAGGAAATTAAGACAATTTCTTATCAGAAATCTTTTCTCGACCTTGTTCTTGATCATCGAATTTTTCTGAATAAAAGTGCCTTTCAGAACTCTTGCAATTTGTTCGGGTCAAAAGCTTCGTTGCCGGGGCTTATGAGCAAGAGCAATTGCTATACCGCTAGTGCTCGGATCTGCAAATTTAGATATTGAACTTAGCTTACCAAGATTCCCATCCTTGCAGCTGATCCAGGGATATTTTTCTTTAAACTCCAAATATGTGTTCTCTGTCCATATCGATGGCCAGTGACAGGAAGTTGGCGTTGCCTCGGCGCCGGGAACGCTTCCACTATCCGACGACGACGTGCCACCTTCCAAATCAGAAGCGTTGACGTTGACTTCGATGTTGGTGTCGACTCCAACGTTGACGTTGACGTTGGTGGTGTCTTCAGCGTTGACGTTGACGTTGGTGGTGTCTTCAGCATTGACGTTGACGTTGGTGGTGTCTTCAGCATTGACGTTGACGTTGGTGGTGTCTTCAGCATTGACGTTGACGTTGGTGGTGTCTTCAACGTTGACGTTGACGTTGGCGGTGTCTTCAACTTTTACCAAACCAAATTTTTGTTTTTTAGAAGGAGCAAGGCCCCAAAGGGATCGCAAATCCACTTGCTTCCTCTTCTGCATCTTGAATTGAACTAACTCGTCCAGTGTGGCTCGTATGTGGCATTTTGTTATTGTTTGTATTTTTGTCTTTCCTGCGAATTCTTATTATTTGAAGCGGGCTTGCTTCTGAGAGCTTGCACCGCCGTGCGACGCCGCGAAAGCAACTACCGACTTCCCTACGTGATAACAGTAATATGGTTCTAACTTACCCCTTTGATGCGAGTCGCGACGCCGACATAGTTCCAGCCTACCTACTCTTAGTACGTTCGCTACAGTGGCATTCTTCGTAGGTATATTTTTATAAGTAAGTTATTAGAAATGAAACCCTTAACTGGGATATTTTCGCCTTGAAAATAAAGAAGTGCAGGATATTTCGAATAATCATAATTTAATACTGCGTTCCCGTGCGTTCACCTGCGTTCCCTCAAAAATTCAAAGTGGGGGTACGGCCAAAAATAAAATTAATAGTGGGTGGACTGCGTACACCCGCGTGCATTGACCAATACATCACTGCTGATTGGACACACGAAGAGTTCAATCCCTCTGACGATTTCTGGATTAACTGGAATATCCCAATTTCTCTAATACCCCAAACTACAGTATTTGTTTACTGCACAAAAAAAAAAAAAAAATTACCAAAGCACAAAATTATTTCCTGATAAATCAAATAATGAAGTCAATGACATAAAACCACAGTATTTTTTTTTTTTTTTTTTTAGAATTTGAAAAGAATGTAAGCAAATATTGTTGTTTAAAAACAATAAAGAATATGTATTAAAATAAAACACATGAGCAATGTAAATTTACGATATTGGAAAATCTTCCCTCCCTTACTGTCCATTTGATCTTTAGTTTTATCATCGACGACGTTGACGCCGACCATGAGAGCGAGCTAGCGGAAGAAGCTGAGCGAAGTAACGCACGTCTTAACGAGATCTACGCCACGGAAGGGGTCAACTCTGATAGCAACGACTCCGTGGATAGCAAGGAGAAGTCTGACGCTCGCATTCAGCAAATCAAGGTACAAAACTAGATTTTTTTTTGGGTTATTGCTGTTTGAGCTGTTGGGGATAGAGTGATGATTTGTTTACTTAATGGTCCTGGTAACTTTTAGAGTTTGCCTACAATAACTCATAGAAAACCTGACCAAGGCTGTAAGCCTTGGCAAAGAAATTTAGACATAGATATGCCGATCATGTCCGTCATCCAGCTTACGATTTCTGGCTAGTGTTTTGTTGAAAACTAATCGTAGCGCAGAGAATTATCTTTTTGGGAGTTTTTATTAACCTAGCAATAAGCAGTTATAAACTAACCTTTTATAAGCTAACGGAGAGACAATAATTGAGCTTGTCCACAATGGGTTAAATTACTCTTTCTTAGGGTGAAGCCGAAAGTCGGAAGAATGCATTCGCAAAACTTTTGGAGGAACACGCGCAGGTGATCAAGCAACTCAAGAAGATGGAAGACGAACCTGCAGTCAGCGGAGGAGAGGCTGGACCAACCGATGTATAGCGTCCTTATTTCCGTCATACTTGTCGAGTGAACAGGATTTTCCAAGCTCTCGAATGAAAGAGTTCCTCAGGCCATGTGAGGAGCGTATCATTTGACCATTTATTCTTACTAATAATAGCATGGGACATTAAGTATTTTCTCACAGTGCCATTTTTCATTTGTAAAATAGATTATTGTTAGTCGTCTTGCAGATGATTGATATTCATTTCCAAGTTCCAGTTTAAATAAACAGAAGATATATACACAGTATTTTAGCAGATTATACGACTTGCTTGCCCATTTCTTCTTGGTATGAAAGTGTGGTTGTTGAAACCCACAGCATATGCTATTTGTATACTTATCCCTGACCACCCTGACATACTAGGAGTTAATGCATTTTTAGCAATTTTTTATTGGTAGTAATTATGCTAGCTCAATAACTTTAGATTATTAGTCTTATTGTTATTTGTCTGATTGTACTTGCATTTTGTAAGAAAACAAAGGAAACACAAATATGATGTGAAATAATATTCACTACATAGCTTATCTTGGATGACCTAATATTTTAATAAATTGTAAATAGTATCAGTGTGTTTCAATGATCATGTTACTTATATTTCGGATCTTTTCAAAAAACAGTTATTTGTTTATTTTATTTTTACTCTTAAGTTTATCCATATTTTAACTTGAAATTTTAAAAAGTGAAGAAGGTAGATATGATTTTCAGTTCTACAAATGGCCAAGTACACCCTTATTTTTAACAATACACAAAAAAAAAATTGATAAGCATGCTATAATGCAAGAGAAGATAAACTGAACAAAAATGTAGTTATTGGAATTGGGATCAGATCGGTGGGATCAAGGATGATGTCGTCTGACTAAATGGTAGGACTCTTTAGGGGTAAAATACTTATTGCAATGTACTCTAATAAAACAACAAATTCTAAATGTTAAATAAAATATTTTATTTAATGTATTTTGACTGAGTATTAATGCTATTCTCTTATTCTACCTTAACTATATTCTCTATCATATTTCACAAATGCCCTTCAGATGTAACAAATAACCAATTGAAAAAAATTAAAATATTCAAATAAAATTAGTAGAAAAGTCTAGAAGAGTTCAGATTAAAATGATTACGATTGGTATAATCATTCAAAAACTTTTGCTGCTGTTCATGCAATGTATACCATGCGTTCTTTTTATTGTTGCGGTGAAGAAGGCACGACAGAGGGAGTGCAGCTTATTGGATGTAACCGGTGCAGATTTACCAGAGGTAAGTTACCAGTAGATAAATACATCTCAGTAAATTGAAGTATAGTTACTTTTGCAGTTATTAAAGCAATGAGTAAAGTTCACAACTAGTTTCTGGCTGTCCAGACCTCTGCCTGCCTGAACTTTGCAATTATTTTGGCAACTAATTTAATTAATAACGAACTAATAAAATATATGTAAATTGGCATCGATCAATAAGCTTTGAAGGGCTTAAAATATAAAGGTGCCTTAATCAAGCATATACAGTCAGAATATATCACACACAGGTACCTAGCTTTGAAAATATACATACTTAAAAGTGAACGGTGCTTGTACAGCAAAAAGCACACCATTCACCACAGCCACTAGCCTCGTTTTTTATTGTATTTAGGCCCGTTCTTTTAAACTTTTATCAATTACAGTTTTACCGGTCTCCATGAATCTGTGTGTTTAGTTCGACGATCTTTTGGCATAGCTTCACATTGTGATGCTTCAGAAACTGTATCAAGTCGGATTGCTTTTCAAGCAGTTCTTGCACATTATGCTCCCTATACAAATAGCAATTGATCATTAGGTTGTTGCATCCATTATAAGATGTAGAACGCAACATTCTATTTCAACGTGTTATTTTAGCTTACCCAAAATCACTGTCGAAGTTGTTTACTGTAAAGTTGGTTATCATTTCTTCTTGCAAAACATCTGGAGCAGCTTTTAGTTTGTTGAATTTCCTAACTTTCACTGCAAGCAATGCACTTAATTATAATTATGGAAATTAATGATTGTTCTAGGAAAAACACCAAGTTTAAACACAATTTTTCTCTTATTCCCTAGCATTTGAAAAATTAAAAAAAAATCAACATATATATGTTTAAGTATCAATATGTAACAAAAACTAATATGGTAAGGGTACTTTTATCAAGCTGCATACGTAAATGGATTCGTGGCAAGTTGTCACCTTGCTAACTATAAATAAAGTGATTAGCGGAGTAACGAGGCAATTAGCAGGGCTGGAAAATAGCATTTCAGCTGGCAGAGTGCAGGGAGTAAAGTGCCACTTAAAAAATTGAAGGAGGCTTATCAAAAAGTGGCAACAATAAAGTTTGCACTGGTCTGACCGAGCAAGTAGACCTCAAAATAGTTGCTTAATTAGTAGCTGTAAATGAAAATAGAAAGATAGTCTTTATATTTCATGAGCAAGTAGCTCTTAGCTGATCATACAAAAACTGCGGGCATTAGTAGGTTTTCTGGAGTGCAATGCCTACAGATAATTTAAACCCCTCGTGCCAGTTTAATAGTCTATCATGACCATATTGGCAAATGTGCGGTATCTTTACTAGTCAAGAAATGGAGGAGGTTTGACAGTCAATAGTGAACAGCCAATTTTTTGCTAGGCCTGGTTAAAATATTACTTTGGCCAGCCTTGCATTTGATGCTACAAAGAAGTAATAAGAAAAAGTGAGTTACTTTAGACTTTAGAGCGAGTGATGCTTTGGCGACAGAAAATAATCAAAATTACTTTCAAAGTAGAAATAATTTAATTTTCCCAATTTTTCAATTGTTGAGGACAAAGAAAAAATATGTTTCTTTGTGAAAAGCTAATATCTCCAAAAAACTCAGTACTTGATAGCGGCTGGTATATTTTAAACTTCAACTTACCAATATACGATATTAAAAACGGTGAAAGTGCAAACATTTCTACGGCAATGATTACCGTTAAAAAATTCAATGGAGTAAAGAATCCGGTTTTATTGCACTTCTCCTCAAAGTCTTCATAGAGTTGATGGATTAGAGATCCAACTATTAAAACTACAGAATTCCCTGGAAAATGAAATTCAATGATAAAGGTTAGAATTTGACTGCTTGTCTAGTTTACGTAAACTTGCTTGTCTAATTAAACAGGCAATGTGCTCAGCTTGCTAGTAATAAATATTGACATGGAATTGGTAGCAAAAGAGATGTAAACTACAGTAGGTACAGACTTTCTAACACGCAGTTTATAACGCTTATTGACATGTATATATTATGACATTGGCACGAGGCATTCTGGTTGCGATTTTTGAGAAGTTCCACAACCATATGGTAATTACAGGATATGGTTCCCCAGCCAAAAATCTGGCATTTTTACGATTTCCTTCCTAACTGGTCCCGCAAGGAAAGTGTTAAGCGCAGTGGCGTAACTTTAGGTTCTACCAGGAAAGTGCTACGAGCAGATGTGTAACTTCAGACCACGAAGCACATGAATTGAAAGAGTCAAAACACATTTCCTGATAGCAGGTGAACCGTTAGGCTTCTCAGACACTCTAAAAGGTCGTAGCCCTAATGACATTTGCCGAATTGCGATAGGGGTAGGAGTCATTGGTAAAGAACAATTGCAGCATCTTGAAATAATAGAAACATTTCTCAACGAGGGGCAAACCCTAGGTGAGGGCCTTGGGTGAGGGCTATCTCTTAGGCACTTTGCAGCTCTTTTCTAACCCCCCCCCCCCCCCCTCCCTCTTCCAGAGCCTCGGCCACGACATTCATGGACAGTGCATGCCACTAGCAAAGCAAGATTAGCACTTTTATGGCAATTCCAAGAACACCAAAAACCGATTGAAAGTTGTACTTACACATAGAAACCAGATGTATTGGTACTTTAATGTGACAACCTGTCAATTTGTAAAACTGCAGATACCCATTCATTCTTAACTTTTCATGAGATAGCGTTAAATGATGATGTATTACAAACGAAATAAACCAAAACCCAGCATGTAGGTAAAGAAGAATAAAATAAGGCTCGCACTGTTTTCTGTCTTTCGGCCAAGACTCTCCCATGATTATGGCTGTTATGACAATGCTCACCTAAGAAAAACCAAAACCAATATAAGTTTTTGCAGTTTGGGCTTACATGATAACAAATCAATGAAAACACAAAATTTCAGGTCATACCCCAACAACAAGTTGCAGAATGACAGTGAAAATGGTGCTCAAGGGCTTAAACTTTCTTGGTAAATCCATTCCAAGAACTGGTTGAGTGTCAGATTCTTCTATAAAAGAATCTCCCAAAAATGCTCCACCCTAATGGAAACAGTATTTTTGTCAGTATAGTAAATAAGCCACAAATTGAAAATAAACCGAAACATAACCTAGCACTTACTCCTCTGTCAGTATTTCTTAGGCTGACCATATCGTACCGTGTGAAGTTATTTGCTGAACAACTTACAAAATTGAGTAGAAAATAAACGGAATGTTAAATCTAAATAAAGGTTATTTTTGTGCGATTATTTTCATGACCCCACAAAAATAAATGTTATTCAACTCTCCGACAACTTCTTTGACACCAACTGACATTCGTAATTTTCATAGTAAATCCCACTGCCATTTCGAATGAGATTTGATTTGTAAGGAAGGCGGTTAATGCAAATGGTAGCCCCCAGTTTCCATGGGATATAGTTGTCCCAGCCTTAGTTTTGCTGAGGACTTCTCTAATTTGAGTAGTTTATTAGCTAACATATTACCATTGACATCCTATTGAAATAAGATTAAATCACGATGCTGTCAAGCGTTGTTCGCCGGGGGCAACCCTTCTGGTCCAAATTGCTTCATTGTGGTAAGTAAGGTTATGTGTTACTGGACTAAACCCGGTTGTACTTGCACCGTTTCTTTTCTCTAAGCTTGCACCAGACTTGCACCTTAGAGAAAAGAATATGGGTCACCACTTGCACCAATAAGATATTTTAACAATATCCCACATTTTACCTTTTTATTTTTGTGCAGGTGCTCCACGATCGCTATCATCAGTACAGAGGGACTTGCCTTTTGAAACCACAAAGCAATCACTTCTCTGCTCGGCAAATACCCTAACTTTACGATTTCAGAGGAACACTAGTTTCTTCAACAAACGTAAGAATTAGCTGGCTTTCTGATATAACTCCTCTTTTGTGTGTGCTTTTAATAATTTGTCCTAAACAGTGTTTATAACTTTTTACAGTACCAGCGGAAGATTTGTGGAAAGGAGTGATTAGCGTCAGTAATGCTGGTAAAAAGAGAGGACGTGGTAAGGGTGTGGGAAGAAAAACTGCCAAAAACCTTAATAAAGGGCAAGTTATTGGAATTGGTAAGTCAGATTGTCTTTTGACGTCTCATTTAATGTGGCCTTTGAAATAAATGAAACTTTTAGGTAAACTTGAGTCTTTATACAGCTGCAAAATTGAATGTAGGTATATCTTATTTTTCAATACCTACAGCATTTTTATTAATCTTCAGGCAAAGCCAACATGGTGTGGCCTGGTCTGAATGCACAAGTGCTTCGGGGTAAGGAGCTCGTAACGCAGCAGAAGTTGCCAGAAGACCCAGACCGACTTAGTAAAATCATCAAAATGCGAGATGAAATGGGTGCTTTTAGGCCACTGCGCTTATCACCAATTGAACGTGGTTGGTCGGGCACTAAAATGCCTGGACGTAGCATTGGTGCCCCAGACGCTGTTGGCGAAGGTATTTTTCTTGTTATTTAGGTAGTTTCATTATTGCATCAGTATTTTGCACAATTCAGGAAACTGATTCTTATGATTACCACGTGTTTTGTTTTGGTTAGGATACGAGGAACCAGGTAGAAAAAACATGAAAGATAAAACAGTCTAATTTTGTTTTCAGATACATTTGAAGGATTCGACACCAAAGTCCTTGAGATGAAGACAGTCTTTAACATGAAAGGCAATTTTGGTAGGAAACGTAGCCTTAGCGTGTTCGTGGTGACTGGTAACGGCAATGGGATGGCTGGCTTTGCTTTGGGAAAAGCTGTTGAAACAAAAGCGGCTTTGAGGAAAGCCAAAAACCGTTCTGGCCAGAAGCTAATGTTCATTGATATTTACAACAACCACACAGGTAAATAATTTTTTGTATTGCAAAACTCCGGCTGGAAATTATTTGTTACTGATTCAACAGATAAACCCAGTATTTTCCGATTTCAGTATACCACGATTTCTTTACGCAATTCGGCAAGACAAAGATATTTGTGAGTAAGAGACCTGAAGGTTATGGTTTGATTTGCCACCGAGCTATAAAAACCATTTGCGAGGTGGTGGGGATCAAAGACCTCCATGCAAAGATTGAAGGCCCAACCAATCTTCAGCACATTGTCAAAGGCTTCTTTCTGGGTCTTCTACAACAGGTAGCTTAAATATATATTAAGTGGGGAGTATTTTGTTTTTTTTGGAAATAGTGTGAAAGAATAAATGGATAAATTATGTTGTGATTGTACTTCAACTTACAGAAAACCCATGCAGAGTTAGCAGAGGCAAAACAACTGCACTTGGTCGAGCTCTGCAAGGAAAAAGGTTACTTCCCAGACGTTGTAGCGTCACCTACAGTTTGCCGAAAGAAAGAAGATATAAAACCCGAAGAAGTGCTTGATCTAACCCAAGTATGTGGTTTCAATGTGTTTTTCTTTAATTGTTTACTTTAAAATAATTTAGGTACAAGTAGTATCCAAACATATTTTTTCCTTTTTAATGCTCATTTATTTTGTGGTTGCAGTACGTGATGGGTAACCGAATTGTTCTGAAAAGAAAGAAATTTCCTCCTTTCTATACAAAAAAACCCTCATGGGAATTATCGATGAGAAAAGCAGAGAAGAAGCGGAATCATTATGAAGTAAGTTTTTTTTCTTTTTGTATGAAATAAAACAGCCTCTGTTTGGGACTTTTTAAGTTTTTATTTTGGTGTAAAACATAACAGCACGGTTGAAATGGACTAGGTAGTCTCTAATACGTCAACTTTGTTTCAATTTAATTTTCTCCTTTAGGTGAAGGTACAGATGCTTGCAGAGCACGGTTGAAATGGGCTAGGTAGTCTCTATTACGTCAACTTTGTTTCAATTTAATTTTCTCCTTCAGGTGAAGGTACAGATGCTGGCAGAGCACGGTGAGATTCGAAGCTTCCTGACTGACAAGTACCCCGAGTGTCGACCACCAGTTAACAAACCTAAAGAGGACGAGGCCTCGTAGCGGCTTAACAATATTTTTTTTGCTACAAGAGAATGTAATTTTCTGGTCAAAGTTAATAAATATAGTTAGATTTTTGTTAAGTAAGGGTAAAATTATTCTTAGCCTTACCTATTCCATTCACAAATCCTTTCACAGTAACTGGAAAATAATTCCTATTAGAAATGCTGTGTAGCCTGTGCACTCCTGAATATAGGCAGTTAGGCAGTGGGTTAATATGATAAATAGATTTTGGATCATAAAATTTGTCTTTTCTTTCTCTCAAGGTGTAAATTTCTTTTGGTACATAAAGAAAAATCCCGTTGCATTCGACGAATTTTGTGAGAAAGGAGTGATGGTAAACAGGTAATTTATCTTGGACAATTTTGCAATAAGTGCTGCATTGTTATGATGTGCCTAACTTTGAAAGCATGGTCCCTCAAAATCAAGTACTTATCGCCGAAGTTGAAACCCGGTAAAGGGAGATAAAGAACAATATAATTTATTTCAAGGCTCTCAATACCTACGTCGGTGGGTAATGTATTGGATTAAGAGTTAAGACATAAAGTTTTTCTGACATATCAATGCTCCCAAGGACTAGATTCTTGCAGTGACTAGTTTTACGCAGCTCAGCAGTTTGCACGGCACATTATAATCCAATTATAGGTATTCATTATTGTAAAATGTGACATGCTGCTTGGCTTGAATCAAATCGGGCTTGCCATTTCCATTTTCCCGTCAAAGGTATAATTACGTGAGCAGACTGTTTATTAGTCATGCCGGTTTGATGAGATGCACAAGCAAAAATAGTTTAGAGTTGTTATTTATCATCTATGAAATATCAATGTTTAATTATTTTAAGCTCACGATGATACCACAGTGGCAGATTTCTGCAAGTATTAACAGTCCAAAATAATTATTGGTCAAGGTGTGCTATTTGATCGCAGCTTCTTCAAACAGAAAGACGCGTGTAGCATCAGCGAGCAGCTCTCGTCCGTTAAAGTGAAACGGTATGTGGGAAGTTAGTTAATTACCCGTATCTTTCATTACGTCCACTTCACGACAACAGAAGCACGATTTGAGGAAAATAAAAGTTGTATGCAAATTGAGCGAAATGCGCACCATTGGCGCAAGCTATATTGTGGTGCAGGCACATAAGAAGGGTATCGAGACCAGAAGAGCATTATTTCTTGTACGACGCTTGTCGTCAAACGAATACATTTAGTATTATCTAGCGGATGTTCACAAAAGTGTCAATAGTGCAGTCCCACAGTGTGTCCTAATTAATTCGAAAGTGGGAATCAATGTACCGTTTCGCAAGTGTGTTCGTGATTGTGTCAAGATTAACAGCTGCAGTAAATTTTGCCCGACTGAATCCGTCAGCGCCATTTGCACGACGCTGGAGACATATTAGTCGCTGTCCCCTTTGATCCTTACATAGCGCAACGGTGTCCGCGGCCATTTAGGGAAACTCACACAGCTCGGGGAAGAAAGTACCTACATGAAAATTATACTTACGCACCAATTATTGAGATCGATGGAAATTAATTTATGACCTTCTCTGAAAGAGCGTAATCGTTAGTCGGCGGTAATGTTGCATTCATCGATTAAATGTGCGATCTCAGTTAACAGTGTAATGATTTAAACGCCGTCGTCATGAACGCATCGACGGGTGCAATCGACGCACCTGAAAACGAATCTTTCTCAAACGGGACGACCGCGTCGCAGCATCCCGATCTGTACGTCATCGCTATCATCGAGATAGCGACTCTTGCCATAATCTTCGTCGCCTCAATCCTTGGTAACGTCGCCATGTTGATCGCCCTCTACGCAAGACGGTGTCGTGACAAGAAGAAAAAGTTTTCACGGATCTATTTCTTTATTCTTCATTTGACTTTCGCCGATTTGGTGACGGCAATGTTGAACATTTTGCCACAATTGTTGTGGAAATTGACGTATCGTTTTGCCGGTGGTTCGGCGCTGTGTAAGACGGTCAGGTTTGGTCAGACATTGGGACCGTATTCGATTTCGTACATCCTGGTGGCGACAGCGATTGACCGGTGTCGTGCCATTTGCTCGCCGTTGACGTACCGCTCGTGGTCATCGAGACGATCGAGGACCATGGTCGGTCTCGCGTGGACGATCTCGTTGGTCTTCTCGGTACCACAGGTGAGCTATGCAACGAACCCATGTTGGACTATATGGGATAGATCCTCGATCCATGTTACCATGCGTTCGTAGATAACCAACGAATCGACAATTTGAGGGAATTGTTGGAAAGATTTTTCGACAGACCACCTCTCTAACTCCCTCAAGACAAACAATTATCGGCATTGAAATGATGTGGATTTTCATGACACAATTACTTGAGTCTAATGAGACTCTATGGATTCTTAATATTAATGATCTAGTCACCAAATATGATTTTTCTCGCATACCTAAGTTTGGCTTCAGAAAAGGGAAAGCGCTGAAAATATTTTCTGAAAATAATTAAAAGTCCACTCTCAAGGTCAAATCTCCAAAAAGCAGGTCCTGAACAAAAATTAAAGCCACCCATCAGTGTTAATGAACGCTTTGCGGTGCCAGGCATTTGGGCGATCGAGACATACCCAGCTCTATCTCGAACAGAGGTTGGAAATTACTGAAATGACCCGTTAATAAAGGGACAGCGCCACTGGGTGGCGCGTCGTTAAACACGATACTACACGCTCTGTCCATGTTTTTCCCTTAGGTGACAATATTTTCTTACGAAGAAGTGGGCCCCGCCATCCACGACTGCTGGGCCTCATTCCAGGAACCCTGGGGCGAGAGAGTTTACGTCACGTGGTACAGTGTATCGGTGTTTATCGCGCCATTGTGCGTGCTGGTCGGCGCGTACGCACGCATCTGTCGACGCGTGTGGCGAAGCGCGTACGGGCCTGCGCAGCGAACGCACCAGCACATAGCGCGCATTTCGCGAGCCAAAATCAACACGGTCATGCAGACTATCGCCGTGATCGTCGTGTACATTGCATGCTCGACTCCTTTCATCTGCGCGCTCTTATGGGCGGCGTGGGACAGAGACAACTATTTCTCGCCACTGTGGACAGGTAGGAAAACGCAATGAAATCCCGGGGTTCCGAAACTGAAATACTTAAATTGGTTTCATTGACAAACCTGTTCGTGGTGTTGATGTTTGTGCATAGCCTGCTAGGTCTATTCGATAGTGTTCAAGATTATTATGGTGTAATTGGTAACTTTAAAACTCGCACGCTCGGATCCATACTTTGACCCTTCGAATGGTATTGATAGAAATACAGTTAGTTAGCTAGTCCCTCTGAATATTTATTTTTCTTCATACTATCAACTATCAATTGATTCTGGTTGGAGTTGTATTTCTAAAGCTTTGACTCTCCCTTTAAACTACATGCAAGAATTCTCGATAGTGCGTTTTTTCTCAAATCAGGACATTCCTGGACTTCAAAGAAAGCGATTCCATGCTCCCCGCACACGAGCCTCAACTTGGTTTCCTTGATTTGGTTAGAATCATGCTCAAAAATATTACCATTTAAACATCGTGTGAAGAACACAACTTTGTTTTACAGTGCATGTATATTTCTCTGCTCCGCAGGCTCGACTCTGACGCTCCTCACGCTCCTATCCAGCATGAACAGTTGCGTCAACCCCTGGGTTTACCTGGCGTTCAACCCCGAGCTGATTCGAACCCTGTGTGCTATGTGTCGTGGCAAAGGGAGCAGCGAGTGCCACGCATCGAGGGCGTCGAGAACGTCGAGAACGTCGGAGATGGCCGAGGTGGAGGAGTCGCCTCATTTGCCGGCAATTCCAGAGAGCGACGTTGGTGATGAGCTACTGTAGACATTTAAGGTGGGGTGAAGATTACGCCATGCTCAGATTTATTGGCACTCAAATGCAATTCCCCGATAAAATTTGTTTTAACACATGACATGCAAATTCAAATTAGATTTCTTTGTTTATTTTCAGCCTTTAAGATACTCTCTCACAGAATTGTTTCAATGTGGAAATGGTATAAGCTCGGCTTATAATATTTTTGCAATTTTTATCAATTTGCAGAATATATTATTTTCTACTTGATGAGTTGGGCAGCTTGATTGGACACATGTGCTTCGAGGGGGTTGTTTCAATTGAGCGTTTTCCCGAAGGTAATGGCTTCTCCTGGGTTACGAACGGAGCGTTTTTTCCCTCCTTTAGAAGACCCGGCGTCGTCTTCGAGCGCTTCCTCTTCCAAGCAAATCGATGGAGACGCTGCCGAACGAACCAACTCCAGGGACACTGATGTATTCAGCGTCGTAGGCGTCTTTAGTTTATTGATCTTTTTGGCAACGCGTCTAAAAATTCGACGAAAGAACCCTTTCTTGGAAGTTTTCTCTTGTCCTCGAGCTTTGATGCGGTAGACAGGAAGCCCAGATGCGTCGGTCTCTATTTCTAGACTGTCTTCTTCATCCGAACTTGCATCGTTGAACCCTTCCCTTACCTCTCCTAGAATTTCCAGCTCGACCCCTGATCCATATAATGAGTCATCAGCGATATTACACTCCGTATCCACGGGAACGACGGGAGTAACATCCAGAGTAACACTCTCAACCGGTAACGTTATCATTTGTGAGCAGGATATCTGCAGAGAATTGCCTGGAAAATCAAGTGTATCATTTACATTATTCGCCATCATGTCCAAATCTTGCCCTGCAGGACCGGGTGTGGAAACAAGGGTTTCCACCATCATCACATTCTCAACCACAGCTGGGTAAGTTGCGTAAACACTGAAAGTAGAGTCCTCAGCCCATCGAGGAGCCAACAAATCCTTCGTCGACTCTTTCTCCGAACTGGACACGTCGCCCGAGTCGGAGATGACAGACCAAACCTTGGAAATGTTTGCCGAGCTGATGCTGTGCTGGTCGTTAGGGCTGGACGTGTTTCCCGGCTGAAAGTAGGCGGGCACTGCATTGGTCAACGTAGAGTTGTACACGAGCTCTGTGACGAATTGCTCGCCTTTTTCGGCAGTCCTTTGCTTTTGTGCCACGAAGCTGGGGATTGAGCAGCCAGTCGTTCTCAGGACGGGCGTTATGTCTGACGATGAGGCGACCTCAGGGGGTTCGGTAAATGCTTTCGGGTCGTTCAGTGTCATCCCCTTTTGGCTGCGTGCTATTCCCCCGGTTATGTCATTCGGATGGAATGCTCCTGTGCTTTGGGTCTGCGAGACGACCAAGTTAAGGTTGTGTTGGGATGTAGTCGCTGGCAGTACTTTGGAATTTTCAACGATGTTGGATTGGTCTAGTTGCAAGATGAGTTCGGAATTACTTTTTGCGATAGGTCTCACGTTCACGCTTTGGAAGGAGGTACAGTCTAAGACCTCTATTAAAATTTTATCACGTTGACCGGTTTCTTGAATCGAGTCCTCTTTGTGTGCGACGGCATCTTTTTTACTTTGAGCAGAGCTGCACGAGCTATGAACTGCACACAAAAAAGCAATGAAAGATTAGACGAAACTCAGTTAAACGAAACTATTCTATCATGGTAAAAAAAAAACTCTTGCAATAAACAAGAACATCTATTATAATTTTACTTATAATATATCCCAAACAGTTTACCTGCATCGGTATGGTCCATGATTTAGAATTTTGATGAGTGCCAAATCTTACCAAAAAAACTTGTGTACGTTGCTCAGCAACGGTCGCTAAAAGTTTTGACAATGTTCGCTTTTAAAATTTGCTGACAATATAAAAAAACCTTGGACGACATACACATTATTACATCTCAAATTATGGTGGCCTTGAGCTACCTTTTTATACTTTTGAAAAATGCCCCTGTTATTGCCTTGCATTTTTGCTTTTTAGTGTGCCAACACTTTCGTGGTTCAAAAAGGAAGCTGTTGTTGATCAGAAGACACGTTTGTTTCGGACGACCAATACTCCTGGTCTATCCCGAAGGTATTCGGGACTTCGTAGTCCTCGTGCGAAGCGTAGGGAAGAGCACCCTCAGAACTGTAGGAGTCGAGGTACGGGTTGAACGCAGAACGAGAGTGCCCGACCTCCCACTGGGTGATGAACTTGCCACAATTGTCGAACGGTTCGTCGTCAAAGTTGGGCTCAATTTCGAGGAGTGTTTGGAGGTGCCGAATGTAGCGAATTGCCAATCTGGAATAAGTTCGGTGGAAACTAAAATAAATGCTGCCACATTACCGATACACCGACTTTTTGATAGTCCTGCAAGATAGCGCCAGGAGATAAATGGGTAGCAATTCATAAATGCCTCTGCTCACCTTAGTGATTCAATTTTTGAAAGCTTCTTCCCTGGTGGTTTACAGAGTGGTAGCTTCTCTCTCAAGCGATCAAACGATCTGTTCATGTCACGCATTCTTGTTCGCTCGCGGTCGCATGCAGATTTCTTATAGTCTAACAGCAAAATAAACTGTTGTTATTCCACAAAATTATCCACTAGGGGCACTCATTTTTTATTGTAAGGGCCTTAAACTCTTTCTTGTGAAGAGTTCAATTTTGACCATAAAAGCAAATTAAACTACTGGAAAGCTTATTCCCCTCAACATTTTTTATTCAAAAATGATTTGCTATTATTATAAATTTCTGTATCGGTAATCACTTTCTCTCGATGCTTATAAATTGAACAAATTTTTGTGAAACATCAATCACATTCCAAATTACCTTTCTCAAGCTGTGAAGACGATACTCCCCACGAACTATTTTGGACGCTATTAAAGTTCACATCGCAATCAGCCACAACAGTGCAGTCCGCCGCATCAAGCGTCGGTACTTGCGAGACGCAGACGTCGACGCCTAGCACCGCACTTCTCCTCGCCGGCTGTAACTCCAGCAAGACGCTAGCGTCGTTTGGCAACTCCTCTGCAAGCCGTGCCGTCTCCAAGACATTCCGCGAAGAGTCCAGCTTGCGTATCAGCTCAGGAGACAGAAGATTGAACGATATATCTGTTAGGGAGCCCAGCTCCATTTTCACTTGGTTTTTCGTGCAAACTTTTTATTCCTCCTTCACTATCGACTGTGTTTTCGCTTCTGCAGGTTACGATGCAGATGTATGTATGCGAGACCGCAGATGGATCGAGATAATTGTTGGTGCGATTGTCATTTGTGTGAAAGGTGCGGGGGGATGGCGCATATTGTCGCAATCATTTAGCTGTATTCATTCCATTGGTTAATGTTTCATCCGCTTGATTGACGTCCTCCCTGAAGACGATCTCACGTGTAAATACGAAGTTATACATTTTTCATTAAGTATTTTGTAGCAACACTAGCAAGCACAGGCCGACAACGCAAATTTTGCATGAAAAAGCAATATTTTTATGCGGATGATAAATAAACCCACGACAAAATATTGTCAATAAATTCACTGCCTATATTAAGTAAGGTAGTGCAGTATACGTAAAATAAGTATTTAATTATTGGTTGTAACGTAATTAGTAAACGTTTTGTTGTAACACCTGTCTAAATAACAATTAGTGTTCCAGTTGATATATATATATATACTACAGCACCCATCCTTACTGAGGAGCTGTGTAATACAATTTCCAGCATGCAACATGTTCCAATTCTTACCGTCCATGCTACGTTGACACATGGTGACTCAACTTGAACACAATCATTTTGAATCTACTAATTTTGACTGTGCACATTTTAAACACGAGTAGATATGCAACCAGCGCAGCACAAGCAGCTTAGCAAAGTTGACGCTAGGTGGAGTTGTACGTCTCGAATGATCAACGAAAGGAAATATATGCCATGCAGCATTATTACAAAGTACAACATGTTTTATTTTACAAAAATATAATAACTGACGGTATAAAAGGGGATTGGTGTACAGAGCACAAGCTCTATTTTTTCTTCTTTGCTGATTTTTTGTCCAGTGCTGTAGGAAGATCAGCGTCCCAACTCATGCCTCCTTTTGCTGGCCCACTGGCAGTTGACTCAGCTGATGAGCAAACGAACATTACTTGTAAGTGTCAAAACACGCGATCAGTAGTAAATTTACATGCACTGTCTAACTAAACTGCAGCTTACCTATTTTCTCATTTACCTTTCTTTCCTTTCGTGCTACCCTTTCCTCCCTTCTTATCTTTTTTGCCTTTTCCTTTCCCGCCCTTTAGCTGCAGGTTTTCAACGCTGCAGTCCTTGTCCACGTATTGCGTGCCAAAGCTTCTGTACTTTACGGGGGGTTTTTTCGGCTCGAACGCTCCCGGAGCCATGAAGTCAAATTCGAGCTCCGACTCCGTCGAATCAGATTCGCCATCCGAGCCGGTGCGTTTCGGAATCGTGAACTCCAGCGGGATTTGCTCGCTCTCGCCCCCGAGATTGAGAGGGTGCATAGAGATGTAATACGCGCCGTCCTTGCGGTGCACGTGGAGGGTCGGGGGTTGGTCACCCTCGACTTTGCCGTCTTTGCCGACTTTGCGTCCGCGCTTGAACCTGTTCTTCGGTGGCTTGTTGGTCTCTGACAAGCCTGCCTCTCGACGGTGCTTGTTGATGATTTGAGCGATCGTCAGACCGATTGCACCAGGTTTCCATCCCTTGCGCGACTAAATGAAAAAATGTGAAAGTAAGTCCACGGCTAATACATGTACCTTCCATCCAATAACCTGCTCAATAAGCAATAAGTACTAACTGGGTAAAATGCAAAGAGGTTTGATTTTTGCTTCACAACTAGCAAACATGTAAAATGCCTTCTGTGAATAGCATCTTCCCAATACTGATTCCCATATTTGAAACTGCCACCACTCACCGGTCTAAACACTGCTTGCGGGCACTTGGCGTTCCAGAGCCAACCCATGTGCGCCGGCACCTGACAATTAGCTAACACGCAATCCAGGTGCCCGTGCTTCACGCCGGGGTATTGCACGCCGTATTTATGTGAGAAGTTGTGTCGACGCTTCTTCACTTTCTGCTCCCGGGCCTCCTGGACGCTCACCCTCTTGTTGCTGGAACTCTCGTGCGGCTCCTTGACTAGGATCGAAGGCTTGCGGCCCTGTGCGTCGGCGAAGGAGGCGGAACCGTCCCCTGCCTGCTTTATTTCAGGACTCGACTCGATCTGCTTGACCGGCGACGTGCTGCCCGGGAACGTGCCACCGAGGCCGTCGCCATCGCCGTCCCCGCAAGAGCCTTTCATCGAGCTCACTTTGTGCATCTGAACGGCGTCGGCGTAGCCACATGTGCAGGCCGGGATGCTTGGCAGCGTCGGTAGAGACGGCGGCAGCGAAGTCACGTCGCCGTCTTCGAAGTCACAATCGCACTTGGGCTCCTCCTGGGCCTGGATGGTAGGGCATGATGCTGAGTGGGCGCTCGGGTTGCTCACACTCCTCTTGGTACTTTCTCCAGCGCCGCAAGAACAGCCCGTGGTAGAGGGCACAGAGGGCTCTGACGGACAGGGCTCCGCGGGCGGTGGGCACCCACAGCCGAGGGTTTCGGGGGGAGGGACAGGTTGTGCACAGCCGCATGCTGCGGGTGCTGGCGGGGGTGGCGGTGGAGGTGGCAGCTTCCAGTTGATCGTAGTCTCGTCCACGAACGAACCATCTCCGCAAGGGCAGTCATCTTCGTAGATAGTATCTTCGTCGGTTAAGAATGGACTTGAAGTAAGGATGTCGTATTGGGTTGGATCATCCTTAGGCATTTTTTCTTTAGATTCACGCTGCTTGCAGACGTTTCCATTGTCCGCTTTGCTGTGCTGGAAGAGAAAAGCTTTTTTCTCGCCGCCTAGCTGGAACTGAGTGACAATCGATTGACCGAAGCAAGTGAGTCGCACAAAAAGCGATATGGTTCCCACTTCCCCTCCAATGTTGCGAAGGGAATAAGTGTCTTTCAAGGTGTACGTGATGGGCAGCGTAGTGTTGCAGTTGCAATGCATTGCACTCTGCACGGCTTCAGCCATGCCGTCCGTCATCTTCACTCTGGTCTGCCCGATGAGGTCTGGCAGAGGATTCTCCTTGGTCACATGCATAACTGTCACCGCTAGGGGATAGCGCTGAAGATTCTTTATCAGCTCAACGGGAGCCATCGGGAAGAGATGTGATTTTCCCGAGTTAAAGCTTCCATCTTCCTCAAGCTCTTGGTGCTGGTCGATTTCAAACCAAGGGAACTCGATGAACTTCACTCGGACTCTGATAGGCTCCTCTTCTGTTCCAATTGATTCGTCGTTCAGCTTGATATTGTCTACGAGAATCTCGAGAAGAAAAAGCTGTTCGACTTGAGCCATTTTGCTGATGGGAAGTCAGCGTGACAGCGAAATCGATAAACACTTGTAAATTTTGGAATAGGAAGCCGAAAGGTTTTTAAATGTACATTTAACTGGAAATTTTGGAAAACGCAACCGAAAATGTATACGACGAAAACAATTAAACAATTGCCTCTTGTTTTGGCGATTTCTTCTTTAATGTTTCTCTGTCTTGAGCACTGCAGTCTTGATCATTACGTGAAATGGGCTGCTTATTTCGGCTATTTCACCTTGTCCTTTTGTTAGGATACCTGTTGCTGCCATGCATGCTAAGCTCAACTTGAGTCATCCCACGAGGACCCATTATCATGATCTATGACCAGTTACTGGCCATGTCGCCGAGACTCTGGAATTGGTGAGCGATGACAATCCGGGTCTGTAGCCACCTGTTATCGTGAAGATCAGGTAACCTTGCTACAACTTTTGGGACATCGGCTGATGAAGTTTCTAGTCTGATCGTCTCAATTGGGTCGGCAACGTCATCGAGAAAAATAGCTCAAGAAAAGCTGTAAGAAAACAGCAAGGGCACAAAAAGTGGTATACGGCATTAAATAGGTTATCTATGAACCAGATAATAGTTGCCTACGTTAGATGGGGTGTTTGGAGTCACCATAAAGTTGTTAATTGCTTCATTGCTTGATGGTTAGGGTGCTAAATCATGCAGTAAAATTGTGTGTTTTAGAATATATTTATGTAATCTGTGCAGCACCCACGATGAGAAATGATGAACATCATGGGTTGTTTAGTTTTTTTGTTGTCTAGCAAGCCTGCGCAGAAATGTCACTGGAAATCGATCTCATTGTTATTCCAACGCAATTGCTTCATTTTCCTCCTCACTATTTACAGACTTGATTCAATCATGTGCACAGAAGAAACCATGATTTTTCCATTGCAATTTATTGAAGATCTTCACCGTGATAAACGACAATGGTCAGGTTTCAATATCGCGAGCTCCGCCGATATTTTGTTAATATTCCAGACAGACTTTTCCCACTTTTTGTCAATCTCCCAGCATCGCCAATAAATTAAAAGCTTCGTTTGCTGGTGATCCATTACCGTATGTTCAATTTCATTCAGTTTAAAAACATTTTCATTGGTTGTGAATGCAATACATTAGGAAGGTTCTCATAAATACGCTCAAAAAGCGTAAGAGAGAGACAAGAAAAACTTGGTATTAATGAGATCAGTGGGTTTTAATTTATTGCCTGTGTATCACCAAATTAATTTCCAGCCCGTGGAACTGGCGAATCCGCCCATACCTAGCCGCAATCACCCATCTATACATTACGCCGAACTGTGCATCAACAAGAATGCAGAGAATGCTTTTGCCAATGCAGATGCGATCCATTTCCAGCGTTGATAAAGATTAAAATGAACACGAAAAGCATTCCCATAGAGTGTCCTCGAGAGGTTTTTGATTTCTTTCAAAACGTTATTTTAATTGGGAACATATTCATGTGGTCAATTAGGTGCACCGACGAGCCGAAATCAAGAAGTTCACTGGGCAAAAGGACACACGTAATTTTTTTTTTCTTCGCAAACTTGGTCGGAATTTGGTTGTCAGCGATGCGTCCGAAACAACGGAATACATTTCTCTCGAAACTGGCAATTAGGCGACGCCAATTGAAGTGGACCCCTTGTTTTCCAGCCACTGAACATTTTTAAAAGAAATATTTTAATGAGGTTACATTTTTCGATGAAAACTTTTTCAATGGCATTTTTCTCGGACGAGATGGAATTTCTATTAGCTGTCCGCTAGCAAAGCATACACAAGAGCACTGGCCAGTTTATGCTTAGGTATCATTTCTTTCGGAATTGTTAATTGGGAAGACGTTGGTCGCATTTAAATCATGTGTCTGTCCATCTCTCTCTGATTTCCTTCGGTTGTAGCCAGTAGTTCGCCTTGGCGGCCAATCTTCAGTCAATCGTTGACAATAGCGATCTTTGCTCGATGTCATCAATGAATCCGTCGTGCAATTATTTTATTAGAAACCAAACTAAATTAGTGCTGTGAGTTGTGCGAATTGCTGGAAAGAAAACCATGGGAATCCAATACAAAAATAAAGCTCGAGTTTTGTACAGTGATTCTTTACATACCTACTGTCGATACAGAAAACTCACTTTCATTGCATGATTTTCCTTTTGGCAAAAAGCGATTGATCCACTGCCAAGAAATATGCCTGTGATTGGCATCCTGCTAATTTGCTCGGCGATACTCCAAGATGTGTCATTCAAGATTCCAAAGGTAGAACAAAACCCGTTTTCCAAATTCGGTCGATTGGATTCGTCACTTGATCGATCGGTAATTGATAACATTGGCACAAGGAACGTTTATTTAACCAGCCTAGACGATCGGAGGTGGCGACGACTGGAACCAAATCTCTTATTTTTGCTCTCATAAAACCACCGCCCGGACGCAAGGAATTTCTTTTTTCAACGTAGATTGCGTCAAAACCGTTTCATCGCAGGACCTCCCAAGTCCACAGCTCTGTTATTAAAAGTGCATCAAGCAAAAGAAATGACAGCAGGAGTGTCTAACGCTTACTGAAATCTCGTTTGTCAATTACTCTAATTACAAGTCTAGTTCTCGTCAGAAGACTATTACATAAATTGACAGTGTTTATGAGACCCACAATCATGTGTCCCCACCTGTGCCATTCGTTTGCAGCAAGCGTGTTTAGAGTTTGTCTATCATTACCTATATCTCACATGGCTTTGGGCAATACCATTGGTCCAAGCTCGGCACGCACTCTACAAGGCGTCGCCACGCTCGAATTTGGCAGAAAGTAAATTCTTGATTAATTGGCAAAACGTGAGAACAAGAGTTGGTTGATGATTACTTGGCCATTGACAGAAATCGGTACACGCTGAGATTTATTTGATTGGCATTGCCGGTTGTACGTTTGTAGGTTAACGATACCTACGTTTTGAAACACTAAATTGCCAAGGGCGCGCTTGTGGCGAAAGGCCCAAGGGCCAAACTAGAAAATGTTCGAATATCGAACGTTTATCTATCTCATCACAGACACTTTTTTCAAATGTCTGGTCTTGGTCTGGTCCATACTGGACTGAGTTGCTTCTGGATTTCACACGTGGCCCTTTTAGACGTATTTCAATTATTTTGTGATTATCCATAGAGGTGCCGGTTTTTTACGTTTCAAAATAACCCATTCGTTTCGCAGAACATTTAAATTAATTTCAAACTAATTATTGTCAGGGAAAACAGCTTCCTTTCTAATGATTCTGTATTAAATCATTAAGAAACACCGATTTAGTCTAAAGCGACCGTAAAACAACAAGTTTACTTTACGAAAAAGTCCCATTCGCCTAAATGGCTACAATATTTTGCTGTGAAACTAATAAATATCGCCATTAAACACTTGGAGGTGCTTAGAGTCACGGTATTAACATAACGTTCTCGCTTCAACGATTGTTCTGCGGCTATGTGTCTGTTGAAAATAGTAGCGGACGAGTTGAGTTTGGTTGTTACCCAAGGCAACCCGCCGGTAAGCCACGGCGTGTGGTAACCGTGGTCACCTCTATCATCTCCGGCCGCCGTCGGCATCTGCCCCCGCGCCGTCCTCAACGGCCGTAGCCAGCCATTCTACATTAACGATGAATCAAATTAATTTTACACGAAGATAGTTTTACTGGATGTCTGGCTGGCAGCTATAGCGGTGCTATGCGGTTTGCGATGTATATTTTTAAACCTTATATATTTACGAGAGACATTTTTGGCTTTGAAGATCATGAAAGAGCTAGAGGTCAACGGATGGCAATTTGCATAATTGAGTCGGAGACGAAGGGTGGTCCTAGTGCGCTGTGAAGGATTGTACTTTTAGTCTTGTGACAAGAGGAATTTGTTATGTTATGATGTCAAAAAAATAATTACATATTTAATATGTCAATGCACCGCTATGACACTTATATGGTATCCTTTAGGATAATGTCCTGCTCAGTGGCGTGCTATTTTACCTCGTTCCTAATTCAAATGATTATTGTTATGCAGATTAATTGAGGAACTAAAGGTAAAACCATCCGCAGCCGGCTGACCATCTGCATCTTGGCACGCAGCGTTCAAGAAGTGAATGTTCACCAATAGGTGTAGGTGCTACAGGTGTAAATTTTCAGCGTTCAGGCTAGCCTGCAAATGAAAAGTTTCATCAAAAAGCTAGTGTTTTGTTTGTTTGGGAAGTGAGATCGTGGGGCATTCCATTAAAACGTTGGTCATTATCCCGAGCCCGGGCGCGCCGCATGGGAGCTAGAGGTAGCGGAGGCTGCAAACTCGTTAAAAGGATCGTTTTAATTGAAGGGGTTCTCTCGCTCCGAGAAAACACAGCCTCCCGAGAAACGCAACGCAGGACTTTTCCATCGCTTCGAGCGATGCAGCAGGACCAAATTGCAACAGTTCGTACAGAAGGGCATGTAGTACTTTTGACAGAATAGTATAAATCCCTAGGTTGCTACAGTTTTCCAAAATGCGTGCAATTAAAATATTCAAAATGAGTGAGCCATTCCCTTCATAGAAAAGCATACATTTCAACAAATAGCTTCATGTGAAAAGCTGTCTCTATGTTTCAAGAAATTTCAACGCCTTTTTTTCTTGAATATTTGACTTATGCCATGCACGTGAGCAAAAGAAATATATATATTTTTTTTTACCGTACAAGTGCAATATGGCGAAAGTATAAATAATCTGACCTCGGACTATCATAGCTTGTAAATTCTAACGCAGTGTCTCGATTATAAAGCTGTTTATTAGACACACACTCACACCGATGTTTAAGTTTTTAGAAGTTCCAAAAGAATGCCACTTTCTTAGACTGAACTTGAATTTCCATCACGTACTGACCGAAATCAACCGGAAACAACAGTTGCTCATAAGACATTTTATTATAAAGAGTAACATCATAAATTCTTCTATTGGCATTCACGAAGCAATCATTTGATTTTAATTGTCACTATTGAAACGTTACAGAAACACAACATAAGTGATTGAAGGGATCGTAAGGCAGCTTTCACTGTATATATTGTGATTTCTTGCTATAATTCCCATGGCCCATGTCTCTGCAGCGGGCAGTCCTTACCAAGCGGACCGCGCGGAGGTGTGCGGCACAGCTCCGAGGCCTGCTCGTGTCTTCGGGCAATGTGGACTAGAGCAATCAATAGTACTGAGGTAGCACGAAACTCGTGAGGAACCCCTCCCTGCAGCAGCAGCACGCCCTCCCGGCATCGCAACCACTCTTTCAGCCCGCCGCAGGCCCAGGACTCAGCCACCGCCGCCGCCGCAGCGGCCGTCCTCGCCAAGTTCTAATCCTGGGGCCCATAAATCTTCGGCCGGCTCACGGCGAGATTGCAGAGAGCTGCGCTGACTTGTTCGCCAGTGCCCAGTGCCGAGAATACCGGCGGAATGGCGTTGGCAATGCGTATGGATTGGAATGATCGCCACTCTAAGTTAGAGTTAGGACAAACTTAGTGAGTTGAGTCTTTGCCGATGGTAGTGTTCAAAAAAAAGGATTAAGTGTTTACCCAACTTTTTTCCCCAAAACATTGATTAATTTACAAAGTAAAGATTACGAACTGGGGGAAAACTATGAAATGCTACTTAGCATTGAAATCTCAGAGAGGGAACACTTTTCTTCTGTACCTAATAATGCACCTAATAAGCTGGGGCTAGATCCTCGGAGCAGAAACCCCCACAAATGTGGTATTATAGTTGTTATCACCAGAGTAACAAAATTTGAATATCTGAAACGCAGTCAGAGATTGGCTGATTATCTTTTATCTCCGAGATTTAAACTAAAACTCGGCTTTGTGGATCCGGCTGCAGAGGATAAAGATAGAACAGTCTTTGGATAGGACATTAGGGTGCGGCTGTATTCTGATTAAATAAAATGTCGGAATGCAATTAAAATTAAACTTTGAATGCTTCAAAGCGGTTACGATAGCTTTTGAAAGCGACTCTTGTTTTATTAGCTTCAAATTAGTCAATTAACCAAGAAATAAGTTACTCCATGGATAAGGACACTCAATCGTAACGCATAATTTGTATTCGCGTTCTGTCGAGATTGCGAAAGCCATTTTCCAAATGTCTTTTCAGTTTATAAGCGCATGCTATCACTTTCGGTAAACTAATTTTAATGTTCTGTGAAACATTTTACCACAACCGATTAAGCAGGAATTAAAAGTGTTCGATTTTAGAGCCGAATTTCAGAGATATCCTGATTCAGAATCGAAGTGCTTTCATGCTACCTGTAAAGGTCGTTGCGAAATTTGACGCTCAGCTTTTGCAAGCCCATCGCAGCGATACTCCCAAACGGCAATTCAATTTCAAACGTTTCGTTGTTACTTTCCGACTCGAAAGCATTGAGTGTTTGATCTGGGATCCCTGCGGAGTGCCCCTGTGAGCGACAAATGGTGCTTTCACTAATTCTTACAAGGTTCCCGTTCCCGGTGGAGTCGTGTCGACGCAGCGGGACGTCCGACGAGGAGCACAGAGCTCTCGTAGGCGTAAGCGTCGCGAGTTGATCACCGGAATAAATCCACTTTTGACGAAACTATTCCTCGCTCTGGAGCTGATTTTTTTAACATCTCTTTGGATTTGACATTGTAACGTACCTACAAGCGTTTGGTTTCTGAGTATATATTTATTCATTTTATTGGAGTTAGTACCTATGTGAATTTTATTCAATTCGTATGTGCCTTTAAGATGTTTTATACGAGTTCTCTTTTTATTAAACCAGGTTCAAAACTTTTATGTCCAATTAGTTTGGTGTGTGCTATAACTTTGCTGCTATTGTTATTTTTTATCATCATTTCGTAATGCTTCAAGAATTCAAGCTTATTCGAATTCTCTCCAAAGAGATGTCTTTAGTTTAGTTCGACATGGACACAAAATGAACGCCGGTCGTGCGTTTTCAAAAACAATGCATGTACTTTTCCCCTGGCAGGAAATCATTGTTCATCCATTAGAACATTAACAGTTATTTGTGAATTGATATTGAAATGTCTTGACTTACAGTGATGTGGGTATTTAAATTATCTCAATTACTGCATTCAGCCTTTGGTTATGAAAATTTGAACCAATCGCCGAGAGTCATTTTAAAAACCGTGTAAGAATTTGAACTGCATTAACCGTACACATGGCTGTGTAAATTTAATTGTACTGGATTTTGTTTTTAATAACCTTCACAAAAGCTGCCTTCCAGTAGACAAAACAAGTTAATATCCCAACTTGATCGAATATTTTTAATGAAATTATGTAGGGCGTTGTTCATTTTCCCCGGCGTTCAACATTTATTTTGTTTTATACACAATTCGTTGTGTAACCAGGTTTAGTCGTTACCTTTCATACACCAACATTCAAGATTAATCCGCTTTTCGATCTCGAGTTGTTGAAACAAAAGTAAATTGATAACGATGCTTCCTTCGCAGCAGGTTTGATGGCTCATCGATCAGCGAATGATCCGCGTGAGCTCAGCTAGCCCAAGGTGGGCAATCCATCATCTGCAGAGATTTGTATGCTTCTAGGTTGAATGCGGCGAATCAAACGCAGCTTAAACTCTCAAAGAAAACATGCATGGACGTTTACCATCGCATCATTCGGCTTCATTTATTTAGGCTGGGTTCCGAGTTAATGCCCCAGAGGCTAATTGATTGAGTTATGTGCCTAAACTCCACAGAAGTTCCATGATTATTCGAGTGATTGACGCCACCAATGTATAATGAGTCCAGAGAACCAATGTCTTCGACCCAATTTTGGTGGAGTTTTTCAAGCCTAGACTTAAACGGGGGGAAAGCTCGAGTTATCAAATATATTTTGACGTAATGGGTGAGCTGGGAACCGAATTTGAGAGTTGAATGTGCGTTTTCTAGTAAAAGTCTTCGACAAAATATGGATACATCTGAGAAAGAGCAATTACTTTCGGGCGCTTTAATTTGACACCTTACTTTTGATATCAATATTTTCTTTTGCTTATCGTTTAGTGCTTATTTAGTACTGATTTGTGCTGCCCTTAAAATGGATTGTGCTTAATCCCTCGCCGAGATAACTTCATTTCTAAACAGGAGGAAAAATTGACGGCCCATTGCTTTTGAGTTCACACATGAATCCAACGTTTTTCGAATACTGGTATTTCAGAATTTTTGGTAAAATTTCGGCAAAATGTTATACAAGCACACGGAATGTTTCTTTGTACCAATTGCACCAGCTATGCTAGCACCATTAAAAAACTGTTTTTCTACAACGAAGTGCACAGAACAAAGCCGTAAAGATAAATCGAAATAATTGTCTGGTGTCATTCTCTCGTGATCACACGTTACATGTGGCGAGAAATAAAAAACGACAAAGTAAAGAACATACACTAATGTAGCTTGTGATTAATTAACTGTTAATCTTAGCTAACGGTAGATAAAAGAGCTTCTTAAATTAACCATGCGTCAATTAAGTACAAAGGACGAGCGAAATAAAATATGCACAGTAACTTTGTATAGCGGGTGTACCCAGCTTCGGCTAATCACGACACAGACGTTGGTGCATTACCTGATTGCCGATACGGGCAAATGCTTGGCGAGATGTCAGTAATTGTAAAAATAACTGTACTCTTTTAGATTGAATTACTTTACAGCTGATTCATTAATGGTGGTAGGTCCATCGAACATGCCTTTCTCATGAGCATGCTTGGAAATTGTTTTCCTATTTTCTCAGGAAAACACAGTTTTAAGAGTAATTTATGATTTAAACACATCTGCATCAATTCGATTGCATATTGGTAAAAGTTTTTGCTAAAAGTAATGTTTGCAAAATTACTTCTAAGAGCTCTACTTCCTGCTGAACATTAAAAACTATTTTATTGATGAGCAATAAAAGATATTTTTGTCCATGCATGACAGAGACTACTACTTCGAGACTTTGTGAACTAGACTTTGCAATGAACGTTCACAGATAATGAGGAATAAGTTAATACAAACAAATTCAGAGATATCACGCGAACGACAAGAAATTCGAAAACACGTTGTGGTGTGTACCGGAAATGACCAGCGGTTGCATCTTCCACGCATCTCGGCCCCTGCATCTTCGGCTCGGGTCGAGCCGTCGGCCGGGCAGCGGCGGGCTACGAACTCGGTCCAACTCCGGGTCACAGTGTAAGGTGCTGGTCGACTGATGCAGCCCCGGGCCATTTCCTGATGCCAAAGCGTTCGCAGCGCGACTGCACTCGTCACACCGGTCGCAGCTCACATTACTTGAAATTAATTACTAATCAACTCCTCTGTTAATCACGACAGAACCCTCGGCTCCCTTAGGGCAGCAACTGTCATTTATAGCAACGCCTGTTTGCGACGGTTAAACGTAGTTTTGGTGGAGTATTATAAAGAAATTGTCGTTGTTCTTGTTTTATCTGCTTTACATAAATGTACTAAACGTACTTAATTGTACATATCGTATTGCAGCATGCACATGTGTACTTGCTGATAAATGTTCCAAGAAAGGTGTGCAAATTTCACGATGATTGCTATTTATTACAGTGAAATTAAAACGCAAAAGAGAAAGACCGGAAAATGTTCACATTGTATAAACTCAGAATCTCTAAGTGCCTATAAATCCGCATTACATTGTAGTATAGGTAATGCCACATCCAGAACCGTTAAGTTATTAATCTTGTCCACACAAATTGTAGTACACAACTATGCCAATCAGGCAATCAATCACGGACATGATAAATATCACACAATCTCTAATTATTATGACTCAGAAAACCTACCTACCACTCTCTTAAATGTACCTGTAGCTAAGCGCACATAACAAGCGAAATTCTCTCACGATAGTACTCTTGATTGTTGGGGCCTAGGAAGCTTTGCCACCGACCTAAGCTCCTTCTGCTAGCGTCTTCGTCGTCGTCGTCGTCTTGTGCATTTCCCTACTTGGCATATCTCCGTATAAAATAAAGCTGCAGCCTTCGCGGCGTCTCGCCAGCCAATAGCATCTTGATGTTCCTATTAATAAGGAGTGCGCTAGGCGTGTTTTCTTGCCAATGATGAAACAATGCGGCAAACGATCTGCTCTGGTCTCGCGCAATTACAGCACTTGGCAATCGGTCTCGGGACTCCGAGTTGGGGGAGGTATCGGACAACGGTACGGGGCGATATCGTGCTGTCGTTCGGCCGGTAACGAGCGAGGGAACTGGAGGAGTGGATGGATTGGATGGATATGAAAGAAGAGGTGTTTTCGACTGAGTGTTGGCATGCAGCAGTGATTCGAATTATTCTGTAAGTCAATGGCTATGGATTTAAAGTGATGTAATGGTACGGCAAGAGCTGGTTTTTGAGAAAAGAAAATGAGTGCGAATGGCAAAAATGTGTTCTGGAAGACTAATTTACAATGCACTAGCGCAATTAGCGTGAATCTTATGATTTTTGTGAAGTAAACGGACTTTAGAATTAAAAACACTTTAACACCAGAAATATTTTTTCCCCACCTCTGTGATAATTTTTGTGGTCATGCCTTATGAGAGCAAACCTCTGTAAAAATCCTCTAAAGTCATTTTACGCAACCTTTTAGAGCCTTTATAAGCTTTCGAATAATACATACAATCGCAAACTCTGTAAATCTAGTCCTTATAAATTATTTTAGAAAATATAAGACTCGCTTTTTTACACAAAAAAATAGAGTGGGAGTTGAAATGAGAGGAAAAAGCGCGAAGGTGCGCTGAATTTTAAATATCGATAGCAGTTGAAATTTAACAAGCAGTAGAATATTTGGTTTAGACGTGAGGATCACGTATGCCGTGCCTGCATCACGATCTGGCGATTAACTTGGAAGGCGGTGGTGGTTCATGGAAGATGGCCATGCAGCCAGATCGGCCAGATCTGCCAGATGTGCGCAAAAACAAGACCAATCTTGGTTATATTATTATTAGGTGTGTGTGTTCTGGATGATTTTGACAGCTTAGTTCCATCTTTCACTCGACATGGGTTAGATGGTGAACTGGAAGTCGCACAAAATGGCGTCGATAGCCACCAGGTTTATCCACTACACAAATATAAATCTACGTCAGATGAATCAGCGGGTGATTTTGATGCCATATAATATGCTGTTTGTAGTTCAAATCGCCGATTGGTTTTTTTCATTGACACTACCGACGTGGCTGTTGTTTCTGAATTATGATTTTTATTCCTGATGACCATGACATTCTTTTTTGAGTTTTTAGTTCTGCCCTTAAAATGTTTGAAAACATCATAGTTTGCCTTTCCTAACAGATATGATTGAGAAGTCAAAAGTCGGGAGTGAATTCCGTGCGTTGATATCTACAGATCTGCAAATATTCCCAAAATCATTCAATGCGTGAAACCAAAATGCACCTTTACACCTATGCAATATGCTTATGCAATCGAATTCACAGCTATTTATAAGTTCAATGCGTCGATTGCCAAATCAATAAATCTTCTACTTGTTTAGTTTTTATCAGAAACGGTTTACGATGGGCATGAATAAAAAGGAGCGCGTTGGTTCACGAAAATGACCTCAGTACCGCTAGATGGAAGAAGAGTATGATTAAAACTCTATCATTGACATGGGAACGCTGCAGATAGGAAGGCAGAGCATCCATCAGATATCGTAACGGAATTACAGGTAAAATAGGTAGATAGGCTATAACATCAGTAGCTATACTTGTGCTAAAAAGTCGTAGAAATGTGTATAAACAAAACAGGTACTACTGCCTATAGAATTCTCACGCATTTTTAATTCACTGTAGAAATAATCTTTTTTTCACGTTAGGAGTATGTAAAGCCTGAATGTTGATTGTGGTTGATGAGTACATGAAAATAAGTATAGGTACAAAATCAAAGGAAGATCAATCGTTTGGAAAGTATCTCAAATCTAAACACAATTCTGTGGATTTGAGTTTCTGATTGACAGCAGGAAGTTTTCGCTCTGCAGAAGAATTTCACCACAAATTACGCCTGTGTGTGTGTTTTTTTCATATTTAAACTGTTGAAACAATTATTATAGGTCTACGCAGTTACCTCAAGCAGCGGCCCTGTTGTAATTACCTTGGCCACAAACCGCACAGCTTCAGACATACATTTAAGTTCATATCTTTGAAAGTTTGGATCGCTTTATAACCGTAGCTGCTTTCTATTCGGTCTCTTACCGGGTGTAGTAAACAAATAATTAAACATCTCGATATAAGAAACTGACCTAACGAAAGATTATTGAGTTGGAGGAACGCCATGAGATTAGAACTTGGAACGTCAATGATTATAGCTTTTGTTACCGATAAAATTACCATTATATGCCAGATGTGCTTCTAGAAAACGTGCTGTATAAATTTCAAGCAAAATTTTTCAAACTTGTATCACAGTATTTTAAATTCCTCCAAAGCTAGAATCATTTTCATCCGAATGTATTGTTTAGAATCACTTTGAACATAATTCTGTATGGATTAAAACTTTAATAAATGTGATTTGTATCGAGCTTCTGAATTTCTGAAAGGCCTGAAACTATAGAAGCATTTAATTTAAATAAACTATATGTTATTACTGAAAATTATACGCTGAGCATCGAAGCCCGGGGATATACAATACTAACATACATTTTAGAACCATGAATGGACCCGTTTCCAGTGATTCTTGATACAATTTTATAGCAACTCGTTAATTTATGTGTTTTTTTTTATTATTATTAATTTACGCTTTTTCTCCGTTTGAAATTCGTTTTATGGCCAAAATAAATTGGGACTTCCATTGCCATTGCATCCACGATGGCTCAAACATCTTCAGGCCTGAGATTGATTAGACATAAATCACAAATTTGGCATTAGATGACACATTGCTAAATGGTCTCAATCAAACCCATCAACACCAACAATAAAATAAGTTTCCTTTTAACACTAGTATAGACTTTTAGCTTGAGCGTATTTATATGAATTCATGCCAGCATAATTAACAATCATTAATCACTCTCCAAAGAACATGGCTGCTTGCACGCGTCATTGGTCCGGCACGTTCCTCCTGCTATCGGCCACCTTTTGTCCTGAAGTGACAACACCAAGCTGATCCAATTCATTCTTCACGCTATTCATCTCTCACGGTGCTAACAAACACGTCTTAAGCATGTGTGCTGGCGGCCTTATTCAAGCTAATTGTTTCGTCACATTGGACTAATATGGCAAGAGCGGCCTTTTGTCGATCGACATCTAAAACATCCCGAAGACTTCTTTCTTTTCGCTATCCAAAACAACCTGTCCTTATAGAGTAAATTCAAGCGTTTCCTTCAAAATCAGCCTATGTAATTACGTGTAGGGTCTCTTTAGAGCTGATGGTATTCTCACTGCATAAACTGAAAGAATTATGAACTGTTTATAGCTTCTGAAACGTGGAGTTGATATCCAAAGCACAGGAGAGATATTAATACGTGTTATTCAGAACTTCCTCCTCATGAATCTGTCGTAGCCGAGCACGGGAAGTCTATATCATCGGGAGCAGTTGGAATGCGTGGAGCATTTCCTCTGGCAGGTTTGATGGGGTCTTGCCGGCAGGGCAAGTTGCTTGAGTTCATTCGTTCGGTTTGGGTTTGGACATCAGAGTTTGTCGACAGAAATACATCGAAATTAAACAAGAAACTCGTTTTTTGGATGGATTAACAACGTTGCAAAGGGAGATATGATCTCATTTCCGCAACTCATCAGTGGAAACTGGAGAATTCAAGTGCAACTTTGACGTAAAATGAAGTTTCTGTTGGCGTTGAGGTGCCTCGCGCGGCCTTCGCATCCAGCGTTGAAATCTCCCTATAAATACCTTTACGCTTACAGCTTTAAATACGCCGTTCGCTGGAATATAATCTAATTAGTTCCTTTAACAAACTTATCTCCGTTAGCAATCAAAGCACATAATAAAATTATAAAACATTAATTACCGACAGTTAAATAGCTGATCGCAGATAATTCGGTTCATAGTGAGACAAATAAAATATTTCACTCTTATCCATCGAGATCAATCATTGTGATACGATGACTTTCCTAGAAGTATGGCGTGTTGGCTTAATTAACAATTGAGTATATGACCCAACGTTGGTGACTTCTCTGCAACTCTACCTCTGACGCATCTGTATCGACTATCGATGAGCATAACATGCAAAATGGAATAAATAAAGCAATAATATTTTTTCTATATTAAAATAAAGAAAATATCAGACGACTCACCGTTAAAAAATCTTATCGATAATAACGTATCTTAAACAATAATAACAAAATTCAATAAACCCTTTTTAAACCATAGACGATTATTATAAAAGACACAAAAAGTCATCGATGACGACAAAAAAATACTATCGATTCTTCGGAACAGCTTACAACCTACATTTTCACAGAATTCACCGAATTTTCCTGATACTATTTATCCTGTGACGCAAGCCCGAACACCAAGCTTAGCGTTGATAAGATAATAAAAATGTTTGCTCGAAGGCTAGTACCTGCAATTGACCTGCGGGCCAAGGTGAGCCTCTGGCCGCTGCCACGCCTCGCCGCTAGCGAGCCATGGGTAGTGCTGCGCCGCTGCGCACGGATTAAGTCCCTCGCGGCACCGCACTAAGACCACCTGAAACAAGTTCACATTTTCAACGGTCAAAAAGCGCCTTTAGATATACACCAACCACAACGAGCTGCCATGGGTTGTTATAACACTCGCGCCTTAAGCACCTGTGTAAATGAGACAGAAATTAAGAGTAGTCTTAAAGCTGTTATCATAAAATAGGAAAGAAACGGGAGGTAAAATGAGAATTGGCTTCAATTATGTTTCTTTTCGTTTTTATCAGTGTTTTGATAGACAAGGCACTTATTTGTTTAGAAATATACATTATTTTACAATGTGGAATTCAACCCTGCTCACATTCCCTGTGGTAATAGCCATTAGCTGTTTACTGGGTGCATGCATTGCATTTCTTCTTCAGCATGCTTTACGGCCCAACCACGACCCATCTGAAGCACACGGCTCGGATGCCATTAGCTCTGAACTTTCAACTATCCATAATTTCATCATTAATATCTATCTAGGATAATCTAAATATTGAAAATTACTGTATTTTCGCGAATCGTTTGATAAGGATCGTCACGTTCTCGTATCGGAGTCATGCGTCACAGTTTCGCAAGTACTGGCTTGGCAATTGCTGGCCCCGACAATTGGTGCACTTCATTGTTTTTCTATCACGAGATTCTGTGCGCCCGAAATCGGTCGTAAATTAAGTTGCCAATCGATAGGCGGTTTCCATAAACATCGTGTTTTCCTATTGCAATTTGTTGCGACCTAAGGAAGCGAAATAGTTATATCTTATCAGAATAAATTCCTTCAATTAAAGCGATTGACTGAGAAAAACAAACTGTTGTAAAATAATATTTTTTACCTTTTAAGAAATTTAACATATATGAATCACTAGGTGGTGGCTCTCACTAGATTACTTCCGCAAACTGTATACTGCAATTATTATTGAAATTTTATTGTGTAAGGTAGAGATATTTGTTTGAAATGAAGTCACAACTTTATCGAACAGAATTCAAATGAGCATACACCAGAAGTTGCACGATTTTGTATCAAGTTATTGGCAAAAAGCGCAATCGCCCGTTGTTATTCGTGCGGTAGCCATTGTTTGAAAACCAACTAGCCGTTCATTGCGAGGCTAATTAAAAGCGAGGAAACCGAGTCAAATAAACAACACAACAGTTGCATAATGTGCTCGGCAAAATTGTTCACAATCCAACATTTTTACTGCCACTTTCCTAATCGTATTGCATGAGATTGAAAGCTACCAGGATCACTAATGGCCCTTAAAATGACTGTCGGCAACAGGTGAATTTCTAGCGTGTTCAAGACTCCAGTGTTTTTTTTTTTTTTTTCTTGAAAGACACGAAAACGGTTGGGGTTGATAAGAACACGAAATACCATGTGCGTGTGTTTTATATAGTTTTCCAAAGACAGGGTGCTCTGCGATTAACGATTACTGATAGCTAAGCGAAAAGGTTCATAAGCTTTGAAATTCGTTCTTGCCCTTTTTTTTAAACCAAGCAGATGTCCTATAATTCTATGCAGCTATGTCAAATTCGATAATTAGAACCGTTCTTTTAGTGGAAAGAAAATTGATTTTTTATTTCATGTGTTCATATAAGTCTTGAAATTATTTATTAGCACAACACGAAAAATAGAAGGACACGTAATAGGCAAAGAAGATTTCATCACTATGCTCCCCAAAAGTGTTCCCGTTTGGAATCGATTCCCCAAAGGTAAACACATTTTAAGAGGGAATAAGTGCCTGCCAGTTACAGGCATTCGCAGTTTGCAGTAGCATTTGTAGCTTTATTATTAGACTTGACTATTATTTCCTGAGTAGTTTTGGTACTGGTACCTCCCGTAGTTAAAGAAAGTTTAATAAAAAATCGCCTTACATGATCTTACACTCGCCATTATTAAAATGCTTTGATGCATCTATAAAAAAACGCATATTTTTGTGGGAGGTTGCACTTTGCACCAGATGCATCGTGTTACATTCTCTTTTGCAGTAGGAAGGAAGGGTGCTTTAAAAACCTTGTTTTCATATAGACAGCTCCCACGATAGATTTTCTTTTTCAACCAAAGTTCACAGGAACTAACCACAATTTACATGGGTCGTAATGATTTAAATTTTAAATAGAGTGGAACTTTACATTGAAACAATCAACAGTTTCGTGTATTTAGCTGCAGTACCATGTCCAAAAACTCCCGAGCGTTGATTGGTATTCAAGCACCGTTACTTTGCTTCTGAAATCTTATTACTTGCCATTCAATTGATTGTCATCATTCTTGTGGTTTTGGTATTAGAAAGGCAACGCAAACCACAATATTGTGCAAAATGCCATCAATTTCGCACAGCACAACGGATATTTATGTATTATTTTTTATAAGCAATACCTGCTTTGATCACCTTGAAACAAAAGGTCTCAATTCCTTAACAGACGGACGAAAACCTAGAGTGGAAAGTGCATTTTTTTCAAATATTTCTTTTCCAGTAATTATTATTTTAGTTTTTTTTTTTCTTGCAAAGGTAAGTTACATAGGTTCACCAAAGACGCTCGATATTTTTTCTTTCGTGACTCGATCTACAAATGAAAATTTGAATGAATTATCACTTTAATAGTGTGTAATACATCTGCAACGAGCACCCAGTACTTTCACAGCGGTAAAACGGACACGAATACTTTTGAAGTCCACATACCTTCATCAAAATACGTTAGTCCAACGCATCACCTAATTCTTGAACCAAACCCCAATTAAGCTAGATTTTAGCATGCACTTTCATGTCTAGACGAAAATTTTCCGCAGGCAGTGACGATCTAAGGTTGATGGTCAGTTCACTTTGATACCAAAATCCAACCATCAATGGACGAAGCAGGTACATCACGAATTAATGGTTTGTTAGCCCCATTGATAGAGCGCGCATATTTTAATCTATAGCCTTGCATCTGGACTTAACCCTGCACCTGTTTCTCGCGTGGAAGCGCTGGCCCACATTGTATTCAAATCAATAGCTTCTGAACTAATAACGTGAGAATCCTAAAGACGCGAACGGCCGACAACTTCTCGGTATGCTATGAGCGGACGGATGCCTCGAGACATGCGTGCAGTGCGAGCGCCATCTCTTTTAGATCCGTCCATACGCTGTGCGTGATCGAATCTACTCCCCATATTTTCCAAAACGTCACGGAAAAAAGTGACTTGCTCGGAGAATATTTTAAATTATTTCATATTCGATATTAATTTGATTATTTTATTGGCTCTTAAGTCTTAGCGGTCCTTGGAACGAATGCACGTACTCAGTGGCGTTCGATTAAGTGCAGGATAAAAAAGGGACCATCGGAAACCATAAGTTTGTCAGAAAAACTTTATTAAAAACATCTTACTGCTAACGGTCAATGCCAATATTAGTATCAAATAAAATAAGAAAACGCCCATCATATAAGTTTGGAAACTTAATGATAGAACTAAAAGAGTATGTATATTGTACAGTATTACCATTAAGTTTATTGCAAACCATAAAAATGCACCTCGCATCACTGACATTTTTAATTAGAAATAAAAGATATAAACCAATTAAAACATGTCGATTAGTTCACGTAACGCACTTTATTTCTTAATACTAGTACCAATTCGCTGCGATGAACACCAAGAAATCGACTCCATTTCTGCTAAGGAGTAACTCTGGAAAATATTACACCTATTCAAATCAATTCTAATCCATAAAAAAAATCTCAGCTTATTTTTGCAATCAACACGCTATCTTTTCGAGTTGAGCTAAACGAGTTTTATTGCAAGCACGAAGGATTTTACAACTTCTCTAAAATAATTTTTCTGCTGATCGATTACGGCTTAAAGCATAATCTAGCTAGTCTATATTTAGAACAAATATTTAGCTGCAGCTTCCTTAGAAGTCATTTGAACAGGCAAGAGGTCAATTTCAGAGGTCACCTACTAAACCGGGCGTGCACATGTGTTTCCTCGCTGGCCTAGCTTTTAAACTTTAAAGGTCATGCCTTTAAGGGCAGAACTGTATAGATCTGCATAGGGACGCAAAGGCCTGCATAGGACAGTACACCATAGATTTGAAATAAAAATGTGCAATAAAATAATGACTGAATCGACAGCGATCTGTAGCAACGCTCTGTGTACAATGAATTCGCGAGTTTAGTTGGAACAACGTGCCATTTTATAAAAACGCAGTCTCAACTCTCAAATGCCTGTCCCATTCGGTCATTTTTGCCAACAGCTCTATTTTGAATATCCCCTTCTCAGGCACGCGAAATAATTAATGGCCTGCACATTTTGAAGATGAGTTATATGCTCGTCCCGGTAAAAGAAACCGACCCATGTGATCCTGCCGCTGCCTCCCGGGGAGGTCATCCTGCGACGGATGCACACCTCATGTTATGGTTTGGCGGTCGCCGACGATGCGGGATATGTCACCCTGCACTGATTGACTAGCAGTTGGACGCCACGTTGCGCCAGGACGAACCAGGATGGACTCAGGACCGACCAGCTTGACGGACAACGTTAATTACACGGGGAGGAGAGGCCTGTTTGCACCCGGTCATCGGTGACGACGACTCGTGGGTGCGATCCATGGGTGCGATCTTCCAACAAATTGCAGCTGAATTGGCCGACAGTCACGCGTGGTCGAAAGAGGGTGTCGAAGGGCGTGACTCGGCGCAAATGTGTCCATACGGACAGGGTGCTAATTGAATGAGCGATGGTTGCAGACGGATTTTCGGTTTCGCACACTTTTGTGTTACCTTATTTTCAAACGGGCTTGTAATAAGCTAATCGCACTACGTATGACAACACGTTTTTTAAGTTCGATGCCAATGAAAAATGGAATATGTTATCGTTGTGAAATTCGAATCGTATTGAATCACAATGACTAACGTAAGTCCTGGAAATTTTTTTCGGCGTGCGATCCATTTTGCACGCCTACATCCCAGTGATCTGCAAATTGTTCTTAGTTCTAATTTGGCGTTCCTGAGGGCCAATTATTTCCGTCAAGAGGGCCCGGTCACATCGCGTCTTTGTAATAAGCAGCGCTCTTTAGGCCCCATGGACCCGGTGTGGTGCAGCCGACGCTCTCCTCGCACCTCGCGACCGTCCACGCCTATTATTGCTGCTGGACGCAACAATTCACCGTCCTCCTCGGTCTACAATTACTAAATAAAGCACACATCATCGTCAATTGTGTAGCTGCGGCTAATCGTGACCTGGCGTTCGCGCCGGAATCCTAACAAGAGATGTCATTCCCAAGGCTGGACCGAACCGTAATTGGCGTCTACCGAATATTATATGATGGAACACAAAATAACAACCGTAGCACAATGCATGAATAATACCGCAGCAGGCATGCCGCAAGAATCTACTCATCATTAAATGACAGCTTGGTATTTCGGTGAAATATCAAAGTACACATAAAAATAATAATAAAAAAGTTTCCATTCACAATGATAGAATATTAGAGTGAAAAACGTTTTTGTATGCCTGCATTTTGACTTTGGGTGGCAATGATTTTTACCGAAACGGCCATTATTCTTGACATCCATGTTTTTACGTGATTAATGCAAACACTTGCTTCTGAGAAATGATTTTACGCGTCTACGCTCGAGAACATGTCGGTAATGCTCACTGGCCTCACCTCTGCGTTTTTCACAAACCCGGCTCCTCCACCACCGGTCGCCGGAAAATATGCCACCGAAAAGATTAAAACGTGTCTTTCCGCGTGAATACAGCTCATGGGCATCTATCAATAAACTAATTCATTCTTTCAGCACTAATGCATTGAATTTAAGGCATGATTTCATCGGCTCAGCGATATGTAAAGCGTTTGTGGAGATATTCAAGCAAGCATGGCTGATTTGATCTGGATTATGGGCAGTGAAGCATTGTTGGTCGTCCTTTACACCTGAGATCGAGGCGTGAAGATGGGCCGAGGGTTGGTGGTACTAGGCAGTAGGAGGACCCCCCAAAAAGTACACAATCACCTTGCTTAACGATGACGCTCGGCAGTCAACAGGTACGTCCAGTCATTATCTAACGCCGCGCCAGGTAAACGCGGACAGTCTTATTCACAAAAATGTCACTTTCAATTTCTTACACCGAATTAATTTTGATTGCTGTTCGTTTTTGTGCAGTCAAATGTTGTGAAATGTGAAAAATGATTCGCAATTTGCAGTTTTGCATGTTCGCTGCTTGGTTTGGTGGCTGCTCGTTAGTCTAGCGTGCATGTAGCAAAGCAACAAGCGCGCGAAGAATGTTTTATAAGCTTTGCGATTTGATCGGCAAGGCTGTAAAATAGTTTATAGTCATGGTTTTCAGAAGATAAATCTAAGAAGAACCAACAGAAAATTCTTTCGGCGAGGCTTGGCTGAAAGCAAGGCAATGTCAGCTTCCATTTTCTGTCGTAAGTGGATCTGTATCATGCATTTTTATGGAAGAGATCATTGATTTTGATGATGAAGTTATTAAGTTACCTATAAAAAAGTAGCTGAAAAATATTTTAAAATGAAAGTAAGTTATGTTACCGCAAAGGCTTATTAAAAATTGTTCCGCGAATCTACGGATTAAAATGTAATATAATTGGCAACTATAGTGCCGGATCTTGGACACGTAGTTTTAAGTGTAAGGTAAGATTAATTACCAGATGAGTATGATTATAATGTAATATACATTAGAGCATTATTACTATTAAAAACGTATAAAAGTGTTAATATATTGAGCCACATCGCGGCAATTGGCAAGTAATTTCACCACACTTGCGACTCGTATGGGAACATCACTGAAAACTCGCCGGGTACAAATCAGCCCATTAAAAGTTAATCTACTTAGAGTAAGTACAAGGTATGTTGCTTATTACTCGTCCAAGTCCTAACCGGATCATTGATTTATTGATGCAAGCATCGAGTATCATAGTGCCATATGTTAAACGTGGTCAAGCATTTCGCGCAGCAGCAGCTATCGCCTGCACCCATCTGCATCGGCATCCAACAGGTTATTAACGTGCGGTCGAGGAGCCGAAAATCGGAATTAACAGAAAATGAAATGAGCGGCATGTTATAATACGAAATATAAAAAGAGATATAAAAATAAACTGGTAGTTTTCAAGGTGGTTGCTGGTGAAATGAATGTGCAGAGATTCAATGCACCAGCTCGACGAATCACAGCACTCTCCTAATTAACTTCTTATTTGCTCGCTGGCTGGCTACAGCTCGTTCGGCATCTACGCAAGGATGCTATCTCGCGGCGACTTCAGATTCCTCGACGGAAGACTGGCCAACAATGCAGCTAGAAAACAACTCACCATCGGCCAGTCAGGGGTGACAATATAAAGCTTGTCTCACGAGTTAGCGCTACGTTACCAATACGCATAACACTGGAATTTGTGATTTGAGTTAATTGTCCATCCATGAATTGATACCACGTGAGACATTCTGTATTGAACTAATGAAATAAAAGAGCGTGTTTGCTGTGAGTCACAATCAGATAGTTGTGTCTGGTGGCACCACATCTTCTCTTGGCGCTTGCAGATTCATCTGGCGTACACGATGTTTAATTGAGAATCCACTATTGCTGTTGTCGATCGCTCTTCAAAATCTGGTCAAACGCGCTGAGGAGATGCTTTCTGCATTACGTTGCATGTGAAAAGCAAAGCATTAGCTTGAATCGGTTCGCTATGGTGACAAAGAGTATCAGGATCTGCATGGTTTCCCGGAGTAGCCAGCCATTCAACTCGCAAGATTTCAAGAAAAATATTACTTTGGTAGAATATTTTCTTTTGCGCGATGGACTGTAAGTTATTGACCGTGGATAAAGACAGACATTGACGACGTTGGAAATGGGAAAAAACTTTAATTGATAGTATTTTCCAGTGGTTAATACCAATTAAAAAAAAGTGTCACAAATACAGAGCGGCTGTGACCATCAGAAGCATAGCATGATGACACAAAAATGTTAATAGTATTTAAAAGTTCATAATCCTTGCATTCTCTTACAGAACGATCCTTACATTTTCTTTATGAGTAATCTTCTGTTAAAAATCGTCCTCGTATGGAAATCCAAATCGCAGCTTGGAACGCAGGGTAATAAACAGTGAATTCCCTCGCGTGTAATTGTAAACGCGCTCGCATTGCATACATTTCAGCGCGATAATCTAGCTAGGCGCTACAACGTGCTTTTACAATGGTTGCAGTGTCGTGGGTGTAACAATGAATTTTGCAACACCATCCTGGAATGAGATATATTACACATTGGAAGTCCCTGTCTGGTTGTTAAGCGTGAACCAATAATTGGCTGGTGCTAGGCCGCGACAGTGTAGCTGCACAGCGCTGCCCTCGCACGGTAACCTGATAAGGAACTACGTGCACAAAGCTTATTGTTGTACGTTGTAATGCATATCTTATTGTAAATGTGAGAAAACCGTTTTACAACATGACACTTATAGACAGATTTTGTAAAAAAAACGACAAAAAAAAACCGCTTCACGGTTTTGAAAATTGAAAATCAAAGATGTTTTACGTTTTAAATGTAAGATGTTTCTACTGGGACTGCGCAAAAGTTCACACGCGATTTCTGAGTCTATATTTAATAATTAGTGCAGTGTAACAAGGAGTGCATTGCACAAAACAAGTTGGCCCAGACCTAGACAGCTTTTTGCTGGCAATTCGACTGCAAATCTATGCTGTGAGTGTAATAACATGAAATATCCTCTCTAAAGCTAATAACACTTATTGAGACTGGAATCAATTTTTCTATCCGCTCCACTCTACGAGTTTTCTACTCTTTAGAAGTGTGCACCGACCGAGAATCTTCGTCCATGGTCTCTGAGCATGCCATACCCGGCACAGGAGAGTGATATCTCCTAAGAGCAACACGAAGATCGCTCCTGCTGCAGTCAGATTAAGGCAGCAGCCGCAAGAAAACAGGACAAAACAAAAAGACGAACAAAAAAATGCTTGCGCTTTTTAAACCGCAAAACTATTAATGTTCTCCTGGCACGGAACTTGAGACGAGATAAATTCGTGCAGTTCGATGCTGTAGCATTTCCCAAGCATTGGGTGATCAACCTCTCTCTCCCTGCGCCTTGTAGGTGCACTGCCTATGCGCGGGACAGGACACTATCGTCTTGCATCGAACAATTCCTCGAAAAGATCAGGCTTCAGACACTGAGATGGTCGGTACACCTGAGAATATGCAATGGAAGCAATTACGCAACGTGTTTATTAATGATTTAATGCTGGAAGGGCGTGGGTAAGACCATAGTCTTGAACTTCTGGCTGTAGTCGTGAATCAGTTCTCATAAAAATGAAGTAAAGTAAAATACATATTTTTAAACATATAGTGATTTTGATTTTTGTAAATCATAATAAAGAAAGCGAGTAATTTTTGGTGACCGTTGCTTGTTTGGTTTCAGAGCTTGGGTCGACCGGCGAAGATCCACGCTAACTGCATTCAATGGATTATGAGCGTGAAAGGTACAGATAAATTAGAAAAATAATCAACTCTTTTATTATTGACAGATTTCAATGAAAACGAGGATGGTCAGGGTTGTCATGTTCCAAAGACTAACTATAAAAGATGGATTCCCAAGATGATGTAAAATAATGTCACAGAGACGTTGAAAATAACCTTCGGATATTCCGTCGGATACAATCAGTCTTCATTACTCTTTGAGTGTACTTGCTCAGAATAAGAAACTTGTCAATCAAACGAACGAGATGTAACGAGCAGTACTTTCCGGGATAATTGTCGTATTACGCAAGTTGTTTGTGTACTAATCATCCCTTATAAGGGTTGGAATCTTTATGTGTTCCGTAGAAGTCATGAAGTTGCAATGCTACTCCAAAGATTCTGGACGAATTGTCTTCATCATAGCATGAGTAGGTATAGACACGAGAAAAAAGTGTTTCGTCTGATATGATTTGTCTTGATAATAGATCTTGTTTTGACATACCTATTAAATGGTTTGTAAGCGTAACAATGATCTTTACATAATTTTGAAATTAAATATAAATACTTTATTTTTACCATTTTTCAATGAAAACCACAATTCCGCCACCAGTTCCCACCAGATACGCTCAAGACTCTGCTCTTACGGATCAATACAAAAAAAAAAGGAATCCAATCCTGTAAAATCAATGCTAATGATATAGTTAAAACAAATGTAGGTGAGCTTCAATGTAAATCTGCTGTCCACGCAAAACAAGGAAGTATTTTCCCAACCCGTTGTCGTTACAGCACGGACATGAAGACTGATCAAATGTAGCCAAGTACTGACTAGGTACAGTAGCTCTGTGCACCGGTGTACGCGTTATTATCCTTCATTCTCGCTAGCTAGACTTAAAAGCGAGGTGGCCACATTACGGTGACGTTGATGTGACAGCTCTTCTTGGGCGTTGTCATCTGGAATGAAATTAATGTCCTCCACAGAATGAGCGGTGCATTGAAGACGACCGCACACTTGCACTCTGCTCAGTGCATCGTTATAATAATGCACTTGATTAAACATTGGTGGACGAAACAGTTGTTATTTTGATGTGAGACACAGGTCTGCTTGGCACAAAATGGCGACACTTTTATCTTTTGGTAATATTGACTCAAATGGAGAATAGGTACAAAGTTTTTTAGGTGTTTGTTTTTTTAATCTCACGATTATACCATGGAAGGCTATTGACAACTTTTATAACAACAGAGGTAATTCGTTTTTTTCATTCACAATGGTACATACTCCAAAAAAATTGAGAAATCTTTTAGACAAATATGCAATTCACGTACTCAAGTCGCGGAGTCTTCCTGATTTCATTGAGTGTATTGAAAATAATTATCTCTTTGCGTAAATATGAATCATTTGTTCGCAGCTTGCACGTGCAGTGTATTGGATTGGGTGCAGCTTGCAAATACACATAACGTTGCATTGCCGTTCATCTCGTTTACCTCAACGCGCAAGCGAGGTGCAATAACTTGAAAAGTACCTACGTTAAGAAATATAACCATGTCGTTTATGAATACAAATGACTAAAATCCAAGTACGTAGGTATTAGATTAGCATGGAAGTTTATGCAGACATGTGCAGCAATAATCACGATTAGATACATATCAGGATTCTTCAGATATCATTTTCATTTCATTCGAGTCTAAAAAATAGATACTAGATAGGAATAATTTATTCTCGCAGATGTTTCGGAGAAATTAATTACGCTATAGTCGAATCTACGCGACGTTGATGATAGAAACGATCGAATAAGCCCAGAAACAAAATTGAAAAGCGCTAGAATATTGTACAATTCCTTCTACAATTCCAATTCCTTACATATCCACACAAACGAAGCTGATTCCAGTACCGATCGTGGCCTACTCTCGAACAATTCTTCTAAGCACACACAGACTTTCAACATGTTACGGCGCTTTATCCTCCAACAGCAATCAGTTCTCGGGATCTTCGACAAGCGATCAATATATCGATGCCAGTCTCCATACATCGATCTGTGCGTCAGGAGCCCGGTCTTCGGCGGCCCATGATCGCCTCTTTCGACCTCCGCGGGGCTCCTCTAGGTGGGGGTGAAAGCTACGGGCTCCGGACAGACCGAAACCCACAGTCACATCGCGGGCCGATCACGGAGATACCAGCGCCGACAAAAAAGCACACCGTGCACCATTCGCCTCTCACTTTACATAAAACGTTTCGTGATGATCCGTTAAGAACAATTAGAACGCCGCCTTGTCGAATGACTCTATTTCGTGACGGGATCAGCAGGGTTATGACTTTTACATTTGCATTCATAGTTAGCCGACATCAGTGTATAGAGAGTTTGACAGCTATTACATTACCAATTATTGTTGGACATCGTCGCTGGCCAATCATTTGTTTCATCGCATAACAAGTCAATTATGATTCAGACCATGGCTTTGATGAGAGCAATATTTTTTTGCTGGGAAAGGAAGGTCTATAGCAATGAGGGAGAGGGAAAATGAAGGGGGTGGCAGATCGAGATGCATATTTGGGAATCACTTCTGAGAGAATCACTTCACAACTTCGATACACTATTTGAGTTGATAGATTTTTTTAAATTTCTCCCTAGCATACAAGCAATACAGTTGAAAAAAAACTTTGCTATGGAGATTCTCGCATTGGCAGGCGCCTGTATGCGAGTGATATGATTAAAGCGGATTAAAATGTTTTGCAGAAAGCATCAGCATGCTAGTAATTGTGATAATAATTAACACAATGAAAAGTGTATAAGTTTAAATATAATAAATTCAGGTCTGATACTAGAAGAAAAGTGGATTTCTGGTTTAATTTAGTTTAGTTTGGTTACTCTCTGCCCTTTCCAGATATCCAGAGTTTATGTTGTGCTTTGAATGTTTGAATATTTTATAAAATATCATATCTTGTGGTTTGAATGGTTTAATCCCTGATTTTGTCTTGTTTCTGATCAGAGTTCAATCTTGAGTGCATCAAGAAGGTTTAGTCACTGCCAGTAATCAGAAACATGTATAAAAGCTGCATGAAACAAGTGAATTTAAAATGCATCTTTCTGATTACTCGTGCATTTCCCCAGTGCGACGTTCGGTAATGCATCGCCGACAGAGCGCCGCGCTATCTGCAACGAATCGGTGCTCTAATAATTTCACCGCACGAAATCTCCTAACCTGAGACATTTCATATGAATGATCTACCTATTAAAACAATCGGGTTAGCGGAAAGCGATACAACAGTGCAGCAAGCTTCTACATTGATAAATTACCTATTGAGTTAATAAAGAACCTACACACACAATTGGATGTGAATGTTTGTATAATATGAGAGATAGAAGAGTCGTGACATGTTCGCTGCTTTGCATTGATACCTGCAGCGTCGTAGCGCTCGCGTAGGAGGGATTGCCGTGGATGTGATTGGGGCAACCAACAAGCTTTATACTTACTCTAATTGGTCTAATTTGTATCTGGTATGGTCAGCTACTTTTTGGTTTGTTTTATACGTTTTGTAAAATAATTGACAGAGACGTTATATAAGGTGTGGGCAATGAGGTCCAGTCACGATGTCTTATTGGATTTTACAATGTGAATTAAAGAGGAACTGAGACGCATGAGATTGCTTTAGCATCACTTTTATTAACATATAATATCTCAATATTATAATTATTTCAATTTACAGATGTTGAAAAAAATAACTGAACTGAAATTTAATTGCGAAATGTAGGCAACTTCGTTACTTTATGGTATGGCAGAGAAGAAATTAACATTTTCTGAATCAAAGATTGGTTCGAAATCTCGTTTGTATGTGAAAAGAAGGAATACTATGCAATCGAAAAAAAACGGAAGCAATAGTAGGTGAACGTATTCTGACAAAAATGTCGTGCATCGCAAGATCTATGCGAAGTCGCTTTACACAAATCATAATTTCCGTGAATCATCACGGTACGGTATTCTCCTTGGCGCAAGATCGTGAGTGATAAATAAGATATCAACACGTTGCAGAGAGATATTCATCCCGATTGGACCCATGTTTCAAAGAAAACCCTAAAACCATTAGCCTAGATTCTTTAACATCTGTCCAAGTCGCTAGAAATCAAAGCGGACATTTAAATTCATGTAAGGCAGCAATATTTTCATCTCAAGCGCAAACTGCAGAACAAACCACAGCGCATGCCCAACGCGCGGCCTGCTCTTGATTGATGGTCGCTCACCCAATATTTTATACCATTGCTGTTGTTTATTATTAAGAGAAATGCGTGCAGTGTACAAAGTCTTATTCGGCTGCGCTGCGCAGCGCGATAGGTATCTGAGGTTTGCGGTTTTGGTTGCGTGATGGTGGCAGGCTGGGCAGCTTCTCGGGTCACGATCAACTGCCCCAAAGACCTCCGACCCGCGCTAGCCCACGACTCGCAGGCCGCAGCCGCAGCAGCCGTTCAGGCCATCCGAGATAGCCACTTAGCTCAAAATATCAAAGCGATTAGACCCGACCCGAGGAACCCGTACGTCGAATGCACCAATTACAATTGCACTGGATTGGACGTGTTTAGCAAATTGGCAGACTATTATTTAGTGAGACAGCAACAGATGGTGTAGGTTACCACAATCTTGCATTTTATTACTTTCAACTGTCTCTGACGGACACTGGCAGGTTTACGCATCTGGTTGGTTCTTTCAGAGGTGGAATATTTGTGTATCGAAAACCATGGGAACAAACTTAAAAATGGTTCACTTGAAAAAAACTATTTAAAACTTGTATTTGAAAGCAAAGTTACGAAGTTATGAACAACTAATTGGGGAAAAATTGATTAGGCATATATAAAATACAAATATTATAAAAATTGATATGCGTAGTTTGGGTTCATACAAAGAAAACAAAAATGAAGTTGTGAAAAATCCCAAATAGGTTACACTTGTGTGTGGGCTTGTCACAAAAAATATCGTGCTGCTACGCTTACTAACCTTAACGAAATTTGCCACATCCGAAATTTGCTCGAAAGTTCTTGTGTAGGTACTTCTCTGCAGTCGTTCGCTATTACTATCAAACTTGATGGATTCATAAATATGTACAAAAACTCGTGAGATGTAAGTTTAAAATGCCACAAATAATAGCCACTTGCGTGCTAAGTACATGTTATACTTATTCAGAAAAAAGTACAAGGTATATTGCATTAGAGAAAAGTACCCGCGTGCCACAAAATTTACCAAGAATATGCATATTCACCTGTATATCTCTTGTAGCTTGTTGCTTTCCCGTCATCAACGAAAATGCAATACAGATATTTATCGAACGCACGTGGTAGCTCACACTTCGTCTGCAATCGGGACCATTACGCAGATGTTGTCCATTAACCTCTCGATGGATCAACGTTTCCCGGCGCGTCCCGGATCCCGCATGGAGACGTCGGTTTGACCCCACAACGTCCTGTGCCCTCCTGACTCTTTGCGCGCTCCTAAATCCAAAAACAGGAACTTAGGGGCCAAACTTTTCAACCATATGGGACAACTCACGGACAAGCGTTTGTCAAAATTCTATTTATACGTTTCTGGAAGTTCATCGGCCTGCTGCTGTGTTATTATTTGACTTGGCTCTGGAGGCAAGCGACTTGATCTTTGGTTATTTAAAACAATTTCTTAAGATCCTTTACTCGTGTTACATACACAGCCACTTTTTGAGTTAACCCGTATTTTATTTCTATACTCTCGAGTCGAGACTTGAGGGCGTTGGTACACACATGTTATACAGCGCAAAGAAATTGACGAAGTTGGAGAAAACCGTAGAAAAAGTTTGCTAATAAATACAAAATGTATATATTTTAAATAAGGAGGAAAAATTATCGCTCCAGTTGTAAGCCGTTCGCTGGTCTTCGATCAGCCTAGTACTTCAAATCGGAGAGCCTTATACTTTAATAGACCGTGCTCATATGCAATATCTTGCGCCAAATGGCAACTAGTTATTTAATCTATGTACTTAGCTTAGTAATTAGCTTTCCTAGGATTAACTTAGTGCATCTGACGTTGGCGTGAAATATCTGACTAACATTCTGCCGAGAGTGTGGTCCAGCTCTAGGTAAACGTTCTCGTTGTCCTAGTAATTATGCATGTAAATTGCCGCGTGCACTTTAACAATCAATATAAATAACGCTGATTAGATTGATTTGTTTCTTTTCCATTTCTCTTCAGCTCCACAAGTATAGGCAATTCGCAGCACACAGTGCTCAATGACTAAGGTCGGCGCTAGTGATGTGAACAGAAATAAAGTATGGATTCTTTATCTTTCTCTGGAATTGCTGATAACGAAGACAAGGTACAACATGTAATAAGTTGAATCAAATTGCAATATTTTTACTGTGATAAGAATGAAGGAAACCTCAACGAGTTCCCTTGTTTTAATTAGTATTGCTTGTGCAACATAACCAACATAAGATGATTGACAAAACATTTGCTCGCGTGGCCTTACTGACAGCTGTCATCGGAGTGCACATTGCCGTGAGTAGAATTCAATTGCAACTGTAGCTTATGACTGTAATGTGAAATGCCATGAAAGGTGCATTTATTATTTAACCGCATACACAAATGAATGTCAAATTGTTTTATTTTGACTAGAGTGTGGTCCTTGTGACTGCTTCGGAGCTTCCAACTGGCGATGAAGATGGATCAGGCGAGACAGATTCTTTCGATGTGGTCGCGCTATCTAAACAATTTTTTCTTGACATCCAAGATGAAAGTGAATTATTTCAAATTTTAGTAAACCTAGTGGTTTACAAACCAACTGAAGAAAATAGTGACCCAGACCATCACCATTGCCTGTCTGTTAAAAAGGCTGCTTCAGTCGACATACTCTCGAAGTCAATCGATTTATTCCTAGGACAGTGTATATCAACTTTGAAAAAGTTAGGGGCAGCTGTTAACGAACGGGTGAAAGACTTTCTAGAAGTAATCGAATCTTTTGACCAACTGGCGTACGAAGACGCACTGGCTTGTGTGGAATTAGGTGATCAAATCAATTACGAGCCTATATTACAATGTCTTGACAATGTTCTGAATTACCGTGAGCTTTCGTTGTACGGCTACCTCGAGGATATGAGACAAAACTATCTGACCTTTAACCGACGCTTGAGGAAGTTGAACGAATGTGGTGCCTCTGTGATCACGTTAATTGAAGATGAAATCCAAACGCTTTTAGACGATCTCGTCAAATGCGCGTCCAGGATAGAAAATATCGAAACCTTCTTCGAGGAGACTTACGACGAAGTCGTGGAGTGGTCGGGTGATCAAGGAAAAGAAGTTGTGACTGTCTTAGTGTCGTTTTCACTAACTATAATCATGGATCGTATTAAAGAGCTGAAAACTCAGCTAACCAGAAAGGCTTACCATGAAGAGGTAACGTATTTAGCAGAAAGCACTGCAAATGTATTAGCCCACCATAAGGAGGCGTTAGACGCGATTGCTCAAGCTGCGATGTTGAAGGTTGAAGATACTGAGCGGATGGGGGCGCATTTCAACCAGTGCACGTTGATGATTGCCGAAGAGACGAATATTCGGCTGAATTTGGCGAACGAAGCCATCCATAAGTGTGTAGATGAATCAGGAAAAATTCAAGAATATTTTACCGGTGGAATATCGAGCTATGGCGAAGATATTCAGACCGAGTATGAAAAACAGATGGAGCTAATTTTGACGTGCGCTGGTAAATTAATGACAGATATCTACTCGCCATCAAGTGAAGAAGTGACAGAGGCTGTGAACTGTTTGAAGTTTAAACTATTGTTCACTAGTGACAAGTCATTCATTGACTTGGAGGAGAAAGTGCAAGCATTTCTTACGAGTACTCGCGAGAAAATAGCGCATTTTGATAACAACCTTGAAACGCTAAATATTTGTACGAGAGCGACGGTCCTGAACTTTGAGGAAATAGCAGAAGACAATTCCGAGTTGATCGATTTGTGCGTGGAGGAGAAAACAAGTCAGCATTCGGAGAAAGAGGAGCTCTGACAATGAGGTGGTACACATTTGCGTAATAAATGAAATGATTTTGCAGTATTATATGATCATGATTCATGATATTGATTAGATTTTAAAAAGTATTTTCTCATACTTCGCGGATATCTAATCAGTTTCTCTTAAGATAATTGTGTTGTTAAGTTTTTTTTTATTATATTTTTTTTTATTATTTTATATTATTTTAAATTGAGTATGAGTTTTATCCATCAGGCCATCCGAAATTAGGAGTATGTGTTTTTTATTTTTTATTTTGTTAATTATTGATAGTATTACGGACAAGCCTGATGGGCTTCGTAGGAGCACATACTGAAGAGAGCTGTATTTTCACGTGTGTATAAAAATAAATATATTTAAAATAAAAAAAATAAAAAAAATAAGTTCAAATTTGTTTGAATTGCCGTCTAGACAAAATATCCCTCCCCCAAAAAATTACCGAACATTAAAGTGGAAAGAAAGTCATTTATAAGAGGTAAACATAAGTACTTTAACTTTCTTTTGAGATGTTCTCATGTTTCTCAAAAACGATACCAAGTTTTCATAAGCACAATTCCTACACGACAAGCGGTGACAAATGTTTTGACCACCAATTAAATATGACTAAAGAGATATGATTATCTTCGTTATCTTTTTAAAACTGATAACTAGACAATCAATCGATTTGGGCAACATCTAATCAAGCTCTAGAAACCTGAATACTTTATTCTTGAAAACAAATCTCAAGCAGAATCCACAAAATGGGCCTATCAACTTTGCTGATGCTCCTCATCTCTGCAGTTGACACACTTCAGGTGAGACAAATTAAACAATAAAATATTATTTCAATATGGTCTGGATCTGGAATCATCGACCTTAAAACATAATACTTTCCAAAAGAATAACGACAGTCTGCGCAGAATGATGTTATTCAATGTCATTTTCTGTGTATTGTTTAGATTGCAGAGGCAAACCATGTGAATTTGAACACCAAAGCAACCAACTCAGAGATATTAAACGCCGCTCTTCTCCAAGCCGCTGTCGACCTAGCGGTGCTACGGGACGACGCACGATCCCAAATCAACGTCGCAGCAAACAACCAGCTCATCCCTACACTGGCAGGAGAAATAAATGACCTGGTCGTGGCAGCTAACACTACTTTCGGCCCGTTGGGAACGTCCATGCATGCTAAGATAGAGACAACGGAAGCACTTGGGCCTAGCTACGCTCACTGTACCGTAGGTCAGCGAGAAAAAGCAGACACCATCGTCTCCGACGGATACAATAACCTAGCTTATTGTGGACAACAAATAACTTATCTTCAAAAAGACTATGACGAGCAATTAGCGGTTTATACAAATTCCAGTGATGAGATGTATGAGTCGGGTGTAACCTCATTAACATCTTGCGTTCCCGGCGACGAGCCTTCTGACGAAGAAACGACCATTGCTTTGAGATGCATCGACGAAAAAGTTCTGCTTGTTCAGGGAAGGTATACGGAATTGAGCCAATCTCTGGCCGACTTAATTATTTCGACAAATGAGCAAGCGCAGTCTATCAGCGACAACACCCCGAGATGTGTGGATACTGCAAAGCACCACGCTGGTGATTTGACTGGGTACTTCTTCTACACAATGGACACTTGCATTGCCGAAGTAAACCAGAATACATCTACAGGAGGTACGGGCGGTACGTCCACCGATGGGACAACCACTTGGCCTTCTACAACCACTGGCGTGGTCAGTGGATTGTAATGACTTGTTTGATAAAATTTGGTTTGGGGAACACAGGATAGTAAATAGTGACATTTGTGTGACTTTTTACGTGTCTTTCTTATTAAACATTGATTAAAAATGAATCCATTGTAAAAACAAATTCTGTCATTTATACGAAATTGCTACTAGATTGCTTAAAAACATCGTGACACAAAGAAAATGCGTTTGAGGCATGCTGACATCGCATATCACAAGAATATCCTGAACGAAATGGAAGTTAAATGTGTGTTTCTAGGTGCCTTGGCGCTCTCTATCTGTTTCAATGTACGCAATATGATATTTATAATCAAACTCATTATATGATCTCTGTTTATAAATGAAGTTACCGAAAATCACGAAATTAAATAATTATCAGAAGAAATCTCGTACCTTATTGACAATGCTAGATCTATTTTTTCTCCTCTGGCTGACACCGTGAACCAGAAGATCGAGCAAGTTACTGCGATGGGACCACAGTACGCAAGGTGCATAGAAGGAAAGAGAGAAAAGGCCTTTAGCATAGTTTCCGAAGGGTACTCAAACCTCGAGAACTGTCCAAGAGAAATGAGAGAACTTCAAAACGAATACAGAGAATATTCGAATATTCGAATTCTTCGTCGACACTTTGCAAGGACTCACAGTCGGAAGTTTCATCTTGTATACCTCACGACGACACTGAAGCCGCAAAAACTTGCATCAACTTCAAAGTCCAGTCGGCGAAAAGCTTGTTTGAAGCTAAGAACGACACTGTGTCTGAATATGTCGCTTCTTCCTTGGTTCGTGCCAGTGCCATTCGTAAAAGCGCCAACCGGTGCGTGGAAATGGCGAAGCACCACACATTCGACACATGCGTCGATGAGGTGACCCGGAGCACTACATACCGTTCAATTACGACTCTGAGTGCAAATACCGACACAGGTACCACGACCAGTGCAAGTACTGACAGTACACCCTGAGCTTCGAAGGAGGTGAGGAGGACCTGGAGCTTTTAGAACCGGACTTTAAACCATCTTATCCAAATATGCCACGTCACCAAGGAAGCGATTATTTTAGTGTGATACACGCATAATAAATTGAGAACTTTGAGTAAAAGAAGAACAATAATTTGGTTAATTTGTATTTTTGTATACATTTTTGGGACTGGAAGGCAAAGATAGAGCTGGGGGAAGGATTCAACCTTTGGATTCAACCAAGCAAAGCTGAAGGGAAACAATTGGGAAAGCAAGGAAAGGGAGGTTTTTTCTAGAGGTGTTCATGAGGGGAATGGGATGTCTGTAATGAAGGATAAAGCGGTGAAAAATGTGAAGAATTTTAGGAAACTTTTATCATATATGTTTATCATATATCACTTAGCGATAACTAATGTCTGAAAGAGTATTCTTGTAAATATTTTAAATCAAGAAGATACTCATCAAGAAGAAATGGCAGTTAAATTTGTGTTTGTAGGTGCCTTTGCGCTCTTCATCTATTTCAATGTAAGTAAAAATGGTTGATAGTATTTAAATTATACTGACAGTAATTAAAGTAATCTACCTTTAAGCTTCCATATAACTTGCGTGGTCCAAGTTTATAATAGGTTGTGATTTGTAGATAATAGACGAAGTAACAAGTCAAACAGCTACTAGCAATGCAGAAATGTTGACCGTGTGCAATGAAATGCGCTCTTTTACCTTCATAAAATTACCGAAAATCACGAACTTCAAAAAATAGTAGAAAATATCGTGCGCTTCAGTGAAAATATTAATACAACTTTCAATTTTAATTTTTGCCGCCAAATTACACACCATATACACACGGTGCATAAGGGACCATCATAAGGGACCAAAGCCTCGGTCTCGATTTCTAAGCTTAAGAGACCATATACACACGGTGCATAAGGGACCATAAGGGACCAAAGCCTCGGTCTCGATTTCTAAGCTTAAGAGACCATATACACACGGTGCATAAGGGACCATAAGGGACCAAAGCCTCGGTCTCGATTTCTAAGCTTAAGAGACCATATACACACGGTGCATAAGGGACCATAAGGGACCAAAGCCTCGGTCTCGATTTCTAAGCTTAAGAGACCATATACACACGGTGCATAAGGGACCATAAGGGACCAAAGCCTCGGTCTCGATTTCTAAGCTTAAGAGACCATATACACACGGTGCATAAGGGACCATAAGGGACCAAAGCCTCGGTCTCGATTTCTAAGCTTAAGAGACCATATACACACGGTGCATAAGGGACCATAAGGGACCAAAGCCTCGGTCTCGATTTCTAAGCTTAAGAGACCATATACACACGGTGCATTGAAAGCAAAATGAAAAATGCTTTTACCGTGGTCTCTGAAGAGTTTTCGTAGCTCTTTAGATACTAGTAACTACATATTATATTTCTTTGGCCATTATTCACGAAACATTTATTTTTGTCAGTTGAAAACGAAACTTTACTTAGGAAAATGTGAATGCATCCAAATGTTCCACGTCACCACATATTTAAATCTGATACGCGCGCCGTGAATGTTCAAATCTGTTTAATACATTATAGAGCTGAAATAGTACACTTGCAAATAGTTTAAATGCAGAAATAAATTTATAATATTTCTCAAGATTATGTAGCTGTCAGAAAATTATAACTGTCTCTTATTTTCTGTACATATTTATGTATTAGTTGATTAAAGAAAATCACTCTCATTTAACCTGTATCCGATAAACTTAATTATCAAGCAACATGGCCAGACCTTATGCCGGCATAAAATTGCCATGCCATCGACTTGTCTACAATTCAATTACGCCGTGAGAAATGTCCGTATTAAGTAAGAGCGCAAAAGCTCCATTATGTCGCTTTGGAAATGTTGTCCGATCGTAATTGCACACATTGGTGCTGCTAGCCTCGGCTTTTGTCACACTGAGTATATCAATTGCTGAAGCTTAGGTGGGTACACAACCACAGCTGCAGTCTCGACAATTGCAATTTGTAAGTGCATCTAAATGTCTGATTGTATGAAGTGTTGGAAATGTACATTTTATCTGAAACCAGCTATCTGTAAGGTGTAATGTTGTTATATACAAAGAATGCATAGTAATGGATGAAGAGTAGCGCAGATAAAATATGCTATTAGCATTTGAATGCGAGAATCATAAATTCGCGTAATATTATAACAGCACATGAAACATTTAATATGCAAGGGACGAAGGAGGGCTACGAGAGAGAGAGATAACTACATGTTTCTTTTCCATGTGATGAGAATGTAAAAACGAATCTGCTATTTTATGATATGCATTGGCAGTCTTGATCTGCTGTGTTGGTATACCTCTACCCGCCATTCTTGATCGGTTAAAGATAATCGTGGCTTTTCGGTGCCATCCCACAGGCAAACGACTGTTTAAACATTTTCAGCAGCTGCGTGAATATTTTTGATGTCACTGGTGGATACACATACCTTCACATCGCCACGGCGTAGGTATCGTAAGGAAATAAACAGAATCAAAGGACATCCGGTAAAGATTGTGCTGCGATAAAAAAGAAACCAAAGAAATTAATAGGAAAGCAGGGTTGGCATTTGGTGTCAAGCTATTGCCCTATCGCACGTTTCTTTGGAGACCTCTTGAAACGACGTTGATGAAAAATGAAATTTTTCTCAAAAAATGTTTAACGTTTGGTGCGAAGGGTTCAAAAATTATCAAGCAATGGGATAACCATTAGGGCAGCATGTAAAATATGCAATGAGGGCACAGATAGATAATTCCTGGCTGTTTCCAAAAGTACCACTAAAAAAAAATCTAACCCAGCCCAATGATTACTCCAATACTAATTTTCAGCCAAAGTATGGCGGCTATATTTCCTCCCAAAACTCAAAGGAAAGGAATGCTGATCCAATATTCCAATTTTCTCTAAAAAGATGCACGATGTATATTATTAGGGATCTGGTCCAGCGCACCAGATCGCGGTCCATCCTGCTGCCAGCATCATCGGAGTGGGCTCACCTGTGCTCCGGCCAGATGCTATTCGATCTGTTGCAGCATCCGAGAGCCAGACACGTCAGATTAGCACCTTCATTAGCATGCAGCATCTTGTCGAGGTTGCCTGCCTTACCTTCTAGCTAGCTAACGCACAACCGTCCTGCGAAAGGCCGCTGCCATTCATAAGCGCAATTGGCGAGCGGGGGTAAGTGCAGGCGTTTTCATGTGTTTTGTCATGATAATTAATGTAACAGATTTAGCTTTTTAATCAATAAGTTTGAGTTTACTTAATGGAAAGGTTATTGGTCTTGAATAATCGAACGTTTCAATTCATGGAATTTGCATGCATAATTTTTGGTTTGGATATTTCCCTTTTGGGCATGTTTTTGACCTCAAGAACTTGCAAAAAATATATAACGTCCACCTGTGAAGAAAAATGTGTAAGCAATTTTTTGAACATGTTCTTTTTTAAAGAAAATGTTGTTTAAGTCGATAACCAGTTGGATATCAAAAGTAGAGATTATACGTAAAAAATAATCATTTTCAAAACTTGTAAATTTTCTTATTTTCAGGAATGAAGTGGAGAATGGTGGTGCAATGACCCTAAAAAAGTAAATTAATTTCGTGATCTTCGATCGGAAATAGCAAGAGCACGCAAAAAAATCAGAATAGTCGCGCAATTCAGTAAAAAAAATAATTGATTGAATTTGTTCTCATCGATCCAATTGACGCATTGATCAAGAAGCTACCGGACAAAATGTATCGCGCAAAGCACGTGTTGCCGCAAATAGCGCACGTATCCTTCGCTTTGTTGCGCCTCGTTTGCAGATCAGTTCCAGTTCCGAGTCGGTCGCTGCCACTTTGCAGTTCCTGCAGCCGTCGCGGCTAAAGGTGTACCCCGGCTGCCACTCGAGCTTGTCGACTGAGAACTCGCAGCATCACGTGTGAATTGCTATTTCATCGGCTACCGATTTCAATCACGCGATCCACGTGTCACACGATGCTCGAGGTTCGAAGCCGGTGGTGAAAAAAACAGAGACGAAGGCGAAGAAGAAGAAGGAAACCTATTACCTACGTGTGTTTCAATCTTCTTGCCGTTTCGTTTTAGAGCTCAGCCGAGAATTCATCGATTTTCATTCAGTTTTATTCTGAGCTGGTTTTTTCTCCTCTTCCTAAATCGTCGTACAATTTTACTGAGATTCAAAAGAAATCGATTCTCTTTTAAAATAGTGATCAGAGTTGTACCTGTTCCAAGTTTGCTCTCCTTAAAACGGCTCTTAAAACTTTGGGTCATACGATTTTACATTGTGTACCAAAAGCAAACAACCACCACGCATACAACATTTACCGATGAGAAGAAAACAGATTTCTCTAATGACAAATATCTTCCAGAAAGTCCCAGCCCAAGAAATAACAAAAATATTTATTTTTATTTTATTTATTATTTAAGTCTAGGAATTCCTACTCTGTTGTAATACAGAGGAATGTACAGACTATACTATATTATAAGATATAAAAATATTTAAAAAAAAAAATGAATAATAACTTCTTATGGAAATAGAAAAGGAAAAAATAATAATAATAATAATGCATGTCAATTATAATGGTAACAAATAATAAAAGCACTGATCATAATAATATTAATAAGTGTAAAACTAATAAAACTATAAGTAACCTAACCAAACTAAGGTCAGGTACCTACATTTCTATTAAATACTAAAGATAAATTAATGAATTGTAATAATAATGAACTTCATTAAATAATAAAAGCACACATAATAATAATATTAATAATAATAATAATAATAATAATAAAACTATAAGTAACCTAACCAAATTCAGGTAGTACATTTCTATTAAATATTAAAGATAAATTAATGAACTGTACATTTTTTAATTGTAATTTATATTTCTAATTTTGGGTTTTTCATTGCTGATTTAAACTCTTCTATAGTGTAAAAAACATTATTAATAAAGAATTTTTTTAATCTATCTTTAAATTGAATGATGTCTAATTGCTTTATATGTTTAGGTAGAATATTGAATAATTGAAGGCCCATATGTTTTACTTGCTGTTTAATTCTAGTTAATTTTTCTTGTTCTAATTTAAAGTTATTTTTATTTCTAGTACTATGGTTATGGTTATGTATCGGAAATGTTTGAATGTTATTTTTTATAAATAATATTAGTTTGTAGAGGTATAAATTTGGCAAAGTCATAATTCTTAATGATTTAAAATGTTTACGGCATGATTTTTTTGGTTTTAAATTTTGCATTATACGGATAACTTTTTTTTGCAGTTTAAATATTCTTTTATAATTTGAGCAGTTTCCCCAGAAAATAATACCATAGCTCATGTGGGATTCGAATAGGCCATGGTAAGTTATTTTTAAAGTTTTTTTAGAGACTATGGTTTTGAGTATTCTTATTGCATAGCATTGTTTAGATAATTTATTTTGTAGTTTATTTATTTGGCATTTCCATTTGAGTTGATTGTCTAATTCTATACCTAGGAAGGTTATACTCTCAACTATTTCTAACTTTTCTGTGCCGGTTATAATTGTTGGGGTGGGTTGTAGGTCGTTAATGTGTCTTGTCCTGAAATTAATTATTTTAGTCTTGTTTGTATTTAATGTTAGTTGATTTGCCTGGAGCCATCCAAAAATTTCTTGCATCACTTCATTAGCTTTTTGTTCTAAATTTTGGAGAGAAGAGTCTGATATAAATACACTAATATCATCGGCAAACATTGTAATTTTTGCATTTTTAATATTCCTTGGAAGATCATTTATATAAATTAGGAATAATAATGGGCCTAGAATACTCCCTTGTGGGATTCCCTGTTTAATGAATTGCTCTTCTGAGTAGTAGGTTTTTAAGTTATTTTCCGAGTCTAAGTTTTTTATTAAAACAGATTGCCTTCTATTTGATAGGTACGAATTGAACCATTTATTGGCAATTCCTCTGACTCCATAATGTTCTAATTTCTTTAGCAATAATTTATGATCGACACAATCAAAAGCTTTGCTCAGATCGCATAGTATGCCCATAGCCTGCTTTTTATCACTCAGTGCTGAGGATACATGATCAATAAAATCAAATATAGCTGATTCAGTAGATTTCTTTTTCCTAAATCCGTGTTGTTCCGATGATAATGTGTTAAATTTGTTCAGAAAGTCCACTAGTCTGGTATACATAATTTTTTCTAAGATTTTGGAAAAAGAATTTAATATTGATATAGGGCGATAATTACTTGGGTCTTTACTAGTGCCTTTTTTATAGAGTGGTAGAACCTTAGCCATTTTATAGATGTCAGGGAACGTTCCAAGTGCTAAAGATTCATTGCAAAGATGAAATAAAGGCTCTAACAGATAGGGAGTGGATGTTTTGATTATTTTAGTTGGAATATAATCGTGTCCACCTGAATTTTTCAATTCGTTTATAATATTTTTCAATTCAGAATGACTAACTGGGAAGAGAAACATTGATTGTTTGTTAGCTGGGATTTCTCCTAATTTAGTTATGGCTTCTTTGCTATTAGCACATTTATGGTTATTTTTAGGGATAGCGCAATTAATAAAGTATGTGTTAAAGCCGTTCGCTATTTCTTTAGGTGTTAGTAAGATTTTTCCATTAGTAATTAATTCATTTATTTTGTCATTTTTCGGTTTTATCCTTCCTATTTCTTTATTAACTAGATTCCATGATGTCTTCATTACGTTTTTTGACTTTCTTATTTCCTCGTGAATTTGAAGTCTTTTTGCTGCCTTTATAATTTTCCTTAATACACCGGAATAGTGTTTAATGTGATGTTTCCATATAGGGCTTTTAGTTTGTTTACCAATGATTATTAAGTTTCTTTTATGTTTACATGAAACTCGTATGCTTTTTGTTATCCACGAGTTATTTATCTTGTTAGATGGTTTGACTTTTTTTAGTGGATATGCTTTATTGAAATGTTTGTTAAGGGTATCTAAAAATGCTGTTGTTTTATTGTTTAGATCCATTGAATTTTGAACATCTTTCCAGCTTTCATTCATTAATAGCGAGGACATCTTTCTGTCGTTGGGTTTTGTGTAAAATCTCCTTTCTACGAGTTTATTTCTGTCTTCGCCGTGACATCTTTCTGAATTATTTTTAATATTATGCAAGAATAAGATAGATTTATGATCTGATAGCCCAGTTTCATACACCTTGGATTTGAATTTGTTGGATTCTATATTAGTCATAATGTTGTCGATACAAGTTGCGGTGGAAGAAGTTACTCTAGTTGGCTCATCAATAGATAAAGTTATATTAAAAGAGTCTAATAGGGAGCACAGATTTTGTTTATTTTGGCAGTTTACTAGCGTGTTGAGGTTTAAGTCACCACTAATGATGATGGATTTAGGTTTATATGTATTCTCTAGATTTATTCTTATCAGCATTTTTTCAAGTCTATTAAGGAAGTTATTAAAGCAACTACTAGGAGATCTATAAATACATAGAATAATTATATTGTATAACTTCAATTCAATGGCAGAGCATTCGAAGATTTTTTCTTCACTTAAATTAACCAGGTCCGTTCTATCAGTTATTTCAGTCCACTTTTCTCTACTAAAAATACATGTACCTCCGTGTGCATGGAGATTCCGGGTAAAGATTGATGCTAGATTGAAACCCGTTAAGACAATTGAATCTGATTCATTAATATTCAGCCAATGTTCAGTTAAGGCTATTATATTTATAGTTGAGTCAAGCTCCCTTAAAACTATTTCTAATTCATTTATTTTTGAGCGGATAGATCTGATATTTTGGTAAAATATGTGAATTGGCTGCTCAGCTCTACCTGATCTTGTTGAAAGTTTGTTGGTTGTCACTCTATCTTGCCCACTGCGCCCTTCGTTTGTCGGTAGACTCGCCACACCACTGTGCACAATACCTTTGAATGGCGTACCAATGCCGCTCGGGATGTCCTATGGTACCTGATTGATGTCGGATGACGGCTCCATCCGGTTCGATGGTCCCATACCTCGAATCCTTTGACTCTGTCTAGGTAGTTGATCGGAGATTTCTTGCAAACCATGATGATGTTGATGTGTTTTTTGCTGTTGCTGCTGCTGTTGTTGCTGCTGCTGCAGTTTTTGCTGCGGCTGATGTTGATGCTGCTGCTGCTGCTGCGGCTGATGTTGATGCTGCTGCTGCTGCTGCTGCTGCTGCGGCTGATGTTGATGCTGATGCTGCGGCTGATGTTGATGTTGCTGCTGCTGCTGTTGATGTTGATGCTGCTGCTGCGGTTGATGTTGATGATGCCGCTGTTGCTGATGAGATTGTTGATGTGGCTGTTGATGCTGCTGTCTGTCAGCTGACGTCGACGACTCCTTTTGGTTTAGTGGCTGTTGTTGCTGTTCATGTCGCCGCTGTTGTTCTGACTGATGCTGTTTCTCATAGTAGGCTGGTACTATCAGCCTGGAATTTTCATCTACACGGTAGACTCGTCCGTTAACTTTTAGTTTATCGAATGTTACTATCGCGTCTTCGTTTTCTGCTCTTGCACACTTCATTTCTGCTATCAGAATTCTGCGGTCCTCTATCACACGTTGTGAAAAGTCTTCCATAATCACAATGTTTGTTCCTTTTAGACATTTCTTCCTCCTAAAAATTTCCTCACGTTTTTTAAAACTTAAAAATTTCACTACTATAGCCCTTGGATTGTTGCCTCCTGCAATGCGGTGGGCCCTTTCAATGTCACTTGCTTCCAATCTCACTCCAAGCACTCTCCTCGCAATGTCAATGATTAGGTCCTCACAGTCTTGCCATGACTCGTTACCACCTTGTTTTTCGTTGAACCCACGGAACACGAGATTATTTCTTTTGCTCTGGTTTTCGCTGTAGTCATCTTTACGTGCTAATACTTGAATTTTATGCAAAAGAGCGGAGTTCTCTACCGTGAGTGAGACTAGTTTTGTTTCAAGTTCCTCTACCTTCGTTTCCAATTGCACCACTTTCGTTTCCATGCCGGACATTTGGTTTTTTATGGATACCACACACTCTTCCACTGAATCTAGTTTGTTAACCTTGTCACTAATTTCATCTAATTTGTTAATTTTATCCATAATGGTGTCAAGTTTCTCGTCGGTTGATGGGCCGGGGTTAATTTCTATCCCTCCAATCACCAACAACACTGCTAAAATTGAAATACAAAGCACACGACACAAGATTTTACTGTTCACTTCGCTGTTGCTCGGGGACGAGGTACGGACACGGCTCGTTTTGCCGGCCCACAGCCCTACCCTCGTCCGCCAAGTGTTGGTGTCAATCATCGCGCTTACAACCCGGAGCTACCTGCAAACACGTCTACCCTCTGCGAACACTCGAACTCGAACTCGAACCAGCTAAGCTTTTAGCAACCTCATCTAACAACGTGTACATCACCTTTTACAGCTTCCTTGTTCGCTTACATGAAAATCAATCCTAATAAAGCAAGGCAAGCAGTGTCTCAACTGCGAAAGCAAGTCTGGTCAAGTGGTGCTGGTCCGACGCTCCTTGAAATTAGCCGCGCTTTTCGCGGGGAGTAGAGGAGCACCACTCGGGGAGAAGGTAAGGTGCCAGTGATTTGCGATCCTCTTGACGTCTACCTCATTTCGCAGCGGGGACTTACGACAAAACATTGTAATTGTTATAGGCGCTCGGCTGCCCCTGTCATCCCCATGCAGTTTCACCTGACTCGCGTTGAGAGACAGATTGTAAGAACAGTTGCCCGCTACCCTTGAGAAAATGGTTCCGACACCTTTATAGTGCTGTTTTTACAATCGCACAATGGGGCTGCTAAATGTTGGATATCCAAAGGCGAGTTTCTATTCAGCAAAAGAATTGGTTTATATCAGGTCTTGGGAGACGTTGAAAAAAAAATTGTGCCATAACATAACTTAATTAGGTCTGCATGTTGGTTCGAGCTATGAAGGAGATAGGTAGTGGTGTTGGCGGCGAAAGAAGCCGTATTTAGGAAACATTAATTTCGGTTTGTAAAATGGGAGGAGATGAAAGAAGACTGGAAATTTTAATAGTTGAAGTAGGATGGAAGGTGGATGGAGAGAGAAGTAATGAAGGCGAACTGCTAAGAAAACGCACTGCTGGCTCTTGGTTTAAAGTGTAATAATAGTTTACCTGAACCCGGTTTCGAAATGCTATAGTTTCTGTAGAGACTGTAGTCACGCAATGGGCTGGGCTTTGGTCAAGAAGAGATAATACACATAGAGGAAGTCAAAGAGAGAAAGAAAGTTCTTTGCATAAGCACGATTATGTTTGAAAGATTTGTATAAAGTGTGTGGTCTAATTAAATTGTAATGCAAAAAAAGAGACAAAGTTGACTGTGCTATTCTATTCGTGCATTAAAATCTCTGAAAAAAACTCAGCGAAGCGAAAATTTCAAAAATAACAACAAGGCTCGTCCAGAATTGGCTCAAGATTATGTCGTCCATCACAGCTACATTTTAATTTTATAATTTGGTAATAAAAAAGAAATATCGCAATCTCTTAAACATGTACACGAAAACTGGCTGTAAGATAATATCCAAATCTTTTAAGCAGTTCACTTTCACGCTATCCTATCCTTCCATCAATTTGCTTCAATAAGCGGGATTAAAGGTCAGATCTACAAGACCGGGGATTCTGTTCTATCAAACTATTTAAAACTGTCACGAACTTTCCCTTCTCTTTCAGATTAGTGTCAACTTCGATCAGAAGATGTTTTTCTTTTTCACACCAAGTTATAAAACCTCATCAGCTATTTTACTCTCAGCTTCAGCTCTTATCTTATCAACCAATTCCTGTTCAGCACCCTGAATTTCTGTTTTCATACAACAGGATTACTGAAGTATCCGATTATAAATAGTAAATAAAAGTTAAAACTAACACCGCATCAATTTCCCTCAGTAAATTCCAATTTACTAATGCTACCGATAAATCAGATAAAAAAGTCAATTATTTGGCGACTATAAAGGTATCGACATCTCATTTCTCTGGCCAACGTTAGTGCAGCATGATTTGTTTCTTTCAACGCCTCGTTTACTCAAAGATTTCACCTCGTACCCTTAACAGGACATCAATGAATTGTCTCAACTTGTTGATTTACGATAGTCTCCTTTTCCAACGGCTGCCCTGACATCCAGGGTGAGTCTACAAGAGAAATGGTAAAGGTGGACATCAAGGTGAAAAATGGCACAACACCTTTCATGGGGGTTTACTGAGAAATCGGAAGTTTGGTCCAAAATCACACAGTGTTCAAAATGCGACAAGTTGAAAAGCGTGGCGCATCGAATTGTGTTTTCAAAAAGGGGGGCTGCTCTGTATTGATTTTGTAGCAATTTTAAAGTGCAGGAATTCTATGCAAGGTGGGCATAACAGAAAAATACGGTGGAGGTGCCAAGTTTAAAGCATGTCACTTGCAAGCAAAACGAACATATTCTGTAGAAGACATTTTTCAGAATGGAACATTTGTGTTCATGACGACGTGAGTGCGCAATAATTGCGCAAAGAAATAAGCAAACAAGTGCGCGAAGAAAAAAGAGTTGAAAACAAAAATAAGAAAGGAAATAACAGTTCAGGAATTATCTTTAAATTTTGACTTGATTAGCAAATTCACATTTGCAAAATGGTACTAATTCCACATACATTCAATCAAGTTAAAAGGCAGTTCACGTATTGCTTACAACGAAAAATACCTGTTATAAACCAACTGACCACAACGAATCCCATGTCTAAATTTAACCTGACAATCAAAAAAAAAATCACTGAGCCAATTCCAATCTCCGACAGAAACAACCTGAGACAAGAAAAAGTCACCAGAAGCACCTATCGGTAGCATTGTTCGGGGGTGTTGGAGCACTGAAAGAGTACCATTGTGCAGCGGGCAGCAGGCATCGCGATCTCATCGGTGCATTCGAGGTGGAGCCAGTACCGCCGCCTGAGGCCCTCTCGATGCCCGCCTCCCGCCCGCCCCCTGTCTCCCGTCGGCTGGGCGGCCCCCGAGCGCTCAGCTTCCAGCGAGGCTGGCTCGACGTAGTTCGCTGGTAGCTCTCTTCTAGCAAGGATCGGCGTCGTGAACCCCGCGTTCGCTCCTCACATAACGCGAAACTCGCCGGAGGCTAGAACTACCCCCGTGGCAAGTGTCACGAAATTAAAACGTGGTGTTCCGATAGTTTTCTGTCTGTTATAACGAGTGTCCGTGTGTGATTTTGTTTTCAACAACTTTTTTTATGGCGATGGAGTGAAAACAATGTGTTTGATTGCGCAGTGCGAATGATTTGTGCGTGTCAGTGGATTCCCCAAATGCGTGTGGTGAACTGATGCCGTCGCCTCCGTCGCGACGCTTCCTCGTGTGCGGTGACCATGTGCCGAATCGTGTGGAGAATGTTGTGTAGAAGTGTCAGCCATGGATATTTGCTGCTGCTCTTCTTGTTATTATCACTATTTTTTCAGGTAAGGAGTATTGCCCCCAGAAGTTTAATGTTTATTTTTCTTTATCAGTTATTTGTTAGTTATTTGCATTGCTGTCTTACATTTAAGTCGTTAGGTACTTAGCTCATGGGAAATTATGAGAAATAATGAGAAATACTTTAAAAAAAGAAAACGCTAAGAATTTTGACGAAAATTCCAATTTGATTCGAAAGGAAAATAGTATATTTACCGAATTCTTCATATCCTCACTTAAGGACGCTTTTTAATTATATTCCAAGATTTGTACTTTTTATAGTGTACTGAGATTTAAGGTAAAAATAAACTGATCATAAATGAGGCGCAACGGCGAAGATTTAATACCGGCTAATTATTTTACGAAAAATAACTTAAAAACACATACATTTTATTGGGATTAAACCATAGGTCAAATATTTAAAAAGAACATTGGAAAAGCCAACACTGAGTTTATCGCATGGCAACCGAGACCTGGGCAGGTACGGTTGTAAATAGTTTATTTTGATCAACATCCTGCGAGCCGGTCGCCGCCGCCGCCACCGCCGCGGAGGGAACAATCCAGCTTCACCTTCCCGCTAGCATCGCAACAAGATGCTGCTGTCGAGCTGTCACCCGTCTGACGATACAGACATTGCGACACCTGAGATGCATAGCTAATCTCCATTTTAATTTCACATTACGTCACATTTTCATATTGCATGGCGAGGGCTAGAGAAATTATTTGTAATGGTATTTAAATTAAAACCAGTCTAATGAATGAGCACATTTAAGAATGGGTCTTTGTGCGGAAGGCATAGAATTGAGACGGGTCGCACTAAAGGCATATCCACTTCAGAGTGACAACGAGCTGTTTTGCATAACTGACATCTCAGAATGACAAGAAAGTGTTATATCTGCATTGTGCAGAATGTTGGTTCTTAGGTTCGACCACATGTGAAGGAATCTATAAACAAATTATTAAAAATTGCAAAAGGAATTCAGGAGAAAATAAATGAAGGTATATGATCGATGCCCAAATGGCATTAATGATATAGTTCGGTCTCCATGAGTGAGAAACTCAAAAAGAGCACAGGAATATACCGCAAGAACGCACTAAATCATGGCATTCATAGCAATTATCTGGTCAATTGGGTGGAGGAGCCATACCTACACCCAAAATCACGAATTACAGCCACATGCAAAAAAGAGTTTCCTAACAACTGAATGCCTGCCATTTTTGCATGAACTATGAACACGATAAAGAATATCGCTACAGGATCGTTCACGATTTTCTTAATTTCATTAAAAGTTCAATTTCTTTTTATCACTTTTCTGACAATGTTCATTGCCACATGTTTTCCTAAAAGGTGAACACAAATGAAATTTTACTCACCTATTTTATTTTAATTATGTGATTATCATCTTGATCGTGATACGTTGTTTAGAGAAAGAAATAACAGGATGTGCTCGCATTTTAATAAGCTTTTCATCTGCTTTTCGACACAACCTATTCGTTGTGTTTTTTCAGTATGACCGCTCAACCGATTGTGTTCAATATTTTCCTCATCAACGTTAAAACAAGTCATCATTGAGTATGGACCACGGAGGTTTTGTAGTTGGCTTGCATGACGGCGACGTTGGATCGCCCATAAGACAAGATTCCTGCACGGAGATTCGTTCAATACGAGGATGCTCGATGGTTGCAAGTGGGAGAATTCACCAAGCATTCGCAGCGGGGATATGTCTGGTTTAGTCTACGATAGTAACGCCCGTTTGCTACGACAATTCCGAACAAATTGACCTCATCACTAGTGCATATATGTACACGTTATTAAGTACCAATTGAAGCGTGCATAGTACACACGTAAATGCAAGTTTTTATGTGGCTTGGGCGGATAATTATAAACTAAAAACCTTTCTCGATATTTTCAAATTTTAATAACTATGTTTTCTTCAGCTCTTCGTCAATAGAGACAATTCCGTCCAGCACCCTAACCATTAGAACATTGAACCACAATTATAGTGACCGTTTCCCTTTCTTCGAAAAATGTATTGGAAACAACTATATAGTTTAAGCACAGATTTAAGCATGAACTTATGGTTCGATCACATAGTAATTAAACTCAGTTTTCTTCCTCATTTGGCCGTCAATTCTCAATTGATATGGGTTTCTTCTGTGCTGTCAATCATCAATCCACTCTTGTCCAGAAAACTTGAAGAATAATTGCTTTGCTACATTATTACGGCAGCTCTGGCGCACGAGAACGACTCGTTCCATGCAGTTTTTTTTTTTGTTTTTTGTTTATTTGTCACAAACTTTGTACAGCCATAATTCGCACCAATATTTCCGAAGAGAATGAATCTACTTTGATTATAAAATTTCTGTGTGGGAGCACTCAACTCAATATAATCTGCTTTCCGAGAAAATGCTGGGCGGTAAAAGTTCTAGTGAATTACAATTAGTTACCTGGTTGATTATTTCTCTAATTAAACTTATACATTTGAATTCGTCTGGCCAAATAAATGATCAGCAAGCTTGAATGGAAGTTCAAGTGTCACATTTACGGATTTTAGCGCATGTCCCAGTGCCATTTCTGCTTCTTACCACGGCAAGTTTGTGATGCCCCACTGAGAAAATGTCGAGGCAATTTTAATTTTCGTAGTTCCACCCTGTCAACAAACTGCTAGCTCATTGGCTCACACGCTTATCGGCAAAGTGAATCTCAGGGAAAACAAAGTCGCTTAATGAGCGTGCAAATATCAATAAACATACCTATCTTTCGACAGGTTTCCTGGCCCGGGCCGCACTGTTCATTTTAGAATTCTAGAAATCGAGTATGTTGTAGTCAAAGAATTAAACTTCTGAACAACAGGTTTCTTTTTCCGAAAAGGTTTTTCGTTTGCCTCGTGCGCTCTCCTGAACTTGATTTAACAGTGCAACTTTAAGAGTGACTTTTAGCCCAAGAAAAAAATAATTTTGAAAAAAAGGATCCTGTTGTTTATAAGTTTAATTTTTCATCTACAACATACTCGATATGTAGGATTCTAACTTGACTGGTGCGGCCAGGAAAAGTGTCGAAAGATTGGTCTGAAATCAGCAGGGATCTTTCCTCTTAATATCAAAATGTCTGGACTGTATATGTATTACAATTAAATAGGAAATGTGCAGCATTTGATCAAGATTGCATGCCTTTCTTACTAATGGTTCGCCTCCTTAGTGTGTTCTGGCTAAACCATGGTTGCAAATAATTCTTCTCAAAAGATCCCATCAAGAACATATTTTATACTCTGGGATCAGTGGATAGAATGTTAATCCTACTTACTTCAATCACTGCAACCAATCAGCGTTTGAAAAGCTGCTGGCTGCTTGCGCTGTCTTCACTCTGAGTCTGATGTCTCCAAAACCATCGCTCTGAATAATCATGTGACTAGCCCTTAATCCGCGCTAATCGAAACACTGATTTTACCTCCGACAAGAACATTCAAGTTCGTGTTCGGTTTGTTTGTTAATCATGGAGATATTGCTGAAGATATCTTATAGAAGGATATCTTGCAATGGATCTGTAGCGTGGTGTAGCTTGTTTAGTACAACAAGCGATATCACGCAAAGCGCTCACGAGCGACCACTGTTTCTGTCACATGTGGACCAACGTTATTATACTCCTAGCAAATGGATAATGTATGGTAAATGTCACGATCTTCTTAAGATAACTACTTGTATTGCTTCAATTAGCTCGTGTGGTGTACCTTAGTTGAAACTCGAAACAATGGTCAATTATAATCTTTCATGTGAACATATAATGGTGGTAAATTTACTGCTTGAAGAAGCAAATTATTTGAAGAGAACCTGAATGCGTGATGCTCAAATCAAATTAGCGAATAAATCGTACGGTGGGTTTTTGTTGGGAAGCTAGAGGAACGTTTGCATGCACTGACGCGTTTTCCGCGACAGAATGTGCATCATCATCTCGCTGTACATTTGCCAGGAAATATCATCTTACTGGCGGTAAAGAAATTAAATGTGACGCACTTGAATAGGTCTAAGCAAAGATTTGAACCTTTACGCGTAGGTGCAGATTATAATGGATCAAGCGACCAAAATTCTCTGATAGATCTCTGATCTCTGATAGATTCTCTGATTGGTTCTCTGATAGATACTCGAGGCTACTTTTGCAACAGGCATAAGATTTTTCCTATTTATCCCACAGCATCATAAAAAAGACAAAACATAATAACTTGCTGCTGAGTACTTTATGCTATACCTATAAAACACAACAGGTTGTACGAGTTGGAAATTGATTAATTGACAATTTAATTAATAAATTGAAGGTAGTGATTAATGTGCAAGCATATAAATTAGATTTTAAACGAATAGTTTAATATTCAATTCCAATTTAACAGTCAGTTTATTATTACTATTGCTCTAAGTCAATATATATTTATACCGACGTTGTAATTTTCATCCTGATAAAATTGTTTTGCATCTGCTTGGTTCCAGTGCGCCCGAGGGTCCGGCGTTTTTGAGTTGCAAATCATCGAGATGGCCAACTATCGCGGCGCGCTCGCCAACGGTGGCTGCTGCGGCGCCGGCGCCGGCGTCGGCGTCGAGCACCGCGACGCTTCAATGCCTTGCCCAGTGCAGTGTTCGACCGCGTTCAGGTTGTGCCTCAAGGAGTACCAGAGCAACGTCACCTCCACCGGATCCTGCTCATTCGGGAACGCGACTAGCCAAGTGCTAGGCGGCAACACGTTCCAGATAGCCATAGAAGACGGCGTCGAAGGGAAGATAGACATACCATTCACTTTCAGCTGGACGGTAAGACACATTTTACTTCTAGTTATGTCCTACGTGTAACTCTTTGGTTTAAATAGAAGAGAATGTTTCTTGGTAATTAACGCACTATCGGTCCCAAACGAGGAAACCCCGGCGCGTTCTTTCTTGCAGCTACAATGAAAATCGTCAAAGGAACATAAGTCATGAGTACGTTTCTAAAAAAAAAATCTCTTCGAAGGTATCACTTACAATTTCGACAATTTAAATATGGCGAGACTTTTCAGTTACATTTACAAAGAAACTTAACACCTCCCGGCTTTAATTGTGAAGTTTTGCTGAAACATTCTCAGCTGGAGTTCTTTTCGAACACACTTGCGACATGTTCACCAAAGCAGACAACACTCATTGCTCACAAAATGCTGTCAAAATATTTTCCCATGCGATATAAAATTACACTCTTCATTCGATATTAAGAATTTAACAAATGCGTCGCGACGATTTCAACACCACAAGAAATGCCCATAAGACGAAAGTGTGAATCCAATGGCACGAAAGCTAAAACCTGGCGGATCCATTTTAGGAACTACGGAATGTGTTCTTCTTGAAAGGGTGTAGAAGAAATCGCATAAAACAAATTTCAGTACGTGTTTGCATGGTCAGTCATATGGCGGCATTTCCATGACAGACAGCTGAGAGCCGAGTCACAACTCGATGTACATCATTAATGCAATACATGTACACTATGTGTCCAGTACAGCATGTTCAATGACGAATTTACTACAACATGCCCTACCATTCGGGTCTCTTGCAAGGCAAGTGTCCCAGTACGGTTTGCACCCGTTTCCCACGGTCACTTACACCTATCAACAAGCATACACTGCCTACACCGCCGAGACGTGTGATAATGCAAGCTATGGTGACAATGGAAGGCACTATTTAAATTTAAGGTGGTTTACTGTTCTGATGCTCGATGATACCCGTGAATCGTGATAGCAGCGAGCACAAGTGATATCAAATATTTTTCCTTCGTTATGGCATCAGTGGCATTTTTGAACTTGTTTTATTGGCGCCATGAGTTATTTTGTTACCCATATCTTGGTTTTGGTAAGACGTAGTGGTTGGTTTAATCCCTTGTTTGGCATAATACCTTGGTTTGTATAATCACATTTTCACGTATACAATTCATATTTTGTATCGGAAAACTGTAACATTCTAGGCATTGTCCATTTTCCAAAAAATGTTGTATCAACTTAGCCAAAATTTCTTGACTTTCTCTTCCTCCCATTAACACTGGTTGATGAGTGACTTATAAAGAAATTGATTTATGAACTCTTGGTATATTACAACCTCGTTTCTATCTTCACTACCTTTGATGTGCTTTGATGATGTCTGCTAAATTCGTGTCCGGAATTATTTATAACACAGATAAGAAAAATATATGCTTTATTAGCAATTAAATTAAAGAAAAAGAGGGAAACGAAACGAAAGTTTTGAATGTGTGCTCAGTGCAGTTGTCAAAGCTAAGTCTTATAAGGGATTATTCTACTTTTATCTAAGGTGGTCGTAATATGTTGTTTACGAAAAGTCTGCACTACACTACTGGTCCAACCAGATAATAAATTTATGATGACAATCTTCTCCAACTATGATCAAGACAAGTGTCCAACTATTGAGTGATGGCTCCTTGCTCTTCGGCGTCTAGTCGCAAACAATCATTGTACGGACGTACTTTCTGTGAGAATTGTGTCGACTTCCTAGTGTCATATTCCAGTCTCAGGCCTTACACATCGGTACACAAATCACTCACTTTTCAGATAGGTATTTTAATTGCAAGTTACTTGCAAAAGCCGCCAGTAGATCCGTAATTCATTTTTATAAATGCGTTTCATACAGGTACTGCGTCATTTGTCAGATCCCCCCCTCCCCCCCAGCTCACCAACGCACAATGCCAAATATTTTTATTCGCACAGTGGTAATTCACTTGGTACTCTTTGCGGTACGCTCTGCTACTGTGACTCACTGTGCATTTCTCGCAAGCAGAAGTTTTTTCCCCAAGACACTAAATGGCCGAACAAGCATGGTGTCGATAAACTCTCACGCATACCTATGACTGTAGCATCTAGACGGCAAGCGCATAGATGGACATTGGCAACTTATTTCCATCGAAATTTATTTTGAGAAGTGTACGAGATTGTCTACTCAATAAAGCCCTAATGCTAGAATTACAAAAAAAAAATCTACGACTACTGAAAATTGTCAATATGGTAGACCACATATCCCCTTAAAATATACGATTGTTACGATTAATTTCCAGTGTTTCGCAATCAGGAAAATCATGTTTTCCTCGGTGAAAACGGAAAAACTGTGGTCTACTGCAAGCCGAGTCAATTGCAAGAGCACAACATGTGAAGTCAATGGGCTTGGATATTTTATGTCGTCTGCGGCGACTGCCATTCTATATTCAATTCAAAACCTATTGTTCGTTGATAATGTTTATAATACAGTTTTTTCCATGCGTCTTTTCATAAAAAGCAAACTCGTTTAGGTGTACTTAGGATGTTTAGCTTTTTGTCTTGCTTCCAAATACCAACGCAACATGATTTTCTCCTGTTACCTGAGACACCTGCAAAGGATGATCTTCAGCATGCATACTCGAGCAACAATTCAAAACTGATGGGCCACTCCGAATGACGCTAGGAACAGAAGTTTGACTGGAGAATCAAGTATGTATATATATATATATATATATACTCACCCATCACCGCTAGCAAATAGTTCACTACAACCAAACTGCGTAGCGAAAAGCCCATTTTGACCACACGCATCAAGAATCAGGATCATAAATAAGGATCGCAGTCAGACAAAGTTTTCACAACGCAATCTCGCCTCATTAGTATGACTGACTGGTGTCCAGATAGCTAATTAATGATTATTGGACATCAAAGTTTCAATAAAACGGAATACATTATTCGCGATTTCTGCGTGTTGCGGTTAAGAAAGTAGTCCTCCTCCACAACGGACTCCGGCGCAGATCCTGAACAGCGTACTAATATTGAATACTAACGGCAGGTTATGATTTATTTGCCGTGGCAGTGCATGTTTTTTAAGTGTGTCAAGAGGGCTCAAGTGCATGTTGCAGCCGCCGCATTGTCATGGGAAGGTATAACCGCATAATGGCATCGCATCAGACCAGCTTTTGGGATGTCTTGTCCTATTCTCACAGCGCAGCTTCTCACCGCTCGCTCGATGGACCGGGTTGTCGAGAAGTCCGTTAGCTCTAATCTCGGCCTAAGAGGCCACATTTGAGAAGATTTGCATATAAGGAAATACGATACCGATGTTTTCGCTTATCCTGCGCTTGCATGAAAATAAAAATGAATTTAACAAAAACTCGTTTCGAATAACAACTTTGCTAACATACAAGCGATGCACGATCGTGAAAAGTTTCAAGATTGATAGCGATGTACTGAATAATGCAAACCATTACTAGCCGTAATTACAAAATGTGCCCTTTGCAGAGAAAAATATTAAGGTTGTTGACTTTCCACAATTGTTTGTCAGCCCTCAAGGAAAGCTTTCTATTCGAATGTTGAAAAACATCAAAGTCGTTATTTCCCTTCGCTGGTCATCTGCACGCGCTAGATATGTCACCGTTTCAGGGTCCGTCCCCTGTGCCAACTGAACCTTGTAAGATGACTTGACGATGATGGCGTGGGCGAGCCCAGCAGCATCCCCGGTCACGATAGGTCACCATTAATCAGTAGGCACCACCGGGCAATGCACACAGGGCACCGGGCTCACAAACTCGTCCTGCCAGCCGAATCATGGCTGTCCGTGGTGCCTCTGTCCGGCGGTGAATGCGGCGCAGTTTCGGGAGAAAAAACACTCGGGACGAGTGACAGCTTAAGTATCTTCCAGAGACAATACGCATAATAATATTCTTGTTATATTTTAATTTGTTCCAAGATGACGCTAACGCTCTACAGCTTTGTCAGGCGTATTTTTGTAAATCTTATTTCTGTCACTTTGATATGTAATGAAGTAACGTCATAACCGACTTCATCGCTGAGTTCGTTCTCTGGTTCTCTCTTATTTGGTCACTTACTACCTCGTGAGGCTGAGAGAGACACAACTATAAAGTGGTGGAGGTGCCCTTTTTCATTATCTTGACTAGTCGTCCCTCCTCCGTTAAACAGCCACTCATTGCCTACAGCGACGGTTATGACTAAAAATAAATAACTTGTTGGTACAGTCATTCGAGACGAGCTACATGAGAATCGTGGTCTTGACATTCAATTTAATCAAAAGTGGTTAACTTTAATGCCTTCCGTTTCTTTCAAACGGTATTAGCCATTGTGATGAATTAATGAAGTCAATTTTCCTTCGCGAATTTTCCGCAAGTCGTGGTCTTGAGTCGTTAGAACGGCGAGAGCTCTGCTATGGACCACTCACTAGTTAGAACAAGACGTGTTAAATTTTTCAGCCAAAAGCTGGGTGGGTGTCAAGTTATTTCGTTCATGAAACACTTCGTCTATGGTAATTTTGAAAAAAAAAATGTTTTAGCACCTATGTGTAAATAAGTGGCATCGGCAACGAGGCTATTCATTTACGTCAGTGGCATTGCTCAAGTATGAGTTATAATACGTTTCTTCCAAACTCTCAATGAATGATGTGTTTTTTGGCATTGTCTGGTTCATTGACGGACGAGAACCCACAGGAAGTTGACTTTCGTGACGTTCTACTTGACCCTTATTCATTTTTAACCCAGACATTTCCATGTTACTCAAACGATGTAATTGGGCAAAATTCAAGTACATTTTGTGAAGAAATTAGCATATAAATAGAATAACCGATAATGAGTAACAATTACGACTGCGAATTGAACGAGAATACCATGCGAAGCAAGCGCATTTCTACGCTGTTCCAATGCAAGTTATACATTTGCCGCACTGTTCTAGGCTCCAGCATATCCCAACGCTAAGAATTTCACTGATTGTTTGCAAACAGCATTCCACCGGAGAATGACTCTTGAGGTAGAGGTACTACTTTTTGCATGTTGGTGATAGTAAAAAGACCACGTCAAGTTATAGCTGCACCGTACTTAGGACGTGGGAAATATAAGCAATGCCTGTGCCGATGCAATGGGTACGAAATTGAACGATCGTGCCATGCGATGCTTGCAGCGATGCTATCGACCAAGACCTGGACGCGCCGGCGAAATTTAATAATCGCCTTCGGTTTAATTTGCAAAGACAACACGCCAGAAAGAAATTGTAATGCAATTTGACTAACAGGTGGGGTTTCGCATGAAATTTATTTATTGTCCCATTAGTATGTGTAATTAAACGATGGGACGACACTTTCATTAGCTCTAATAATACGTTTCTTAGTACAGCTTGTGGTACGGCGCTGCAGTATGAGTCAGTTTAAAAAGATTTCTAAGCTGATTTATGAAATGAGGTTCTCCCTCGGCTGGACCTGGACATCGGCATCACGTGGCCGTGTGTTTCGCGAGGTTGCTTTGGCGATAGCATCGAGCCTCTATATCGAGCCTGTTGTTACATGAACAAAGGGTAATTATTATTTGTGCCCCCGCCCCCCCACACCCCACTCCACCGGCCTCATCATCACATACCAGCCGCAGATCGCCGGCTCGCAGGACTTGACTTTCACCCGACAAAACGAGATCTGTAGGCAGCATCCTCGGACCAGGTCTATCCTTAACCCTAACCAACTTCTTGAATTTAATGAAACTTGATAAAAAAAAAAAACGTGTGGTTGCAATTGAATTGCAGTCTCATTACCTTTCAATTCCTTTTTTTAACGTAGATACGTAACGTAGATTTTTATTGTCTTTTTGTGTGGGTTACTATTTTAATTCACGGCCGTAAAATTTCACCTGTAAATAATTGCTTTCTTTCAATGTCTGGAATAGTTTGGTACATTGTTAAGTTCATTATCCATGGTCATATCCAGCGTTTTGGTGCATACAGGCCGGCCTCTGCTTCAACTCCTGAGACATACCTCCTCCAAGATAGCTGTTTTATTAGCTCTACATCTTGTCTGTCTTTAAAATAAATTGCCTGAAATTATCAACCTCTCGAAATCTATGGCTACATAAAAGCCAACCACGCTCCGAATCTTCCTCCTAGTCGGAGCCGAAGTTTTTGGTGATGTATCGGAGTCCACCTCGACATTCCTGAAAGCCCGACTTCTCCTGTTGCTGCTGCTACTTCTGCTGCAGGTTTTCTCAGCCAATTAAGTGGGCTCATGACACTGTTTCATTTTATTTCTCGTCATAGATCATTAAAAATATCGAAGGTGTCGATAAGGAAACCAAATATAATTTAGCAGCATGGGCAAAGAAAGTTTGATCCTCGATCAATCATTTCGATGATACCGACTTGCCATACGTTTTACATTTTTTTGCTTGAAATTTTTGGTCCCCATGGTGAGCCCAACTGGAAGGCAACTTTAATTAGTTGTCAAAAACTTTGAGATTGAATTTTAAATCTGGTTCCGTGGATCTATTTATGTATGACTAAGACACAATTTTTTGCCGTATTTTGCGGTCGGTGGGTGCAATTAAGTTTCCTTTGTTGTCTGCTTGCGCAAAGATTAGAACAAAGACAACGTCACTTTATAGTATAAGATACAAACCATATCGACTGAAAATAAAAACCACAAATTGACACAATTCAAATCTGTATCTCGAACGAAACCTGTCCAAGAGAGTCCACACCCACTAACACCCAAAACCCATCTGAAAACCACCTAACTAGTGCTGCCATTATTATATTCATTATGATCATTAAAATAAAACACAGTAATTTCATTTCTCTATTAAATATGTGTCCTTCTTCTGTGGTTTGAGAATTGTAACCCTGAAATTGTGAACTTTTTGTCGACCGCCTAGTAATTACCATGTACCGTATTATCACGAATTGCTGTTATTATTCCTGACGTCCCCCGCTTATTTGTAGACGGAGTATTAATTTAACACAGTCGTGTTAGGTGAAGGGTTGGAACTGGCTTCAAGGGGGCAAGAGTGCCCTGAAACTGTGTGTTTAGGCACAGCTGGAGGGACGGTACAGGACCGTCCAGGCACAGACATAATGAAGCCGTTTTAACATGAAAGGTGCATCTTCTTTGCATGAAAGGAAGATCGCATGAGTTGCTTATTTGATCTTTTATTGACAAATAAACTGTTTGGTCATGGGGTTTAAGCCACGAAAAGACCTGTATGTGTGGCTATAAAAAGATAGTAAACGGAAATTTAAATAAACCGTGCAGCGCGCTCGTAGGTCCCAGGTATGAGACCTTTACGACGAAGAAAGACTTAAACCTGGCTCCTCCACCGTGAAAAAAAAACCGATGGTTTAAAGCTGCGTGCTCATCTTGGCTCATTGATACAAAATAAAAATTATAATTACTCCGTGGTTACTTACATTATTCATTTGCTGTTAAATGAATTGTGCAAATAACGTTAAGTAGCTATTAAAATAATATAATCGCTTTGATTATAAATAGCTTGAATCTCAGTTTATAGTTTTGAGAATTACTTTCATAGCACCGACACATTTCTATACACTCGAATGACTTCACAAATATTGATTCAGACTAATCCATAAGCATGCTGTCATAAAGCTAAGCCACGAATAATATTTTTCTTTGTGATGATTCGGTCCTCTCTTTGATCGATGGTACATTGTTTCGGTGCGACCGTGTTTCTGTGGACTCAAGACTCGAGATGAATGCCAACATCCGTGTTGACCAAGTCCAAGTAAATCATTGCGTCACTCTGTATTATTGCGCCGGTCCAACTTCTAGGCCTAGGAGGACATCTTTGCATTGTACTTGGTTCAGCGAGCACACAATGTATCTGTGTCACCATGTCCTGAGCTCGACAAAGATGTTCTCTGGCTCCATCAAGAAATAACGGCAATGTTATGGATTCTTATAAAAAACGAAGCATTTTTCCCCTATTCGTAATTCGTCTTCACGTGGCCAATTTTTGAACCCCAGAACTAATTGCTACGGGATTATGTCGAGCACGCGACAAAAGCCAAATATAGCTTTTTTGCTTGCTACGTTTCCCTAAAAAAGCATATTTTTATGGCATGTTTTTTTGTCGGTGAGACCGAGGGGGCGGCAGGGTTCGTAAGGGCATCTCCCTCATTAAGGACAGATGTGTTTTTTAGTCTGGCGACCATCTGAGGCGAGGGCGTTGTTGCACGCACGGGCACGCGACCAAACTAAATCTGCTAGCCAATTTCTGTTATCATTGCCGCTTCTGTTCTGGTTGCAGCGTCATTTCTAAAAGGCATAAAAAGTCAAAGACTGCTTTTCTAAATGTATATGTTTGTGGATCAATTCGCCAATTTTCTTATGGCATCTCTGCAGGCCACAAAACAGTTTATTACATGAAATCCTACAACCAAATGGATACAGAACATTAATTGTTAGTAGTACGCTAAAAGCGAAAAGTGCTAATTTTAATTCTATAGCATGGACTTGCTGACGCATGTAATGTAGTACAGTACCTAGCCTAAGAGTTCTTGGTTCCGATTTCAAACATGATCCGGTGTATGCTCAGTGCTCTGAAGCCCAGTAAATCATCTCAGTCATAATTCAATCAGATAGCTTGTACAAGCGCACACCTCCAAGTGTGTGTTGTTATCGGCATCATCTATCGCAGCCGTATATATAGCGCCAGCAAGAGCCTCCTCTTCTCGCCATCTCAGCAGCCCCTAACAACACACTCGCTTCTGGTCTCCAAATGTGTTTTTTACCAACACATGCCTTTATCATTTTTCAAGTCGCATTCCCTTCCGGTACTCGTCCTAATTCCCCAGTTCCGGACGTATCTTTTCCCTCCGTTTTCAACGAGGATACCGCGCGCGTTATTTTACGGAAGTCGTGTTTTGGTGGGTCAATGCGTGTCTGCCTGGGGTGCTATAGCGTCCATGGGTAGGGTAGGTTATGGTCATGGGAATTCGGTTGTGTAGTAAAAAAGTTCTTCCCGTTGAAGACGGTATGGGAACCGTGTTGTTCCCGGAATAGATTGGAGTCAAGTCTTGGGAGTTTGAACAAACGCGCCTTCTGCGCCGTCGTAATGTTGTTGATTATATAAATGGATAAAGATTGGCCTCATTGGGTACTCAGTCACTCCTTCAGTCTACCATTCGTGTTTTCAGGAGTAATATCAGTATAGTCCGTGTTTATATACATCTTTACATATTTAAAATGTTGGTAGGTATTTTGATTATCATAATTATTTTCCGTCCTAAGATGAAAAAGACCATGGTAAATAGATTTACCTATACATCGTCCACAAATGTTTAATTAAAAAAAAGAACATATCTTGTTCACTCACTAAGTGGGGAGGCAGCTTGTGTCATATTCACGCATCTGATGCTAAAAAGTCGAAATGTGCGTTCGCTCCGCTCATATGAAGACGGGGTGGGTGTTAGAGTAGCGTGGCTCTTGGGTCCTATTTCCGGGGGTAAAAAACTGTTAGTGGCTAGATGTGCGTGTAGGACTTGTCACCGAGCCCCTCGTGAATCTGTCGCCGCAAATATGACGCCTCATATGCCAAAATTCACTCCCCAAAAAGTCTAAAAAAATGTCCCCAACACTCGGCTGGCAATGGCCCATGAAGTCGATTCTTTTTGCATCTGTTGCCCATTATGAAATAAATCAAATGAGAAATAGAATGTGGGGACTGGATGCACTAAATGAATAGAAGAACTTGGTATTAGCTCATGCTCAGTCTATACATCGTTTTGTAAAAAAACTTCGCTATTATCGGAAGGCAAATCAAATAATCTGAGAATCTAGAATTAATCCAATACAAAATTTATATTTCCTCAAAATTATTTTGTTCATCCTCATGATATGCACAATTTGTTGACTGCACACCTACTTAACATAAAGATCGATCATCGCGTCGCATATTTCGTGTAGCAAATTGCAAGCTAAACGGAATGGACAAAAATTTGAATCTTGGATCTTCGAATTCCCAATAATTCCCAGACCCACGGGGAGGCGATGTCTCCTGCGCCCACACCACTGTGGATGGGGAGACAGGACACATCCAGATGTCTGCATTGTCCACGACATGTCCACGGTGCCTTCAAGCATGGCGCACGACGTTGAAACAATAGGATCGTAACGAGCCCACCGACCTTTGACACCGTCGTACAAGAAGTGGCTTGTCGTACAACATGCAGCTCCGCAAACTCCAGTCCGCGCAGCCCGCGCAGTTTACATCTCAAGCAAGATGCGACCGGTGCAGGAAATACCCGAGGTGGTAAATTAATTATTATCAGATAACCCACGGTGATTGGCAGAAGGACCGTTTTGCGTATCAATTTCAAGCGACAAAATGTATGATTGGATTTTAAATTAGCAATCTTGTTGAAAAACCAGTGCATCCAATAACGACATGGTAACCGAGTAACCGTTCAGTTTCCTTTTCCGGTCCATAATTGAAACTTGTTACCAAACTAGGAGCAGTAGGGTCCCTAATGCGCCAACAAGTAGCAGTCACGAGAGCGTACTGCATCGCATTTAACTACTCTAGTTCCAGTTAACAGGGAAAAAAATCCAAGAACGCCTTCTGGACAACCGCAATAGTTTATTAAAAGTAATTACTCGCAATTACGTATTTAACGCCTTCACGATGTACACGTCCCTCTTTAAGCGTCTAATTTAATCTGGTCGCCTAAAGCGCACCGAGGTCCGCATAATGGGTACTACGCGACGCTGGCGGCGGCTGACACACAGACGGGGACGTTAATCGATCTGAGACAAGCTGCGAACGATTAAAATAGCGTCGCAGATCGCCGGCAATGAATAATAAACTAAGAAGCAACGCGTCCGTGGACAGTCGGGGCCGCGTTCACCCGCGCGGATGGCGATCGAGATCGATTAAAAACCGAAAATATAGTAAAGTCATGTGCGACGTTTTCGGAGGGAGCGCGCCGTGGATAGGGATCACAGTTATTGTCTAGCAGCATGCGATAGAAATCAGAGAATGGAATGAAACAATGATGCGATTTCAAAGGCTTTGACAATTGACAGGATAACAGCTCGGAGAGAATGAACAATGACTTGGTCGGAACGGTGAGACAAGAATGTATCGGAACAGCTGATGGCGATTGGATTTGGTATTATACGGTGTTAAGATCAGTGATTACGAATACAGTCATTCATTGTTCAAGCTGTTGGACCGATACACCTAACTAGTCTTAACTAAAAGACTCATATTTAATTATCATGACGGGAATTAGATATGTGCATCTCAGAGTTGTATGGGAAGTAAGCCTTGTCTCTAAGGGATGTAAAATTCACACATATTTCGGCTTGTTTGATCAGCGAGGAATACGATTAATTACAGAATAGTACAACCTTATAATGTGTTGAAAAACATCATCCATACTCATAATGACACCAATTTGTGATTCAGTTATTTAAATAATTCATTGATTCATTCAACACAGTAATGTATTTCATTCATTGTATTGTAATATCTCGTCTCGGCGCGCCGTGATCGATGAGCCTCCATCGTGAACCATTACCGATGATATATCATCCAACATGGCTTTATATGAAACCACGCATGCTTTACACGAGACACTTAATTTGTATACCAACATGCTAAAAACTCCAGCAATGACCATTTGACCATAAGGATTATAGACACAGATTAATACACACACGTGGCTTGGAAACTGCTGTTCGGAGGTCGATTTCCCTGCGCCGATCTGGTGTCTACAGCCATAAGCCAGATAATGACGAGCGTAATATCAGACTGATTGATGATCACAAGGAAATGATAGGCTCGACGCTGCGGGCCCGCTGGCTCGTTTGATTGTAATACGAATTCGATACGAGCGTGTTAAAGATTGGGTTCAATAGGTGTTACATTCCCCTCATTCCCCACATCTCCTCTGCACAACTCATCTCTTGGCATCAAGCTACTGATCTTGCTCATGTAACGCGATATGATTACATCCTCCATTAACTCAGATCTTGTGCCTCCGAGGTAATTCACTTTGCATCATTATCCTCTTTTATAAAAGATGTAAGCACCAGATTGCTGCAACCAGCCTGTGCTTCATTATAAAGGTGGACACCAGATGCATTCGACGCGGGAATCAATTTGAATAATAGCAGGCTATTAGGCTTGAGAATGACATTCAATTTACCTAATTGCAAAATACTGTCATGCAGTTTGATTTGATAGTTCCACTCTTGAGGAGCGCTTGCAGCAGACGAACAAATTTAATATGTTTATATCGATTTGACAAAAAAAAAAATTGTAATGTTGACTTAAAAAATGTGAAGCAACCGTAAGGGTTTTCATAATGTTTCAGTTGTTTGTACTGCTTACTTGTACCGCGCGAATCCAACGCCGTAGCGCTCTCGACTAGAGTGTTTAGAGTTCTAAACGTTGATTGGACAAGACATCGAAATGAGATCTAAATCATCGAAATGTGAAAGTCATACTGTGATTGCCTGTTTCATAGAGCTGTGAGGTGTGGCGTTTGACGATTGCCTCCCACAACGCTAGCACACAAACGGCTGCGCTGGAATGGAAGTGCTCTCGCGACGGCATGCTAGATGCCAACCGGATGTTCCCAGTCTCAGTGTGCACCATTGGACATGGCGGCCAGAAGAAATAGAGAACCAATAACTAGAATAAAAACGCATAAAAAAGCAGCCAGCCTCGAGTTACCTACGACTGCCGCGCTGCCGAGGCAGGTTGCTGCTAGCCAGCGTATATGTATGCTAACAGACAAGTCATGCATATTAAATTGTCGGTGCTCTCTCTCAAACTGCATAGTAAAATCAAAACGTCGGATCATCTTTGTCTGGAACACATATAGTATCGTACATCGAGATTAAAAACCTTACGCTCGATCGACTCTATTCAAATCCTTCATTAAGATAATGATTTAATTTCCATCTGTCAGTTTTTCTGTGGGGTGGGCCCACCGTTTCAACAGCTTCACAAAATCATTGAAACATAAAGGTGAAAATAATAAAGTACAATTGGCGACATGAGATATTCATATACCTCCGCTTAGGATGTAGACATCCGAAAGTTTAGACATGCACATGTCTTCACGTAACAATATTTAGACAATTAAACATAAACGCAAACAATGCGTACACGTGTACCAGAGCGGCGTACCACGTGTCACGTTTAGGGGTGAGCACGCGTGCGGGTGTCACAATGCCGCACCTTAAAGCCCTCTCGTTTGCGGTGGTGCAGCCCCTGATTCGGTCCATTGGGTGCTCTAGATGAGGGGCCGGAGCGCTGTATGAATAGCGGTTGTTATAACAATAATCTTTGGGGACGGCATTGGCATGAATCAACTGTCACAGCAGTGAGGCAGGGGGTCACAGGAGATACCATTGTTAGAACATCGGCCGGCCTCCGCGGTGGCGGACAGAGAGTTAATACGACCCCGTCCCTGCGGTCCTCCCATGTGGCGAGACTCACACCGCCTGATCGTCAATTGCAAACGTATTGTTTATAGCGGTGTTTCATTATCGCCGGGTTTAGGCTTGGTCTGTGTTACCAGTCACAAGATTTCTTGCCTCGGGTCAATTTTTGTAAGGTTTTGAAAATTCCGGTTCTTACAAAGTGATGCAGGCGTCTGTATGTAGCAATTAAAATTCAGCGTCAATTAAGTTGTTGTGTGAATAATTTTTCTATTAACGTGATTAATATGTAATACGAGATCAAAATGTATAAGCGACGAGATAGAAAAGTCTGGCGAGCTAGTTTTCATTCCAAACCAATTTTAAACGAAAATAGTAATTTAATTTCCATTTGCTTGCGCTTGTAGAACTTGAGAGTTTTCTATAAACTTGAATGTACATTGTTCAACTCTTTGCAGTGCTTCCGATCCCTTTATCCATACATTATCCCTTCTCCCAACGGACATATTTCACAAATCCACCCTGCCCTTTACCGCAGGGCATAGTGCCCCCCTGAGCCCACCGAGAACACCCTAGTAATAATTTCATGCGCCACATTCTACAATGGCAAACGATCTGCGACGAGCACCACGCGATGTGACATTGTCCTGTCGCGTCGACCTATTGGTATTGGTTAAATATCCTCGTTGGCAAGTCAATTCCCTCGAGCCACTCGCTCATCTGAAGAGCTTTTAACAAAGTTGCTAATGCGTCAAACTGGTCGCACATCTGTGACAATATAGCATTTATTTGCCGTTTTATTTATGACATATAGTGTATTCGTAATGCAAATAACGTGATAGCCACGATCATTCATGGCATTGTCGCAGGTTCTAGTGCATGTTATACGTTTTCATTCCATTCGAGGAATAACGACGGTTGTCACAGAGAAGGAAACATTAATTTCAAAGTCGTGCTGCTAATAGGTGTAAGAATAGTTTCTCACCCAAGTGTTTATAACGTGACTCGTCTATAGCTATTGTCCCGAGTCGAATCAAGCTAACTGATAAGTAATTGAAACTGTCCTCACACGAGGAAAGGTGTGCTGGTATAATACCACCGCGGTAGAACCGTAGAGTGGATTGCTCTGATATCATCCTAAAGGGCGTCTCTTAATCAACTCAATAACGGGCTCGCCGCTTGGCAACGACACCATCATCTCTACCATTAGTCCTATTAACATTCAGTCTTAATTTGGAGTAGCTGCTTCGTTGAAAAACAAATCATACAACTTTCTCACTCCTGAGGTCGAGTTCTTTTAAAAACTCTAGTATTTATTTATCTTAGCATCTGAAAACTATGAAAAAACAATAATGAAAACTCTGAGCGTTAATGAACAGTAATGACAGACGAACGCGCAATAAGGTGCCGACTGACAGCAAGAAGGAAAACTAAGATATTCAGTTTAAACAGTGAGCACAGCTCACGGCACAAAGTTTAATTTGACGCGAACTTAATAGATGGAATGGAACCCGTTTACTACCGCACAATATCTATTATCCAACAAACATAGCCCATGGGCTGTTTTTATTGTAATATTCAAATGATGAACAATCTCACATCTCAACGGACCAGTAAACTCGTGTGCTTGTCGTTATACGTGATTCAGCAGAGCAAGTTTAGAGTACGAAGGAAAATTCACCGATTCTCTGTCATGTTCTCTGCCGATTCTCTGCGTTTATAAATCATATCGCAGAAGATTTTTCTCGATCTAGAACACGAATCCTCTGAAATGAGAAGAGGACTACCCCTGAGGTCGTGCCTGGCCGCACTGCAGGACTTCAGTAGTTCTTCAGTCAGGCCTTCGTGTTCGCGCATGAAAATGTACAGATTCCATAAATACCTGGAGAGCTATTCAATGACCACCCGCAAACCGGCGACTCAGAGTTGCCTCTATGCCCTGAACGTGAATCCGTGAACCTGAATCCTTACATGCACACGTGAAATTTAAAAACTGTAAATAGTTGGCAATCATTAATAAACATGATAACAATGAAGAGAGTGTTTCTTAGCATGTTGTAATGGGCACAATTCGGAGGTATTTAGCGTTCTGACAAATGATTTTGATGTCACTTCATTTGTCCACTTCAGTGATCTTCACCCAAAGGTATTTCGGTGCCGTTATTGTCCTGGGTTTAACGAGCAACGCGACGGAGGCCAAAAAGGTCCCTGTCCGGATCATTTGTAATCAAGGAATTTGTGCGATCATCTGGGAAGTATAAAGGCATTTTTGTGTATTGTCCTTGGCATTTACACATTGCACCCATGTTTGTACAAGGATGTGCTGTTGAATTTTCTCTCGGTTTGTGTTGGTTTCGTGAATGAACACACTTTTTTCACCTTATTAGTCAACGGCTAACGAGTGATTATTTATTATTGTAAGCAAACAGATTAATGTCAAGTCGCGGAAGGCTTGAAAGAGTTTGCGTAGGTGCGGAGAATCTATCTGCAGACATTCTTCCTTCTACGCATCGAGAAACAATTCGACAAAACAATCTTGGTTAAGAAACGGTTTAATTGTTTTAAATCTACTCTGTAAGTCAAAAACTTCAAGCCACAGATCTCCAAGTTTTTTTAAAGGTTTCTTGCAATGCTTCCTATTGCCATTAGTTCAGATTTGGTGTACGCTATTGTTAAAATCCAGTCACGAATCGTTCACCTGGAAAAACGAATCGGTTTCATTTTTACTTGAGGATTAATTACACGCACACTAGAGATCGGATAATGTCCGCTCACTCGTTGTAGGTAATGCGATACCCTTCGCTTCCACAGTAAAGATATAAATTTCACCCTGATAGTCAATCCGTGAGGCACGTCTACCGACTCTCCGACCGCGCGAGCGAGGGTTACAGATGTCAAAGTGCACCTCATCCGTCACTGTATGGCCTCTCGTCAATCGCGCGCCGTTTCCCATTCATTCCCCCACCCATATTTCCCCATTCGCATTTTCCCACGTGTTTCCGCGCGCTTCCCGAAATCTTATCAAGCCAATTATTAAAAAAACACAATCACATAGGAGGTTTTGGAACAAGTCCAGCGAACGACATTGATATACAAACTTTTTCGCTTTTACACTGTTGCTAACAGTGTATAGGAAACGGGTTTTGATTGCTATTGTGTTTATGATACCATATCGAGGTGTCGATATTGAACCTCGGGGGGTCTCATTGATTTCTCATTGTAATATGGATGAGATGGTTTATCTGGGTAATAGCGGCTGCCATTTTAGGTGCATCATTGCTTGGGATGGGTTTTCAGTGTTAATGTAGTCCACCCCCATAACTTGATACGTTCACACGTATCCCATCTACTGAAATGCTCTAGGCTATATCATAACTCATCATTATTACACCTATTATTAACAAAGTTATCACTCGATCTTTTTGCGTAGTCTGCATCATCTGTTGGATTGGAGTTTAGACTTTTTGTTTTGCGATTGTTTTATTTGGATGATGACAAATGTCTGTGCGTAGCGAAATTTGATTGCGCTGACCATTAAACGGCCTGTTATTGACGCGCCTACAGTGCGACTCTATCGGAGAGTTCAATGCAAGAGTAGACGATTGGACCCTATGTACTCCGCTTAGCCGTTGCCGTTCTTGGGAACTGGAGGACACTCGTGATGTGTCGAACTCTGAGAGACGCCACAAGTCGAAACTTAAAAAGTAATCGTCAAAGACTGTGCTTGAAATGCAATCGATTTCTTTTTTTTTTACCCGAATTCAGCGTCCCAATGCAATGTCACGCCAACCAAAATTGACGTTCACAATTACAAAAAAAAAGAGAGGAAAAACCCCTTGAGCTTGTGTAGAGAGGCATTGAATTTCGTACAAAAGCAGTAAAATGTGATTCAAACATTTCTCACAGTTTGAATCGCCCTCATTTTTATACACTGACCGCACGAGAAGAATGTTAAAGTAAGTATTGTATAATTAGGTGTGAAGAAGATACAGTTTAAAATCATGATTCAATTCTAAAGAGAATTTTTAAAGTGAGTTAGAGAACGAAGAAGCTATTGATGGAACAGATTTTTGGAACCATGTGGATTGATTTTTAGAATTTCAGGCAAAGAGAACGCAACATTCAGTAGAGTCATCGTATTTTCTTCGTCATAATTATTACTTTTAAACAAAAATTAGTGTATTAATTGACCAGGTTTTTCATCATGCATCTGTTACTTTTCGGTTACAATTATTTCCGTTAGAAATCTTAACAGTGCGACACATCACCACCAAATGCTATGGATTACTTCTAATATCGAGTCACGTTTCTGCAATGAATTTCAAAGCGACTTGTCTCAGTTTTTAAATTATAATCAATCTCAAACCCCACACCATCGTGTGATTTCCACTTGAATTCCGCGACAGGCTATTGGAATTTAAAGGATAAAGTTTTTCAGGTCCTTCAATCTAGCTTCTTGCTGCAATGAGTCGGTGTGTAGTAAGCGAGGTACCTCCGGCCACAGGCTACAGCTAAACAATCCCACCCACAGCCTTGGCGTCCACCTCCACGGTAGGAAGCTCCGATAGTCGATGGCGTTGACCGAAGATAATCAATGTTCACGCCATTTCAACCCTAGACTGGGATCCCATAGAGGCGCTAATGCTGCGGTCGTGCAACGATAAGGCCAACACGTGATACCGTCATTGCACGGTCAATTGATTAGGACGTGGGCAATCGCGTACAGCCAGAGGACCTAGCATACTCGGCCATGCTTGGGACCGATAGATTCACACATTCGTAATCTGGTGTAGACCAGCGGAGATTCGTTTTGCTGACTCAAATCTAAATTAATACCACTGTATATTATCTCCTTCACCGGACCACCACAATGTGATTCGATTTATTTTCATCTTGCAATCCGTTCCTTTGCTGCCTACGAATCTAACTGTTAAACGGCGTCTTGATAATTAAACGTGCCAATTAAAACATTTGTAGTGTTATGCACCGAAGGTATAAAACGGTGCTTTCCCAATGGTGCGGCCACAAAAAAAGAAAGAACCGAAAGGTAGACACGTTATTTATGCTTCGTCCGATATTACGAAAGCTCCTCAGGCGCACAAATAAAGCTTCTTGTGATCCGACCCGACCATTTAGGGTGCGTTTTTGTCTCGATTTCGGCCTATCTTCATTACGGATCTCACTGATGAGAAATTTGAGTGAAAGATCACACACAACAATAATTTATTATTGTATCGAATGCGCTCGATCTTTATTGAATCTGAATTAACTGATTTATGTTCGCTTTTCACTTGATTAATTGACCTGTCATCACCAATCTCGATCCTCATCTTCAAAAACGCTTTGATGAACGAGAAAATTAATAATCAGAGTACTGAAAATCCTTTCTTACGTTATGTACCCTCTGACGCAGAGGCATCTAAACCGATGGTCTTTACTCTTCAAAAAATCTACTCGCAGAAGCGATTGTTCCTAGAAGCGAACGCCTCGAGCAAAACGCGCTGCCAGAAAAACAGTGGAGCGTTTAACTTCTTGCAAGATGTCGTTAATTCCCGTAACAATGGGTTCGAATTACGAGGCTCACTAACTGACAGAATCCCAGGGCAATCTGTATGGACCACGTCTTGCCTACAGTGCAGATTTTCATGGTGCCCAGTCAAATCGTCTCTCACGTCGGTACAGGACCATCCGCGCTACGGATTGCTTCTTCTGAAGTTGCAGTGCTTGTACGCTTTAGTCATTTTAATAACTGCTTATCTGGCAATAAAATAATACTACCTACTATTGGTTTGTGAAAAAGCTATTGTAACGAAAGAACCTCGGTACTTCCTCAATCTATTGCAATTAGCCTCTTCACTTTTCAATTGACAATAGATTTGATTTATTTCACTAAATAATTAAATAATTGATGACTGCAGTCTTGTTGACGTTAGAATCTTTATTGCGACTCATTACTCGTCGAAATGTACACCGTCGTGCCACCAATAAACACACTAAGTGCGATGAAATCTTTGCAAAATCAACTTAATTAGCTTGCTATTTAATATGAAGTTACGCTTGCTAGTCGTGATCGAGTAATGATCCATTAGCTCGATGTACGCTTCGAGTGTAATTGGCGTTAGCAGTACTTCTCGCGATCTGCGTTGTCCACCAAGAGTGCAAGCGTGGTGGCTTGCACCATGCACGTCGCTAGCCAACAGTCAACAACGTCCATGGGATACTTTATTTGCGCGTTCTTGATGATGGACTTCAGACGTGCAATCGTCCAAAGAAACCAGTTTTGGATTCGATATTTAATCTGCATTTTGCCAACTGCATTGCCAATTCTAAAGCCAATTTATATATTCATATCTTTTTAGTTTTCGTCAAAAGCGTAAAAATGATTACTGTGTGTATGTGAATAAATTCGCGGTACGTACTTACAAAGAATTCGGCCCCGATTTTCTTTCACAGAGTAATGTTTCTGATATACCTGTACGTAATTGATTCTGAATAACCATTGGAGCTACTATCGAAATGATATGCCGTGATTGATCGATACCAATCATATTCTGTCTCATTCTCCCAGCAGTGCAATCAGTTAGCATTTCACCTGCTCCTTTTGATCAATCTAAATGGAGCAGATCTCCGCCGGTTGGCGTGACTTGGGGTGCGAGTTAGTGCTTCGTGATCACTCCTTATACAGCACGACGTCAGCCAACATTAGGAACACGGCAATGCATATAAATTTCTTTGAATTGTTCGGTAGAGAAATGAAATTACCCTATAAGACCAATAGCTGTGCACTTGGCTGTGTTTACCATGCGTTGACGTGATGGCGAAAAAACTGAACTTAGCAGTGGTACATCAGGGTTTGTGGCACCGTAAACTTGTTAACGAAAAATAAGTAACAACTTCTGTCTGCAGAAAAACATGTTGTCCAATGAACACTGATTATCACGATCAGCATGCTTGCAGTTTCTCGTAATATAATTACACATTCAAATAAGTATATATATACTCAAAAACAGTTAAAGAGAAACCTAACAGTACAGTTTCCCGATAGTAGGTATGTTCCACATAGAAAGCCTTGTCATGTTTTGCTGGTCACAGAAATGAGTTAAATAATAATTTAAATACTACTGCAAAAAAATGTAAACGAAAAAAATGTCCTAACACACTTTATCCAAAGGAGTGAAGTTCTAATTTTGTTCACCGTTTCTTTGCTCACCTCACCACGATCACCATGTATTTCCTCATTTGCAATTACATACGATTTAAAACACATTGCATAAAAACTATTATTGTTTAAGTTTAAAATCGATTGGCGAGCGAATCCACTGAATTCACTTGTTTTTCCATCGAATGCTATTACCCTAATTCGTGCGGCGCTTGCAAGATTTACGACTAGCTCGCGGACACAGAACCTATGCAATTGCAGTATTGAATGTTAAAGCGCGTAAGTAATTCTCCCTCTCACGAAGTACTCTTGGGTGCCATGCATTGATCAATGGACACCATCGATGCAATCACTCGTGCTGCAGAGTAAACGATCGCTCCTTGATAGTTGGTAATTGGGCGTCTTGTCAATTGACTCAGTGTACAACTCTCTTCTGCCAAAGATGGTATGTACAAGTTTACAAATACCCATCGCATTCTTTGCGTTACGAAATCACCGTGTGTCTCACTTCTGAATCTGTCGTTAACACCTCGGCGCCACCGCGGTCTGATCTTTGTTAAAAAAAAAGGGTATTTATTAGAGCAGGTAACGAAAATCTGAGGGAGTTAGGTATTGGAGACAAGCTGGATGGTCCGTGGGTGCCCCTGGCTTGCACATGCACACGTGCAGACGCTTCCAGTTTTGCTATATGGTCAGTCAGCTTCATATTACATCTGAACAAAAGCACCTTCGTGTACCCGATATAAAGAGAGATCAAAAAGCATTCTTTACCCTATCAAGATTATAGTGGATGTGCAATCACAAAAGAGCTCCATTGTACAATAGACGTTGGCGAGACAATAGCTTAAAACACCACGATTAAAATTTTGAGCCTTATTTTATGACGGACAACTTTCAATGAAAATGCTGCGACGAATTCTTTTTAATTGTAGAAAGCAATACTTTCGTAACCCTATACATAAAATAAACGAAATCAATCAAGCTTCATTACCGTTTATATTTTAAACTTTCATTAGACAACAGTATGCAATTAGGAATCATAATGCTGATCGTTATTCATAATAAATGAGAATTCTTCACCGATTCATTTTATTTTCTGATCTATCAAATTTTTTAAATTTACATTTTATATATATATTTTAAATTAGATGTATCAGCTTGATACTACATGGCACAGCAGCATTTATTTACATATCATCGAAAATGAATCATTGCCATTTTAGTAAATATGTCGGATGATTGACGTTCAAATATTTAGCTGAAGCTGAAGAAAGGAAAAATATAAATAGTTCCTAATGAAAATGGGTATTTTTTAGCACGACTAACGATATCGGAAGCAGTACTCTTTCTGCTATCAGCTTAACATCCGTATGGTCGGATGTTTGGATTGATTATTGGGGGTTAACGACGCACTGTTTTGACATCTGACCCTGCGGCACTGGTCTAATGGCGTCGGTGAATGAGCGGATGATTATGAGGATGATGGTGAACCTAACCTAGCCTAGAATGGAGGAGGGAGATTCCGGTGCCGGCACGTAGCCTACTCTTTTCGAAGAGCACCATAGGGACTTAACGTCCCTTCCGAAGGACGGTTCAAAGCGAACAACAGGATTCCTCCACAAATCCATGCTGTCGAGAGGTTGACACGCAAGGCGAATGAAGTTGTTGTACTAACTTTCATTCCTCCAACCTCTTTCCCGAACAGAACTGGGCATGAGTATGATGGTCACCCATCCAATACCTGACTCGGCGCAATATTGCTTATCTTCGGTGATCTCACGAGAACCGGTGATTACAACACGCCAAACCGTTCGGTGCGGATATTTTCCTCGTATTATCTCATGCCAAAATTTTCACGTAACCCTCTAGAGAGAGGTTGTATTCCAAAATGCATTAGGCCAAATGCGAGTGATACTGATGATAAGTTTGTTGGCCTGAGTGCATTCGATGATTAAACGCCTGATTAAATGTGATGATTTGAATGTCTGACGTTTAGATGTGCACTATTATAAGGTTAGTAACCTGATAGCTCGGGGTGCTGTTCGCGTGTAACCATCGTTTAGAGCCTCGGCGGAAGACTTCTGAAAACACAGGTGAGCTGATGACTTACCCACCAAAGTCAGAAGCTGCCAACCATTAGGTCGGAAGGTGCAATAGTTTATTCGGCTGCTCGTTGATAAAATGATTCGCCTACTCAGAACATTTTTTAACATATTTTAAATTAATCGAACGAGTTCACGGGTTTTTTCAACGTCCGTCCCAAAAGTTTCTAGATGACGTGCCATCGAAATAGCCGGTTAAATCGCCATAGCCAGTCGATGATTGCAAGGAAATCCTTGCCCGAGGTTCACAAATTTATTTATTAGCTCCTATTGGCTTCCAATCACCATAGCTGCTCTATCCGATCAAGCGTTGACCGCCGCTCTTTGGAAGATCGAAACATTCTCAGCGTGCGCCGGATGTATTTTATTTTTATGTACGAGAGATTGAATAATACGAGATTGAGCTTCCGTCTCGGCTCGAGGTAGTTTCAACTATCATCTCCAACTTGCTAGAGCATCTACATCGGCAATATGAGGCGAGGAATAGCCACCACTGCATGCATTGTTCTGATGGCAATGTCATTAAAGTTGACTTGACAGCTCCTTACATCCTTCGTATGTTACGTTCGCATATACCCATGCAGAGACACTCCCACTAATTTGAAATTGCGATCATGCTCTTTGTTCTTTCTTCAAAAACTGGCAGTAAGAGTCTGCATTGCTTTCTCTGATATGTCTTTCGTCTAGACTCGAGACGCTTCGTTTACCAGTTTCTGCAATCGCAAGTAATTGCTTATAATGTTTTTATTAGTAATTTTGCAATGCAATTAAATTGATATAATGACAGTTTATTAGCAACTAATTTCTTGATGGATCGTTACCACTACTAAACTAACAACTACACTTATTATCCACTCGAAATGATGAACTTTTGTAGGCCCCAAGTCTCTGTGATTATAGTTTAACGAACGTGGTATGAGATGGCAAAACAATCTCTAAAACTCTAATATCATTTTAATTCATGTTAGTAGCACACCTAAATCGAAACTTTATTCACGAATGTCTTGTAAGAAAACTACAGACACACGCATTGCGTTTACAGACACACGGCGCGAAATGCGAACCGCTTGTTCATTTCAAGATTGCAACTCTGAGACAAGACTGGACCGGTGGAGAAGGAGAATGCGTGGTTTAAGCTTACTAATTCTGTCTGATTACAATAAAAACTTGAAGTTGCTCCTGGAGCAGCGTTCGCCGAGGAAGAATCGTGGAATCGTTGCACTGCACAGGTTGCGCCTCAGTCTCGCCGTTGTGGTGGTGGCTGCCGTAACATGTGCATTTACCGGTCTAATGGTGTGTAACGACCGATGGACAATTGTTTAATAGAAAGAGAGAGAAGAAAATCAGCGAGATCCAAAAAAAAAAATCTTTGCACGGTAGCCATGAGCCGCTTTTGTGATCGAATTCTAGTCGTAACCGCATATCGTCTGCACAGATTTTGCATGCGTGGGCCAAGACGCCAACTCAAGCTCATTCTCTTCTCGCCTCTGCATGTAGCGTAGAGCTTGAAGAACCACTCGACTCTCCGAGACAATTTATTTGAGCGCTAGGAAAAAAATTACAGAAGTCATAATGACGAGGAGTATATGAATTGATAATTAATTTTACCTGTCAGATGTTGCATCTTTGTTTTGTTTTCAAACATATCTCGAAAACCCACACGATTTTCTTTTCTGTTTGCATTCTCCACTCTGAATAATTACGCTGAGATCGATGCAGCGCGCGTTCCTGACTATCCTCGCAATGGAAGTTGTATTCAACTTTTTCACAAAGCCCACGCAATCATAATTTTAATGATACATGGATGTAGAACGCTACCTTGACATTGCATGTTCCAAAAGTTTGCCCATCTTGAGACACCTGTTACCACTGCGAAGACCGTTGAACTCGCATTCGTGCATAATAAAGCATCGCTCAAGTTTTCAGTTTCACTTATTCCGTGTAAAACCATTGTAAGCTGACCAGCTCCTATCTGCTCTCGGCCAGCCGACGACCGAACAGCACGAGTAAGCTGCCCTTTCCACGCACTTGCAGAATTCTCAGCTGTGTTCCGATCAACCAATCAACATCGTCCGTGAATGCACCGACTCAAGATTGCCCGACAACAGATAGTTGATAACTTAACATTGCGTGCGTGCATTGGACACGGCACATAAATTCAAAGTAATACAGATATTTCTGCACTTTACGAGCAAAATTTTTCCCTTTGAATCGCGCTTACACCAACGATCTATTCCCGCGCTTCGTGTTACATCTCTTTCAAATGAGAGCAGTGCGATGTTTCGATATTTATGCAGCTGGAAACATGAAAGGCTGCGCACAAATCATTTAGAACCGTAATTATTACATTTGTGCTCATGAGATCTGGTTACGTTCGTTGCTGTCAGTTTTAGAATGGGGCGCAGAGTCTAAAGTAAGAAACATACTGACAAAATAACAAAAATGTATTAAGCAAATTTGAGACCTTACCATCAACGACTTCCATTAATTTGGGATAATCATCTGATTCGTTATTTTTCGCGCTACCAGTTGCCACCCACATTTACGAGTATACAAAACTTGTCAATTGGGGGTTATTGATTACCAATCAAAATTAGATGAAGATCTTGACTAACTAGTTAGTGGTCACTATAATAAACTATTAATGCAAGAGGCTTGGTTTCAATCGAGCAAGATTGCTGATCGTTAATGTAAAACGATGCTAAATGCACTGCAAGATAATAGGGTGGGTTTTTGCGACATCGGAGTCTGGAGATCGCATCTCCGGACTCTTCTCGCCGGACCAGTTCTTTGCCGCCCGTTCAGACCTTGAGAACAATAATTGAATAATACAGGACAAGACTAAAAGTGATAAAAAAGCGATAATTCGAAAGTGAACTTGGAATTACGATCCGTTCTAGTTTTTATGAAACATAGAGCTATTGGCATCAGTTGCAGCGGTAAAATATCATAAGATACTGTAGCGGGATGAAGAGAGATAGTTTTATGGTGACGCTATGTTATGTTCTGCGACGCTTGCGATTTCTTATCAATTATCATCGAGAGCATAATGTAATTACTACTATTGTGGAGCATGGCATGCATGGCATTGCATGCCATGCAAGTGTTTGAGGCCACACAAAGTGACCGCTTCGTCTGAGACCATGCCGAAGTGTGATAGCACTAAGCGACACTTACCTTTCTTCAGTCCTTTGAAATTATCCGTCTTGTCTTAGGCACATTTTATTAATGGAGTTATTGTGCTGCTCAAGATGCGAAATAATTGTGTGTGCAATTAAAATAATGAAAATCAGCGAGATTAAATTCAGTGTGAATATTCACGTACCACCACCGTGCAGGATTTCGTAAATTGACGAACTGGATGTAACAACACTTGTACAATAGGATCGTTTCAAATCGGTGGAAAATTGATACACCGTAAGACTTCTTGGGCTTCTTTAGGAACTTTATACGTCCAAAGATCCATGGTAGGTGCTACATGGATAGACGATTCTCGCAAAGTGAACCCGTAAAAAATCAGCACACCAATAATGATATCAAATTTTCTACCGGGAAACTGTCAGGCTTAAAATTGGATATTGGACCTTGGAAAACTCGAGTCCGACATAGTCCGAGTGCGTACGTGCCCCTGTCTATGGACTGTAGGAGGATGAGAACGTATCTTCTGAGCGTTATCGTCGTGTGCCACGACAGAACGGGAAGCGTCCGTTCTGCTGATAGGGAAAGCTCGAGCCGATAGTAGAGGATGTAATGTGGGGGGCGCGCGCACTCCATGCTGGACAGGACAACGCGCTTCTTGTGATTAGATAGCAGTTTAGGCTTGCGATGTCCTCTAAATTCAAAGATGGCTTTTGATCGATGCAAGCATACACAGTTCACATTTCTAAGCGATGCTTCAATGTTAAGGAAAGACAATTGTAAGATGCAGACCTAACAAAGGACCGCTTTTGTGTGACTTTCTTTGACAGGGCCTGGAATGAGATATTTTAGGACCAAAGTGTTATTGGCAAAATAGCTGTTGGTTTCAGTAACGTTCGCCACCCAAGTTCAAGGATCAATGCCGTTCGAGGAAATCCTATTTTAATTAAAATAGTTCGTGATGTACGACGTGCGATTTGTGGTTCCAAAATTATTCACCAAGCATAAAGCAGTTCACATAAAAACCAGTTTTGTCGTGGATTTCTATCCGTCGAGATCGTTATTGGTACATTCTGACCCAACCAAGATCCAATGCTCCATCTCTTCCGTTACCATAGCGTTCGGGCAGCTTCTTGAAAAGATACCTCCTTGGCGAACGATATATCACATTTCCCAATTACATTTTTGAGTTGTTATGGCCACCTCACGTTTGATCGCACCGATTACAAGATATTTTTTGTAATACTTTTTTTTTCTATGGCTTTCCGTAGTGAACTTCGACTCTTTAGGTAGCAATTTCGGTAGAGCTATTTATTTCACAGGCATCCTTCAGAAGTTGGTAAACCACCGAGCCGGGCCCTATAGCGCATGGCGTTCGGTCTTAGACATTGTTCGGTATTTATTTGCTGCGTTCTAGTCGACTGACCGCGCGGCACAACCACGATTTCATGTTGTTTTTCCCTCGGCTGCCTGCATGCCTCAATGTACTTCAAATGGGTTTATAACTATTCTCTTTCATGTGTATTAGTTGACTTGAATGCTGGGGATAAGATCTGGAGCTGCAGCTTCAGATCGCTTGATGGGCGTCGCCAGCGAATGCACACATCCTCGGCAATATCAAGCAGCTTCAAGCAGCTTGCCGCGTTTACCTTAGCTATAGACCTACGTGTACACCGATGCACACGCTTGTTTCTAACTCAGCAACGCGCGTTGCTTTTTTTACTCGACTCCGTGAGAAGCCGACTATTCTACATTAAATCAGTACATTTTATCGATGTCCACAATGCTCGAACAAGACTGATTTTTATATCGAAATAAGAATTAAATCAATATTTCATGATTACCTCGCGGAAACCTGTTGGCTGTACAGCGAAACGTAATGAAGGATGAAGTCTTGTAAGCGTCTGCTTGTTCGTTGGATGCAGAACGTCGAATTATTTTCCAGATGATAACATACAGCATGGCTGTATCTATCCTTATTTGCGTCTCTGTGGTCTGCTGCGTGATTAAGTACTCTTTCAACACGTTATTTCTGTTTTAAAGTTCAAGTTTATATTAAATATCATCGCAGATATCCCGTGAAAAAGAAGCTTATGGAAGCCCTTCGATGGATAAAATAAAATTTCCAATGGGTTTATCACAAACCTGATATATTCTTTTCGGAGTGTATCACGAAAAGGTAGATTTTTTCAGATATATTATATTATAGCCATGCGAGCTATATAGCAGAGTAAGTTTAATTTGTGTAATTTTCTCCAGGTTTGTTGGGTGATGGTAGAAATCGGTTTCGTGCTCTCTTCGCTTATAATTAAATGGAAGGCAATAGGCGGTTACTGGCTGCTCGAACGCTGCAGCGAACGGGCTGGTATAATAACACAAAATAGAGGCTTACACGCCCATTGCACGGGCATAGGGTTCTCCTCGTGAGCAGCCACGGCGCTGTGCTCGAACGAGAAAACTGTACGACCACAGTGCGGATGGCTGCAGCTTGCAAGATGCGGACAATGCATTGAACGAGAAAATGCTTGGGTGGAATGGACGTTCGCCTAAACTATGGCCTAAACACGTAGCGCTTGAATACTGATGCGAATTGCGATGGATGATTTGGATAATATATAAAGAAGTTATTACCTTAGAAGAGTGAGATAAGACTGAAGTTAGTGCTTCAGCTGTGGATATGGTCAATTTCTTTAGGGTTGCCGTATTCTGTTTGGCTTAGAAACAATCAACTGTGTGCCCGGTCTGCTTGCCTGCAGGCCTTGATAAAATTATCAATTAATTGCGTTGCATGTCACTAAACCAGGCCAGACGACTGTAATCATTATTCACAAATTGTTTTAATCAAAATCAATTTTATTAATTCGTTACTTGTTTATTAATATAATTGAGATAATTTGAGATAAACTTTTAAATGTTTCCTAATTGTCTGTTGTACAAAGAAAAATTGTGTTATTTACAGATGTGAGAGTTAGTTTTTTAATTGTGTCAGCGCCTACACGCATTGCCTAGGCAAGGTTTTTGAAGGATGCCCATGCGCTATGTCCCATCTTCGTGATAACGATATCATGTCTAGCTGAGTAGGTATTCCGTTTCCGGGACTAAAAGCACTCACGAGTTCGCGGGGACACATCTCTCTGCTGCAGATTATCGCCTACGACAATCTCGTCCACGCAGCTTCCTTCGAACAGGGCTGCATGGTCTACCCCGGCGAATAGTTATTTCGCTCATGCGAGCTGTTGACCTTTCATCCTGCACTCCAGAACACGGAGACGAGCAAGACATTTAGATTAATAGTGCTCGGGATGAAGGAACGCCAGGGAGAAACGTGCAGATATTGTATGCATGATAATTTATAACGAACTGTAATGGAGGAGGGAGTTTTGACTAACTATGAAGCGTATTTGTAAAATGAAGTCACCAGTATACCCTTGACGTATTTTTTTTTTCACAACAATATATGCATCTGCAGTCTGGCCCGTGAGAGAAGATACCAGCCCAATAACTGTCCCTCAGCAGTGCTATCAGTACACGAATCAAATGTAATTTATGATTCCAATGGCTGGATATCAAAATGCGTATTAAATCTGCAATAAAATCGCCATCTTGTTGTAACTGGTAGAAACATTCTTACAATAGATCGAAAAATTAAAAATCTTGGCACGACAAAGGCTTTAGAGCAAAAGGAAAATAGCAGAAACCAGCGGATCATGCTTTTAAAAGTGATATTTGGCCCGGAGATGTCACCTCAAAGCGACCGGTGGCGCCTCTGGCGGAAAAGTATGTTCTCTCGCTGAACGGAGTATGCATGTGGATAAGAAAATACCACTGAATCTATTTCACAGAATGAACTTATACCCATCGATACACCACCTAGCTTAATATGGACATAGCCTCTACTGTTTACCAATTAAGTATAAACTAAGAAACGCGAGGCAATTAGAACCAGAACAACGTGGTCATTAATGGAATTGATATAATAATTATTGTAGTATTTTTTCTAGTATATCTTATGCGGCATGCGGCATAGGCGAGCTAGGAAATGGCGAGCTAGGCTAGGTCTGTGTCGGCGATCACGTCCATGCGTTCGTGAGGCGCCCGTATATAAATTCAGTGAAACATTCGTGTCCAAAGACATTTCCATGCGCCGATGCTGCTGGGGCCAGGCGCTACCATGCGAGCTCCAGTGCCCATACCTCACTACGTCGTGTACCCGTGGCGGCGTACGTGAGGGCGATGATGTTTTAATCCACATCGAGATCGGGAAGCCATGAATGAATGCATGAATGGATTCTCTAATCAAAGGCTGAAACATACCGTGCCCGAATTCGCAAAATGTGATACCTTGGGGGTCACAGGAAATTTAGTTTTCATGTTAATAGGAGGCTAGAAAATATACCGTGACTTTCAGTTCGTAACCTTGAACTGAAATGTGAAATTAATTTTTGCAAGAAATCAGGCGTGAAATTATATCGATACACGAATCGCTGATAATCTGTAATAATTATGTAAATTCTTAGTCTAGATCAAAATTGGTTCAGACACTTTATACACCAATTAAAAAATAAAAGTAGGAAGAAAATCTTAACGAAAAAAATCAGAGATAATGGGTAATTATCGTTGTACATTGTACAGTACCCATTTAATTACTACTGCATGCGACTTTGAAATAATCCAACTTAGCGATACTGCTTTAACGAGGGACGGCCCGCTGGCCGTCTCTCATTAAAGTACGCGTTTGACGCCTCTCTAAGGACTCCGAAAAGAGCATGAACCACTCATAAATAATTAGCGACCAATCATAAGAATGCTTGTTTTCAAAACCTGATGCAGTTGACGTCGGCAGACCAGACATGTGAGCGCCCAAGCTAACAATCAATATTCATCGGGGCAAAATCGACCTCCATCATAGCAAAACTCGGCCCATTGTTGGTATGCGTCAAAACGTCAAACTTTCGATAGTAAAAGAATAAAGAGGTGAAGATCGATTCTTCTCTATTGAGCGACTCGCCTGCGTGACTAAGCACGTCTATTGAATTGCCATGGCTGGCCGTTGATCGAGTAGCATGCGTTCGGATCGAAGAGTTCGTACACGGACGCGTGGAACGCCATGGTTATGACCACCTCTTGGACGTTTTCAGACTCTTGCGCATTTGGACACTTTCGGGTACCTCATTTTGTTGCACATTGATGGTGCAATTATTGCATCAAGATTTCTGGATGTAACGGTTTCTTTTCGAAATAAAGAGTGTTTCTCTTCCATGTTGGTGCTGAGAAGTTGTCGAGTCAAGAAGGGAAAATTACTCACAACGTGAAACCAACTTTGTGTCCGAGTTAGTCTTTGCCCATTCCTTTCATGCAATGTCAACTGGACTAAAAGAACTGTCTTTGTTTGACGGCGCATCCAAATATTATGTAAATTTCCACCTACACACCTATAAGGTTTTTCTTTCAAAAGGATATTAGCTCACTGTGGATTTAAGACCAAGCACAATGAATGACCGAGCACAATACCTATTTTCGTAACTAAACAAATATAAAACTACTTTAAGTCCATCATCATTAATAACTTAGCCTAAATTGGCATCCAATGCCGGTTGCCACGCCAAGATAAAGCTTGAGAATAATTGAGCAAACGGATCTCTGCAACTGCAATCACCTCACGCTTTGCAATCTATGATTAAACCTGTGATGAAATCCTAACAAATTAGTAGAGTGATCAATCGTAAAAAAAATAAACAACTATCATTGCCAATTGCGAGCAAACTTGGACTCGGTCGATTCATCCTTTATGATGGCGGCACTTTACCTTTACATGTATTTTCGTTGCTCGAGGCAATGAGACCTTGTTTTTGGAAATAAAACGTGTGTTCTCTCGAACAACGAGTGCGCGTGTAAGAGTTGGTTTTATTTGTTTGAGCTAACTCTTAGCGCCTCGTGTCAGCCCTCGCGTTGATGTTGACACTAATTTCGAATTTTCTTTTCCTTTTGTTTACAGAGGTCGTTCACGCTCATCCTGCAAGCGGTGGATGTCAGCAACGGCTCGCATCCAGGTGAGTTTATCACATGACCAGAAAAAAATACATCCCTTAAGTTCTTTACACTATACGGTATGCGTTAGCCACGGAATCCACATTCTTTTCCGAAGAAGAAACTAACGCGTGTGCTCAAAAAAAAAAAACTTTTTGAAGTCGAGTGTTTTACTTGTGTACAATGTTGCCGCTAGGTGTTTAAGGATTCCGTACATCATCTTGTATATTCTTTGCAAAGTAGATCTCATACGAAATAAATATATGGCCGGGCACACTGGATTCCTGTTCATAAAAAAAAACTGATCTCTTACATCTTATTCATGAGTCATGAATAATGTAGAAGCCTATTTTAAATCATTCTTTAGCTCAAAGCAGAGCATTTTCAATTCCCAACGATTTCAACTGTAGTGTACAAAGATTTTTACCAGTTTGTCTATTTTTCTAAAGGTGCATACTGCTTATAAACCTTGTAAACGTGATACTTTCAACATTTAATTACTTCACTCTTCGTTCATCAATTAGGAACAGAAGTTGAAACCTCTCATTAAAAAAAAACGTTCCGTGGGTAGTCCATATATTTAAAAAACAATTATTGGGCCACATAATGGAGTTCGTACCGTAAACTTGAAATTTGAAAACAGCCATGATTTATTAGTTTGTTTTTGTCGTTGCCATTCAGAAAAACACTTTTTCTCTCAAGGTATAGTGAGCTACCATAAATTAATGAGCTGAGATAGTTCCAAGTTTCCATTTGCAGTCAAATTCACCGAAATCTAGCTTTTCGAAGCCAATTAGACCAATGCCGAATCGAGCCAAGTCTATCATCTCTCTCTGCAGTTCCATTTTATTGCACGTTCGACCCAACTGCTTGGCAACGACGATGCTGTTGTTAGTTGAATCAATCAATTTTAGCTTCCGAGCTCACACGAAAAAGCATCACACAAAGTTGTATTTTAGCGCATGACAAAAGCGTATTACATTCTATTTTAGTCGTTCGCCATTGTGTTACGTCAGCCTGTGGCCGTGGGAAGGAGCGCTTCTTCACAGTGCAATTACCGTGGTAACCGCTGGCTGGTGTCTCATTGCTCATGTTGGTGCAGTGTGCAGCCAAGATCAGCCGCCTGCCAATGGCAAGGCCGTCAAGTGGAAGCCCCACACAATCGCCGAAAACCAGAATATCTGGATCAAAAATTCCTGCCCGATACTTCGTTGCTAGGAAATTTCGCGTAAAACGGAACCGTTTGAAAGTCTCTTTGAAGCTGCCAACGACATTGCTTGTAATTAAATTCGCAGCACGTACAGTTTAGATTTTTTAATTGAGTGGGCTTTGATTGATTTTAGCATTAAATTTCACGCAAAAAAGTGGACGTCGCTGAAACCAGTCCCATAATTTTTGATCGGATTTACACATATTCTATGTCAAGGTCGGTCTACCGTACAGAAAAAAAAAACTATTGGAGACCGTATCTGGAAAGATTTCATTAAAGCAGCTAATTACAATTATTCATTTTGTACTCGAGCTTGTCTAATTGCGTTACGCAAAAGAAATACGCGCTCATATTGTATCCACAGAAACCTGCACACTCCCATTGACGAACTCTGCAATATTGTTATCCCATTCTGATTCAAATAAACTACTATAAGATACGCTATACAAGTAAAGCTTTACACTAGCTTTACATAATTAATTAACCGATAAAGTGTTCATTTAAATATCACAAAGTAGCTATTGTACCACCTCTTTTTTTTCTCTTCACCGCTTGACCACCGCTTCAATGGTTTTGAGCGATTTTCGCCTTTCGGGCTTGCAATTCCAGCAATTATTTGTTGCCACGAGCACATAGAAATAGTTTTAACGCATGACTTTTGATATCAGCAGCATCAGTGTCGAGCACTTGCCAAAGAAACGTGGCCGACAATGCTATTCCCACGTCAACGAGCCTCGAATGGATATTCATTGAGAATTTTTGCTAAAGCATAAAGCGGATCCATTTGTCGCTGTCATCGTCAGCGCTTGCTGTCCGTACTTTCTTTCAGCTACTCGCTTGAAAAGCTGGTTGGTCACTACTGGCAGCCGAGATACAAAATTATCTAGAAAAATTTTCTTTTTGCGTTCTCTTTTAGTCTTGTGATTTTCTGTAATAAATGACAGACATTTCAAAAGCTAGTCCCATTACGTTTCTTTGTCTAGTCTAAATTATGTATTTTTAAGGCGTTGTCCGTGGCTACAGTAACATCAACTCTTGTTAGATTACATCTCTACTCCATCAATCCTTTCTTTGCCAATCTCCCGTTAAGCAAATAAACAAACGCACAAACACAACTACTTTAGAGGTAGGTAACTGAATCGCTGCTCCATTGAATTGAATTTGCAAAGAACTGTCCTCGTTGCAATTTGTTGGCGCTCGAAATGGCGACAGAATGTTTCTCACTCGGCCAAATCGAGCAGCAATTTTAATACCGAATCGATCTCGAATTCTGAATTGATTTTGAGGATTGAATGAGCCCCCATCTACCACGCGATAGTAGATATCATAACTTATTTGCGCTCCATGGACATCACGGAAAGGGAAAATAATTCAAATTTCAAAAGACTTTCGGAAGAACTAATAGTCTTCAGGGCCACATAATCCTCGAATCACGCGATGAGGTCCGTTGATAAGCTTTGATCCAGGCCCGTAATCAATGCAGCTTTATCAACAGCATATATACGTAGTGACTTATGTATGTGTTGTCTGTTACAGCATCCTACCGAACCATCGAGGAGGCTACTTATTCGGGAATAATCCTTCCGTCCACCGAATGGCATGCTCTGGACCATGTCGGGAAGACCGCCAGGATCACGTATCGAGTTCGAGTCCAGTGTCACCTGAACTATTTCAACGCAACGTGTACCACGCATTGTCGACCAAGAGATGACAATTTCGGACATTACGTGTGCAACAAGGACGGGAGTAAGGTGTGCATCGACGGATGGAGTGGGACCACCTGCGAGACTGCCGCGTGCAAGACGGGATGCCATCCCATCCATGGGTCATGTAGCACCGCTGGAGGATGCCAGTAAGTAACGTTTAATACACTATATATTCTATTGTTGACATGTTTTACTGACTTTTGTCTTATATAGACAGGCACATTATAACTTTTCGATATAGATTCACTTATTATATCATATGGCTTACTATATTTAATAATATAAAACAGGTAAACGCAAATTGATATTCGAATATTTTACGGAAGTGTTCGGTACTGATTAAAACGTTGCTCTTGCTATGAAACCTAGCCTAAAACCGTGCTCAAAACCGGCAGTCGATGTTGCATCCCATGCTGAACTCGGTTGAGGTCAATGAGGTAGCTATGATTTCGACTTGATAGTAAAGATTCGTCAAAACTTACTGTATGTCGCACTCGCTGGAAGCAGTCTTAGTGACTTAAGGTGACAAACAATTGCAGGAGTGTTAGTGTCGTTAGTCTCGTACACGAATTGTTTCAATAACTGATTCATCACTGCACTAAACAGTTAAAAGCCACAGAAAGTGAACCCACATACCCGCAAACCCACCCGATGTGGTCGACATTCAACGCGCAACTGACATGGGTAGGTTCAAGGTTGCCGAATGCTCCATAACCGATTCAAATATTGTTCGGTTATATTTGATGAAACCTGTATTTTTACTGGATATTCATTACCTGCGACACAAATATTTCATATGTACGATGTAACGGATATACAAATATCAACAAATCTCAGGACTTATAGGCTCTAGGATGGGTTTGGGTTTGATACACGAAAAAGCAAAATATATCTGTGATTGGAGTTTCAGTATGAATTATATTATTTATATAACATTAAACTATAAAATTAAATTAAAATCGAAAGAAGTTTTTCTAGCTGTTCGGTCAAATCGGCCTCCATGTCCAATGGAGGAAATTAAATTGCCAAGTCTGCCTGAGTTTACCACCCAAATTGTTTTGCAAATTCTACACTTTTTTGTGTGCTGTGTGATGTGTCGCACGTATCATGCTAGTCGTCTAGCCGTGATGGTAATGCGCATGTACAAGGGTGATGCAACTGACCATCGTGCGGAGAGGTTATTGACGGCCCCGAGGAATGATTGGTAATTAGGATGCAATACGACGGCCACTACTTGGACCAATTCCCGAACCTTGCCAACTTTGATCCATTGATAAACTGCTGTACATTTTTGCTCTCCTTCTCTTTGGGTAAAATATAAAGTACCATAAATTCATTACTTACATTTTCATTTCATGGAAAAAGAATTTATTTTTATTTGTATTACTTGTTTTTTATGAGATTAATAAACTTGTCCATGCTATGCAGTGACAATGAATCAGTGGACTTACTAAGTACCCACCACAGTATATTTATAACTTGAAATCGTAATTTATAAATTATATTAGTAATTTCAGATAAAGTTCATTACTAGAAAGAGAGGGCAGACAATTGTCGTTTCCCATTTCAATTCATCTGCGTCTAGTGGTCAGGCACCTACGTTTGACATGAAATTCAAATGAATGTGCATTTCTAAATTTCTTGCATAATGGTACGATTCACAAACCGCATGTTTGAGATTCACATTGATGATATATTGCAGATGTGTGCAAGGAATTCGAAAAAATTTCGTCCAGGAAGGAATACCCAGTAAAGCTACTTTTGTCTTTGGTTTGGTTTTGTCACGGTAACAGCTTATAAGTACAAGTACCTACGGAGGTAATAGCTGGGCATTGTGTTGTTCGCATTGTTCGGAATCTAGCATTGTATTGAAATATCAGATCGTTCGGATGTCCACCTCAAATACCACATGGCTTGGCTCCCAGAGAAAACGAACAACGATTGTGTGCCTATGTTCACTCCATGTTCATTCCATATGAGATCACGAACTCGCTGATAAAAGCATCTCAATTAAACAATAATGCACCAAGTTATTCACCTTTAATTAGTGTCCCTATTGCACTGGCCAGTCCCGATTGCTAAACCATGGAGTAGATCAAAATAAGGGTTAACAACAGATTTTGCAAAGCCATGCATGAACCAGATAGGTAAATCACTGTTGATGCTTCATTTCAGACAGCATATTGCTCTACAAAACGAACGAATTAAATTAATTGCTATCTACAGGCACATGCGTTTTATAATTACTTTCTCAAGTCTGATTATTAACACGTAGGAAAATAATTACTCTTTCCAGACATTTCAATGGCCGTAATCGACACCTTTCCTTACTACTTTTTAATAGCACCTATCACACCCCTTTCTACTTCATGATCTGACAATCAATCATCATCTCTGCGCGATCGACGACTAGCAAAATTCTTGGCAAGGTAAATAATCACATCGATTGCAGTCATCACCATCGCCAGACTTTGCCATTGCAGCATGTAATTAACAACCGCACAGCGATGATTAACTGCGATTTGTACCTGATTATCTAGCAATTTAAATGGCGACAGTTAAAGATAGCTGCCAACTTCATAACCCACGACCGCATCCAATCTTTCCCCGTCGTCATTAACGCGTCGCCTCCTATGCTCAGCCAATTCTCACCCATTAGTTAGGTGCGTTTCTAATCACTGCACTTCTTACTACCTTTATTTTTCTTTCTCTTTGTTTCGCGATTTAATTTATAGCCCTTGTAGCTCCTTGGCGTGATAACGATTTACCGTGTGATTAACTAATTGAAGATTTACTCGCGCAACAAGATGCTAACTCATTTGTCTTGACAGAAGTCGTATACCATCTGTGAACATTCCGCTCGAAAGAAGGCGATTCCTCCTCGGCAATTGGCTGCCGATAACCGAACGCTTGTCTCTCCACGCTTGTCCATCGCGCATTGCGACGGATTCCAATAGCTTTGGTGCCTATGCAGTTGGTGTTAGGTTATGTGCTGTAACTGTCTGCGCCTGGCGAAAGGAACAATGATTTTGCGTGGAGATTGTCAGCGCAGACTCTTCACACGGCGACCATGCCTTCTCCCTTGCATGCCTGATTTTGCACAGGCCCATGCGCAGACAGCCTGCTTGCCTGCCGCTGTGCCTGCCGCTGCGCCTGCGCGGCGCGCCGATGCGTTCGTGTGCGGAATAAAAGAGGAAAAAACTGTTCTACTGACAAAACGAAACGATTTATTGCATTTGGGCTTGAAGGAAGCACCATTGTTTCACGCTACGCAGAGATGGAAAAATTTATAGATGTGATAAAAACGTAAATCGAATAGTTTTGTATGTAACAGAGAATTACGTAATTGCAGTGAACCGTATGGAATATTGAAGTTATGGCTTGGAAAGCTGTGTCAATTTACTGTGTCCATATCTCTTGTTTCATCAAATCTACATTTGGAAATATAATGTCATATTTTCTCAGGCAAACAACTGCTTGCTTTATCAATTATATATTAAACTAAAGCTTATTGAATCAATAAAACAATAAATACATCTCGAACACAACGTTTCATATCAAGTAATGCAATAAATCATACCGCCGTGTGACACATTCATGTTTTAAGATGAATTGTTTTTACGAGTCATGAATATGATAGAAAATTTTGCAAGATATTAATTCACCATGGGAGTGACAGCGTACAACATGTTTAGTTTACTGGAACGTAGAAGACGTGAACCACGATAGTTGGTGCTCGTACATTAACTCAGAATGAAACTGCGACGACGACGATGGCGACGTCGTCGGTGAAATTGTTCTTGTGCGTGCGTCGAAGTCCCTAGACCCCGTTTCACCGCGCGGACAAGGAGGCGTCGTGACTGCGCCATAATGTACCACCGAACGGCATGCCCCGCTCGCAGATGCAATTGGATCACGGAAGTGGCTGTCTACACCGTGCCTTCACTCCGTAGGTGGTTCACTTGTCGTGAAACGTTCACCTAGAAAAAGACAGCCGCCCGTTGTAAAAATGTGTACATGGCAGCGCGGACGGTGAGCCAAAAAGAAGGATTGGTTTTTGGCAATAAAAGATACTCAATATGTTATTAGTATTCCGTGACGAACGTATTATGTTGGCTTTGAAAGCGACTATGAGTGAGCTGAAATAAAAAAAAGACAGAACAATCGAGCATCACAGGTCACACTCTAAACGAAAGAAACGATTATAGGACACTTTGTAAATGACTAGAAAATATCGTATTTTCATGGATATCAATCGCGGGAAAAACTGTGTGATGAATCCGTTTGCAGATAATCCGTTTAATTCGGCGCTCTTGGATCGCTGTAGCTGTGCATCGAGGAGGGCTCGAGGACGCGGGAGGGTGGGGCCGACGTCGTGACGGCCACACCAGACAAATATTACACTTCTCGACAGCCGCGGTGGGCATGTGCTCTCGGCGCCAACTCAAGATCGTGCCCCTAGGCCCCCGTCGGCCAGCGCCTTCCCACGGGGTCGCCATTTATTAGAGCGCCTCAGGGCTGAACCCGGAACCGCAGGCTCGGTGCACTGCTCGGCGCAGCGTCACTGATTTCGGGAAAAAAGAAACCAGTTCAAATAGTAAACGCAATCAATGTGCCAAGGCTAATTAAGATCAGCATACATTATAAAAGTGAACGATAATTAAACTATCTCCTCGATTCTAGATGCTATCGTTATCGCATCTTAGAAGGTACACTCGATGTAAGAGCATTCATGAAAGTCGCAACTCTGACCTCACTTAATTATAATTTAAGCGTGCGTTTATCACGAGTTGTGCTAATTAATTATATTATACGAAAAAGTTTTATCATAGTTGTAAAAAATAATGTCTAAACTAGAGTAGGTTTGTGCACCGACGGTATCTCATCTGTAATCTTGTGATGTATCTCGGCGATGGCCTTTTTTGCACTTAGTCCTTTCACCGTTCTGTTAGGCTTTACACGGCCGAAGAACGGGATAGCTTCGAATGCTTGCATCAAAAATGAGATAATTTTCTTACATTCCTCAATAATTTATTCGCAGCGAAACGTTAATTGCTTTTATTGCATTGCACTCAAGACGTCTGTTCTGATTTTATGTGTGGAATAGTGTAAATATACGCACTGACTGCAGTTCAAGTCGTCATCGTTTGGGATTGGCGAGTTCTTAGCAAGATTTATTCATTGATATTTTGATCGTTGATGATTGAATATCATAGAATGGTTGGTCGCAAACTTAAAACCATCGTAGAATTATGCGTACCAGATCGCAAGTCTAAACTAGGTAGCAAGGAATAATGGAATGGACATCGAAAAATGAATTATGGATAGGTACTATCAAAAAATTTAAACTCGAACAAATCTGTTTCAAAAAAAATATATATAGATATTTAAAAATATTAAAAAGTCTGTATAATTAATAAATTCGATATCTTCAGCGATGTATTTTTGGTGTGAAAACACAAATCAATCAACCTGTATGTTTGTTTCAGGTGTCGATACGGTTGGGAGGGCGAGCTCTGCGACCAATGCTCGCGCTACCCGGGTTGCAAACACGGCTACTGCAACGGGTCCTCCTGGCAATGCATATGCAATACCAACTGGGGCGGCATCCTCTGTGACCAAGGTAATCAATTACAGCCCTTACAACCGGCCACTATCCTCATCCTAACCACATACCCCAAGGCAGGGCACTAACTTGTGAATCAGAGCGACAGAAAAAAATTGAGCCTATCATTCAATAGCCGTACTCAATGGTGTTATAATAGAGATGAATATATTAATTTTATATTAGGGTGCGCTCTTATAGCTGCATTTCCCTGTGGATACATTTCACGAGGAGTGTTTTAACATGGGAGGGTTTTTATGTTTTCAAGCAATGGGTGCTGAAAATGTCAAGAGAGGAGCGATTTTTTGGACAGGTGGTTGGATCCCTAGCGTATTTGTGACAGACCTTGGGGTGCGGAGAAGGGAGGAGGGAGACATTTCACAACTACTGCTACATTAATAAATGAGGTTCATTCACGTTTCTCTATAAAAGTTGCAATCCCTATCGAATATTTAACTGTATAAAAATGAAAGAAATAAGAACGAGATAGATGTTGATCGAGCAGGTATTCCTTTCATAGTAACATTTTTTAACATTTTGTCATAGAACCAATAAATTATTTACAAACAATTCTGAGAAATTTTCGCGTTAAATTTCGCGTTAAATTCTAACAAACCTTTGCTTTAGAATCAATTTTTTTTCAATCAACATTCCATTTATTAAAGGTATCCAATACTTCTGGCGCCAGTATACCAAGTCAAGAAACAATTGCAAGTCACATGCGATACGCGAGGTATATAGCTAAATCTTATTATTATGCGAAATAACTTGAAAACTGCTAGTATATTCAACAAATTATCGAGGCGACAAAACCGAAAGTGTGTCAAACAGAAACTCGTTCTTACGCTTTTGTAATGGTGCAATTGTAACGAGTGCGTTCACTATTATGTGAATTTATATGCATAAATTGCTAGGTATGATGAGTAGCAACGCTAGTACAGCTACATTTAATCTGCACGGCAATGTTGTAGCATTATATAGCTTATAGTTTGTGTAGGTGGTCGATGATTCCATTGAATCGGCAGGGACATAGGGATATGCGCACCTGTTTGCATAGCGTAGCCACCTGAGCAGAGCTCGTAGAATAAACTGGTCCAGCAGCTTGGAGAGAGACTGCATGAGGATGCAGAACAGATCAAACAACTCAGACGCTTGCACTAAACGAATCCAGATTCGGTTTACGATCTTGTTGTGTGGATTGTAAAACCACGGTAAAACAACGCGATGAATACAGCACGCTGAGTACCTACACACTCGTCTACTTTCACAAAAATGTCTTTGAGATTTTGAAGACTTACACTTGTGTATTTTATTATCACTTCTATTTGACCTTTATTTTGTGCCATTCGATCAAAAATGTCAAAATTGTTTGATACCTACTGTTTGCGATAGAAATTACATCAAAACGACGTCTAATATACTTTTCGGATCACTCAAAACGATGTATTACGTTTTTATTTGGAAATTATTTGATATCATAAATAATCGGTTATCACTAACCTTTAAAGACTGCACAACTAAAAGCACCGTGAAGCTAAACATGAAGCCAAAGGGACGACAAAGATTGCATCAAGCAGCATGCGGCTCGCCCAAACTAACATGCTTAGGGAATGCAAAAGAATGCTAACATGTCTTACTGCCTCAGCATGAAGCTACGTTCATGTGGCAAAACCTTTTATACAATTATGCATTATATCTTATAATATACAGGTAACAATAACTTCTCGTTGAGTAATTGAAATGCCCATTTCAATGTGTGTATGTGTGTGTGCACTTTGAATTGATGGAGGTGTAAAAGTTCTGCCTAGGGCGGCCTGTTTTAAGTGTAAAGGACCCCGCTCGAGTTAGTAAGGTGTAGAAACAGGGGTACTAATTGTGTATTTGCATAATGACTTCAAAGTGGCTTTAGAGGTGAACTCTGAGAGTAACGTCCTTATTTGGGGTGGTGGTATAAAAAAAACACAAAAGATACGCGACGTCAAGAGAGAATGAAAATTTGTCTATATACACGCAACTTGTGTGGTGGCGCTCTTTCACACACAAGAAGTTTGATGTATTTTAATTTCGGATTCTTAATAACGATCGTGTCAAATTTGAACAATGATTGATCAGCTATTAGCGCCCGCAAGAGAAAATTTAAATATCGAAATCAATCACTTTTTTAACAATGCACATTTCGTTTTTTTATTTGACTAAAAACTGTTCATAAGCGATTCTCCGTCAGCGTAGAGAGAGTGCCGTTAGCCACCCATTGAGGCTATTCATTTCTTTAGGCCACTTGTTCTCGTTTAATCATATTATCGGTGGTCGACAGACCGTGGTCGTGGCCTCCCCCCCCCCCCCCCCCCCCCACCCCTCATCACCCAAATGCCGTCTGGACCACGGCGTCAGAGTCCCTCGACATTCCAGATGCTTCCATTCTCGTACAGAGTTCCCTCCCTCTCGATCATTAGCCCACACAGGCGTAATCCACCCCCGAGACTTTGTTTCAAACAGTTTATTGACTAACCCTCTCAATCATAGCCTGTATGGAACCTTCGATGTGGCCTACTCCACATATAAAACATCCCCTTGCAGTGCAGATATTTTTCGTTTTTTTTTTCTATCGGTCCTTTTAGTTTGGTTTGTGGAGCATGTAGGGTAATTTTCGAGCACATCCCCCTAGAGCAAGTGCATGGCCAGATGTTCAACAATGGGATTAAATCTATTACATCATCAGATCAGCATAGTCGTACATTGCACGTTGCGCGTGGCACCGTTTTTATTTTTCAATGTTAAAGGACCTTTTGCGGTTCTTTCATGTACGTATAAAACCATCTGCATTTTCTCATGATGCAGGGGAACCATACAGTATGCATGTATCAATGGTCTATTGCATGCAATTATTTTCAAAGACCATGATCCTATCTAAATTGTTAGCAGATAAAGATTTCTAATTAACTTATACACTTTTCATTTAAATCATTTTCAAACTTGATAGTCTCTCAATCATGACTCTGGTAAAATTACATCGCCCGTTTTTTCGGGCGTGTGCAAATTGTCAGGAATAAGTCTAAAAGTTACCAATCAAATACATTTTCTGACCACTTTCATTTGCAAACCAAGCAAAGGCTTGCAATATTTCTCTGCAGCTCACTTTACAATCTACAATTACAATTTTCTTATCTGGCTGGTCGGTAAGTCCCCGCTACATTACTCGTTACTCGTTTCTACTGAAGTGTATATTTATTTATATCTTGCGAGAAAAATAAAACGGTAGTGTCACGTTTAATCAACTTTTGTAGCCATCCATAAAATTATGATTTTTTGCCAGCTTCGTGCTTATACTATTGCGAATCATCGATTTGTTTCTCTCGATAGGTAATTTATTGCCCATGCTAGCTTGAATTATCTATGTATTTATTAAACGAACCTACTAGCACGCAAGAAAAATTTTGGCTGCACTGTTGCCTTCAAAAATTGAGCGTTGGTTTTTCAGGATATCTTAAAGCAGCAATTGCACCTCGGGAGTTTGAAATAGGCGCGGTTTGTGTCACGTTCGATTTTATTAATTCATTGCTGATGAGGCAAAATTAGTACTATGTTTAGGACCCGAGAATTTAATTAAGTCACGCTACGCAAATATTCGAGGTGCTCGCCGAATAGGTCGATCCCGAGCCGGACCATATACTAACACAACCACTCCCATATTTGAAATGTGTTATGTCTAATGTTCTGTTATAGCCCCACGATGCCACCGGTATTTAAAAAAACGGGTTAATTATTCCAAAGGAAGATTGAAAATTACATGGAGGCGTTTTGACTGCTGTGAAGTATTCGATTTCGATCACAGCTGTTTATTTAAATATGTAATTTTGACATTCAAGAGCTTCATATTTTCCGGGTGACAAATATTTTTTAAATTTGGGTATACTTCATGTCATTTTTCTTTGAAAAATACTATCGAGCAAGTGAGATTCAATGGTAGATTCAACTTCTGGTAGCCATGAAAAAGCTTTTGAAATCTGCTTCCTTAGGACCTCAGATATCGCCATTGGTAATGCTGTATGTACGATTTTCTTAATCGAACGCTGACCGCTTCAGCTTGAGATTAATTTTAAACCGAATTTTGGGTTCAATGGGTGCTGTACCCATGCACACTTCGGGCTATTATTAGGATCCAATCCATTTCCTCCATTCTTAAGAAAAAACGAGCAGATTATATAGCGTGTTTCGACTGACTTCAACTTTTTGCACATCTGCTCACAAACATTTAATACAATTCAGTCTACCTACTCGCATCGAATATCAATTCAAAAAATTAACCACTTTTTTTCTTCTTCTGTACCCACAGATCTCAACTTTTGCGGCACACACGAGCCGTGTCAGAACGGAGGAACGTGCGAGAACACGGCACCTGACCAATACCTGTGCACCTGTCCCGAGGGCTTTTCGGGGCTACAGTGCGAGGTGATCGACAACCCTTGCGCCACGGCGCCCTGCGCGAACGCGGGCACTTGCACGGAGGTGGCAGGACACTACCATTGTACTTGCACCTCGGGATGGACGGGGCTCACCTGCAGAAAGAGTGAGTCATTACTCATTACTCTGATTACAATGCGTGATTAGAAAGGTCAACACGGCATAAAGTTGGTTGGAGTTTGTGAGTTATGGGGCTCCACCCCACTGGGAAAAGTTGTTGCTTGTGTTCTTTATGGTTGTAGTGGCTATCACTGATCTACTGCTTGTGAAGGCCAGAAAGCTTGCAATATTTTTTCGTATCATGGAGTGAAACTGGATCATGTATAATCAATGGGGATCAAGAGATGCTTAGACCGTCTTTTATTACTTCAAGATGATATTGAGGGGATGAGTTCTAGGACCTAAAAGAATTCAACGACTTTTTTAAATTTGCTCTATTTCTTTTTTATTATAAAGCTGCTCTTTTTATAATAATCATCTTATTACCCCCGTTTAGTCACAACGTTCCTTCTATCTTGAGCTCAAGATTTCTGTTGCCGTTTCACAACTTTATATTTCAATCGGCGGTTTTAATAAAACTATAAAAAAATATTCGTGACGCCAATACAGATAAAAAATATGTTTCGCGTTACACGTAGCAATGCAGGGCACTTGAATTGGTTTGGTATGTTAACTCATGACATGGCCACGGGACCAATGGGTGGAACGCGGATTACTGTCAGTTGTCGGCACCTTTCGGCCCCCTGTCTAGTTTGGAGATCGGCTTTAAGCAAAATGTCAAGCGCGCGCGGCATAATCCTATTCCACTTTCATCCGCTTTCATCGTCATACTATTTACCTTCTTTATCTACCTACAAAGAGTAGCTAATCCGATTTCATGAATCATGTTTATCGATTTGGCTTGATATGTCTTTGTTGCCATTTTCTATGCTTTTCATATACCTACTCGATCGGTTAATTGTATTACTGACAAAATATCAAGCAAATCCGATTAATCAGTTAATGTGAATAACTCTTAATTTCTATGTGGACTGAACTTGAGTTAGCGTTCATGAAATTTTAAGTGTGGACAGTTTTACCTGATGCGCTGCCCACACTCACCATTGGACGCCATAAAATCGCCCGAACACAATGACCCAAGCTTGACATCAGTTCTCGGCTTCCACTCTAATAGATGTTTTCAGGTTAAAGTAACATGTTTACTAATAAACGTGTCTAGTTCTTCATTACAGATGTGTATTATCGTAGCCATTACTATCTGGAGTTTCCATTTGCTACTTGGAGGTCCCATTATCTCGATTCTTGAGGAGCGACCGCCGGGTGCTGTTTGCTCCTTTTTCCATGCAATACAAAATCGTATCAAGTGATTCCTTACAACATGGCTTTGTTAGCGCCTTGTCATTGAAACTGTGAACCTCTCGACTCCTCAAGTTGGTTATCGCCGAAATGGCACTTCAGGCTTCTGGGTTCTGTTTTCATCGAGTTCTTTAAGTGATCCGCATGAGAGACTTTCTCGGTAGCACTGCAACACAAGACAAGGCTGAAACAATTTTTAATAACCAAGTAATTTTCTACCATCGACGAATATGCTTAGACTTTAAAGACAATTGACAATGTATTACAGCTAACACATGCATATTACGGCTAAAATATATAACGCACTTTGCCTACAACGCGACGAGCTGCCTATTAGAATGAGATCAAACCCGTTACAAGATGTCCGGACTCATTTGAAAATCAATCGAATCTTTCAATGAGTTATATTTGAAGGTTTCTGTACACATTTATAACAAGCCTTGGATTATTGCGTTTTTTATAAACTTTGAGATGCAGGTATATTTTTCAAGCGCATAAAATCGATTTTATAGCAAGGTATGAGATGGCGTGAGTGTTAGTTTTAACCAAGATTTTATCATGTATAATCTCCGCAATGTACAGTGTGGTATACGTATGCTAAAATTATTTCACTACGGTACCTTGTATTCATGATGCGCAAAAATGATGCGAACGCGCGAGAAGACGCGATGCAACTTATTTCTAGCAGATCACGACCTAGTGGGAGGAACTTTGAGGGTGAGTTGCCGATGCCGCAGAAGGTCGTGGGGTCGGTTGCATTGCATTGTTACTTGTTAGACGAATATGCGTCTGCGCTTGGGAGTTCGGATCAACTCCCGGCTATCAGTTAAAATGTAATTAAGTTTTGCGGGCGTAACTATCATCGTATATTCCTTGCCCGTAGTGGCACCCAAGAAAAGAGGAGAACCTTTCTTTAATTTCATTTTTGGAGGCAGTGTAATTGCTACTTGCGGCCTTTGCTGATTTAGTGGACTACCGACCAGAGAACAAAAACAAAAAACGTCCTCCCATTAGATTGAGAAGAAAATAACTTTCGTTCGCTGGCTAATACGGCGAAACCAACCTAACTGTGTTTAATAGAGCCAGGTTAACCACAGATCGTATTAAGAAGACGATATAATAGGGGAATTACACAATGAATTGCTTTTTGGGTGTAAAGGAGTTTGTGTTTTCGGCGGGATTTGTAAGAAGCTCTTCTATAAAATCAGAAATTTCCCAACCGAATTCGAGACTCAGAATGTGGACAATGGAAACCAAGATGGAAAAAAAAGAATGTTGAAGTTGTTAATTGGCTGAAAGTGGTGTGGCAAATAGTTTTTGTGTTCGAGCGCTGGTGATTTCAATGCACGAGACGTAAATGATTGAAACGCTTCTTTGCTCGTTTTGTGCGTACTTAAAAAAACAGTCGACAGCAATACTCAGAGCCTAATTGGCTGTTTGAAGAGTCACCAAAACTCTAGACGTTTTTGTGCCGTTAATGAAGGAGACAAGAATGGATGCTGCAAGATCGAGCTGATAGAGGACTGTAAAACTTGTGGTAAAAGATCGAGACTCGGAGGCTCGGCCACCTACCGAGGTCCGAGGACCGGGAGTTGCGGCGGACCCACGGGTGCACCCAAACTATTTGTCTGGTGATCGCCCGAGGTACGATCAGCACGGTCGCACGCCACTGCATCGATGTGGCCAGTGGCGATCGCCGAGATTGGAGTTGCTCAAGGACTAAAGCCTCCAAGTCAGATGCCAATTAATTTAGCTCCGGGAAAGAAGCAAGCGACCGGCTGGGCAATTCGAATGAAGAAGTGTTTGGAAGGAAGGCTGTTTGGATGAAGGTACGATGGATCTGAAGAGGTATAACAGTGGGGGGTGAGCGGCGTCTGTGTAAACAAGGCCGAGAATCGGTAATTACTAATTAGAGACGGGTGTACTTCCAATGGGCATTTGCCTTTTCATTCCACAGATTTTCAATAAGACATAAAGTTCTTGGCCAGTTCGTGGTCATGGTCGATAAAACCTATCATTATATTTTACTGTCAAATGATTGCCAGTCAACACGTTGCTTTCAAAGTAATGTCGTGAACAAGAGCTTAAGAAATCGCGAGAAAGTATTTTTTTCTTTGCCATGTCACACATTGCCGACTCAAAACGCTTGTTCCAGCTTGCAACGTATAACAAGTCCATGGTCCTGCTACACCAAATAACTTGTACTTCTCGGAACAGTGCGCGGAATATGAATTGACGTGATGGCTACGAGTTGGTTGAGGCACTGGTAGAACAAGAAGCAATTCCAGAATAATACCACTCCTCTTTAAAGCCGTGTGCTACGCTACAGATTGATAAGGCTGTCTGCTTGATTTTACTCTTGAAGCGCCGGTTCTGCTTGGTGTCTGCATGCTTTAACAAACCGTACAATAACAACGCCACTCAACGTCCATTCAAGCGATTGTGTGCTTGTTTGGCTGCGGGAGAAAATTCGAATGAGAAGCAACGAACGCTTCTGTTGTTATCAATGCACGTGCAAGCAAGGAATGCCAATAACTTGGAACACTCTGGAATTGCATTGTATTTCAAATTTGGCCACAAGGTTCTAGTCTGTAACTGCATATTGAGATGTATTCATAATATTTTTGTTGCTGTTTTTACTTTTATTTTTCGGATTTTACTTTTTTGAACACCATTTGCAACTCCCATCGAAATATACAGCCACATTTCCATTTTTTTTTTTTTTTTTTTTTTTTATTTTTCTCTGAGAGTTATAGATAGTTACAAAGAAGAGGTTGGTACAGGCTCGCTATATATAGGTGTGCCTAGATGATTGTCGGTAATTAGTACCTACACTCGTGAGTATACAACGCATAGAATTAATAAGTCGGCATCCATAGTTCTAATGTTCATAGATACCTAGTCTACTCATAAGGGTACCATGATCACGCGAAATAGATGAGCTACTTCGTCGACCGTGAATGACCACTGTTATTAACTTGTCAGAGTTCCAATCAAGATTTTGGTCTCTGCCATTATAGACAGCCACCTCCTGTTTCAGATTTATTTGCCGATAAAACAGAAGGCAACTCGATGGGGAAAAAGTTAATTGCCCGCAAACATTGTGTCAAAATTTCAGACCGTGAATTTTCTTTTCCAGACGTTGACGAATGCGCGTCGGCTCCTTGTCAGAACGGAGGCACCTGCATTGACTTGGTGGATAAGTTCCGGTGCGAGTGTCCTAATCAGTGGCAAGGAAGCACTTGCCAATATGGTACGTAAAGATTTTAAAACATGGTAATAACTTGTTATTCTAAGCTTTCATATGGACATTATTTAGGTTGCGTTCTTTAGTTGCCCAAATTGATTGACATATCATATCACTAACCTAGACGACTTTGTCAATACCTACCCTAAATTTGCAGCACCCATACACTTAAAAACATATTTGGAACTGTAAAAAAACTCCCCTATCCCATGTAAAATATTCTAAAATCCAACTTATCTTCCAGATGCCAATGAGTGCCTTCGAAATCCTTGTGTCAATGCCAAAGAGTGCTTGAATCTTGACGGAGACTACAAGTGTAACTGCACTGAAGGATGGGAGGGCAAGAACTGCGACCAAGACATCATAGACTGTTTCAGTCAGTGCGCGAACGGCGCCACGTGCCTCGATCTTGTCAACAGCTACCACTGCATTTGCCCGGCGGGTTTCACGGGACGCAATTGTCAGACCGATATCAACGACTGCGACGTGAATCCCTGCCGAAACGGCGGCGAGTGCTCGGATCAAGTGAATGGCTACCGGTGTATTTGTCCTGTAGGCTTTACAGGAGATAAGTGCGAGGTTAGTAATACTTAAACACTTAGGTTGTCAAACAAACGCAGTGCATCTCTTTTTGATAATATTTTCGTAAGCTGAATTAATATTATTACAGTTGAGTAGCTATCAGCTGAAAGGATAACACATTTAAAAAATTTTAAAACTAGTTTTGGTATTTGCAAAGCTCTTGTAAAACGTGTCCTGACACACGCCCGGAATCAGATAGTGCGTGGTGTCTTCTTGGAACTTTTTATGCAAAAGATTGTCATATTTATTGATCTGATTCAGGTGGACCATGACCACTGCAGTTCCAGCCCTTGCGTGAACGCACTGCGTTGCTTTAACACTCAGACTACGACGACGTCCACGTACTATTGCCACTGCCTAGATGGGTGGGAAGGAAAGAATTGCACCACTCCTCGCGCGCAGTGCAAGAAACCTCCGTGCGAAGGTATGCCGGCGAGAGATTCATCAAAAGAGGAATAACAATCTGAAGATTTAAAACACAAAATGTCAGAATAATAATGTTTAAATCATGGCAAGATGCACGAGGAGAATAAAATATGAAACATATAACTTCTCAGGAAAATTACTATGTATATTTATTCCTAGCCACAAGAAATGCAACTTTTCATGTTAGGTAGCCTTTATGCTTGTGGTGGTAGGCCACTACTGTACCGTGAAGAATTGATACTTGATAATTGGAAAACATTTTTTTACCAATGTTTCATTAGAGTATGGCAAGATTGTACTTGATGCAGTTATGCTTTGGTAGCCTATAGAACCACTGAGAAGGCAGCGGGAGATCACAGTGGCTCCCTGCTGAGTTGAGAAATGGAACTAAAACCAGTCTAGGAAAAAATGTTTTTGCCTCTAGCTAATTTACTCAATTTTTAATTTAAACTGCTGTTAAAATCTCATTATATACTTATCAGGCTGGCTGAAGTGTTAATCGTACAATCTTTATCAATACGATCTAATCTACAGACAAAGAGATTAGCGTCATGCCTGCATTGTTGCATCATATAAACATATCAGGCCAGTATCATTTAAATTAAGCATGAAAATATTTTATTCAGGGACCGGAATCGGAATTGGAATTAATTGACATTTTTTGGAATCGGAATCGGAATTTTTATTTTTAGTCAACTGGAATCGGAATTTTTGATTTTACAGAAAAAAATCTATTCAAAATTAATACTTTGTCTTAGTGGTCTGTGGGCTGAACTCTCTGAGAATAAAACAGGTAGGTTAGTCGGTTAAAATGTAACTTTGTTCTATCATGGTTATTTGTAGTATTTTTGTTTCGACTGCAAATTCCATTCTTTGCAGCTGGTTACTTTCGATGGTTTGATTTTCGGTGTGAAGTCGCGTAGGGCGGCTGTCGACTTACCGAAGTGATAACGCTATAGTTTCATTCTTGTAGGCAGCTTCTTGACTAAGAGGAAATAAGATTTGAATTTTTATAGAATGGAAATCAAAGTTTGCTATTTTTATAATTTGTATTTTGATAGAGACCGAACAGAACAATTAAAATCAAAGTCAACATTTTTATTGTGCGTTTTCTGGAATCAGAAGTTTTCTTATGAGCTTTCCGGAATCGGAATTGGAATTGGAATTGGAATTGGAATTTTTATTATTTTCCGGGTGGAACTGAAATCGGAATCGGAATTTATATTTTGTGTAACATGGAATCGGAATCGAAAAACATAAAAATTCCGGTCTGTGATTACATTACGGCTTGGACTTAAAACTTCTTGCCCCATAGCAAGCAAAAAACGTGAGATGTCGATTTTCATATCGTTTTCCTCCCGCAGTGATTGACAGCTGCATTGTGGCCGTGTCTTCGAGCGGCGACCAGCGTGCAAAGCTGGTTGCGTCTGGGATGTGCGGCGAGCACGGCTCATGTTTGAACCACCCCAACGGAGGATTCCAGTGCACTTGCGACGCGGGTTACACGGGCAAATACTGCCACGAGAGTAAGTCAGTTCTGCTTTTCACACTGTATTCCTTCAAATTGGCTAGATCACTGGTTAAGAGATCGTTAACAGAATACAGGCTTGAAATGGTAGTAATTTATTTCAAAATTTGAGAAGCAATCTTCTGAGCCAGCAGTACCAAATAAATACAGTGGAGTATATTGCTTACTTGTGACACATCTTGGTCTTTGCATATTTCAGATCTTGATATCCCATTCAATCCTTCTTGAGGATCTTGATATCCCATTGATATTCCCATTTCAATCAAATTCCTTACACAACTTTAGTATATAAGTCTCCTATACTCTGTTGCCCACTATTCATGTGCTGCATTGAACGCTTTGTAGACATCAACGACTGCAAGCTGAACCCATGCCTCAACGGAGGAACGTGTGTGGACAGAGTCAACTCCTTTCAGTGCATCTGCAAGGAAGGTTGGAAGGGCGACGTCTGCAGCATAAGTAAGCAGCAAAAATACAAATAAGCATTATTTATTTTCCCTTCCTGCATAAATTGGTGTGCTATTATGATCATTACTGCAGGGGTAAAACATATTAAAGCATGTATCAAATTAAGAAATGCTGTAATGCAAACTAGATGAAATATTGTAAAATACTTAAGTAAAGAAGGTAATAAATCAAATAACCATGAGAGCTTCTCAAATGGCTCAAACAATATATGAAATAATCATATTTAAAGTTAATTTTTACTTTCCACTCATTAATCAAGCAAGCACCAATGGCTCTGCTGTGCCTTCGTAATACTGTGGCAAATAATATTGTCCAATAGAGAAATTATACAATGGAATAATAATTAACCCGTGGCTAACTCTGTGTCGTTTATGTGTAGACAAAGACGAGTGCTCACCAAATCCATGCCGCAACAACGCGAGTTGCGCGGACGGCATTGCGGACTTTGCCTGCTCTTGCCGTGACGGGTGGAAGGGCAAGACATGCAGCCTGAAGGACAGCCACTGCGATCGCAGCACGTGCCGCAATGGTGGCATCTGCCAGGACAGGGGAGACACCTACATCTGCAAGTGTCCAGACGACTGGGAAGGGACCACTTGCCATATAGGTGAGGCATGGAAATTTGGAACTGTTACTTCAATAAAAATTCTACCAACTTCCTATTTACGATTTGATATCTTCCAATAATGCATCATATATTTTGTATGAAGAGATTTTTTGAGAACACTTGTTTAGTAAGAAGGTCTACTTTTGCAAATTCATGGTCATTGCACAAAATTCTGTAGTTTCATCAAGTATCCCAAAACCAGCTGCCCAATAAACCAAAACAAACTACACTATTTTGTGAAGGTGAACAATCAGGATGGTCAAGATGAGACAAGTAAATCACATTTAGTTGCTCTTCAAATGCTGAAAATGTATTTTTATATAAATGTATACAATAATTTGGAGAGTAAATAATCAACTAAGCATCATTTGCTTTCATAACCCAGCAAAATATTAACTTCCTCTTGGTTTTTTCCAGCTAAAACCAACGCTTGCAGGTCCAGTCCATGCGTAAATGGTGCAACGTGCGTGAACAGCGGCGATGTCTACTCGTGCATCTGCAAGGAAGGCTTCAGTGGCCAGCACTGCCAGCTGGACATCAATGACTGCAGTCCGATGCCGTGTTTCAATGGCGGTAGCTGCGTGGACGGTGTCAATTGGTTCCGTTGCGAGTGTGCACCGGGCTTCACTGGCCCCGACTGCCGTATTAATGTCAACGAGTGTGCGTCTAGCCCGTGCGGCTTTGGAAGCACATGCATTGACGGCATCGGGAGGTTCGAGTGTCTCTGCCCACCAGGGCGGCAGGGCGAGAGATGCGAAGAAGGTAAAATCATACTATAAACCTCTCTTGAACTCTTACAAGACCAGAAATACTGTGTCAATTTGAAAAGAAAACGATGGTAGTTTGTCTGTTATCATTTTCCATCAGATTTTCCATCATCTTCAAATTGTTTAAGCTTGAAAGGAAAAAGTGAGGATAAAAGAAATTTCTTACCTAACACATTTTATATTTTACTCTTTATCTCCAAAACACTTGGGAGCTTACACATCATGGCTATAATGGTATTTTTGTTTACTCTCAGTGGAAGATGTCGCATACATGGGCGGCGTCTGCCTGTGGCAACGACAGTACTTCAGCAACAACGCGACCTGGCATCACGACTGCAACACCTGCACGTGCACCAATTCGGTGGTCAAGTGCACCCGCGTTTGGTGTGGCCTCGGTAACTGTCTCGGCCATCCTAACCTCACCCTGGACTCCATCATGTGCCAGGCCAACCAAGTGTGCGTTCCATCTCCGGGCGAAGCCTGTCTCACTCCTGAATGTCTGCCGTGGGGAGAATGTCGGAGTCTGGAAAGTGGGAAACGAGTCGGACCGCCGCTTTTGCCCGCCCCACCGAGCTGCTGGCCAAACCAAGCCGTGCTGAGCAACACTTGCGCTCGGCTGACGTTGCTTTTGGATCGGAGCCAGCTGCCGAGGGGAGTCACCACAGAAGGGCTTTGTCTCGGGCTGCGTCGCCTCCTGGCTTGGCACCAAGCAGCTACGCAGAGCTACGATCAGCTCGTGCTGCTTTGCGACTTGAGGCAAGGATTCAACGATACACTCGAAGTAACCATGTCTTCGATGTCTTTATCTCTGGAAGCTGAGAACCGAGCGGTGACGAATGGGATCAGAGTATTGGGTGATCTAATCAGCCGGAAGCAGACGAATCTATCAGCGCTTACTTCGATTATGGAGGTGAAAGTCGAGACTGCCCTCGTTAGCGAGGACAAGCAAGGTAAAACTTTATTTATTTATTATGATTTCTAGTTGTGCAAATGTGTTATAATCCACTTAATAAAAAATGTGTTTTAAAGTTATGAAATGGAAAAATGAATTATAACCATTCAAGAAATGTAGTGCTAAACTGTTCTGTACAATTTCTAGCCTGCTAAGAAGGCTACCCCTTTTTATGAATAATGCAAAACTCTATTCCAACATATTTCAATTCTCAAGTACCAAATGGAACATTTTTTAACAAATATTCTTCCTTAATTCCAGGTAACGGCTATTTGATCGCACTGATCTGCATCATCCTGGTCGTGTTTGCTTTCGCCATCGGCGCACTCTTTTACTGGTACCAGAAAGTCCGACGCAGACATGGCGCCTCTCGAGACCCCTTGGGCGTGTCTTCGTCAGGAGCCTGCCATCGGCACCACGACGACGAGAAGTCAAACAACTTGCAGAATGAAGAAAACCTGCGCCGGTACGCAAATCCCCTGAAGGATGACGTCGGTGGCAGCATGAGCAGCGTCGCGGGCATATCTCCAGGTGGCCTGTGCAAAGCGGGTGCCTCTGAGAGTATGGGTGACCTGCAGTCTCTGCGGGTCAGCATAGTCCGTCCTATGTCCACCGTCCTCGGCGAATCTTCGTCGGCGGAGATGCTGGAGATGATCTCGGACACAGAGAAACCAGGGTCGAGTGGTCTCGAGCCTGGTCTTCGATCCAAGCATCGGAACAGCCAGATTCTGTTGTACAAGGCGCAGAATCCAGACGTGAGAAAGAATACTGCGGCATACGATGACGCGTGCCATCACAAAGACTTTGCAAAGCGAATTATTAATCTTAAGGTTATCCCGCCAGTGCAAAGGACGTTATCACCAAACCAGGTAGACCGAGGGGGTGACATGCTTACGGTTATAGTTTAAAAGGTGCTGTTAGACGAATAAAATTAAGCCGTACTTGACTTGCCTTAAAACCCTGAATTTTGCCATCATTATATTTTTCAATCAGTTAATTGATTTTATCCGTGTGTTTGTGTGTGAGTTTCTGGGATCACGTGCAATGTAACTCCGTTTAGATATCCGTGTTTTTTCCATCGTTTGTTACATGGTGTTTAGTTTATATACATTTCTGCATCATCGACAATTCTTTTTTCACAAGTAATGTCTTTGCAACGGTTGTACAATCTGCTGACATCTGCCGAGATTCGATCTCGTCCATGTTCTTAACTCTTCGTGGGTACCAATTAGTCCTGTAGTGGTGGCACTTTAATAAAACAGCGTGTGATATTACTTTTTAAAATAAAAGCTAGGGACCATATTAAAAAAAAATCATTGGATCAGTTGAAAGTTAATTATGAAAAATGACTGATGAGATTATTTTATAAGCATCTAAAATCGCAGCAATAAAGAAGATATTCCTATAAAACAATATATGATTATTCGTGCTTAACATAAATTAGAAATATAAGCAAGAGTAAATTATATTTTGTATTTTAATATTATTTCTTTGTATATTTTAATAATATTATATTTTAATATGTTTAATATTTATTGTATTTGTTCCTGTGACAGTGGCAGATATTATTTTTAGGAACTTGCCAATCATAAAAAAGGATTTGTTTCGACTCCAATGCCGTTTCTTTTTCATTGGAGATTTAGAATCAAGTTAATTTTTCTTAAAGAATGCAAAACTACATTCAAGGCATCTGCTGAGTCTATCTCTGAAATCTCTGTAAATATGTAGATATTAATAGGCGATATAAAATGTCTGAATCGAAAACTATACATGTCGGCTGTCAATACTCTGTATTTTGCTTTTATATTAAGAAATTTTTTTTTTTTTTTTTAAACGAAATGAATGCAGCCTTAGTACTGATAAAATCATTCATGGTTGTGTTAACCAAAAGTAATGTATTTTTCAGCTTAACTAACATTGTTTTCCTACTGCAGAAGCCATTAATTGTACTATTAACATCAATACAAATTTGGAATGCCAATATCAAAATGGATTGGAAACAGTGATTTGTTGTACTTATAAAGCATACAAAATTAAATAAGCTTTCCATATTAGTCTAAATGTTATCAAAGATTGGCAATTGAACCACACTTCAGTTTTGGGAATCAACAGAGTTAAATCGAGGGTTGTGAGCCAATTTTAAAATACCGCTGTAAACGTTGCCTTCAAAGTGTTACGTATGGTAGTAGTAGTTAACGCTAGTGCCTAACAGGTCACTTTTATAAAAAAAATCTTGTGAATAAATTTTGTGCCTTTAGAAATTTTGAAAAAGTTGTCACAGTAAATAAATTGATAAGTGCCTGATTTAAGTGTTCAAGACAATATATCTAAAAGATGTAATCACCATCACAAAAATCTTTGTACAAAATATATAGCCTTTGATAAAGATCTATTGTTATTTTCTTTACTCTCCCAGGTATATGAGACTACCAAAATCTCCCAGGTCTGTTATACCCAACGGTTATACCATTGACTATTGAGTGTGCGTTTTAACATGGAGGAATATGTCATACTTGTTTCCCATAGATTAATGAGGTACAGATACTTTAAGTTCATGCTAAACGTACCTAAACTGGTTGCTGCCATTTGCCAAGTTCCGAATCTTGTTGTGCCATGACGCAGTCTTGCTATGATCTTTTGTCACAATATTTGCGTGACCAACTGAGATCAAATGTCGAAATATAGGGATATAAATGTTTTGTGGATAAGAGTGAAATTCGGATCCATGTATTTCCAGACCCTATTTATGGTCTTTACATTAAACCAATAAAAAGAACCCAGTAACGGAGCACGGGATATGTTGCAAAAAGCAGAAATTCAAATCACAAAAAAACAGACAAAACGTAAAAGTATAGCTTAAAAATAGCCACACTACCAAGTTGATATATAATGATATATCACATATTACACGATATCACATGATATTGATATATAATAATACAGGTTCAATTGGTTAATACATAACACAGGTTCAAGCTTATTCCAACCTGCAATTGGGAGGTCTCGGAATCATATCCCGGTTTAGTTGCACTTTTTTTCAGCTTAGCTTCCTTTCCATTCTTGATGTTTTCAACCAAACACAAAATATCTTGGAGATATAGGTATTGTAACTCGGACTGTTGGCACTACGCTTTAATAACTAGCTATTAGCCAATTATAATATCTTCTCCGAAAAAAAAAAAAAAAAAAAAAAAAAACACAAGATTTATAACAATTACAAGCAGTTGGGAGAAAAAATATTAAATATTTATGTAAGAGAAATATATAAATATACTCAGTAAGTATAGATTTACTATACCTTGTGTTTGTTAGCTCTGCCATTTCATTCTAAGGAGGTAATATGTTTTGTCCCATAGACATAAAACAAGTTTTTTCACTTTCACACTCACACAAAATGTATTTTTTATTAAACACTAAAATTCTCTTTGCAAATTAAAATTTTAAAATATAAATGCTAAAAATTCAATTTTACCATGCAATCTGTCAGAATTCACTATTTTGCTTTCTTTCCTTTACCTTTTTTACCCTTTCCCTTCTTCTTCTTAGGCTTCTTTTCAGGAAGCACAGTATCTGGATAAAGTGACATGAAATAATCCTTCAGCGCTACTAAATCAACTTTGTTTTTGCCAACCCCGAAACTCTTGCCGATTTCCAGCACCAAGTTATCATCAAGTTTGATCTTAGTATTTTTAACCATTTCAATGTACTTTTCCATTGGAACCTCGGGCTTTTCATTTTCTGCAAGCGTTAGAACAACATGCCTGAAACAAATCGGGGGAACACAACGATAAATGTCAGTAATTGTCATAAAGGTGTTGCAGGGACAAACGTTTATGTTTTTCACGAACCCAAATTCTCTTTTCTTCTTCTTTTTCTTCGGTTTCAGCCCCTCATAAATTGCTCGAGCAAACATCAATTTATTAGGGTCTGGCTCACTGAGCACGTAATTGCTGTAGACGCCAGAAAATTTCACCTCAAAATCAAGTTCGAGTTCATCACGTAATTTTCTTGCATTGGTTAAAGTCTAAAAATAAGTATAAAACCACATTTACCACCAAGGTCAGATTTGGAACAGACAAGATTGGACAAGAGGATTTTCATAAGAAAAAAATATTCAGAAAACTACATAAAACTGCAGCAAGAAATCTTCAAACATTGGAACTCAAAGGTGTAATAAAATTTGGCTTTGAAATATCCTTACTTTTATAAAGTTTTTCTCCACCCAGACACCATCCAACCCTAAAAACGCAAGCTGTGAGTTGGGATTGTTAAAAACCGACACAAGCGCGTTGGCCTCTGGTGGCCGTATAAGGTTGTAACTTAGATCTATCCATTGCATGGAAACACTTTTCATTAACCCAGCCTTGAAGGCTCGTGGTGTTCGACCCTCGAATCTGAAAAGCCAATTCTTTTTAAAAAAATGTATCAGACAAATTTTTGCTAGTGTGGTGTCGGCAGTAATGTAGATCCTGAATTGTATCATGAATGGTCACGAATTAACAAAAATAACAATGTAACTTGAGATCCGAATTTGACATTTGTTTTGTGATACTATTTTATTGGCTGAGATCAGGTGCCTTTTGATAAGTCACCTGGCTGACACAGAGAGATCTAGACAGAAAATTTGAAAGTTCCTCAGCTCACGAAAACTTATTAAGGGGTCGACTGCCTGCCCTGGCGCACCTCGGTTGTGCAACGGGGGCCTTATGCATGTTTGGCTGGGCATGTTACTCTGCACTAGTGATTCACTTGCCTATTATTGCTCACGTTGAGATGTGTTATCATTTCACTTTTAGCTAGCAATGTTTTGAATGCTTTTGCTGTATCTCGTCCAGAGAGCGAGTTCCACGCTAAGTTTAAACGCATGACCGACGGACTTGATATGAGCTGAGTAAGTAGCACTTTCAGTCCTGAAAATAGGACTCTTTTAGATGGCGGACTCGTTTCTGTTTTGTTTTTGTTTTATATTCTGTAAAGTTTCTGTTTTTACTTTCAGCAATATTTAAAAAATGTGAAGTTTGTTAAAAAAAATAAAGAGTTTGATATAAAGCATGTGAATCTATAATATTGAACTGTTGTTTTATTTTTATTTTGAAAGCGGTTTATTTCTATGCTCACCTGAAATTGGATACATGTCATTGCAAGATAGATTCAAATCTTCCAACGTTTCGTTGTCTTCTATAATCCTGGCAAGAAGCAGCGAAGTTTCATTTCCTAATTTGTTGTGACTTAAATCGAGCTTCTTTATCGTATAGTTAATGCGAAGAGCCTCTTCCAGCTCCTCCATTCCTTCGTCACCCAAATCATTCCAGCTCAGATTCAACTCTTCTAAAGTTCGAACACCTGATATTCCATCCTTAATCTTGCTAGCACCTTCGAGGCCAATTCTGGAAAATTTCAGAATCATGGTGCAAAAAATCAGTCCATTAACTTTGGGTATCAGGAAATGGTTTTTAGTGATCGGAAAATTGATACTGAGCTTGCATAAATGGTTTTCCACATTCATGTTAGTGAATAAGTGTGATTTAACAAGTCAAAATTTCAATTATTTTGTGTTTCGATTTTCTGTATTGGGTGAAAATTCTATTATGTGGGGCAATCATGGTGGCCAGCCCACAACATTTTCCAGGTTTGGAAATCTCTGTTCAATTGAATAATATCCATGAAAGAAGGTTTTGAGAATGTGGAAGCTATATTTTCTACAATAATAATTTTAATTAATAATTTAATATATTATAATTTTTCTATATTTTCTATTTTCATTACAAATCTACATATATTCTCAACTATGTGACATTTACTTTAAACATATATTTTATATTCATGCTAATTGTAAAACAAACCTGCATCCAGTCAGGTTGAGGTAAGCAAGTTTTAAATTTTCTTGCAGCATTTCCCCCAAGTAGAAAACTGCGTCTGGGGTCAACCAGTTATCTTCAAGATCCAAAGTAGTCACTGTTTTGTTGTGTGCTAGTGCTTCTGCGATTGCTCTTACACTACGAGAGTCCACACCGTAATACTGGTGACAAGCGCGTCAGACAATGATTTTCTTGCATTTATAGTAATAATAAAAGAAATACAGAGGTTTTTTCTAGCCCAGTTTTTTCTAACCAGCGAATTTTTTGGAATTTAATTGTATCTCTTTCATTCAGAAAATAATTCATAAGATAATTAAAATGTGCACAGTTGTATTTTATCAGATCTTAACTTTTGTGGTTTGAAATAACATACTGGTTGGTGATCAAGTATGAACAAGAAAGTTAGTAAATTCTATCAACTTACACGTAAATTAGCGACAGACCCTTTTAGAGAATCAACAAAACGTTTGATTGGAAAAACTTTGAGTGATTCGCATATGAATTTGTATCGTTCTATTCCATTGTCTTGAAACACAGGAGGTGGACCTAGTTTTAAAAGTTCGTGTTAATATTAAAAATCCGATAAGTTTCACATGGCACACAAAAATTCCTTAACTTTTATTTGCCTAAATATGATCATTGAGGATACTCACGGACATAATTGTAGGCTTCATCCAGCCCTGGGTTTTTTATTTTAGAAAATCGAAAGAATCCATTTTTGTCCAATTCTTCCTCTGGCTCAAGCTCCGGTATCTCTTCATAGAAAATTTGCTGAAAAAAAATCATCAACCTATTTAAGCAGAAACCAATAAATTATTTATGCATGATTATTATTATAAGTAAATAATGTCACGGGTAGTAAAATATATTCATGACGGCCTGGAGAAGCACACTGTATAAGTCTTGCCACAGCACAATGATGGACTTCGCAAAGAAATTGTCATATACATGGCGTTAGTATTAAAATAAAAAACTTCAATTGGTAGCCACATATTCCTACCGATATATCTATCAAGCTGGTATCAGGATACTTGATGTAATTTTCACTCGTAGGATCAATTGATTCACAGGAGGCTATGGGAGGTTCTTCTTCTATTTCTTTTTTTTCATCAGATGATGAACTGGTAGAAGACTCATCATCAGAATCATTTTCAGAATTTTTGTCCTCGGTAATATCCTCTATCCCTTCGTCATCTTCCGGTACTACACTTCGAGAAATCTGAACATTGATTGATTCTACCACTGTTTCTTTGGCACCATCATTATTATCTGCTGTCTGGGGTTCCACAACATTTTCAGGAGCTTCTTCTATCGTCTTTTCAGCAGGAGTCTCTATACCATTTTCTTGGATGTCTGCTTCATTAGATTCACCAGTAGACATTTTTGCCCCAAATTATATTCCTTAATTCATTTGAGTTTATACCACAAAAGCTACTTTTACTGATAGTTTTACTCCCTTAATCTTAAAGATACAAGCGCTTCTTTGTATATACTGATCATATGCTGTACACAATTACATTTTAAATTCAGGCGCTCAAATTTTCTGTCATCAACAGCTGTTTCATCTCAGTTGGTCAGTGATCTGTGATGATCTGTTTATCTTTTTCTCTGATATTATCAGTCGTTTCTTTGTTCATGTTGAGCTGTGAAACAAAATTAGGTCTGGAATCATAATGTGGAATACGTTGCTTAAGATTTTATCCACATGGTACTTCAAATATGAGCTTGTCACTTGCCTTTATGTATTCGAACCTTGGGAGAAGAAATTCATCAGTATCCTTTGAAACAGTTGAAACCTGTGGCTGAAAAAAATATCCACTATTTTAGATCAGTGCAACAGGCAAGTACCAGGTACTCCCAAATCCACCTGTGGGGCAGAAGAGGTGTACAATGACAAGTACTCAAGAGGGCAATTGTTGGTATTAATACGGTATAGCGCCGCGCGGCTAATCCTTTTCGGATCGCCTTTTTGTTGGTATTGTTGTATTCCTTGCGCAATTATGGGTGATGTGCAATGGGTGGGATGTGCCCATGGGTGGTGTGGGTGGGCAATTTCGGTCGGGAAAAAAGATATTTTCGATAGTAACACTGCAGTAAAATGTTTACACCCTCTCTTAGTTATAAGACTTTGACTCAATGTCCAGGTTCAATCGCAACGATTAAATAAAATAGAGCACTCGCTGCGCACGCAGCTGCAGTGAATTTAGTCTGTGTTAAAAGTTATCTGAGTGATGTGAGTTGAATTCAGGGATTTTAGTACCGGCAGAAAATAACTTATTTACATCTCCCATGCTGTTACATTTGATTTGGACCCCCTTTTGCGTTTTTTAATGCTACGTAACGTACAATTACATAGTGTTAGTGTGAGCCTAAGTGCTAAGGAACATTTGCCGTTTAGATGATTGCAATTGTGATTTTACAATTCTGACTTAGTAGTAGAGAAAATAATATATATAATATAATATCTGATAATATGATAAAAATAATTAATAATAATAATGGTGTATATAGTAATTAATAATGGGTATATTTGGTATGGGATTAAGTAAAGCACCTAGTCGCTCTATTCTACATTATGCATTATAATTAGTATTTAGAAATTCTTCTAGTGTAGTAGGGGTTCTGGATTAGGAAGGATTTGAGGGTTGAGTCAGATATGGGGCAAGTTGGCGAATTGGTGATGAATGTTGGGATATGGTTATACATTTTTGTGCAGAGTAATATGGGCTGTGTTCGAAGAGGGAGTGGGTGGTTGAGTGGATTTTGTGTCTGCTTCTTGTGGCATACGGGTGCATAGAAGAGTTTAGGGGGAATTGTAAGGGGTGGTTGCGGACGTAGGTGCAGGCAATTTGTATGAGGGAGGACGCAAGGGCTAGAATTTTGAGTGCGGGAAGTGGGGTTTGCAGGATTTTTTTCTAGAGATACCTGTTACTATGCGGATGGCTTGTTTTTGGCTAATAAAGATATGCTTGGCCTTTGGAGATGTGCCCCAAAAGAGGAGGCCATATGAGACATGGGAATGTAGGTGGGCATGGTGAACTAATTTTAGAATATGTGGGCTGACGACGCGTTTTAGTCGACGGATGAGAAAGCATGCACTTTTGATTTTGGCCATTGTGTGTTGGATGTGTGTAGTCCAGTCAAGGTTAGGAGTGATGTAGAGCTCTAGGAATTTGGTGGTAGGTGTACTGGGCACTATTTGGTGATTGACTCTGATGAAGGCAGAGGTCTGGGGTGGTCTATGTCCTGAATAGAATAGGATGTGGTATGATTTGGAGGGTTGGATTGCTAGTTTGTTATTGAGACAGTAGTTTAGGATGATTATTGCTTGGTGGTTGGCTATTTGGGAGATAGTGTCAGGGGGTTAGTCTTAGGGGTGGTGATTAGGTGGTTAGTGTCATCTGCAAATTGGAAGAGATGTCCTTTGGTGATCATACTTGGGAGGTCATTGACATAGAGGAGGAAAAGAAGTGGGGAGAGGGTAGATCCTTGTGGCACGCCTTGCCTTAATTGAAGAGAGTTGGATTTAATGGGGGGAGAGTCAGGGAAGGGGGGTTCAAGTTGAACTGATTGTGATCGAAAGGATAGGAATGAGGAGATCCATTTATTGGCTACGCCTCGGATTCCTAGGTTGTGGAGTTTGGATAGCAGTTGGTGCTCAATGGTGATGAAGGCTTTACTCTGGTCATAAAATAGTCCAAGAGTCTGGTCGCCTAAGTCAAGTGATGCGTGTATGGTGGTGAGGAAGTTGAAGATTGCAGTCATGGTCAATTTGTTTTTTTGGGAGCCGTGTTGGCATTTGGCTATATTATTATGAGAGGAGAAGAAGGACTGTAGTGTTAAGACCCTATGTCCAGGTTCCACATGGGTCCATGATGTGCACCCACTGCGCTCGTAGCTACCATGATTGTAGTGAGTGATAAGAGTGACCAGAGTATTTTTGTCTGCAAAAAAATATTTAATTGTATTGTATTGTATTGTTGTTTTATTGTGCTGCAGACAAGTGCATGGTATTTGTATGAGCTCAGTTTAGATAAAAGCTAGGAACTGTTTGTAAGTGGTTGTGTAGGTAACTTAGAAGGGTTATGGGATTAACATGTTTGTTGATTACAGTTTATAATTAACATGTTTGAGTAAAAGATAAATTACATCCTATAAGAACCTGAAAACAATAGAATGAGAACATAAATGAGAACAGCGGAATATTATACACATTTACTCATTTATACATTTCTGGAGGGGTATTCATCGAGTAGAAAGGTTTGTTTAGGGGAAGGTTCGGAGTTTGGAGTCAAAGGTTGGTGTGATGTTGTGGTGAGGTATTCTTCGAAGCCGTGGAAAGGGTTCTACAGAAGGAAGTTTTGAAGGTTTGAATCAAAGGATTTACATTTGGAGGAATTGAGATGTCCTGTTCAATTTTGAACCACTTTAAAGTGATTAAGCTCTTATTTTCTCTATCCGATTCCACGTTCTATTTCGTATAAGACTGAACCATGTGCAAAATACCAATAGTCGCAGGTTAGTCGTTAAATTTCCAGGAATAGTTTTCAATAGTTTTCATTTTTATAAATTAAGTGCTAGGATCCGGTTATACCGTTGAGTACTGAACGGTTCTACACTAGTTTGGCTAGGATTGTGGTCTGCATATCAAATGGTTCTTTGACTTGATAACCAGATGGAGTAATTATTGCAATTACTTGCCTTGTTACATACTCCACGTACGTCTACTTGCCTCACTACGCTATGACGCTCCTCAGTTACATAAATAACGTGAAATCTACAGAAGGAAGCCTGATAGTGGACTTCACCAGTTGTCCTACTTCGCAGATATAAAAAGAAAATCCTCTTGCAATTTCACATTTATTTTGTGCTTTCATTCCTAGAATGTGGCATGTTGTAAAAATGGATGTATGCTCAAATGGTTATTGGTATTTGTAAATTCAGTATGGTGTAAGATGATTCACTTGTTCAGGACTAGGTTATATTTTTTTTTTTTTTAGTTTTGTCTGTGAACAATATTCTCCCAAACTCTTTGACCCAAACTCTTTTGATTAACCTATTTATTAGTAATCACTGCACTGCTCTACTCATCAAGATATTGACAAAATTTCCATTGATCTTTGAAAGCTTGGTCTTGAAACCTGATCTTTCATTATTATGTCAGATCTACCAAAAGAATTGTTACCTTCTAAACTATTTTCATAAAAGAACTGAAATGTTAAGACCTTCCCAGTGAATGGTTAGGTTCTTGGTGTACTGGTATGTAAATGGAAAATTAGATTGAGGATGCAAGGTCAGGATTTTTGTATTTATCTTATTAACTGGCATTAATTTTTTCAAATTACAGCACAGTCAATATGATTTAGTAAATTCCAGCTCAGCTGATGAGTGTTAGCACCATGGATTTGAAAGTATTTACACCCAATGATAGTGCCACAGCTATGAGAAAGTAAAAAGTTACCTCCTCTAGCCCAAAACTGTTACTTAATAATTATTTATTACTTTTCTCTAAGCTCTAACCTGTTGCTTTCTGTAATGGTGTATTTGACTGTGTTAAAAAAACTATTTGAACTGGGTTTTGAATGCTAAGTAAAGAACTACTAAATTTCCCAACGTTTCGTAACTTGTACCTAGTGTAAACCAGTGCTAAGGTTACATCAAGTAGACATATGTCTAAAAACAATGATATTTGATTGTGTGTTCTGTTCGACTGTACATGTCCCACTGCGTGAGTGTAACTTCGGAGTAGCAGAGTTGCTCGCTCTAAAGTCACTCCCGGTGCACTTTTCTTGCTCCTAGAACTTTGGTTGCGGACAAATGAACGCACCGACAGTGTGTGATCATGTGTTTTGGGTGGGAGCACTCACACTCATAGCTGGTGTAAGCCCAGTGGAGAGCATGATGTCACCTGGCAAATCAATCCCACTCTGGTGCAGGCCAGTCAAAAACACCACACTGTAGTTCTAAGGACTAATTAATGCTTTGAAGTGTGCTTTCAGTAGGTGCAGCAAATACTCAGCAGCCCTTCTGATCAGTACATAATTGCAAGGGATATACCACAATTGATCTTGTATATAAATACCTAATACTGATACCTAATCTGGTTGTGAATTAGGATTAAGTCGATGTCTTGTCCAAGGAGTGTTGACAAGTTGCATAAATGTATTTGTTGCTGCAATTAAAAAAAGATGCTAGCCTAATTTTTATATTATCTTTACTTGATTAATGTGCTCATAAACTTCTCAGTAATTACTTTTCAATGTAGCCAAGTTGCCAACAATGAAAACATAATAATGGCCTGGTGAAAAATTGCAGATATTCAGAGGTCACATGCCGTAGCCTACTCTATTGTGATGAAATGCAAAAAAACTACAGAATCCATTCCATCTAAGTTGACTGAACTGAGCTTTTTAACACCTAACTGCTGGGATTGATTAGACTTAATTTACCCACATGGGTCAATTCAGTAAGTTTTGGAAAATATCTCCAAATAGCTAGTTTGAGATATCTGATTCTTTGAGGGACTGAGCGACGAGTCAACACTACTTGGTAGAATCATAAGCGAATGCTCAAAGTCAAATAAATTAATGTTTTGTTATCTGCTTGTTATTTTTAATAAAAATACCATTATGAAATTTATGAGTATTTCAAATAAATTTGCTCTTTATTTTGTTACAGTTATGTTTCTAGAAAGAAACTAATGTGAGCAGGTGCAGGGCTAGCATTTTAGGCAAGTATACACTGGTACATGTTACATAAGTCATGTTCATACCTAACTTTATGCATGTGCAAACTGAAAGCGTAAAAATGGTTATTTTTGGTGCCAGTAGTGTTTTGACGGCTAAGTAATACAAAATGTAAATAAGAAAAGTAATTTCTCGTTGAAATTAGTTAATCCATTGTAAAAACACGTGATGCAATGTCATCGATCAGCCAGTTGATGCCTTCCAGAAGATTTTCTCCAGTGATAGCACTGCACCAGAAAATATGCCAGTGGTGGGTTTTTATAGTTTCAAGCTGCAATATCTGAAAAAGGTTAGTTGTTTAGTTGTTGTGCTTAAAATATATATAATATGAAATTGATTCATTTTGGAAATCCTGGAATTCAAATAAAAGATCAAAACTTCTATTTCTATGGATTATGAGCAGTAAGATACGGTGATACAAATAAAAGACATTTGCTAAGCAATTGCTTATCAATTGGTATCGATGATAGCAAGTAGGTATCAACTACCTATTTTGAGAATTATATAAATCCATCGGCCATATGGAAATGAGATGAGCGGCCACACATTACTCAAGTCTTAATATATGGTTGTTACACTGAAGAGGCAAGCGAAAAAAAATCACGAAAGGGAGGAGCACAACTTGGCAGAATTTTCAAGAAAGTGGCTAGAAATCACATTGCCTTGCCTAGATCTTAACTTCTTTACAAACTCATTTGTCCAACCTTTTCTGCTAAGAAAGTTGTTAAAACGTGTGGAGAATCTACTTACATCACGTATTTCTTCTCCTGATAGAGCTCCCGGCAGGTCTTGTTTATTTGCGAATATGAGAAGCGTGGCACCGCATAATCTCTATAAATAAATAATCACCTATTACAATGGGAACTATACATGGATTTGTATCCTGTTTAAAAGATTCAAACTGAAAATACCTCTTCTTGAAGGAGAGAATGCAACTCCTGTAGGCAATCTCCAAGCCGCCTCTTGTCAGAGCTGTCAACTACCCATATAAGTCCGTCAGTTCTTTCAAAATAATTCCTCCAGTAGGAACGAAGAGATTTTTGACCTCCAACATCCCATACATTCAGCTTAAACCTGAAAGTGTGTTACATTCTATCATTAGTCAACTCAAGCGTTAATATTGGCTAAGGTGTGCCCCTGATAAGTGGCTTGTCAACACCTACCCTTTATGATCTAAAGTCTTTATATTGAATCCCAGTGTGGGTGATATAGTATCTATTGGCTCTCCGTTAAATTTCTTTAAAATTGTTGTCTTTCCTGCATTGTCGAGTCCTCTGAGATATTTGTTATTAAGGAAACTTAAATCAAACCCACATCACAAAATAGAACTTCGATAATTATTTGAAATCGTTGCGGCAGGCGTAGAGGTTATGTGCATTGGCAGATGCTCTTTAGGTGACTTTTGTATAAAAGGATACAGCATCAATATTCTCAATTCTTTCTCCTTCTGTTTCATTTTTCTTAAAATAGAGTACAGACCCATCTTATATATCTTTCGTAACTCGCCACATTAAAGTAAATCCCAGTTCAAGATCCAAGATCAACCCAGTTCAAACTCCCACGACCAACTCGTCATGTCAGTGACGTAAATTTTGGCCATGCGCGATTGCATGATTGCATGACTTTATTGCGACAGTGTTGCATATTTTTCAGACTAAAGACACAAAAGTGACAAGCAAAAAACGATTCGAAGTTAGCCTAGTCCCTTTAATCTTCCAAAAAAAAAACCTATGAAAGAAATGTGATTACTTCTTACAATTTAATTACTTTATCCTATTCTAGCTTCAATCATGGTATTTTTTTTGGGATAATACGTGTGCACAGATTTGCCTGGCGGGAAATTAAAATACTTAGGTGGATTTCGCCAAACTCTAGAATGCGCTTATAAGGCTGTAATTCTTTGCTGTAATCTAAACGGAAAACTGAACACATCTTACGATCTAACGGGAATCGAACTGATTTTTTACGATTGAATGGTTCTAAAAACCTAAAATTTTATTTAACATGAAAATCGGTCAAATGGTCAATGAAGTTTAAATAGCAATGGAGGGGCGTAACCGTAAAATGTCAATAGTCTTATCGCAGTAACTAGTGGCTTACGGTGGATAAATTTTAATTGCACAAGTACTGAGGTGGTGATAAAACTGACATTTTTTTGAGAAATTGATGTAAAAATAAAAATTGGACAGTGACTGTTTGCCATTTCAGGCGACAGGCCATGCCATTCTCAGTTCTGGAATTTGTGTTTAACCTGCATCTGAACCTACAATCTAGCTGATTAGTTCAGATTAGTTTTGTGTAGATTTATCAATATAATTTGAAATAAAATGTCAAATCAAGAGAACTGGATTCGAAGATTTGTTGTTTCAGAACCAAAAAAGCACAGAAAAGGATTTACGCTGTATAAAGTAACATCTGTTGTAAGTAACGTGCATTCTAAATCAAAGAAAAAAATATTCTGGAGTAAAGTATTGTTCTGTTCAAATGATGAAATTCCACTCAACTTCTGTTAATTCCAATGCCTATGGTTAGAGGCAATTCTCATTAAATGTGAGCGTTGGGTGAGACATACCAAGGTACAAACAACTAACATAGGTATTATTGCTACCTACATTTAAAGTAAAAGTAACTAAAATAATCTCAATGCATCCTAAAATTTGCCTGAATGCTATTCTTCATGACTCCTAATAGAAATTTACTCATGTTCAATTTCACCAACGTAGCTTCACCAACAGCGATTTAGGCAACCACCGCCATAGTTTGTGTCTGACCTGACCCAGTGCTGACACTGGAAAACAGCTGACAGTACTTAAAACTTAACTAATAAACTGGTTCTTGAAATAGTTCATAGCTGGCAAACACAACTAATGCCTAAGCAAGCCATTAGGTATGAGAAAATAATTTCTCTTTTTTTGTAGGAGTTTCCTAAAGGTTCGCCACAAGCAGGATCTACCATTGTAGTTTGGAAGAGATACAATGATTTTAAAAAACTTCATCAGGAGCTGAAATTAAAGCATCAACAGTTGTATCTTAAGGGCACATTTCCTCATTTTGCCAAGGCTAAGATGTTCGGACGGTAAGCTACAGTTTTTTTTTACCTACAGTTACATGTTTTCTCACCAAACACCAATTTACCTGCAATCACCCTCATCAGTAATGCAATGCATAGTATAGTAAATTGAAGGACATAAATATAGGTGGGTAAGTGTATAGATATCAAGTACTTAATTTGCCTCAATACTTCTTATTAAATACAACTAATATATTCTTACTACATACACAATACGTAGGTACCTGAAGAGAGTAAAAAAACTGGTAAAAAAGCCTTACCTAATTTTGTTTACAATTTTTATAGGTTTGACGAAGCAGTTATTGAAGAGCGAAGAAAATGTGCACTTTCGTTACTAGAATTTATTGGTGAACAAGGACCACTTTTTAACAGTGATGTGTGCAGCAAATTCCTCTCAACTGGATATGTAGTTAATGATGATAATAGTGCCACTCCAGTTATCCCTAGTCACCCAATAGCAGATGTCTACTTTCCAGATGCAATTGGCTTATTACTTCCTCAGCCTACAATCCTGCCAGAAAGTACCTTATCTGCCAATCATACAGAAACTGAGACTAATTCATTACTGGGAGGAACTTGGCAGTTTCCACGTGTCCCCGATTCAATATCGCTAAGCTCAGTCAGTTCTGACGAGCAAACCACTTTCACCGATACTGATTCATCAGCTTTGAGCGAAGTTAGTACACCTCTTCAGAATGCAGATCTTCAATTTTTTGATCCACTTCAACAATCACCAAGTAAAAAACCAGCTTTGTGTAGCACTAGTAGTGTAAATGTGTTGACTTCAGATTTCACTAGTAATAGTTGGTTGCTTTCTAAGACACCTTCAACTACTTCCCATTCTGGTGATCAACCCCTCGTAACACAGCTAGAAAAATTCTCTCCTTTAAAATCAACTTTACAAGAAAATAATGCAAAACGTTCAGGAGCCGATCATACACCTTCTACGTCAGAAGAAAACACTGCTTCTAACAATAACAAAGTAGTCAAAGGGTGCACAGAACTTCCAGCAAAAACTTTTATTACTGTCAGGACTGAAGATTTTGAGACATCTAGTTTATCCAAGTTTCATCAAGCATCTGAAATTGAAGAGACACCTGAAGCTAGTATCTCTCGCCCATTTTCACCTTCTGATCTTGACAACGAATCTCTGAACCAAAATGTGAACTACATCTTTGAGGCAGCATACCATGTGGGACAAGCTCAGCTGCACGAGGCAAATGGAGAATTCGAGGCAGCATTTTCTTTTTTCAAGGCTGGAATTGCTTGTCTTCTTTGTGGAATTCAAGGTACGTAGGTAGCTAGATAGTAACGTGAGAGTTGAAAAGCTTATCTTATCATTGGAAGTTTATTTTCAAATGTGTGTGGGTAGTAATTTTAGTAATATTAGCCTTGTCTGCCTGGATATTGTTGTAGTGCTTACTATAACTAAAATTACAACATTTATAATTTTAAGCTTTGAATTTGGTATGATAATCATTGGTACAAATTTCACAAATCTGTCTTTCATGTTAAACAGTACTTAACAGATATTTTATTCACAGATGAGACTGATGCCAGAAGGAAAAATGTGGTCAGCAAAAAAATCAGCAAATACCTTTTACATGCAGAACAAATTTACAACTGTCATCTTGGTTCACAATCTACGTACCATTCTCGTTCTTCAGTACCGCAGCTATGTCGTCCTCTTTCTGAACTCAAGTGCTATCGCGTTTTAGGGATCATTGAGAAACAGATGTTGGTAATCAACTCGGCAGATGACATTTGTTATGTCATTAAAGTCTTACACAAGTCATCGTGTCCGATTAACGGCCAGCTGCCGACAATCATGCCACAGAACGTGCCGTACATGGTTTCGATGCATAGATATTTCGAGACTGACTCGGCTGTGTTTTTAGTTCTGCAGCATGCAAGGTAAGATATCCAGTACAGTTGAATTTTGGAGTATAAAGGTTTTCAACATTTTTGAACGAGAAATGTTGCAAATGCGAAACATTCTTTAAAAGAAATTAAACATATAATTTTTTTCATTGCAAACACTTTTACGTGAGATCCACATGCCTACTTATATTTTCTTTATTTTTTTCTTATTAGTTTTGGCTGTTTTTAAAATGCAGAGAATTTAACTACTTGGCACCAGTTTTTCTAAAAACGTAGCATGTCAAAATACATTCAAGTAGACAAATTTCTACAAAATTTCTATTTATTTCAATTGTTTCAGTGGAGGGAGGCTGTGGAAGCACATTGGATCATATTTCCAATCGCTACCCAACACTCCTGTTCGAACTCTTAAGCAGGGTAACGCGTATCTTGGAAGAAATCTGATACAAGACACTAAAAACGAAATGATAACTTCAGTGTTATCTAAAGACAATACAAACGGCTTCTTAAAAGCAAATGCTAATGTAGATGGTTTGACTTCATCGAGTAGCATCAATAATGACGGAACTTACCTCGACTTGATCCGTGATTACACTGATTCTAAAATCAGAAAACCACTGAATTTGGTAACCAATAATCAAAATATGAGCTACCTTCAGTGCAAACTAAGTTCTGAAGAGCTTGATGCCAGTATTACTCCTTCCAATGAGCTGCTTAATGGTGGGCAAAGTACGTGCAACATTCCTGTGGCAGATATTGTTGACAATCTGTGCCCCCCACTATTGCATTCTGAGAGATGTATTGAAGACAAGACTGATGCACATTTAAACCAAAACAACAATCCCACTCCTGATATTTTATCTCAAACCACAAATTTTATTTCCGACGATTCTTGGGAAATCCTCAACAGCCTTCCTACGGACGACTTGGTGAAAAACGCACAGAAATTGTTAGAATCTGTAAGCGAAACGCTGATACAAAGCGAATCGATAGCAAATCGATTTGAAGACGACAAGTTAACAAGTGAAGACTTTTCTTCTCAAGATGAAGTTGCTTTCAAAAATTTTTTGTCTACAAATGACGTTCCACTTGACATTCACTCAAGAGGAGATGGTAGCTGTAAGTCTGAATTAAAAAAAGAAGAAGACTGTAAATTTCAAGCGTTTCTAAGTTATGATGATGTAACAAAAGGAACCGAGTGGGGAGGAGGAGATGGAATTTTGCAACGGAAAAAGGAGAGAAAACATTCGTCGCGTTCGCAACGTTCGGCCAAGTCTTCCGAGCGGAGGATGTATAGCAGCGACGTAAGTTTGCTCTCTCAGCATGAAATACACTTAATTGCTGCATACTATGGTGTCTATTCAAAGATCGGCTTGTAACCACCAAACTGTAGCAGACTTCCAATAGAGAAGTTCTTATTAGTTTTGTAAATTCATCACCACAAGAATTTATATGGACAAGATTATGTGTATGGTGGTTGAGAACAGAGGAGGCATTCGTTGTAGCTTACTCTCTTTTTTGAGGGTCTGAAAAACAAAAGAGAAGTTAAGCTGGCAAGAAGCATGGACTTGTCTATTCCAGCAGATAGCTGTTATGGAATATTGTTGAAAACTAAAGCCAAGGAAGACCAATTTCACAGTCTGCAATTCTCAATTCTTTATGCCACATTTTCTGATAGCTAAATTAAGATGTATATCTTAAGCTTCGTGCATACTATTTAGGCCTGGATAAACCAAGCTTGGAAAAGTAAGCCGATCAAGGTCTATGAGGGTACAACCGTCAATAACCGCACCCATGTCATGCAGGATCTACTTGGCTGTGCTCGTGCCCCTTCCGGAAGCTTGGACCGAGAACAGCAGTGGGGTCGGTTGCATCTGGAGGACGACTGTGTCAAGCCGCGGCTTCCCGAACGCACGGTACAGGGCTGGGCCGCAGAGTTGCTTGTCTGTCTGGATGGACTGCACCGCTGGGGTGTCTGTTGCAAGGATTTGCGTCCGGACAACATCCTGCTAGGCGATGAAGTGAGTTAGGTCTTGGTGAGGAAAAGTGTGCCTATTTCCTGAGCTGAATCACAAATTTTGTAAGAAAGGCTGTAGAGTAACGCTGCACTGGGTCAATACTAATAAGAAACCACCCAAACCAAAACCTTAAAAAGTTCTGATTCTAGTTGTTACAATTTCTGAATATCATCCTGGTTCATGGCTGCTCATTAAAAAATAGAAACACAGCTCTCAGTTCTTTGGTCCTAGTGACTAGTGAGTAACATTATTCAACTGCAAGAATAAATTGATTGATTGATTTATTTTTTTATTTTCGAAGACCTGGATTCGAGCAGGTGTTCATGATGCTACCCAAAAATAGTACATAACCATTGCAGTGGTTGCAATTTTTTGAATTTACGTGAAATGTTCACCCAATCTGCAGTGCTGTCCTTTTAGTATGCAATTTATTTTGTGGTCAGGGTCATTTGCTGGTGACGTACATGTGCCAGTGGGAAAGCGTTGACTCGTTGCCGAACCCTAGTGCCATCCGAAGACTGTACGCCGCTCCGGAGGTCAACGGGATTTTTCCAGTCTCCCAAGCTGCTGATTGGTGGAGTTTTGGGGCGCTGGTCTTTGAGCTCATCACTGGCAGAGTAAGTTAATGGATGCTAATGTTGTTGTTGGTCTTTCCTGCCAGTAGATTATTATTATAATATAAGCATGGTCAGAGATATATAAGATGATATTATTATAGATATACAAATTATAATAAATTTAAGCCGTTTTAAATATTGCTCCAAAATAAAAATGGTCAACTATTAGTGCATTTTTTGCTTTGACTTGGAGTGAAAACTTGTATGTGTCTTGTACATGTTGTATGTTGCAGTTTGTATGTAAACTTGTAGTGTGCGTCGTGACATCTTGTAATTGCCTTCTTTTTATTTACAGTCCTTGTTGTCATGCCATCCAAGTGGGATTCACAACCACACGTTTATCAACATCCCAGATGACGTCTCGGAAAATGCAAAATCTTTGCTCGAAGAGGTTTGTTAAGACTTCATTTTTCAATTTGCTCTACCACTTGTGTCTTGGATGCTGACCATAGAGGGAGGCAGGTGGCTTACCCTTTGAGAGGAAAGATAGCAACAAATACCTCAATTCCAGTAGATAGCAACGTCTTCATACATTTGCAATTCAGTGAACTGGCAGAACATATAGTCTCAACTAGCGTTTTTAAGATCAGTTTCAACCAGAATGAAGTGCACTCACCAAATAGGAGAATCACCTAATTTCAACTGTTTTTGCTTCAGCTTCTCAAGACAAATCCTTCCGAGAGACTTGGTTCAGGTGTCAATGGTGCTGAAAACGTAAAATCTCACCCTTTCTTCCACGGCGTAGATTGGCATGCCGTTCTAGATCTTGGAACGAACCATCTTCATGAATGAGCACTGTAAGTACTGTGCAATTAATGTCTGAGTTGTAAAATTATTGAACCAAAATAGCGTTTTTTAAATTTTAACTACAAGTAATGTTAGACATAGCACCATATGCGAATAGGTACGTCAGCCAGTTAGGATTGGATTTTATTATGGACGATAGAAGACCACGATTGTAGAAAAAAAGATTGCAGTTGTAAGATACACCTACAACGTTTGAGTGAATATTTATGAAATCTCATTTTCAGCTTCAGCAGGTTATGTGGAGGGAAGAACTTTATACAATAATTAGTGTACTGTGATTATTTTTGCTTGGTATTATATTGTAAATTGTAATATTACGATACAAGTATTTTACAGAAATTATGTGATTTTTTTGTAGATTATAATACTTGGTTTGAAGCTAAATGATTGCAAAAAATATTTTTTGAAGGGTTTTCAGAAAGCTGTAACCCTCTTTCAATGACCCATCATGGGTAGAATGTCAATCTCAGTTGAAACACAGACACGCATATTATCTCAGGTCTCGTTGAGTTTTTAGGCACAAGTAACAGTACAGCTGTACCATTGCGAGCCCACATTTTCTGACGTGAAATTAACAATATCTAATTCGTATCGAAAGTCTGCAAAATCTGTGGACATTTTGTGTGGCATTTTTTCAGTTGTGTATTTGCATGAATCTTCGATCTTCAATCATGTACTGATGTTGGCGTTAACAGCGCATTGCTGCATACTTCATGATTCAATGAAGGCACTGCACCCAGCTTCCAATTTATTTAAAAACGGAGGCAAATTTTTAGAACAGCGGACTCATTAAAATCACTCTCTTTGAAATGATACATATACATGATCCTCGATCTGGCACTAAGTTGCTGCGATGAGTTTTGTTTAGCTAAACAGCATTCCAAGCTAGGGATCTGATACGAAACGCTGAAAGACGCTTTTAGGAACAGTTTTATCCGAGTTTTTGCACCCAGAAATGAAACAGATAGTCATTTATCAACCATGTAAATATACAATGTACATCATACAATTATTATACATCTCACATCATGGCAGGATACAGACTACAACACTTGCATAGTGTCGCGCTTGGTGGACAAGTGTGTGTGATACGATGATTCGTTCAGCTTGAGAGGCCCAAGAGCAGGCGGGCTCTAATAAGCGTGTATTTGGTTGTTTTTGTCTCAAAACCATTTTTCAAAGCCCAATAGTTAAAAAAAAGTAAGATTTTTACCGTGTTACATGAGTGTACCATAACAATTTCTTTTTAATGCACTTATTTTGGTTTAACTACACAAAAAGACTTGACAGATAGATTTTCATTGATGCTAGTCGTAATAGTGGTAATACTCACTAACTTATAAGTCGTTAGGCACCAACATTTTTAGAAAGTAGTTATTTATGGACCAAATGTATTCTTTTACGTGTAACTTTTCAATGTGCTGCTAGCGGTATTAATTCTTCTTGGTTGAAAAATGAATAAATATATGTGGCTAAATCCAGCTAACCAGAAATAATTTCCCAAAGTCTAAAACTTTAATCCTAAGTTTCATTTTCCTTTTAAAATTGTTGAAATATGCTTATGGCCCTCTCCCTGCCGTTTATAAAACAGGTTACACTGAAAAGTTGCTAAAGAATTAAGAATGTACTTATAATTTAAGGAACCAGGACCGAGTCCTCTGCTTTGAGACATTTTGAATTTTATTTTACTTTAAAAAAACTGTTTTTAATTGTAAAGAAAATCGTAAATTGCCTATCCCTAAGACTAGATGACCTTCAGCGCCTTGTCAAGCGATGAGGCGATAGCCTTAAAGTCTAAGCCAGTATATGTTAATTACAAGTTCTAAACAGGCGAAATTTGAATTTCGTTGTTGTATTTAAAATCATATAATTACTTTATTGAATTATTACCAACTTAACATTCAGGCTGTAGATCACGTTATTTACATTACTTATCCCAAGCACACCGTGTTTAAACTGCGATCAAGGTATGTGCCGTTATAAAATATTATGTTCACTCTTTAATTCAGTTGGATTACATTTGTATGCCTTTCTTCCAACATAAACAAATTTAATCTGTAAGTAGAATCTTTCAGAGCTTCATGAAAACTGATGACGGCAACCGCTCACTCAACGAAAACCAATTCCATATTAACTTCATACTTCAATATCGTTTACTTTTCAATTATCTTAAAATATCGTTGATGTGTAAGAGTTTATTTTAGCTCCGGTGCTTTCACTGTGTTCTTCTTGCTAGGCGTGGATGTACGCAGCCATGATCAATGATATGCGGACAACGTAAGCTTAGGAGAACCTTGTTACCTATCACGTTATCTACCCAGCGACTACTCTCGCTGCACACCATCAAAAAACAGTTTTAAATCAAGTAATGCGATTTTTATTGGTTGATGAGTAACCCAAAAAATAACGTAACTTGCAAGTATATTTGAAATATGTTTTGTTTGGCGATACTTTTAAATGCTTTGCAGATAAAGTGAATGAACCGTTAACCTAGTAAACCTAAAGAAATTGTCAGGAGCTGAATGCTGGGCTGTATGCACAAAACGACGCAAATCCATTGCGTATTCGCAGCAATACTGTCACCTCTAGCATCCTTCTTTCTTCTGACATTTACCCGTCGGTTCACTATCTTTGGCACTAGGCTTGTTGCAATTTGGCTCGACAGCATTGGGCATTTTTCTGCATGCAGAGGCTCCCATCTGTTCGAAATCCACGGGTGTGAAACATGGGCACTTTTTGGGTGTTGGTGCTTCCGCCGCTCTCCTCTTGGCTTGTTCCTGCTTCGGTTTGCATTGAAAAGTCCAGGCACGAGGCGGCTTATCACAGACTTTATAGCCGAGAAGGACCTTCGGGCCAGTTTTGACCTTCACTTTTTTCATTCTCTTATGAACGATTTTTTTTGGGCACTTGTACTGATTGATAGGCCGCGGCTTTTTGCAGTCAACCGATTCAGGACCACACTTGGCTCTCTCACACCTATTACCTGATATGTCGTCCGCTTTCTTGGCACAGGACACTCGCGAATGCAAGTCTTCTTCTGCCGCGCTCTTCTTGGGTTTCATTTTTTTGGATTCAAAACAAGGCTTTTTAGGCTCCTCATCTTTGCCCTTCTTTGTAGCTGTGGCGAAAAATCGCTTAGGTGGAATATGTGGTGTTACTAGGTCTTTAGGGCTGCTAATTCTTGTTATAATCGGTGCAGAATGACGCTTTATTGGAGGGCGTGGAGGCGCAGCCTGATTCCGGAACGGTTTGATTTTTGGGTCACACTTGTCGCGACTCTTATTGCATTCGTTTGGTGATTTACTGTTAAGCCAATCCACAGGCCCGCTCTTTTTCTTCTTTGATTTCGGCGGCTTGCTAGATGAGCCTTTGGATGAAAAGAATCTCTTAGAAGTACCAAACGGCGAGCTCAAAGATTCTGGCTCTGAAATTCTGGAACTCATTGACGTAGGTGGACAGCTGATCGCCGATGGTGCTGACGAGGACGCATTCTTGAATGGCTTGATATCAGGGCATCCACCTTTCTTCTCATCGCACTCGTTGGAACGTTGAGGTGCCCCTTTTCTGGGCTTGCACTCACCAATCTCTTTCGGTCCAGGAGGGTTGCATCCGTCGATAGACAGACCTTCGTTTGGTTTAAGACAGTGCACTGGGGGTCCGGTATCTTTGCGTGGACACTCGGACATCTTTGCAGGAGGAGTCGGGTCCTTGAGACATTCTGAATATGACGCGAAAGGTGGTTCCAGCTTCTCACATGGCGCTCTTTCTTTGATTATGGGGTTGCAGTTTTCTCTGGCTCGGGAGCCGCATCCGGTTGCGCTCACTTTTACACATTTGCCCTGTGAACTTGGTGGAGGGACATTGGATGGAAGTTTCTGACACTTATCATTTTCACCTTTGCTTTTTTTGCTGCTACTCGAAAAGAACCTGATCATTTTATTCGATATGCTCATCGAAGGAGAGCGTAACGCGTTTTGTGAGGCCAGTGAGGATGTGTTTTCAATATCTGACAGTGTACCGTACGTGTGTGTATTTCGTAGGTCAAAGTTTTCATCTTTTTGTTCGGCGGAAGCGAAGTTTTCAGTATTTTCTGCTTTCACCCAGGGTGTTCGAAGATCAGTCAGATTATAAGCGGTGTCTCCTACATTGGTACCTTCCCCTTCTGTGGCATGTGACAAACATCCCTCTGGACTGCGAAGGTTAATCGCATTCTCGGAGGGCAAGCGACTTTTAACGGCACTTCCAGAACCTGCTTTTACCCAGTAGGGCAATTCACTTACCATCTCGGCGTTGCCAGGAAGAGACACGTTCGTTTTTACATGTGAATAGCCTTGCTGTACTGTTGCCTGGAACTTATCCAGTGTTGGCGGACTGTTCGGACAACGTTTTAACTTTTCAATAAATTTTTTTTGCTCATCAGTCAGAGGGTCCTTCACTGTGTTCGCGTCTATTGGCAGTCCGCATCGCCGTCTGTACAGATCCTTTAGTTTTGGGTGAGAGTGTGTAGTTTGCTGTTCAAGCATCCGTTGTGCTGGACACTTGGATTTTGAGGATAGCAAAACCTTTTCTCGCTTCAAAGATTCTGCTTCGGGGTTCGCATACATGAAAATCGAATCGGCAACAATGCCGGTACTGTTGAAAGTGTCATTGAGTCCATCGAAATTTTCTTGGTAGCTTGCTCTTGACCAGCCAAATGGTAGCCATGAGAAATTTTTGGTTTCTGACCCTTCGTACGCTGATTTGTTTTGTAGGCCAATTTTCTGAAACGCAAGGAAACAGAGCATACAAAATGGATTAAATCCCAATCTGTTAGAGAAAAGTTAAATGTTAAAGATTTAATTTTAATTTCTTCCTACGCCAATTCATGTACCTGGAATTTTGAGATTGTTTTCATAAATTTTCGTGCATTTATAGGTGATGACATATTAAACTGGGGCCAGATTTGGTTGGAATGTGATTTTCTTTGTTTTGCAGACTATTTGAGTAAAAAAATGTGAAGTACTTGACAAATTTTGAATTTTGAAAGTGGAGGCAGGAAGCCACAGAAACAAAACACTAAAGCTAAATTTAAATTTAACAGTGCCCAATAGATTTTTTCTTGACAGATAATTAACCTTATATAAAAGCCTTATTTTAGCGATGTTCAACTTTTTAGTTTGTGTCTGGGCGTCTGGGATGTATGTGACATTGAGCTGAAATGTTGATAGAAATTGCGAAATTTTGTCAAAAACGTGTGAAATTGGGTTATATTTGTTCGTAATTCTGCTCTCCATTGCTGGATGACATTTTGACGGCGATTTGAGAGCGTTTTCATTGTGAAAAGTTGCTAAATATGACGGCAAGATATCTCAGAGCCAGGCGATGCAGCTCGATTTTATAATTCTTTTAATACTCGAGTTTTTCTTGCTTGGAGCTCAACGGTGATTTTTCATGCATTCGTATTAAAGTTGTTGATGTAATTGAGCGAAAACACATTCAATTGCGATCGTTTTACGTGAAAAAGAATTAATTTTGCTAATAAACTGACAGCTTTGATCAATTGTTTGCTTTTTTGTCACCAAGGCAAGGTGTACGAAATCGTGAAAGTATCTTCTCAGCAGTGCATTCAGGAAATTCAAACGTCAATGTCAATGTCAACGTCAATGTCAAATTCTTTTCAAAATCTCTAGAACTGAAGGGAAATAATTGACAAAACTGAAATATTGTTGGTGTCTTGGCTAGCAAGATTGGCTAGCCCAGATTGTAAAAGGTATTTCACAAGTTTCACTCTTTAAGAAATATTTCAAGAAATCATACACGGAAATCTTTTGACAGCCAACGTCGTTTGTTTTCGAAATTGTCATCGTGGTCACTTTGGAATACCACAGAGTTTCCACAATGCAGTGACCCCGAGTGACATAAGCGGCAAATTTCAAATTCAATTCATGGGGGTACTTTTGGTTGTGGTCCCATTAAAGGCTTTACAATTGAAACCAAAATGCCCACTCCCTCAAAATAGAAAGCGGCCGTAGGCAGCGGGTTCTGCTAGTAATGAATATTTTCCATGCTCCTGCCCTATTGTTTCTAGGGTGCAACAAGCCGAGGCCGAAGTAGCAGATAAATTGGACGAAATATAATTAGGTATCGCCGTAGATTTGGGCACCTTTAAACATTGACTTGGAAAAGCTATGAGGTCGGGTCTTCCTTGCCTAGAGATTTACGTCAATTCCACACATTCCCAATACAATCCCAATACAATCCCAATACAATAAGTATTACAAAATGTACTTAAATCGTTAATTTTTGACATGTGAATTCGTCCTTCCACTGTTTATTGCTGTGGAAGTTTATCCAGTGTTCATCCTGTATTGACCAGCATAATTTTTGGCTGTATGAGAAAGACCTTCCAGCATCTTAGCTTATCTCATGTACGACACAAGCAAGGTAACAAGTTGGCAGTTAGATTAAAACACTTGAAACTAATCGACGCCGATTGAATTAATCTCGTTACTTAGCAAAGTCACGCAATCGCAACTCAGAGCGTCGCGGCGCCGACGCATTTCTGTACAAGACATCAACCTCCACCCCTCTCTCACCGTTTCTGACAGTCCCAACTAGCTGGCATGCTGGCAGTGATGTGTCATTTCCCTTTCCAAAGTAGGTCCCGGCCACGGCGTATGCTGGGACGCGTAATTGGTGCACGCTAGATCTTGTGCAGAGCGTTAGAAAACAGTCTGTCTCTAACATTTTCTCAACATCAAGTTGGTTGTATCAACAAAATTTCCCATGAGGTTTACGATTACATTTTCCATGGAAGCGTTGCACTCGTCACGTTGTGATGTAGTTGCTGGGATGGATCAATGGACAAGAATTGCTGTTCACGATGCCGGAATAACACCCGAGTGCCCGCTAATACACAGCGACGATTTTGCTAGTGAATTATGTACATAAGAGGTTGTTTAGGGGCGATAAATTGCATTGGTAATTGCAGTTTACTTACCCGTGCAATTCAGTTCACAAAAGGTAGTAAACTGACCTACCGCCACGTAGTGTACCTAGCATATAGTGCTGCAACAAGTGCAATTGGCTGGAAATTGCAGGTCGTTTTAGAGTGTATTTGAATGCTTGCAAATAACGGGCAAAGTTTGAATTGGTAAGTTGAGGCAAATTCAACATATAATGCGGTTTATAGATAGGATATAATGGCCAGGTAACTTGATGCCTTGAAGTCTCGACGATCGTTATATTATCGTGGAATGTACGAAAAAGCATCTTGCCAAAACTGGTATGTAATATATTGCTAACTTTTTTTGGTAAACTTCTGGTTCACCGGGGTGTGAATGCTGTTATCCTGTTACTTTCATTTCAACATTAATTTGGCTACATCACTCCCACTTTATATTTTTACGAAAATCTGCCTGGTTTCTCACAGTGCCATCGGCCATTTGAGACGAATACGAGACGTCAATAACAGTTTTAAGATACTTTGTTTATTTCTTGAGTTTTATTTAGCTGAAAGCTATGTGGTACAACGCGTTTATTTTCGTTTTTTTTTTTACTTTTTTACATTTTCTCATTTTTTAACTACTTTACTAACTCACTTAAAAATAAAGTTACACGTGTGTTTTTCCTCATGGTATCACTTATTCTATCACAATATTTCACACCATTCGTTAATATCTGAATCGTATACAGTTTGACGTGATGGAAACACCGGTTCGTATAAGATCACCGAAGTTGAGCACCACTGCGCTGGGTCAGGTATTGGATGGGTGACCATCACACAGATGACCCAGTTCTGTTCGTGAGAGAGGTTGGAGGGTTGAAAGTTAGTACAAAAATTTAATTTGCCTTGCTTATCAACTTCTCGACAGCAAGGGTTTGTGGAGAAATCCTGTTGTTTGAGTTGTATCATCCTTCGAATGCCGGCTGTCCCCTTGGGGCTCGTCGACAGGAGTGTATAGGCTAATTTCTTCCTTCTGAATAGGTTAGGTTCATCATCATCCTTATTACCATTCACACATTCACTGACGCCATTAGACCAGTGCCACAAGGCCAGATGTCAAAACAGTGCGTCGTTAAACCCTAATAATCAATCAATCGTTAATATCTCCCAGCAATAAGTGAATCGAGGAGATCCACTATTGTTTTATACATAAGTGTTCTAGCCCATATGGATATATAAATATATATTAATCTACCCTACACCAAGCATGTGTTTACGCGGAAAGGTTTTATTGGGCTATTATCACACGCAGCAAGATTCTTGCTGCCAAATTCTCTCTGCCAATTATATTCAGTTTACGTAGCTGAAAATGTGCTGAAGCCAGTGCAACGTCTCGGTGCAATGAACTGCCATCTGTTTGAAATGCATTGAGACTCATCAGGGGGTTTCAATTATCCTGTCGCTGTCTGGTTTCCCGAGTTTCCCGCTAGGGCGCCGGCGTCGGCTGGCAGGACTCGAACGGTTTCCCCGTGCATTTCGAATGCCTCGGGCGCCGACGACGACAGGTGATCCGGTTGTAATCGTATCGACGCTCGCCTCCACCGCCTCAGATTGATTGGGTTTTATTTTCATCAGGGGATCGTATTTCGATTCGAAATGTATGTGAGTTTCTATTTTCCAAGACCGTAGATGTATTCTTGACCTGGGAGATTGCCAACGAGTTTTCCTTTAGGGCATTTAAAAGTTGAGACTGTAAACTTTTCCAAATCTAGCTTTAAAAAATAGCGCAAAGAAAATCAAGCAGAGGTTACCTGCCATACCGTCGCGCTTTTCATTTTTATTCCCATAAAATTCCACGAAGGCTGCTGCGCAGTCGATTTCCAATGCACTTTACCAAGTCAACCACTTCTTCTGGTCGAATATATCGGATTGATTTCTCTGCGAACTCGATATCATGGCCCCTGGCGGTGTTTTTGGGGACACTCCATGCACCGGCTTAAATGAAGTATGATATGGTAATTGGATTACCCGGGCAGGCCAGTGCAAGATAGTGGGCGGGTGGCGTCTAGAACGGCCATTGTGCCTGGAACGTCGATCACCATTCAACAATCGCAGCCCGTTTCGAACGTGGGGCCAACGGGAACCGAATTGATTTATGAAATAGCTGCTGCTGCTGCTTCTTCTGCTATCGAGGTTCATGGCATTCAAAAGTTTAAGATATTGGACGATCGCTATTTCAAAGAGGGTAATTTATTCAAAGCCAAAGTATGTGCTTCAGCCCTTTTTTTGGTGAAATATCGATTTTAATATCGTAAAAAACAGATTGAATCTCATTGTTATAATACGATACGCCATTTCATAGATCTCTTTACATGACGCTTGGCGGGAAAGTGTACCGATCGGCCTATTTTCGAAACAAACTTGAAATGGTGACAATGGCCACCAATAGTTTGAGTGGATTTTTACCTATGGTGTTCCATAAACCCATAACGGTCCTAACATGGGAATTGGGATTCGTATCATTGTGAAGCATTTTTCTTGTGTAAATTCGAATAAAAGAACAGACTTCTTTCTATTCATTATGGCCATACGAGCACCTTAGCTAGTACCACGCAGCGCTAAAGGTGGAGGCACCGAGTTCACAGAGAAGTGCAGTATTCCGGTGCGAACGACGCAAAACAAGCGGATAATCAAAATTGAAGCGATGATTAACGGAATATTTGTGTTTTCCACAAAATGCACTGTTCTGTAATGTCACTCTTTGAATTCTGAATGCTTTACCATTTACATGCATCTCCATCCTGCCACGCGTAGTCAAATAATCATGTTTGATGTTCGTTGCCAAAAGTGGGCATGTCACAAATTCGACCAGGCAACCAGGCTTTTACGCGATGATGATGGATCGTTAATTACACAGTACTGTTGTTTAATTTGTGTCAAATTCGCTGAACAGATGATCTGTGTACACATCACGCGAAATACAAAGGGGTGTGTGTTTATGTGTGTTGAATAGTAGGCTGCCGAGGTACGATGGTGGGGTAGCTAAGGAGGCGTAAAGGAATGGGGGGGGGCCGGATGGGTTCAGATAGCGAAAGCAAACAAGCGTGCTGTAATAGGTGTAGCTAAATCCCTTCAGAAAATAGAAATCTCTCCTTCCGAAAGGGCAAACAAGCTGAAAGTGAATGTGTCTTGATCTGTGCACTCGAAATAATGGTACTTGTAATCGGTACCATGCTGTAATAAGAAACATTGTTGTTCGTGCGAGAGTTGTTTACGAATTTAATCTGCTATGTGTGACAATTAGTTTGTGTACGTATGTCTACTTATTTATTTAGCTTTATTTACCAGCTCACTCTGTTCACGCGCGAATGGTATCAAGGAAGGCGTGCACGCAGTGTTTGTTTTTGAAGCCAATTAAAATAGGTCTTCATTTTCACCGTCTCAGATAATTCCATTGACCGTCCAGTCGTCGCTTCAATTAGTTACCCTTGATAGCAGCGAGGACCATTATTAAAAGGGGGTGGGAAGGGGACATAACCTCTAGAGCGATTCAATTAATTAATTTTGATAGCGACGCGGAAATACGAGAGGCTTTAATCTGTTGCCTTCATCCTTTGTGATTAGCATCAATTTGTCGCTATGGCGAAGACCGTTGCACGAGTAACAATCATGTAATCAAAACGGGTGTCAAGAGCAATTCCGGGTAAAGCCAAGTTCAGGCACAAGACTCCCAACTGCGCAGCTTATGTTTTATTTCATTATGTAATGTTGGCATTTTAATTAATTGTGGTTTTGAGGTGGTCTAGCTGAGTTTGTCTAGGCTGCTACCAAGTTTCGTATGTTCAGACGAGTGGCTTCATAGGTGGGCAATTGCCTCTCATGGTTACAACGCGAAAGAAGCCTTTCCCCGAAATGTTATTCGTAATATTTTACTTTCGCTTTATCCTTCAAGTGTAACTACTTTCCGTCGGCAGAGTTCCAACTTCCCGCATTATGCAAGGTTAATCCCTTTTCCAGTCAAATAAATTTACAAAAAGAGGGGAAAGTAGAAAAAAGTTTTAGCAATGCAAATCTACTTGGGAATATTGTTTGTATTTGAGAGGATCGAAGAATATTCAGCGACCTTTTCGAGATAAAGGTAAATTATTTTCTTCAACTTGGTTTAACTTAAACTAAAACTCAAATTAGTTTTCAACTCGACCGTACGAAATGAGGAGAGACAGACCAATTTTATTTCATTGAACGACGTCGAGAACCAAATTTTACAAGAGATCCGCAGTAGAAGTTTACCGAGAAAGAGTGTGTGATTACTGAAATGGAAGGATTATAGATATTAATTCAAATAATCAGTAATCTCAAGGCGAAAAAATCAGAATAATAAAAAAAAAATATTATTTCAACAAAGTAAATAGGTGTATATAAATTTAACTATCGTTCTCCAAAGACCTGGATTCCAACCGCCGGAAAATTCTCTCTAATTGTACGCAGGAACCTTTGAACCACACAGGAAAAATTTGAAACCTTTTTCCTCGGTGATTTCTACTAAATATTTGCCCTTCTCTCGCCGCATGCACTACGTGTTCAAGGACACGTACACACCGCACATTTCCCCGGAAAATCTGCTAAAAATAACGCACTCTATTTTGAAAACGGGAAAATGCGTTGTAGCAGAAGAAAAACAACAAGCATGCACGTTTAAAAACACCCACCACACATTTCGTTTTCCTTCCATTCTGCAAATACGACGCCAGAGAACAAGCATTATATAATTGCGGCTCTAACAAGAGATTTTTCCACACAACACACACATGTTCTACTTCCTCTATGGGCTGTTAACCTTTTCAATTTGTTTTGTTGTCCCAACTGCATTGACGCGTGAACGTTGGGCCAGTTTTATAAATATTTTAAACGCAAACTGTTTTGTTAATGGGTGTATTCTGTTTCGTACATGTTCGCAAAAGCGTGTAATTATTACGCGTCTTGCAAATCTGGCTCGATGGCCTGTACGCCACATTTCTCGGCTCTCGCCACTGCTGATGACGTCACTTGTTATTAGCGAGGCTTGGGTATGTTCATTAATCATTTGGAGAAAATGTGCGAGTTAATGTTGTGGACTCCCTCGTGGGTGTATGCACTGATATTTCCCTGTTTATCGCAGGCATAGGAAAAAAACAAATAGAGGTTTGTAAAAATGCATTTTCGTTACCCATGCTCAAAAATGATGGATAAATATATTTCTTTTGTAAGCCAGGGAAATATTTTTGTTGTTGTCAATGTTTTTTTCACTTTTATGCTGGCTTCGCTTTTTTCATTAATAATTGATAATTAGGATTTGTACAAAAAACAACATAATTAATGTCATACGCACAACAAAAATCCTGCCGAAATAAAATATTTGAGCGATGAATTGAAGTACTTGATTTCGCATTACACATGGTTCTGTTACTTTAGGATAAAACAGCAGTAATTAACAAAGCGGAATTGATCATTATTGAAAATCTGTTTTTCTGGAATATTTTTCTTACTCGCCATTTCACAGATACAACTATTTGAACGCTGAACAGAGACTACACATTGCATTGACGAAATGATAGCTTCACATTCGTCTCAAGTAGAATATGCAGGTACTGTGGATGGTTTTTGCAGTGAAGCAATTGCATTGAGATTCAAACTGAGCTTATAAAACACTGTTTGCGTCAATGAATAATATTATATACCAGGAATATCTATCTGAAAGGTAATATGAATATCAGAATTGCATATTGCAATACATTATGGGTGTGCTGACAGGTGATCCGACAGATTTCAACAAATACATAACTGCGCGATTCGAAAACGTTATAACATTTTCAAATAATGCAACGTTCTCTAAATTTGTGTCGCGAAATTTGAAATGAAATTATTGATTGGCGTTGCACACAGAACCTATATAATGGCACAACATGATTTAATGCATTACCCAACAGTTGATTTGGCATGGGAATTGTACTATTTAGCCACTACACCATTCCGCATTCAGGTTGCATTAAAGAAGCTCAGATGGAAATCATTTTCCAGTAATCAATATATTAGATCCGGAGCTAATTGGGGGATATAGCAATGATTATTATTATCAACCACCATGTGGATTTGGTTCAGTCATCATACTGCCATTAGTCTAGTACGCGTGGACCGATGCACGCGTGTTAAAATATTACAATTTAGATCTATATGTACCACCGATACAGGACAGTAGTTATTAGAGAAGCTAGGTAATTTAAGCAAGGTGTAATAATAATAATAATCAGGGCATGCAGCGTTTCGCTGTAATATGGACAAGCTAGATCGGCCACGGTCTATCGTCATTAATCATGATTGCAGAAACAGCGGACACAGTAGGCTGCTGGCGTGCTACGAGCAGATCATTCATTATCGTTTAGTTCTGAGTGCATTTGAAACATTGCAGATGGAATATATCATCTATGGTATGCGATTTAGGGTTAAGAGTTTTGTTTTTCGGAACTATAAACTTGCTGTAAGGTTTTTTTGCGACGTTTGAATTGTCAAATTTACATTTTACTCAGTGCATTTCTATTGCAGAACGTCAGTGTTGTATTCTTGATTTTTTTAAAAATGAAGTTGAATAGAAATTTCGGTTACTCCAGAGCCATACGATTTGTTTCTATGGTAGGCAAAGTAAATATAAACATTTTTAGAAAGAAAAGTTCGGAAAAGTCTAATTGTTTGATGTTTATTACAGTTGTTTCTGTTTGTTAGTTCCATTCCTCGACCCCTTGACCTTTTGGCCGAAATAAAATATTACTGGGTGGGTCTCCTCTCCACCAAACATGGCAGCGTGATAATTATCCAACGTTTGGGGCTCGCTGTGAGTTTTTTTTCTGTGAACAATGAAACCTTTTTGGCGTAGGTATACCTAAAATATCTTAATCATAATCATAATCAGTGTTTTTTTTTTTTTTTTTTTTTTTTTTTTTCTTCAATTTGAGGGCTGCCAATTCAATTTGTATACCGGCACATATCCGTAATGTAATGTGATCTGCTTTAGTTTCACCCAGTGTCATTAAAAGATTTTATTCGGATGAATTTTCCAGTAAATGAGAAAAGTTGGAGCAAAAAACGAAAAAAATTAAAATGTCTCCCACTACACGCTTAATTTTTTTCTTCTGTGTCTCCTCCAGTGGTTAATTTGTGCGTAAACTCACGTAAACTCCGTTTATCTACCTATTTTCATGCGTAAACCCCGTTTACTCACCTTCCCTATTCCTATACCAGTAACCGCAGTAGCCCGTGTAAATGATGTGATTTCTAACAATCGTGTAAGCCAAAACAATATTTTTAATACCAACATGCTTCAATAGCAAGAAAAGCCGAGTTTTATGTTATGTCTAACTCTAAGGTTTGTAGCAATAACTGAGATTCACGCGAATGCATCGAGGAGCTCCTAGCATCGTTACATAGTATTCCTAGCTGTGCGCGAGCCGCAACCCTTTGATAGGCAGCGCCGACGAAACAAAGCCAGCGTTCGGACCAACATTTTCCGAAAACTTAAAAGCTAAACTTTCAGAAAAATTTCCCCTTTTTTCCTGGGACACAGCTTCATATTTTTCATCCCCACTACTCCCATTTATTTAGTAAAAAATCCCTCAATCATGCAGTCGCGATGCTTTCTTAAACCGAGGAAGTTGCGTTCTTTTCATCGGCCAACATGCCGCTAGGGAAGCGCGGGGTCGACGCTGGTGGGTCGGGCTCACACTCAAACAGTAAATCCAAAATTACTTGTTTTTGTACTCAAGTTAATGCAGTAAGTGTTGTTGATGTCAATGCAAGTTCATGTTCTTCGGCAACTGGGAATGGTCGAGATGCAGAGACGTCGTTGCCCGAAAGAGAAATCGCCATGGTCCAGAATAGTATGGTTCTCGAAGGTAATTCAATTATGATAGTATAAACGTAGAATAAAATAAATAGAACTACGCACTTGACACTGCCCTGTGAGCTGTGAAATTGCCCATGGTATACATATCGGTAAATAGGTTAATGGTGTAAAAGCGCACCAAGGGCTGGCTACCGCCTGCCCACACGCTCTCACGATCTTGCGAAGAACGATATACATAATAAAGCATGACATATCCACCAATCCATGCTATCAGGAGGTTGCTCACCTTTAACCATCCCACTAGGTACCAAATTCTTAAATGGCGCACACTAGTCTCCTCCAACCCCCCCCCCCCCCCCCACACTGTTTCAATAAAGTTAGGGTTTACCCACCTTTTCCGATACAAATTAACCACTGGTCTCCTCGTATGCCAAGCACAAACCATTGATGGAGTCATCAAAACAAGGTTGGATCTGAGATGAGGAATCAACTTTGCAAATCATCATCAACGTCAAACTTTTAATTTAATTCCCTTTTTCAAAACTTCTCCTTACATTCGCTTTGCTCAAACTTTAGCGCGATCACTCAAAAAAATGGTGCCACGGAAGCAGCATGTAACTCTAACAACATCTAGTATGCATCTAATCAAAACTTACTTTTTGGGCGAGTTGCGTTTCTAAATTGTTTATAATTTTGTAGGTTAACATGCACTTTTTAATTTAATCATTTAGTCGCTAATTATGCAAACTAGTTCAATGGGCTGGGTCCGCTTTTTATCTTGCACTTTGCAGTCGTTCCGAGTTTAGTACAGCGCGTTTGCATCTTTTATAACTTTTGATAAACTACGCGAACAGACCCGTAAAGGCTTCTTTTCTTTTTAAACCCTCGTCAGGATAAATTTCTTGTGAAATGTAATGCAAATGAACCCGTAATATCTTCCTGCCCAGGCCATAATCCTTGCTTACCCCAGAATACGTGTACCGTTATGTTTTCTTGTTCTAAAATAACACATAAAAGTAAGAGAAAGAGCCTCTGGAAATTTATTGTAAATTGCATCTAATTTACGTGAAAATTTATGACTCCGCTAGGTCGTTGAATCTAATAATGACCATCATTTGCGCCTAGCAATTTCACTTGGGCCTGTTTTTAATATGTATATTATCCGCTACCCTCCTTAGAGGACTAAGCCAAGCTGGGTTTGATTGAGAGACCGACTATACAGACTTTCCGCGAACCTTTTCCAGGACACTTCTTATGTGAAGCCACTTGTTTGACGGCTCCTGTTTCTTTACTTTTCATCGGTTCCTTGGTGTACAACAGTCTAAGACATGTAAAGCGTCGAACGATGTACGGCTCACATCTAGAAAATGAAAAGGCAGCAAGGAGAGATGAACATGCAAACTCGTGCTGGAAGAGATGAATTTTTAAGTCTTTTATGCGTTGAATATTCAATTAGATCTTCCGCCTTGTGTCCCTAATCTTAGGCTACTCTCTGCAGATTACATTCGTCATTGCCACGAAAGTGTACCTACAGGGAAGCACTAATTTGCATTCATCCCCCGGCGGCTTCGACAGGGAGTAAATCCCTACCGCGAAACAACTCCTGTCACAGGACTCGGGCGAAGCACATTTGCACATATTTTATAGCATTTGTGCTAGAAATCTGCAGCGAACACGTCTGGATGGAAATCTCATCGAGAAAGAATCGTGATTAACGAGATAATATACGATGTCAAACTTGTTGAATTTTTACATATTTTCTACCCTTTTAAAACTCCACTGAAAAATATATTAGTTTTATTTCACTTATTTGGCCATGACTTTTAAATCTATTACCGTTTCTATAAACAGAAGGTAAACCATTTTGAAATACACCAGAACGAAAATAGCTCTTGATTATCAGGCCTATAATATACTTATACTTGGGTCTCATATTATTTATTATAGGTAGGCAAAACTTGAAAATAATAGGCACGAAGTCGAACTCAGAAAACAGATGTCGGTTGTGGTATTAAGGCCCCTCGCGCTACTCTCTGCAACCCCCCAATGCTCCTGACACCGCCAAACAAGCTGCCCATATCGCCACCCCTAATTGCAACCCACTTCATTATATAACTGGCTAATTACGTTGAAATGGCGTGAACTCTCAAACTTCACACTTCCTAATTACCTCTTCAACAACCTTAACATCCCTTATTGAGTTCACTATTATTTCTGCGTTATGAGATACGATTTGTACGCTTGGTAAGTAATTTTTTTTCAATACGAACTGGCAAGTGACTTTTAACGGTGGAAAAGAAAACACAATTTTTGGAATTTGTCATTAAATGTAAGTGGTTCGGCTTTTACTGATCGAAGGCATAGACTATAGGATGATGGTTGCCATTTTCACGCATTTTATAGATAAGTTGATAGTAAAAATGGGGAAACTTTGTTTAAAAGTAGTTTGTTATTGTTACGAGAGAGATTGGAAAATACCTTTACCGAAGTGTGCCGTTCCCCATGGAAGCTATATGTGATAAAATTTCAATTTGTTGGAATACCTCAAGTGAATTGCCCTACAATAGAACATTAGCACTGCAAATCTGTACCAAGCACCTTTAAACCCCTCCTAACCGAGACATTACTTTCATGCAAGTAATAAATTTGTTGCGCTACTTCGCTTTATGCTGCAGGTAAATGGCAGACAGCAATTACTGGTGCCGTTGTCATTGCATTCCTCTGGGCTAGAGAGTGTCGACCCAGCTTAGAGCCACCTGCCGTGCCGGTCTATTTGCATTGCTTTTGTAGTATTGAGAAACGGCGCTGATCCAGAACCAGAATGTTTAGTTGTAGTAGAACCCATGATGTGAGCTGGACGATTTCAAACAAACCTTCCGGAAATTGGTTAAATACTGCCGGTTTGGGTTTGTGTCATTAGTTAAAGGTAGATAGTAATTACATTTGCTGAGGTAATTGAAATTGGATTATTCGTGGACTATAATTAATTATCAATTCACGATATATGTTCGGGCTGACTAATTTTCATCGACTGAGGCTGACTACGTTTAAAATTTAAGAGGGAAGAGGAAAATCGTGGAATTCACTGTCTTCAATTTTCTACCGGAGGGGCTCGCATACATTTTCAATCATTATAAAACCCTAAAGAAAAGGCGGCGCTTATTATCTTGAAAATATTACCAAACAAATACATTCCGTGATTGAAAAAGAATGAAAACACTCACCGTTCTCCGTTTACTTTTTCCACCAAGCAACCAATATCTCTTATGGTTAGGTAACCTCACTTAATAGCCCGCGGGTTGTTACAAAAAGAATCTCCTTGGAAGACGTGATGAGATTTCAGGCTAGTGGCAGGGGAAAACTTTGCTGGCTTAGATCAATTTCTCAACTGTTGTGTTGACTGCGGACGGAAAACTTGGTGAATATCTCAAAGCTTGATTGGTTTTTGATCGATTATTAATGCAAAGGCTTAATTAAAATTCACCCCCAAGCAATTTTGTAGATGGCAACCTACTGTTGTTACTACTTATCAATGAAGACATTGTATGGTAAGGAGCGTGACTTCGAAATGCATTCGAGCTCATTAGGGTCCAGACATGAGGGAGAAAAAGCTTCTGTAGCAAATGTCGAGGTATCAAGTTTTCATCGAGTAGGTACAAAGTTTTCTGAGTTTTGAGTTGATGTAGACGTAACGCAATTTCTTTCATATTTCACTGAGCTGAGAAGTAGAAAGGTTTTCTGTGCTGGCTCTACGAACAGTGAGTGAGCTAAGTGCTAGTGTTCCGCCGTGCCTCAAGTGCTAGGATATGGACACGATATCCCTGAAAAGTTAAAATTGATATTCCATTTCACAGACTTGGAACACCTGAAGGTAAAAATCTGTTTTAATAATATTAAAAGGTAACTCAATGTTCTTCAAAGGAAATCAACTCAGCTGAGTGAGGAATTGATACTTCTACGCGACAAGATGATGGCTTGGAATAATTGTTTTTGCCGTAGAGCAAATTTTGAAGGCTTTGAAAACATAAAGACGCAGTAAGAAACTGTAGACAAATCGTTCTTCCTCATGCCAAAATCGTATGAACCAAAAAGAGTTTTAATAATTTAAAATTAACCAAAATTTGGATTATTATCTAATGTTTAAGATATGTTTAATAAATTAAAATCTAGTCAGAAAAGTTTTCTTATATATATCTGGCTATTTTTATTTTTATTGCAACGAATCAGAACCCACACAAATCTCTTCCGAAAACATGTGACTGAAATCACCCTCTGCTGTCTCCTCGTGGACCGGCTAGCCGTCCTTCTGTTTTCTAAAATAATAAAGAGTAATCATGTTCAGTTTCAAGTAATACTGGACGAGCACACTTAAGACCTTCCTACCCCTTCACCCCTGTCGTGCAATCGATATTTGCTTCTCCCCGAGTGCTCGGAAAATAATGCCACGTCAAAATAGGAGAGAAAAAAAAGATAAACGAGCTCCCACTAAATCATTTACGAGCGAATGGTCAAGTTTTGAAAATATTATCATGGAAGCGGAGATGCTAGGATGGTCCTGACGGACGGTCGGATGGGTCTGCCGAATCCCCGACGGCGATCTCGATACCGATTGGTGATCGACACCTGAAAGATGTGGCCCTCTCACTCCTCGTCAGCTCGCTCGTTGCCGTGGTCCAGGATAGACTGCACTGATCTGGGTCACGCTTGACAATGTCCTTAAAGGAGAACGTCACGATCTACCCACGAACCTAATCATTCTTTGTTGAAATCTAAAAATATTTTTTTTCAGACCAGAGAGAATTTATCTCTTGGAAAGATCCTCCGGCTACTTTATTTTGTACTAGTCGAGTGGTCAGTTGGATCGTCTTCTTCACTTTGAGTCTCTGAAGTGTTCTTTTACGCCGATTTCTTTGATCGTAACACTGGAGATCAAAGTAATTGGGATTTTCCTGTTATGCACCAAACGGGAATGTTCGCTTTCGAGATCTGAAGTGTGTCGAGCTCACTCGTACTCTATTTCAACCTTCCACGGACATTCAAATAAACGCTAGCTAACGCAATTGTATCGTGTGGCTTACCGACCGATTTCATAATTACACCATTAGAATTACTTTATTTATTTCGCCGCTAACAATGCTCGCGTAGGCGCATGTTTCCATGGCTTGTAAACATTAGCTGGCTACAAATTACGAATGCAGTTAGGCATCACACGCATTAGTGGGGTTAGTTCAGCGTGTAAAACAAAGCAATTTGCGTTAACGTTGGTCTCACTGTGATACCATATTAGTTATTAGCGCGATTCGATAGATCGATCATTTTCTGTGTGATCGGACTAATGCAGAGGTAACTACCATAAACACACTACATGCATTTAATTTTAAAGAAGCAATTACGGTAGCTCATTACTATGATTATAGTCATTTTAACTGCGGCTTACCAAAATTCAAAACAGGCAATTGAATGGAGTTGTTTTAGTGAAAATTGAATTCTTAAATATTTAGGCACCTCCAGATTCCTTCATGCCCACCGTGGCTGTATGAAAATCTTTGATACAGATTTTGTCTTTATCTATGTCAGTCAATTCAGTTTATGTACTAGGTTCCCTATTATAACCGAATTGAGAGAGCAGGAATCTATTTCCTAGCCTCTTTGCTCGCTACCCTATTCTAGCCTATTCGATCCTATTCTACCTTTTACTAAACCCACAACGCTAGCATTATTATCTCCTACTATTGGCGCAATTCGCGCATTTGTATTGGACGTGTGTTTTCTTTTATTAGTACCCTGGATTAGTTTGGCATTATTTTAGCTGTCTAGCGATAAAATCAGCTTTTATGTATTTAAGCCCTAGTTATTTATTTTGACGTTTCCATGCAGCTTTGGCTGAATCCGGCAAAGCGTCTATGCACGTAATTCACAGGGTTTCACTTGTACGGATTTCGATAATATAAACTTATGCTGTTTCCGATGACGATTTCATGATCATAAATAACTACGCTGGAACACCGTATTAATGCGCTGTCCTAAATCAACACTGCGTTAAACGACTCATACGTGCAGTAACAATCCGTTTAGTACGATCGTTTCTTCCAGAAAAAACACGAATGTGGTTGCATTATTAACAATCCGTTAACTGGGTCGCATATTTTCCTACGATTATCCATTAGCTAATTATTTATTAGTTTTGGGACTTTGAGATTCTGTACAGGAGGAGCGCATAATTGTCTTGAACTCTCATAAGGCTGGGACGCGTTACGCGATGATCAATTTCCCAGAGCTCGCTTTGAGTTCCTGAGCTAATGTTTCATTCACGACACAAAGTGGTTGTATATGTTGCAACGATATTTGAGTGAAATTAGGTAAGATTTCTGCAGCGTTGCACCGTGGCAGCAGGAGCAGCAGCACACACTGTGCGGTTTTTCGGCAGTTCCGTACAATGGCGGCAGCGGCATGGTCGACGTTGTGGAACATAGCGGCCTGACGTTACCACATGTGCAAATACCATACAAACCGAGCGCTGTCGAGTTTGTGTGGGAATTCCGATGTTGGTGTATATAGGTACCTACTACCTATATGCAAGTTTGTGTAACCTCTGTAGTAGGTACACAGCTCGATGTCACGGAAAAAAACGTCGGCACACAAGGAAGGGCTTGACTTAGTTATGCTAGGAATGGCATTTCTTATTAAATGGTTTCAACGAAATTTCTTTCAAAAATGTTTTGAATGTCTTGTGTAGCGAGATTTTTGTACTAAATAAACCGTGGTTACAGTACTTGTACAGAAAAAAAACTAGTAATATATTATGATGAGGTATCTAGGTAATAAAATGTGATATTGCGTTCAGATGCTGGGAAATAGAAAATAATTTTAGCCGTTTTAATAAATAACCGATATCCATATCAAATATATTTTTACTTCATCTGGATAATTTTCTTTGTTTGAGTTCACAGAGGTGTTCTATTCGTGAAATTACCCATTTGTTGCACGTTTCTTATTTTAATGACAATAGAAATCCTTCGTTGTCCATGAATGAAAATTGATATAACGTGCGCTATTTGCCACGGTTGCAACTGCAACTGAATTACACCGACGTAACAGGGGCGGCTCCTGGTTGGCTACCTCCTATGCAGCCAGGATAACTTCATTGTGCAATATTAAATGCAAATTCATCATTATGCATAGAGCAAAAACTTAAATACAATAGTTGCGCTCGGCGGTAAAAGTTGGTGACTGAGTTGTTCTAGCTTGAGAGTAAAGTTGCATGAAAAGTGATAAATTTGAAACAGCTCCGAGTTTGTGTGCAGTTGGAGATGATGGTGGTTCGTTTCGTGAATTTATGGGTAAGATCTGAGGTTACAATTACAAGTAAGATATTTGTGCTTCAGCTGTTCTCTTGCAAACTGGATTTGAGAAAGCTTCTTACCAAGTTGAATGATGCTCACATTAGCGGGTGGATGTGTTCGGTTTTTTCGTGCCAAGCAGCCGTGACGAGTGGTTAGACCTGAAAAGGACATTTTCTTTGTAGAAAAACGTTTCTGAATACGATTTCTATATAAAATCCAATTAAAAAATTAACAAAATGTTCCGAAAAACGTACTAAACTTAACAACGAATAATCAGAGTGGAGCAAAACTCTACAGACCTGTTGATTTCGTCTTAAACTACAGCGTAGCACTAAAGTTTTGATAAAATTGTGATAAAAACATTCAGATTTGAAAGTTCTTCTGTAAATGTTAACACCGTTGGACCTCGTTATTTTCGGATGGTACTCGCGAGAGAATATCGACGGGAAATGCAAAGAAAAAATAGTTAAAATAGGTTATTGCAGTCTTCGTATCATATCGAAAGAGATAGTATTTTTCAAAGAAAACGTATTTTTCTGAATCGCTCACGACGAGAAACCTCACAATAAAGTGTTTAAAATTTCTGTCGGAAAATTGTGCATTATATTAACATTTTAATAGTGGAGCTGGGTTTTCCGCCAACGGAATCAGAGAACGAACAACGGGACATGAAAACAAAGTACAACGGCAAAAGCATTGTCTTACATATGGTGTTATTGTGTGAACACCCAGGGGTATCTCAACTTTTCGTGCTCGACTTCTAGCAAAGAAGAACCCCGATCGTTTGAAATGAAAGAACCCAGTTGGAAGGTATAATCCTCTACTCCAACTAGACCGTTAAAAAAACTATAAAAAAACTATCAGAATATTTGTATATCGCAGGTTTCGTTTTAATATCAACTAAATGTGCATACTAAAACTGTGAAATATCGAGTACCTAAGTACAATACCTAGAATATCAAGTATTAATAGTATCACCTCTACCTAACTTGACCCAATTAGGTCCAGTTTGACCAAAACCTCAACTCTGAGTTGAAGTGTTACTTGAACCTATTACCAATTAACCACACCAACAACAAACCACATGCAGTGATATTCAGAAGTTTCTGTGAGTTAGTTAGATCAACTAGTAATATCATGTTTTACCAAAATGTTTCCAGTAAACCAGATCCTGGTACCAGATCCAGTGAATTGGGGCCGGATGACAAGTTCTTTGACTTTATCTATCTTTAAATAAAGTATGACAATTAGTGGCACTGGTAACGGGAAGCAACTCTGACATGGCGACAGTTATCAATTCGGTTTGTTCTGACCTTTGACTTCCGCAAACGAATTACGATGCAACTGGTTACCTAAACAAAAGTTCGAGCAGAAAATGCAACGTTCAGTTTACAGTAGCCACGGCGTGTTATGTATCTGTTTGGCACATATATTTGACGATATTCAAATCGGGGTAGCTCTGCTGTAGGTATTTCCGGTAAAGCCCCTAGCTACTTCATCCACATAACTATCTGATTTGGATTAAACAGGAATGGTCACAGCCACAATATATTTCACCCACATAATTGTTATTTAATATCCATTTTACCAACAAAACACATACGAGTTTATGTATTGTTTTGGTGTACCTACTGATGTAGGTAAAACTGTAAATTTGCTCGTACATTATGCGAGTATATAATTATATTTCAACAAGACCACTTAATTCTTGTTATTTCTTTATAAAATTAATTTATCTAATTTTCGGGTTACTTTTTGACGCGATAAAAAAGTGAACCCAGTATTTTTTGCAAAAGTTGCACTGTTTTGTGATCATATATTTTTCTACAAATCTTTCATTTTATAAAAATTGTTTCTTCAAAAAAGTGTTATGAAACTAATTTTGATCACAAATCAAATCCAAACCTCAAAGCTATTGTGTGACAGAAATTATATCAGCTTTAAACAAATTCTACGTTAACCCTTTGGGAAATATTGCAAAAATAAACATAATCGCTTATTTTAACGCTAATTTTATAAATTACTATGACTATGATTATGTCTACTTAATAGCGCTATTCCATCTACAGATTAGAGCATTTAATTTTTGTTCCTTTACCTATACCTAGTGTACCTATTCATAGGCTCACTTAGGAATTTCTGCTACGCTAAGAGAGTTCTCGTGTAACCCGGGCCGATCTCGTTACATTTAACAAGAGCTGGAACTTGCCAGACTATAGTTATGTACTTACCTTTCCGGGTGTCGGGTTAGTGGCTTACTAAACAAAAATTAGAACACCACGGATGTAGCAAACAAGGTCTTGACTTTACTCTAAGTGCTTCCACCCAAAGCAGTGTTTTACATTTTCAGCCGCTTTCCGGTCATGCAAACTAGATTAGGAAATAATTTGCTTATTTTAAATTGTTTTTAATTCTTGTTGTTGTGAGAAATTTTCTTTTGATATGATGCTAGTTTTCTCCTTGATGTATGAATTTAAGAGTATATAAATCAGCCAACGTAAACTATAGTAACATGTTGTATGTGCACCCTTAAAAGGCAAGAAAACAAAATTATTTTATAAAAAAAAATATTTTTATTTTTATTTTGTTCTGGTAATCATATAGTTTTCTTGTGTTAGATATCCGGAAAATGAATTGAAAAGTTCTGTTATTTTTGGAGCCACGATTTTTGGACGGTACTTTGCTTGACGATGAATGCTTTCTAGAGTGTATACAAACTGCAGGTTTAAAAATCGTAACGCTAAAAAAGGCTGTGTTAACAGATAAAGCTTAAAGCATTGCATTTTAATGAACAATTTCGTTCACTTGCACTCTTGTCGTATATGGAACCGCTCGTAAAGAAAGTAGTTTGCCACGTCGACGAGCACGCTCGGGCGAAGAGAGTGAACAGCACCAAAGTCGAGTACCCCTTTTTAACTGCCGTGGGCTCTCTTTGCTGTAACAAACTACTCTATAAGTACTTCTAAGCTTTAGTTCAGGTGCTAACACTCAAACAGCGGAATTTATTTGAATAGAAAAGATATAATTTGTTTGCTGCATTAGAGCTGTTACTCGATGCATACAAGAGTTGCATTTTTGTTCCGTGTAATGAGCAAAGTCTCGGTGAAACGAGAATGATATTATTACTTCTCTGAAGATAGCGCTGCTGCTTCATGAGAGGATGTATATTCTAATCCATTTCTTATCTTAAACCTTCTCAAGTAAATGGATTTTATGCAAGTACAAGACGGAAGAGATTATGCTTTCGTAGGATCAGAGATAGAAGCTCCCGTTTTAAACATTTCCTGTGCTGAAAGCGGAGCATGCACAAGAAACAAGAATTCCTCGTTTGAATATGTGATGTTGTATCAGAAAAGTCTTGAGATACATACAATCTTTTACGCGAGGAATAATTTCTTTTAATACAAAATTCCAAATGAAGAAAGTTGTTCGATAATCCTGATGAAACTCCGAGAATTGTTTTCATTCCTAGGTTATGAAAAATTGCACCCCTCTAATTTAACTGCACAAAAATGGTACTTAGTTATGTTTCAAGGTAATAGCAATAAAGAAAAAAAAGCATTTAAACATAATGAAAATAACAAGTGTTAGTGCTAGTGTCCTTCAAGATGAAATCGAATTTTTTGGGTTAAAAGTTTGGCCACACTTTTGGAAACTCAACTCTAAAGAGAATGCGGCGCTCTCACAACGCGAGAACTATGCACGCTATTCCCACACTGAAACCTTCAAAGACTTATCTTTTATTCCCTTAGTTCTTGCGCGCTCTGAAAGTTGTTTCAGGTAATTACCTAATCGCGACAAGAAAGTGCGTAACTTCCATGTTGCATTCACGCAAGTATATCAAGCTTTGCCATTGCGTGTGTTGTAGAAATAAGGAATATCTATCCGCAAGCTTTGGATTAAAATAATCTAAGCTCAAAACTCATTCTCGACTAATGGTATTTCCTCTGTCGCTGACAAAGCCAACAGTTGCATCGATGCGTGCATGGGCGGTCCACAAGAATTTTGTCTGCAAAATACTGTAATGCTGCGAGGATACGTTCAAGTAGACACAGCTTAAATTAAAGCGCGCACGCGTGCTCAGGATTTATTGCGGTTCCAGGTACATTTGTTTTCAAGAGTTCTCACTAGCGGAGAAACCCACCTTTATCTACTCACTCCCGAATAAAACAGGCTAGATTCGATATAAATTTGAATTTCAACTTCCCACCGAGGATTTTCCTAGATTCATGTCTGAGTAGCGAGTTAAACATTGTTTCGCGAAATTGGTGAAACTTAAGCGCTTAAAAGCAGTGTAAAATCTGTCAAAAACTTACTGTTTTAACTTTAAAGAGTTGAGTTTTGCACTTTGCAAAAATAAATTTAAGGACTAATTGCTGTTTCTTGGCATAATTGTAAATTAATTTATTTTAGGAAACGATTCACTGTGCATTTTAAGAAAAGCGATAAAAAATGACGAACAAGTCATATTAAGAGAATAGAGCTGAAGAAAACCAGTAGCTTTAAGCAGACTCAGATTTTGTACTTCCCCTACAGGTGCCAGGAAGCCTCAAAGTCAGTACCCCTTAAGTAAAGCTAATCGAGCGACTTTAAGATGTTAAAATAGATCAAGTTTCTTCTAAACATGATACGTTTCTACTTTCCACCTCTGAAACAAGAAAATAGCAAGGAAATGCCTCCCTAGATGCGTCTTTCAGTGAGATTACAATTTAAAGAACACAGAAAGTGCACAGAATGCATTTTCCAAGGCAATAACATTTCCCACCTTTAAGGGATGTGAACAACCAAGTAGATCTGGAACCTCCAAAGGATCGCAGGAAACTTCGTATGCAAATGTGTCGGTAATATTATCTACCCTCAGAGTATTCGAGCCGAGCTGGTTGCTCACGAAATTACTCACGAGAATTCTAATTACTCCTGCATTAACTAAACTCTGGAATTAGACTTAGCGTGACGGCGTAAGAAGCTAACGCTGTGCGCTACGTGCAGTCTCCGGAGCCGAAGAATTAATCATCATTGCGCGACTTGCTCTATGAATGGAAGGTTGGCTCATTTTTCAACGTTGTAAGTTTGCTTAGAGTGCGTACTTGGTCGTTTTCCAAACAGATTTCACGTTAAAGAAATGTCGGGTCGTGCACCTGTAATCTAAAATTTTCCGTGTGTAAAATAATTAGTAAGAGTGTATGTGCATACAACAATCCTCACGATGCACTTCAAAAACAGAATCAACAAGGAAAAAATTGACAATCCTCTTATTAATTCATCCAAAATTGAACTTGCTTCCATTTTGCGTTCTAAACTCGAATAATTGCATACTACATAACGTAGTATTTCAATTCCACGCTCTGTACTGAATTAAAACAGGTGTAACTCTTTTACATTTTGTGATTTCAGTGTTATGAAACATCTGTAACGCGTGTTTAGCGCACGCGGGGCACATTGTACAGGTATCCAACTACACGAGTCTTATAATTTGACACGCAACATTCATGAATAATAACCGCACTGCAGGACCATGTGAGGCGTATTCTATCCCTCTCTGGCGCGCATTCGAGATGATGAATACCCTCCACTCTACTCTCATCAGCTTCCTCTCACTAGCAACTACCAACCATCGCTCTGTGTGGTTCGTACACACACACTCCACCGCCGGGTTTGTCATTTGTATCCCTTACGTCTTACACTTTCTATATAAAATATTATTATAAAAAAAGAAGAAATACGTGTATATAGTAAAGTATATACACATTGTGTCCTCGTTCTTCCAGTAGCGACCATTTATCTCCATCAAGTTGGCAACAAAAGGCAAAACAGTGAGACAACACGCGTGGAAAAATGACGCTCTCCACCCGCGAGTAACAAGATGGTATTGAATATCTGTTGTATTTGTTCGGTGTTGTGCTGTATAGTCCCGCATGTCGGAGCTCCCAACGGTGTATCGGGAAATATATGGGACCTTGGCAGCCCCAGCCAGGTGCTAAAAGCTCTCATGAATGTAGTACGACCGTTCCTCTCCAACCCCCAAGCCCCACTCGTGCCCTCCGGAACGAAGCTAGGAAATCTGGAGAATTAGGTGCCGCCAGCCGGTAATGGGTTCTGTGAACAAGCGACGTCCAGATTTTCAATTATCATCTTTAAGACAAATGAAGCAGTGCGTTTACATGCTAATGAATAGGATCGTCTTGAAGAAATGTTTAGGAACAAAATGATTACCAAAAAGTTGTGTATCTTTGTAAAGTACTTATTTGGTAAATGCCACTTTTCAGGCCATTGAGTTGTTTTCTTTTTGAATACAAGTTGCAAAGTTTCGACTCGAGGTGTGCATTTGAATTTTCCAAGTAATTGTTTTTAAGGATGCTTTGCAAATATGTTTTTAATAAAACATTTAATATAACTTCACAACCATGGAATTGATATTTTAATTTTTTTTTTTTTTTTGCGGGATGTATGCAGTATGAAATTTATATGTAAATGCAAAAGTTCGCAGTCTCCGAAGAAGTTGGTACCTACTTGGAATTGTATAAATAAAATATCATTATTCAGTTTTCGGTTTACATGAGCTTATTGAAAATGCAGAACAAGAAAAGTAATGACAAATAATAATAACTTTTTAGAATTGCCGCAAATACGTTGCGAAACATGGCAGGTGCTAGAATTAAAGTGCTAGCGTAAAATTTTCTGTGACTTTGAGATATGTTTAAAAATTAACATGCAACCGCAACAGTATATTTTTTTCGCGGAGGAGCCAAGTTTGCTCTGCGGGTTGCGTCTAGGAGCGCGTCGGAAAGCTAATTCAAGTACGAGTAAACACACTGAGCGCATTCAGTTTTCTGCTCATGCACGATACATGTGTATTATTATTAGAACGGGGTTTCAAACAGAAGACATCCAATCATGTTTCATTTATGAAACAAAACAAAAAAAAAAAATACAAAAAAGGCATTAAGAATTGGTACGTTTCTTTCAGATTTTTTTCTTTGTTATGAAAAGAAAGAAATGGTATTCGCGCTTTTTGTTTCTTCAAACACCGCGAGACACATGTGCCAATCGCTGAACAAACCTGCTTGCAGAACATTGATCATTGCAATTGCCTTTAAAAGCTTTGAAATATAAATAATAGCCCTGTGTGTCTTCCTCGAGTTATAAGATGAAACATTGCTCCAGCAATGCGCGCCGGTACTCATTGCACAGGCAATTGCGAAGATATATCTTGACTGAACGTTGAAATATGTTCTTGATGCCAACTTCAAAAAATGTCTAAACAATAGCGTAGCGCGGACGGCAGATTCCTACGACAAAGGATGGAGCGCATTCAAGATTTCCAGCTTGATCGTAGATGTATAAACATGTGTCATACTAGACTTTTCAGTCGTAGATTTTTTTATGCTTGAACAGAAAAACGTATTCGATGATAAAAGAAAATCTGTGATTTACTTCAAACAAATCTTTGTTCAACAGCCGCCGCCAGCAACAAGTCTGACGTACTGCAGAGAGAAACGATATATTATTTATATATAGGTCATCAAGTCACTAACAAGTAACTAGTCACGACCATTACACATTACAGGGTATATTACACAGGAGATTAGATTTTAACACTGGACATCTAAAATAAAAAATCCAAATAGTAACTCTAACTTTGTTACCAAAATTAATCCACCAAACAAGCTCTCTGCTCACAAAATCACATTCATTAGTGCAAAGTTGTTATGAATTAGTATAAGTTTCTACGCCATGTTATAAAGGTACCACCATAGCATTATAACAGCACATAGTACACATTCATTGTCGAGCGGCAACGAGACAACACAGACGAGAGTTGCCCCTGGTTGTAGGCTTTGTGTCAGATGTAACGTACCCTACACATTTGCGAGCACAGGGAATATCTCGTAGGTAATGAAAACAAATGCACACGAGTTAGTACCGGAGCGCTGTAAGAAGCTAGCTAGCTGGCATCCACTGCATATCTGGCCTTGTCTTCGTAACGCGCCAGCTGAGAAAGCTTTGGGGGATTAGAAAAGCTGCAAATGAGAATAACACTGCAGCGCACACCCACACAAATACCGAGCTATGTAACGAATTGATGTGGCAGACGGTGGGCTGGCGTACACATATGAAAACCGCGAGGACGCGTCGCTAGAGCGCGGGATAATTGTACGCGGAAACGACTTTTGAATGTTCCACCTTTAGTTTCTTGGCAGAAGTCTGATTACACCTTGGCATGGGAATTATCTCCAGCGGCTTTATCTGAAGTAATTCGTACAATGCTTCATCTGGGTGTGTTTGTGTGGGTTGCTGGGTTGGGAGGGGTGGTGGTGAGGGAACAAAGTACTTTTTGTAACGCAGCATGAAATTACTATAGCGACTTTGAAATGAAAACGTTGTGCAGCTGAAAGATTCGGAATGGTTTGAAAAATTATTGGGCCATTGGGTTAAAAAAGTGTCAGTATCTAAGAACCTGTTTGTCTCGCTAACCTACTAACTAACTCACTTACCAATGCATACATAATTTGTCAACCTGAGTTTAGCTTCTAGATCACAGATCTAATTTCACAGCATGTGATTGGAATTTGCCCCGGCAATTATCCTAACTCCCAATTGATCTAGGAGTTGAGAACGTTGTATTACTGAACTAACTATCGTCTTTCGACAGAAGAATTGGTCGTGGGATTTCTATTGTTCGTAATACCTAAACATGGTCTATTAAAAAAATGAAAGCCTTCTGGAATACTCAAATATTTATTCCAGCTGGGATAATCAGACATTACCCGTGGCATTACATATTTTTGCGACGTACCACGTATCGTTAGAATATTCTTATTTACTCCATTATTGGCAACCGCTACAGGCTGTTTAAAGCTCGATTGAGCTATATTCCAATGACAACCTACTCGAATTTGTGTGTTGTATTCTATGGAAAGATGTTGCCCAAACAAGGAAAAAAAGGAAAACACCGAAATACAGAGACTCAATGAGTTCAAGTTCCAGGTCCAAGGTTAACAAAATCTTGGCATCGAACTCTCTTTACCGTTAAGTACAAAGATAAGATGGCGAATAGAGTGACGGTGCAAGACTAAGTTCACTAAAATCAAGGAAATTTCTTATAAAATCCTGCCAGCGAATAACTCATCTACCTTTTCCAGCACGCCCAATCTCTGCACGACCTTTTTGCAAGTACTAATTAGAGGCGCAATTCGATTGAAGTCGCCGTTTGCTCAAAGCCTGCATCTACCGGTATGGTTCGTCCATTCGTTAATTAGCTGCGGGAATCCATGAGAACCAACCACATTTTTTTGCTCTAGAGATACATGAAAAAAAGCAGTCGCGTCTTTGACCGTGCCGGCAGCAGCACGTTAGACACGAGTGGTGTAGAAGGTGGGTGAGTGTTTGTTATAACGGGCTGATGGTCCGGGCGGTAACGACGACAGCCCGTTTGAATTGTGAGGTTTTAATACCTCCAGCCTCCTTCCGGCACTGCTAGCTATCAGCCTCGAGCGGCGAATGAAAACAACATTATGCTGCTGCATTTCGGTCCACCGCATACACTACCCACCCCACACCGGGCTTGTTTCGTACACCGTTTTTTTCCGCTCCACCATATCTGGAAAACATCCGTTCATATTTTGCGTGAAATTGTTTTTTTATGGAACTTTCTTAATGTTGTAAGGGAAGAATAAATTGTAAATATTTTTCTGAATCAAATTAAATTTCAGCTTTCTCAAAACGGTGTCTTTTTACCGAAAATGTCGCCATTTTCCACGAATGAGACGAGAGTGTTGTACTTGTACTGGTGATAAAATGGTTAGAATTTTCTTTGGGAGGTTGGAAAAACAGTCTTCAAGAATATCCATTTATTTCAATTTGGACGAAAAAGTCGTTGGCTTTCTTTCAAGGAAAAATGTTTACAAGTCACCATAATACATGCTACTTTAATACAAGTAGAAAGTCTCATTATTTTTTAACGAACCCGCAGCAGATTCTGTACACAGCAACGAACGATGTACGTTTCATGAAATCTTATTAAAAGAATCTATGTTTTACCTTCGTCTCCCATTTCCTCCGTATAATGCTGTAGGTAGGTACCTATTTGCCCACGGCTACATTTAGGCACACTTTATGGGGGATACCAGACAAAAAGAGATGCTTTCTCGAGACCCACTAATAACTACTGAATTCATAGACAATTTGTTTTCAAATTTGTTTTCGATGTAAAAAAAAAGAGCATTCAGACGCAAGAGGTTCTTGTTTGTGGGAATTCTAAACATCACTTCACTTATTAATTGAGTCGTATGCCCGTACCTTCTCTGCGAAAATTGCTCTCATGTCGTCAAGTTTTTCAAGCCTAATTGTTTTCCATTTTCACTATTTATTGTTGAAATTGTAGGGAAAGCCCTCAATCACAACGATCCTAGCTTAGCTAATATTCTCGCATGTGTATTCAGTATCAGAATTTACTCGGCCAATTATGTTTTATAACCAAGAAAATATTTTATCCTACAATTTCAATTGTAAATTGTCTTTGAAGGCTGAGAAAAACGGACTCTTTTCTGGTTCCAGGAAATAAATGGACACCACCTAACCTGAAAAATGAGCCGGTGTTGGCAGAGGTTAGCTCACGTAGTGATTATAAATAGTTATTTGACCCGGCCTCGTGAAAATTCGCCATAACCATCACGCGCTATTCCATAATGAAAAGAACTGTTAAAAAACAGTCCAATCAAAAAAAAAAAAATGAATCGACGACGCAATCACGGCGGTGTTTCATGACAGCAATACCGCATGGGTAGCACGTGCCGCGAACCCAATTAGCTGGACGTAGGCCGTGAGCGGCAGAGAAACTCTATCCCGGTCGCCGACTGATGATTCCATCACACAACACGGTGGGGAGGAAAATCTCCCTTCAATTATTGCCCTTTGATTGCGATCGGACCCAGAATAAGATCAAATTCAGAACAGAACGCCATTTTCTTTGAGACAGATCTTATTACGAAAGTATGTCGTTATAAAAGGATACTAGAGAAAATTCCAGGAACGCTATGGAAAGAAATTGAAGAGTTTCCTCTTTTTTGTTATAAATAATGTTATAAACTGGACTTTTCGTTTATAATTATACTAACAAAACTTAAAAAATTATTTGATTTAGCTAGTTTGTAAATGAACGTACATTTTTTACAACCGTGATGGATGGTGTACGAGATAGCAAAATAAATGGGTCAACAACTTTTTTTTATACCTGCTCTTAGGGAATGCTCGTTAAAATTTTTGCCGTCAATTACTTGAAAGTTTGCTATTGTTATGGTATTCCTCGATGTTATTGCTGTCATCATAGCTATATTGCCATTATGAAATCGTTTTCCATGCAAGTACCTGAACAGTAGTTGGAGACAGCATTAATGTTGACGCAGTCTACCTCGATGGTCGGGTTCATTATTTATTTTGCTTGCTTTGAGCTTGCAAAGCGAATTAAAGAGAGTACCAGCAAAGGTACAAGTACATTTAGACTTACAAGTACCGCGTTTGCTGCTGCAGTGATTGAAGATAATGAAATGGTTTTTTTCTTAAGATGGAGAGAAGACATTCTGACAGTGACCTTCTGGATACTCATGTGGGGATTCGCCGATCGTCTTCGAAGATGAAGAAAAAGAAGCGGACGCGGACGCTGTTTCCTGCGTTCATAAATATTTTGCGGCGGCAGCCAGCGATATTAGGTAAGTAGTATTAAACTTGACTCTTACTTAGGGTTGTAAGCTTCACTCGCCTTACTTTTCAACCTCGTGACAGCATATATAAATAGAGAAATCCTGTTGTTTGAGTTGTATCGTCAGTTCGGCTGTATTTTTAAGTGTGCAAAGGGTGTTTCCTCCCTCCTTCTGAGTAGGCCAGACAATTCTCATCATCGCTGACTAATTTAATAACGCAAAGAGTGCCAAAAGGTTTCACGCACGAACTATATGCATCACATTGCCAGTCTTTGCAAACTTTTGAATTATTTTCAAGCGTGAATTTACCTTTACGGTGCATTATTTTTTTCTGGCTTGCTGTAAGCAAATTACTACTTCGAAGAATATTGTGGAACCTGCATTTCAGAAATTAGTCACCAGAATAGGCATTTTCTAACTTAGTAGATGTTCCTACTTGAGATGAAGGTGTTCCAATTTCAATGCCTCGTTAAAATAATTAACCTGTACGATCTGACTTCACAAATTGAACATAAATCAATGGCTCAGACAAAGTACTGCACGCTTGTCGAGATTCTGCCCAAGTAAAAATTGTACATTTCAAATCGGTGTGATGAAACGATAAAAAAACAAGACTTTGTCAAGGATGAATCGATTGCATTAACCTAACCAGATTGCTACGCGTGCCAAAATCACCAAAGAGTTCTATTGATGACGGGTAATATCATTTTAATCATACTATTTGATCTCATTTACATGATAGTAATCTTGTGGCTCATCATTTGCGTCAGTTAGCATGCCATGCACGCCGACGATGACGATTGGTTTGATAGCATAGTGCAAGCGTGGTCAATATATAGGTATACCTGCGATTTGCCTTCATAATCTTCAATAATCTTAATCTTTTCTTGTCTTGCCTTGGATTTTATTTCCAAATATTCAAGGTTATCCAATTTCAGAGATATTTTTATGATATCTCTAGCTTCAAAGTGACGAAATTGATCTAACTTCAAGCTTCAATCACCTAAAACACGAGCTTACATTTTATCTCTAGTTTTTTTTACTTCTCTACCTTTCAGTAAAATGTGTGCATGTGTGTGTGTGTGAGTTTGGGTGTATAGAGTCAGTCAAGTAAATCCAATCGAAACTTTGCTAGTTTTCCCGTAACTTACAAATCCTATTTCCCATAGGATAACATGGACTGACTAGATGGTAAAAAGTTTCCCAGAAACAACTCGATGTCCCAGTGTCATCTTTAACATGTTCTTAGAGATTTTCTCCATAGGAGATAGGTGTCGTGATGGGGTTTGGTTACTGCAGTCAAAATTGAGTTTTCATATTAGATTTTCTAAAATGTTTGCGTTGATGTTGTAATACCGCGAAACACCATTGAATGCAAACGACATATTATACATTCTTGGAAATGCATGTCGTTTTAGTTAATGGACTGACCTGTAGTTGTGATGTTTCAAGGCGCAATTAGGTCTGTACCCGAAGCAATTGAGTTTATTGCCGTCGAATTCCACTCTAATTTCTACTCTTATCGCAAAGCAATCTAGCTGTGGCTTTAGAACTTACCTGGCGAGCGGGTTCGCCTGAAACATATTAAAATCTATTTCAGCTTTTGCATTGAGACGAAGTGTGATAGGATGGGACAATTTGATTCCAGAACAATCTGAGAAATGTGTGCGTGGGTAATATATTAAATTTTACTAAATAACAGATATGATCATTACATGGTACCTACATAATATTATTGATGTCGTTTTGAAGGTATTGTGTAGTTGATACATTTCGAGAAACTCAATATTGTGTTTCTGCATAGGTTACCAAAGTGTTGGCAGTCAATGTACAGGGCGCGTTTCAATTCGACTATAAAATACCTAAAATAAATAATGTTTTGGGGGAAATTTCAAAGGGGAGTTTGTAAATTCCTATTATTATTAGTGTATGAACATAAAAAAAAAACTTTCTATCTTTGGTCCTACTTTTCAAAACGAGAGAGAGAGAGAGTATGGTGTGTCTGCTGTAGACAACAGTTTTGTTTTAAATTATAGAGAGCATTGAAAATGTAACATTTTTTTGTTCAAAGTCTTTGTGGAGAGATGTGCCCCATTGTGTGGCACATTGGTAACTCGAACGTTGAACTAATCAAACGTGACGAAACTTTGAACGCAGCGCATTGTAATGCTATTCACGAAATTTGCACACACAAAAAATGAACGATCGCGCTGATATTATTTGCAGACACCAAATGTATTTTGTGAAATTGAAAAAATTCCCATACATGTTTGAGCCTTGAATCATATTTCATTCTTCTTTGGCAAAACTTTGGGACAAGCAATTCCAGCTGAATGCGCTTTTCATGGAGTTATCACTAATGCTACGGATCTTATTGGTACTGAAAAAGGAAGACCTGTAAAGGTGTAGAGAAATACTGTGAACAGTAACGTCTTCAGTATTCACGAGCTAAATAATGTTTGGAAAAATAAACTCTCTGTGACATTGCAGTTAGTTGAAACTTTCAACCAACATTTTGACAGTGTTATCGAATTACAAAGTTCATTGATAAATAAAACACACCCAACACACACCAAACATGGACCACTAACAATATAGATAGCAAAAGGGGGTTGCAAAAAATCTTAGTACAAGCTCTCCCCCATGTTTTTCTTATGAAGATACGCACAAAAACTTATTTATTGCTTGTATGATTTAACAGCGTTGCCAGTGACACGCTAGTTCACCGCCGCCGCGGCAGTGGCACGCCTGTAAGTACCAGATTACACAGGGCCTCTTGTTCCGTGATTGAATCTATCTCACTTGTTGCTCGGCGCCGCGCTTTTCCGAGCGCACGTCACTCACCAACGAGCTAGAGCCGAGCAGTGACGTTATGTCTTGCAAAGATTATAATGAAGCAAATCACATCGACAAAGTGCGCGACGCTTTGAATACGATTCGCTTCCTATGTGCACGAGCTTAAGGAGGACGATTTGGCGAACGACACGAAAAGAGAGGGGGCGGAGGATGCGTAGCACGCGTCTACGAACGGCAATAATGGGGAGAGAGAAAAGACAAGGATGTATGGACGGTTGTTTAAGCGGAACCGATCCTGCTCACAACGAGCACGATACTGTTGAATACATCATGAAACACTGCTACTTCAAATGGCATAGAGCAATTATTTTCATGCTATGGTATTATGTAGACAAAATATCAAAGAACAACCTTTATACAAAGACATCAAGATTCGAGAAAAAGTAACAAGACCAAAAACAAAAACACTATCTCTGATAGCAACAAAATGAACCATTCTCAAGCCCCGTTTTAGTTTTTATTATTTTTATTGTCATTACTTCTTTCTTTTTTATCGTAAACCCACAGAACATCTATAAACCGCAATACCGACAGATTCCCGATCGAAAGTCCCAAACGCACAAAAAAAGCTTTAATCAAATAGAGTTCGACTTGAGTAGAACGTGTCGCGCCAGGCATAGCGAGGCGTCGCGGCGCCTTGTTGTCTCACTGTGACACGTGCGTCGACGTGGTGCCTGCGCGCGAGCTCACGCACCCGAGCCCCCAACCCTTGCTCGTCTCAGGTAACGCATGGCGCGGCCCGTTTATTTCCCCCGAGGTGTGCCCGCTGCCGTCGGTCGGGGCTGCGGGGCGACGTCTCGCTGCACACTGCTGCGCGTTCTAGCAGCGTATTGCCTTGTCGGGAGAGCAAACAAGCGCAGACGACTCAAGATTGCGTTTCGCGCTGGACTTATTCGTTATGCTAGTCTGCTTGAGGACAATTCGGTCAGCTATAAAAAGGAACAATAGCTGACAAGTGTGTCACTAGATATCACATTTTTTGCCACCCGTTCGTCAAAGGGAATAGTTTGGACCGCTACCCACTTATTTATGCTTATGGACCAGCATCAAGCTGTATAAACATGTACAAAGGAAGTACAAGGACTTGGAATTATTTCTTTCTAGACGTATATATTATACGTATAAAGCGTGTATATACACGCTCTTGTTTGTACTAGCTGGCTATAGCACGTTTCCTCACAAAGTGTGCATATTTCAAGCTACAATGATAACAAGGTAGCTACGTACTACTTAAAAATAATTACTTAAATTCAGCAACCGTATGCAGTTTATAATTACAATTGGAGTTCTCGAGTGAAAAGCATGGTATATTATTATCTGTAATAATTAAACATAAAAGCAGCTGCAGTATATATAGAACGAAGAAAAGAAAGTACGGTATTGTAAAAAACCGCTTCAACGCTAAGTAAAAACGGATGTGTTCAGATTGTGTTCAAGCATGCTAGCAGTGGTTGTATTTGTGTTTATTTTAAGCATTCATGTTTTGAACTTCACGGTATGTCACAGAAAATGTTACTTAAAATATCGTCTCTCCATTATAAAGTTGATTTGTGGTGTTTAACGACGCAGTGTTTTGACATTTGGCCATGCGGCACTGGTCGAATGGCGTCGGTGAATGAGAGGGTGATGATGAGAATAATGATGAACCTAACCTAGCCTAGAAGGGAGGAGGGGAAACCCGGTGCCGGCACGTAGCCTACTCCTGTTGAAGAGCATCAAGGGGACCACCGACCTAACGTTCTTTCCGAAGGACGACACAACTCGAACAACAGGATTCCTTCACAAATCCATGCTGTCGAGAGGTTGATAAGCAAGGCGAGTGAAGTTGTACAAACTTTCATTCCTCCAGTCTCTCTCCCGAACAGAACTGGTCATGTTTATGATGGTCACTCATTCAATACCTGACTCGAGCGCAGTGTTGCTTTTCTTCGGTGATCTCATGAGAACCGCATTATAAAGTTGTCAGGGAAACAATCATGCGAAATCATCTAGTGCTGGCACGAAGGTACACATTCCAAAGAATTGTTAATGTCGGTATGTTTTCGCTGCGCAACTGAATTTATGTGACAAGGGAATTTCTTCGTGAAAACAACAACTAATTGAAAAACATAATTCTTTTTATAATCTAAGATTCATTTGCCTAACGTTAGTGAGTCTTACAAAGTCTTACATAGACTCACTAACGTTAAGTATTAATTTCAAGTATAAGAAACATTTTTTCATAGAATAATTAATCCTCAATAATTTTTGTTAAGCAAACCACCTTGAGTGTAATGTGTCTCCATTACTCCCATATGCTTTGTATTTTTTTTTCTTTAATTTGTTGTAAGGTATATTTACCACCTAGGTAGTTCTAAGTTACGTGAATAACCACCAAACGTCAATAAAACCACTAATAAAACCCAAACTAATAGCACTTATGTAACAATACCATGGTTATTGGGTTTATTTGTTATCAGTAAGCTGGTATTTACATAACTCACTAGTCGCTAGTAACTTGACGTAACGTATCCATTGACCTGGATCAAGTCGATCGCAGAACGCCATTTCTTGTTGCCCGAATCGTGCCTTCATCTTTTGTATTATTTACAATCAGCATGGTTTATTTGCTCTCGTGTCCTCATGATGGCGGATGGGGCTCGGACTTTGCCGCCGCCGGCAAACTCTGTTCAGACTCCATGCACTCGATGTTCGATTTGTTGTAAATCTAGGTTTATTTATCTCGTCAAAACAGCGCTGACTCTATTCATCGACAATGCAATCTGCGCATGGTATTTAGTTAGTTGCCGAAAAATTGTATTCCCTACTTTTCTTGTAGTGTTAAGTTCTGTACCTACTCAAACGATGTCTTAGTTTACTTTGAAGACAAGATAAAATTTCACACAAAACCAAATGGCACTTCTCAATTGCCGAAGAAGTAACTGAAAGTTCTTTTACTGAGGACAATTTTTCCGCGGTTTCAATAGAATATTTCATGACTGAACGCATTTCAGAAAACTCCCGTCATAAACAATGAAATTATTCGCAGCTACGATCTAAGTTTTTTTTTTTTTTTTTATGTGCAATAAAAGATATTGTATGTTTTATGCATGTGACCTCACAGGTTCAAATACCTAACTCGTACTTTTTACTGCCATTACCTCCCCAGACGTCAAGAAATACAAAGCAATATCCCAATGTTATTGGCAGTTCGAAATTTTAATTTTTAACCTTCTGGCTGTAAGGCATTAAAATTTCCTATTAAAACTTTCAAACAATAGTGTTAGATTTTCTTTTATTACCAGATATTCAACTGCTCTCGCGGGTCACTCGTTTGCAACAAGGTAGTTCGATGCGTGGCATACCAATTATCAGGTTGTTTCTGTACATTAATTTACATTTTAACTACGCGTGACTATAGAAACTACTGGTCTACCAACAAAAATCCATTTACTTCTTATAATCTTCATTTATCTTCTTCAAATCTTCTTTCATAAGCCACATCAAACAAGTTTAGGATTTATCTTGGCCACGAAACCATTTAAATCCAGCAAAAGTTATTAAAATCCTTGATTAAAAGGCTAACCCTGGCTAGAAAGTTTAGGTTCCGCTCAGATGTACATAGCGCAACGTAGCTCAACCAACTCACCTACTTATATATATATATATAGAGCTAAGTTTCTAAACTTACTTGTTTTCTTGTGCGCCAGTCGAAAACTTGCGACGCTGTTCTTTGCAAGGTGAATGAAAGCGTATACTAACTGAAGAATCTGCCAAACTGTATATACAGGAAGTAGCTCAGCTTCAGCGGTTAGAACTTTTCACCGTGCCATTCTCTTTCACCTTGCCTAGCCTTCTCTTCCTCTGCTCGAAATCTTTAACAATAGATTCCTCCGATTTCCATTAGCGCCTTAGCATTGGTTTCCTTGCGGCTCGTGTTATCAAGTTAGCGCAGTGTAAAAGCACCGGATCCCGTTGTCGTCATGATCTATAGACTGAGTCACGGACAAAGTCCCGGCGAAGATGCGTAAGAAGACATGGGAAAAGACATGCCACATGCGAATTGAAATCGGATTTAAATTTTAAGAAAAAAATCACGTCTAGGGGATTTTCTAAAAAATATATATGAATTATTACGTCTCAAGCCAGAAAATAAGCAGGGTTCATGAAAAGCTAACACTTCTAAGCTAACACATTATGAACCCTAGAGACGAGGGATGATAATTTTTTTAAATAAGAACAGGTGGAATAATAGTGGAAGTGCCGTGATTTGCTCTGCGGGCTGCGTTCAGGGGTTCGAAAAATGTCGTAACAGCTTATCAACAAAAAAAGACCCCCGAGAAGGCTTAGAAAATACCATACACATTACTGGTCAGTGGAGGTGCCTGTGCAATTGCTCTGGGGGCTGCATTCAGGGGTGAATTGTTAGATCTTTCAAAAAAGAAAACAATTTTTAATTCGACGACTCTCCAAGCCAGTTAAAATCTTCTTCGCCTGAAACTAGCAAAAAAGCGGCCGTGGAATGCCTTCAAGCACGTTATCAATTTCTCAAACTGATTTTTCGATAATATCAGATCACAAAATGATTGTTTGAATTAATTCGTGTTTGCTTTGAGCGGAATTCTGCCGCGCTTTACTGCGCTCGTAAGGTATAGCTAGCCTGGCGCTTTATGATTCAGGTGGTGAATGCACGTGATACCTCGAAAGAGTGCTCGGCAGCAATCTAGAACAAGTATAATCTAGTGTTCGCGTCGCAGTCTGCTTTCTTCCCTTTGCTAATGAGTTCATGCGTGTTGATACCCCCGTGTTTTTAATCTAAAAACTCGCCCAGAAGTTAATTATTTAAAAAAAAATCCAGTGCTGCGCTTATTTGTTTCTGTGAGGCAAGAATGTGCTCTGTGTCTGTGGCTCGTACACTGGGCCTCGGGCCACAACATTCTCGCCACATTTCTAAATTCGCACGGGGCTCTAGGCCCCGCCTAAAATTTTAATCGAAACGCTACTAGCTCGTTGCTTTCATCAGCGACTTTCTCGCAGCACCATCCATGGCCACGTCATGCAACATTAGCCGGAAGTGACGCGAGCCCTCGCGCGCCATCTTTTCTTCAACGTCCGGATAAAATACTTTATCCATAAAACATTTCCGCGACAGGAATGAATTTTAAGACTCGTTTCAGAGTTTCCAACTGAGATTTATGACTAAAAGAACAGTTTTTCGGGATTTGTGAAAAAATATTGTAAGATTTTTCTCTCGAAAGGTATGGTGGGTCGGTGAGGTTGGGTTGGGAGGAGGGAGAGGGGGGTCGCGAATCGAGATATGCATCTTTTCGCTATTGGTTATTGACTTGAGTTGGCCTGAGCGCAAGATATTTGGATAGACCGTTAACTCAATAAAAGTAATTTATCAAATGTGAGAATCAGCATTGCAAATATCTTCACTATTGTGTTCGGGAATCAATAAATAACAACTTGGGTAGAAAAAGCGACGATCCCTAATGCTTATAAAAAGTGTATAAGCTTTCAATTTTCAACGGACACAAAACAAGTTGTTGCGCCAGCCGCTAATTGAAAACATGATCTTCATTTTGTTGATATATATTGTACTGACAGTGACACCACAGTATTATTTTTGTTAGCTTATAACATTTCACTTTCAATTCTTATCAACACCAGTAAACGAGACCGTGCATTTTTTGAGGCTAGGTGAGTAAATAAAATTCCATGTAATCTTCAAATTCCATGCACTTTGCAGGCTGGCAAATGCATTAGTTTGGTCATTACAGATGTAATAATTCACTTGTTTTGTTGAAATCGATGACATGTATATACAAAAACAGGATGAATGTTTCTCAACATTCTTACCATTTTATCGGCGAGTTTAGATTCTTTTTCAGTTTGTTTACTCACTTGACTTTACGTGGGCCAACATTTTCCAGCACATTAACCTCGTGCAATCTGCCGATCATTACTTCGGAAAAGCCGATCGGAGATTTTATCAAAAAGCTCGCTTTGCATTCATCCGGACTGCCGTATAGAGTGAGCATCATAATATTCCCCGTTGGAATACTATGAAAACTCGCACACAACTCACCTAGATTTAGATATCACCAGAAAATTTGCCATGTCTCTCTCACTAATTTTATTCATCATCAACCTTATCGTATTTTCCTTGTCTCGAATTTTCAACAGAAACCGATGGGTTTGTTCGTCGACTTAAAATTCCACTTGGGAAATACAAGCTCTACTGAAATAATTGACTTGCCGATTCCAGTGAAAATTTGCAATTCCTTCTGCTTCGAGTAACACGATAGATTTCCTCACACAACTCGCTGAAAAACTCGCTCTTGCAAATTGGTTTCCGAATCAATTTCCTCCGTATAGCATTTTACTTTACAGGTGATGTTTCCATGTTCATAAGTCTGAAATCATATTCGCAGCTGATATTCCGAATGTGCTTGGTAGTGTCACACTTTTATTTAACGACGCGGCAGCAGATCAAAGATAAACATTAGAAAAAGTTGGATAACACGTGAAAATTTGAGGTCAGTCACTTCCTAAATTATGCCACACTCAATGTAGCGTTAATAATAAACTTTTCGAAATGACCATGCCGCCATTTCGTTGCAACTTTCGCATTGAATATTCGGATGTGCAGCTCTGCAATTAGTTTCAGTGTTTTCTCGTCGATGCAGGTGCATAGGTGCATGACACCGGTATCCATGGCACGGTGGAAAATAAAGCATTAAGCAGAAAGCTTGGGGTGGTCGGGATGGTCAAGCATTTAATTATTCCGCGTCGGAATGCAGGTACTTAACAAAGCCTTGTCGTAAAGCCTCGTCGGCAATATAACTTCTCGCAGCAGCTTAGGGGAACGCTTCATTCCACAGATGAGTACACCTTACGCATCGGCGGTAAACCTGTAAGGCAGTCATCGTCACCAGTGATAAGATGGCGAGCAGATTGTAAGCTTGAGTTTTCGAGGAATAATTATTTTTTTTACAAAATTGGCTAATCACTTGTTTAAGTCTTGATGATAATCTTGAACTTATACGCGCTCTAGGGGTATGCTGTTGCTTTACCTTTATCTATCCTTGGAGATAAAAAAAAATTATGTCAGCTAATTTAAGCAAATCGGAGTAGAGTGTAGGTACTTCTAATCCGCAGAGCTACACTGACTTTTATTCCTCTTCCCTTATTCCGAAATAGAAGGAATATAAAGTTCGAATTTCTCGTCGTTCCGCGCAGTTTGCGAACTGCGATTGCCGCCATCCTGGGCACTCGTCTCCTGGGGGAAAACCGAATGACCAGAGAGGAAATCGCTGCTGCCCTTTACGGTCATCTCTAAGAATCTTCTAATGGTCCATAAAATTAAAAAAAAATACTCCGACACGCCATTTTACATACCATTATCTAAAAACTTTTTCAATACTTTGCGATCGAAAAAAAAATCAATTTACCACTCTGATTCTAGGTGATTCTCAAGATATAGTTGCTGATGTCTCTTATCTTTGCCTACGCGTTATTTTTTATATGGGGGGTTTTTAAGGGGTTTTGGCTTTTCTCTCGAATTCTTTAGAAAGTCTATCATAGGCACGAACTCAGCAGACTTTATCGCGTGTTTACAGAGAAGTGAGCCACTCGGGTTTGTGGCATCGCCCGAAGGAGCAAGCCGTGCCCATTGGGGATCGACGACGACGACGTCGACCCGGTCGCCAAAGTCGAACTCGACGTCGACAACGTACACTGAGCGCTGATCTTGATCGCTTTTTCTAAAGTTAACCGATTCTGAGAGAAAATAATATATATCCGATCGCATTAACTCTTCGGGCCTAAGCTGGAGCTCTCGCGTAGACAGCGCTTGGATGAAAAAGCCCGCGTGAAATAATATGACATGACGTATTGCTCGGACGTCGGATGTCCCTCGACGCATCAGGCGTCGGTACAGTCATTTCCATAATGCGACGCCCATGTGCCAGAACAACGCGACCCTTTTCAATCAGTTTATCACCAGCGTGGGCGGAATACGAAAATCTGCAAGCAATTCTTATTTATAGGTGAGCACGGGCCTTATTTTATTCGCACGTGTGGGTTTTTAATATCTCAGGGCCCAGAACGTGCAAATGCTAGACTATTTCAATATCTGTCTGAGTGTAGGAAAGGAACTGTGACCAGCTAAAGTGTTAGAAAATATTCTCGTTGCTGACAATGGAACTTCGATAGTTTAAGACGATATTTAATTTCTCAGCTGAGATTGCTTCCGATTTTTGGTTAGTAAAGAAAGTTTTTGTTAATTAAAAAAACCGAATGCTTAAAACTTTGTGCGTTCTTGATGTGAGCACCTATTAATTTTGAAATCAAATGCAAATAATAACATCGTTTTAAGTTATTGCCTAAACGCAAATTTGATTAAAACAGAACGCGTGGACGCTGCCGATCAGCACAAACATGTGTATTGTGTACAGAAATGTATAGAAATTTACAGAAATGTATTGTTTTATTGAACTAGTCCTATTGCTAGCCCGGCCATTGTCCTTCTAATAATGGATGCGATGCACTTTCATCTAATGCAGTGGCCAGCCAGCGACAATGTATTATTGTCTATTATGAACACCAAGACCACTGGTACCTCTGGTTGGCACGTTGCTGGCGTTACATCAGCGTAAATTGATGAATTAAGTGTTATTAACTTGATGTATGGAGAGATTTGCTAAACAGACGCTGACCTAAATTCTGTCCACTTTATCATATAATTTTGCAAAGGGAATGTTTATGCTAAGTCTGGTCAAATAAAAAAAAAAAAACACTTTGTAATGATTACTGGTATTTTTCAAAGGAAGCCATGCCGTGATAATGTCCGGTAGCTAAGCCCGTGTACGCTTGAATCTGTCCGAGATTTTATTTTTTATTTTTTTTGCCGTTATAATAATTGTTTATAAAGTTTTCCAAGGAACAAAAATAAAATCTGCCATGTGCCAGCAGAAAAATATGTTGCATGGCCAGTTGTTAGTATTTTCAAGCTGCAGTTGTTATGAACCTAGTTTGATGAGAGCGATTCTCTGTTTCTTTTTGCCAAATGGACCGAGTCTAGATTTATTGCGTGTTCCTACAATGAAATTAGAGACAGATTGCTTCCATATAGCCAGTTTCCGAGTCTGGAGCGCCCGTATGAAGGTATAAATTGATTAGACGAAGACTCCCAACTTGAATTACCCAACTTGAAGCTGAAATAGCAAACGTATACCGTGTGCAAAAGGCCCTTACACGCCAGCAAAAAACAACGCTACGTAGGATTGTACAACGCCACGACCGGATCAAAATTATCCATGAAGTAAAAAAAACAAGACACACAATATACGGAGCTTCAATTATCCTAGTAAACAGAAAAGAAAAAGTATGTACGGCACCGATAAAAGAATCGATTCATGTTTAATTTTAACAATGGCTATTTTTCATGGATTTATTTGTTTTGATCTCTCGCTGCTTTGTTTAACTAAAACCTAAAACCAAGCCGTTCTGTTTTCCTCCGATTCAATGTCCGAGCAGAACAAACAGCCGCGCCACGGCACGTTCCAACGTTCCAACGTTCCAACGGAATGAGACAATATATTATCCTGGAATCGTTTGTTGTTTGTTAGCATTACTGCATGGAGCAGCAGGCACACGAGCTCCAGACCTGGGGATGATACCGTGGCATCGGCCAGCCCCCAGTATCTAACTTTTACTTTTTTTTTCACTCCGTGCTTTTCAATCTTCTCTTTGCAGCCGTCCTATGTATACGATGAGTAGAACAGCAATGTTCCTCATCCTGACGCTATTCACAGACTTTACCAAGCTTTCTAAATGCTTTTTCATTCGGAGCTCGATTGACGCAATTCGAACCAATCAAACGGAATTCAGCACAAAATAAAAATAATTAGAAAAAAAGGGTACTGCGAAGTTGGGAAGAAGCAACAGCTAGAGAGCAACCTGTAAGCTGATGTCTCGAAGCCACTCGAGCTCCTTGGCCGACCGAAAGTTTTTTTTTCTCGCAGCCCATGTCGCCACCAAACGCGTTAAACTACATTGCATACACGTCTTGAAGACGCGCCGTGGCTCATTTCTCCATCTCATCTCATCTTGGCAGGGTGACGATGGCAGACAAAGCGCCAATCTTCCACTTAGTCTCCGGCTAATTACATATTTTATTCAGTACGTTTAATAACCTCGGTCCAGTATTCTCGGCGATACTTACTTTAGCGTCATGCCTCCTTGTCAGATGAGCACTAAATCTAATTTTCGGCCACACCTTAGTATGTATTAGATAGCCTCGGCACCCTTTGTCCACTTTATCAGGGCTCGTTCAAGAGTATCATCCCCTCTCTAAACTATAATATTTTACCAAGTACCCCCTTCTCTGGTGCATCGAGGAGATAATATACGAGTTGCGGAAAGGTTGGCGTAATTTGATGCCTAGCGATGCTCCGTTTTAATCTACGTCACATGGAGTTACGCGTTTACTATGGAAACCCTGGTGTTACATAATTTCACTTCACTAGCGCTGCGTTGCCAACGATGGGGGGCCCTGGTACTGTGTGTAACTATTCGCCAGATGGGGAATATACATGCCACGAGAAGGGTACAACGACGACGACTACGAAAGGAATTCATAATTTGATTTTGTCCTGTTCCTCTTCGTACTCCTCGAAAGATCTACTATTTCTTTTTTGCACATCGTCTGTCATAACTCTTGGTTCGCGTGAGTTTTTCGAAAGCTAACGTTAGCATCCGCACCGTAGCAAAATGTTTCCATCTTGTTGGATGAAGGCTTTGAATAATAGCATTGGTATGCATGGCCGCCTGTGTTATGCTTAATATTCATGCGGCTATATTATAATAATAATCAACCCTTTGGCAGATGAGATAAGCCATAATATCTCGTATCACTTGGCTGTGAGCGTTGCCTGGAAGGGTAGAGTGAGGCAGGCCTTGTTACGAAAACAAGCTGTCTGGTTGGTTGTTGGCAGAGGTAACGGAAACTACTCCATGGCCGGCGAATCTATCGGATGAATGCTGCGATGGCTTTACTCTGTAAATCTAAGTGATCAAGATTTCTTTAACTTTTTTTAATCTTCTCTTAAATGTCAAGGGTTCTGCGATGCAAGCTTTTCACCTTTCACATCAAGCTACGCATAAATCTGTTCTGTTCTACACATCGTTGCAATCCGATCTTGACGGCGGCGAAACGGTGGGAAGAACTAGGTCAATAGTAAAATACGGATTAAGGAATTGTTCGCAATGCATTCAGCGTAGAACGGGAATAAAATGAACTGAGAAACACCTCACCGCTAATAGATCTAAGCTCGCAGATTCGAGTTGAAACTTATGAATACATTACGAAGTCACTAAACTAACGTTTGAGTTCAGTTTGGTGAAACAAGAAGATGTCAGATCTTTCAACTAATTAAGTACCTTGTTTTTAATATGTGCATAGAAATTAATTATTTTGTTACGTCTGTCTGAAATTAATGTTTCATGCGCGAATTTGTCGTGGAAGAGTTAATAAGTCAGAGAAGAAATACTTGTTGGGTATTATTACATTTTAACTCTCTGAAATCAATACATCGAGATGGTATTAATAGCTTTAAACCTTTCCACTCGTGCGACGTCTTCCATTCCCGGTTAATGTTTTTATTCCAGACTAATCATGTTACGAAATTTATAATGAAATAGCCTGCGATAATCAAAATATTGTTAGAACCCAAAACATTTTCTCGGGGTTAGCGCTGAGCGGTTGTTTATTGTTTTTCCAATTTTCTCTGAGAGTTTTAAGTCAATTAGTTTCTTACGTCGATGAGTGGAACGAGAAATAAGGAACCAGAACAATATTTGATGGCCAAATTTGATCGAATATTAATTTCAAACAATGCTTATATTTTGATGAAGATGTCTACACCTTCATAAATACCTTCATACATTTCTGGTAATTACAATAGCTTAAAGTACCTAAATAATATAATTAAATAGTTTAAAAATTCCTTCAATACATTTTTTTAACATCCCACGTAGCGGAAATAGCACCACTTCTTTGATATCTCAAGTCTGAAAACATTTATCACTTTTGTCCTGATTGTTTGCATTGTAGGATGTCTCTCTGTCTTCTCTCGAGTGTTTGCCGCGACTCCTGGTGGTCATTTTAAGATGAATTATAGCAGATATTGTGTTTGTGTAAGGTCCGCAATGCGGCAGCAAAGTCGCTCAAAATTGCAATTTGAAGAGCCCAAGATTCACGGACGGCTTCTCGGGTCCACGGCGAACGCGGCACGCCGCTCGAGCGTCTCAAGTTCGTCTCACACCGAGCGATGTCTTGTTGGTGTTTGCATGGCGTCCTGTTGACCAAACGGTTTTCTCGGGTAATGTTTGGTCAACCATCTGTTAATCGCAAGCAATATCGAACTTGAGAGATCGAGACGTTTAACTTAATACGTGTGCAATAATTCTTGTCAGTTCCGATGTCGATTTCAAATATTATTGCGTTCTTCGTAGAGTTTCAATGAAAAAGAGATCTAGTCGCACTTACGTCCATTTACTGTCTATATATATATATATATTATATACTAGATTTAACAAAAGTCGACTTAAAGTGTTATTAACTATAAATCGTCGTGTTTGCAATAGGTACGGGTAACAATGTAGACTGCACAGAGGTTTTAGACTAATCTCAAGAACACGGCACCTCCATCAACCCTAACCCAAGCTTTTGCTAACGCCACCGTATCTACAAAAGTACTGCACGAAATTAAAAATCACTTGCAAAGCCAACTGCCAAATATTAATGCTACTCTCTATAGCTGTTCCAAAACGGCAAATGCAAACCCACCATGAAATATATTTCATAAATTTTAGTCGAGTCGAGGTGGAACCGCCATCGCTGGCAGTTGGTACTTAGTCGCACGTGAAGCTTCTACAAATAAGATCTTGTAAAACAGTGTATGCGGGTTTCTATATAATCATGCTCTACGAAGCCACCACTGCCGCCTCCGCCGCACCCGCTACTGCTGCTACCGCCGCCGCGCTGCGCATGGTGTTACGACCGTGGAATAGGGGCTGGTATCAAAACGCGCCCACACTGGAGCCCCGATTGCCGCTCATTGAGCCGACGTGTGGGTAGACCCATGCAGAGAACCCGTGTAGCACTGGCTAGAGCAAGAGCGTACTACCTATAACATACAATCAGCCTTTGTCACCAGACACCTCGTTTGCAGCTGTCGTTCCTTTATTTTCGTGTCAACCAGCCGTTTAACAAAAAATCTGTCGACCGGTGCAACCATTGAACTGCATAATTGTTTCGGTTAGAGAATTATACGAGGTATTGAAAAACTAATTTTCATTCTTTTTAGTTGCAGTGTAGTCCGGGACAAATAATTGGCAGTCAATAATTCACTAGCGTGGTAATTTTTAATGACATTTTGTTAATTACTGTTGTTCGAAGCAGTAAAACTATTCATCAGTGAAGCGTTTTACTGTGAGTACGATACAATTGAACTAACGACGCATTTCTTTTTTCTCGTAACGATTTCGGTCACAGGCACCCGGTGATGTAAATAAATTGGTCTAATCCCGCGGCCATTTGGGGGAGCGAAATTCTTTATTAAAATATAGGGGAAAAATGGGAAAAAAACGAGAATTGTTTTAACGACTTGATTGAAGCCAATCACCGTTACGCGAGCTCTCCCCCATTTGTGAAACCCAAGCCCACTTACTCTCTGAAACACTGCTTTTGTCTTTGGCCTTACATGAGAGAATTTTATCATCTTGCTCTGTTCAGCGTTTCTCGCCATCGGACAAGCCCTTCCAATTCTCTCTCACTCTACTTGCCTCACACTCCGCTTCCTCATTACTCGTTCCACTCCCTATTAGTCCAGAGTGTGCTTGACCGTAGCCCAAAAATCCTTCCTTCTCGTACCCTCATCCGAAGATCATTCGCCACGTCATTTTACCCGGCACGTTAGCAGTCCCAATGATTTCACGACATTTCAGATGTTACAGCTGGTAAATCTATGGCCAAATTTCGGACCAATACACCGGGAAAAAGGTCCGGGGAAACGGTTAGTTTTTATTGAATGTGGAATCGAAATTGAGCTTTCCGGGCGACGCTACGCGAGGCGGGCTAACTTGCTCGGTCAGAAAGATATCAATGAATATCGCTCGAGTGGCAAGACCTCTAAGAGGGTTACCCGTGTATCATATTGTATCGTGTACGGTCCCCGCTTTTCCATTTGACATCGCGCCCCATATTGGACGCCTTTTATCATTTGCCGAGACGTACAAAAACGGAATGGAGCTCGAAGAGCGACTCATCTATCTGGGTTTTAATAAAATTCTGTTGTGTGGGAGAAAAATAATGAATAATGATTAACGATTGTGGGCGATCATTTTATACCACGTTTCCGACGTTTCCGACGTTTCCGACGTTACCACGTTTTCGTTACACGAACGTTTTCCGAAGTGCGGGTCGAATCATAACCGAGGCACCTCGCGGCTCTGGGGCACCGAATTAGCGGCTAAAATCAGAATTATCTCATTTGAACACGCTGATTAGATTTTCAAGATCTTTCTGGAAAGGCTTTAAAGTCATTTATATTTCATAAGCTCTTCCTTAATCTGGGAGCTCAGCCTCTTTCCCTGGTTCCACCTGCAGTCCCAAAAGCGAGGCTTATTTGGCTTGTTAACTTCGGCCGCGCTCGCTACCTCCCAGAAAGTCTTCATAAAATAGTTTTATGTAACAAGGGCTTATGTCTTATTCCTTGTAATCCAAATTGAGTGTGTAATATATGCGGTTTTTGGGGTGACTTGGGCACTGAGGGGTGTAGAGGTAGGGTATGCTTCATCACTCATCATCCCCCTCCTTCGCCTTTCCCAAATAGAAACCCCTGGGATGTCACCGCCCTCGCTAATACGCTAACAATGGCCAGGTCTTTGCGAAAAGTTAAGTTAGTTCGGTGGGCCGATTGTTCTGCCCCAATTTGTATGCCCTGGCTCTATCGATGTAGGTGTGAAAGTGCGGCCTACCACAATCTAGTCGCTTTATAACCTTGTAAGAAAATTATATGCTGGTAGAGGATGAACTTGGTGCTCTCTCATGGCTGAATCTTGTCTTGATCATTCTCGTCTAAGAGTATAATATATAAACTTTGTGCGAGAACTGACCATGTTATCAATGACGATGTTCCCGTTCATTATTCTTAGTCTTTCGCAAATATCTTGGTTATGATTTGTAACATGAACTTCTGACAGCCAAGAGCCAAAATTACAGGTCACTGGTGTCACCAGCTGTTGTGCACGAGAAATTTAACATAATTTATGGCCGCTCTTGGCTGGCTGGCTCAGGCCATGCAAATTATGACTCCAGGGGCGTGAAATATACTTGGTCTATGTGTGAAAACTTTACACAACCCCAAACCTAGTTCCAGCTACGCGGCGCGCCGTACGCTAAGGTACAACATGAACTTATAGTGCGTTGGAAGATAATCTACGACGCCCCTGCCTGGAGTCTGCCCCGAAGTTAAGTTTGAGTGGATGCGAATTTGTTTTTGGCACGGGTGTCTTGCCAATTTACGCGAGGAGAAAATGTCTAACCAGTGTTTAGCGGCAGGCAAAAGCACTCTTAGAGCTCGAGAACTCTTCAAATTTTATTTCATAAGTGTTGCATGGTACTAAACCGTCACCCAAAAAGTGTTGGCGTTGACAGAGTTTATTATTTTAGGGTTAAATTGTATTATTTGCCTTGATTTTGCTTTAATGGCACTCACTGGAAACTTGGTAAAAAAAAGTGTAATTTAATAATAAAATCGGAGAAAACCTTCGGGGAATTAGACGAAAAAAATTAAACCCTATAATTGTGCAGAGGAAACTTCAAATTTACAGGAAAACACTCAAAAGGGCATAGCCTTATAATGATTCCAACATTAAGCGATGTAAAGAAAATACTTGTTACTGAGACCCATAAAAATATTCATTAGCTTCGTAGAAACACAGTAAGCAAACCGCATAAACTGCGTTTATTTCATATAGTACGTACGTAGATAGCTGGGTGAGGTGGAAGTAGCTTGGTAATTTAATATAATATACAATTAGCAATTCAATTGGGCATAGAGAATTCCCTCGTCTATTATAAGCGCGAGGAATATAATGCATATTATATTCAAGGAAAGAAAAAAAGCTTGGTGCACTTCGAAAATAGCACACAACAATGGGGTGTGAATACTGACTGCATTAGAGAGTTTCTGTTGTACTTTGCCATCAGAAAGCATCTTTTGAGAGTACACCTAGCATACGTCAATGTTTTAATAATTATAAGGAAGTGAACAAACGTTATCATTTCTCACGAGTTTATATTTATTTGTTGTTATTTGTTACTTGTTTGTACTTCATTCGCGCAATGAGTTACTTTTTTAGGAAATTACACGGTACTTATGTAGGTATGTGCTTAGCTACAATATCTGCGTACATTTTATTTGATAAATTCTACAGTTTGCATGACTTCCAAAGTTATCTCATTTGATTACTTCTCATGTGTGTGGTATTTTCTATGTGTTTTTGTGTTATTATTTTTTATTTATCTATTCCATGTGTCTGCAATTTTTTTCTTTATATCTTCAAAATCTTACAACCGAGGCCTCCTGTAAGGTCCAGACTTTACTCTAGAAAGTATGAGAGCAAACTCGGTGTGGGCAAGTAGTCTACTCCTGTCGTGGAGCACCTAAAGAAATATCGGCTAAGCGTCCCTTCCGAATGACGGTGTTTGTGCGTGTACGCTGTAAGCTGATCACCTTTAGGATAACATAACCCATAACCCTAAATTTTAGACCGTGTTAGGCTGTAAGATTAGTCATTTTCAACTATAGCTACATGATGTTAAATTTTTCTAAATGTTTCTCTTTCCTTATTCAACGACAGAGTACCATGTTGGTGCATCTTGCTTCTCTGAAAAATGCATGCTTGCTGTGAGAGAAATTATTTTAATTAAAGAGCATTGTTCTTGGCACGATGAACTCAGCACCGAGGAATCTAGAATTCAGGTATATTTCTGCATTATCTTCTGGGAAGACATTTCTATACAACTTACAGAGAATCAATATAATTGTAACTAACTAGGACATCCTATGTTGAGTGCATTGCTTTAAGGCAAAATTAATTCAAAATAAGAAATATATCAAGTTTGCAAATCATTATGACATATCACAATGACTGCCAGTAAAGTAGGATATTTCCACCTTTTTACAGAAAGAATATCTAATTATGGTATTAAGACTCATGCCTACCTTATCTAACCTAAGCACTAGTTTTGAAAAATCCATGAAAAAAATGGGTGTAGCTGTATCTTGTTAACACGGCCGAGATTTAAGCGTGACTACGTTCAACTACCGCGTAGACACGTAGGTCAACTACCGTACTGACCATACTTCACATGTAAGAAACCATAAAACCACAAAAGATCTTCGTCTGAGACGATTCTTCTCATACGGTTCTGCCGCCAAACACTGTCTTTCTGATGATGAGTGCTAAAAACGCCGCCTCCTCCCACGCCTTCAATATTTTGTCTAACGAAAAAAAAAATAACTAGAGAATTATCTGAAATATTGAATGATAATAAATTGCACTCTGTCCTTTGCTTCCTGTAGGCTGTAGGGCTTGTTACACATTTGCCATTTTGCGTAATTTATCATCGGTCTTATGGAGAGCATTAAAAACGCCAACCCCTCTCACGCCTCCAATATTTAGTTTGGCAAAAATAAAAAAAAACTGAACTCTAGGGAATTATCTGAACTATTGAAATGATAATAAATCGCACTCTGTCCTTTGCTTCCTGTAGGCTTGTTACACATTTGCCATTTTGCGTAATTTAACATTGGTCTTATGGAGAGCAAATTCGTACATGCCTCCCTATATACTGCTTGCTCTCTAAGACGCAGTCACGTCAAAACTTGATTTTCTTTACACACGAATAGGGCATGTTGCTTCATCGAGGGTGAAAGAATCACTTTGAGGAAACTTCGGGGAATTTTGCTATTGTTCAAAAACTCGGCTTTTATTTCAATATATTTAATATATTTCTTTTGGATATTTTTTTGTTGTTGTTTTTGTCAGTAGATAGCTGGATTACAAAACAAGGTCACGCATTTTGAATGAACTGACTTCCATTTGTCTCAGTTCTGGTGACATTGGGTAGATGACCTTGGTGCGATGGCTTTTATTTTTCAAACAGATGTACGATCTTGACAAGGAAAAATGTCCTCAATTCAGAGATTCGTCGTAAGATCTCGATCGTCTGTCTTTTGAACTAAAAAAAATAACCCCTTGACGAATCTATTTCCTTGAATAATCAGATTGATCGCTGCGTCACACCCAATTAAATGTAAAACTGTTAGTATTAGCTCTTGCAGGTACTTTAATTTCACGGACAGCAGGTACTTAATTAAACCCACATTGCGCCAGGCAGCGATGTGCAAATTTGCATTAAGATAACTTCATTGCAAGTTAATGAAGTCGGAAATAATTACTTGTGAAGCATGTGCAAATATTCGTTTCTCCATCGAAGTATTTAATAGCATGCAAGTGAGGGGAAAAATATTTCCTCGGATTTATTACATCCGCTTTTAAGTGGATATCCAATAACGGAAATAATTTTGAGATTTTAAGGCACAATCGGCGCTCTTTGATGGTTCAAACAAAAACTTTTTAAGAATGACTGTGCCCTTTACCATTTTACAACAAAATCAGGTACTCAATACCAGCGACCTATTAAAAATGCATTATCCTCCAATCGTAACGTAAGTCAACTCAATCCCCAAGGATTAAAAAATTGCCAAAGTATTGAAACAATCAGCCTTGTTTCATTTCGGAGCGACATCATCGCAAGTCACTGCAGCATCCACTCATTCAATGTCATCCCCTTACTCAATTATTTACCGAGTCGCGTTTATCAAAGATTTCTGATCCACCCCCTGCCTCCCCACCCCCTGCCTCCGACCCAGCGTCAAAATTCGTTCCCCACGAAACTGCACTGCACGCTCCCTTGCGACACCCCATCAAAAACCTAATCACTTTATTTTGTCCCAAGGATTCAATATTCGCTTTCATTCTCTGTATAGAAACTATTTCACTCTTCAAATACGAAGCAATGTTACTTGCTCCATGAAAATGACTCATATTAAACCCATTTTAACATAAGATTTTCCATGTTCATCGCTAGGTATGATTTTCATTCCAATTCCAACCAGTTGGTTGCACCATCGCAGCTACCAAACGTGCTTTGATGACCATCGTCCAGCGCCGAGCCATGTTTTTAATCACATGGATGTCGGCTGACTCACTCATAAGAACATTATTTGCACCCTACTATCTACTAATATGATCATTCAGCCATTGTCAATGGCCAACCATGTTAGTTGATGCTTGATTGTAAAGGCCTTCAGGCTATCGGCAAATCAAGTCGGTCAGCCGTTATGCACAGCGTTTCCTGAATGTGATCACTCTGCATGGACAGATAGCTATGTGAACGTGTCCGGTAATCCATGATGCTACTCGCACAGATTGCCAAAGGGACGTTAAGGGTGTCCGTTGGTCAAAACGTAGCCATTTGAAATTATATGCGTAATGTACGGATCAGTGACGGACGTCGAAGACCGAAAGAGATTAGTCGATTCGTCGTGGGTGTGTTAAGAAATCATAGCTGACTGCATTTGTTTTATTCCGATGTTTTGGTGCTATATGCTTGCATTGGTGTGTCTGCTTTGAGCTGCAGCTCACTTAACTTGGTACACATGGTCATGAAAAACCGAAAAAAAGTGATACTTGGGTGCAAAAAAATGCATAAATGGTGCATAAACGCAGTGCTTTTTTTGTGTGTTTTTGTGACCTTGAAAACTAAGTTTAGTGATCCTAATGCTGCTTTCCTTGCAGTCTGTCACTGAAAATGTGCACCAGATTTTGAAATGTGGTGTCCCGGAACCAGTACTTGAAAATGTGCATAGCAATAAAAGCACCTTGTCATTCAATAAGGTGAATGAATGTCTGCACGTCTGCACGCCTGGACGCCGCTTTCACGCTCAGATTGGGTTTCCGTGGATTTGAACAACGTTTCAATGATTTAATCTCGTACTAAAATTTAACAATACCCATTTAATCTCGTCGCGATGCCCCTCCGCGATACTTAAGCAAGAAAGCGAAATTTGTACTGTCGCTTGATCGATAATTTAAGTGGTTATTTTTGATCGGGGTATTGTGCTGGAGGGGAAACGAGATGGGTCTCGCAATATTGGATTGCTTGACGTGAGTGGAGAGTGGGGAGTCGAAAACTTCAAAAGAAGACATTTGTAAGATATGGGCTCGCTATAAGATTCAATGTTATGAGAAGTTGTATGTGTCTGGCTGCGTGAGGTTATCATTGGGGTGGAAGGGGGGGGGGGGGGGGGGGCGTTAAGCGAGATGAAATTACTAAGAACTGAAGAGAATGATGATGAGAGTAATGTGTAAGGGAGGAATCCGGGGGATGCTAGACTGATTGTTGGGGGGCCAACGACAAAGGGTCCCGAAGGAATCGTTAGGTGGATCAGTGTTGAGCCTAAGGAAACGTTATTTTCTAAGGCTTCTCCTAATCCTACATATTGCTATTTGATCATCCCACGGCTCTGGTTGTCTATTGCAATGTGGAATACAATGTTGCGAGACGAAGAAACGCAAAATTCAGGGGAAATGCTCGTTAGCGCTGTTCCCTGATTCCTTTTTATTTTCACGCAAAGGTGGATGTCACATTTGTTCCAAATACAGGGAATTCGGCAAAGAAATTGTGATATTCCGACGAATGGTGTATGGAGGAGAATGGTTCTCATTCCCTCGGTTCACAATCATCAATTTCACGTTATTGACAGACTGCATGATATTGTGAGAAGGAGGATACTTTTCTTGAAAACAATTTCTTTAAGAAGCGATAATCAACATTAAACAACGGGTCAAGCAACGATAGATTTTTTGGATCAATACCTATGAATTACTTGAACCTACAAAGTGGACCTTTCCCAAGTATCACAATGAATACTGCCGAGACGAAGAAAACTCAATTTATTTTATCTTAGATTTTCTACGCTTTTATCGCGTTACGCGCCATTTTTCTGCTCATTGATTTACAAAGTTTTGTCAAAGAATTTTCAGTATCGTGGAGCAAAACTACGTCAAAACTTAGCAAAGATTTTCAAACAGAATAATAAATGTAGTGGTATTAAATTAAGCTCAAGGCTTGGTCTAGATTGAGTTTATTCATTGTTAAAGCCGAGTTTTGATTTGTGGGCAACGGCGAAGAGCCCCCATACCCATTGTTGCAACGCGCATGGCGGTCACTTTACCAAAACTTTGACCTGAAAGGTGATTTGTCAGTGCGCAATTGTGTGTTTTGCCAGCCAGAGCTCACCCGGAGGGCAACAGCAACATTCGGATCCGGTTTTGATTGATTACTAGCTATCGTGCTTGCCGCGAGAATATGACCTGCACCGTTTTCCATGCGCTAATGTTAATGGTTTCGTGTTTCAAAGATTTTTTCTGATAAATGAGATTTTAGTTATGCATATTGCTGTGCGTATATGACGCTTTATCCGCTACGACCCTAGGTCATTTTCGCCATAGATTTTTTTGACACATTTTTAATTCGATATGTGATATCTTTTTGTAGCATATTAGCCTAATTAATAATTCGCGCGACTTTGACGTGTTATATAATTTTTCTTTTGTTGACTTGCCATAGAAGTGAAAACCATACCTAATGAACACAGCAATTAAAGCTGCATCAAGCGACTGGAGCCATGACAGTGAATGGGCTTGATTTCACCCCCCTCTAATAAATCGATCTGGCTGCATTTTCAATTGTTAAATCTGGCGTCAGTCCTTGCATGTGCAGCACGAAATCAATGCAAATTACTTGCAATTGTAATTAATTGTCCTTCGACACAGCCAAATTAGTTCGACCTCAATGGGCAAGGCACTGCATTGCACATTCAGCAATTCGCAACTAAAAAGAATAATTTATACACTGTTATGGTCAACTTCAAATATATTGAGATGCTTTTATCGAAATTACGCGATAAATTGTACATAGCTCCAATTAGTTACATTTTTTTTATGAAATAAAAATCATTTAAAATTAGTGACTCGTGGCACGTTTACTGGAATCACAGGAAGTGACTTCAGCGCCCTGCTTTATCATTTTAAATCATTTCTCCGAAAACTCTTCCTCCGGGAATAAATGTAGGTTGCTGCACTCGCCTTGTATAAATCGGTCGGTTAGTTTGAGTTAGTATTATTGTCACAGATAATATCCAATGTGACAGGTCGGCGTTGCAATGATTGATTTAACTCTTGGCGGTCTACGACGTGATAAATGTTGTCACTTCGTTACGCTCTCTAAGTCTCATCTCGTTCCTACGCTAAGCCTATCCTGCTGTATGCAAATAACCTGCGAACAATTAGACGCCTCTGCCACGTACCTATCTGGCATAGCGACGCCCTCGACGTCCTCCACGGCGCCCCGCCAGCGAAGCTGACACAACGCCACTTCTAAGATAGGGGGACATAAGACGATGACAGACAAAGACAGTATGAATAATATTGTTAGCAGGCAAGATTCTTGTGCACATGAAGGTCCAAAATTCACCTAGATGGGGTAAGGCTTTAATCTTCAGAGTAAATAAATGCGTTATCACGCGTGCAGGCGTACAGTTCTAAGATGGCGATTGGCCACTTCAATTCCAGTGTTCGGTGTTGATCTTGACCACAGCATGAAAACAACTTGGAAGTAACTCTGCCACTCGTACTGGTGCTTAACCAACTACCACTCTCTGAGGTTCACCCACACCGTAAATTGTGGGCGAGCACGTTGTCGGCAAACATCTTAGTCAACTAAAAGTCAGTTTGCTGAATTTTTTTTCAAGGCATTGGGCAAAGTTTTCTCGGTGTAACAACTCAACATGTGTCTTATTGGAAAGCTTCTCCGTGTGGTTATCATGAATTTCTATTAAAACTTGAGATACCGCAAGAAATTGATGGTCTCATGCTTACATGTTCGCGTTCTTTAATAAATTAATCTTAGTTTGAACAATCCCGATCTAAGTTGAAGCTAGTTGTTCAGTTTTAAAGGAAGTGTTCTCCCAGCAATTGAAACGGCAATGTATGGATGGTTTGAACTAGATTCGTCCAAGTCTCAAATTTAATGAAATGTACCAGCACAAGCTAGTAAATAATTTGAGGAACAACATCTACGAACTCAAGTTTAATCACAATATTACAACACAGTATAAACACAGTATAATAACAGTTGGTGAGAAAAAAATCGCCGTGGGGTGAAGCAAAAAGAAACTCAGAATGACGTGGTCATTGTGTATATGTACGCACACAAACACACACACACATCGGGGTTGATACCGGGAAAGAAACGAAAATGGCCGCCATAAATTCGCGTTCGTTCTGTGGATATCTACTTTAACAGCTTACTCAAAGGTTTTACTGATATCTCGATTTATTGTCTCGTGTGTTTTTTTCGTCCCAGCCTCCGCACACTTTAGTAGTGGCCTAGTGTTCCCCGTGTGACAAGTGACCCAGAGTGTGACGACGCCGGCGACGGCGACGCATTCTATCGCCGCGAAGAGCGGCGTCGAACCAGTCATGAATCATTTCTCCCGGACCGTTGGATGTCACCCAAAAAGCTTCTATTCTGCCACAGCCACCGTCCTTACCAATAGGGATCATCAGCCTTTTGAGTCATCACTTGAACGAGTATCTTATACTCTAAAAGTCGAAACTCGGAATTCACAATGGCTGATAATGGGGTTGAGATTGTGGATAGGCGAGAACGTAAATAGGGCTATACTGTGCCCGGATTGTTGGGAGGGCCAGATTATTTCAAACTTTATGGCAGGCCGCGCAAGGATATTTGCTATTCATGGAATGTCGTCTCGCGCGCAACTTCAGCTGTGTGCCCTTTTGGAAAGAAGAGGTACGTGGCTGTGAACTTCACTGCTTCAGACTAGGTAAACACCTGCAAACAATCACTGGTTTTAATTGTCACGACATTCAGTTGAAATGTCGCCCGGTTTAAGCGGACACACAATCTGTGTGTGGGTATGAACTCAAGACTTATTTTAGGCCAACGAACGAATCGCTTCAACGTTATCTATGCCCCTACTAGGGCGAGAGTAAAGGTTCAGTTATCGTAGCTAAGGGAAATAGACTTTCACCTTTGCTTTCACCAAGAAGTTTAAGGTGCCACGTAATACAACGTCTGCGTGACTTTCCGAACGCCATCAAGCTTGGTCTGTGCACACTGAACCAGCGACTATCACTCAGCCTAGCACTTGGCACAACTTTACAAAGGTAGTCGTAATGATTTCATAAAGAGCGTGTCATTGGATTGACAATCGAGGAGGTCCGCTATAGGTAGTGGTCGGCTGCAGACCTATTGATTTCCGAACGGAAGAAAGCCCGGCGTCGACTCAGCGATTACCGCCTTGGGGTACAACAGCCTCCACTCAGCCCGATTTCAAACCAGATTGGCATCGCGAAGCTGCCCAGCCGCCGCCGCCGCCTCAGCCGCCGTCGCCGTCGTTGCCTTCGGCCGTCTTCCAAATCCACAGGGTTGAAAAGAGGAAATTTATTATATTTGTCTAACATAAAAAGCGAGCAAGATTTTAGTACCACGCAGTTTTCCATTAGGCTTGTATACAATACAACGTCAATAGACAAACTTCCACAGCGGTACTGCTTATTTGAAGTTATTCTTTTTGCTTGACACTATAGAATATCTTGGGAAATCTCAGCAGCATTCACCATTTCTCCCGTTTTTTTTCCGGAGATGTAAGAATGTGGCATTTAGGCAATTTTATAGTGTCATTTATAACTCAAGATACATTTCAGTTCGTTTTACAGATTTTTCTACATTCCATTCTTTGGACAAAACCCTTCGACAAATGACATGCGCTTTACGTTTGGAAGCTGGATCCACTGAGATAATTGTGCGCCGTACATTTTAACAAACATAGTATAGTTCCATTTTTCCCAGCCGGTATTTCCGCCTTAATTTCAAGATACATTTTCATTTCCCGACGTGTACGCCGCTCGTGATCAAGGAAGTAACTAACATCAGTTACGGCACGTTTTTGGAAAGGTTTCAACAAGTTACTTAGCATTCACTTCAATGCCCAGCGTGGAAAATCGTCTTTTTTAACTCGTGGATTTATCAGGAATTGCAGGTGGACATGATTCCCGAAGAAAATGCTCCAACTGGTGACTGGACATGAATAATTTCAGACATTCTTAGTTCTCACCTTGAAGTTCAAATCTAAAAATCAGAGATCCTTAAGATTTATGTCTCAGGACTCTCTTCTATGTTAGGCACGAACTCGCCTTATGGCATAATGCACACATTCAACCAATTTCTTTTTCTCAACAGTAGACATAACTGTCTATTCTTCGCTGATAAAGAACATTTGTGATCTTCGTATTCTTTTGATAACGTTCTCACCAAGTTACATTCAGCCACTCTTTGCTTCTGTTACTGCCGCTATGTTCTTGTGCGCCTTTGAATATCACAAAGTAATGTTTTGGACGGAAAGTAGAATCAACTTTCGACAGCTGCTCTAGGCAGGGTAGCTTTTTGACGGCAGTGTTGCTGTCAGTGTCACAATTTGACAAAAGGCTTGCTTGCACATCAAAAGATCCCAAGAATGCGTCGTTATTTCAACAGGCTTTAACACATATTGTCGAGCTTTATCAAACATCGCATGATATTGTTACACACAGAGTATAGAGTTACTCCACGCAACGATATTAAAATCAGGTTCTTTGAAGTTGATCACTGATCAGGACCACATTGCAATATCATTTAATTGCAGGCGATAAAACCTGTAGTTTCGGATCTGCAATTTGTGATTTAATATTTCGTTTACGTGTTTATTTAACATTGTGTAACTCTTGTTCACATTATGGGTTCGGGGTTCACTGAAATCAATGCGTTCGGATTTTAATAAACTACCGTTGTACGTCACACCAACTCACGTGATCACTTGACCACACTTTCATAAACGATGTCAATTACACAATGTCGGGAATGTTATGGGTTCGGTATTTAATTAAATTGTCATTTTGACGTACAAGTTTTTAAATGCGGTTTCAATTCGACTGTGGAGGTGCCGGGAATAGTCGACATTCCGGAAAATTCATTTGCGTTTGGATCGATATTTCCAAAATCAAGTTTAATTTGCTGTTTGGCTTGCAGTGCAAAGTTTCTAAAGTTGTATTTTCGAGCATGCATCCTATTCTCTCGCCGCACTTGTCTCACGCTAAGGGGTGGTTGGGGGGCGGCTATAACCAAGTTCGAGCGCATTGCACCGAAACATTGGACGTCGCTAAAAGCTTCTTACTCTACACCACGCTTAATACTCCGGCAAATTGATAGGGAAACTGGGAAACATACAAATTATTAAATAGCTTTACAAGCCGCCGTAAGAGGCCGCCCTAAGTGGATCTGTCAATTACTGACGATTTCCACGTTAATGTTCAGTACAGTACTTAAGCGCGGTAATGGTTTGTCAATGGTCAGTAAAACTGACGCTCTTGAAACACAATTAAAACAAATGCATTGGGCTAAAGTACACCTTTCGACATTAACCTTCTGCTGCTCTAACTAATTACTCTATCTCTTGACTCGTTATGACATAACTGTTGCACGTTTTGGCGTGGTCATGTATTCTGTTACCTCTATCTCTTCAGTTAGATCCGGTAAGTAGGATTTACATTTTATTTATCAAGAAGAAAATCGAGTAACGGAATTATCGACCATTTACTCGTGCTATTTGTCCACGTCAGTAGCTTGCAATATCACCTGGACACAAACGTTTTCATTGCCTATCATTGCCACTTCGCACCTTTATACGTATAACCGAAACGAATATTAGAGTTTCTATTCAGCCAACTATGGTACTGAACCAATAACGTCGTATCACTTGGAGAAATCTAGCACTTGTTTGACATGTTCTGTTCTGCATGCAAAATTCTCTTTGAATAATAATTTCCACCTAAAATTCATCTTCTCGACTGCATAGACAATATTATTCCTCGTGTATGAATCTAGTTAGAGGTTCATGTCTTTCGCTCGTGTTTTCCAGCTAAACCAGCGATGAGTTACTAAAAATCCACCTGATTCTGACAGATAATAATTCGAATTCACTTAGAGTAAAACAACCAAGTTGCCAGCAGCTCAGCGAGACTTCACGCCATCTTATTGTTTTCTTTGACGGCTCTCTGTGTGGAAAATGTACACGCTGCACATAATTGTGTATCCGTGTGTCTGGTTTTAATAACACGAACCAAAGATTTAGATGCGTTTTGCAGTGTTTCAACAGTGCTAAACGACAACTGAAAATGATTTAGTGCCTAGAGTCGTCCACTTTAGTTTTACTCTTTGCTTCCGTTCCTTGTTTTGAAAGTTTTCCTAAAGGACCCAAAGGAGATCTCAAACATATCACCCAATGACTTCACTATTATGTAGCATAAGGTGTTGGTGCTCAAGCAACCTTACCTTTCTCCAACCAATTCGTAGTATATTCTATCAATTCTACCTACTGCTCACGCTTGAGAATTGTTTTTTTTTACTTCGTGAAGTAATTGAATTACACTTTCTACTAATCTTCGTAAATTAACACGAGCAGGAAATTTCTCCTGCAATTGGCGTGACCTCATGCAGACCAACTTTCCCGCTAGACAGATCTAGGAATCTGTTTTGGATTTAATTGCTTGAGAAGGGTCAAGAGGTAACTATTAGAGTAGTTCTAAACGCTTGACGCTCGTATCAATTGTTACAAGTTACATTTCCTGCTGAGAACTTCCCCCTATGTTCCAAAGATCCATAAGGCTTAATGACGCATAAGAGTAGTTCCATATTTGCGCCCAATGTTGAAAGCCGACATACGTTTTGTCCATACCTACAAACTTCACATCATAAAACATTAAAGCGAAATGGACTCTGTAGATCAAAGCTGCAATCATGCACGAGACAAGTTACCCTTGGCTTTGATTTCCCAAGCTGCGTCGACTGCTCCCACTGCACGAAAAGGCCAAACCCAATAGAAAATGTTTGACTTAAAGTGAGGGCAACTGTTTGGCGCTGGTTTCGCTTCGCAAAGCTCGCGTCAACTGCGCTTGCTCGAACGACATTAACAAGTATTTACTGTTATCTTTCTTGCATCAGGTGTTACAGTCTTTGTACACACTTTGCCATAAGAAAAAAACGCTCGATTTGCTTGAAATGGTAGAGAAATAAGTAAGTTCATACAGTTCCACAACATATTTTATCCCCATTTTTTCCACAAAAAAATGACAAAATATGACCCAATTATGACAAAAAAAAACTCCGTTAATAAGAAACACATACAACTAAAGATTAACCCACATTAACACTTCATCCTCACCGTTTACCATTCGAGCTCCGCGACGCCATTTTGGAATTTTGACAGATAGCAGCAGCCACGAACTAGCATTAGTGCAATTCTGACAATTTTTAAACTCAAAGGTCACAACCACAAATCCAAATATAATCGAGGTGCCCCAGGACCAACAGCTCCACAATCAAGAGAGGAATCCAAAACTACCATCAACACCAACGTGCGACCAATATTGACAGTGCGGCGGAATTGTGTAAAATTACAGAAAAATACACTATGTACACGACTGCAGCTGAAAAATATTTGCATTTAAAGTCAAAAGTCGGGCGAATAGCTTGTATATAAGTTTTAAAAGTAAAAATACATTTTTTTTTGTCGTGTACCGTGCCGGCTGCTGGAGAGCACTGAACGCCCGTTATAAAGAGTAATGAATCTTGAGCGGGTGTTCTACCTCAAGCAAGTTGTACCTGCCACCATGACTATGCAGACCATAATTAATTGCTTCGTTCGCTCCGACGCCGTTCGGCGCCTGTAAAACTACGGGCAAACGTCGTGTCAACCTGCGCCGAGCATTGACGCTCGCTATATTCGTATGCTCGCTTGACTATTGAATCGGGCTTAAACAATTATTGCATTAAAATAATTAACGAGATTTTGTTCCAGATAACAGGTAATACCTACTACATGTTTACATGTAAATCGCATTATTGAACAGTTGTTGTTTTGATGACATTTCCCACGCACGCTAATGAAACAACTGTTGTTCGATTGGTTCTTAAATCATGAACTCATAAGTAAACACGCCACATGTAACTGTAGTATTGGATTTAAATCGAAAAAATATAATAGTTTTATAGAAAGTTATGCCGTGATATTGCCATATTATTAAAGTATAAAAGCAATGCACCTCTGAATCTCTTCCTCCCTAGATTCAATGCGATTTGTGATAAGATCTCGAAAAATACACATGGAATGGTCCAACCAGCAATAGGTAACAACATTCGGGTAAAGTGCATCCAATACAGTAACAAATTACTTGCCCTATCACATTATTCGGTAGACGTATTATGATCCCAAAAGCCCTCGAACAATCTAAAATGGTTTATTTACCAATACAGTCAAGGATTGAGAGAAAGAAAGGAACCAATTTCCACCTTATCTTTGTGGCTCCCCGTCGAGACTCGGCGAAGCGTGGATAGAAAGCGATGGGAGTAAAGAGGAAGACTCGAACATTCGTCTCTGTAACGTATGGAAACCTTTTTTTCTCATTCACATTCGAATTTCGAAAGAAGGTTAGAGTTAAAATAGAAAATGATAATATTTTACGCGTCTCAAAACTGTGTTCAACTCTTGTCGCTGCCGACGGGTTCTTCTCTTGACGCGAATAAAACGCCGGGAATTTGAATAAAGCATTATTCTAATTATTTAGGATCTTTTTCGAGAAAACAGCAAACGCTGTTTTCGATGCTGACCTTTGTTTTCTTTCCTCATGAACAAAAAAATCACCTGCAAAATATCACTTTATCGAAAGCCAGTCAGCAGAATTGCACCGCTTAGCAAGGTAGCGGTGGAGGAGCCATGCGCTCCGGTGTTCTCAGCTTCAAGCGCTGTTTCTTACACTGCACGAGCTTCTCTTGCACTCGAAATATTTCCTCTTGTATTCTCGAAAATCTTTTTGCTCTCGCTTCGTAGTACCTTTTTTCTGCACCGTACCCATCTGCATTGTTTACGAGCAAAGTGCATCTTGGATTTCCCACCTGCATCTCGCAGCGGGCCAAGGTACGGTGTCTCAAGAGAGCAACTATCATCGTGAACTGTGCTTAGCAGCAACCTCATCACTATTTCCTAGGTCGTGCCTAGCTATCGCCGGTCGCTAGACGCGCGCATGATCGATTGGGTTACTGTTCCCGTCATTTGGCGCCTCTGCCCGTCGACGCTGGGGGGCACCAGGGGGCGCACGAGAAGGGGTACGGGGGGGGGGGGCTGCTAAACGTGATTCCCGTCTAACAAGGCGCGTAAGTCGTTTTGTTGCAAATGTGCAAAGTGATTCCAGTCACGTGATCGCAGCCGACGGAAGCGCCTTGTTCCTACACACACACACATACACACACTAATTGGTGGGGAGGGGGGGGGGGGGGGGCGTCAGAACGATTTGCTAAAACAAACTGCTTCCTCTCGCTGGCTCCTACTGTACCTATATATCTATAGGTACAGTCCGCTTCGGGACATAAATCACTCTTAGACGAAATACACATATAGTGTTTGCTTAGTAAACATGGCGACTGTTTAGTGTGTATTTAACCAACGCATTGGTTCTGTAACTTTTTTTTTACGGTTGCTTTTAATTTGATTTAGTTATTTAAACAAAACAAAAAAAAAACAAAAAAAACAAGCGGCGATTTTTTTTCCAATTGAAATTTTACATTTTCATTTGGGGTATTAACTACCTATGTGAGCATGCCAGACGAAACGTGTTTAACTCGGCATGTCTGTTTCAATTGAATAAAGAAAAACGAGTTCCGAGCCACAAACCAAACAAGATAATTCTCATTCGCACTCTTTTTTTCAATCAACTAGCAGCACCTAACTACCCTATGCGTAGATCCGCACTTTCAAAGGCGACTATTCAATACAGAAATACACGCCGAAGGCACCCACAGCCAGACCACCGACACAAACTAGAGTTGCCGGCGTTTTGACGTTTCCTGTACTCCCAACGACCGGACCCAATTTGCGTCTAAGTTGCCTGGCCAGGGCCTACGCCGAATTGCTGATTCAGCGGCTCGGTGGCGGGGCGCGACACTCTCGAGGACGCAGGACACCGTGTTGAAATTCCAATCACTCAGCCAGCCACGCGGCGTGGCGCACGGAGACCCTTAATTCCCGAATGCACATTAGCACCACCAGGCGCACCGGAGCTGCCTGCCTCACTCACCCCTGGCTCCGGTGACCAATAACCTAGGCCAATATTGACCCGGAACGGAATGAAAAGTGCACACCAAAGTTCAAAGCGGTCGACAGCCGTTCCTGAAATGCGTTAGGTATGCGTTTTTTCTGTCTGGCTGTGTCACTACTTTTTTCCCATCCTAACGCGACTTTTTATGGTCGTTATTGAGTCTGAATCGTACTTATTTTCGGAAATCTAACCCTTAAAGACATAATCTAATTTGGTCACTTCACTTGCTGGCCCTTGTACCTTGACGGGACATGCTCGATAGCTAGTGACTATTTTGGTTACAGGTATGAACAACAAGGGATTTTTACTGCTTAATTTTACACCAGGAGATTGTGAACTAGTTCTGGTCCCTTTTAATATTGCAGGGGCCTAAATTTGCTTATCAGTACATTCGGTTGAGGTGATTTCCTCGTTTCGGTGTTGTTGTAGTTTAATCATCTGCAGAAGCAGCTGCTGCAGTACAAGAGGGTTCCACAATATTGAAATCGCTCGAAAACTTGGAAACAACCAGCGTTGCAGACCAAACTTTTCCAATACATACAATGAATAAAATACAATAAATACTAAACAATTCCTTAAATTACATATGAAATTGCTTTACCATTTGATGCATTCGCCATATTGTGCCTTCAGAGTTCAGATTCTGCAACTATAAACGTAACAGATCCGTCTTAGAATCAGAAACAGTTTTTTAGGTAAAGCAGATATCGGGCATCACTATGGTCAGTAATGTAGATCCCAAATAGTTATAATTGTTAATTATAAACATTAATTACTTTCTATAAGTCGCCAAAAAACCTAACAGGGTACTTTTTGACATAGAAATCAGAACACTTTCATACACATTTTGAACACTTTCAAAAATGTTATCGATTCACTTTTCGTTAATCATGCGCAACTAATTTTAATTAAAAGTGGGTTTTGAGTAAAGGCACATAAAATCCGATACCAGACTTTTAAAGATCATATTCATTACTGTGCTCTGCTAAATTATTATTCGTGCAAAGAAGATTATCCCTGGGCTGGGCGGCTGCTTTGTGGAGTGCAAGTATTTTTTGTCATTACGCTGATAATGCTTTTGAGGTAAAAGCGCTTGCTTTGTTTTTCCATACGTATGGAAAGCTATCCTACTTATCGTGCACATAAAACTGAAATTAATAGAATATTTTGGCTGTACAAAGAACAGTGTTGCAGAGATAGGCATGAACACAGTTTTCGCTTATTTGCATGATAACATCTACCATTTATATGTGGTGGGTCGCCTGCGACTACGGCAGGGTTGTATTATATTTTCCTCGTCAGTTTTTCGCTCTAATTAGAACTAAAATAGACCTCTAAAATTTCTGGAATATTATGGCCTGGTATAATTTTAAGGCAAGTATAAAACAGAGAAAAGTAATGGTGTGGTGAAAGCATTTTGAAAATATGGCAGTCGTTCGCCTAAAAAGCCTAATTCTCGGCCAATTCTAAAATCAAGTTGTAAATGTCCAACTGAACTGAAGCAATAATTCACTCACTTCATTTATGATCTGACGATAAAATCTCCACATTTGTTGAGCAAAAGTGTTCGTATAGTCAGTCATTGAAATCGACCATATAAAATAGCGTGGTTTCTTGTTCATGTTTCGTGCCCATAACTTAGTGCGCTTGCCATATTTTGTACTTTGTTCACCCGCTGTGGTAGCTTGATTTAACGTAGATTGGAAATAACCGAGACCAAAAGACTGGAATTCTGAGCGAATTTTTCAACTCGTTTTCTCTTTGTGCAATTTTGTATTATTCGTTATCAAAAGACGATAACTTATATGGCGGTTAATTCGCCTATAATGCTTGCCACATTAATATGTCGGTAGATCTGGGTGTCCGTTCGTGGCAAGCATTGCTTCACGAATGATCGTTTATGGATGTTTCCCTTTAATTTTTCACTGCGTGTTTTTCCTGGCGTGTGTACTTTGATAGAAAAGGCTAATTAGATAAATATTGTAGCGTATGTTTTATTTCCCAGATACGATATATGTTACACGCTTGCCTACAAAAAACAAAATCTCCCTACTATGTTTGATAATACTTTTTTCAAAATTGTGGTTTTAATCAGAGTTTTTGAATTTGTTTTTCGAAGTTGATTGTTTGTGTTTATAATTTCAATTTACTGCCCTTTAGAGTTAAACCAAAACCAGTGGCGTTAAGAATTATTGATATGGTACTCTGCACAAGGCTACATACATTCCACGCTTAAGGTTATTGCAACCTTGATTTGGCGGAATGCTCAAGGCCATTGACAATTTCCCTCAATTTTTATTGCTTTTAAAAATTTTCGAGAAACATTAAATCTCAATTTATAAACGACGCCGCATGGTTGTCAGTACCGAACCGCTCAGCGATCGCAACGGGTTAAATTCACCGCAGGATTTTTTGCAGCGAACGCTCTAGCGATGGGTGCTGGCCATGGGGTGCTGGCGATGTGAGTGCGTGTGACCTACCGCCAGACTTTTAGCAGCCGCTCATGAAAGGCCGACACGCGAGGCAAGTGGAGGAGGGCTCTTGTTTCACACCTCGATGCACTTTAATTTACAAAACACTTGACAGAAAAACCCTTAAAAACCGACTTAATAATGTTTACCGGGTGTGCCGTTGACAGAGACAGAGATATATCGAAGTGGTCCATGGACAATGGGGGTGCATTTAATGGGTGGTAATAAAGTGAATTTAATTGGTTTCGTTATAATTTTATTTAGTGGTTAAAAGACATGTGTACGTGGGAATAGGAGGTAAATTATTTTTAGTTGTGACGTTTTTTTTTTTATAAGCTTCAACGGGTCTACCAGGGAACGATGAAGTGAGAAATAAGCTATTTATTACTGGAATTGGAATTTTATTTCGAGGGGTGATTTCGTTCCAACAAGGCGTTTATTAGTTCAATAAAAATATTAATTTATGTTGATATACGTGTGAGGCGAATATTATAATATTCGCTGGCGAATTTTATGGTTGAAAAGAGTTCTATATTTTCTCTCAAAATTAACACACTCTCGAGATCAAATTTGAGAAGTGTATTACTAATTTATGAGTCTTACCTGTGAGTTGCACTTGCAGCTTGCTAGTCAACATTTTTGCCAATTTATTTTGAGAAAATTAGTTATTTTCTGGACTGCCATTTCCTCAAGATCGGCCGGACTGGTTAAGAATTGACCTCGTTGACCAGATGTTATTTTGCAAAAAGGTATAAAAAGTGTACGTAACTAATCAACGACCTCTGAATTGAACCAAACAATAGAGATTGAACGGTCCACACTCAAAAATTTCGCACATCCACATGAACAACGAAAAAGATCCCAAGAGTACTGAACGCAGAAACCACTGGATGAACTGAGCCTCGGCGGAAATGAAAAAGAAAACGAATGATGCTGAAAACGGAAGACGATAGGAATGCGCTAGAAGGAAATGCCACTTTTCAGGCTTGAATCCGAAAGAAAAGTAGATATTTAATTAGCCACCACGCTTTCGGCTTCCGTTTCTTGTCTCGAAAAGGAAAGAGTGTTTCCAAAAAGCCCTTTTCTGTCTCAGGCCATGAATCACATTTTTGGCCACAAGCTTTGCGCCTTTGTGCATTTTTTTGCGCTGTGAAAATTAAAAACAGACGATGGTAAATTTGCAAACTGTCAGTGCAAGATTATGTCAATTTACACAAAAAAAAACATTTGCACTACTACTATGAGTTGGGATATCCACACACCATATTTTTCTATTTTAATCTGTTTTTAAACTGTTAAATTCTCAATTGGTACGCTAAAACTGAAGCTAATCTGAAAATTAAATGGAGATTCTTGTACAAAATCCCAATTATTGTCAATTTACTTGTTTAATCAAAATATGATGTGAAAGTTTTTTATTATTTTTTGCTTTTTCCTAAAGTTTACTCCTGGGATTTTCGTTATAAATTGGGTCTAGGTAAAACCTTGGAGAGACAAAGCAAATTTTGCTTCGTGCACAGCCCTTCACCACACTCTAATGTCCTTACGTTGTACTATTCGCATTTTTTTTTTATCTCTGCATGTAATTTCACTTTATTCATTACACTACCGTTTAAAAGCCCCGTTTTTACTTGGCATATTGTTAATTACCGTCCCGTCACAGCTGCGAAGGGCGTTGCGTGACACGCACGTGGGCACGGCACAATGCGTGCAAATAGAAAAGCCAAAGCAAAAATGTTCCCGAGCGTTTCTCAAAATGTGACATTAGCAATTATTTTGAATAGCTCGCTAGATGTCAGGTTAATTTCAGCGATATGCAACCGTTCAGGGACCTCGCTTTCTTGGCATTTTTCACTATAATAACGTTATTAATTAATTTCCCTGCGCGTAATTAAATTCCCTGTCTTCTCATTGACTCTTCGAGAAACACGAGTTTTGTTTTGTGAATGTTCATATTATTGGTCAAAATATATCAAAACTCTAAACCACCATCATGTTGTTTTACCGTAATATCTTGATTTGCTATATTTCAAGCAATACAATCAACTCCTCCCACATCCAGGCGCCCACCATCGACGCAAACAAATATTTGATTTGCCAGTTTGCTGAAAAACAAACAATAAAATACCTCCCCAAAACGCAACTAACCAATGTGTATAATTATTCTCTGTCCATACATAATTATATTCATCAATGTTCAGAGTGCCACGTCTCTCCCTTTATATAATCCGGACCCTTCAGCGGTAATTAACTGCTTTGAACATTATGTGATTTGCATAATACAGGTGGTGTCTCTCTTGGCTTGCGTACTGCGTCGCCTCCCTGGTCTGCCCGATGAAGTTAACTCAACAAGAGGCTGACTAGCGTCGAACCTGGAACTAACAGCAACGTTTTAACGAGTAGCATAGGCGGCGGCGGCGGCGTCGGCGTCGGCGTCGGCGTCGGTCTTATATTGAGCGACAACAAACTATGTTTGCTCAAGTAGACCATGCTAACGCGACACACGCTGTAACTTTGTCTTTGGCCTCGAAGTACCGTTAATGGGCAATAATTAATAATTAGATAGGTTGCAGCATAGCGTTTCCGTTGAGTTTTGGGGTGTGGACATGACAATCATATACTCTATATTGGAGAAATGTAAGATGATATTGAACAAATTGAACACGTAACACGACTTGGATGTTAAGATTCCAGCCGAGTTAAGCATGTTTTCAGCATTGTTTCATGTTCTCAATCTTTGGTTTTCTATTATGTTGTTCAACCAATACATTTCTGAGAATCTAATGTCTTTTTAAAAAAAAACATTTAAGCTCCAGGAATCTTCGAAGAGAAATTCAGAGAAATTCCATTTCGGTATTACAGAATGCTTGTGCAATAATGGGTAATTAGCTGATGAATACTACTTTACCACGTATAAAGAACAAGTCAGTACGCAATTGATTTTTTGTCGATGTATTTGTCTGAGAAAGCAAGCTAAGTGAGTCTTCTCACATCAAAGCCTTTTTCGATGTATTGTTTTTTGCTTGAAGGCATTTGCACTATTTACCATAAAAGAGAATGCACTATATATATATGAAACTCATTTTATTATTTGAAGTGTCAATTGCAAATTATTTTTTCATTCTCCCTCTAGTTTTAGCATTGGTGACAAGGTCGTATTTTCAATGAAAAACAGCTTGAAGAATACACATATATGTGCAAATGTGATCAACTTATAAAATGTTTCAATTTTATTCAGAGAAGAGCAATTTAGTCTTGATTTACTCGCACCGAGGAAGCTAAAAAAAAATCAGTCTTGTCCAACGCTCCCAAGAAAAATTAAGCATAACGAAAGGTTTTCAGATCAAAAGTTGTATTGGCTTTTCGACTGCAAGTGAAATTTGAGCCCATTAAAGACTTACAACATTGTCACCATATCCGGCCGCACAAAATATCTGCCAAACCAATTTCACTCTGAACAATAACAATATGCGATTTGATTTTATTTGAACGTCAATCCTCATTCATTTTCTGCCTCGTTCTCAAATATCGGATGGTGTAGCTGCTGATCAAAAGAGCGAACCGCCGCCGGGAAAATGCGGTGCTCTGATTCGACTCGAGCTCGGAAACTACTTTACTCCTCAATGAAATGGCACAATTTTCAATCAGTTCGTTTTATTATCCAGTAACCACAATGCCGAGAGGGGTAATTGCAGGATTGCAGTGTTATTGGCGCTTGGAGAGGTTCTAGACTTCGCCGAATTCACTTCTTTCATGCCACTTTCATACATACTTTAGGTGGGAAATGGAAGTATTGAGATGTGAAAAAAACGTAATTTGAAAATCTTGCTGATCGTAATGTCTTTTGATTTCAGAAACAAATTTTTTTTTGTGTGTATTTTGGAATCTGTGCCGATTCTAATAAAAAAGACTTTCACCATTTGCACGGAAAGCTTTCTTGGAAACGTATCGCTTCTAAGAAGTTTCAAGAATATTCCAGTGAATAGTTGCATTGCAGTTCATTTGAAAGTTTCGTGGTAGTTGTTCATAACGGTTTACAATATTTTCCGGTTACACATTATTAAAATATTTTAGCTGCCTACTGCAAATCTATTTGTTCATTAAGTGTACCTGCCTCTACTATCACAACAATTCGAAAGCACGGTTTGTTTTGGCTGTGTACATTGTGCAGACCGACATCGGCAACAGTTTGTACTTACGCGTGATTATTACGCCGATAATACAAATCGTTAACATCGAACAACACATTTCCAGACGCATCACTCCATGGCACGCGTCGCGCCGAGTACCGTACGCACTCGGCAGTCACGCACGCAATTTCAACGTTCCAGCGCACGCAATGAGTGAGTACAACACACGCACATTTTCAGCACTCTTCACTGATTTCCATGAGGTATTTTAAGTAAAATGGTGCAAATGTGAAATGAAAAAAGGTATTTGCATTTTTTACTGGTCGTGGGTGCTTATTGGTCGTGAGGGGTTTGTTGGAAGATCCAGGCAATTGCAAGGTCACTTTGTCACGCACAAGAATATTCCACGATCCTTGCAGGACTAATTCTTGTTAGCGCAAAAACTATAACTCTTAACAAATAATAGGTTTCGGATTTGATTGTGAAAAATATACATTCTCTTTATTTGTGACCAGTAGGTATAAAACAGGTGCTCAAATGTTTATTTAGCATTTTAAATGTTCTAATCTGAAACTATAAGTCGTGTTATATTACAAATAATTGGATTAAACTTAGTGTAATTCTTCGCTTGCTTCAGTAAATATTTATACAACCTAGAGTTTGCTACGAATATGTATTTGTTCAAAGTGATAAAATAAAAATAATATTTTCGACTGTAAAATTATTAGCCAAATGCCACGCATTGCGTAAAGTGGTAATCTGTCTGTGAGTGCAGCAGCTAATTGTCCCATCTCCTTGTGGGGTTAGTGGCACGTTGATACGCAAGCCAAGTAGCAACAAACAATGACAAGTGCCTCACCATGTATTTGTATTTGTATTTGTATTTTGTTTTATTTCCTTTTTGATCACATACATGATATTGGACACGTCAGTTAAACAATGCAATATATTTACAATATACAATGAATACAATGTGCAGTTTGAACACAACAGTCAAAGCTTGTAAAATTCATCCACCTTGTAAAAGCTTTTTTCTAAAAGAAGCCCGGAAGATAAGATCGTCAGGTGCCCTGCAAACTTGACAAACACAATGCGTAAGTAACGCACTGTGCGAACAAGTACCTGAACGTTGCAATGCAAAGCTTGCCGAACCAAGGACCTTTGATACGTCGAGAGCTCTTTCGGTCGTAGAACATATTCCCTAACTGGAGTGAATTGCACTAATCATATTTGGCGAGTGGGAGCAGGAGTGTTAAGAGTGATTAAAAAAAATCCCAAATAAATTTGGGAATTTCAAGTCATAAGCAGGAAACTTTAGGAAAGCTAAATATATATTGAAAATATACGAAATAATAAGAATACTACTTAACTCTACCAGCACAAAATGATAGGCATGCTTTTAAATTACAACGACTAAGTAAATAAGCTCTCCCCGCGGAATTTAGCAAATGCACGTTATTTTACTGCAACAACTATTCCCATCGCAATTAACTTTTAATCATCAAGAAACATTTCTAAAGTACATTCACGAAACTGCAGCCACTTGCAAGGTTGCACTCACCGCAAGGTGAAGCGTACAGAATTGATATCGCTAATTATTACTTGGTTAAAGTCGTAGCGAAGCATTTTTTTTTCGAATAGAAATACGCTCGAATGAGTACCATACTCTCATTAACAAGTGTGCAGATCATCAAAGTCACATACGGGCAACAACGCCAATTAATATTGGCGGTGAATTGGCGGATGCACATGGCCGTCCAATTGGATAAAGCTTATACTGCACTTGAGAATGCACTTTGCATGCACTTTGCATGCGCTTTAGATGATGCATACAGGTTCGATATTGCTATCATCGAGAGTGTTTCCGGAAATCGCAAGCATGCTTAGAGTTTGTAGATGACATCACAGTAACGCGAGTGATGTCAAGTAGAGCAATTGAACGAGTTTAATAAAGCAGAGTTTGCTTTCTGTTTTGAAATTAGGCACTAATATTACCTAAGTCAATTAGTTTAACTTAACCTATAAAATAGGTACTGCGCATACTTCCAATGGTTAAACATCAAATTATCAACTTCTAGATGAAGCGAAAGTTACAACAATTGCCATGGCGACTACGATCACATGCAGTAAAATTCCAACTCGGAGTTGGAAAATTGAGGAAAAACGGGCAAAGGGTGTTTTGCAGATCATAAAAGTCACCAATACAAGTACAATTCGTTTGATTCTTCCTTTTCCAAGATTTTTTTTTTTTTTTTTTTTTGGCAAAGATGCTGGTGTAGGCAATTTGCGATCATTAAATACGATTATGGCCTTGTTTAAAGTTGCTAATTATTGTGGACTAATGGTTCGGGCATCTTTGAAATTAGACGGTAAGTGGCTTAGCTGTGGCCATCACGCCCTCATAGAGAAGTTGATAATTATTTGTCGCGCTCAGGCCTCTAATTACGCTACATAATTAAATATCCGTTAGATGTTGCAGGGGGCGACTTACTTAGGGAACTTTTCAATAGAGTCCAAGTTTTTTTAGTCAAGAAATCACGGCGTGTGAATTTTAAAGGGATGCTCGCGTAATGAGAAACCGCATTGCTATCCATTTTCATTACTATATCACGGCAAAACGGGGGTGAATAGTTCTCAAAGAATCTGCAATGGTATCTTGCAGAGCGAATTTCCTAAACAAATTTCTTGCATTATAATAATATCTTCGTGTCTATTTCAATTCGATATTTTATGTGGGTCGTTTTAAAACTATCGAGGTAAACCGTATAAGCTTTTTATTACTTTATACTGGTAATTTTATCGCGTAGTAAAATCTTTCGGGAAATAAAACTTGCAGCTGGCTGGGGCGCACTTGCAACTGCATCAACTGCATTATATTGAGCCAGACTGCAGCAAAAAAAAAGAGTCCAATTAAAACTTTGAATAATTATTGAAACAATTTTTCCACGTTACACAGGACGCACGGTGGATTATTTTAAAACTTACAACATCTTTGAATCGAATAAAACGCATTCAATTGCTCCCAGCTACCGACTTCTGTACGGCACCTTTACAATTTGATACAGTTAGTAAAAAAGCAGCGTTAATATGCGCAGCCACATCTCTTTACTCACGAATATACGACCTACCACCTTTCAACACTCATATGAGAATTTTATATTAATTTGTTAAAGCGCATGCACATTCAATGCACACCAGGAAGCAAAAACTGTGATCGTGAACCTTCAAATGGCCAGGCTACTAAAATTCGTGGCGTGTTCTAGTTTTCCATCCACTAAATTAGTGAGAAATTAAAATAGGGCAATAGAGCCAGCTGCGTGGTTCGTCCCGTGCAGCAATTGAAGTAAATAATAAACATAGTCGAACGAATTGGAGGCACACTTAATGGCAACCGATCTATTGCACGTAAAACATTCATTCTAGTTACTTGAAAGGAATTGGTCACCTGAGCCATTGTTTCAATGCAGAGAGCAACAAATAACTCCTAATCTTTCAGTATACGTAAATATACCGAATCATGTTTACTTCTAAAGTTTAAAAATGCATAGATATTAAACAAATGTATAATTAAAATGTGGGTACATACCACTAAAAGCGTAAACGTTTCTTGTCATAGATCCCGGTAGAAATGTCAGGACATAGTCAGCGGCATGTACTATACAGGAAAATCAGGAATAAAGGTCAAATGTCCAGTCGCCCAGAGGCTGTTTTATGGGAAATCCCAAAAGGGCAAACCCACTGTTTAACTGGGTACAACAAAACCATCTGGCAATTTAGGTCAATCGAAATCAGTGTTTCAGACTCTGGCTAGATTTCGATGACATAATGATGGAGGTGCCGAGTTCAAACTGCCTGAAAATGGAAACTCATCGACCACCACTAAAAATGGTTTAATTTGCGTTTTCCTCGCCAGAGTTCCGGCGCGGCGAGCACAATGTAGCCAACGAAAGTGTATTGTTTCCATTTACTTGCCGTTTTCTGATGATTCTGTTCATTGTTCAGCGCCACGGCACCATAGTGCAACAATGGCGTTCGATATTTACCGCAAGCCTACACACACAACAGCCCGTGTATTCACGGCCCTACCGTAAAGCACTCTATTAGGATAATTGGCATTAGGGATCTACCCCATACCATCGTTGTTGGCAATAATTAAATTCGCTTCCTTTTAGTATCCCGGTCGGTGGGGAAGGGTTTTGAGAGCACAGCTGTTTTCCGCAAGATAAGACGGGGCCCGGCGTGTACTCTGTACGCTTGTCCAAGCTTTCTTGTTTGTCTTCTGCCAACGTGGCGATCTCGATCGCCCTCGTACGCGTCTCGTACTTTGAGAGAAACAAATTGCCTTGTTGCTGTCTCGCTACATGTCTTAATGTAAGTGACCTCGGATCGGGCTACGGATGCGATGAACGATAAGCCCCGATTTAATTTGATTTGATATACTTCGTGGGCGTTGTTTTTGTTTGTAACTAGCTAACGATGAGGAAGTTACGCCTTGGGTGAGAAAACTTTATGTTCGTTTTGGCAATACGCGTTTTGCGCTCGTGATGTTTGACGTTAAAATTGAAATGAAGTCCATTAGTACGTGAAAATAATTAATATTATCTCTTCGATAAAAGTCGATGACGAAATTATATTGCGTTAGGATTGATTCTGAAATTTTAGCTCATATTGCATAATGTCGAGTTCCGATGAATTTATTTATATTTACATTTTGAGGTACTGGAGTTTAGTAGCATTTTGACACAATTACTATTTCACTAAAACGTTTATTTGGTGTCTCCCAATGTTGGATAAGACAAAAAAAAACTGTAAAATGTGCTTTGGTCACACTTGCAAGTGTCCCGATCACTTTAAGCCAGCACAGTTAGCTTTCGTAACAAAACAGATGTAGAACTTTCATCCAATTAAGTTATGAACATTATATAATAACTTGTAATTGTTGTTGTTGCTGCCTAGCTTCCGAAATTGATCCCAAATCAGGAGGCTGTCTGAAACTTCTCGAGATGAATTAGGGTAGATTAGGAAATGACAGCGCCGTCTATAACCGATCCCTTCTGGAGCGATGCGTCTGGATTGGCCGACAAGTCGTGATGTTTGCAGTACGCGCGCGCGTTGTATAAGATTACCTATATACCGCAAAGGCCCCAAACCCCGGTTAACCCCAGGGACCATGGATATCTGAGTTAGCGACGCGTGAACGGAGCCTACCTCGGCAGACCTGGAATATCATGAGAGCCAACACACTGCTGGGGTTCGCGCGCTTCCGTCGTGTGTTATGCTGTTTTGGGAAATGCCAGCAATTTCCCATTCGGGATCTCCGAATGGTTCGCATAATGGCGGACGGTGGGAGAAGTGGTGGGGCACCAACGGCCGGACGCCAATGTGGTTCACTGGTCGTATGAAAATGAACGGAGATTAACTTGGCAAAGCAAATAAAGTGAAATACAGGATGTGTACTGTAACGCCTTTTAGGATGAGCTCGGGATACTTTTATGTTGAAAAATAACTAATCCACTCCGATCCTTTTATGACGTGGCAGTGTTTTGGGTGACAGTTGTGAATTGTTGTCACCGCGTTGTAAAGGTATCATTAGAGAAATATTTGTCAAGTTTTTCCGCTGTACAAATGTGTGATGCTTATTAATATTTTCCATATTTTATCACACTTTTTGTTTGCTGACTGGAATGATGCCGTAAGGAAGTGGGTTGTAGTGTGCTCCTGAATGCAGCCCGCAGAGCAGAGCGTAGTACCCATTGCTCGTGGTTGATTTGCAGATAAGGCTTGAGTTCATTCATGATTAATTTGCTAGAGAATAATTCTGTTTTGAATATATTTGTCTCGATAGACCCTAATTCTACACAAATGTGCACCTTGTAAGTTTGCAAATACTCCAATTATGGAATCTCCTGCGGTTGTGAAAAACTGAAATAGTCGATTTATGCACTGAGTCTTTATAATGAGAATCAAATAGGATATAATGAATTTGCAGAATTATATAAGTACAAAGGAATACTAGATATGAAAGCAAAGCACCCACTGTTCGTAGAAAAGCCCTTTGAACTCATCCGCATGGTTAAGCTGAACGAAACCATTATATCAAATGGTCAAAATAAAATTACAAGAATCCATGTATAGTTGGGGACTGATGCTACGAGAGAAGTTGAAATCTATCTCTAATTGCAATCGAGCTGTAGCCAAGGTTTTCGGTAAGGATATCTCAATATCTCAATGTATTCAGATTTTAATGCCGTGTTTATACTTAATTTAGTCGAAAACATCCAAAATACTACTATCAACTCACTGTTTCTTGTATATAATGGCGGGTATGTCTCTTAAAGTCAGGCCCAACATTATTTTAATAATTGCCGAAAAGCTCAAGAAAAAACAGTGGCAACTCTCTTCGCAGCCATGCCCGAAAGTACAGCGCTGCGCATCTGGTGTTCCTGGCATACTGAGCTGGTTTGGAAAAATGTACAGTATTTCTAAATGAAAGTACAGATTCTGTGGTACAGAGACATGTATTGCGTTACTGCATACGAATTCGTATAAAATCATTGGCTTTACACGCGATAAAGTCTATTCGAAATTATTTTATTTTTGCCAGACATTGTTCTGCAAGCTCGTGTTCGGTGTTTTACAAGCATTTTTTGCTCGCCACATAACATGGTTATGTAGAAATTCAATTTTGATGCATTTCGCATTTTTATTTTCGCTGGATATGTAATATAAAAATGTCAACACAACTATAATATATATATATATAGCTATCTCGACTTAAACGGAGCTTTATGGTTTCGTTTCAGTGTTCGCTGCACCTACATTGAGCAATACAACTATGAAAAAAAAGTTTCTATGATATTATCTTGCAAAAATGGGGCATACTTTCACAGAAAAGTATTTGATTTTTAGCGTCCGCAATCGGGTTTATTATTAGCTGGTATTGATATTAAAGCAAAACTGTGTGACTATTCGACAATCACAAAATATCAATTCAAAATATTTTTTATCTGGTTTGGTCAGTCTTTTACACCAAACACTGTAATTTTTAAATAAAATGCTTTGGTAGTAAAGAAGCGAAGTAGTTTAATTAATTAGTTAATTAGCTCTAAAAAAACCTGTGTAAAAAATAGTGGTTTTTTAAATTATTCAACATATATGTTACCCTCTTTGGGTTTTTCAGTGGCGCGTGAAGTAACATAACGGTATGGTATGTTAACAAAGATAAAACATTTTCTAATTGGCTTTTGCCAAGCAAATAACAAATTAACAGACCGTTAGGTTGAGTGGTTACAGACCACTCAAAAAGTGGCCCATATAGAAAACTCGTATCTACAATTACCTAACCTAAGCACTTGTTTTCAAAACAACTAATTCAAACTCGATTTTTAATACTGGATACCATAAAATATTTTGAACTGTTTTGCAATTAATATGTTTGGTATTTCTTAAATATATCCGTCACTTTTACAAACTTGTATCTTTCGAAAATTAAAAATAAAACGTCAGGAACAACAGTTTATTTGACTTACCATTAAAAGAAACTTCAAATAATGCTACTCTCTCAGTATTATCTCAGTGGTTCCCAGAAAAAAGCAATTTACACGCTTTGTCCTTGACACGTCCGGTCGTACACCTTGATATAACTCTGCACTGCTCGGTACGGTTGACACTCTTGCTCGCCGTGTGCGCCATGCAAGTCAAAACAGCTCACTTGATTAGTAGCCTCCTCCCTCTCAATCAACGCTAATTAACCCGAGCATTCAGAGTGTGACCACTAGTTGTGATGACGTGGCCACGACCGCAATCTGTGTCCACCAGAACCAAAACGGCAAGCACGGTCACACGAACAATACCCCTCGTCCCATCCTCCAGTCCTCATGCAAACTTTGCAGTCAACTATGATAAGAATTTTACAAACAGTTTTGTTCAAACTTGAACTGACCGGGGTAATTATTGGATGGTGTAGAATGGCATCTACAGATCGTGTCCTCTTCGTGCTGTGGTAGTACGCTGTTGAAAGAGGAGATTACACTAGATACAATTTCTTGCCATCACGATTTTCCAGGGTTAATTAAACTGACATCGACCCGATGCTCTATTCCCGCTGACTGGTTCTCAGCATATGATGCTAAATAATATATTTTGAAACATATTGAGGATTAAAAAATTATACTTTTATCGGAAAAAGAGATATCGTACTACTAGGGCGCTAGTATTTAGCTGTCTTTGCGAAACATGACCGCGAAATGACTTCTTTACCGACAAAAATGGAGGGTACCATCTAGGTAGGTTACGTTTTGAGTGTTATAATAACTAAATTATCATTATTTCTCGTAGATTGCTTCCATTTTAGCCTTGTTTAAGCTCAATTCTACTTTAACGATTGATTAACACATATCGATATTTTGTGTCGTAGTCATTTAATTGCAATGGTTTATGTTATTGTAGAGGGTGCGGTGTCACAAGCGCAATCAGTTGGCTTTTATTGTTAATACCACGTGTCGTCAGCTCGTTTGCTCGTCAGAAATTTTAATATGAACGCTATCCCTCTGACTTTACTTTACCTGTAAATTCAATGGTAATATCTTCGTCATAAAAATTAATTATGAGCAGGCGACAATGAGTGAAATTCCTGCAGGATGCTCTTCTCCCTTAGCAGATAGAAAATTGGTTGAATGACTATTATAATCAAAATGGACCTATACGCACATCAAAGGATACAAAGATTACTCAAAATTGAAATTTTCTCCAGGCATCCTTAGATTGCGCGAGAAAAACGACAATTTCAACCCTCACGACTCCCAAACGAGTTTCGTATTTCTAAGAGACGTTTTTCGCGCAGACTATTTGAACTCGAAGCGTCGTCGCTTGCAAGGCGTCTCGACGCCGACGTCGACGCCGACGCCGGCGCCGTCCTCTTCGCACTTTCTTGTTCCAATCATGATCGTAAGCCTTTTTCTGCAACACGAACTTCCTCTAAAACGCACGTGCTGAAGATTTGCGTTCTTTCTTCTTAAGAAACCTTATCTCGCCATATTCTACATCCACAATACATCGTCTCCTTTATTCGTGTATATTTTCCAATCACAAAACGCGTGACTAAACCCCTGTGCGTAGGTACACGCATTATTGGTACACACAACGACTACATAAGCCTTATACGCATAAAGCTCACACAAGATTTCAAAATGAAATGACGTCCTAGAATATCTCACATGCAAAATAATTTTCAAGACTTAATTGGATTTAAAAACTTTTATTACGCGATTGCCGCAACGCTAAAAGTTAATCCACGGCTAACCACGCATTCTGAAAATATAAGACGAGCAAGAATATTAGAAACAGGTCAATGATTTCCATAATCATGCGATTCTTTTGATATGGTCTAATGAGGCAAACTGCCTGGCCGTTAGAAGAGCGTCGCGTCTAGTGCACGACAGCTACACACGTAAACATTATTGATCAAAGAATCAATCTAGTTTGAACGATCCTGTTAAAGATACCCAAGGCGTCGTTTTAGCGTCGAGTGGGCCCCTGTCGACGAGACGTCGAAAAGATCTGGCCGCTCTGAGATCACGTGACACTGACAACACGTAGCCGTGCATGCGGCTGCCCATAAAAGAGATCAGCAAACTTGAACTTTCTCCGTGTTCTCGTAAGCGACGGGCGGTAATACCGGGCGAGCGAGCGCCGCCAACGCCACAGCTCCTACCGCCAACGCTTTACCATAATGGAATTTTCCTCGTGCGAAGCCGAAAAAGTGTTTCTCTCATTTCTGGTGATGGTCAAATAACTGTCCGCGGATTTCCTTTACCTCTTACTCCTTATTAAGCGACTTCTCAGCCAATTTCGAGGGCTCGTGACTGGAATGACAGAATCTTTGTTCGAACGATCTTCATGCTCAAGGGATGAATTAGCATATCCTTTCATGAAGAGCCAATCAATTTGCTACTTGAAATAGATTGTTAACTTTCGGTTCATTAATTCGCGGCGACAAATTTCTCAGTTTTCAAATCCGAAAACTTCCGAGAACGCATGGGATTCACACCATAAGATAAAATACTCAGCACGCCCGGTTGAAGAATTCTTTAAGGACGATACCCTAAGTGGTTAACCGGTAGTAAGGTTAATGTATAAGTTGTTTTAAGTTGTTTTTAAGTTTGACATGTTCAAATAACAATTTTGTAATTGTTCACATTGAATAAATAAAATTATTATTATTATATTATTATTATATAATGCAAATCACGTCAAAAAATCGTGTACCTAATGACAAGTATCTTGCACAGTATTATGATTAATTCACCTTTATAGCCGTATTAAAGCTGGAGGTATAGTTTACCAGACTAATTTGTAATTACTAAAAATGTATTACTTAATTTATTTCTTATTATGCAAAGAGAAAGGTCGGAGGTATCTCATGTTCCGCAGCGTTTCAAACAAATTAGAGTTTGGCGCTCAGTAACAATGGCTGGGCTAGAAGGAAAAGCAACCTGAGCTCGGCAGTTGCCCTTGCCTCAGTTTCAACCTAATGAGCCTTTAACAAGATCGCCGTCGGTGAAGACGACGAGCGTTCATGCGACGAAAGACGAGGGAAGCGCACTGGAGAAATTTTCTTCGATTTTTTCTTTAAAATGAGCTTCTTCTTCTGTACAGTGTTAGGTCAGGGGTCGGCAAATAGTTTGTGATGAAGTCCGCTGGGATTTGGTGTAGTAAGACAGAAAAGGACGGACAAGGCTTTTCGTGGTTGTATTTACAGCATATATTAAATATTTATCGCGCGAAGGCTGAATTCAAAGGAGAGTCTAATCACAATTTCTATTTTGAGCGTTTAGAAAAGTTTCTTGAAAATGTCTGCTTGAACAAACCGGTACTGTTCTGACAAAAAAAATGTCTTTGCTGCAAATAGATATTACATTGGTACAAGCGCCGTTTTCAATTACGCATAGCAGATTTGAATTTCTTGGAATCCACGTGTGTGCTGACATCGGTGAAAATCGCATCTTCGGTTGAATTGTTCCCTTCTTTGAATTTCCATATCTTGTGCGCGCTATAGTTTTAGTTTTCCAGTTATAATAGCGTGCATAATAAATGAGTAGCATCAAAAGGCGACCGCAGCGACTCCAAACACAATTTGCCGGCGATGTTTGAAACTACTCGAGAGAGAAATATGATTCTCTTGAGGCTCAAGCATCGAGTTCTATCGGCACCGTATGCCCTACATTTCATATCAACGAACGAAAACTATTCAAGTACTGCCAGCATTGCACTTGCCACTAGATTATAGAGAGAAATCTCGAAACGGTGCCGCGCGTACGGAATGGGTGAATAATTCGGTAGGAATTGGCTACATTCTAAAGTCAAACTTCATATGAAAATTGGTGCATGGTGTTTTGTGTGAGTGCAAATACATTCACCACTATACACTAACCTACCCTCGTGGGTTTTAAAAAATGTATAGGCAATTTTTCGGAAAGAGCCCATGGTGCTGGCAAGCGCAAAAACGAACAAATGAACATTCGCTGGACTCTGCATTTTATAACGAGAGGCAGACAGCAAAATAATATGACTTCTCTCATTCTCTCACTCTCACTCGTTTGCTCGCGCTCGCTCCCCACCGTTTCACAACTCGTTTTATTTATGTTTTCATCCTTTTTCATCAATATATTTAGCTTTTTTGGAACCTGTGAGCATCGTATGCGCGACCATTACTGATTAATGAGGCAATACGAGAATGATTCGTGATCGCAATCAGGTAGTACCAAAAGTGACAACGCCAATGCGTTATGTGTTTTGTTACAAATGATGTGAAAGACTAAAAAAAATGTTATGATTGGCATAAAAAAAGATATGTAGATTCGTTGGTCTTGTTGCTGTGTTGTATCAGCATATTTGATCAATATACCAGTTATGGCTTATTACAGCAGCTTCGTTTGATTGCCTGAATTAAAGTGACCGAAGTCCGAATGATTGCACTCATTCATTGGCGACTACGCGCGCCTACTTATAAGCAGAACATCATTAATCAAACTAGGGTATTTTTCCAGCAGTTTGCTTTGTTCCCGACACGATTTTATCACGAAGGGGTAAACCGATATCAGATCGTCACTACAGCAACTAAGGCCTAACAGTTAGGCAAAATCATTATGTAATAATCACGACCAAAGGTCATATAATATCGAAATGCACTCGTTTTCAAACATGAAATGCATTTCAAGCAAAAAACAATCGTAATTTTTGTGCACCACACCGATTGATTCCAGTGACACCTGCCACTCAGCGTTCGTGTCTGCATTTGAGTGAGCTTACCAATAAATCGTTCAGCGAGCATAACAGTGTGTCTGTTCACTGGTAACGGTTCGATATGAGTTGACCTGAGCTTCACGGTGCATTTCTACGCTTTTTCCAGGCGACATCCGCAATCAAACACCGTGGATAGAATTTCCACGTTATCTTTCTCGTTGTTTATTGTGGAGTTTTTAAATAATGAACTATGATTTATCGCTTTTTGGTGTTTTTTACACCTGAAATCGCAGCGCGCTGATTTTGTCGTGCGTCCAATCCGCCATGGAAAGTGCTAACCAACGAATCTAATTGGTCGGGCGGTGACGCCGACATGGGAAAAGCGGAGAGTTTGGATTGTAGTGGTGGCACGAGATGTGGAAAGTACGGCCATACTTCATCCAATAATGGTAATGTTGTAACACGTGGTACCTGAGAAAAAAGTTACCGTTCAGAACGGAATGAATGGTTTGTTCACGTTTTTAGCGGAAGCTGACACAAGAAGCAGTTAACTTACAAAAATAACTCTGTGGCTTCCGGTATTTGTACCTACCTTAGTAAGCTACCATGTGTATATTTTTCAAACTAAACAATAAAATTAAATTGCGATAATTTTTTTCGTTGTTTTAGATAAGAGTTTACGCTTGGGGGGATAATCATATAATCCTCTTTGCTTCTAATACGGAGAAGAATATTTAGAAGGGTACATTTTCAATATTTTCCACGTCCGAAATGACAAGAAAGTGTAAAATGAGCGAAGAGTATTTACAACAAAGGCACAACATTTTAATATTGTAATGATATCCATCCATCATATTCTGGTGTCATAACAATACGATGGGAGGGGAGGTGGGTGACTGAAAGTCTTGCCGAGCTAAATGTGTGCTCGCAGCCAGGATAATGAGGGTTGGGTGAAGGGACTGAAGTGTGTGTCCCCGAATATTCGTGTCGCGAGAACAGGTGTTTCAGTCACAGAGAGCCCTAGCAAATTATCTTGGTAATTTGAATAATATTCCTACCCTTTATATCTAGCCGTTGCGAGAATAATGGGTGCAAGTCAATTGTAACAAGATGAAATTAGAATCAACTCTTATAATAGTTGCATTAGAGGGATCAAAGGGTTTTTGATTAAGCCGATATATTATTATAGCGGAACAAAATTGTCGAACATTAACTGTTTTTATCAATGAATTTGCTTTTTAATTCATATTAAAAATGATAAAAAATGAGTGCGATTTTGGTTCTATTGAAAAAATAACGAATGTAGTTTAGTGTAATTGATAAATTATTCAGATTTGAAATCATGACAAAAGGATACTTACCCACGTTTCATGGCACGACCTTTATAATTGACCAATTTGGGAGAGAGGGGAAGAATACACATTTGTAAAGGCGTCAGACCTTTTTCTCCTGGAGCATAAAAAAATCTGCCGACTGGAATCTGCAATTAACAATACAACTCTAAACCCACGTTAATGGTGGAGGAATTTTTCGATATTTATCACAGCGCAATAATTTACAAGTGTACACACAATAGGACTTTGCAACTGTGCCTATATAATCGAAAATTTAATTAAAGTCGAATAATTTGGGGCTTAAAAAGGAAATCGAGTCTCTCATACAATTTTTTCAATTACGTCATAAACCACCCTGGCTTAAAATGTTATCGTGAAATTGTGATTGAGAGATTAAAAGTGCGGGTTATTGACTCAAAGGTTTCGCCGACGTGCCTTTACATGTTATTTCGGCCGCGTGGTATAGGTAGCTGACAGTCGTGTTCGCGTAGTTTTGCGTACACATTTGCACACCCCACAACAAAATGTGTGCATTTCCAAAGAAAAGGTCTCATACAAACTGAAAGGTTCTATTTTTTTTGGAAGACATTATTTATTCAATTATTTCGTGAATGAACTGTTTATATTTACTTACCGATTTGATACACAAGAACAAAAATTGTTTAAATTAATTTTTTCCAAACTAACATAAAAAAACATGTGATACGGAGTAAAGCGACTGAAAACAAAGAATAAAATACAAGGTCGTCAAGAAAAGAAAACAAAAATGCTGATCTAAATTAAAGAATGTAATAATATCCAATAAAATAATGCTGTTATCCATTTACATCGAAGTTATACTAAAAAATAATTTTCTTACAAAAAAAAAACACAACGCATAATCCGTTTTTTTTTCTCACAACTAGACCATATTCTGTGCCTATGCTGCGATGTTGTTACACTGGATACATTCGCTCGAAACGCTCCTCTGCATTTTCAGTGGCCAAATATCTAACCCTCCTCTTACTTTCATTTAAAATTTTGACTTCCGAATACATATTTTTAATGCGTAAAACCTATATAAGATGAAACTCCAGTTTCCAGATCCATGATTACCGTGGTACGAGTAGGTTTGTTCGCCGGTTTGAATAGGTGAGCATATACGAAAGATCTCTGATATAAGCGGTGGCCGCGAGAAGAATGTAGGTATCCGACAAGCGGGATCATCCCGGGGTGCTCACGGCACGGCAACGCTTGCCTATCCCATTATTTACGACGAGGTTGTGCTAATTAAACGTGGCCGTCCACGGATACAGATCTCGTGAAATGAGCTCCATCCGTGAACCCTGGGCGCTGGGCACGCTGGGGTGGAGCGTGCGCGGGGTGGGTGGGTTAAAAAGTAAACTCGCGCGCTGTGCGAAAAACTACCCCTGGGAATTTTCGCATTCAAACACCGGCCACGCTGTCTGGTGAATAACCGCACGAGCTTGAGCTCGGTCTGCGCGCTCTGCACTGTTTATGCAACTCAACTGTTCAATTGAAATTTGAACGAAACTATGTGGCAACAATAGACGCTATTTTTCGAAGTTTGAATTCGGGATTGTAGTTTGTTGGCTAGCACCTTTGTGTCGGTGCGTTGTCTTGCTTTCATGATAACGCCAATGGCTTTAAATTTAAGGGGAAAGACCACTAGTGATTTTAAGCCAATTTTTCTAGAGATTTTCTGGCCGTAACGTGCTGTAGATGAAGGATTACACTATAAAATAGCACAGTTCTTTATTTTTACATATTATCCGTTTGCTAAAAAAAAAAACCCAAAGTGTACTTTTCATCCAAATTCACAAAAACACAAAAGACAAAGTAATTTTCGAAAAAATACATCTGGTGTACCGTAAGCAAATTATTTATTTAAAACTTACTCGATTATTACCATTCTTTCCTGATTTTTAGGACCATAATGTCTCTGGGAAGTTTGGTATGTTTCCCTATTTTTGCACTCTCATTTTATGACTATGGTTTCCACGATAATCCCAAATACCTGGATAGAGCATAGAGTCAGCAGAGAGCATAGAGCAGAGAGCCGAGTGCATCCAGCTTAGAGCATACAGCATAGAGCTTAGGGCATAGAGCGTTGGGTCTAGCCTGATAGTTAAAATTGAAGTCTGGTAATCCAGTGTTGGCTTAGGGCTGCACAAAGTTCGATTCAAATAAACAAGAACGCTAACAGAGCTACAGGGATCCTTTCCTTTAATACCTTCTAAATTGCAGGCCCACTTTTGACTCATCAAGCGCTCGTGGTGGCGTCTGTAAACGCCGTTGTTCGAAATCATTAATTTTGACAAAACCCTTCTTCAGCTTTCTGATGAACGTTTCGCCAAGCATATTCCACTTTCTTAACGTAACATAAATCTCAGACGGTTCAAAAAAAAAAAATCCAAGCTTAACGCGAAGAAATAATAACGATGCTTCAATGATTGACATATTTCGCCACTCGGAAAATGTCGATGGCATGTAAGCAGCACTACGTAACGGCCTGATTACGGCAACTTGTATATTTTCTTCGCTAAGCCGTTCATTTTCCGCTGATTTTCCTCGCTGCGTGCCTAGTCAATCAGCGTTGAACGTGCGTAGTGGGAACGCACCGACACACGCACACGCAGCTTGTTGGGCCCGAACGCCGAACAATTCTCTGCAAAGTTGTTGCGTGCCACGTTGCCAGAAAATTGGAAATAATGCACTCCTCATTCATGTTCGAGTTTCAAATCCGGGACGTGAAATATTCTGTGAGAGTGAGTTGAGTATAGCCGATCGCACATATCCGGTATCGGAGGCGCGGATCAATGATTAAATTAGTCACTCAGCATGAATTATTGAGCGGGGTGTGTGGCCATTATACTTCGTTGCTGGCGAACCCGCGTACTCCTTTCCGTCAATCAAAATGCCATTTGTCCAAGCTGAAGCCGTGACTATTTGCTTCGCCATCCACTTCGGTAATTAGCTGTTCAAATAATTACTGCTTAATTGAGCTTTGAATTCACTTTATTTACAATCACAGGTCGACATGAAGAACCGTTTCATTCTCTTTGTGCCTTTTGTGCGATGTGTGTTAACACTTTGTGTTCATGGTTCGCAGTAATTGAACGCAATGTATCGTAATATTTCACACGTCCGACTGTCCGACCCACATATATTAGCACATATCTGTTCAAAATCAAATAGCGCAATGTTCATGCATTATCATGTGGCGCGTGCAATATAAGGATTCTGATTCTGAAAGATTGACGCCTGGTATTTGGAGCAGGAAACAGGTGTCAATGGATATAGAGGTATTTCAAAATCGGAATGCACTGACTGTTCCAAGACAAGGAATATATGACGTATTTTGTCAATATCAGGAATTTTTCACGATGCGCGTGACTTGGAAGAGTTCGTGGATCGAATTATCTCTTCGCTTGTTCGTATAGGTTATGACAAAACGTTATTTATTTTCCCTTATAAGACCAAGTATATCGATAATTCACGAATCAATATTCAACTTGGCTGAAATGTCAGCACTGTCATAGCTGTCGCCCTGATAAACAAGTCATCTGTCAAATCAAATACTAGTTTGGAGGATGAAAAGTTGTTGTAATTCATGCCGTGATTGATCGCCGTATCGAGACAGAAATCATTACGCGTCCATAGCTCACATATCGCTGCCCCCTTCGCCGAAAAAGCGAAACGTATAACGCGACACAATAATAATTAATTTCAATAGATTCGTTGTCGTTTTGTTTTGGGCTTCACCCGCACGTGCTCGGCCTCCATTCCTGACTCGTCCTGCGAATTTGTGTGTGTTTTTATGAAACTGTAAAAAAAAAGTTCAGTCGGAATCCACGCTTCTTTTCCCACATGGTGGCGAGATGTATCGCCTAATCGCCACACCTTCTTTCCTGACGTGCACTTTTGTCTTTGCTACATCCATCTTTGCTGCCTCATTCGCCGCTTGCGTCTTTGCTGCTTTATTGCCACTGCTGCTCTCTTGGCACTCGCACCTTTGTCTATCCCTCCCCCCACTCCCCCCTTCCAACCCCTTCACCCCTTTTCCCGTTCCCCACTCCGCAATTTTAGTTTTTGTTCCTGTCTTTTGTGAATTTTTGAATATCACGTTGCGCGCTGGAGTCGCCTGAGTTTCGAATACCTATCCGTTTCATTCTTCCATTATCTAGCAGTGTTACTTTAAATTCACCCTCGTATAAGAATTCTCTATTCTAAATTCTAATGCACTCGGCAATGACAGAATTTTATTTTTAAAATATGGGAAATAAACACGTATGAGCCACGAGTTAAATCAGCCAATAAGTGTTACGTCAAGGAAAGGTGATTGATGCAGAAGAAAAAATTCTCGGCTCCAACACAACACAGCGTGCCACAAACTTGTTTTTATTTTAATATTACGCTCGAGTTTAAAAGTTATGACGCAGTCCCTCAACTACAATAACTCTTGGTAAGTAAGATAGTAAGTATAATAAAATACTTACGAGCAAGTTTAAGAAGCGCAATATGTGAGAAAGTCATCCCGATAGTGGAATTACATAAAGTAGTACTGCGTCAGGTAATTCATGGGAATACATTACGAGTGGAATAATAAATGCAAAACATTTACAATAAACATCTAGGTAAATAGAAGCAATAGAAGAAATATAAGGCACATATAGAATACGTAAACGTCTGTGTTTTCACCACGACTGGGGTGGAACTGCCTCTCTCAATTCTTTTTCTCAGGTCATCTACATGGTAACGAAACTGAGCTCCTCCGCCATTTTCTGCTAGATAAGATGCCTCTTTACTTGATGTCCCTCAATTTACGTTAGTTGGACTATCTACAAATAGTGGCACAAGAAGTAGCAAGACGTACTCGAGCTGTATAAAAAGGAAATACGATTATAAAATCTCATTAGTGGGTCGGTTGCAGTCACGTCAGGTGCACAGTGTTCCATCTTGATTAGAAACTAGACGCTTCTAATTTCTTTCAATGTAGGAGTCGAGTATCATCAGTCGATTTGCGCGGTGCATCAATCACAGCTTTAATCACCTCCTCAAAGATTTACTCGTAAGCTACAGTTTCTTCATTGCGTATTGAATTGAGTGAATGAACTCAAAATGGTGTTAACTTTTTCTGGAACACAAAATGTCAACACTATTCCCTTTCATCTGCATCTGCTTTTAGAATTACCATTTGTTTTATCTTATCAACTTGTACCCCTTACAGGCAAAGAGCACACCTATCACCCTTGACTTTTAAGTGAATACGAGAATACAACACCGAACGTTCGAAGAGGTATTGAAGATATTTATCTTTATGTTACCTTTAGGAAATAAGCACAACTCACGATTTGCAATATTTTTGAGTTATATGAGTGAAATTCCTCAGCGTTTTCCTCTCGCAAGTAGCAACCCGTTATACCGTCACTCGCCGGTTTTTATCCTATTGACCCAAACGAATAAAATCTTCGCCAACACGGAAATCTGTCGTAAATCCCTTTAGGAGTAAAGTCGTTTCCCGACAGAAGCGCTCCTCGAGGGCGCATGTGCCAGCCGGGCCAGGCTTACCTAGCGTCGGCGTCGGCGTCGGCGTCGGCCTCGGCGTCGGCGTCGATGTCGGCGTCGTTCTCATACCGACAAACCTACCGACCGGCGTGGCGTCTAGTGGGCACCGACATTACCTAGCCGAGGAAATGGATTCCTAATAGAAAGTAAAGAAGGGAGCCAGGCAATTTCGATCGACATCGACATGATATCTCTCATCCCTTGCAGTCTAATAATTGCATCATATATCATCGGCATGGAGCTCTCCCGTTTACCGCAAGCCTGCAGCTTACTTATGTGCCTTAGCAGTTACAAATTTAATCGATAAATCATCTGATATTTTATACTAAATATAAGTTTTACAACGACAGCTCGTTAGAAACTTCAGTCTCAGAGTTTAAAAATCACGGCTAGCAAGTGTGTCGACAAACCGCTAAAACGAATTAGCTGGCGACAAAATTTTCAAGACAGTCTTCAAATCACATTAAAAAATATAACGGCATAAAAAGTCTCGCTCAAAAAATCCTGATTAAAGTGTGTGGTAGAAAATCAGATTTTTCTTTTTTAGCGACCTAAAATCTTTTTGTTCTACCAAGGGAAGGAGACGCAGTAAGTGAGTTGTGATTTTATCCGACACCTGTTTGTTTAACCTCGCTGACGCTGCCAGTGACGTACTTCAGCGCGGCCGCAGCAAAACGCTGACTTTACTCGCTTAACCGTGCGCACGCTGAATTTCCCCCGCGTTATACCAGGCACGGCACGCGTATAATATTCACACTAAAACTGAGTCCCGAAACGCGCGGCGATATTTCCTGCATAATATCGTGGATGTAGCGTCCAACGCCGCGACGCCGACGCGTTATCAGCTCGTGCCAGTGACAGGTAAAACGCCCGCAACGCCATAGCACTATCGCGATAGTGTTTACACTGTGTTATATACTTACATCATTATGATATTGACTTCGATCTGGCAATAATAGTTGCGGGACCCGGGAAGCTGTATTGTGCCAAAATAAAAGCGTGATGTTGTGGTTATGCCCCGGGAACAATTAATGCACGCGTAAAGGAAAGTGTGTTGCGGACGATAAAATATTAGGGGTGGATATTAATATTGATGGCCAGACGTATATGTATGATATTATTCGCCATTTATCTACACTACGAGGTAATGGACTTTTGGCATTGTAATGGATGAAGCTTGGAACGAGAATTCATGGTGCGTTCAGGAATAAATATATAAATTAAGTCTGCGTAATAATGTGTTTGCAGCAATTTTATTCAGTCTCAATTAGTGATTATAGGTGAAAAGATAGACGCGTTTCAAGCTCATCTCGATCACAGCAGTACGTTAAGCATCGGGATGTACGGAAAAAGCGTTCTACCAATAGAGTAGCTTGCCAATTTTTTGTCTTCCAATGATGAAGTGCCTCGAAAGTGCAAACTCTTGTGAGTTGTTGTGTGGAAGTCGATGGTTTAAGCGAATGCATCTGTGATGGGTTGGCGAATGCACGGAATTGATGGCGTCGCTGTGAGCAGTGCAGTTCGTACTTGTCGTAACTCATCTCGTACCTAGCTGTTTCTATTCTCGCGCTCTCTACGCCCGATGCATTATTGCGGGCTGCTTGGCCGGTGGCTCATCAGCATCGATCTCAGCTGCGTTTACTTCGACGAGGCGCAACACGATCCTAGACGGACATTTAGCCTAATCGAGTTCCCTCTTTGACGCCACGGTAATTGAACGCGATTGTTCTATAAAATGCGTACTGCTTTTGCTGGAATTTGTAAGGTTAAGAGCATTTAACTTTGTAAGTACGTCCGCTGCTTACAAAGTACATACGAATTCTAAAATAAAAAGTATATAGGAATTAGCGTTGTTACTGTCATGGTATTGCTGTTATGTTTCTCGCTTATATCCAAATCCACATTATGATTCAAAACAAGGTGCAATACAGCCTGCTCATTTTAGTGGTGTCCTGCTAATTTGCTGTTCCTGCCCAGCGCGAGAATGACATTTAAAATAAGTTCTCTAAATTTAGAATCCCATGCCACATAAAACGGTCCACTACACCGTTAATCGAAAGGGGTCCAACATCCATTTCTCTGTGCAAATAATATCAACTAGCAACTCGGAAATATCGTCTCAATTACTGACCATAGTCGAAATTTAGGTGGCATTGCATTCTATATTGATTTCCGTTTCCTACTTCACTATTCATATTAGGTCAAGCAACTTCAAAGCTATACGTGTTCATCACGTATAGCTTTGCCGATTGGAGTCATGGATATCCCGAGATTACCGTGGTGCACGATGCACGAGCTCAAAGCGTGCTGAAAACTCATCAACAGAAACGTTATATATATTGTATCGAATTTCCGTCATAGGTTCCACAATTAAATCAAAGACAATACTAAAGTTCTGCAGAGTTATATGATCTCAAGTTGGTACCGTGAAAATGTGCCCACAAGCGTCAAAATGCGTCGTTCTCGCGAGGCGTCGGTTAACATTAACTATAAAGTCGTACATATCTCGACAAGTCATTAATTGGAATATTTCTCGCTACTTCAAATTTCTATGATACACCCTAGTGTTTTGGGTGGATGGAGAGAACGATAATTAACAAAACACGCTCGAACAGTAATTCGAGCAAGCTTTAAATTTGTTACATCAACGGAATCTTAATTGCGACAGTTTCGTCGCGGCGGCGGCGACGTGGCGTCGGTGACAGACGGGTCCCGATCGGGTGACATTTCGGATGTGCACTAGCAGCTGGTGTGACGACGCTTGATTTGGGCGCCGCGACGCCTGCATTGACGCGTCGTGCGATGCTTTGCAAACCTGTAACACGCTGAATAAAAAAAAAATGCGGCCAAATTATCGGCTGAGTGAATCAAAACGAATATAATGAGTTTGAATCTTTTTTTACTTAAGTTTCTTTTGAAATTTCATATGCGTGCGTAAGAAACACACTTTATAACTTTATGCACGTTTATTTTTGAACTAGGTTAAAATTATCATGCCCCTAGGTTTTAATTGCGCTGTTAAATTAGTAAAATAATGGTTGAATCAAGTCCATTATTCCTGGATGTTTCTTCTCTTGTCAAATAAAAACATACATATAGGATGTAGCACCACCGAAAATCTGACTTTCATGAAAACAAAAGCGAACATATTAGGTAATATTTATTCAAATTCTTCAACAGGACCCTTTTTTCATTATTAAACGAAAATACGATTTAGTGGGCATTTACCCATTGCTCTCTCGTAAAGTAGTTACCCGGCAGACGCATCGAATTGATAAAAACGTAAGCAGCGAGCGGACACTTTGCCCGATGCGTGAAGCCGGGCGTCGGACGTCGCCAGGGCGCTTGCGCACGACGCCCGACGACGCCGTTGCGCCGACGCTGGCGACGCCGTCGACGCGGCGAGCTGGGATCCATGGCAGAATGCGTTCAGTTCGCCGAGTGGGTTCGCGCCAGCCAAGTAATCCGTCGCTCCAACAGAAACATCACACAAACTTGATGTCAGTGCACACAAGTTGATCTACCGGCGAAGCTTAGCTGGAACTATTTTTTTTTTCGAGCGGTTATTGGATGAAACTTTATGCGTAGTGTGTTAGAACGCACTTAATAAACATCAGAAACTTTTTTTTTTGCCGTGAAACGGACACTTGATAATTGATACGGAACTAACAGTTGTCGGTGTTGTTTATGTCGTTGTTGTTATTATTGTTCGTAGTTTATTCGCCTGTGGTTCCTTGCGGGTTGACAGCCGACCTGTGAAGGTGTTGACTGGTAAATTGTACACAGAAACAATGGCAAATTGGTTGGTCGCAAAGGAAATGGAAATTGATGAAAGGAACCGGATTGACTTTTTATAATAACCAGTGTTTCAAGACTTGAATTCAGAATGAGATATTAATTAAATTCTGTGATTCGAGTGTAGCGTGATTAGAAAACCAAATCGGATGTTGCTAGAATAACTGAATTTGTAAACTTCACTCCCCGTAATCAAAGCCAACGGACACATCTTACCGTATGCCTGTCAATAATTCCAGCTCTAGCAATTCTACGTAACCGACCAGGCATTGAAATCTCTATAACGATATGCACATCATTCCACGGGGATCTTTCAATGAAACTGCCCTGTATTTCTTTCAAGCGTGTTTGTGAACCTTAAGATAATATTTAAATTCTTACACAGTTAAAAGAAAGTATACTATTAAACAGTTTTCTTGGAAAATTTCCTATCGTCTTCGTGTTTGACCTATTACGTGTGTTGTGTTCTTTCGCTCGCGTTTCGCCTTCCGTGCAGTTAGAGGCACCGCGATGAAGCTCCACCCTCGAAGTGTTTTGTACTTTCATCAACAAGTCCCCATCCGATGCCGGGCAGGCCTCCCAATGTCCCAGGTGACATATTTCCTCGTCGCCATCATCATTCTGCTTGCAGCCGAGCCTGCTCGGGCGGCGAAGGATAGTAAGTAAACTTCTTTGAACGAATTTTCAAAGGGTAAAAGCTTTTTGGATGTGGTTTTCCGTGCGTTATTTTATCCAAAGATGTGACCATGACTTTGAATGTAGAAACGGAATATCTTACTTTGTGCTGGTGTTTGAAGAATTCCTTCTGAAACAGGATGATTGGAATCTTTTTGTCGTTTAAAGAGCATTGACAGTTTTTGCTGCTCTTCCCGGCACCTTTACCGTAGCAAATAAACGATTGGAAAAACTATTGCTCATTAGCTAATGGAATTTACCAAACTGTTGAAAAATTATCGCAAATACGGCAATGCATTTTGGAATATATTTAAAGAAAAGGTGTGTAATAACAGGCTCACGAAATGTGCTGCGCCAAGGTAAAATAACACTAAGAAAGGCTAAGTTTACCGCTTATTCGTCCTGCGTGTGGTGATGGTGGGCCGGTACGGCTTCTACACCCCCTGCTCTACACGTATTCCTTATCCCCGCCGCAAGCCAACCGCGATGTGGCTGGCACGTCCTGCGTTCGATTGGAAAGGAAATGCCAAGGATTCCAAGATCCGAGAAAATCCTATAACAACGATCGTTACGAGCATCGGTATTCGCGAAAGCCAGGAATTGTTTGTGATGTGCACTGACAGTGAGATGAGCCTCAGATTTAGACCAACGGAGGTTGCAATAGAGTTATTGTGATCCTTCCATCAATAGCTTGGCTTAGATAACTGCAGTAAGCAATAAATCTATTTCCTGTTATTAAATCATATTATTGAATCGGGCTCGGATTGATTTCAAATAAAAGAACCCGTAGTGGGGGTGAACGACTATTCTTCACTTGAGCAGCCACAGTCTAGCCAACCGTAAGATAGCTATATCTGTCTTAGAAGTGAACACGCGATTGGATTTATTTATTGGTAAACATCTTATGAAGACTTTGTAGACGTGCATTCAAATCGAATTCGTTTCTAGTGAATCCAAATAAAGTAACAATGCCGAAATATCCTTGAGAAAATTGTTAAAAAAGGATTTATTTTCCGTGTGGAACTGTCCCAAATATTAACAATACACTTCTGAACGATCTTAACCTAATAGGTGTTATTGGTAAAATATGTTATGCCTGTTATCAGTAAGGGAAAAGGCTCTTGCTATTATCGCTGGTAAAATTTTATTGGTGTTGCATATTTATGTGCAAATTCTATACGGGTGGCATTTTTATTTCAAATGTGGACGAAGGTGCGGTCAGGACATTATTACACACATTTTACTTGGGTATTCCATGGTGTGTTGAATTCTAGAATCGTGGTTTTACGGGTGGTTGGGTCCAAATTGCATGCATCGTCACAGTTCGTTAATGCTATTAAGAAATTAGAGAGTTAGGTATCACTCGTTAGCAGGCTCTTCTCGATGCTCGCATTTCCATGACATTGAACACGAGAAGACGGCTCACATGCTCGGTTCCATTGTTTCACTTTGGTTTCGGTTTCCGCACTTTTTCTTACATGTCGTCGGCTCTTCTCTACCCCCGCGTCATCGTTTATCTCCATCCAGCACACTTGTTGAAATATTGACAGGCGTCCTATTATTTCCTACGTATATGCAAGAAAATGTTCGCCTGATTTGTTGATCTTGCTCGTGGTATTAAATTCTCCGCTCCAATATTTGCAACGGAATAAAATACAACATGGGTTCCTCTCGTGCGTGTACATAAAAATAATCATTCGTGGACACATTTCTTAATAGAATATTGTTATTCAAATTTCAAAATCTTCGCACACTATGAATTCACCCTCTCAGAAGATAAGATTGGCAATGCCGAAGGCAGTATAACCCCTTAATATCTTCAGTCTATTGTGGGCAATAGGCGAGCCTAGCTATACCATACCTACATGCGAATGCTATAAATTGAAGTGAGACGGAATAGGCTGTAAATCTCGGACTTTTAATGTTTCTAATCACGAATATAGGCATCGAGCATACTCTAATGCACCAAAACGTGGGGTTATTTTAAGTTTTATCAAGATTTACGGCGTGAACTTGGTCTAGTTTCAGGTGCCGACCACGGGGTTGCATGCGCGAACAGGGCCCGCTTATCATGTAGTAGAAAAAATGTGGAGCGTGCTGAGAAAATGGTTTGACTCTTTTCAGAAACCAATTTTGGTGATAAGGAAACTCCAATCTTCGTCATTTGAGACTAATAAAAAAGAGTGTAATCTAACAAATTCTTTTATAAGTATTTCACCTGTCAGTGGCTTTGCCGTGCACTTGGTCGAGCATACAATGGAACGGAAAAGTTCCAGAAATACCGTTTATGTATGAATTAGGGAGCATATTTATGAAAATGGGTATATTTATATTAATAGATTCGTTGATTCGCCGACACAGAATACATAGAAAAACTAACATAGCGCAACGGATCGATATACCCGAAATCAAATTTTTCACTATAATATATTAGTGTGACGTTTTAGAGGAGTAAAATATTTGACCGCGCATGTATTTCAAGAATGTTTGTAATATGTGAATATTTCAAATTTCAAATACCACAGTGCAGCCCCCGTCGAAATAACGTGAAATTTGATGCGGAAAACTGACCAAGCAAATCCCCACGCCAGCTTTTCTAACGTGTAGTCACTTTCAATATATTTTAGAACCCGAAAGAAAATCTGCAAAATTTAGAACAGAATGGTGCCGGCACGTCGTAAAAAATCGCTGACGCAGATAAGAGCGCGGTCGCGCTTTCTTTTCCCTTATGCGTGGGTATTTCAATTTTCGTAACAATGGAAACATGCAAGGATCGAAATACATCGATAATACACTTTATGATTATTCCACAGGGAATTTTGGCGAAAGAATGCATTTCGTCACCCGCATATACAATTTTCCAAGCACCATTTACCCAACACCCTTCGCGTTTTTAGATCGTCTGACACGAAAAGGGAGTTTTCGCCGCAGACATTTCGCTCAAAATGCACAACAGTTGGGTCATCCACACACGACGCATTGATTTAAGCTTCACGTTGGACGGGCGACTGACGTAAACCGTTGATCGTCGTTATATAATCCATGATTGAATACGGTTTCGCCATGGGTTTGTTTGGCTTTTCGCGACGCTCGTAAGATGTGCCGACGTCGACGTCGTCTTCTCAGGCGTCGGCGGTGGCGTCGCTTGCGCTCCAACTATCCCTTCACCTCAGTCAACATCTTGCGACACCGTAAGGCAAACACTGCTATCCGCTGATCCGCGTTCCTCCCGGCGGAATGTCAACATCGGGGGTAGGGGAAAGCCAAGCTTATCTACCAGAGAACATTGAAAGAAGGAAAGTCGAACCATGAATAAACTAGTTGGCATACAATGCTTGGATTTTACTTTAGAGTCTGGATCCTTTTGATCGTACGCTGCTTTCAATTATGGTATACGCACGCCCCGATCCCCGCGCAAGTCTATGTACAAATAAACTTATCAATTGAACTGCAACGTTTGATTGGTTTTCAATCTTGAGGGGGTGTACGCCGATACTACGGTAACATTTCATTTATTAAAACCTAGTCATTTTGGAAAATTACTATTTGCTCACTTTTTGATTAAATTACTGTGAAATATTGAGGCGGTGGGAGTGTATAGTGTGTGGGTAGCGTAGATGATAGATAAGAGGCATACATCTAATTGCTTTTGTGCGTAACTTGGAGGTGCTCGACTCGGCGGAGGGTATCCAATGATGTATGGTTTATTCATGGTGAATTTCTAGTCGGGGGTGTTCCCCTAGTCGTACACGATCTGCCTCTAGATTTTTCACCGTTATTTCGGTATGACATGTTTTTTCTGTGTATATGGTATACCTGTATACAACTAAATAATGTTATCACGATACAATTTCATTAATCAATCTAGAACGGTCTCAGAAGCCAAAGTTATTTCATTTCTTGTTTTTCATTACAGCTTCCTGTTCTCGTAAATTGGCGTACCGATAAATGTAAAAGAACAAGTTTCTTATGTTTTTCTGGAAGCTTCAATAACTTCATATAAATCTCGGTGGTATAAATTGTAAACGCGCTGAGCACTAGCGAAAATATCTGTTTCCTCGAGGTTCGGCTGTAGCAAATCTCGAGTAGAGATAGATGCCTTGCACCAAAATGAGTCGATAGGCCCAAGCATGATCCCAGTTTCCCAGTAGCAAGTTCACAAGCAATAAAACGATGTTAAACAAATATTGATGCTTTATTTTTACATAAATAATTCAAAACGAACAAGGTATACTCGGAACATCTACTTTCTTGAACATATTCTGCTGGATGAACTTTACGTCCTTAGAATTCCGTTGAAATTTAGGAAATTACATTATGCTGCTACGGTGATACTCGTCTATGAAGCTTGCCATGAAATTGAAAATAAACTACCCCTTCCCCCCACGGAAATTACTCTTTACATAATGTATTATGCCTTTCAACTTGGTGTTTCTCCAATTGTGTTGACTTTGCAGAGAAAACCTTTCTGCTACTGAAAAAGCTTCAATTGCCCGAAGCAACATGTCATCGCCATTTCGAGTAAATTGAACTTCAGCGTCAGGAGTCGACCTTATTCTTGAGGGAGTTTCAGACATCTCTAGCGACTTCTCGCTTTCCGAGTGAAAAAAATAAGCGAAAAAAAAACTCCCTAAATCAAACCTTATTGATGTGCCATTTATGTCGAGTTGAGAATTCTAGCCAACGTTTCGTAAGTTATCAATTTGTATCCCGGCCATCGCTGACCGGAGCCCTCAGGTGGTCCTGATTGTTTCTTGGCGACAGGGACACGGATCACCTGGCCCAGTGGGGCATAGGGTTGGTGGGGGGGGGGGGGGGGGGGGGAGGTACGCACGGTGTAACGTGTTACCGTTCATGTCTGCAGGGGCGCACGCGTCAGCCTCCCTTCCAAAGTGGATTCCCGTGTTTTCGCTACGCCCGATTGACATAGGTCAATCTTGTTGCGATAGTCGAGTCACTTAGACTTGCCCCCCGTGGACTTTGGCTGCTGCTGCTGCTGCTGCTGCTGCTGCTGCTGCTGCTGCTGCTGCTGCCGATTGATCTGCAGCCGTTGATCCACTCTTAGTGCAAGCCACGTGTTGGTAATACACTCCCCTGGGAGCAGGGGAAGGGCGGGATATCAAGTGCGTTACACTCTTTCTTGGGAATTGTCCGTCTCACATTCAATTTTCACCAAATTATCTGTGACATTTTTTTTCCTTTCATCTTCTCGAGCTTTTATTGAATTAGGCCTTTTTGTTTATTTTGTTCGGTCCCCTCTGATTTCATGCAAACGAAATTTAAACAGGGCGCACAAATTAAATTAATCTTACTCGGGATGGATATTATAATAGCAAGACATTTTTTTGTTTTAATTGTATTTCAGCGAAAGCGTGCCCTACAGCATTGTTTAAGTTGTATTTTAAATTAGCTGTCGTTTTCTTCGAGAATAATAAAAGCTTTTCAATATTAACAAATATTTCTTCCTGCCTTTCCAAGTCTTGTCATACTTGGAAAGTAAAACTCTTAACATATCTCATTTCCTTTCTGTCTGTTTCTAATTTCTTTATTTCCTTCGCTTTCCATTTTCATAATCCTGGCTCGACGCTGGCCTGGCTTCTCTGTCTCTCTCTTGTCGAAATCAAGACACGCAATTTCCTCTAGGAAAAGTCTTGCGTCAGTTTCCGTCTACTCTCTGCGCCTCTCTCTCTCTCCTGCGTCGCGACGCGTTCCGTTGCCCGGCGTTGCGTGGACGCGAGTCGCGTTACGCGTTACGCACAGCGAACTCGCTACTGTACGCACGCCAAACTATCCTGATTGGAAATCGGATCTTCGATTCGGGAAGTCAGAGGAGTGCGTCCGACCCGATCCGACCTTGCGTGACGTGGACGGGTCTGAGCATCTTACCAAGCGGCCGAAGAATGTCTGCTACAACCCTTCCAAGAACCGAAATGCTAAATAGTTCGTAAACCTTAGTGCTTGTGTTTGCGGTTTTACCAACATTGATTAGCATTTTGGGGTTAAATACCATTAATAGTATAAGGGTTGGGATCTTTATCGTCTCCAATATGTGGACATGACTATGTTTATCCATACGACATTAAAGCTAACATTAAATGTTATTGTATCAAATACATGATAATATCTTTATTAACTTTAAGTGCGTTTCGGTCTTTGACTAATTCTACGACTTACTCCGCTGGAAGTCGAATTGTAGAGGGTGAGATAGTGATCCTTTCCCCGAGCGTATTGCCGGTATCTAACCGATTATTCTCAGCAGGTCGGACATTCATTTTCTAGCGAAGGAGAAACGACAGAGGTGTTAGCTCATGTGCTAGCGGGGGACTTCTTATCCCTGTGTTCGAATTTAGGTCAGAGATGATATCTAATTGCTGGTGCATTATGTTGCACTCAGCTCCCGGTGGTGCAAGAAAATTGCTTCGCAGCTGCAATAAAGTGGGATAGATCCAGTAGCTAATCTATACCCATAATTGATATTGATATTTTGTTCGTGTTTTTTTTCTGGGTAGAAATGCATCGGGTGTTACATTTCTTATTCAAATATTCGATTTAAGAAATATTTAAAGCTTTCAATTTTGAGGAAAATCTCCACTTAGTGCACGAAACGCCCTTTCGTAATTGCCAATTCCAAACTTCTCAAAGAAAAAGAGTATTATTTTTAAAAGGCGACTCATCCAACTTTTCTGACGATCTTCTAAACAACTGAACTAGTTTTGAGTTGAAAATGTTAGCTAAACATTGCATGTTTCCATTAATTTGAATGCATGTTAAGGAAATAATGCAAGAAGTTTGCGTTCTTCGCCATGCCCTCCAACCCACGACGCGGCTTTAGATTGTTAAACTTCCATCGGCACAGCATAGCTGTTCATCGTGTAAGCGAAACAGGAGATAAATATCTGTCGAGTGTTGACACTAAAGCCTATACAGATTCATCCGAAACAGCCGGAAAGCTGGAAGCTGGAAGCCGTGGGGGGAGGCAAGCAACTCTCTCGTGTACGCAGGGAGGAAACGCCATGCAAACATTGTCTTGGCGTCTCCCGCAAAACATTAATAAGCACATTTATACCTGCTTTGCCATTGTAGATGATCTTTGTCTCCAGATAATCCATATAAATATCAACGAATTTTCTTTCTCCAAATAACAGAAACTGAAACAATATCTAAGAAGACAATAAATAGCTCTCGTGTTGAAACGTTATTTGATACAAGCATTTTGTCTTTTCAATTACTTTTGAAAACCATGGTGTGCTGAGGCTTGACAATAATTTGCGTTGACGTGTCTTATTTATTTGCACTGTGCTGAACGAAGAAGCGACGTTCTTGTTAGCTGCTTCTTGTTCCCTTTCTCGAGCATTTCGACCAGAAAAAGCAGAGGTCTTGTTTTTATTTGCTCAATCAATTATTACCGTTCTTCATTTTATCTGGCAACACACCAACGAAAATAGAGGAAAACTTTATCCTCTCTATTTGGAATGTAGCTGTGACATCCTAGGAACTGTTACTCTAATTTGGCCGGTTGTATAAGTGCAATCCGTTCTCTAAGTACAGACACAGAAAATAGGTGACAGGGTGATTATAATGATCTCTCAGTTTACTAGGGAGAAGTTATTTTTACGCACGTTTAATATACTGCATTGTAGCTGTATTTTATTTCTATTATATGGGTGAGCACGAACCCGAATTTGAGAGCAGTAATTCAACAGTGGGTCACGTTGCTGCAGCAAATTGCTGGTACAGCGTGCTGAGAGCTTGCTGAAATACAAGATAGTGTATGCTAGCTGCTGATACACGTTATTCGCAGCTTTGAAAATGTATTTTACCTTTTCAGTGTTTTAGAGAAAGAAAAAAATATTTTAGTAGTGATATTTTCTAAAGTTGAAAACTTTTTAATTATAAAATGTGGTGTAACTCAGTTTGAAGATGAGGGAAATCCATTTAGAAATTTGTTTCAACGAGGACATGAGCTCGGGAATGGTTTTAATTAATTATAATAACATGTTTCCGTTTTCCGTGTTCAATGTACTTAGTTTAGGTTAAATAATGGGGGGTGAAACCGTTGAAACTACTCGAAATATTTGCATATCCGTGCCCGACACAAAACTATGCTCAAATATATGGTAAAAAAATGCGTTTACCTCGATATAAGAAAATAATTTTCGTTAGATTGTAGCACTTAAAAGTGACGTGCCCCTTTTATGGAAAGACTGAATTCAGCGAACAATACCAAAAATTATGGAAACGCAGTGTTTTTTTGTCAACTCAATCAAATACCCTTTGCCACTTCTTGAACAAGCCTCTATTGACACAGCTCTGATCGCAGCACACATGCATTGCCTTCAAACACCACCGACTATTTCTGGCAAACAGTGTATAAAAGCGATTACTTAATGTTCCTGCTCATTACACATGCACTCCCTTGTAGAGCAGGCAGCAGGCGGCAGGCGGCAGGCCGAGGGTGCCTTCGGCGCCCACCCCTGCCTTCCAAAGGGAGGGAATGAGGAATAGTTTACTGTCACCCTTCTCACTACCGTGTGCACATCTGTATCCCATTCTGATCAAACCCCCCCAAGTCGGGCGCGAATGCCGAACTAGCTCGGAAAATTATGTCAACACTTATATTTCACCCGACTTATTTCTTTCTTTGCAAACTTTAAACACTAAAAGAAAAAAGTAGTTCTGGGTGTGCGAGCCAAATTTGATTTCACGCCGAAAGCTTTGTAGTCGATGCCAAGCCGTCCGCTGAGAGCATGTCGGTAAATATGTATCAAGGCACTTGGTATGGAGAAATACAAAAGGACTTTGGCGATATCATACAGTGAAGCAAGCTCAAATCGAGGCCACTGTAACAATTTCCTAACGAATTTATTTTTATTTTCCCGTGGTATCATCGTAGCCAAATGTTGCTGGTAAGCGGCTGCAATCTCCAAGCATACTGTGGGGCAAATGGTGCATTGCTTGAAGACATCTTTAGTGGTTTCCAGCAGTTTCTGTTGAAGTGGGAACAATCGCATGGCTTCGAGTGCGTCGCGGAAACAAATGTATAAGCACAAAATGCACAATACATATTCATGGAAACAAAGTAAACTCGTGGCAATAAACGCCTCTTGAGCGTTCTGAAATTATGTTGACATCTATTCATCATGACGTAAAATGTAAATGCACTTATAAATTAAACCTTTATAACAATTGCAATAATTAATTAAACTGCAATTTTAAGTGAAATTAATTTGCACTAGTAGCCATCAAGGTGATGTAAAGTATTGATTATTCGCGTGCTGAAAAAACTAAATGATATGTGCAATTGTTTTTTTAAGCACATCGGTGATTACAGGGCCGACAGAACGCTAGCCGAGAGGGTGCACATTCGGTGCTTTATAGTTGCAGAGAAAGATCAGTCTGAAGAGGATGAGGGCAGACTTTGCGTACACACTGATAATTATTGTAATTATTAATGTATTCAAAGGTTTCCGCGCGTGCGACGTGTAATTCAGATCTGTGGGAAACCGGGCTTTGTGCCGCCGCCACTTACACAATAGCAATTCAGTTTATGTTTATACCCGCTCTTCTCCGCTCTTCCATTTTCATCATCCCCATTTGCGTTTTACAAAAAACTTATTATCGGGAACGAAATTGCTAGAGGAGATATTTTCTCATTACGCTTGGTTTAGACTTCAATCCTAATAAAGAGCTATCCGATGACACGACAGTTTGTCCCTAGCACAACGTGAATACGCAAAGATAAGAAAGTAATTTGCCCCTGTCACTGTCGAAAACATTTCCATTCGAAAAGAAACGCGAGTCATTGACACCGCTCGCGCGTGTTACACTTTCAAAAACAACACCAGCTAACACCAGCTAATCCGAAAATATGGAGATATGGTATCTTTTAAACATTTCAAATATGGCTATATTATTTTAAGAATTGAAACCGCCAACAAAAAATGGCCCACACAGCCCTTTTGCCTATTACAACCATGTGTCGGCCAAGTTTGTTAGTGGTTCCTAACCTAAAAATACACCTAGACGCGTTCGCATGTTCCGTTCATTAAACGCAACTGATTTGCGAGATGTGGAGCATTTCGGTTCGCGCCAGTTCGGCTTTTCTGTTTCGTCAAGCTGTTGACACAATGCACCCTGAGCCTGAACTGCTTTTACATATGAAGAAGTGCTCGAGACGAGAAGTCGTCGCTGCCAGTTTGGGCCAGAGATTTACAGGGTGTAGACGAGTTTTATGCGAGCTCGTAAAAATGTGTGGGTGTGTGTATGTGTGTGCATCGAGGGAACACATTTTGATACTAACTTTAAGGCACTTACATTTCACCAAAATATCTAATTCTTGATATATAAAAGGCACTCGGTTCGATTCCCGACAGACCGACGTCTTCGCGGGAGCGTAAGCCTACGATATTGAAGTGGATTTTACGAGTCATAAGTTGCAGGCGGAGATATGGTTCATCTCCACAACGCGCCTCGTAGATTGAAAGTCTTCAAAAATAAAAATACCCTGTGAGGGGTCTACATAAATCGTGGGGTGCGAGGTAAGCAATGTACATCAACAGAAAAAAAAATCCGGGGGGCTTTTAGTGAACACCTCTTTACGCTTATTATGCTTTTGAAGGCAATGCTTTCAAGATATTTTTGTGTTTTCTTACATCGTCAAGGGTCTGCAATTGTCTCTGTGGTGTATGTTAACTTTAATTCAAGAATATACAACTAGGCAATAGCTATGGTTTAGACATTGGAAAGTTTTATCGATTTAAAACTGAGGTCTGCTAGTGAAACGCACTTCTTTTACTTTCTGCTTTGTACTGGCATCCAGACCAAAACATAGAATGTGCTGATCAGATACAGCCCCGTTTGATCGCATTTCATTCAGGAAACTAATGGAAGTTTCATCAGCACCTGGTTTCCGTATTTAGTCAATCGGCCACGTCGTTACTATAAAGCAATAATTGTGACATTTAGAGTGAAACCATGTTGCGTCTAATGGAACAGGTAAAGGCAATTTCTGGTAATAAGATAATTGCCATTTGCGAGCAGTTCTGTAGTAGAATTTGTATTGATTCGTTCGTCACTGTCTCTGACTAATCCATTCGGCACACCACGGGGAGACGCGATTTGTTGTTATGTTTCAACAAATGAAAGAGATGTTTTTACTCATTTGTCAGAATCTGTATGCATCAAGCATATAATAAGGATAATTAATCATTAACAGATTGTATATAAAAATGTCACAGTAACATGAAACTGTTTAGATTGATCGCGAAATATGATCCGCGCAATTCTCAGGGAGCATGAACTTTCGCGAGCAAGAAGCCGACAGCATGTCTTGGTAGGTTATAATACCCAATGTCATACCATACCTTAATAATTACTTGTGTCATCAAACCCATCTTCTAACAGAAACAACAACAATAGTAATATAATCAAATTTTGAATTTCACATCCCCCCCCCCCCCCCTTCACCATGGTATTGTCAGCATAGCCAACATAATGAGCAGACAATATAAGATATAGTGCCCAAAGATTTTAAGAGACAATGTATGCATGCTGTCTCCTTGTGCATTTTCTTTCATGACTGCGGCGTTTTCTACTAAACTTTTGACGTCTTAAATAATCACGCACGTTGACAGTTCGTTTGCATTTGGCAAGTCGTAGTTTCTTGTAGCTCATTCCAGTGGAAACAAAGACACGTCTCTCGGCTCCGACACGATTCTACGTTCTATTCATATTAACTCTTAGCTTTGCTAGCGCAGAGGAGCGAAAAGGATGGAAACATTCAAACCACTTGTTCTTGTGTGTGTCGAGATGAAAAATAAAGAAATGTAGAGAAAAATGTGAAAAGCAAAGAAAATTTTCCTTGGAATGCTTTTACTTACACGTGTTCACGTTTTTTTTTAAACATGTGTTTGTTATTTGTAGCATTCTCCCATAAGTAAAATGTAAAGTAGATGTAAACAAAGAGTATTGGTGCGGTGGCAAAAAAATGTGGAATAAAATAGAATTTTGAGCGAAAACTGTAAGAAGTGTTTTCCTTTGAACACAAAACTGCACTCAAAGATGTGTAACAATACTTTCTCGCTGCTACGAAACGTGGGAGAAAAAATCTGACATATCACCTAGACGTTTGAGTGGAGGCGCCGAGTTTGTGTCAAGCTCGAGGAACAGAATATCGAGAACAGGCGCAGTACCTCAATCTGTAGTGAATAGCAAAGTCTCTTCGTAAGCTTTTCTGCACATCGTTCCTTTGACGTTAAGGATGTTGGTCTAATAAGCCTTCCCACATCAAACGCACAACACACATGCATAAATAACGCACTGAAAAAAAATTAATTTCATAGATATTAAAATGTAATATTGAATGTAAAAGATTTTGCTTTCAAGAAATCTGCCAATATCTCCACAATTAAGTTAAACACACACTATATCTAAAGCATCAACAATTCACCGTTGCAGCCGTTACAGGCGTTGCAGTTGTAGGCATTGCACTCACAGTATCAGTAGACTTCTTCGTATTTCCATATCAAGTGTACCATGTCCGATGTCTGGTGCCACCGGATAGGGACCGTACATGCTGATCCTGGCGAGGACCAACTGGTGCCAGTCGGGCTTGTGGACCGCGTACTGACCAACGCCACTCACTCGCGGTCGATTTCCACTGCAGCTGGCGACCAAGCTGGATTATACTACGATCAAACCATTACCATAACGCCTCTGCCATCCTCTGTTCTGTCAGGATTAATCGCAAAGCGGTTGAACATAATTACCTGCGTGTGTATACCGACGCTCTACAAAGAATTTTGTTAGCCTACCATAAAAAAAATACAAATTCGATCAAATGCTTAGCTTTGTATTTTTAAATCCTGTAAAACAACTAACAATGTATCAAAGTTTTATTGAACACGTTATGGGAATTGTTCAAATAACTTTTTTTTTGTGTTGTATATTTTTCTACACAAAATGTATTTTCCGCATGTGGTACTCTTGTTCCTTGGTTCACCGCGCGCCTCTTGGCTAATGTGGCCGTATAAACTTGAAGTAAGTGCATACCGATCCGGCGAGCGTGTTTTGTTTAACCTTTATATCCACCATAAAATGTGACATCCAAGTTAGATAAGTTTATAAACGAAAAGCTTATTGCAAGTAGATTTATTGCGAGTACAGCGCATTATTCCGAGTGAGCTCGCGAATGCAAATGGTTCGGTTGGCGTTGGGTTGGAGGGACCGCCGGAATGGAACCGAACCAGTTGTTTAAAGTTCGACTAACTTTTGTGTTTAGCAGAACGAATAACTTAAAACTAAAATGGTTTATGTCTTTTATTTGTTTCTGGTGCTCAATGGGATCGGAGGATAAATCTTGAAATACGCGCAGAGTGTGGTGGGTGGTATAAACAAGATGGGAAATTTAGCAAAGTGTGAAAAATAAAATCATTATTGTTCAAAAATCCAGCTGCTAAATGTTGGCGAAAATAGAATTTCTTACTTCTCATTTCGTTAAAAGCTTTCGCCTTTCTTCATTATAAAAGAAACTCCATGTTTTCTATTCGATTTCAATTTATCGTCTTGAGCTGCCCCCCGTTTATAAACTCGATCCGTTCTCTAGCAGATATGCTGTTTTTTTTTCGTGCGGTGTGCTCACTCATCAAACGTATTACATCAATTTATCTCACCAAGTTTAGTTCGTCCTGATTCAGGATTGCTTTGGCCTGCCCCATTTTCTTCGATGTCACACATCGAATCCCCCCCCCCCCCCAACCCGCCCCAAAAGTCGACTGAAAACATGCGTACACAGTACACACGCACAAGTTGCGCGTACACATGTGCAGTGATATTTCTAGCACAGAAGTTCATCTTGAAACTTTTCCCGCAAAATTTTCTTAACTGTCGTGGGAAGTGAAGACAGAAGCGGGAAAACACTTTCACCAATTCGAGGAATGCATAGAAGTTGGTACTCACAGTTGGCACGAAAGAGAAAGTAAACATGGCAAACATGATAAGTATCTCTACCTAGATCTTCAAAGATTTACTTTTCAAAGTAATGCTATCGCTGAGTTTCCGCACATCGCCTTGGAGGAAAATCTCTCCGAGTGTTTCTGTTTACCGAAGTACTCGATTTCAAATCCTTGCTTTTCTAGAATAGAAAATAATTAACGTAGTGCCATAGTGCGCGAATTCAGTCCTTTTACCCTTGCTGTTTCATCACATCCCTCCGCCTGCCCAGGGTGGGATTAAAATGCAACGTTTATTCTCATCGGGTATACTTTTTGAATAATCTTTTGTCATAAAAGTTTCGTGCTTGTCTATTTTCGTTCAATCTTATTGTGCATAATAAACCTCTCTCAACTTGAACCGCTGCAGCAGCAGAGTACGCTTGGACGAGTTCAAATCACTGGTTGATTAGAGCAATGTTTCATGCTAGTATTTTTATCGCTCGCTCTATGAAAGTTTTAAGTCGGAGCAAAGAGTTTTATTAATGTCTAGTTTGTCATTTTAGATCATATTTATGAAAATTAAGTATGCACAGTTGGTTTCAAGTTTGAATTACGAATTTAGAGTCTTTATTGAAAGTATAAAAATGGGCACTTCTCTCTCCATATATTATGATCAATCATGGAATAAAAAATAAATACAATACAATACAATATACCTACCCTGAAATTGCTTGAAGTGATAACCAACTTATAGATTTCGTTTCAAATAAAAAATTATTCAAATTAATTAAAATAAAAAATTGCAGAATTGTTCCAGATTGATTTGAATTACTCCTTACAGCACTCGATCGCGACCTCATGTGCCAAATAACAAAACTCCTCCCTCAACGATCTTGTCGACTCAGATCATCGCACGAGGAAACGTAAAGTTACTCAACAGAGATTATGCTTGTTTGAGCAATCGATTATAGCGATAGATCTACCATTTGATTTCCGCCCCATATCTCATGCTTACTAGTTCCAATGTTGAATCATCATTAGAGCGTGCACAGTCATGAGCTGGTTTGATGGCTTGTTGCATTGCAACTCGGGAACCGTCATTGACATAGTTAGGTAGGTACTAAGCTAAGCTGAATTGTACACTGTCGAACACAATATATGTGCGCTAGTTGAGCACACAAGGGTGTCAGATTAAGTGGGACCTACCAACACAACCCCGGTGTAAAGGGAATTATAAATTGTTAGAATGTACGTACCGGGAGTCGAGCACGAATAGCCAAGAGGCGATAACGACTCATAGACTAATTAATTAATTGACGTGGCAATTTGGAGCTTGTACCTATTGTCTGATAAAATCTTGTTAGGGACGTTTTTGTTCGTGACACAGCTGATGCGAAACACTCAAGTCTCGCATAAAATTGCAGCGCGTGGCGTTTTTTTTTTTTTCGAAAGTGAAAAATGTTTTGCGACGTCGTCCTTGTGGGAGGAGAAGGTGTGGAACTTCATTGAAAAGTTGGCCCACTTGTCGCTACGTCGCCGCGCGATGTTATAATTGAATCCTTCCAGTCATGACATTTCGTAGGTCTAAGGTCGCGTACGAAAGGTCGCTAGTCAAATAATAGTTTAATCTAGTTTACATAATCACGAAGCGTTTGGGGATTTGGTGCGACGTGCCGCGAGTCGCGTCCGTCAATTGACTTCGACTACTGTGTGGTCGAGTTCAGTTTTGATTGTTCCGTTTCAATTCCAGTGAATTTTAATGTAATCAAATTTTTCATAGCAACTGGACCTTGTTGTTTTTGTTTTAAGTTCGTTTAATGGCTCTGTTAAGATATTAGATGTTTCCTTTCGAAAATTGTTGTTTTCTTTAAATAAAATCTTAAAATACCGTATACAAAAAACGTTTTCTGGTATTGATTATGATGGAAAAACTCTTGAAAAGATTTTAATGAATTTAAAGTAAAAATCCAGCTTACAAAGCAAAGAACCGTTACTACCGCTCGTAATCCCTAATTATCATAATATTTTGTTTGAGATGCTTTTCTTTTTCAGCGTAGCTTATAAAACTGAGGACCTTTTCCCAAGCTTAGAAACGCAAAGTTATTTCAAACGTTTAAAAACCTGACAACTTTTTCTAGGTTACTTTCAAAATAACAAGCAAGAATTGCTTGGTGTAATACCTACTCCCTCCCAAGGTTCCAATCAAAATACTACCAACCCATCAAGTCTCTGATAAAAGGTAAAAAAGTAAATGGAAAATCCGCTTAACCCATCTCTCCATCTCAAGAGAGCGCAGCATTCGATAACTGGTTGAAGTACTTTTTTTCTCCCCGTGAGAAGACTATTATTGTTAAAAATTTGCAATCACGTTTGAATTTTCGTTTTATGCTGCCATAAATCCAACGCGTCATCGCAGTATGTGACCGAATTTGATAATAACCATCTCTTTATACTAACACTCAAATTCGGATATTCTTTAAAAGTCGCTTACCAAATTTCTTCTCTCTTAGTTCGAACAATATTCTCCCATTTTTTAATTTAGAAGAATGACATTGTGAGTCTATTGACACTTAATGCTGCGCGGCATACTGTCACGGCACTAAAGAAAAAGAAAAAATACCTGTTACTTAGTTTCTCTTGGTCTGAACTCCCTTTCTATTTATTTTCACGGCTCAGATGACGCGGGCCGCGATGATCCCATCTCTCTCGGGTGGTTGCTCCGCTCCCTCTCTGCGCAAAACTTGTGCCCTAGCCTACCTAGGCACAGAAAGGGGAAATAGCCGAAACAAAATTGACAAAGACGCTTTGTCTTTTTTTAATAAAATAACCTGTGAATAAAATTTAGATTTTCCTAAGGTTTTACTGTCAGTGTGCTCGAGATGTTTGACTGTGCGAAATGAGAAAATGACTACGAAACGCGAAGAAATGTCGTGTCATGGGCAAAGCTTGGCATATCACAAAAATAGAAACAAATGTAATGTGTGTGTTTTTGATAACTTCTTGTCCGATAAGCTTGTGTGACTTGTTGGTATTTGTTTTCCCGGAAGTTTTTGGTTGGAGCCGGAAGAAAATTCTGAATTTGTTGTCGCTAAGAAAATATTTTGCATTTTGTAATTTAGGTTTCCTGTATGTTCCTTGCGCCACGGCGCCAGTTTGCAATACATGGAGTTAAGAAATCAGAAATCGGAGATATTATGTGGGTCTTCCCGAATTATAGATAAAAAAACTATTTACCTTTATTTCCACACATATTACGAATTATTTATTGAAAGCACGTACAGTTTTACGCGATTTTTCTGTCAAACAAGTCAGTTACAAACTCAGTATTTTACTCCTGTGGTTTTTACTTGCCTAAGAATATTTTTAGTGGGGTTCAGATTAAAAAGGATTTTTGAAGTATCCGCTGAAGAAAATTAATATTAGCTATTTAATAATAATATGATACTGAAATTAAAATCCTATAGAACGTCGATTTTGTTAAAAATGTTACAAAGGCTAGTGTCATATGCAAAGATTCGTTAAGAAAATATAAAGCACGCCAGTCTGCGTGTTACGAGGGTATACAATTTTTCTCTAATTATACGTTTGAAGCTCAATCGTCTTGTCTATTTTTTTTCATTAACGTCGCTCCGTTCTACTATTGTGCACCTGTTATCCTCGACGTACAAAGCAGGCGATTCTCAGGAATAAAGTTCCGAGTGTGCCACAAAAGCTGAGCCGGTACCAAATATAGCTTTATATCGGGTTTAGCCAGTGGCCCTGTGAGTAATTCCCCAAAGAGACGATGCGGGGCGGTATAAGATAAGGGTAGATGTCCAGAAGGCCAGATGGACAGGTGGGGGGTCACTAGAGACATGAATATTTGATATTTTCCTTTAAAAATACGTACGGGTTGTGACGTATTTCGGTTTTAAAATTACGTAACATGCACAATTTCAAGTAGACGCATGACCCTTAAATATTTTAAGATATACATTTTTTATGTTCTCGCTTTCTCATATACCTACTTGTTGAAAAGGAAACACTTTGAGTAACTTTTTAAGGAATTTTGTTTATGGGACAAGTCGGAAAAAAGGAAACGTGACTGAAAAAAAATTGCCAAATTGTAAAAACTGTCCCACCCCTCTTGTATTTATATCGGGCGATCAGTTACGATCTCTTTTACAAGAATGTATCCATAAAAGTAGGCGTAATGGATGTCGACATGTATACCAGCATCTAGTTCTGTAAACTGCGTTTGATTTCTTTAGGAGCAACAGAGCACATCTGTGCCTGTTCGCAAGAGAAGAGACAGTTCTGGAGTGAAACCGTTTATTTTGTGTGTTTAGCTACCAACACGGCCATTTGAAGTCGCTGTCAACTTCGGTGATCATTGTTGACATGGCACTAGGTGGCCGGCTGTGGTGGAGGCGGAGTAAGGACATGGCACATGCATGGCACAGATCGTAGGGCTTAAGAGTGGAACTGGAATGGCTGGAATAGAAAGGGGCTCACAATGGAGGGCCAGCTTGCTGTACGTGACAGGAGGTAACTAAGCGTACCAACCCCCCGGTGGCGAACAACCGGATATGTCCGTTGAAAATGTCTCCTGGTCACCAAGTGAAAGTCCAACGCTCACGGCGGCTGACACGGCCAATATCAACATTCTTCGAAGAGACTGATCAACAATTCCAAGTGCTTCTGATGTAAGTGTGTGGGAAGACACGAGTTGATGGCTGTTCTTGATAGAACATTCCTAGGCTATGTGCTCCTTGAAACGCGAATCATTTTAATTATCCAATCTCGTAGCTGGAAAGCCGTTTCCATTAGCGTTGTCTTCATTGTTGCCCGTAGAATTTATTCTGTTCGCGAGATCGTGGCGAAGATAGCGATGCTCTTACCAGCAGATCTCTTGTTTTCTTTTTATAAAAGAATCGCACAAAAAAAAAGGAATCTGATATATTATATTCTTTGGCATGGCTTTCGGTATATATAGGTGTAGGTATGTTGCAACGGTCCCTTGACGATTCGGTCACGCAGTGTCATCTCTAAGAATACATCGTCTCGTGAAAATAAGGCAGGTATTTCACCACCACAGGGGTGGAAGCATGTAATACTCCGATGGATAATATTCGAGTCTCTGTCGACGCAAACAGGAAGAATCTTAAATTCCATCGGCCTCGCCCAGACCCTGTGATAAGATGTATTCATAAAGGCACCCAGGCATCTTAAGTGTGTATCTAGTGTTAGCATGGGCCGATGGATACCCTGCTACTTTGCGATGGGTGGTGCGTTCGACGTTTCCACCAGCATCACACGTAGTAATGGAATACATGCCCCGTAGCTAGCTGAGCAAGACTAGCATATACCTATATCCTACTAGCTTTCAAATCTTTGCGCTTACCTTGATGGTGTACGTCAGGACTTTCAGAAACGTCGTGCGAGTTTTTAAATCTCTTTTCGAGGCTGATTTTTGTATTTTATATTTCACTCTTCAGCGGATCTCTATTCCCTGCTTGACTTCCTCGCAGCTAGCTCGCTACCATGAGGCGGCTGTAAAAAAAAAATAGTTTCGATTTGTGACTTGTTGACTGAAATCATGTATCCTTTGCTCGTGATGGCTCAACGTAGTAGGGCACACTCATTATGCTGCGAAAGCAATATCAGGAGTGCACTTGGAAATCGCGGTGCGTTCAAGTTATACTTGTTTTGCGAGCTTCAAACGTGAATTCAGATTTCACTTGCTCTTCAAATAAATTGTATCATATTTTAGACTCATAGGTGATCGAGAAGAAAACCTTTTTAAACTCCAAATCACATCTTTTCTGCGCGTGTTGTCGCAACAACGAATTAACTATTCCCCTTTTCTGTTTATGCGAGGGGGAAAGGTTTTTCTGTCTAAAGATTTGTGTAAAACTGCGAATTCAATTATAGTCCCACCCACAAGGTTCCGCCCACGAAATGTTCTCTCCGACATTTTTGCATGTATCGGAATTTAAAAAACAAACTCCCACTGCAGAAATAGCCTGACACGTAATATGTTCCTCTCGTCTAACGGAACTCCTTATAGTTGCATACATTTGAATGCATCCTTTTTAGCTCATGAATTGTAATGGGAAATATCCAATCTCTCACAGAAAACGTGACGCAACTCCCGTGGACAAACCAAACATTATATGGGAAATAAGTTTCTTTAATTAAAATAATGGAGGTACTGAGATGCTGGGCAGACCAACACCAGTTGTTTTCTTTGCCAGCCGTCCTAGATAAACCGTCGGGACGACTTTATCAGGTCGTCTCTTCTTGAACCCAGCCGTCTCCTACACAGACACCTTCGTATGTACTTCGTAAGGCTAACAGCAAGTCTTTTGATGTGGCTGGTCCCGACTGTTGCAAGTAGGCAGCGACACGGGCAAAGGGCAGCAGGGAGAGAGAGGCACTGAGTGGTAATGGAATCACGTAGTTGTGTGCGGAGATTGCAATAACAGGCGGCAGCAGACGACGACATTCCCACAGCAAACAGTGAACCGGCGTAGCTACGCCGGGCCGAGGAGGCGACGTTGCTGTCGCGTTGCTTCGCACGGGCCAACTCCCAGGACGACCCCCACCTCCTCACCCCACCTCCAATGACGCCACGCCCGACACGCTAAGAAAAGTCCTCGGCTTGGGCTCGATGGTAACTACTCCCAGACTCAACATTTGCCAGGCTACACGGACGCAAGATACCTTCACGTCCATGCCACCGGGAAATCTCTTGTCAACCATACTCGTTTCCTCGTATGTTATTATTTAAGCCGAGATTTTTTTATATTTTTTTCTCTCATCTACGTAAAACGGAGTGAGTCTAAAGAAAAGAAATATCCCAAGTGTCTCAGACGTTGTCTGACAAAATTGGATTCGCCGGAAGGAAATTCTTAGCGTGGAAATATGTGCGAAAGATGGCTCCCGTAGCTTCCCGTAGCATTCTACCTTCCGCATTCAGCAGCTTGTTGCTTGATAGTGATCCTCACTATTGGCAACAGTACCTTTTAAATTGAATGAAACTAGCTTTTGTAAATATCTGATCCGCTCGGGAAGTCTGGATCCCCTCTCGTTCCTCCTTTATATAATACACTTTTATTTCCTCCGTCTCTTTTCTCTCGCGATGCGATTCGGATTTTGTAGACATGGAAACGCTCTCAGGCCTGGAATGAGCTTCGGCGCCCTTAGCCCAGTTTCAATAGAAGATTAAAAAAACGTCACGTGAATTGAATTCGCGAAAAGTGGATCAACTTGATCACAAATTATGAGTTCCACTTTGTGAACACATCAATAAAAAAAACTCTGCTATTTTTAAAAGGAACACTTTTATCGCACAAAAAAATCCCGTATTAATAATAGATTCGGCACAACGCTCACGGTAAGAGCAATGAATGAAAAGTAATTTGAGTAGGGTTTTATACACATACACGCCATGACTAAAACCACAGCATTAGCGTGCGTCCGCGTTCAACCCCCGAAGAGTCCACGTTCTGTTTTGCTGCATCAGGGAGGTGTTTCGCCAGCACCCAGCGATATCTGCTTATGATTTACACAGTTTAAATGCAATAAACTTAGCTCCCATCGCCGCCCTTGGTTGCCACGCCGAGGCCTCAGCCTCTCACACCCCACGAACATCACCATATTTCTCAGCTAGTCGCTCCAGCCTCCCGAATGACCCCGACGTCGCAAGGCCCTCTGCCAGGGACGCAGCGCCGCGACGCTGGCAGCCGGCCAACGGCGCTCCCCGTGCACCGCTATTGTGTGCAGAGCTTTGGATTGCATTAGCCAGCTCGCGACGGCGGCGTCGGTCGTAGCTCAAAATGCTGCGAGACGACGCACGTCCAAAACACTCGGGCAAGTGCGCGATGGTCGACGTCGAAATGGATACGTTCCCAAGTGGGTTAGTGGCGACGCCGTGAATGATTTTTATTTCCCGAAGAAAACAAGATAAAAAGATGTCATACTGTTTTATTAGTGGAATATAATTTGTAAATCTTTGCGGGCTGGGATCGAGATCGTGCGTGAGGATATAAAAAAACTGTTTTATATTAAGTTTTCCTTGCGAACATACATATTTTTTTATTTTTTGCAATAAAATATTGTTTTACGTATTCACTCAACCATTTCCATGGGCTTCCTGTCCTCGGTGTCCACTGTCATGGCATTTCATATAATATTTTCTTTGCACGCATCAACATCTATCATCCATATCGCCTAATAACTGTAATTTTGACATTCACCGTAATTTACGTCTATGCCAAATTTCGCAGTAATTTTCCAAATAAAAAATACATTAACATAGTCTGAATATAATGAAATCGTGTACAATTTTATATTTTTCATAGACGAAACTATTTGAAGATGTCCTAATCCATGCACATTACTGTTAAGTTCACGCGGTCACATTTATCTTGGATTTTTCTAAAATTGTCAATTGCAAAATGAAGTAACCTATCGAAATGTAGTGCGATCGGAGTAATCCAAGCAAACCGTGGTGCCGGTGTTCATGCCTCATTCCCGGTTATTGCTTCGTATCCAGGGAGTGCAATCAAATCGCGAGAAACGTGCAAAGAACACGTTTCACAAGCAAGTTAATGACGCTATTCCGGTACCCGTAGTCGTTCCATGCTAGAGAAACAATCCAAGGAACGTGTGTCATGTTCCTGCTTTCTAATAGACTCGCGGAACGAAATCAAATTCGCCCACTTTCTCAGATTTCATTACCGTAAGCCATGTATGTAGTCACGAACGATGTATGTAATATTCTTTCTAACGGGTTTTAGGTTCCAGGATTCTGCCCTTCTATGCTTGCAGCCCTGTGAACAGCATTGCCATTTTAACTGAATCATATTTTGCGCTCAATTCTCTGTTAAAATTAAATATGTTTGCAAAAAAAATAAGTTAATAAGTTTAAAGTTTTCCTTTACGTTGGTTATCAACTGAATCGCTTTTAAAGCTTGGTGGAGGACACACAGTAGTGTCATCAACGTAATTACAGCGATTGATCATTTTATATTCATCAAAGGAATTCTCAATTCAAAGCCCATTAATTTAATAATTTATCGTCGCTGAATTCATACCGTGTAGTGTAATTTTAAATCTGCCTCGATTTAGATATAGCGTGTCTATTGTGAAAAAAAACTTCGCTTGGTGGGTTTTAAAAAAATTGGACTGGCGCCAACACGGCACCTCCACCAGCATAGTTGTTAGTCTTGATTTTTGGTTTTTTCCTTCGAGCAATACGATTTTGTGTTTCTTTATCCAGCATTCACAAAAAAATATAATATTCTTAGTTGTGGATAAATCAAAAGAGTAAAATTTTCTCACAAAAATCTTCTAATCAAAGCCTCCCATTTCCCATCTGTTCATATTCTTCACGTCAAAAGAAAAACTAAGATAATGTCAACAACCGTCTCTAAAATATCATATTTATAACACCGATCTCGAATCGAATATTCTTGCCGGGGTTTTGGTTTCCGTCGAGGCTTAGCTAATCTTTCGCCGACAACGACGGCCTAGCCATGGAAATGCCGCAGATGCTAAAAGACAGAGCCGAAGGAAGGAGGCTGCTTGAAGACGATTTCTATCCCAAGTCACGCTCTCGATGCCACATCCCTTCTACTTCTCATCTTCCTTTATGATGGTACAATCTGTTCGGAGATGCTGTGAACCGTTTTAATGCTCCTTTTTATCATCTTTATACCCCTATTATACAGTATCTCATCATGTTTAAATCTATTACCTATTCATATTAGGCAGCTCGCCTGACTATTCATTTCTTGATCCCTCTTTCAAGTAAGAAGTTCAATTATTATTCTCCAACACTATTACTTCGTCTCCTTTTCAATACATTCTTTTGTTCGGTTTATTGTTCATTTCTTCGCTCTTTCTCTTCTCTCGCTATAGACTTTCACACTGGCAACTCTTTAAGTTCTCTTCCTCAACCTTGTTTCTCTTACATTCTTCTTTTAGCGACGTTGGTATCATGACTATTTAATCCCGCCTAATACTTTGCACCATCTAGTCAAGATACAATGATCTACTGATAGCGCCCTGCTACCTCCTCCTTTAAGCCTACTCATCCAACGAACGAGGAAAAGCCCTCGAGGAACATTTCAAAGAACGTTTTGTTCTAATAATTTACCAAATAAACGGGTGGGACTGAGGGAGAGGCTGACTGTTATGAGATGTGTAATCTATTGGTTTAGCCTCCGCCGTCGTGCGCCTAACTAAACACAGGAGCGAACGCGAAAGAAATATGCCATTTCCAATGCTCCTCTCGTTTCCATTATTTTCCTAGTCGCCCAGAGACTTTGGCATTTTATCATTTCAAAGAGAGGGACATTGAAACAGAAGAATATTTCTTTCACGTTCATACCGAATCTCATAGAGCTAGAAATTTTAAAATTTTTCTTTCAGTAAACACATTTTCAGTAACGATTTTCCTCGTGTATCTCTCCAAACATTTTCGCACAATCTTCCGATATAATATTTGCGTGAAGGCAGTAACACAGCGGAACATGGTCTAGAGTTAATGTCTACCATGTTTTGACATAATAGCCCAAAGTTTTCCAAGCACCACCCTTTGGCTGGAAAGGGTTCGGCCAGAAGAAGTAATTATTACTTTGAATCTTTGTTCGTTACGAGTTTTGGGAAAAGTTCTGCAGCCACGCACCCTGATGAGTGGCCATCTTGTGTGAACAACGACGTCGACGCCGACGACGCCGACGACGCCGACGACGACGACAGTGGACGCCGCACCGGGTGTCGGTTATGGACTCGCCATTGGACACGCTTTGCTTTTCCAGACAGGGGCGCCCTCACGTCGCGTGTTGAAGAGGGTGCGTGCGATGGCCGAGCCCTCCAATTTTCACGGTCGGACACGTCACGACGCACTCAATCATGCGCGCAATAAACGGAATCAAAACATCATTTAATAACGCGCCAAGCGTCTAGTGCGAAACGTATGCACGGGGAACGTAAATTTATATTTTGCACGCTGCAACGAGTTTAGTTCTCATATTTTATAGGCTGGCTGGATGATTGAATTAGTTTCACTTTTGTCGGCTGCGTTGGCGAATGGGGTTCGTTTATAGCTGTAAGGATTTTACTAATCGGCATTATTCATTTTATGTAGAGTGTTGAGGCACCTCTTAATATCAGTACAGAGGGCTTAAGGGGATATATGGTGTTGTAATAAACCACGAGGAAACTCATTCGGGGCTCAAGGAAGAGTACAAAGCGATGTGTTGCAGTTGTGACGAAAAGCTGTGCTTAATCTATGAAGAGAATCAAACTAACACCAGCTGAGTTTGATCGAACTGAAATATTGAAGCAATATTTTTCTGCTAGAGAAGTGTTCAGTAAATAGTTTTCATTTAGTTACTGGAATTGATGAATAAACAAAATGCTTGACTGCTTTCTGTGGCGAAGTCGTTCTTTTAGCGAGCTTATCAAAATATTATATATATTTTTTTTTTTATCGAAATATAATAATTTTTACGTTTGCCAATAACTTTTAATTAATTTCCTGTTATATGTTTATTCATTCCAAAGCATTCAAATAAAAGTTTCCAATTTTAATACGTTGTCGTACTCTCCTCGAAAATAACTTGCATGGGAGACCATCATACACATGACCAGTTCTGTTCGGGAGAAAGGTTTGAGGGATGAAAGTTAGTACAGCAACTACATTCGCCTTGCTTATCAACCTCTCGACAGCATGGATGTGTGGAGGAATCCTGCTGTTCGCGTTGTACTGTCCTTCGGAAGGGACGTTAAGCCGGTGGTCCCCTTGGTGCTCTTCGACAGGAGTAGGCTACGTGACGGCACCGGGTTTCCCCTCCTCCCTTCTATGCTAGGTTAGGTTCTTTATCATCATCATAATCATCCACTCATTCAACGACGCCATTAGACCAGTGCCGCAGGGCCAGATGTCAAAACAGTGCGTCGTTAAACACCAATAATCAATTAATAAAAAAATTGCTATTTATCATTATTTATTTTTCCCCAATTATAATGTTTGTCAAAACGGATCTTTTATGTTCTAATTAGCGAATCACATAATGCCCTCACTTTTAGTATTTCTCTTCTGTCTTCTTCTTACGATTGAAAAAAAAACTCTTCCCTACTTAGAACACTCCCCTCCACCTTCATCAACTCCTTCCATTTCGTCGAAACGAGCACGTGATTTGTACCTGAGAAAGTTGAGAAATAATTAATGCTTGGACAAAACTGTGATTTTTAATGACTTTACGGGCAATGTATACAAGGTACCAAGCACCTACACCCATTAACGCACACTCACAAAGCGATATTTCGCATTGAATTTTAAATTCTATGATTAAATTCGGCGCTAACTAATTAGCACTCTAAACATTTCAATTGCATTCGCTTCTCTATAAAATATTTTGTATTAAAATTAATACAAACACTGGGGTTTTTTTTTTTTTAAACCGAATACTGATTTTAATGAAACGGTGTTACCAAATTATGTAGCCTCTATGCTATACAACTAAAAAAAAATGTGACTCATTTAAAAATAATTTGCCTCTTTTTGAACGCAATAAAACAGCGAAATTAAATCGATCACAAGCCAAGAAACACCAAGTTGTTACAGTTTTGATGTGCCCCCATAAAATCTAATAAATAATATTTGACATAAGCTTCCATCGCAGCCTTCACTATTAATCAGTTATAACACAGCCCTGGGAGCTACCAAGCATTGTAGAGCGCTCAGAATGTGGATAATTTTCCTGGATTCCCTAGCGTATCCAGATAGTTTAATCTCTGGTTGCTACCGTCGCTATCACCTAGCTCCATCCACTCTTGAGGTTATGTTGACATTATTCACTTTGCAGCTCGCGAGCTGCATGTGTTTTCCACCAAGACGTCTTGAGTTAAAGCCCGCTTGATTACATTCCATGCACGACAGTGCGTTCGTTTAATTAAGAAGACACCCATTATTAATATCCTTCGTCGCTTTAATGCTTAATAATTTAATTGTGCTAGTGCAACGCTACGTCGAAGGTAAACCAGCTTGGTTGGTGCGCTGTGCGATATTTCAAAATTTGTTTGGATTTTTTTTTTGTACATTGTCTATAAATCTAGACTTTGTTTTAACTAGCTGTATGAACGGACTGCGTAATATTATATATCTGACCCTCAAAAAAACATCACTCGCTGAATGTGTTTTTGTGTTTTGTAAAGCAACTAAATAGCTAGGTATACTCTGCTACACAAGCCTACTAAAATAGAGTTCCCGTTCCTCCAGTCGACAAGTAGAATCAATGGTGCAAAAACCGCGTCGTTCCTCACTGAAGCCTTTCCTGACTGAACCACCATTGCCCCACGCACAACCTCTGCAACGTTATTATTTAAGATTATTTAATTGACCCAACAATGTCCCCTACCGGCCCTCGTGAGAGATACTTTATACCTATGACATTACATACCTACTGTGGTGCGTCCTTTTGTTTCACATTTTACCTAGTCTCGTTTAGGCTGTACTTTAATTCCCTGCAGTCACTACCCCTCTCATAATTACACACCTGAATAACGGTAAAGCCACCTTCATTAGATATTCCCCAAGGGCCTCCGTGGGCGTAGATATACACTGCGCGTCGCGATCTGCGTTCGGTCGGCCATGGTTATTGTGTACACCGCGTGTAATTCAAGGCATTATTCAGTTGGTTTGCATTGCTGAATGCAATGTCCGTGTACGGATTTCAGAGCCCTAATACAGTAATGCATGATATAAGTAGGGTATGAATGACAAAATTGGTGCACTGGGATACTATTCAGAATGTTGGAGAGCTTTTGTTCGTTTTATGGTTCACAGCGAGTATAAATAACACAAGGAGGTCAAACTTGAAGTTAACACGTAGGGTTATGAGTTTTTGCTGTGAAAAGTTGGGTTACGGGACGTGTTATTTGTGGGGAAAAAAAATATTTTTGGAAAAATAGAGTAGTGTAAAAAAGGAATAGGGGATTCATCTAGGTGTGAATGACTGCTGGTCCCGATAGATATAAGCTAAATTAAAAATATATGAAAGTTTCTAAACTTGTTACGGAAAACTGATTATTCTGGAAAATATGAATATGAATCGGGAAACTTTCTAAAAAAAAGACGCAAACTAGGGTCCGTGTTATGCACACCTGACCGCACATTCGTCATTACAAAGAATTTCCATTGTAAATGTAAACAAGAATTGGAATTTATTCAGAGGATCCGTTCGTTAATCCCTGAGAAAAGTTTGTCTGCATTTTCTTCAATATCAACTAATCGATTTAGTTTTTTTTTTTTACATACTCTGCCTCCACATTTAGGTTAAGCGATATTTAAATCGCGTATTTAACCAAAGTTCTTTTCCGTCGTCTGCCTCTGAACCCCCCCGACATACCATAATCCGGCGCCGAGGGGTTTAGCCGGGGTTCCCATTGCTTTTCCATGCCATCGAATAGTAATTTGGCTTCAACGTGTCTTTTACCGCACCGGACTCTAACCATAGTGAACCGAGCGAAATCTTATATTATTTTCTGCTTGAAAATCCGTTGCCTTAAAAACATATATTTTTATTCGAGAAAGAAAAGTCTCGCAGTTTTATGTTGTGTTCGTGCCACCCCGAAGTTGCCCTTTTTTGGTGCGCGCAGGCCTGCATGGCAGCAGCCCATTCTTTTGCCCGCTCCCTTTTGTGCGAAACTCTTTCGCGACGAAAATTTGATTTCGGTCGCAAGTCACCCATCCACTGTTCTACGATAAATGCAATTTCGTATGAACCTGGATTCCAAAGGAGAAAGAAATGTAGGAATAATACTTTGAAAGAGTAAGTAAGATGAACAACGGTGCAAGAATGCGAGAAAGTATAAAACTGCAGAATGGTAGGAAAATGGAAGAAATGGGAATGAAATATGTGAATAGATTGACGCAATATGTATAGATAGAAGAAGATGTGAGTTTGGAAACGAGAAAGTGGGACAATATGCCACACAAGATGAAATAGGTGGAAGAATCAGGAATGTTTGATATATATATATTTATATATATATATGTGTGTATTTGTGTGTGTGTGTGTATAGAGAATTCGATGCATCGCAAGGCTACTCTCTCCTCCAGCTCCCAGCAAAGCGATTCAAGCAAATTCTATTCTATTTTGCTCGCTGAAATATCGTGGTCCTGTTGGTGAACCCCACAAACTAAAATGGAAATATGTATTCAGCATTCGCAACACGTTTTTATGGCGCTCTGTAATAGCGCCATGCAATAATAACAGCTTCCTCCGAGGCCACTAGCCATGCCCCATCACGTTGCCGAATCGATAAGCTTGATTGGACCTAAATACCTAATTCTCTCATTAGCATAGCTAATTGATATCACATGCAATATGGTGGAGATATTGCCAAAACTCATGCAAGAAAACTTCATGCAACCCCCATTTTACCACCGGCTACTTCAGCGGATATTGCTAACAACAAGAGACTTTCTCTAGTATTGTACCTGGAAGAAAACACCTTGTTTTTGCTCGCAGCACATCTGTTCCACCCCGTTTAAAGCTACGAAACACCACCGAGATATTTTGCAAAACCACCCCACCTCCCTACCCCCTTGGCTTCCCACCATTTCCCCATGAAGCTGCATTGAACCAGCTACAGCTATATAAAGTAACAGCATACGCCACACCCCCATCCAACACACACACTATTTTGCCCTCTAAGCAGAGCAAAGTACCATAACCACCCCTAAAAGATTCCCATTCTCCTCTGTTCGATCTCCGCAGAATCGCTAATGTACCCCATAACTCGCGGTAGCGGGGTGGAGGCGTCCGGGAAGGTGTACAGCAGGGTGCTGTTGGCTTGGATGGGATGGGAGGAGACGGATTCCGTTGAGATTCAATTCCAACCCTCACTAAGTAAAACCAATTTGTGTGGCAAGGACAAGTTTGTTACCGGCCTGGGGTGGGGGGCGACTCTGTCCACGGCCGGTAGATATACCTAGCTGATATATTGATTAAATAAAGGTTGATGCATTAGTTGCGATAAGACGAATTAGAATTATTGGCTTTCCGTATCGGACGTTCGGCCGTACCTGCAAGGATTACGCATTGAACGGTTTATTGGGGACCGTTTGAACTTTGCATCGTAGGTTACTTTTTCCCGATCATTTTGCAGTAATTAAATACTATTGTAGATATATCAGGTTTTATCCCTGGCTAGAAATGGCGTTACACCGTTAGTTCAGCATCGTACGATATTCCATTTGGCATTGACCAAGTAGTTTCAAAAAGCGATTTCGTTCGAGTTACCAAAGTTTTATGTCAATATCCGTTTTTTTTTCGCGTTGTCCAAATGAAAATCGCCACTGGCGTTTATTACCAACTGGACCAAAACAAGAAATTTTGTACAAAATTCAATTTCGTTAATTGCGTTTGGCAGAACTTGTACATATTTTATGCGAAGTTCACGTGACCCGGCGCTAGCACACGACAGCTTCGCTGCAATATGCGCGACTGAACAAGATTAGTTTTAAAACTCGTTAATTAGGCACACCTATGTGGCTTTCATACGGCTGCAGGGTTAGCATCAAAAGGACTCGTGACAAATTGTACGCGCCAAACTTTGATCGGTCCCAAGCTACAATATTGTGGTCGCTTGAAGGTTCCTCTCCCATATCGCGCCATTCTCCAATATATATATACACCCTTCAAATAATTGTATTCCAAGAAACGATATGTACCTACCAACCCAACAACGAATTCAATATTTTTATATGAAAGCTCAATTCAATGTTTTATTTTATATCTGCTCCAATGCCTATTGCATAGTAATGTTCCGTATTGGTTTTTATTTCACTATCCGAAATGTTTTCAGATACCATTGGCATTGGCAGCATGAATTTCAAACACATGAACGACTTGCTTTCAAATAGAGCTAGTACATACTACACAGTACGCGTTATAAATTCACGAATCATAATAATTCTATCCATTAACACACATATTACTGAGGCGTGATTAATTGTTTGCACTCGTTGCATGCAAATTGGAGATCCTCGCTCATGCTGCGAGAGCACTGGTCCCGAAAACTCATCGCTACCGGAAATTTGGGAAAATATGGCGCGACCAGGAATCATAATTTATGTTAAAAAAAAAAAAGAGAAAAATACCTGTCAGAAAATTGGAATGATTTACGCTGTGCGTCGGGATTATTTTTGCACACATCACGTTCTGAAGTTACTATACGTATACCTAATGCATTAATGCATGAGTGTCTGATTCTTTTTCCCACCGCAGAATATTTCCTCTCCGCTACAGAGTTGCAAAGATTATTGTTTTTAGCTATCTCTTTTGAACCCGTCCAAAACTCTTTTGTCTTCAATGTGCACGAATTGGAAAATAATTTACACCATTTCTGCTGCTACTGTGAAACTTCTTCGTCTCGCTGTTACTCCAGTTTCCGCGTAGGCCTTCATTAACGTCAAACCCACCCTTCGCCCCTCCAAACCCCAGCCCAATCCACCCGGTACACACCCCCATGCACCCCCGCGTCCCGAGCGTCATTGGTAATGGCAAGACTCCGATCATTAATTACTGTTAAATTCCCATTGCTCTCGCTTAACAATACATTTTTTTGCATAACAAGTAACAATAACATTCGTCGTGATCGCATACCACGTTTCATCTCCGCCAGGGCACAAAGCGCAGCGCACCCTTACCTCGACTTGGTAAAGATCCAGGACACAGGACACAGGAGTAACGTGCAATCTGCGAGTCACAGTAGACACTTAATTTTTCCCTTCTCAGCGCGTTATTCATTGTTTCTGTTTTACCGATAATTCATTCAACATTTTTAGGCAGCTTGATGTCTTTTTCGCGTGTTATTAATATTCCATGTTTATATAGTAAAGGGTGCCTCCACCAAAACACAAGTTTTACCTTAGAGAAGGGAATGGGTTTTACTTAAGACAAGGAAAGCGGTCAAAAGCGGTCAAATTCCGGCACACAAAACAAACTTGAAGCAAACAACAACCCCATTTGCAGTGGAGTATGCAAGTTGGTGGAATTTCAGAAAATGGCTGTTATATTTCGACGTGTACGCAGATGCTTATGCATATGTCATCGTGTCCAGCCGCTGTTAGCAACGAGGTAGGAGAGTGTCACGGTGCGTACAGTGTTGCGTATGCGTGCGTGTCGCTTTAGATGCGTAGCAATTAGCAATTTGACTGCTATTGTTCCCGCGCTGGTGGGCGCACACTCTTGTTTTTGTGACGTCCGCAATGTCATTGATGATAAACGATGCGCTGAACAGAGACGAGTTGCCTACGTTTTGGCAGTTGAGGCGAACGCCAGACGCGCCGGCAACGAATCTGCCCCCCCCCCCCCCTCCCCTCCCCTCTGCCACCCTGTATTTTTTGTTGTCACCCGCACACGCAACAACGCAGAGTACACGCCGTTTATCGCGCTCGGATTTGACCCCGGACAATATATCGTGAACCACTCTCGGCAGTCGCAAAGATTTTCCTTCGGGTGCCATATAGTTTCTGTCCCGTTTCCATGTAAAACTGCGAGGTCATTTTTATATCCTTATATACAGTATTTCTTCTTGGAAAATTTCGTGTAGTTTTTATTAGGTTTGCACGTTCTTTTTATATTCTCATCTCCCATCTTTACTTTATACGTTCCGTTCTATTTAATCCTTTCTCTCTTTCTCTCTCTCTCTCTTTTGGGTACATTTTCTATGCTACCCCATCTCTTTCTCTGGCGTTGTTTTGAGAAACCCACGTGGAATTTCCCTTAAGCTCCACGGCAATTCTCGTCTAAATTCCGTCGTCTCTCCATGCCCGTTAAAGCCTTGCGCTGTTGTGTGCGTCCATTGCACACCGGCCATACACGTCGCTTCTTGCAGAGCTGCCACCCGACACAAGCGGCATTCATTAATTGTTCGCCATTCGCCGCCTGCAAAAAGCGTCGAGCAACCAGACGGGATTGGACTCTACCACAGTCGCAGTGTTTGACTAGAACCGTGTCCTAGTTGCTATTGCTCGTGGGACACCCGAAGCTCAGCTGCGTTCATTTAAATCAGATTTTGTTGGCAAAATTGCGCGCAATAACGCTGTTGTTCGTGCTGGTCGCTTGGATCTTCGTCGCGCTGCGCTCGACAGGACGACGGCTCGCACTAAAACCGACATAAAGCTGGCAAGGTGGGAGAGATTAAAAATAAGCGACGTGAAAATGTTACCTCATTTGTTACACTTTCCGAAGCTTGGTTCGAGGAAAATGCAGAGATTTCTGGCCTTTATTGCCTTTCTTAGTGTTAGCTTTACATGTAATCATTTGGTTTGTTTTGTTTGTATTTGAATGCAGTTATTTTTTAACTTATTTCATCTCATGTGTGCCTTAGCCAAAAACAAGTCGACAATTTTAACTTAAATTTGAATAAGCGACCGTTTCATGTTAACGGTCTTTGGTGAAACTAGCGCTTGTCAGCATGGCGCTTCCTGGAAGCAGTGCGCCGTGAAGGCCTGAAGTTAGCTTCAATAGATGATGGAGATGCCAAAGTTGCCTGCTCGACTCTCTGCGCTGGCGGGCCGGGCTGCTCGCGCGATCCACAACAACTTAGCTGCAATGCAGATGTCGGAGGCCGAACCCAATAATAATAACATCCCCTGTTGCCGTTATCTGTTCGCGAAATTAATCGAAACGTTGGGACAAAGAAAACTTGGGCCTTTAATGAGCGAGTGCTGATTGAGTGCATGTGAAGTTAGCTGCCAACTAGGTATAATTGAAAATGAGGAACTCCTAACACTGGCAGACAATTCCACAACTTTGTTGGCATTTTTTACTGTTCTTTGCTCAACAACAAAACAAAGTTTTCAGTTTTGAGTTTTGACTCTTCTCTTTCTTGGCATAGAAACTAGTGCTGACGAACATTTCACAAACTTTCTTTTCTGCATAATGCAATGTTAATATTCTGTATGAAAAACTTGTTCATCGACATACTTTCCGTAACGCTTTCTTGAATGTATTCAGTGCCATAAAGTCGAGAGAAGTATTTGGGTGTACGTTTCAAAAAGTGCATCATGGCTTACTTAAGACTGTAGAAACTAAATTGAAAATAACGCTTAAAACATTTAAGTGTATTGACAGAAATCAGAGAAAAACAAAATCATAGGAGCTTCAAAATCACAACAGCGAAATTCACAATGCGTGCATATTCCATGAACTGTACACAATACCTAGACAATCTCTCGAAATCGTCCCTTTGTCCCCGGAAATATCCCCATCCTTTGGTGAACAGATTAGACCTTAAATAACTAAACAAGTAAATTTGTTTGCTTGCGTGCTTAGGCCTAATGTGTGTTTTTGATCACCCCCACGGTAAACCTGACGCCAACATATGTTTACCCGGGTCACCATCATTAGGTTGACGTTTCCGTCACGTCGCCATCGATGCAGCGACGGCGACGACGGCGATGCTAGAATATAGTGTGATCTACCGCAGTCAGATGGCCGATGCCAGGCGACGCAGACGCCTAGAGAGATCCGACGCCCGGCTGAAGGAGTCCCAGATTACACACCCTGATGGATTTCAATAAATCATATTTTCTCCACCCATAAAAGTTTTCCCAGTTAGATTTCCCTAAAAAGCGTCACAGAGTGTAGCAGTTGCAATTTGTCACCAGAGTGACAGGGCTGGGATCCTTTCGCGAACTAAATTGCCTTCAGCTTACAGGGATCGTCGGGTTTTGATCCAGACATGATGTTTTTATAATGACTTAAGACACGCCATTCATTTATACGTCTTGACAATGTTTGAATTAAGTAGCAAATGTCCGGCGAATGTTTGCTCAAGAAATCAAGTGGATGAACCAGATTGACCGAGAAACAAGCTGGCACCGATCCCAGAGGGAGGACATCGTCCAAATCTAGATATATTTCACTCGCGAAACAGTTCAGTAATTTTTGTTATCAATACCAACGATAATTCCAGATATCTATTTAGTCTGCGTGCCATGCAGTTTATCGGTAATTTTTGCTTTGATGAGGTAATTCTGATGACGATAAAAACACGAAGTAAAACTCGTTTCCGCCAATTGATGGTATTATTCAGGCGGAGTTCGAACACTGATATTTATATTCATCCTGTGACTTTTCAATCGTAATGCCATTTAATAGCCGGCATCCGAAGCGCATAATGGCCCCGTGATGAGACACTAGTCACGTGAGCAGGAGCGTAAACGGTTACCGGGGCTGGCCGGGGTGGGCCACCGTGGTTGGGCCCGCTTAATAGGACTACGGGGACATCAGTTGCAACGCGTTCCTGCATCCCCCCCTCACCGACCGACCCTGCACTCTACCCCCCGGCCACCACCCCGCGAAATCGATACGTAATAGTCGCACTAAATAGATTTTCGAAGCGAGTGGCTATAAAAATAATCGCATGTAGCAGGCGATGCACTACCATGCATGGCCACATTCGACGTAATAGAAAATTGGAGACCAATTTTATAATTTATTGCGTGTTTTTTTTTTTACTGTTTTTTCCCCTTTTCTAAATTGTGATTATTATCATTAGTATGTGACCTAACATGCTGAAACCACTAATTATCATTGATCTGCGTCTTTTTTTTTAAAGAAATAAAACAAGACAGAGAAACGTGACTGCTCGGATTTGGAATCCCGGTGGTTACCTGACCTAAATACTTGGCCGTTTCGTCTCTCGCCACAAATAGCATGATGACGCTTGAAATAATTTCCAACATTGCGGTATTCAATGAGCTCAAAACAAACTAGGCGCATGAAGGATGAAAAAGTGATTGCATCTAGCTTATCTTCAGCATACCTAGCATTCGCCCTGGTATCGGAATTGGTCGGGGGTAGCAGAACTCGCGACGGCGTACTCTTCGCTATGGGATAGCAGCGTAGGCTAATTTAATTTGCACCGCGGCGTGGGGCTACGTGTTGGGGTGTGATGGATTTGTCGGAGACGGCACTGCTTAGGAAGGGACACACAACTGTTTGATATTCCTAAAGCAACTTGCACAACTATGAAGATGACGCTCGTCCCCTTATGTTTTCGGATCAACCAGTCAGAATTCCGTGCCCCGTGTTTGGGGAGACTCGAGAGATGGCAAAGACTCAAAACGTGTAGGATGTTGTTGAGTTGCGATGGTCACGGCTCTTCCTGCTAATAAGAGTTCCGTGAATGTTATTTTAAGATCACTTACGACAAGTTGGTATCCATGTGATGTCGTAAGAATGTCACTAACCTACTAATTCGTATTTTCTATGCCAATGAATACACTTAGATCTAGTTTTGACAAAACTGTTTCATCTGGGTTTTGAATGCTAAGTAAAGGAAAACTGATTTTACCGACGTTTCGTAACTTGTACCCAAGGAGACTGGAAGCAGAAGAACGAGGTTTCAATCTCCTTTCTTTGTTTGTTAATTTATCAAGGGTGCAAGCAGTCTTTATCAAAGGTGAAAATACTGCTTTTACCCTTAATAAAGTGACCGGTACAAGTTACAAAACGTCGGGAAAAATTATTCATTCTTTACTTAGCATTCAAACTCCAGTTATAATAGTTTTTGTCAAAACTAGTGCTTAGGTAAGATTAAGTAGACATGAGTCTTAAAACCATAATTACTTAGAAATAAATCTTCACATTTTGTATTAGTATCACAAAAAACATCTTTTCAATTGAATAATTTCTTGGTAAGAAAATCAGATTTAATTAAACGGGTTGAGATAGATACGAAGTCCGGTGAAATTTGCAATATGTTTAGCATATCTGCAACACATTATTAGAAACCTACAAGATCGTTGTACCGTACTTGATTGAAAAGTCTAGCCAGTTTTGCAGTTTTATCTTTTCCTTCGCAACAAAAAAGCGCAGAACATTTTTATTTATTCGTCTCTGCGCGGCATTAATTGTGCGCACTTTTCAGCAAATTGTAAATTTCATGTCCGACCGTTTTGGAGAGCGCCCAACGCTGCTGGTCGCGCGCGTTGTTCTGCTAGGCAATAAGTAACAACAGCATAAAGTTGACATTCAGGAGGCATTTTGAGTTGACCATCGGAGGAGAAATGCATTGGGGCAGGGAGGGGAGAAGAGAAAAGCGCTAAATAGGGCAGAAAAGCGACATAATCGTCGTGACTTTGCTTTCGAGCAAGACCGACGCCTAGTGGGAGATTAGTGAATTACAAAACTGTTCAATGCGCCAAGAAAGTTGAAAAGTTCAAGAGTCTAAAGCCTATACAAGTTTTAACGAAGAAAAACACTTAAGAGCTCGATTCTATAAAGTAGATCAAAAAGGAATGAGAGGCTGTTTACGGTGTTAGGAGTTTTCAGACCGATAAATAGCAGAGACCATCCTGATAACTATATCTTCTGTACAGAAAACACATTTGTGTGTAAAAAAGTGCGCCCAAATGGGCAAATCTTTCATTTCTGGACAGAACAACTTTTAGGGGAAACATTACAGAAATTGCTTCGTATTAGAAGCCCTCTTTTACAAGTTCCGGCTACACGGACCGCGTGGCAGGCACACTGATGAACGAAATGCTCTTATTAATTTAAGAGGAAAGAAAGATTAAGCCTACATAAAAACGGGAGAGAGCTCGTTCATTAGTTTTCCGCGTAGTAGTATCGCATCTGGAAGTATTGTAAACAACATTTATACGCAATTAACAGCATTTATTATTACATAAACATTACTTTTTCGAGCATAACGACCTTAATTAACGACGTGAAAACGGGGAGAAGAATCCGCGATTAATGGCAGTTATTACGTATTTTGGTGGTGGAAGAGCCATTATCTGCTCTGCGGGCTGCGTTCAGGGGCAGAGAAATAACTATTATTTTTGGTGCCACAGTGAAACGTTCTCTCTGCTGTAGCTCTTTGCTATACAAGAAAAATTACCTAACTTTTGAAATCTATGGCCACACTCGACGATATTTTGCTGCTGATGGAGGAGCCGTCATGTGCTCTGCGAGCTGCGTTCAGGGGCAGATACGGAGTTGACGTCGACAGGTCGTAATAGTTTTTTTTTTCTTTGTCGATGCACTGTTTGCGTCGCTCAGCCAAGACGACTCGAAATGTACAAAATCGCAAGCTGCACTTTTTGGGTAAATGTGGAGTATCCGTCATCTGTTCTGCGGGCTGCGTTCAGGAGCAGTGTGATTGTTTGTGTTTCTCACTCTTTTGTCGTAGCACTTGTGTCAACCATGTTATGTAACACTCCAAGCTACCACGTGACCTAACAATTATTAATAATTTAATAGTAAACCATTTCACACTTGGATGATTTCGATTGTTTGCTTGCTCGAATTTAATGTCCAATTATTATCGCGAAGTTGTTTTTCTGTTGACGTCTTTTTGCAATGCTCTTGTCTGATTTGTATGCACGCTTCAAAATAAAACACTCGAAAAGCTTCCTAATTATAAATTAATGAGTATAACCGTTGGCATAACCTAACCTAACAAAATGTGCAGATACTGCGAAACTAGTTATCATCCATAATAAAGCCAATACGCTGTGAATGATTAAATTTTATGGCTTGAAGCACTAATTGAAAGATACTCGTACGTCGCTGATAGGACGCTGAAGTTATGATTATATTATGTCATTTATGTAAATAAATTTAAACCTAGCGGCATATGATGCATACATTTGTATAATAATCGTTATGCGTTTCATCAATTAACAAACAAAGTGTTTTCAATATATATATATTACTTGAAATATCGCACCCCTTTTGTACCAACATTTCACTACGAGCGTGTATCAAGTTCAAATAATAGTTTTCACCTTGCGTGCAGAGTAAATACGCGGAGCTAGTTCCGTGCGTAGCATGTATTTACACATCGTGGTTGATCGGTACGTCTGCACACCTCTTTAAACTGGGGTCGGACGTGATTGCCCTCCCGCATATCTTAGTGGCACTGATTACTGACCCTAACCCATGCTATTTGCTCCTTATGACCACGGAACAATGGCTAAACAACATAATGGTAGGGACAGCCATGCCATTAAAGGTCGCCAGTGCCAAGTAGGGTTGGGTAGGCTTTACGAAGAACTGGATTTCTTCCCCTTTAGTACTGGAATTATTTACAAATATTTGCAAACGTGACAGCTGACAGAATTGTTTGTCAATGGTACACACTTGTTCGGCTATCGCGATTTGTGGGATAATGTACGTTTATTGGGACGCGGTAATGCTTCGGCTTTGACAGTACTAATTAGAACGTTTAATTCATAATATCACTTCACTTCATCAGAATTTCGATCGCGTGTGACGCCGCCATTGTGTTTTGGTATTGGATTTCTTGAATGGCAAAGTCAACGAGAATTATTATCAAAGTTGTGTCAATATATTTTATCCCCGTGACAGTCATTTCACGTAGCTACAGGCATATTATTTTTAGGTCGCATTATTTTATAACCTAAATGGAGTCAAAAAGTCTAAAATATCCCATTTGGGCATCCAATTTCATGAAATATTCGAGAGGTATTTCCCCTAGACCCTCATAAAAGTGAAAGAGTACACCGAATTTTAATTCATACAGTGGGATTCCCAAAATGGTGAAAATTCTTTGGTTGAAACTGAGAGAGACGTGACGTCAAACTGGAGAGATGTTTTTTTCGTCATGAAATATTGGAGTAAAATGCAGTGGAACATTATTTTACATTCGGTTGCTCTTTCGATGTGAGTGCCACGGTCCCTCCCGACTGACTACCGTCGCTATCGCCATGTCTAACCACGGATTACATCTATTTCCACGGCGTGGATTGAGGAAAAGTCAGTCCCTTTCGAGTACGAGTCCCCCTGCCCCCCCTTCCCCACGCTACACTAATGCGAGGATCGTATACAGGATTTAGAGAAGGATCAAATCACGTACTTCAAATTGGGAATGAAATTTCAGTGGCGATTTGACGACAAGCATAACGGCGAGTCGTTTCGTGAGATGCACATCCAATAAATTCTGCCTCGAGCATTTCCGTTCTCGTTCCTAAGCAAATAGCACACACAATAGGGAGAAGTCATCTTTATTTATGCTACTGAAATCTAACAAACCACATTAATTACGTGTTTTGGATCGGTTAAAACCGCCTCATTAAAATTCTTACAGCTATGTAGAGAGGATTGCTACGCGTCGTTCAAGACATTCTTAGCATTTCTAAGCTTGTTTATGAGTTGATTGCCAGTAAATAGTTCTTCGATTTTCTTGACTTTGATGAAAACGTGTGGGCCCTTTATGTGTGAATACAATGTATTGCTTCAACGGGAAAGGTACATTGCTTCTCTAGCTGTATCTACGGGTTTGAAGACGAGGAGCATTCTTCTCCGAACCATGCACGCGGCTTACGGAACGAATGTTTTTAAAAGACTTTTCAATAATGGAAAGGAGGCGTAAGATTTAATGGGGTGAACATCGTAATTGAACTCAGATAAGAAGCTAAAAGAAAAGAAGGAAAACTCGATTTTTTTTCTCAGCCTTCTTCGGTAAGTGATGGTGGGTGGGAGCTAGATGACCGGGATTTTCTCTATAGGTATGCCCGAACCGACTCTAGAAGATTCGATTTCGATACATTGCCAGGCAGCCGAAAGTAAAATGAGGAAGAGATAAGGCGACTTCCAGCTCATGCTTTATTCTATTCTTTATACCGGCTTATGTGAGATAAGGTGGTGACCTTTAAAAGGGTTGGTAAAAAATACGGGCGTTGTTTGCGACGGACAATGGCCATCAATGGCATCCATTTTTTACATTTTGCATTTTGCTGCTCCATCAGCGTGAATGGGGAGACTCGGTTGGGTCATCACTCATCACTTCACTCCTCGCTCTTTGCACTTCGTTCTGTATAGGATGTAGTTGGTTGTTCTTTTCATACTACTCGGGCTGACCATCTTTGCTTTAGGTAGAGTTCAAGTGAGAATGAGGAGGCTCGATTGCAGATACTCTAATGTAACATAGAACAGGTCACAGTCCAGCTAACCCTTCATTGCTTCATATTAGTCAGTTGAAGTTGTTATTAAGAAAAAAAATGCCGATTTCTTTTTAAATTTATAGTACACATTTAAAAAAAATTTACTTAGGGCCGGTTTTACTATGTCCAGTTAAGTTAAATCTAGCCGACTGGCAGTTAACACATTTTTGCGACGACGATGATCTCAATTTTTTCAAATATAATCAAATAACTGTGGACAATTTGGCTCAAGACTCCGGTATTTGCTTGCCGTGTATATTCACAAAAAATTATCTCACAAAATAAAGTGTAAAATGAAGAGTAATTGAACACAATTTCAACACATAAATTTAGCGGTTTTTTTTGCGGTATTACTTTTTCACAAGACGGCAACTGCATTAAAACGTGAACGAGACCCCTTCAAACAGCAATCTAGATTTCCACCTGAACTATATATGTACATACATGTAACCACATGTGTGTAACTAGTTTGTACAAAAACACCTCCACGATCAACTGTTTCTTTGCACTTCCAAACTTCAACATCCTGCTGGCGGCGTCGACGTCGGCGTTGACATCGGCATAGGCATCGGCGTCGGCGTCGACTGCTTAGACTCAATTTGAATAATGTCTAAGAGTCGCGGCTCAGTGGTGGGATTATACACCATGTCTGGCATTTGTTCTTGTCAACTAGCTGCAATTTCTTTCCTCCTTTGCTTTGCTCTAGCGTCCATGTCACCGCCTCGTTTTGTCTTATACATTCATACAGACATAATAATATTAAATGAGCCCACTGGCATTCTAAAAAAAAAAACTTTTTAGTTGTTCTTCTTTTAAATTTTTTTCTCGAGCTGTTTTTTTTTCTTCTGCCAAACTACAAGTTATTTATATCACTGCCCTACTATATCGTTTAATTTTCATAAAATGAACTTGACGCGTTCCTTCTCCTCGTAATGGATTTATTTGTAACCCCATTTGTTGTATAGCAATCTCGTAACTTAAGCCCTACATTCTTGTTTTGTGCCAACTATAAAGAATTTCTAGGCATTGTCGAGCGTGTCTCATCTCATAATGCATCGTTATAGAATTTTCTTCAATTTTCAGACATATAGTTCAGTTTTCTATCAACTATTTTTAAGCATTAAGGACATTTAAATAGAGTTTAAATATAAAGTCTCAATTATGTAAAAAGCGTTAACGTGAATTGAATTTAAAATTAATTTGATCCCATCAAGCAGCCGATGGCATGGCTGAGGTGTAAGCTAGCAACAAATTAAATGTATTCTTCAAGGAGAAGAAAACTAAGCTATTAGTGAGAATTGAAATTAGTGGTTCTTTTATGCCTGCATGGAACTGTGACCCAGACAAACGAGTTGCAGCACTGCATCACACAAAAGAACGCAGCCGTTCAAGAAAAAGTTCTAATTAAATCAGAGAGGCGATGAACTTTAAGGAAATGATCAAGCAGTTTATAAGAAACTCGTAACTCGATTTGGTCGCGATATTTTCTCCAAAGTTTTAACTCTTAAATTTCAGGAAAAAAATTCGTTTACAAACTGTCCAGTATCATGCTCACAATCAATCTTTGTTACGGACTCAAAAGTCTGCATCAAAGTCTACAGAGATGCCAGAAAGATGCTACCCCTTTTTTTCTTTTACAAAATGACACATGCCTATTCAGTTAAGTGCTACCTGACTCTTCTTTTACCCTCTTTGTAATTTTATCTTCTTAACTTTTCGTCGTCCCAGGAGTATTCACCCTTCATTTTCTGTGAATATCGTTTTTCTCAGTTGTTTGAGAAGAAGATTTTGTCCTTTAATAAGCATCAGGTTGACTTTTCAGTTTAACAATGGCAAACAGTCACGCCATCTTGAAACAGACATCAAATTACGCATGAAATATGTACCACGCCTCAACCCGGGTGCTATGCTTTAATAATATTTAACGTTGGAAACTTTTTGGCTCCAAATTAGTAGAAGCTGTATTAATTTTGTTCACTTCAGCGAGCAAACTCTATTTTACATTTGTTCCGCTAGATATTGGTATCAAAGAGCTATGCTTGGAGCAGCCTCTCTGGTGTATTCATTTCGTGATTATGTGTTTTTGAAGCCCTCCCGTGAAAGAATTTATTTGTGTTATCTACATTCGTTAGCGGGAGTTCCGTGGGTTCTGCCTAAAATTCTTGTTTGAATTCCATGTCGTATCATAATTATGACGTTCTGGTATCTATCCCTCTCAAATAAAGACTTGACTTTGTACATGAAATAAGCCAAAATATTATCTCGTCGTTATCATTAATGATGCCGTAATAACTCGTGCCGTAATAAAGTCTGCTTTGTGGTTTGTGTAGTTATATTTTCCTTTGTGTTTGTGGATGTTTTAAGGTTTCCTTTAAATAAATCCCTTCTATAGAAAGTGTTGTAATGAGCTTCGCTGAATAAAGGTGTTCATTACGCAATTAACTTTCGGAGGGGGGTGTTGTTTAAAGGATTCGTGCTTTTAAAAGTAATCTAATCGCATTAGATCCGTCGTAATTTTCGAGATTCTTTCACTATAGCTTAGCTATACGACCGTTTTTTACTATATCCTAGCGTTAGAGCGACTCTGCCATATAATAGTAACGAAGCTTTCTATGTCCGATGTATTTGCAAGCTTGTACGAGAGTTTTGAATGCTCTGCAAGGAACTTTTAGGTGGATGTTCATTGCCGTGAGCTTTGTGCTTTGCTCCGTAGAGTTGTTATACGAGCTTCGTCGCGTAATGGCTGGCAGCGCCGCCTTCCTGCAAAGCGGGCCTGAGGAAAATGCGAGGAAGAAACGCTGCCTGCTGCCGTAGACCGAAGTAAAAGCCTCTTGAGGGACTCATACCGTGGCACAAGGGAGACGATGAAATGAGAACTATATTTAGAAGGAAAGAGATAGAATAACTTAAAAAAGATTTCAAAGCTATTTCGTACTAGGTGAGAGAGTCATGGCCTTTTGCACCAAGATCTAGTAAATTTTTACCTTCCGCTTTGCTCAGATATAGTCCAATAAAAAAGTGTCTTCGTTGCTGGGGTTGGAAATTTAACTGAGCTTATAGCTTCGTTGGAATGTTGGCCTCTCGAAGAGAAGAAACGAAGGCAAATAGCAAAGAAGAGCCTACAAGACTGATAGAGAAGATGGATGAAAAATGAATGATTGGTGTAAGGGAATAGGCATTATTATTGTGGAATTGGATGATATGAAGTTTTCGACAAGAAAGTTGATTTTTGCCCCCTCTCCGTTGCGCGCTAGTCAGAAGTTCCAAACTTCAAATAAGATTTCCATACGGACAGTTTGTGAAATGCACGTACTTGGGAATAGGGGCTCTCTCCCTTCCGCTCAAACGTTCTTTCGTCAAACTTGTGGCATGAACTGCCACCCCTTTCTGCCTGCAGGGGCGCCCATAATCGTTTTTCCAAAGACTTCCTATTGTCCAGTTCATGTTGCCAGTCAATTGAATCCTAGAATTCAATAATGCCATCTAAATTATCCAGAACGCAGGAAAATGGTTCGCTGTGTAGTGCGCATCTCAAGTAATTAGGATCGCCTGAAACATGTACATTTTCATTTGAACCGCACGCGTACTATTCTTCTTTTAGTTGGAGCAGAATTCAATTTCCATGTGGTTGTTTCCAGTCTTACTTTATTAATATTTGATGATGTTACAAACTTTTTCCGATTTTCCAATTCTTCGCTAACTAGCTATAGACCGGGAGCTCGTCTGTAAGGCTATGATTTGAATAATGCACAGCTCAATCCAGAGTGTTTTTCCGGGGATTTGCGCTCGAGCACGTTTCAAGTCTCCGTCTACCATATGTGGTACACACCACACCGATTGGTTCTCAATAATGCAAATTGGCAATGAGGTTGACTTCCTAAGTAAGTGGATGATTAGCTCTCCTATATGTGGAACAATCGCTTAGTTAGCCTGTTAATAATGGAGTCGTATTAGCTATCTATCATCGGGAGACAATCGGCTGTACACAATGTGCAGATTTTCTCGCCTTTTACGCTTGGGAATATTCAACTTTTGTTTATAAAATACTATTGTTTTCATAGCCATTCTATTTTACACACTCCTGTGTCATTTTATTTGCAATTTTATTTAATGACGGTTTATTTTTTACGATGTTCGCTTATTTTTCTTGACATTTTGCGTCTATTGAATCGAACTTAACGTTGAACGCACTATGGTAGATTATTAAATAGGTTGCGAAATTAAATTTTTTATTTGTCTTTCAGAAATATTACCAGAGCGAATTGAATTATAATTGACATATTTAATAAATGTAACGTGCTCTACTTCTCTGAAGTAGATCTATATAAAAACTATAAATTTATAACTATAACTATATTTATTTTAATTAAACAAACTTGCTCTCGGGTGAAGGTACACTATTGCAAATCAATATTTATTTATATAGTGCAATTAAATTCTCAGCGTCAATATATCACTCGAGTGAATTGTTTCCAAATTGTTGCAACAGTAATCAATCTACCATTATAAATAGTCATGAAGCAAACTAAAATTGTGTGCCCGTGATCCGGGCTCTCTTTTTCCCCCGCGAACATGGAAACCCCATTTATAACGAAGCCCACGCGCGCTATTCGGGTGTAAGTACTGCCGATTATTATAATGGACAAGTTCCACAAAACTTGTTCATCGATCTTCATTCTTCATATATGTTCAGAGGCATACTCTACTTAACAGTGGCATGCTTTTCATACTTAGCTGTACTAATGGAACGGTGACGATTGTCGCTTTCTTTGTTATGATGAAATTTGCCCAGATCGGTGTGTGTGTGTGCGTTCCTATCAGTCTCGTTTTCACATATCTCTCATCTCTCTCTTCACAGAAAGAATAGATTTTGTGAAACCACATTTCGTCGATTTTCTCATCCGCGAGCTCTGCCTTTCGTCTTTATAGCATGAAATGGTGTTGTTTCGTGGTCGTTGATGCTCTTGGCAGCGTGCACGCGTATTCCATTCGGCCCCAAGTGTACGAAGGGGATGAGCTACGCTGTGCCGAAGGGGTTAGTGGCGAGTGTACTATAGTCGTGGGGGGGGGGGGGGGGGGCTCTCTCGAATGTTTTTAGGAAGGAAGTCGTGGCGGGCAATTTGTCTGCAGAAATAACTAAAAGGTCCGAAATTCTGTTTTGTGGAAATGCGAGAAAATTAGGAGATCGAGAACTAGCTCCCATCTTTTAATATGTTGTGCTATTGTTTCACGGCCACTGCGGGAACGGTAAGTTATTCGCCCGCAAAAGAGTGGCAGAGTGCATGGTCAAAATTGAGTTGGCTTTCATTAGATAAAAACGTTTCATGCTCATCTTCTTGCCACCACAGGCGATTAAATTATATGGAGAATAAAAGGCGTAACGTGACAATGCCCTAGGGTAACCTCTGTTGTTTCGCCCAGTCGCGCTATTCGTTACTTCTTTATGGATACAAATAACTGAGCACTTCTTTTGAGTAATTGAAGTAGCCACTGATAATTTTCCTCCGTGAAAACTACTTCGCTAAGCGATCATTATTTAATCACCTGGGCAACGGCAAGCAATGCCAAGTGAAGGCGGCAGAGACGCACGATTGCTCGACCGCACGCAATCCACGCATCAACAGGTTAAGAATAAGAACGAGTTTCAACGAGTTTCAAGTGGAGCATCTTGTAAAGCCTGCGATAAAATGCAGTGTTTTTCTAAGTGATGGTTTTTTATTTCTTATATTCTCAGCTGCGCACTCATTTGAAAAGCTTTAGTTATTTAGTTTATTTTAGTTGAGTTAGTTGAGTTTTCATATTTTGCTAACTATTTAACGAAATTTATTTTTATTTTCTAGTTATATCTTTGGTACTTGATGCAGTTTCACGCATGTGTGTGTGTGTGTGTGTGGGAAACATTCTCCGAGCCACTTACATAATTGTTTACTTTTAATTGTTTCCGCTTCAACTACTTTTGGCATTATGCTTCATCTCAATATTCTATGCAATTTTCCCGTCGATTTCTTGCGCAAACATAATCTAACTCCCCATTTTCTTCCTCTGCGCAGAGAGGACTAAGCATTTCGCAAAGAGCGAATATAATTAAGAGTCTCCGCGTGCAAGTCGAGAATTTGTTCTTTGTGTGTATATGTGTGTGTGTATGTGTGTGTGTGTGCAGAATGATCCCGAGATCCCTCCGACGGCCTTAGGGCATACCGGATTGGCTGGGCTAAGAGCTCGAGATCTTAAGTGGAAACCCTCGGCTAAAACTTCATTCCTAGTTCGGTGGTTCGGTTACTGCTGACGCTGTTGTAGATCTTCCTTCAATTTCAAAGATTCTAACCTCAAAGTATACACCCCTTTGGCTTTTTCTAGTCTCACAACGGCTGTTGGTAACTAGGTAACAAAATCAATGCTTTCTACCACAAAATTAAATTAAAAAAATAATGTTTACTTTTAACTATGAAAACTTTGCTTGCATTCATTGTTATGAAAATATTTGTTTGGTCTATATTCATTTATCATGGATTTTCTGGTAAATTCGTAATGTTTTTACATTTTTACCAAAAACTAAATATTGCTACTAAAAAAAACAGTGTTGAGAGGATTTGGTTAAGCAAGCCATTGCCACAAATATTCCATTTCAAGCTGTTCGAGAAACTCTATCGGCCGTATTCTCAAAGGGGCGTTCATCATGGTACCAGTGACACCGTTACATGACTGTAAACTGTAACTTAAACTTTAAACTGTAATACGACATTTTAATGAAGTATTCATTTCCCCTCCGCTTAAATGTCGATCCCATTTACAGCCGCTCTCTCTCTCAAGACAAGCCGTGCGAAGTATCGGAGATATTTCCACGAGGTAACGACGAGGAACTACGGAACCTACGTTCCATTCACTATATGGCTTCCACACAGAGATGCCATCGTGGACTCTAGTGCCGAGCCGTTCTTTGACTATCATATTTGCCACTTTGCAAGTTTATCGAGAAACTTCGAAGCTTCATCACCTAAATTTTCAATTTAAGTTTACGAATTGAATTGCGTAGTTTGAGACAAACAGCTGTTTTATGAAAATAAGACCTATCTTTCAGCACACTATCGACTCAGAAGTATATTATCGTCCAATTGAGACCTATGGGAAATCGTACATAATTTAATATCACCGGCGTTTGCATTCGCAAGAATGCGAAATCGAGTTGAAATATTCGCCATCTCTCGTAGACTGCTGCTACGCTTTATTGGCTAAATGGGAAACATGATGGAAGGTATTATGCAGGCAAAGCTTTCACTCAATAAGCCTATTGTTAACAAGCACTGATTTCGAATCCGTCGGAGATTTGCAGAACAATAGTTGGAAGATCCTTACGTCAATAAAATCCATGCATTACCGAACTTGCGTGCCATGCCATGTTGCCGTGAAATCCATCAGCTTAAATGTAATGCTCACACTTCTGTCGACATTAGGGAGACTTACGCTGCCGCGTGCACTATTATATTTTCTTATACAATAGGTGTATGATCGATACATGCAGGTATATTTCCGAACATTTTCCACCAAAACAAGAATCTACCAGACTCAATTCTTGTACTTTCTTCCGTAGTTCGTAAAAAAGCACATTTGTTCAACAGTCTTTTGAATTGCGGTTGGATTATCCTGAATATCGATTTCATACATCACATGTAATAAATGGTTGTATGGAATTTCTTTATAGAATTTTCTGTAAACGAGTTTTCGGCGAGGTTCTTCAGTTTATAGAATAGTGTGACATGTAAAAATGCCTTTTTGGTTGCTGAATAGATTTTAATATCTTCAAGACCTCTGTCACTTTTCAAAGCAAATCCAAATGAATTGCCTGTTTTCCTGGTTTTAAATTAAAAAAATAAGTTATCATCCTTTTTTAAATGCATAATTGCGTCGAGGACAGTGCTAACCCCTGCGTGTATTAAACCAACATTGGTCATTCAAATAAAGGTAGGTAGCGCTGGCAGTCATTTCCTTCCCCAGGGTTATGCGTCGTCCGAGCTATTGTCTTCGGATGAGAAGCATGAAACACGGGCAAGTCGACTTTAGAAAGAACGCTCGTAAAACTAAACTCACGGGGATGTAAAAAAAGTAACCCGAGGAAAACCATGGCCGACCTTGTGTGTCACGTTAAATACAAACATTATGTTTCCTTCTATAAAAGTTGACATTCATAGCCTTTGACAAGAATGATCGTAGTTTTATTATCTCAGGTCATCGTGTGTTGTTTCTTGTTTGTCCGTATTGCGAGCCCAAAGGTGGACTTGCTGGCTAGTTTATTCCCTACGTACAGAAAAATAATAAAAAAAAAAACTGGAGTTTCGTTGCCCTTTTAAGATGGCTATTTCTTCCTTTTTTTTCAGAAAATTTAAAAAAGTTAAACAGAGAACATGGATCACAGGGTAAAGATAAAACAGCTGTAACTTTATGTGGCATGTTCTTGGGAAATTTTCTTATCTGCTGGTCAGCTATTCTCAAAGCCCTGTCGTTCGAGGAACCAGTTACTTTAGCAAATGTCTTGTGAAACATACATTACTGAGCACCTACGTTAAGGGCCACATACTGCGAAACGGTTGAAACGATTCGAATGGTCCACGCCCTTTACTTTTGTGCGCTAAACATTTCCACTTTTTCGAATAAAAAGAACATGAGGGTTCTTGAAATGTTTTCAATTTTCATTTAAGACTGACATTCAAAACTGATTGGATGCAGTATTAACCGGTCTTGCCAGTTTCATCAGTATTTCTCAACCTTACAATATATCTATATCGTGTTCTTTCATAATCACATTCATGGTAGGCTACGAAGTAGTCTTGATCAGTTGAACTATTTAATTTACAAGTTCGTTTACCACTTGACGGTTGAACCGAACTGTTAGTTCGAACAGTTCAAACCAAATATACCAATACTTTTATGTAAATAAAGGTTTTACCGAAGAACCATAGAGGTGGGAACCAGAATATTCTGTTTCAGCAGCTGTCTTTTAAGCTATTCTACGCATAAGCACCGGTCAAATGTCTTGTCATGCTACCGTAATTACCAATTTACTTTAGCAGTTCCTTAAATAGGAGTTGATCTAGTTTTAGATGATCCGGAGCAATGCCCTTTGTTGACGAACTAATTCCACAAACGCAGTTGTTTTTTCTGAGCTAAGTGATGATTTCTGGTTGTCTTTGGCATTGTTGCAGTCCCAGTGTCGCACACGCAGGCGGTAGCAGGTGACGCTGTCTACCTTCCCTGTGACATCTCCACCACCGAAGGGGACTCCGTCCTCCTAGTGCTGTGGTACAGGGAGGACCTCGGCACGCCTATATACAGGTAACGCTTCGTCAAGTTCTTTGTTAAGCCTTCTTAACGCATTGTGCGAGTTGATTTTTGAAAATGTTGATTCACTAAGGGGGCATTGATTACCATTAGCTGTCGACATAGGTGAAAAGGAAATTAACTGGCTGGCTATGATAACCCCACTGTGAATCCGGGTCAAGGGGGAGCAAATCCCCATGTTAATTCTGCGATCACACGTTGATTCCCAATTTAATTCGCCTAATGAATAATCGCCTTCGGGGAAATTGATTTCTCCTGCATTGTTAAACCCCTTTTGGTAGGGAAAGCGTAGTTCTTTTGTCAAGATGATAATAGCAGCTTGTGTGTCCACGTTGCTTCTCTCGGTGGTTAGTTTTGACTTGACTCTCAAGGAAATGGGTTGAACCACTTTCATCAATGGTTGATATACCTGCTTTATTAGTGACAGTTCGTTCTAGGAACGGTGCAAATATGCTAATGAATTGTAAACTTTACTACCATTGCGCTAATGTTAAACTGTTTTCGCAAGAGAATATAAGCCAAACGACTACCTTAAAGACTAAAGGTGAGGGCACTTCTAAGTGGTGTCACGTTTAGAGTGTGAAGAACTTCAATTTCGTTATTTCCCATGGGTTACTCGCATTTGAGACTGGTTTACGCTCAATCAATCTTTAATATACGATCTAAGTATCGCTATTTTTACCCGTAATTATTAAATAAAAAATGTTTGTTTAAAAGAATGGCTGCAAGCGCCATCGGGTGGCACCTGCAGTTACTAGATGTTGGGACTCTTTTGTTCAACAAAAAGCTCGACACTAATGCTAACTCTCTGAAAATACCTGTAAGCTCAATGACTACACATGACTACAATTTGTACTCACAATTTCACTGAAAATGGCTCGTTCTTACTTTCCCACACTTGCAACGAACCTAATATCTACCAGGATCGTCAAAAATTGTATATCATGTAATAGCAATCGACACTCCGTGCCGTTTTTTGCTTCTCAGCATTTATTTTGGGTCCAATTTAGCCACTAATAAAAAATGTCCATGGTTTTTATTTAATGCATGCTTATCAACCCCCTTAATATAATAAAAAATACCTTGATAGAATATAATAAAAGGTGTTTTTCACAACACGACGTTTAATATTTTTACGTGCCTTTCGTTTTTACATCCCTTAATTTATGGAAAAAAGTAGACAATTTCTGTTTATGTTTCTTTTTTTTTCTTTTTTTTTTCTTTTTTTATTAATCAGTTATAAATAAATATTGTGCTTACATTAAAATCCCATTTGAATTTCTGGTTGCATAGGCCGTAGCCGGTATAACCTATTTTTCACTGTGATTATAACCATCTTTCAAATTTCTTTCATTAGGGTTGAAACCATGGTGTTCACACAAACCATTCTTTTTATATTTAGCATATTAAACGGCATGTTGGCTAGGCATGTTAAGTTTCCGCGTTATTACTTACGAGATTAAAGATACGGCAAACTTTCAATAACCATTTAAGACCGCCATTCGGTTATTATAAGTGAAAAATTCTTCACCGTCGTCGCTTCGGTCGTTGTCGCCGTCTTGTACCTACCCACCGCGTTCGGTTTTACTAAACGAGATTTGATCTAATTAGATCGATCAAAATACCTCATCAAAATGCAGCGCGCGCGCGAAAATCGACGCTTTTATAAAGGTGCGCGGGTGCCCTCGTGTGAGCAAATTGTTTACCAACCCCCAACCCCTCCCTATTCCGCGGTATGTGTGTGTGTGGGGTGGGGGTGGCGGTGGGGGCGGGGGGGTCGTTACGGGCACCAGCGTCCCACGCGCGGGGGTGAACTTAGCGTAACGCACAAAAACACCCTCGCCATTAGGGCACATGGGATATATGAGATTTTACATAACTACCCCCAATATTTATTTCTGCAAATACGCTGAACGCATAAATATTAGTCGGGGTTTTACACCGTGTCAGGAATCGATTGGTTGGGGCTGTTGGGGCTGTTATCAACGGTGCAAGTGTTTTTCTCGTGCTGGGATGTTAGCGCAGCTAAAACGCGCCAACTCCTAGAGTGAGGTTATAGTGCTTCCAAGTACATTTTTGTGTTCCTTGGCGCAAAGGGAACAAAATATTATTAAGCAAGCTTCTTCTTTGTGGTTGTTAGGCTCATGTCTACTTCACCTAACCTAATCAATTGATTAGTTGTTTTACATGGGTCCGGTATTACAATCTTTTTCAAATCTGAGTAAAGCTCGTAACTCTCAGAAACAGCTGAATTTCACTGCCTGTGATTGGTTGTTGCCATAGCAATTGATTCAACTCCCATTTTATCTAGGAGTTAAGAAAATTGTAATACTAGGAAGTAGTATTCAAAGCCAAGTTTTGAAATGAAAAAAATATCTCCCTGCTTAATCACAAATACAATCGGTGACATCGATTAAATATTTTTCGAAATTATAGTGGTTTCGTGTTTTTGAGCTCGAATGATCTTATTTGTAAAAAAGCAGTGGATATGTCTCAAAGCTCTACGGAAACTTGATGTGTTTGCTATGCACCGAAGCTATTCAGGTCGACGGCCGATCTTGCCGTTTGCATAATCCATTGCAGCGGAAACAAGAGACAGGCCACCATGCGATAGATATCAATACAAGGTACCTATATACATATTGTATGGTAATATTTTATTGATTACTTAGTTATCCTCCAATATTTCTAAACATGGCTCATTCCTGTCACGCATCCTATATTTTCTTATCCTACAATTTCCGACATTTTGGCAATTCCTTGCTCACTGAAATTTATGTACTCGTATATTAAAAACAAAAAATAAGAAAAACGTAAAAAATCTTCACAACTTAATGTACTACATCACTTGATATATCACTTTTTTTTTTTTTGCTAACTTGACTATCGAGCAAGTACTGGAAACCTATCGAATTGGTTACAGTAGTCTGAAAACAGCGTGATTGATACGATGCCTCGTTCGTATCCCGGTAGAGACGGCTCGTTACACTAACGCTAACGCATGGAGACACACAACAATATCGTGTCGTTACAAGCACAGAGTCCGGTCCATGATGCATTGATTGATGATAGTGAAGCCAATAAATCGTACAATAGAATCATTTCGACGCGACGCATCGAATGTTGCGTGTACGCACCTCGGGCACAGCGTCTTTTGTCAGGCGTCGCCGCGTTCGTATCGACGCCGATGTATCATGCTTCGTGTCAACGAGAAAACACACGCACTTGAGATCGGTATCGGTACCACACGGTTATTTCGACATTTTGCTTGTGTGTCAGTTTAATTTTTAATTTAGTAAATATCAATCGTATTGATTGTATGGACATTGTAATGATGGTGTCGTGTATTTTGTATTACAAATACCCGCGGCGCCTAGCTATGTCTGTGATATCAGAGTTTTTGGAACGCTCGTGCAGCAAGGTTTTCATGAAATCATATGTTCTGTTCGGCCAAGAATATTTGAAACCTAAATAAATGTGTTCTCATTACGGTTGTACATAAACGACGAGAAAACTGTGCTTTATACATACCTACATAAACCTTTCTCATCGTGACTGTGTTATTAAAGGATTCGTTTTTTTTCCAATCAATTACATTTTTATCAGAGGGAAGGCAAATGTTGGGGCAAAGGGTTTCAAGGGATTTTCTGTTTTTATCTTAAAATAATTGAATTTGCACTAAATTGGAGTGAGAAACTCAAAACTTTCGATTCCCATACGTATCTTTTTCAACTTTTATCAGCCATTTCCAAAAAATATGTAAAAAAAAAAAAAAAAAAAAAAAAAAAAACTATCGGATCCACATTTTAGTTTCATCAGCCTCAAATAACGAAGTAAATTACATCTCACCATCGAAAAACACTCTCCAAGGAAATTCACACTTTCCAAAAAAAAAAAAAAAAAAAAAAAAAAAAAACTGTCATTCAGTCCCGAATAAACCCGAATAACATATTAATTTCGTAATTCAACCTTCCGAATTAATCAATTAACCATGAAGCATGTTCAGTCGCATTATCCATAAACCGAAGCCGGACGTCGAGCATGATGTAACTGTCATGTTCAATAGTCGAAACCACGACTAGATTCAAAAGTCGGTGTCGCGTGGTGACAAGTACTGACATATAAATAATAAAAACACACACTGGCCGACACACATCGGGCCAACATCGGGGCTATGTCGGGGCTACATCGGGGCTACATAGGGGGTACATAGGGGATACATAGGGGGTACATAGGGGGTACATAGGGGGTAAGCAGGACATGGGCATGTTCACATATATCTCTGGCTCTGGCGACTCTGATGTGCTCGTAAGCTGCCAGTACTCACGAACAGAAAAAGAGGAGAGGGGGATTGAGGGCAAGGGGGCATTGAGCCATATGCCCTTGTCGAATCATTCTGTATTTTACTTATTTTAAAGTCAGTCGGTATGATCAATGCTTAATTAAAATTCACTGTTATAGAGGCATGTTGGGCTTTGCAATGTTTAGACAAAGTCCTATTCTATGTTTTTCTCTGCTTTGATTTTACTTGTGTCTCGTATTTGCATTCTTTATCGGCCGTTTTCAATTTTCCCGAGCGGTTTGGCGTGTAGAGAACACTGGTTTCCGTGAGATCACTAAAATTATGCAATACTGCGTTGGGTCAGGTATTGAATGAACGACCATCATACACATGACCAGTTCTGTTCGGGAGATAGGTTGGAGGGACTTAAGTAAGAACAACTGATTCTCTCGCCTTGTTCATCTCTACCCTATCTCTACCCTATCTATCTATCTGTAAATTACAGTATAGTGTTTCTGTGTACATGTCAGCAGCCAAATAAATAAACAAATCGACAATCAACCTCTCGGCTGCATAAATATGTGAAAAAATCCTGTTGATCGAGTAGTACTGTCCTTCGGGAGGCACATTCCGTGGGCCTGTGATCCTGTAAGTACCAGGTTTTCCCTTTTCCCTTATAGGCTAGAAAAGAATCATCAAAATCTCCATTATCACCACTCATGGACCAATGTCATTCCACCTATGCCACATGGCCCATCGACAAAAAGTGCGTTTTTAAACACCACAAATCAAATTTGAGCTTGCCTTCCTATTTTGCCACCAGTTTGCCTGTAGCAGTTGCAGAAACGGGCGCCGGACCGGTTTTATACAATACCGCACATTTACTTGTGACCTTGAGAGAGATTTTCCAAAGGGGTTGTGAATGGGAATCAGTTCTGCACATTTTTTCTGTTCAGAGATCATTTGTACGCAATGTTTGAGCAGATTTCATTAGCCATCAGTAATCTTAGTAAGATTTGATCTGAAATCGTGACAGTTACGATGAGTTGGGAAGAGGTGCTCAAGACAGCGTGTTATAGGTATAGGCAAATTGATCGGAGAGCCGAAAGTGACGTCGAGAGATTGGGAGGGGGTGGAAAATGAAGAGGCGGACATCTACGGTTGGAGGTGGTAAGGGGAGGGGGGCGGGTAGGTGGTTGATGGAGGTGAGTGAGAGTCGTTCAAACAAAGCTGAAAAGCTCAAAGTTGTTGAATAGAAAACGAAGACTTTTCTTTTCATGGACAAGCGCGAACCGAGAATGGAATATATAAGAGCCTTAAAATCTTCTTTATTATATAATAATTGCTTTTAGAAAACATTTTATGCGGTTTGTTTCTATTGAGAGAAATTGATTAGAGAGAAAGATCTATTGAGAAATACATCACAATAGAATTTCAATTACGTGTCTCTCATTTGCTAAAATCCTTCATTTTGTCAGAGGCCCTGGCAATGTGGACTGCGGTGGAGTAGGATCGCTTTGTTCGGTACGGGGTTTGTGTTACGGGGAGGACATGCACGGCTCAAGCCGGCAACTTTTTGCCAGTTGAAAATGGTAATAGTACAATAACAATGTCACCGATCGCGGTGTTCATTTTCCGCTCCGAGTAGTCGCTAAAGAAATTTCAAAGGATCCTCGCTTAAACACGAAGCAAAAGTGAAACAAGGAGTAATAAACTACTGCAGAAGCAACGTTTCGCTCTCTGGAATTCTTGAGTGACATCCATTCTCTTTTTTCTAATTCAAAATTGTCGAATACCGAGTAAAGTCAATTGGTCTTAAATTAAGGGTATCAAATATCAATTATTTCCGTTCTTTCAATAGAATGATGCACTTCTATACATATATTTGTATCGTTGATTGCTGAAACCGATTATTTTAAAGCGCTAATGGCATCATATAATGAAGAATACTATTTCAGTGAGAGCTTTCATTCGAAGATAAGTGCCTTTTCATGGTTCCTCAACAGAATGCTGCTATTTACGAACAGTGTTAGCGTCGAGAGAAGAAATGGTCTTTGATCGGTCAGTAAGCAGGTCGCCGACAAGTTCCGCTAAACTCACAAGCTTGCCAACGGTATTGTATTTGCGATCAAAGATCGACCAACTGGCTTATTAGTTCATCCATTAGATTAAATCTCAGTCGACAGTCGTGTTTACAAAGTAAAGTCACAATACGCCTGGCGTGTCGCGACTCCCGAGGGCTGCCCGCGCTGCACTGGGCTGCCCTGGGTTGTGGGTCGCCAGACGGAGATAATTAAAGAGCGACCCCACCTCCTTTTGTGTATTGTTTAAGCGTGAACAATAGCAAGCTATTTTCTTTGCCGGGGACCTTAAGGCGACGTTGTTAAAAGACATGTCCTGTGTTTTCCACGAAGATCATGCGATTTTTTTTATGTATCAGTATAGAAAATTGAGGTTATTACGTTAATTAATTAAATGTTTTTTTGTATTTTTTTTTCCTTTCCACTGAAATTTTTCTGTCAAAAAGTGATGAACATATGTGTGTTTAACTCAATTTAATGCTCAAAATGGCAGCTGCTACCATAAATTTATTAAACAAATTATTTTTGTTCGCCAGGCAATTGCTACGAATTCAGTTGATGTTAATCTACGAATCCCATCAATCACTTATAACATCTAATTCAACTTCACCTCTAATTCCTTTTTACTTATTAAATAAAACAGGCTCGCGTATTAAACGTCGAATATGATTGAGATATCGTTAATCTACAGCGAGCAGCACCCGTTCGCAGACGCATGATAAAATATCCTCGATCTTGAGAACCGTATAGTCTTGACATGAAAGAACTGAGAAATATTGACTAGTATATTGGAGCGAAGCATCTTGACAGACTAATCCTTCAGTTCCTTCCTCGATCATCTGTGGTCGCGTATATATATACTTTCTTCAGTATCTGCAGCGGCAACGGCAACGCCATCTAGATAGAAGCAGTCAGAGTACTAAGCCGAGCTGAGGGTTGCTTGTCCTTAATCTCACACAATATGCCTCGCGTTGCGAACAGGACTCATCTATCCTTTAAAAGAGCTTTGTCGTGGAAACAATAGGAAATAAAGAAAAAAATCTTGCAAAAATAATACTGTCTTCGCCTTAACAGGAAACCTTTAATAAAATATTTCTATGGTGGAGTAAAATGACGGAGGAGCAAACAAAGACAAAGGAAAATATAATAAGATTAAAAGAATGGAAATTATCTTCTATGGTATCACACCAAAATGTTTGAGAAGGAGTGTGCCTTTGAACTTTGTCAACTTAACAGGACAAATAAACACAGTAGCGAAGTTCAAAGGGCTCCGTCAGACACTGTCTAACTGTTAAAATGTCTAGTCAAAAGAGTACGGACCTTGGAAGATAGAATGCACTTTTATAAAAGTCTGCAATGATTTCAAACCTTTCTAACCATGCAACCTGATTCTTACAGCGTCGACGCGCGCGAGAGGGACTTCAGCCAGGCACTGCGCTGGTCGGACGAGCACCTCTTCTCGAATCGGGCTCACTTCATGCCCGAAAAGCAGCCCGCAGAACTTGGCGTCGACCACATTCGGGAGTCCGACGCAGGCGTCTACCGGTGTCGCGTTGACTTCAAGATCGCGCAGACGCGCAACAGCAAGGTCAACTTGACTATCATCGGTGAGTACCACAGCCAGTGTCTTACGGGTAGCTCACAGGTACCAGAGTCTTACGGGTAGTCTTCCAGCCACAACCGACTTTTTGCTGAAAGTCTGAGATGATTAAATACGTGGTTTTGAGATCAATGACCAATGAATGGCGAAGCCTTCAAAATGCGGGTAAACCCAATCGTGGAACTTAGGAGAGATGAAGCGGAAAACAGATCAGTTGTTGGGAGGGATAAAAGAAATAAAGTACAAAATGTTTACCTATATCAGATGGTTTCGAATGTAACAGAATCAGCACACCGCACACCATTTGGTAGGTGTATTATTTGCATGGAAAGGCGATGGTACGCCGACTCGAGATGTTCACTTGCGACAGTTTTTCAATCTGAACTTTGTCTGCACTGACAAAGTGCATGTTCCCTTGTTGACCTTGGTCGAGGTTGACCTGGACATGCTAAGTGATCTAATCGGAAGAGGCTCATCTTCGGCCAGTGCTCGATGTGTTGTGCTGTGCTCCCATTGTACGGCGCCGTACTGTTTCTCTGTGGCAGCTAATCTATGGACTCGGTCTCGGTGTATGAGTAATGATCCGCATCACTTAAGCGGGGGGGGCGAAAGGGTATTTATTATAACTGGAGGAAACTCTGTGAGTATGTTTTTGGTACGTTTCGCTGACTTGACATCATCCGTTGGAGTATTATCGATATATCTTCTTTTTATTATATGAAAATCAATCAATCTTTGTCTTAGAATAACACAGAGGAGAGTTATACCATCCCGTTTTAATCACGATATCGCCCAAAGAAAGATACATTTCAGCCTTTCAATGCCCTAAGAAAATTTCAAATCTTTTGTGTTATTGATGTTTCTATCGGGAATACCGACGTTTTCGATTTGACCTCCAACTCTCTAGAGGTTTCTGGTTCTGTTCTTGTCCCTCCAGACCAGATGGGTTTCTTAGTGGAACGGGGAGCTCCTTAGAACCATGCCCCAAGTTTCACTATTCGTGAAACATTTTCTGTTCTGCTTGTGCCGTCATAGCCATAAATATTCATCATTCCACGTGGAATATTCTGAATGCTTCATTTCGCCATTTTCTAGATGCCTCTTTTCTGCCGCTTTTGCGAAAGAGAACTATCGAAAGGATTCTTGCGTCGTTTCGAATATTAATCAAACTTTTTGAACAGCTAAAGTTGCTAGTTGCGAAAGCGGCGAGTGTGTGTGTCGCCGAAGCAATGCCCTTTGCTGAGTCGGCGCCCATTCTGCTGAAAATTAGCAGACCTAACCGTCTGCAATTTGCTACAATTCGCAGCATTGCTTCACGACTTGGCTACTCATTAGTTTCAAAATGAGACTAGAAAAGAGACAGAGACACGGGTAATATCTTGGATTTTCCGAGCAACATTCTCTTATATCGCACGTGATTCAAGTTCTTAAACGAAAGTCGATTTTAGCAACAAGTTTGCAACAAACATCTCCTGGGAAAATGTCATGAAACCTAAGCGATTGTTAAGAGTTGGTCCCCCTTGCATCACAGTGTAATCAATGAAGAAAAATACGTAGTACCACTATCGTCTTTGGTATGTGAAAATGCAAACTTTGTGCGCTTGGTGCTCGCACGAAATGAATATACATGTCCCTGTATCGATAGCTGTATCGGAAAATGCAAAATCTCTGTAAAGGCGTGACATGACAGAGGCCGAATACCAAGTACTCTAGGAGACTGCAAAGCCACTTAAGAGTCAATATTCCGCTCAGTTCTGGCACGATCTCGTCCCTTGACAAGTCTGCATGGCGATGAGATGATATTGCTCGCGCGTACCCCTATGGAGGCCACGACCAGTCTTCCCGGTCCCGGTTCCAGTCACGGCACTCTTTGGCCAAATGTAGGTATATTTCGCCGAACCCGAGCGAGCAAAAGAGGGAGATATTGTATCAAAATGATATTGGTCCATTCGCATTACGATGCCATTCATATTTCAATACTCTATCGGAATTTACTCGCGTGATTCGGAACGGGAATGGAACTCGGGCTACCCATGCATAAAAGGAAACTACACACACATCTGAAGTCGCTTATTATGCAAACCATTGCTTTGCACGCCATCTTGGAAAATGTAAATAATGTAATATTTTGTTATCATTCATAAGCCGAGTTCGTACAATGCGCTCTTGTTACGGATGAAGTGCATATCATGAGCCCATGCGTGCGTTGGAATAAATGTCTCCCCGGGCGTACACTGTCGCGAGCGCGGACCGAAGAATCATATTAGCAACGGCATTACCACTCACACTTGCTCGCTGAATATGCAAACATTCTACTTTGTACCCATACTTTTGTTTGCCTTGCTTTTATAACTTGAATTTCTTGTGGCTCATTTCACTATTCTGATTGTGTTAGTAGAATTTCATTGGTTTCGTGATATTTCCACTGCCTGTTGACATGCGAAAATTTAGCGGGGAATATTTTTACCTGACGCCTTTGAAGTAACTAATATTCAAATTACTGCGAGTCCTTGATTTACCAAAATACCAGAACGCACATCAGCCTGGACCTGGCGCATTTGCACCAGAATTTGTCAGAAGTACGCAGAATTTCGGCTGGATTCAAGAGTGACACTGTTCGGCTTTGATGTTTCAATATCTCTTTAATACTCCATAGAACTAGGGCAAGGGTAATACTCGCTGATTTTCCGCTGAAAACTTTGTTCTTTTGCCAACACACAATTTGCATTTCGCGTCAACCTCTCACCTGGCATGTTCAGCAACTAGAAACAAAGCCGAGACGTTTCAAAATTTCAATATTTATAACTTATTAAAGAGATGACTCGAAATTAAATAGGTTTGTTTACTGCAAAAGGAAGTATACCTTGCTTTCGTGTGCAAAGATGAAGTTCTCTAATCCTGCGCATGGCCTAAGGTTTCATGAATTAATCGTCTGGTTCTTAGTCCTGTTTTGTGTTCTTCGTGAGTGTTAGTTCCGTGCTCCGCTCGTGACTAAAATTATAAATTAACCGTTCTCGAGCGAAACAAAATATCCATCCTTGCTCGCTTAGAGACGATGAGGATCTCAATATTTACGAAAATAACGAGAGAGCGTTCGCAGACAACGAACTTGCTATCAGATAATCAGATTGTTTCTGTTACGAGCGAGCTATGTAAATTTGAAATTGTTCATTAAAATATATTGTCGAAAATACTTTCCTCGGCTCAGGGTAACGACACGAAACACGTTAGTATTTTCAGAATTTTTACTGCTTGATAAACTTTCTCCGAGTAGAGGATATACAATAGGCTGCAAAGGGCACTTTCTGACTCACCGGTAGATTTTGCCTCCAAAGGTAGTACTTCCACGAAACTTTTCCCCCAAAACAAACCTCGCTGTGAACCACTATGACCGACATGAAATATTTTAATATTTAAGGGTTGATACCCTCATTGCCTCTATGCGCTCCATATCATTTATGCATCTCCTCATATCCTTATTATTTTCGTATTTTGCGATACTCGACAAGACGGATGAGAATACTCAGCTGCTCCGGAACCGCGAAAGACCAGAGGGCGGCAAAAACGGATATGTATTTTCTTCAGTTTCCTCTGTTAGTTCTCCAGACTAGTACTCAGTTTTTCCATTCCCATATTTCTATTCTTCTCATCTTTATCACCCTTCATCATTCACTTGAAGATCCTTATTCTCTTCTGTCCTTATTTCACAAGACCTCAGCTCGTTTTGAGGTCTCTCGCGCTCCTTTACACTCTCATGGGTATTGATCTTAATCTCTCTCGCTCTCTTCTCTGTTTGCTTACTATTTGTCTTCCTCGTTGAAACTTCTTGTTTCTCCTTCCTCGCGTCCTTTGCTGCGTTTCCATCATGGATTCCTCCTCTTCGTCATAATGTCACTCCCACTCTCCTCCATCTGTCTTTGCCAGTTTTACATTTCAGGATGCACGCACTTGCCATACCTGTGCCATCCATCTGCCGGTCGGGACAGATAGACACCTGAGACCGAGCTGCGTATCTCAGCGCGTTCTTCGTCGTCGTCGCCCACGCACCTCGCCTCGCGCTTCCGACGTCTCGCACCTTGCCAAGGAAAACAATCAATGACGAACGCACGCTGCTCGCAGAATTAATGGCCACTGCAAGCCTTTCGAGAGGTTTTTATTAAAATATCAGAGATGTAAAGATTAAACAAAATAAAACGAATGACACGCAGGTAAAACTGTGCGAGAGCGTGAGGATTTAGCAGCCCAAATTCGGGAGATATATTTGAACGCTGTAATAACGTAGCCGATAAATTTCGCGTCCTCAGGTGCAATGTACCTAGCGTTCCCTCATTACGCACTAATTTTCAAACACAGATCATGATTTAACGCTTAATTAGCTATTCCGATAGCGGATTAGGTACCCGATTAATATAGCTGAAATATTGTAAATGCCTTGTGCAATAGTAGATTGCCTTTGACGAGGAGTTGTGTCTTTTCACCTCTATACCGTGCATCGCCGGCTGTTCCATGGTCTACCCTCGCTGATCGTAATTCTCCCCGATGTATTCCCACATTACGTTTGAAGTCCGAAGGGATATCAATGTCATCAAACTCGCGAAGACCGTCATTGATGAGCTAAATCCAGGTGTTTTCTTCTGGCCTATCGCAATAAGTTACCCGTCGCGTGAGTCACCGGATCTGAGGTGGTCGTCGGTGTCGGCGTCGGCGTCGCGGGTTGACCGCAGCGGCGGCAGCGCTGGCCCGCGCTCTCGGTACTCACCGTCACCGTCGTCGGCCTCTGCTGGCATACTCCTCGACTTTATTGATCCAGTGCGCCGGCCTGGCGCAACGCAACGCACACGCGACGCAACGGCTCCTTCCGAACCTCCTAGCTTGCTTTGACACTTTTTGTATCCAAGGATTACGTCACTGGTCGAAGCCCCAAAAGCCCCAGCTCATAACAACTCCTCCTACATCATATCTCAGTTGGAAGTAGCCAGTAGTCAGAAACATTCCGTGCCCCTTGAAAAACTATATTGTTCGCTGGTGTTACGCTTCGTAATGCACGTAAAACATTGCGTGACCCTTCCATTAGCGAGCTAACACTCGAAGAAAGTTACTTAATTCCGGGCCAGGTCTGAAAGAAAGTTTCAGGTGAAGTGTGAGTTCACCCTTTGATGCGGTGTGGCGACATGGCCAGTTGGACTACGCTTACACCCGTTTTAGAGTTCGGTGGTCTCTTTGAATTTTTGGACCGCTGTTAAATTATTATGAAGTTATGGAGGTGCATGCGGGTGATTTGTGAGAACAAAATTTCGTGGGCATCTATCTTGATTTACGTGCATAGCGTTGGGCTGGGAAATTAAACCGAAGCGACGCGCGATGGAGTTATATGGTGGTCTCATGGAATATTAAAGCAGTTCAAAGCAAAGCTACGATATCCTGTTGATATGCTTCTGCGAACCACATTCTTAAGGGCCCTTTTCAAAAGCGAAGGATGAAACAGCCTTTCAGGATATCTGATACAGCACAAAAACATTCGAAAAAAGTTTCTTCACTACTGGCAGAGCCGTGGTGGTGGTGCCTCGATAGAGGTGCCGAGTTTACCAGATAGTTTCGAAAAGGTCGTTTAGCGCACGATTTGTATTGGTTTTCACTGCCAATCTCTTATCAACCGTAAGATACATCGAAATCAAATATTAAACTGCCTTAAGGTATTTTTTTTCATATTAAATGCCGCTGCATATGAAATTCTGCATCGTAGTTATTCGGAACATATTATTATGCATGGTTAATAGTGAACTGAACAATGCATATTTGTTTGTGATTGTATGGTATTGAAAAAGCACGGTGTCTTGAGTTCATATTATATTTACAAAATAGGCATAAACTAATCTAAGTTCGGCGAGGCAGAACGGGAATTTCTCCACACAGTTTCGTGTCGTCCGCGAGTCGTGACGGGCTTCCCTCGACAGTTTCTTTTGGCTCTGAAGGACCGTGCACTTCAATAGAAAGCGTCTTGAATATTTGTTGGCAGATTTTTCCTGGAAAATAGCCAGTTCATGTCTTTCCACCAGGCAGCGGTGGCGGCGGAGGAGGCGGCTTTCCACATGTCTATGATATTCCATTTCAATATCACCAGACCCTGCCTTTCAACTTTACAACTTACCCAAAAGTTAGAACTCGAGAAAGATGATTACTTCTAACTTGACCTCAGAGTCTTGAGACACGTCCTCCGGCCAGTACTCGAGCACAATCGTGGCCAGTTTCCCTTCGGCGGAACCTTCCGCAAAAGTTTTCATCTCGCAATTCCAGATAATCTGTTGGACGCTGACAACGTGGGTCACCGTTGGCGACCGGCTCTTGACCACCGGCCGCCTCTTGTCACTTCTCGGTTGTCATGCTTGGATGGCCTCCGACCCCGTGTCTTCGCCGCCCTCACTGCGTCGACTTGATCTTTAAAGACTGGTCTGAGACGCGACCACCACCGCCTTGTCCGCAGAGATCAAATGGAATCTTTCAATGTATTAGCCTCTTGTCACACGTTATGAGAAATGCTTTCGACTGCCGTGTATAAAGTCAAGTACTTCGAGCATAAGTTGGAGTTTCGACAAAGTTATCCCTCGAAAATTTGTAAACGGTTAGTCTTTGACATAACGTCGAGGCGTCTGGGAAAAAGGAATTTTCAGTTCTGTTGCCCCACACTGTTTCATCAATTAAAACAGTGAATCTCTCTTTCTGTAACGCGACATAACCTAAAACCGTCTTTGCATCATCATCGTTTCGAATGATTGAAAATCATGGCATACAATTCATCCTTTACCACGACCTGTATGTACTCCACAATTATTGCTATGTGATTATGAACTCTGGGGGTTGAAACATGCAGGCAGACAACCCACATTCACCGAAGTCATTAACGACGGCGGTTAGGAAACAATGTAAATGCACATGGTACGTAACGGTATTGTGTGCTGAAAATACCGTTATTGGTTTTGTATCAGGAAATTCACTCAATAAGACGTACCTATATACAAGGCTGAGTGCTGACATCAATTTGAATACGTCAACTATAGAGTCTCTACCTTTACTCGTCGTCTGGCTCGTTTCACCAACATCAAAGGCTGTTAATTAGTTTCAAAAACGTCAATCACGCTACAATCAAGCAGAGAATGCTAATTTTTTAATTACTCGTCCATAAGAACCCATTGTTGTGTTTGTAATGACAAATTAAGCGCTTCTTGGAAATACGTCACCTATTAAGTCCATATTACAACGACCCTTGAACTTACTATTCTTCCACATGTTTCGTCTCATGTATTATTCTCAAAGAAAACCTCGCGTTCCTTACCTTGTAATTAGCATGCAATTTATTTGAATGTTGTGAACCATAACTTTCACCATCCGTCTAAAATAACGATTTTCAAATAAAAAGTATACTAAAAAAAGAGTTGCGACCGGTCGAGCAGACCAGGCAGGAGGCCGGTTGGTCGAGGGGGTGGATGGAAGGAAGAGTGTTTGGGACTGAAGGGGTGGTACACTTCCCACTCTCACACTCGCGCCTTTTCCATTATCGGCTTTGCAATTAATGGCACGTTCTGACCTCTCGCCGTGCACCCTCCACGGTGGGGCGAACGCGCGACTACTGCGAGCGACTTCTCATGCAAAACAGCTCGCTCACGAAGACGCCGTCGCCGCCACCGCCGAGCTAAGACCCTGCTTGGCTTTCTGCTCGCAGCGTACACCACGCCACAGCAGCGTTATTTATGTGTGTTAACAAATTAAACAGTAATAAGGTGGTAATGTCAAGATAAGCTGCAAGACTTCTTTTCAAAACTGCACGCAGCGGTCGTAGGATCTTGCTACAACAACATTTGCAACAGATTTTACAGTGGGCACAGATTTCAGTTTCGTGCTTTTATTTCCATGCTAAGTGAATTACTGTGATGTACAATGTTGCAATTAGAAAATTCCACGGCTCTAGATTTAAGTAGCGCAATTGGATTCTGTATCCTTTCCAGCGACGGACGTGTACAAGGACTAGGAGCTAAGGAACGTGACATCTTTTAGCAGGATATAAGCCAATACAAACATTTCTTGTCACAATTCAGAATATATCAATGCCTTATAGCTTTGATTTGATGGCTGTTATCCTAGAAATCGATCGAACGTGCGATGCCAGGGACGTGCGCGGTGATCCGAGCTGAGCGAGCGCTAGTCTGATTGAACAGAGGTACAGCTCTGTAATGTGATGTATACGTGGAGAAGATAGCGATGTGAAGACACATCTCGGCCAGCGCTCACCATGCAATATACATGAGCTGACTGACTTCTCGATAATAATGCAGGATAAGCCAGGGTTTATACTTTGAATATGAATCTTGGAAATGTTTGCACCGTTACGAGCAGAAACAAACAAATAAAAAGATTTCTTCAGTTGGATATCTATATCTAATATATATGTAGGTATATACTTACATCAAACAAATTTAGTTGCAGACAAAATTAAGTACCTAAATATATTGACGTTTAACTTTTAATAAATCAGTATCAAGTTATCTAGTTTAGTGGTGCAATGGAACATTGCAATGAGTCTAAATAAGCCGTAGTTTACAAAAAAATATTTCCAGATATTCACGCTTCGAAGAGTATTCTTGGAAAGTTGTACGAGCCTCCGAACGATGTTTGCACGCGAATATTTTTTAAGTTCTCGATGAAACGAGCGTTATTTGGCAAGCGCTTGCGCGTGGTGGAGGTGCCGTGTTCAGATCGCTTCAAGGTCAAAACGCATAACGTGTTCCGCTGTCAGAAAACTCAACGCAGAGATGTGAATTTCAAGCGTTATTTCCCCAGTGTTGTTTCTTAAACTTCACTAGTAAATTGATAAAAAAAATCGTTACTTAGACCTAAGGAAAAGCTTCTAAAAAAAAGAATACAATTTTTGCGATGCTTTCATCGTGAAATTAAATACCTAATTAGTAATAAAGCACCGTAACATTTTTCATATTATATGTTTCAGGTATAAAGATGAAAATTTTTCGGTTTATGTAACAATTTTCCTCTTGCTGCTCGTCAATTTGGCGCTGGCATCCAATCTCAACCTGCCAGGGCTGGTTTCGCAGCGCCTAGCAGCAGCTCCTGCACTGGCTCTCCTCGGGCGCTAACTGCCAGGTCATAACTACCATGATTAACCCCAGTCACATGCCTCGTTAAGCCTCATTTCGATAGCCGTTCACTGCACTAATGGTAATAATACAAAGTGATTGCTTTATTAATGTAAAGATGCCGTATGTGGTAATAATTATTAGTCGTACACGCAAAAGGAGTAATGAGGACAATTAGAACGCTTTATAATATCATTCGCATTCGACGACACCAAAAAAAAAAAAAAAATAGTTTTATAGCAAAGCGTTGTTCACTTTGTTGTGGAAGTTAAATTGTCTGTTTTTTTTTTCGTGCTATAACGAATATTACGGATAAAATCGAGTGCTATTACGTTCGTTAAATTATTCGTTTGAAACTTATTAACTCCGGCTAGTTTGCAAAACGTCGAACTCGTTTTTTTTTTTATCTAAGCGTCGTTGCAGCTAAATAAAACACAAATGCGTCGCTAACATCCGTGAGCCAAAGCGACTAGCATATATTTTTTTGTTTTGGCAAAGTTTAATTGAAAGTTAAAATACATTGTTTTTAATGCATGCAAATTAAACAAAATTAAATGTCTGTTAGCTAGCACCGTAGTAGTGTATATAGCGCTGGCTCTACTGACTTTTGATTGCATCTTTCCGTATTCTTGAAAAAGTCAGTGATTAATAAGGTAAAAGTCTGCACGTGAAATAATTGAGTGAAAAACGTGCGCGTGTAATTAGTTTCATTTGAAGGATCTTAGACTGATTCTCCTAGTTTATGTGGTAATAATGACTAGCCATTACTCACTCCATACGCTTGCTCCTTTCTAGGAGATCAAAATAAAATCTAGCAGAGAGAACGATGTTCCATGTCAGCTCCACAATCAGCCATAAATTGGAGAATCGTGAAATTAAATTCAATGCTCTTTTCTCTTACATTGCTGGCACATACCAGGAAAGTAAGAAATAGTTTTGATGTTCGCCTAAGAAGGAATCTTGCTCTGTAACTTGTATCGAGAGCAACACTCGTTATAAATAATTAATCTCTTTCTTCAACACAAAAGAAACGTACACGTGTGTGCTTCTTTGTTCTGTGATACTTTTGACGAATTCTTTCAATCAACTCCTTCTTCCCTTTGCTCACCTTACTAATGATTCTGTCGGCTTTCTACCTTTGCTTCAAACCTCTATTAGCTCGGAACATGAAGAAGTCCGCTTAGAATTTTCCTCGATAATTTATCGGGGAAAGTTAACGAGTTGTCAAGAAAATTGTGACAGGTAATTACTTGTTTTAATTTACTTTCTTACTTTTAATTTATCATTTATCACACCTTTGTCGGCACTCTGTGTACAAAGGGTGTCTCGGAGAAACATACGAGACTTTGCTAAAGTGTCGTACGTGGCAGTGAAAAATTTCGCCATTCAAAGCTAACAAGGTCTTCGCCTGAGCGCGAATAAACACAGTTTTGGTTTATCATCGTAAGCAGGCACTATAGGCACATTAGGTAATAAGCGTTCTTCTTCATTTTCCCAAGACATTCTACCAAGCTTTCAACTGCAAGCTTTTTGCGACTGAATTTCCGCCTTTTCTTCCATTTCTCAACGAATACATCTCTCAATTCTGACGTATGTAATGTAAAGCATACATTGTAGTTATTAATATCTCTATTTTGTTTCCCCTGGCACCTCTGGCGACGCCATGCCGTCCATGTCCTTGTCGTTGGCCTGGCGTCAAATGCCTCATGTGCCGGTATCCATCACAGTAGTATAGCGTCGCGACGCCGGCTTCCCGGAGCGAGCATCCGGCGTCAATGGCGTCGCGCTAACCCGTCTGAAGTTCGATCCTCGATCTGTTTTGCTTAGCGTACATGTGCACAATAATGAGAACTGGGTCCATCTTGAGAAATAACCTAATTATTGGGTAATTGACTTTGAAACAGACGAGACCATCCGCTGCAATCGCGTAGAATTTTCTATTCAATTGGAATGAATTTAATGCAATTCTTAACGGAAAGAGCGAGATGGATAAAAGTATGTATGTGTATGTTGAGAGAAAAAAGGGGTTCTAACGAGCGCTATGTGAATTGAAAATGTTTTATTTTAGTGCAACGTCGTGTTATTGCATGCTCTATTCATGCTGCAATGGTACTGTTATCAGAAAATTGATGGTATAACAATAATAATTTTCCATCCGCACATTTGAACTAAAATAATATTTAGATAGTTTCAAAAAACATTTTTAATATATTGGAAAGATCCGTTTTATCCGTTTTTATGCAATGCTGCAAAAAGCTAAAATTCCGTTGGCTATCGCAAATACTATTGTGTTGATCTGAAAACTGATCATCTTTTACGTGTTCCGCAATTTTTCATTATTCGCGGCAAGCTCCCCCCCCCCCCCCCCCCCCCCCCTCCCTCCTCCGCCGCCCGCCTACCACTACCCGGAACACCAATTTCTCTCCTTCCCTCGTCTCTTCTTATTCCATCTTGACTGATTCTCGCGCCAAACTTTGCCGAGTGCTCTCGTTTATCTTGTGTCGTCCCCGGGGAAGATGCTCCCCACACCGCTGCGCCTCTCTGCCTACAACGCGGAAGAAATAAGAATACGAACGATATGCTTTATTTTACAACTCATGGTAAGCGATAGTCTTTGTATGGGTACACAAATAAATGGCAAGTCTCGATGGATGAGGCGGAGAAGAAAAGAAAAGAAGATGTCGTGTGCCGTCTCATTTTACAGATGGGTGACGAGAACGAAGTCTTGATCACCCTTTCTGTTCCATTCTATAAAAGGTGTACAAAAAACTACGCGGTGGTGTGTTCTAAAATTTTCTTCGGATCGGTTTAGGGAATCTTTGGCGCTTGGCGGAGAGTGCCATTTTACTTAATCATGTTTTTTTGCAGTGAGTTTGTCATTTTCTTTTTGATGTGTGAATGATTTATCAAGGCATTAAGAGACGCTAATGCAATCTAAATGGACGCCGGTTTTTGAGTCAGTGAGTGCATCATGGAAGGAAAAGACGTCTCATATCTGCCATCTACCTCTTCTGGTTCGGATATGTTCGGTGATGGGGAAATATGATTTGCGAAACTCAAGATTGCTGGGCTGGAGTTTTAGTCACTTCTTTATAGTTTTTATTTGAAAATAATTTCAGGTTATACGACCACATGGTCATGCTTCATCTTTAAATGAACCTGCTCCTCCCCCCAGTACCAACATAGAGGTTAATTGTAGTGTTAATAATATCACTGCACCTACTTACATGGGCCTTACGTAATCTCCACAGGCAAGATTCTCTAAATCTGTGTTGCCTTCAAGTGAATCTTGGTTAAGCCGTAAGATCCATTAAAATTTACTGGACGGAGTTGAAGCCGCAAGATAAATAATTTACACCTCCGCAGGCTTTCCCAAAAGCGAACACGCAGCTTACATTTCTCTAATGAACACCGACGAAAGCTAATGGGACTATATAGGTTCAAAGAAATAACTCAAGATTCGATTTTATGTTTGTTTTCCTATCCGCTCGTTTGTTGAGGGGAAATAAGGTGCAATAAAATAAACTTTCCTCATTCATTATATTGCTGACGGTAAGAAACTTTCGTGACCAGCCGCCTGTCTTGAACCTGAACTGTTCGTGGACCGATGGGAGATGGTTTGGAACGCGAGGCACGCTCATGGCTAGTAAATAATTACCTGCTTCATCGAATTCTGATTGTGATTCGCTTTTCACAGCTCAGAAACTATTTATAAAAAGTAATCTACATTAGCACCATAATTCGGTCAGTTTGAATGGGATTGCCTTTTTCGTCAATTTCATTTCATCAATAGTAGCACCATGTTCACGGACGGTACATCAACAGAAAGTTTTCTGTTGTTTTTGGTGAGCCGATGGGTTTTTTTTTTGACTCTTTGATATTGAATTGCACCTCTAGAACTCGGGTAAAATTGAAAGTGCTTTCTGGCTAGGAACATCAGTGCCTCCTAACAGTTAGAGCTTGAAACCATAAGATGCTTTATTGGACAGTATCCAGAATTCACGGCTTTTCCACGCAGAATGCATTATTAACATTTATCTTATCGACAAGCGCGTATTTCACTTCCACTCGTAGATAGACTCAAAGGACCCGAAAGAAAATAGAAAACGCTGCATAACAAAAACTTTTCCTGGATGTTTCGATCTGCATATCCTTGTTATACTTTTTTTTTATGAAACCCGCTGTTTTTGTTTTCAGTTTTGGTTGGTCAATCAATTGTGTGTGGATCAATTACTTAAGAAAAGTAATTTGCAAGTGACAGCGATAGTGCTGAGGCCTGACTCGCCTAGCGAGATTCCCAAACCTTACTTCGAGAAGGCCCTAGTGAGTGTGCATTCCAAAAGGTCCTGGTTCGATCCCAATGATTTTGTTTTTTTGAGGTTGTTTATTTAGCAAAAAATGTTATTAACAGTACGTTATAAATCGTTGTAATTTCTTAGCTTAAATGTATACTTAAATACTAACACAGCTTTCTAATTTTCTACTAAACTTAACAAAGTCTTCTTCACCTTTAATGTTTGCAGGAAGTGCATAATACTTTCATACTCCACTATAAAATATACTATTATTAGCCTTGCCTTCTAATTTCTTTCTGATCTAGTATTATGTTCGTGATCTTTAAAATTAAGTCTATCTTAATTTACCCTGCTTTTAACTGAACGAAAATTTGATGAGAATTATTATTAATATTATTATTATTATTAAACTTATCTGAAAGTTTTGTGATGAAGAACGCGCCAGTTTTTGAGATACAACTTTTTTCTCGAATAAATAAGCGTAGGTAGTAGGTAAACCAGTACATCTCATAGTTGTGATATTTCTATTCGATTCCGAAATTGAGAAAAATAAATATCTCAAAAACTTTCTCGAATTCCTTCACAAAACTTTCAGATAAGTTGAAGTAGTTGTTTGGTGATATCTCATTACATTTTCGTTAAATCTTCGTTTGCAGAGTAAATTGTTTCTCTTTCAATTTAGGGGATGTTTGTACATTAAGGATAGTTTTTATATTTTAAGGTATTTTTTTCAACTTTACCTCATCGAAATTTTCTTAGCTTTCTATTGGTTATTTTCATTTTTTCGTTATTATTAACGAGTCGTTAGCTAAAAACCCAGACGTGGCGGAAGTCCTACCAAAACACTGAAAAGTGCTTATGTTTGGACTGCTACTGCGCATGAACGGTGCGGGAAAAAATTTTTGAGACATTTGTATTATACTATACCCTAAGTATAGCTTACTTTATGCGTAAGCATACTTTTATTTCATATAAAAATTGATCAGGTTTAGTGCTGTGTTGATTTTGTGTGGACTACACCATATACTCGTAAACATATGTAAAAACTTGCGATTTTTTACACACGGCGATACTTTTTAATTTTTATCTCAAAATTTCCTGACTGTCCTACTCTGAAACTTTCAGAAAATAGTGTTTATACTTATAGCTATTAAATATATTTTTTTCAAGAAAATTAAAAAAATCGTTTTGAATGGTAATAGGGGTAGAAAAATTAAAAACGTGAAAGGGGGAAATTCGTATTTTTTCTGATAAACGAAATTTATATTTTATGAAACACTATTTCAATACCTTTCAAGTGGTTCTATTTTCATTAATCTATCTTTACTACAGCCGACGCAATTTGAGAAAGAAAAGGGGAGTGTGTACCCCAAAATTCAGTGCTATTCCCCCGTTTCCGGGCCGTACCGGGCGAACCATTTGACTCAGAGGCAAACAAAAAAATAAGTCAACAATAGAAATGATGTGGTCACCGTCGTACCAAGTTTTATCGATTTCTAAGAGGTGACGGTCAATTTTCGAAAAAAAATGGTTGAATTGACATGGAATGATCCATGTGTGGCTTCCTAAAATACTGAACAGAGGCTAAAAAACCAAGGATATATACATAACGCGATCCTGCGTCCAAACTACGTTATTGCTCTCACTTCGCATTCGTGGGATGAAACTGAATCTTGAGTTACTGTTAAACAGTCATATTCAGAGGGTATTGGGGGTATTGGGGTGTATTGTGACCTCAACATAACTGTGGTTGTAACAAACGGGAGAGGAAATACAGTGGCGTTAATATTTGTGTAAGGGTAGAATCTAACCGGAAATTCCTGAATGCATTTTCATTTGGCTCGCTGGAATAAACCTAAACTTTCAAAAGTTTTTGGTAAAATTTTATGCTGTAAACTGTAAATGGCAGTTAAGTGCGATTTACACTTTTGACGTTTATGGCTACAGATTTTTTCTCTCTTCTCATTAATTATCTAATGAATAAGTTAAGCTGGCCTATAATATTCTTCTCAAAGTTACCTAATAACTTCAGACATTTCCATCTCGAGGGACTAAAAATTTTCCTATTTTCAAAATATTAATCATTTCTTTTCTTTTGCAAAAAAAGACCAAGTTTCTAGAAGTTATGGAAACGAGAGCTTGTTCATACTTAATGGCTTCTGAATAATGCACAGTTCTTTTCTTTCCTTTGAAAGAAAAGAAATCTGTTTATGTTTTACTAGGGTTTCATGCTAAATTTTTATTTTAATAAGATTGGACCTTAATTTTAACAACTTCCAGAGTTAATTAAAGACAATGGTGAGCTAAGCATTCTGGGCCAAAGTTATCAAGGTGCAATTCCTGGGCGGTAAGATATGCACTTTGTGCAAACGATTTCCCAGTAAGTGAATTCTCTGCAATTCAAGCCACCCAGCAAAGTGTAAATGCACTGTTATGCTCATTAAAAATGTACAAGATTGATAATTAAGCCAAATTTACATTTTTAATTCGAACAAAACTACCTTTTAAGTGCGATCTTCTTTCGATTGTTTTTAAACGTGCAGTGCAGCAGAGATAAAAATTCTTAGTTGTGAAAACTATTATACCAAGGCGGTGTCATTCACAGGACAAAATTTTCCACAAAAACTAACCCTAAAGCTGAATCTTTGCAGACCCGTCGTTTTTACCTGTCGTTTATGACTTGTAATTAGAAATTTGAATAAATGGCATTCCTCCATTCGTGTACTATGGGTACATACAATTCAGATTACAATACAGAATAATTATGTGAGGTCGATCAAAGAGTGCCGCCGAAGAAATGTGAAACTGACGATTTAAAATATAGACTAAAAAATCTACCTATTTGACCAATGGTTAATAAAGTTAAATAACTGTGTGATGCCTGATCACCTAGACGTTAGTTTTATTTTGTTTATTTTATTTTAGTAGATGTGAATTATCCACACCTAAATAAGCTTTTTTTACAAATGAAAAGTTTAAGAAAAATTGACGAACTATTATTGTTATCATTTTCGAATTTTCTTTTTGAGTGCACTCAAACCGTGAACTCTGTGAATTTTGCATGAAACAACACACTTTTTTTGGTAGGGGGAGTACCAACTTTAGCACTCAACGCTTAAATTTTCAATTTCCTTTGCAATTTCTTTATTTACTTTACTCAATGAAAAATATGAAATCACGAATGCGTTTTAATATCAAGCCAGTGTCACTTCATCAAGCTCTGCATAATTTGTCAATTGCAACCTCTTAACTCGCTGCGTTCAGAATGCAAACAGCAAACGGCAAGGTCTGCTATTTTAATATAATTTATTATCGAACCAGCTTTCGCCACGTAATAGTATATTATTATGTTTCTATAAAACTATGGGCCAATGGCGTTCCGACTCTCGACCGCCTGCTCTGCGTTTACCCACTGATGTGGGTTATGCGGCCGTATACGGATTGCAAATTGGCAATAAAATGGTTTATTTCTCTTTGATAGTTTTCGCCGCTTGTATAGCAGTAGACACAATATTAAACTCAAATATTGTAGCATTTGGAGGTATCAAGCAAAGTTGGTTGTTGGATAAGGGATGAATTTTCGCTTTTGTGAGGTGAAAAGGGGGGAAACCGCGCGGTCGAGTGGTTGGACCACTGCTTTTTGTTTATTAAAAATAAATCGTGAGAAATGTGTGGTGTACCAACGGAAACTGCGACTAGTGTTAGTGCTTGAATTGATTTTGTCAGACATTCGCTATCAAAGCGCAAAATAAGTTTTAGGAATGCTTATTTCTTTACAGGGGTTGAATAAAATATATTTTAATGTTGCAATTTTATAATATTGAATTGCAAATGTATCGTGGTACTGCGAACCGTGATACATTTTGTACCAACTTCTTTTTAATATTAGCACGAGGGTCCGTTAAATGCTCATGCTTTACGAAAGTGGCCATAACTTGTTCGTTTTCAATAACTTATTCTTCGTCTTTATAGGACTTTTTCAAGTATTATTACATTTTTTGGTCATGAAATCGTGATAATTCGTATTATCTGTATTCTTTTGATCGTCTTATGCAAATTATATCCTTGGCATATTCACATATCACACCCTAAATGCCAAAAAATATTCTGGCGACGAGGTTCCATTGCGTTCGCTACCGTTCCTTTACCACGCTCCTCTACCACGCGAGCAGTTTCCATGTGTGCGGGGCCAGAATAGTATGCCCGTTCCATGGCAACCGCAATGAATTGCAAATTAGCGCTCCTCTCTATGCACTTTAAATAGCAGAACGAGCGGATGTTTTGTTACACCAAGTCCAAAGCTAACACTAAACGAGATAGTGACTGACCACACTTAAATGGTATACATTGATATCGATAATGCTGCTTTATCCTCGATCCACCAATTGTATGTCTGCAATGTTTACAAGCTTGTGCCAGCTTACGCCGAGACCAAACACCTCCATCTCCGAATCCACAAACGCCTGATAAAGCTGAAAAGGTGATTTTTTTTTCATTTTGGACAGTTTTCTTTCAGTCCTTTGAAACTTTGATCAAAAATGTATATCGAAAACATTTTTTTTACCGATTTTAATTAATATTTTGTGTGCACTCCCCTTGAATGCTGATTGCTTAATCACGCTTTATAAAGGTTCTCTGGCGAAAAATAGGCTACACATCTTCTACGTACCTGTGTTTTTGTTACTTCATTAAGCTTTTTTTCTCTACTGAAAAGTATTTTCTTGCACTGACAGTGTGCGTGTATCGACGAAGCTATTCGTACTTTATTTCTCGTACAAACGAAAATTACAGACATGCCCGAAAACTCGTCGTCGCTGCTGTATCCTGTGCGAGATCCGGGGATCGAGAGGTTTAATTACGAACTGCCAGTTCTGATTAAACCCGAATGAACTACCCAGTTGATCAACGAGACTCCGCACTCGCTCTCTACCTATCTTTCTCTATCACTCCATTCTCCCCATATCTAGTTATCTCTTTCTCTCTTTCTCTCTCTCTATTTTCCCATCCTTATACCGCAGTTCCACCCTGGCCAATGTACGAATTTCTTTTGACCCAACGCGTAAAAGAGATTTCCGTTGAAATGACCAAAATGAGAGTTGAATCGCGTTATTGAGAAAACATAAACCAGCGTGTTAATGAAAAATGAAAGCAAGTTAAAGCTAGTATCCGCCACAAGAAGCCCGCGTGGGTGCAGATCTTTTGACGGCGCCGCCCAAAAAAAAAATACAATTAGCTTGCAGTGTGACTTGGAATTATTTATGCATAGTGTAAGCTTTTTTAATTATGCGCTAATTTTCACTCTCTTCCACGCCATGCTTTCATAAACTTTTACTTTGAGAGCGTGAGCCAAAGGGCATTATTTTTGATTTTTTTTAAACAGTCCTGCGCTAAACTCTGAACCGAACTGACTGCCGAAATTGAACAAGTTTTCACCCACCGTTTACACAATCTTACTACAGTCCACGCACCTGGTAGATTTATTTCGAGATGTCGCAGTGAAATGGTCCAAAAAAACAGCATAGCTTTTCTTTGTAAATGTACAAAATATATAAAATACACCTTTAGCATTAGGATACTGTTCAATATTCCATAGATCAACGCAATATACTACTTTAATCTGAAATTATTCTTCCCATCTCATCTGTGAATGGTCAAATGGCATCTTTCATTATTATCCGTCCCTCTTCTAAGGCGTCTAACGTAAGTAGCTAGTCAATATTTAATTCATGTTTGTGCATGCCGTGTCGTAATGCTTTCAACGGGTCTCTTCCCGTCGCATTGCTGTGCGAACCCCCTTGAGCAGCGACTCGTTGGGACTACCGCCCACGCTCCCTGGTGGTCCCCCGTCTCCTGTCTTGTGCTAACACAGGAGTCAGGACACAGGAGGTAACGGCTTGCACAGAGTTATATCCTGACTTGGCTGAGATAAGGCACTAAGATGGGATGGTTCAACTCCCTGCCCAGTTGCGTCTGGCGTCAGACCTGAAGACACTTTCCTGTCGTATCGTCTGCAATATTCATATGATACTAATATTTCATGACTTTTCCACGTAATGTCATATTTTCTTTAAAATCTGAACTAGATGTGTCTTCATTTTGTCATATGATGGTATCATAACTGACTTGCAGATTAGATTTCAGTGAAGGAATCAAGGTTTGAGCGTTATTTTCAGTTTTTCTTGGCGTCATATTTTATAAGCAATCCAATTGCTTATATTTCTGCTGCATAAATCTGATATTTGCACTTTATGGCAGCTGCATTTGATATAAAATATTCCTTCTCGCAAGTAAAAAAATTATTATGTGTTATGCTCCACAGAAAGATGTTGTCAAAAAGTGTGGCCTTGCCAAGAGTATGATTTCTTAAATGAAAATTCGTCTCATATACGTCATACGACAGATGCTTTAAAAAAATTATGTTTTTTACTTTCTAATTGTCATGGATATAAATGTGAGGGTCACATTTTCAGCTAATTGACTGACTAATTTGATTAAAACACGATGTATCTACATACGGACTAATATACAATGTTGTAGGCATCCTGAAGCGTTAAAATCCAGAAACACACTAAAAACATATTTTGGGTGCTAATCGTTAGTATTTTTACATTTTGAAGTTTACCTACTTCTACTCCACTAAAAATTAAATACATTTCCACGATAAAAATTTCGAATTTAATCAAACCATGCGAACAAATACATGATTTTGTTTGTATGGTTACGTTGTTAGGTTAGGTTAGGTTAGGTTAGGTTAGGTTAGGTTAAAACAGTGTCAGTGCTATTTCCCGTATAATAGCGCTGATCTCCACATTTTGGTCCGAAATGCAACCAGCAGCTTTAAAGGTATTCGCCATGCAATCATTGCCATGTTCGTTGCATACTACACTCTCGCATATTATTGTAAATAATGTTTGCGTGTGACAACGAAAACACATTTATGTCTTTTATAATGGCGTTATGCAGGCAAAATGTTTATTGCACGGTATCACATAAAAGGTTTTGCAAGGTTGATAGCTTGGAACACGTCAATTAGATTATCAAGGTATAAACTGCATGTATGGCACGACCTGAAACTTCAAAATCACTCGGGAAATTGTTGATAATATCTGGTTTTTACAGTGCCGTGCCCCTATTTATTATGACAGTAGCAAATATTGCCGACAGTATTCTTTTAGCTTCTGAATTTGAGGTCATGCAAGAAATAATGCATCCTACTTTGCGTAACAACGGAAACGGAATGTTCCTAAGGTGTATACAAGAAAACCATGGGTTTCTTGAAGAAAGTTCTCAAAGATACACGGTCATAGCAGCAGTAGTCTCAATTAGAACAAATCACCGAGTTGCTTCCAGTCCACTCCAGTTCATAACGCCATATACTTTTCACGTTTAATGACAAACATCTGTTTAGAATTGTTCTATTGTAATGAAAATATTTTCTTCTCTTCGGTTTAATTTATGCATTTCTTTATGCTACGTCTTTTATTATCTGCCTTGACGACATAAGAAATAATTAGATTCTCGAAGTCTTGATTGTTTATTATGGTCCCATTAAAAGGGTGGAAAACTCTGCGGAAAACGTCCTCAGGGCGTTCTGGTTTTTCCACGCCGCCAATTAAACCAGACAAACTTTTCATATTGAAATAATGACCTCAAAGACTGTTTGATCTGCGTGTTTTCCATACCAAACACGACAATGCACAATGCAGAATGCTCATTTGAAATACACGAGAACAAAGGAGTGTAATGGGAAATGCATTCACATCTAATTATTTTGGTTTGGCAGCAGAGTTTTTCAGTTCCTTCCTTGTATAATGGTTGATACTATTGTGCTTTTCAGTTACATGTAACTGGCTGAGTGTTTGAAAAAAAAATACGTTTTTTTTTTGGTTGGGGCTCTGATTTTGAAGAATTTACATTTAATTTGTGATATAAAAATCCTGTGCGTTTTTTGCTTTATTCTTTCCTAGTGTACATAGCTTTCAACTCTTTTCAGAGCCTTTTCAATGGCGCAATTGGCGGCGGTACTGACCCTTTAAAGCCGAGACGAACCGTCTGTGATGCAACTTAATGCATTCCATAAATTAACATTCAATAATGCCGGTGCAGTTATGTTTTGTCCCCGTCATATCTTGACAAATAAATACTTCCTTCACTCAACTTTATCAAAACTTGTGCACTTCAGCAACATAACTGCATTGCTGCACTTAATTGTTTCTTGTCACAGTATTCAACTAGACTTGGCATGCAATGCAAACGTACTCGTTCAAAAACTAGGACATTTTATGCAGCAGAGCAGGCGAGCCCGAGTGCTAATTAAAATACGGTCATTATGTACAGCGGCAACAATGTGCCACTGACTATGATTAATGAACCACAAATTATAATCATCAAATTCCTCAACTGTATCATATTCGTAGTAGAATATATATTTTCGACTTCATCTTTCAGGGTGCAATATCTGGTTACATATATTCGAAGTGTACACTTTGCAAGGAAATCCATATTGGATAGCATACGGCATATCAGGACGAGGAAAGTCATGCAGGGTCCTAGATTTAATTGTTAGTTGGAATGAGGTTCTCGTTGTCGTCGTCGTCGTCGTCGTCGTCGTCGTCGTCGTCGTCGTCGTCGTCTTCGTCGTCGTCATCGTCGTCGAGGAGTTAAAAGATTCTGGCTTGAATGTGAATGCAAGCTTGAATGCCTAGCTTGAATGTGCATTGCGTTTTTAAATGGAGAGAATTTTGGATAAACTCCTCGCTCCCCTTAACATTCTCAAAGAACGAATTTGAAGATAAGTCACATGACCGACTGGCAAAGGAAAACGAGAGAAAGAGTTTTTTCCTCCGAAAATGGAACGAGTTTAAAAAGCGAAGACACTTAAAGTGAATATTTGAACTGAACGACACTAGCGCTTCATCGATTGAAGATCTATTAAAATGTGTATTCCATTTAAAGTTTGTCGCCCACAAAATTTTCAGGTGGAGGTCCAGCAAGATAAGTAATATTTCCCCACATAGAAAATGAATTCGTGTCGAGCACAAGTGGATGTTTTGTTTCAAAATTTACATTTATTCTAAGCACCTCGTGGCAAATATTGACGTGAATGCGTTGCATTTTCCATGTTTAAATTTTTCACAAGAGTACTGTGCAATTTTTCTCATTGACACAAACAATGTGGGCTGCTGTAACACTTGAATACATAGCAAATCGTATTGCTACAGGCATTTGACATCAATATATTGTAATCTGTAGCGTATTCATACGAGAAACACAGCAAGACTGCAAATTTATTAAAATGCCAAGAGTAGCAAGGTATTCAAATATATTCTCCTTTCTTCTTTGTACCTAAGCGCGACGTCGATACTTTGAAGATGAGAAAAGTATCGCGATGATTGGGTCGCAAACGCAAGCCCCCTACGATATATCACTATCGGAATATTTCAATATTAAAGGCACCAGGCAGGCTCCTCCACGCATTCAAGAGAAGCAAATCGAATTCACTCTGTAGCTTTTTGACTATAACGTGGAAACTTATTTTCTCTTGATACGACAGAAATCCTTAGCTTGTCTCTTCTTCGATTCAATGCCCTGTCAATTTTCATCTCGAGTCCCGCTCTCTGCAGATGGCAATGGCGGGACCGGTAAAGGTCAATGATATGTGAACTCAGCTAGTTGTTAATCGCGCCTGGTGACCAAAGCGACGTGCACTCCGATCGTGCGCCCTGCCCGCGAAGCTGCTTGAATTAGAGCTCTCTGGGGGAATAATGGTCTTGGGAGGTATTCTCGCTATTGTGTGCTTCAAGTTTGGCATAGACCGCTCCGCAGAGCGGTCCTAATATTATTCAGCATTCGCTGTCGTCAAAGGCGACCTGCGAATCATATCAGCTGGAACAGGGTACGTGGTCTGCGTCTGCTCGGAGGCCAACTCGCTGCATGTCGCCACAATGCCCGGGCGAAATTCGCACCAAACACCGGATCGCGAACCGCCGAACCAGCTACACGCTATTTCTACTTCGATGCGTTTCTATTTTTGTTACCCCCTAGCGCGCGTTCATCTCTATACTATCCGCAAATTAGTTCTGAACAGACATTCCAGTGTTTAATTTGTCGAATTATAATGAGTTATAATCATGGACTCTTTAATTGAAACTCAGCTTTGTGTAAGTTCATGAATCAAGGATCAGATTCACGCTAAATACCCTCTTATCGGCGTTTCCATTACATCCCCTGCAGTCGGCAGCTCTCAGCTAAGCCAGTGAGAAAATTTTTGCAAGGAGCGCGGGTTTTCATTCTTGTAATTACTACATAAGCTCTCGAGAGTGATCCGAGAATCTAAGAACTTCTTAAATAATGTGTCTTTCATTTATTCTCGTACTCTCTCTTGCTCTTTAATCGCTTCCCCATCTTTTCTATAATCTTAGCATGCTCCTTTCCCTTTCTGTGACGTACGAAATTTTCCTTGTTCTCTGCATCTGGCCCCGGGTATTTTACCTTATCTCTCTTCCATTCTTCAAAATCCGTGCGCTGTTCTTTCGAACTCGGTTTCTCTATAATTCGGATGGTTTTCGTTCGCCCACGGTCCCTTCGTCTCTTGTCTCTTGCCATGCACGCTCAGTAACGAAAGGGGACTGAAGGAGGCCCGCATACCCTCGAGATTATTCTGCCGGCAAAACATTGATTATTGCTGCACGATTAGCCAGCACGTAAGTTCGCCATTGAAACAACCAAGTTTGATATTGTGTCAACGCCAGTTGGAAAGTCGTGCACTGTGGCCCTCTCTCATCGGGACCCACGGATAGCTGTGAGACCGGTCACCAGACCGTCGCCAAATTTGAATCGCAAACTTTTTCCATCCATTATTTGCGCAGGCAACGATTTGTATAATTTCATGTCCACGCGTGTGGACCATAAACAAACAATTTAAATTAATAAAATCTTGATATAAATTCAAATCTTTGCACATACCCTATATTTACCACGGCCACGCCATTTGGGCCATTTTTTTTTGGTTTGAATGCGTTGGCCGAGCTACCTTATAATTCCGCCTTATATCACCTCGTTTTCTGGAGATCAAAGGTGAAATCTTTCGAGATAGGAGCTCGAGCGGCGTCGCGTGCTCGATGTTTTATGCACACTACGCCACGGCGACTCGACTAATGGCAGCACTTTCTTTCAATGCTTCGACTCACTTTTTACCCATTTACGTGTCCAAACAGGCGCATTTTACCGCGACTTAATTCCAATCTAGTCTGAAAATCTGACTGAATGAGATCGCGTGTGTAAAAAGTCACGTGACATTCGGTCTGCTGCGAGCACGGCGCGTCGGGTATAGCTCGACAATGCATCGCTGGGCCAGGTTTGCGTGTAACCAGCGTGCGTGATAATTGTAAGGACGAAGGACGAAACGATATCAAGGACTCTATGTATGCATGTAATTCCCGCCCAGGACTTTATTATCAACTCGGTTCAGCCATGTCATTTTGCTCGCGTCGACTGTGCGCAAAGGCAAGCACGCATTTGCCGGGCGCGATCTGAATGTGCATTTAAAAGCTCGAAGAGTCGAGTCACGGGGCCACGCGTGTTTACCTGCCCGACGGGGATTACCTATATCTCGGCCTGAGTCTCATTTGTATTCCAGGCCATGGACAAGTGCATGTGCATCGACTGTAGAATATTTTCTTTGGACATGTTTTTGGAACAAACGCGTTTGGTTTTTCTCATGTGCCTAAACAAAAGGTGCATTTCAGTGTCTAAAAAGGTTCTGATGATATCCTTGCATAATCACGAAGGACTGAAACTGGAAATACAGTTGGTGTGAAGACAAACATTTTCTAATAAGCATTTGGACTGAAAAGCTATGTCAAGACAACAACATAGCCGCGTGTTTAATTTCGGAACTTCTATGCTAAAAAAAAAAAAGACTTAGATGTTTCTGGTTTTGTGACTCATATCTATTTTTTCTACCCTTGAAGCTTCTTTCCATTTCACATTTAGCCACACTTATCGTTACATCCACCTTAACAAGGATAGAGAAACGATCGTGTTGTTTATCCAAACAATACTAGTTTCACTGCGACTAGAAATTAGCTAAGTTCATGTACGATCTGGCTGTTCAACCGCAACGAGATCGTTGATGCTGAAGGGACACCCCGTCCCGTTTAGGGCACTCAAATCCTTTAATCGTTTTTGATTCAGACCTGTAGAGCGTAAGCGTGATTCAGACCTGTAGAGCGTAAGCGTTTGCTCACTTGAATCTAACTGCAATTTCACTTAATTAATTATACTATGTTAACCCACATTTATTGCTAATACCTGTGCTAAGTGATCCCAGCCTGACTAGTAAACATCCCCGAAGGAACGACCTCGGGCTATTAAATAACAACCCTCTAGATGCATCAGACTGTGGACTTGCGATCTAGCTTCTGTGAATCTCCTCAAAGACAATGAACCAGGCATCGCAAGTCTTGTTATCCGTCACTTACGCAGCAATAATGAAGCCTGCAGAGATAATAAGCTTTGACATTTAGAAAGAGAGGACATATTACCTCCTTAGTCTTTGACTTTTTGATGAAAGGAAGTCAACGTAAGGAAGTTATACTGCCACTGATGCTTTTCATTACGAAAGGGAGGCAGTAAAAGACAAATTAATTTCGTTTGCTTAAGAATTTTATGCGGGACTCGTAAAAAGCCACGTTCTGTTGTTTGCAGCGTGCTGAATTGGAAATGAACCCATTTTTTTTCGATTATTTTTCTCATTCTTCCACTCGTTGTGTGCACTTGTAAAAATGAAGTGTTTTTCTTGTGTTATTTGCCCCCGGCACACATCAGCTCCGTTTGTTCTGGGAGATTGATACTCCCTTGTGTAACGGTCATTTCAATTATCATGTGCCACATAAGGGATGGAGACTGTCCCAGGGCTGGTCTGTGTTCAACTTGGATGAGTGCCTTTGAAATTGTCGGTTTCGTTGGCCATTGCTGTAGTTGACCACAGTTGTAGAGGGGTCACCTGCAAGATACATGCATACAGAGATGTAGTGTGGTAGAGTCGTAAAGCGTTTCCACCGTGGCAACAAACAACATGAGCCAAGCGAGTAAATTTTACCAAAATTAAACCAAACCAACTAGTTTCCACTTCCAGTACGAAACAAACGGGCTACTCTATGTGGGTGTATGTGGGCTAGCCTTTGAATAGTTTACTTCCATTATTGTACTGTTTTATATGCATTGAAATAAAATTATCTGACACAATCGCACGTGTCCATGCTCTTGTATCGTCGTCGTGTTAACTTGCTAGAATCTTTGACTTTAGTTGACACAAAGTAGTCTCCTTTAAGGGAACTTTTCTAACTTTGTTAATGGTGTTTTCTTGAATAGTCCGTTCAATGAGCTCGCATTTTCCTTGATCTTCAGATGCAATAGCATATTTCAACTCTGTCAAATTTGGTCCAACTCTCAAAGCGCATTGCGCTTGAACTGATCTCTGGAACTTCCGAAAAAAGGATCATCTCTTTGAACATCGTAGAGTAATGGTATACATTGTGTGTGTGTGTGTATGTGTGTGTGTCGTACGAATCCTCCAGAGAGTATTTCAGGAATCCTGTTCAGGTCGTTCTATCTCTGCAATGCCCTGGTCCAAGCAAGCCGAGGCAAAAAGCAAGTCACGCAACATTTCCCGGTGAGATCTACCGTGAGATAAATGTAAATTATGCCACCGTGCACGCACTCGCTATGCCTGTCTCAGTCTGACATCCACGATAGATTATCTGTGATAATGAAAACCTGCTTGCTCCTTGCCTGGGGAGGACGCCGCCGACGCCGCCGACGCCGCCGACGCTGTGCCTGGAGATGTTCGTCTTGGTAATTTCACGATCATTCCTTTGTTTCACAAAAAACACACTCTGTTTTACGAGAAACAAAGTATAGCTTTTTCTTCGCTCAAGATCTTTTGTACGGATTGTACACCACAAAAGTTTTCAAGTTGTTTCAAGTATTGCGTTTCTTCGCCAAGAAGTAGGGCAGTGTTTCGCTCATTCAGATTTTCGTCTGGTGCACGCACGCTAAACGCGGAGGCGTGCACATTTGGGACCTAAGGGAGAATATCTCGGATGGGCTTGACAGTCGGCTTAAAATCGGCACAACTCGGCACAACTCGGCACAACTCGGACCGGCGAAAGTAAGCGCAAGGCGGACACACAAGATTATCTTGTTCCTGGATTTAATAATGAAAAGTAATGTCAATTAATGCTCATTACGAGACTAGCGCATAAAATTGACTAGCGCACGTGATAAAATTATTTAGAGGAACAATTTTCTGATGATAAGCTACACATTGTAGAAATAACTACATGCTTGAGTAAGCAACAGTAATTTAAACCATCGCGTGCGAAATTTACATTCAAGAAATCCATTATTATAAATCTTTGCAGAACCGAGGGTAAACTAAAATAGTGCTTTGAAGCCCACGGTATACGTTCGGTTTACAAGCGCAAGACTGACCACAGCAACCCTTAACTAGGCTGTAAAATTAAAATTGTTGCAAATATATCAGCATTTTCTCCCTAGGTGGTCTACAAAGTGGACACGAACACGGCTTCTGGGTGTAGGGGGGGCCGTAATTAAAAACCTCTTCATGTTAGCACCTTGGCAGTAACGGCAAGCGAATTGATGGCCTACGCGCGCTGCGTTACGCGGCCGACGCCGACGCCGACGCCCGTGTTATTGTGCTCATTTAAACTAAGCGCGCTTTGCAGCTCATCCACATATTGTTTCAAACTTCGCCAGCTTTAATTATTTACAAACAAGATGGGGGGAAAATACGTGAATAGACGGGGAAAGTTTTTATTTCCCTGTGGGAAAACGACTAAAGCTCTCTGCCTCTCCCTATACAATGCACCGTAGCACTTCAATTTCAACATGCGAAAACAGACTCTTTTTTTAAATCTAAATTTGTCGTATACGGTCGGACCATAGAAAAAAAAGCATTCTTTTCGCCATCAGCGTAGATTTAGCGCGCGTTCCCACAAAAGCCTTAACTCCCGTTTGACTTCTTTGGCCCTCGGATTGATTTAAGGAGTGTCGAGCATTGTGCAATTATGTGCCGGTCTCTTAGTCTCTCAATCTCGGGGCCTTCGGTCCTGCTCTTGGCTACCGTCCATGTATGCTTCGCTTGCGCAAGTTGTACTCCACATGCCACGACGATGTCAACCAGCTTTCGTCGACAAAGCTTTTAGAAGTATAGATACCATGTTTATAGCACATATGACGAAGAAATTACGTCGTTAAGATGCGTCATAAAAAAAGTAATGGTGGTTAAGGGGCCATAGGCGCTCAGAAAATCTTAGGCTGATATTGAATATATGCTTGTAGATTAAAATTTTATCGCGCAGAAGATAGGGAGCTCTAGCGAATGAATTCGGTGGACTATAAAAAAATAAAATGACAGCAGCATAGACCTTGTTCCGAAATATGAACTTTGTCTGAAGGCGCTCTATTAAAATACATTGCCGTCGTCTCGCGAACGGTGCGCGTGAATGGCCACTTTTCTTGGATCTATCGCGAGTCGCAGTTCGCTCGAAAATCTCTCTCCAAACCGACACCCCCACGCTTTAGTACAACTTTTCCCTAAATGGCTTTCGTCCATTGTAATGGCCTTAACTGTGTTTTGTTTTCGAACTCTCGCAAGTCTAAGTGGAGGTGATGTCGATTATTTGATCCGTTTAAGAGTACTGCCTGCTCCTGCTCCTCGGGTGCACCTAAAAGGTGAAACCGCAGCGAAGCGAGCGAATGCTGCGGCGATCTCGCTTCTATGTGTAATCCACTTCGCCAATCTCTGCAGCTCCCTCATTTTCTTATTGTCCTTCTCAGAAGGCCATTACTAAGTTTGTTATAGATGAACACACATAAATTGTGTGATATTGTCTTAGATTTCTTGCAAAGGTGTGTTTGTTTGTTTGTTTGTACAAATACCAAACTTTGGTGGGAAGATTATTTCGGCGTCCCGTGGTTGCGTTTATTTCAGAATTCGGTTCGGTGCATTTAAATAATAGTTTGCCATTTCGTACCACTACCGTAATACTGTCAATAAATGAAGTTATGAGCTTCTATTTTAATTGCACACCAACTCCAAACTGTGTCCAGTTGAATATGTGGCACCTCCACCATGCTTTAATCGCATGTGGCAGCTTCACCAAGCTTTTAGCTTAACGTGGAATCATCACCGAAGCAGATGGAAAATCTGTGGTGAAATTGCATCTGATTGATTTTTTTGTGACGACAAGTTGGTCGTTGAAAACAGAGCCAGTATAAAGAGTAAGGTCTTGTGATTGGCATAAAAAATAAATTGTCGACTTTAAAGCCCCTAAAGATTCCTAAATCACGCCAAAGTTTCCAAGTTTAGTATACGTTCGCAATCTTTTATCTAGGGGAAGATTTATTTATTTCGTTGAAACTCGCAGAATCCCTATATACAGCTAATACTGTTACATAAAAAAAGTTCCATCAAAGATTTAATGCTCGTCAGAAGTTTCAGTTGCGTATACGTCGTCGTAAAAGGTGCATCCTAGAATGGACCTGGCAAGCAACTATATAGTTTTAGACGGGATGAAACCTTAATTAAAACATGTAAATATTATTAATACATTTTTTTAATTTACTCAAATTAGTCCCGCCGCTACAACGCACGGTACACGTCATAAAGTTATCTAGTAGTATGTCCTTAATTAAATGATTTAATAAGTTTCCGCGCATAGGTGAAAGCCGAAGGGATAAAGATCGAGCTCTAGCAGGGATGAAGGGCCCAGTAATGAACATAACGCTGGAATAACTCAGGATACAGGACTGATAAAAACAAGAGGCAATACATGCAAAGGTGAGACGCCTCGGGTTGTGTACCTGCTTGGTTTGCGGAGGTGTGAATGAGGAATGAGGGTCGGCCTCGTATCGTGTATCGGCAGGGCGTGCAGGGCGGGTTGGGGGACGGTTGATCGGGTTAGCCGTAGGTTTACCCGAGCGTTGCCAGTGTGGCATTGTGCACCCAGCCTGCTCGGGCCATCGGTCGGTCCAGGTCGATAGACCATGCGCTGGGTTCTTGCTTCTTGTTGGTCCGTGCAGAGGCTGCCCAGTGGCGGCAACTGATGCACGGACTACGCTCCTGGGGCTATGGTGGCAAGAATGGATGCGCTTTTGGCGGTTGCTGAATTTTGAAAAGCGCTCAAACAGGGGTGACAGAGATGACTGATTTCTCGTCATCATACCTAACAAGAATCTAGTATCGTAGTGATTTCTTTACACTTTAAACCGTGATCAATGTGATCAATGGGTGATCCGCTTAGAAAACGTAGTGATTTGTCAGAATAGTGTATAGATCGCAATCAAAGTTTGGCAAGAATTTTCAGCATTTGTGCTCAACTCATACCTGCATTAGAAACATAATCCATTTGATAGTTCGTAAACCGCGTGGCGATAGTCTTGCATTGCGTATGGGTCTTGTCATGCGTTCCACGCACAGCTTTCACATCCATTCCAGCCGCGCCATTGCTGCGTGATAGCACAGCCCGGGGCTCGTTTACCTCACCGTCACAAACCCACGTCCTAGCTCGCACAGCTCGTGTGGTGCATAATCTTAAAGATATTAGCACCAGTACTGCACGCTGCGGATGGGGGACCACAGCAGCACACAAACTAATTTACTTTTGATGAACATCCAAACGTTTTACGTTGCGTTAATATAAATTGGATTGTTAAAAGCATGCCGGGTACGGTTGTGTAATTCAAAGTGGCTTCTGTGGCCCATTATAAAATGCTGCTGGCCTCGCGGCATAGGGGAGTCCTGTGTGTTTTGCCATGTACATATGGTCGCGCTTTGAATGGTCGGACTGAACGAATGGTCTCGCCTGGTGATGCATAGCTGAAACTTGCATTGCCGGTTTTATGTGTGCACAAGTTTCTCCGTGACTACGTCTCATGGTACCCGATTTATTGTGCATTCATTGGTTAATTGGCATGATGTGCATCAGTCCGCGATAGCTTGGGTTTTTGACGTTGTTTACCTCGTGTATGTGTGTGAGTGTGTGTGTGTGCTTTGTCGCTAAACCATTTTCACATGTGCATAATATTTGCAATGCGAGGCTACCCAGATGCACTGAGCGATATTATTTCACCAGTAATAATAATCTCGACCATGCCTAAGTCAACTCAGAACCAACAAGGAACGGACTAGACATGTTGATTTTCCACCTGCCTGCTTTTCGTTCCGCAATTTGTTAATTTTACGAGGATACTATCCAAAATTATATTTCATGGGATTTGATATAGAAATTAGCTAAATTAAAACTTTATGTCTCGCTTTTTCAACAACAGCTTCCCTATAAAGTTCCCGTGTTATACGTTTTTAGGTTCTATTATTTTGCCATAAGCAGAGCAATCAAAAGAGCTTGTGAGTTTATTACGATTTCATAGCACGAGCTATGCTTTACTGAAAAGAAATAACATTTTTAATGATCACAATTGATGAGCACAAGTGAGCAAGTCTTCGTGGAATGACCTGTCCCCATTATTTACGGGAATAAGAATTAGTTGGCACAACATTTAAATGACACGAAAAATGACCACGCCTGACTTCAATCAGGTTCATATGTTGCTCCTCGCATGAAAAACCGCTGGTATTTCAATGCCCGTCTCTTCTCTCTCGTTTCCCATTAAACTGAGTTGCAACTGCTACAGCATGAAGTAATTGCTATACATTCTGTCAGTGTGCTTTCAAAATTGGCAATTTTTTTCGTTTGCTTACTACAGGCAGTGCTGTGCTTGTCGATGTTCGCTGGGCATGGTCATTAGTGTGCTATGTAGGGGCATACTCATTAAGTGTGGACAAACACCGGCGTGGCAGGCGCGTCGAAGGGGCGGGTGGACGAACGACGCGACGCCGATTTCGTCGACGGCGTCGTCGGGACCGAGCGGCGTCGCCGGCGTCCCGTGCGTAGATCGTACTCTGCGCCGCGACGAGTGCTAGGAAAACAATCGTGTTCTGTCGTAACATCACGTCCCAGCCTTCTGCCAACCTGCATGCTTTTAAAAGCTCACCGTGAAAATTAAAAAAATGAAAAGAGGGAAAGTATTCGAGAATTAGTCATGAAGAAGTGAGTAAATAATGGAATGGCCGGCACGGAATTTTGGGGCAGAGAGTTTTCGCAAACACAAATGTAGGGAAAAAAACTCGTGAAAACCTTGATAAAAACACTGGATTTTCTCTAATATCTTTACTTTAGCTAGGCCCCATTTGTTTCGCCCAGCTCTTAATCGCGTTTCTCTCGCCGGTTTCATCAAGTTTTGAAATCGAGTTCAATCATATTTGAAGCACGAATGTCGCCTGCACGTATCGCTTGGGTATTGATTTTAATATGGCTCAGGATCAAAGGCTGTAGACAATCTTTCATACAATGAGTGGTTGGCGGGAAGAAAGGAAGCAGTCTCTGCATCCTGAAAATTGTTTAGCACTCAGGATTGAAATCCCAGCATGAGACCGAAATAGAAATTGATCCTGCAACGTTTGGAAAATACCCGTTTCTCGTGCATGAAAAACTATTTTTCGAAAGGTGAGTGGATTTTCAAATACATTGTACTATTTTAATGACATGTTTCTCAAATTAAACAAGACTCTACATTTTGTATAAACGTGATTTATTTTTCTGTGAAAACAAAATGTTGCAAAGCTTTTTAACATCTGCTAAAATAAAATTAAAGTAGGGCACATTTTTACTCACGTCGTATAATTAATCCTAGAAAATTTATTTTCTTTTCACCAGAGGTCGAATTTGATTCTTGACAGCTCAAACTTTTTACACGCTTGGTTCTCAAAACTCTTAACAACACAGTTGTAACGTGAATTTTAGAATACAGTCCCCTTTTCCGAGTTTTTCTTTGTTTCAGAATAAAGCTGTAATATTTGCCTTTCCACTTTATTTCAATTACGCAAGCATGTTCCAAGCTTTTGAGAGTAGATCTCTAGGAGACACAATACATGTTTCGCGTGGGATTACGCCACTTTACCATGGCTTCACAGAATAATATTAGGAGAAGCACACTGGGCAAACGCATTGCGTCACACTTCGACGGTGCAAGAACCAGGGAACAGGGTCTGTCGGAGGCACGGTGCATGCTCCTCGGCTGAACGCCGGACGGTGTTTTGTGGTGAATCGCTGATGAAGACAACGACGCAGCCCGGGCCAGGCCCTAACCAACCCATCTCACACCCCAACCCGGCTCGGCCCAAACCTTTGTCCAGCCACACGGCAAATTAGAACAACGTATAAAACTTCCATCCTCGAGCCTGGATGTCGCGACGTCGGCCCGTCGGACGCTGCTCTTGCTCGTCCTAAGCTAAGCTAAGAGCAAATGTAATTACTAAATTACGTCATCTGCATCGCTAACAATGTGGCTAACGCCGGACGCTGAGGCTTCTTCGTTCATGGATGTTACTCTTTACACACTAGTATTTTGTATCTGTATGTATATATACATTAATCAGTTTTAATTTGCATTTACTGAAATTCAGATTACTAAAGTGAAGCTTAAGTAAATGTTACCACTTTTAAAAGGGCTGGTCGTGTCTACATTATTCATCGCTCACGACGCTGTCATAATTTATCATTAGTAAAACTTTGCGCACGTGTGTGTGTATGTGGTTTTATTATTTATAGCATAAAGCGTGCAAATATCGAGCAGAAAAAAGATTAAAGTTTTGTTATGGAAATTAAATATCTCGTGAAATTGTGGGGAAATAGGTAAAGTGTACGACTAAACTCTGCTGTAGGCGATGAATATTCAGTCGGGGTTTATGCACTAGAGTTAGTAATTACGAGTTCAGTTGTTCATTTTTAGAGACAGACAATCGTAACATAAACGTGTCTTTGGAGATAATAGCATGTAGATTAAGGCACCGTTAGGAGTCTACGTAAGCAAGAATTTGAGTGAAATGACTCGCGAGTTAAAAACTGGGCGATTGTCAAGATTCGTTTCAGACCCGTGGGTTGCAGGTCTCTCGTGGCACTGCGTGCTCTTTCTGTGCCCGACGGCTTTAATGTTTCTCCAAGAAAAGGGGTTAATGTGTTCCTATGTAAAAATGTATTTAATAGCTTCTCCTGGCTGTTCGCATCAAAAACAAAACTAAAGAACAAAGATCTATAACGGTTCGCAAAATATCTTTAAAGTTTACTTTTTATTTTGTTCGTAACAAGCGGAATTTTGATTAGTTGGGCTCTTTGGCATTAATTATTTAGATAATCAACAGAAATACCTTATATTTCTGCATGATCCCTCGGGCATTTTCGCACAATAACTGTCTCAGAGGGGTGAGAAAATTCACAGCAGTACAATAATACACTTGCATACTTTTCCTTCAGATCATTCCACAAACATTGTCTGAAATGTTAAATCGTGACGCTTACATTCTCAACATCCTGGGGCAATACTTTATTCTCCGATAACAGGCTTCATCTTCAGAAGTATCTTTTCGGAAATATAGGTTGTCTGCGGGATCCCCTGCAGTTCAGCAAAATATATAAACTCGTTGCAAAAGCACAGAGGGAGTTTCCAGGCCTCCTCCTCTGCTGCCCCGACACGAAAACGTGCGTGTGGCAGGCAGGCTCGGCTGAGATTTCTTGAAGAGGGTCTCCGTTGATAAAATAGAGAAGAAACCCGTGTTTATTGGTTGCTCCCGTCTTGTCACCCTCAAACCCCCACCCAGCTACCCCCCATCGTCGAGTTTCAGACAACGTTCATCACTACGTGTGGCCCTCTAACCAGGGGCCACTGCATGTGACAGCTTTGAAACACGAGAGAAAGCTCATCAAAACCTAGTGCGACACTTTACGGAGAAAACTTGAGACTGCGAATGGCTATCTATAATTCTTGTGGTTGGTCAGTGATTATTAATTGCTTTTCTCTTCTGGTTGATAATGTTTTCGAAGATATAAACTTTTGGGCATTTGTTCGACACCATTAGAGAATGTGGAGGGATTCTCCACGCGATGACAAACTGAGACATGTTAAGTGGTTAGCTTTTGGATCACTTTAAGCTAAAGTTGAAATGGCTACTATTTATCTTAAGTGAGATGAGAAAGGCTTCGTAAATAAGCCGGCTAAGCAGTACGGTAAACAACAAAGATTTCGCACCAAATAATGTCATCTCACCTTTACGTACTTCAGATAAAATGTCACTTAGTTACCGCATCATACATGTTTGCATCCCCATGATAATCATCAAGATTGTCAGCCCCTGCATCAACCCCAACACTCCCTTGTGGTGAGATCATTTCACAGAAGAGTCGCCCATATAAGGCTAGTGAAATGAGAGACACTTTAAAAATAATGTTTCCGTCGAAAAGAGCAGGCGCGAAAATATATAAGCTTCATGGTGCCGTACTCGACTGTAACTGTTTAGAAAAGTTTAAAAAAAAAGTAACAGTGGTGTGTTTTTTGTGGGTGTGATACCTACCTACTCACGGAACTCTCATCACGTTTCTTCCACAAAGCTTCGTAATTTTTCTACATTTCTTTTGAACTTATAATTAATATTCTCTTTGTCATGTGTTCACTTGAGCGAGAGACTTAAAAACTCACAGCGAATAATTACTTACATTTTTTAATACCAACTAAAGTAATATAATTTACAAAAACAGTACCTACATATGGACCAATGATAAGCAACAGTAACACATCCGAAAGATTTCTACGTAATGAAAAAAATATATAAATTTTGTACAGTCTTTCAGTTTAGACAATTGTGTGTGTGTTTTTTTTTAACTTATCTTGGCTTTTAAAGGACATCTTATATTGTAAATCTTATCATGACATAAACTTAATTGGTAATCTTAGACTGTGATCTTATTTACCTATTTTACTGTTTATAACGTATCCAATTTCATGTAATTGACTAAAGGGAGCAAGTAAAGAACAATTAAGCAATAACCATCCGATACGACCTGTGACCAATCCAACATTCCAGTAAGAGCGCTACCGAACCTAAAACATTTTCTTAACATCGTCCCTTTACCACAAAGTAGTCCGAATTTATCTTCTTCTTTTAGCGTTGACCCACACGATTTATGTCTTTCCATTTTCTAATTTTCCAAACGGAAAATTTTCTGTATATTCTCGTCCCCGTAACGTCTTTGCAGATCAATGCTATGAAGGATTGCTGGTCCAACGTGTTATACCACCACAACTCCTATGCTGTTGATATCCATGGACGAGCGTCGTAAATCTTGGCATTTTTTCTTCGAGCATTTTTTTCCGTTGAACGCCTCGTCGTTCTCGTTAAATGTTGTCCCAGTATTGTCGGTAGTTCTTCGCTGAAGCGAGCTTTCTTTCTGCGTGGTCGTTCGCACAGTAAACGACAAAGTGGAGCGATGTTTGGAAATTGAATTTTCAAATAAGTGGTCTCTCGTCCTATGAATATTTTACATCTAGTTGTATTATATTTCCCAGCCATCTCAATGCACAATATCAAAAGATATCTTAGACTCCTATATTTTCTGAACTGTAAGCATCAACCTTCTGCAACTTAAGAAAACTGGCTCAAAACAGGCGATCGGAGGAATATCAATTTCATTTAATATCTGAAGAATAATGTTCCCACGCTTTATTGCTAAATAAATGCACGTCGCGCTTTTGTATGTGTGTGTGCTTTTTTTTAACAATATATCTTTTATGCAAAAGAGGTACATGCAGTAAAGTTTTCTCATTATGCGACAACAACTTTGCCCTCTTTACGAATAGGTTTGAAGCCCACGAAGACATTGTTTTGCTTATACTTTAGGGTATTTAAGAACTTATTCATACATTGTTCTGTGTTTGGCCATCGAATCGTAAACTTTTTGTCAGCGATGGTCGTAAAGCCCTACAAGCCATTTGCTGGTACAAAATTAAGATAATTGAAACTTAACTTAATTTATACTTTCTGCTAATAGAAATTAGTAGTTTCCATTTATGCCGCATAAGCAATTTCAGTTGCAAGCTGATATTTTAGAAACTACTTAAGCGTAGGTATCTAAGACACATAGCTGTAACAATGTTATACCAGGTCATGGCTGGTGCATGGTTTATCACTTTGATCTCCTTGCAAAGAGCATCATGCTCGCAGCGTTTCTTTTTGTCTATCTCGTTTTACATAATCCGATATCGCGCAATATCAACCGTCTCATCTTGCAACTCATCTCTGCTATCGTTTCTTCGTTTGATTTTCCTGACGGGATAATTATACAGCATTACATATAGCTCCGGCGTAGATGCATCTCACCCTTACATATTTTGAGTTTTGCTGAGGGATATTTTGTCAGACTCAGACCTAAGTTATACGATACTTTGTTCAACAAAACAGTTCAACGAGCGCATATTTCTTGTTGCATCCGAGACAACATCGTTTGTTAACCCAACACTTTTCTCAATTAGGAAATTGTGTGCCCCACCGTGACGGCCATTATCGTCGACAAACTGCAAGTTTCTCGCCTAGAATCTGCATACCAAAAACTGTCTTTAGTTCGGCGTCAGAGTGTGATAATTTGATAAAAGATTTATTGCTTGAAGAGGCGCCGTCTATGCGTGCAATCGCTGTACAATTTCAACGTTTTTGCTGCTCGGACCGCCTTTTTGGCGAGAGATTTACAGCTGCGAAACCTGGACAAGTGGATATTGCGAACGGTTCCTAGCGCGAACAACCCGACCCCGGCAAACCGTCAAATGCTCTCTCACTCGTATGTTTGACCTCTTCGCCCCTCCGCTTATTCTTGTTGTGAACTAGAGAAGACATGGCAGGCCAACACTTTAACAGATTAATACAAAGACAAAGTACATATAACAAGTCGTTATCCCTTTGTAGATGTCTTATTTTATCTTATTACATCGAAACTTGGAAGGTGAGCTCTACAGTAAAGTTTTGAATTAGATTGGAAAGAGGTAATATTAATTGATCAACTCGAATTAACTGCTCAAACTTTTTGGTCTGTGCAGCACTGTCTTTTATATTTATGGGCGTTCATACGTTATTAAATTTTATCAAAACTGAAAATGTTGCGCATTGAAGGGGTTTTGAAAATTTTTCTTAAGTCTACTTCACAATGTTACTTGTGATAAACATGTATTAGAGTCACATGGACACACTGTATCAAATATAACGAGAAAAGGAATCTTTCGCCATTCACATTTTCCTGCAAGTTGTTTAAGTTTAGAGTGCCGTGTCCACCTCAGCCCCCTGCACGAGCGTCCCACACAATTTGGACTGCTAACTTGCCCACTGACGCCCGTTTACGGGCATAGTTAGAAAAGACTGCCATTTCATCCATATTTGAGGCAAGTTGAGGGGAGGGCAGCGCGCTCAAGTGTAGCCCATTATCGTAATGTATTAATTTGACTTTTAAATATCTTCCCCGCGTACCAGTCGGCCACAAGGAAAACGAAAATGTTACCTCGTTTGTAAGTTTCTACATTGCCTGGCTCGTTTATAAAATAAGCGACTGATGAATGTGCATAAATGGTATGTACTGGCACAGATATTAGCAGTAGATAGACTGACTAATTCGTTTCTTGAGCTGCAACTTGTTTCCAATTATCTAGTGAGTAATTAGATTTGTAAGTCAAGATATTGTAACGTTTCAGTTAGCAACGGGCTCTCGTAAAAGTTTCAATATTGACTTATGTGTAATAAGCATGTAACCTAGTTGCTTCGAGTGCAATTGTGTCAGTTGCATCAAAAATCTAATTGACTCTCCAGTGTTAACGCTTATTTTTTCTCGTTACACTAACAATGTCCAAACATTTTCAGTGTTTTCTATGTTAGAAAAATACTCTGCGTTAAAATTAGAAGAAAACGCTGTCTTCCATTGGCAGAAATAATTTTACAGTTCGATTCCATTTCCCTGCTCGAGTTATTAGAGTCGAGAGTTTGTCACGCTGAAAATCAACTGAAACCATTTCCAATTGAGCTAAAGCCACGGGTGATACCTCGGTGGTTTCACCACCATGATATCATTGGCATTAATTTCCATTCGACATCCCCCCCCCCCCCCCCCCCCACCGATGGCACCGCGGAGCCGCTGATCACACGCAACTTTCCACAGACTAAAGGCAATTCCCATCCCTCTTCCATACATGAACTCAGCCCGCCACCCCTTTCTAGTCCACCTTGTTTGTGTCAACGGGCTATACGTTTTGATTAGGTATATACTGAAGAGCACACAAGTCAAAGTTCCCTGCCCAAAGCTACAGATAACTTCGTTTGAACTAAAAGTGATGAACAGTTTAGTAATTTCCCTCGTCATTCGCGTTGTGCTCCCATCAGCCTCCTGCACCCCCGTTGCCGCCCCCGCCCACCGCCTTCCAGCCGATGTATTTGTCGACGCGAGTCCAGCCAAGCGAGTGCCTCGGATGATTTGTTCTGTGTCGCCGGATCCAGAGAGCTGGTTTCGAATCCCGTCCACGTAGTCGGTGGCCCCTCGCGAGTTGTGCGCGGAGCGGCTTCCCCCTGACACCCTCTATCCGCCGGCGCATCTCCCAATCATCTCCAATGGACCGGAAGACACGCTATTTACAATTAATAACATTACACTTCGCCGAGGTAGCAGATAGGCAGACTGATTTATTTCGACCTGCGACAAAAGTATGCTATTACTCAACTGTGTTGAGAATGTCAACATCGATTTGGGATACTTTTTTATGACCTAACATAGATATAAACATGGATGAACTTAATGTTATAATTATTTGCCCATTACACCTTCGTTGAAACAGGTAAACGCTATAAAATGCTGCACTCAACAAATAATTTGAGCACTTGAGCACGTTGAAGAATAAATTTGGGAATATATTTATGTAAAGTACTACGAGAGATTGGTTCATTAACGTTTCATCAACAAGTTATGTGCCACGTGAAGTCGTGAAAATACTTCACTTTGATCCCCCTCCTTCTAATATGTGTGAATCTAATTTTTGTAATATATTCTGACACAGGGGCTCTAACCACGCTCAACTATCAGTCGAGTCCCTGACGAATCCCTCTTTTCCGTAGTTACAAAATCGCCGCGTGTATTTCCGCATGCAGATTCCAAATTGGCTTAGAAGGACCACGTGATACTACTACGTCGCCGTGTAGTTGTCCCGGCGCACGCTTTTAAGATTCGATACATCAACCCCCAATTTTATTGTCTAACGAACCAGCGAGGAGAATGTGGCCGCCCCCGCATACCGGCATCGGCTTGCGCGCTCGCTGCACCGGAAGTACGTGGCTGGAATTATTTGCCGCGCGTTTCCTGTCGAGCTAATGGTATCAGCATCGTATCGTCAGGATGCTCGCGATATCCCGTTTATTACCACAATTCGCTCATGTCACTTTCGTGCGCGATTATTTCAATCACATTTGGGAGCAGATCTATTTCCAAAACATGCCAACTTGCGCCCAATTTGGAAATAATGCTTGTTTTATGCAAACAAAATGGCTCGTCAGACTGTTTCTTCACACGAGTTTCTTCCGCTTGTTACGTTTTTTTTGTTCGTTATTTGTTAGTGCGTGGGCGTATTCAAACTACCTAGAAGCTCAATTCTCTAAATGTCTTTCTATTCAGATGGTGTAATGGCCTATTTCTCTCCACGAATTGGATTACCGATATAAACATTTGGTAAAAAAATCGTATCTCCTCGTTTTATGCGGGAGAACACAAACAATACTACGCATTTTTATTATCAAATATTCCGAGAGGGTTACACAGAACTGGAATTAACTAGGAGAGAAAATTCATAGCTCTCTACTGATTATATTCTTGGTATGCATGACATGTTTATTGCTAATGACTCCTAGGTTTGAATTTTAATTTTAATTTGAAATTAGAACCAATATTCCAGACGTGAATTTGAAATCTCTATTACATCATCTTGTCGATACGTTCTTGAAGCATTCTAGACGCTTATCACAATGCAATTGAAAATATTGATAATATTATAGAAACAACTATTTTTCCTTCGCATTATTTTTTCGCTTTATAGTGAAATATTACAGGCACTATTAATATCGAAGTTGGTTGCAAATTCTACGGACCATTCTAAATGTAATGCCATTTCACGCTCTCTCATTTATTTCACAGATAACAGTTTTTTACGGACTGCGGCTTCTCTATTCCCAGTTTTGTGTTCGCCTAAAAGTAAATGCACAAGCGGCCCCCCGCCTTTGTTTTTTCATCATATTTTCGAGATATTTTGTATCATTAATTTCGTATTCTGCTGGCACTTGAACCCGGCGTGCCTACAGAGGTTCTAGTGTTTTAAAGAGGAAAGTAGGGGGTTGTGCGTATCGCAATTTCAAGTATGGGGTCGGTCGTTACTAAGAGAGGGGCTGTTAGATGAAAAGGGAAATGCACAAAATTAAAACATTTTTCTGCTGCTCCGTTATTTTTCCGTAACTAAGCAAGAACCATGGCTTTTATTTTGTACGGTAGAAATGAAAATGCCCCCTTTTAATCGTTATAAAACAATATGGAGACTTATAAATTATATTCTGAGTCTTGATATTTCGTTTTTTTCTTTATACATATTAACGAGTCGGCAAAAAAAATACTACCCTTTATTGCATCGAACGGAAAGGTTAAATAATTCGGCAGAAAAATTTTGTGTTTAAAAAAAGTATTTCAGATCTCAATTCCAGGCGCGTATGGTGGCATGTTTATTCTTCTGAGAAAGTTTGCCATATTTTTAAATAAAATCAAAAGATACTTTCGTTTTCGATACTAGAAAGAAACCAAAAATTAATATATGTATTAAGAAACCAAAAAACTGTCAGATCTAAACTTCCAGGTCAGTGTCTGCTTTTATTAGTTATTACAGAGCATGGAAACCACCAACTTCACATAATATATTCGTCTCCCGGAAAACGAAGGAAAACTTTTGATGGTGATTGTATTTTCCTTATTTTACCGATTCTCTGCGCTGCGAATAAATTTCTTTACACAAACCTAGAGCATGGCTTAATAAAAGAAAATTGCAGTAGCCTGGCTGCGTATGGGTAACTCATCATGCGTAAGTGCGTCCAAATGAGCCAGTTTCGCCCACCGAGCGTTTCTGAGCCTGTCTGAGACGCGCAGCGACAGGAGCTCGCTGCTCTTTTACGTCAATACATACAGTGATATGAGCGAGGTGATTGCCCAGTCTGCTTGGCTGCGTATTCACGCGTTTATTTCAAACTTTCAGCCTACACACGGACATATTGTCTTAATAAGGTCATGGAGAAATGTGTTTGCATTGTTAAAGGTATAAAAAACGCGGGGTTTGCTTTGTTTCCAAGTTGTTTATTTTTGCAGTAAAAGTACCTTCTTACTATTCATTTTAGAGAGTACTGACATGTTAGAATAAGCTCATAGAAGCTTATTTCATTTAAGGTACCTATTAACTCAGAGAATATTCCTTGATATTTTCGCATTTGCGACATGCCCCTGAATGCAACCCGCAGTACAAATGACATGGCACTTCCACTTAAAATTAAATCCCTTGGAATATCACTTGGCACGCATTGTCTTACCATTAAAAGTTTCGGAGAGTAATAACAGACAACTCCGATGAATTTTTAAATAATGTGTACTTATTTCTTGGTTTTACTCCTGAACGCAGCCCGCAGAGCGAGCGACACGGCACTTCCACTTAAAACAAAGGCCTTGAACATCAGCTAGTACCACATTGATCTAGCATTGAAAGGTTCAATGGGTGATAACAGACTAACCCTATGAGCTTTTAGAGAAATTGATACACATTTCGTGGTTTTACTCCTAAACGCAGCCCGCAGAACGAGCGACATGGCTTTTTTTGTATATTTCTTAGCTCTTTAAATCCATATTATTATGACATTGATTAAATTGTCTTTGCGTACGTGTCATCCGTTTTTCATGGATTGTTCGCTCTTTATTCATTAACTATTAGGAAAAAATTATTACTTAACTTTTAGACATTGCCAAAAATACATTTAGCCATCGTTTCATGGATTTACCGAAAATGTCATGGTTGACTCTTAATAAAACCCGCACCCCGACCAACAAAGTTTCTTTCCATTTATTTTTTTTTCTTCAGGAGTTCAAATAGCAATAAAATAAATGTTTTGTGAAAACAAGTTTTAGTTGTAAGTGAAAGTGAGTCGTGAGGATCTTACCTGACGTTCGAGTCCCACTGTTTGCATTAGATCAGCGTGTTTGAACAGAAAAGGGTGTATAGTTTAATGCCAGTTGTAGATATAAGAATAGGAAGTCAATGAAAGATAACCGCCAAGTACCTATGTAGTAAAAAACATGCACTTCAACTTGTGAAAAGAAATGTTCGAGTGGTTAAAACACAGAAAAACATAGCGAATGTTTGTTTAAGAGAAAAGAAAGGCGGGGAAAATACTTCAAACTAAGAACTAAACTTTCCTAAAACAAACCCTTATCTCATTTCTTATTATTTTTATTAATTTTTTGAAGTCAAGTAATTATTTTCTATTCCTTAACAAGAATGATTTCTTAACTTAACTCCACGGATACAACACATGTGCTATTACTTGCTAAAAAATAGAAATCAGTGTGTATTCTTCAAGCACTATTAGGTTAACACTAGCAATCACTGAGCCTCCAATTTGCGCCCCAAGGAAAAGTTTCTGTTTGACACTAATTGGTTTAATCTTCTTTCAGTGCTGCCTCAGCGTCTGGTTATTATGGACGACGCCGGCTTAGAGCGCACGTCGGTGGTCGGCCCGTACTCGGAAGGCGCCGATCTCATCCTGCGCTGCGAAGTCTACGGCGGTGAGAGCTGCAACCTAATTATTTATTCATTCCCGCAAACGAAACTCTATGTGCGCCACTCTTCGCTCATTGCTCGTTCTTATTTTAATTGGTTCAAATTACAGCTTAATGAAATATGGAATATTGGAAATAGATTTTCGATGTTAAATGCCTTAATTACGAAAGCAATTGATGCATAATAACGCAATTTTCATGTTCACTCTAGTAAGCTCCACAAACTGTTATGTTTTACATGAAGATCAATTACCATTCGTATTCATTCGCTAGCATGCACCAACCAGCTTTTATTGGAGCGTCAAGAGTTTGTCTTAAGTTACAAATTCGATCAACCTCTTTATTTCAACTATTCAAGCCCACACAGCCATTTGACACCCTTCTTCTTTTCGATCTTCTTTCAACAAACAGCCCATCACCCCGACCCTCAGCGCTCAACGTCAGTACCCCCCTTTCTGCCGGCAACCCACACCCCTGATGTGTGCTGTTGCAATTTTTCAACGTGGAAATGGTGAATTCAAGACAAATATCCTTCTGTCAGCGCGCCCGTGCGTATACCGAGTGAGGTGCTTTCACGCCGAACCTTTTATGCCACTAAGAGAAACTCACAGAAGGTCCAAGTGAAATAGGGGCTGGTCGTAAGAAGGACACTACTGCGAGAAGTCATCGTTCTATGATGACGTTTAAATGTGATTTTTCTTTTTTCGGCTCTTACATTCAGGCTAAAAAGCATGTTTTATGTCCTATTTTAGCTTGTTTTCTTTTTTTTCTGATTTCAGTATATCTCTTTGCTTGAAATAAACGATCCAGCTCATTGATGTCGAATAAATTCCACTTGAGATTTTGGATCGTTTTTCACACGTCAAAATGGCTCGTCGTGCAGTAATACCGCTTGCGATCTTCGACAGTAGTAATCGTGCAATTCCCAAACATAATTTCCTGTGTGGATCTAATTCTATGAGATTGCTCTTTAGAGATAGAAATACTTTATTTGACAAATCCCCACATTTACTTCGCCATATTGGATCAGTGTAATCCAATGTGAATTCGCTAGCGAAAGCAATAATGTGGCCCACCAGTGCAGACATAGAAAACCGCAATTCGTTCCCGTCGTAGAAAAGCAAATATTCCTTTCTACAGTCGTACCTTTCCAGTTATTCTGGAAAAGTTTCCCTCTTTTGATCGCTAGGTCTAAATCATTGAACACAAATTGTGTCACCTTCATGAAAATAAAAACAGTTTTTAATGAAAATCTCGCTCCAGTCGTACGGTTGATGAGATTTGATCAAGAGGTCAACATGTATGAAACTGGATACTATCTCGACGGTCGAAACTTGATGTCTCTGGCTTTTGAAATCTGTAGAATAGGTCCCTCACAAGTAGAGAACAACGAAGCCAGTTTCTGGTTTCTGTAAAGGTTTGACATCTGGAACTCCTTTTCCACCCTCTCGCTCTCGCTCTTGCTCTTCAACCCCACACACACACTCCCTGTCTCACTCTTTCTCATTTCGCTATAGCCCTGAAAAGTTCTCGAAAAGTTTTCTCCTCGGTTCTCCATCATCTCTCACACCAATTCTCGTTTCCTTTATTTGCACCATTTCGTCTTTAGATATGTTTCCCATCCCCCATTCCGTATCCAATTAAAACACGATGGTAGATACCAGTATCTTGTCTAGATATCGTTCCTCCTATTCTATTATCCGTCTCTTTCTGTCTCCTTGGAACGTCTCTTTTCGTGGGTCTTTGACACTTACGTTCTCATCTGATTCTCATCTTGGCTCTGGGCCCGGAAATTGTGTTTGTTCTACTGAAATATTATTCAAACTCTTCACTTAAAATGTCAGTGCGTTCCACCTGGCTTATCTTGAATCCACTCGCGAAATCTTTACCGCCACAAGATATAGTCTAGATATAGGTAAGTTTCGATCCCACCGTTCGGTAAACGAGTCTGAGGTTATAAAATACTTACCGCCTACCCTTTAGCACTCTCGCGGCGCACGCCCTAGCCCAAAAGTAGCGAACACGGGCGTGGAACACGAGGTAACACTTTGCGCGCGCAAATGTTTGTTTCCATTTTCACGGCATAAACTTTATAATGAATCTCGAGAGGACCTTGCTTTCCGGCCTCACGGACCATTAGAAGCAGGTTTCGTGCGTAAAGCTGGGTTTCGAAATGGAGTGTAATGAGTATCGAGTAGTGTCCAGTCAGTTTAAGCGGCACCTTCCGATGTCCACGTTAAAGCCTCCCTACCCACCCTGTTTGCGTATGCCGGCTGCACGCTGAGCCGCGGCCTAGCCTTGTAAAGGTTCCTCCACAGGCGCGCCGAGCGGAGAATCTGGCCGGCGGTCGAGCTATTTGAGGCCGATTAGCGCGCAAAGCTAATTACTGAGCTGATTGTAAACACCGACGAAGGGAAAACAAACGAGGCCGCCGTCGCCGCACTTTGCTGTTAAATTACACACACGAAATTTCCGAGCGACGTCAGACCTGAGTCAACCACATGAATATTACAGAGGCGGGCGGGGAAAAATGTGTCTACCATAGAGAACATTTTAATTCGTATTGCGTGAAATGTCTAATTTTATGTTTCCTTTAAAATGGTTGAGTAGCCTTTGTGTTGGAAATGTGCGTGGGCTTTATCATGGCTTAGTCTTTGAAATAAGGCAATTACGTAGTCACTCGTATGGCTCCTTTAAATGCGCATTGAGTTCCTTTTTTTTTATTAAAACACTTTTTCTTTTTTATAAATTGATCAGGCTATTAAGAGAAAATTGAGGATAGCCAACACGGCGTGCCACCACCGCCAGATAGAGATGTTTAATAAAAACTGCCTGAAACCAGTTGATTCACATGCCACGCCCTTTCCAAGCGCTAGTTTTTCATTGATCACTATACTTGACTGGCCGAGGTCCGCCCCAACGCGGTTCGCTTGGTCCCTGCAAACACTCTCCTTTTCCCCGCTCGACTGCGTCCACTGTACACGCTTTGAAATGTGATTAACAATGCACGTGAAGTGCCGGACACTTTGCGTACAACGATGTACCACGCCACGTTGGTACACGGACCCTCGAACGCCACGCCAGCGCCTCAACACCGCGGGGTTTTGACCCGGCGCCAACGCCGATAGCGGTGGCAACGCTCCAATTACCACTGTTCAATTATGATATTTTTTTTTTTTTTACAAACTACGCGTTTTTTGTTCTGGTTGGTTGTACTGCTTTTTCTGACAAGCTTTTTTATTGCAGTTATTTCTATGTGTGGTTAAAGCTAATAGTAGAAACTATAGGGTTTTATTTTTGTGAAATCGTGGACTTTTGTAGGCGCCTTTCTATGACGCGAATATTGCCTGTGCTGAACACATTTAATCGTTTTTTTCGTTAGTTGAAATATTAAACAATGAATTGTTGTAGTCAGCGTAGACTAACTTTCAAAATATGATACATTTTGATCTCAACAGCTTTTCTTGATTCTAGGATCTCTAAAACATCTTAAGTTAAAATGTTTAATATTTAGCCTAATGGTTTCAAAATGAAACAACTTATTTTCACATTATACTACCTGTGAAGTCTCATTAAAGTAATAATATAATCAAGAACATTTTTCCCAGAATTTTCTCCCTTAAAAGAATTCATTTTGAGAATCTCGACCACAAATCCCGCGCCTTTTTATGCACAAGAACAAACACAGCGCAAGCAATATCGTGTTGGCAGACATTTTCTGCTATGATCATATTTTTAATGCCAGATTTTCTACCTTTCATTAATTAAGATTGACGTCTCCTTCCGTTCAAATCAAAATGTTAATCGAAATCCCCCCTGAACTTCGTAAAAGAAAGGAAATGGCATTAAGTAATCATATTTAAGCATACTTCAAATGTCAAAGCTTATTGCAGAATTTATATTTTCTCGTATCATGAAAGAGCTCGAAGCAGAGATCTTGAAGTATGTTCGAGGAGTTTTCTTTTACTGAAGCCATCGAAATCTTTCATCCGCTTTTCGCGACAGCTGTCGCGTCTTGTTGGGTCGCAAATTCATAAATAAACCTGACTACTGCCGACACAACTCGACACGACAGATAATCGGCGACGTAATTATCAATAAAACCAAGCTGTTTCTGGACTCTTGGACTAGGTCTTAACGTGGAAAGAGACGAATCTTCAAGCGCTGTGAAAAACCAAGTCGCACATCTTGGAGCGTTTACTAAATAGCTTCATCCTAGATATATGTAATTCCTGTAGGTAGTATAAACAAAAAAATATTAATTTTGGATAAAAACCATTAAAATGAGAATAAAAATGTATACGGAAATGAAATGGAAATATTAGTTACATTCCATCTTGTTCTATCTAACCATATCCGCACATCTAGCAAGTACACGATGTCTCCCCAGCGATCCATGCCCACCTAACCCACACGGTTATCAAGATTAGCTTTCCACGACTGAAAATATGTGCTGTCAATTCCCTGAACAGACTCCAGTGAGTCAGATGATATTCTCGCCGGCATGTTTTAATTGATTCCCAATCCCACCGCGACTGGAAACACCTTAGCACGTAGCAGACAACCTGTGGCGCAGTCTCTATTAGCTCGTCAGCGTAGCAGGCAAACTGTGAGGACAAACAATAGCAAACTCCTTACACAATAGTAACAAAGGCGTTACTAGCTAAGGATGCTTGGCTTGTACGTTCATGTTTGTCTTGCTCACTTGATGAACCTACGTTTGTTGCTCAAGCAAAAGTTTTCGTCTTGTCTTAATTTACTCACTCGACAAGCAAACAGAAGCAACTTTAACCATATCTCTCTCTCTCTCTTCCTCTATCTCTCTCCCTCTTTCTCTCGCTCTCTTAGGTGGCCTATTTCGTCTCCTCGCCACTGCACGGTTCATCTTTGTTGATGTGATGCTTTGGACCAAGATCTGGAGGGCCGCTTTGTGGAGACCAGCTGAAGGACAAACTAAATAATCAGGAAACTTCTTCAAAGTGTTTCGGGAACTACAACACTCCATTGCACCTACTTTATCTTCCTCAGTCGACCATTGGTCGCTTAATGGTTCGGCCACTTCATTCGGAAAGACGCGAAGGATAACGAAAATCTTAGCTTTCGTCCCGTTTTCAATTGCCGTTCTAGCATCGGGTTTCTTTCTCTACCTCTCTTGGCAAGATTTAATATATTACTTTAGCCCACGGTAAGACGTCGTCAATTTATAGAAAACGCCAAGTTCGTAGTAGGCATCGAATCTCCTTCATTTCAACTGACGCGTTTGACAAATTTCAGTCAATTAAATTGGATCCGATCTTGCTGCACATCCACGTTAATGAAGCTATGCTTGCATCGAATAGCTTCTACTTGCGAAATGCTGACTCTCCTTATAGTTGACTAATTCCTCGGCATTACATCCCTCATCTTCACCGCAAACTCGAACGACGCCGACGCCGACGCCACGACACAACGGTTGTCGTCGCAACGCCGTATAATAAATGCTAATTCGCGTCAGATTTCCGCGGTGGCAATAATTGTTCGTGAGTGTAATATCACCCTCCGTCACCAAGCTTGTGCGGGCTGGATGGCGACGCAGGTGCATCTCGGCGCCTCCCTGCAAATTACAAACAAAACCGTGCGCTGCACGGGCGAACCCTGCCGAAACAGCAGCGACGTTAGCGCTGCCAGGCGAGAGTAGTCAAGGGCGAAGAGGGGCTGGATTATTCATGACATCAGCCCCGTGTTTCCTTTATTTAGTACGGTTGTTATTTGAAGCCAACGCACAAATGTTGGGCCTGACAAGCAATTTGTTTGTTCGTACTACGTTTGTCTCATTTTGAAAGCTCCGCGATGTCGTTATTTTAGTAATGTATAACGAAGAGTGGCGACCGAAAGGGATATCGTGCACGTATTCACCATCTACAAATAAAGATTCATTCATTCTCTTTTAGTCTTTTTTTTTTGTTATTTATGGCTTGTTCACGTAATCGCGTGCAATATTAAAACAAAGCTCGATTTGCATGAACAATACTAGCCGTGTGTAGCAATGAGCTGACGATTTAATGTGTTGGGCATTTCTAATATCCTTTGGCTGCGAGCACAGCTATTGGAAGGGTTGGATTGGGGGAGGCGACCTACCCTTCCGCTGGAGCAGGCGACACAAGACTCAAAGCGAACATGATTAACTAATTCCATGATCTCATTCCATTCTCCTAGTTTCTTTTGAAAGAAAAAAAAAGTACTTGTCAGTTGGGGGTTGGGGAGGGGGCTGCAATAATAGTTCCTTAATCGAATGCGAAATAAGGCAGAGGAATTCAACTCCCCAACTTCATCGCCCAAAGCTGTTTAGTTTTGTTCTACATTTTGCGATATCATCTCTCTTCGGTATTACTAAAATCCAGCAGCAGCAGCAGCAGCAGTAGCGGCAGCAGCAGCAAAGTTTCGACATCTGAACAGCAGAGAGAGGCAGCGTGAAGTTTTGTTGTCGCCGTCGCCGTTTGAAACTGGCACTGGTTTGCCTTCTGGCAAAGCTGCGACGCTCTTGCGACGCTCTGCAGCGACGCGGCGGCCGGCGACGACGCGCATGGCTGGCGTCGCGACGTCTTCTGTGACGGTTCGACTCGCTCCACCGCGTCGACAGAAAACTTTCCGAGTCGAACGCGAACGTGAGCGCCGAGCGTAGCGGCGGGCTGCTGTGCACTATCAGCTGTCAGCCAACTTTGGACATCGCCACCTCGCCATAATCCGGTGCCCCCCCCCCCCCCTCGCACAAGCCCACTATCACCGAAAAGCGTCGTCCCCTTCAAAATGTCTATAAAAAATAAATATCCAGAATTGTAACAAGCTGGAAGTTTTGCGGAACATGAAAGAAGAGCTAACTTTTTGATTTCGGTAAAAAATTCTCTTTTTTAACTTTTGCCGAAAAATTTAGCATCGAATATAGTATATATATAAAAAGAGCATGCTGGCACGTTGTGGGAAATTTCAAAGCTTTGCCGATTTACGGAAAATCGTGAAAAAGTTTGTATTTTTTTTTTGTGCGTGAAAGTGCGATTCTTCCGCGGAAATGAGTAGAGCCACACGATTGATTTTCTTATCTCGCTCACATTTGCGACTCGACGAACTGAGGCACGCTAACGTTGATTGCAATCTATTGTCACTGAACGGCAAATTCGACGGTTAACTTCAGAGGGGTGGGGTGGGGAGGGGAGGGGGGTGCGAAACACTATGCAAATAACCTCCTCCTTCCCTAACAGTGCTTCCGTATAAAGGATCCACTTTTTTGTCTTCAGCATTTCTGTAAATCTTCCACTCGATATTCAAGTCTACAGACTTCTTCTATTGTCTACTTAAAACAAATATTTGCCGGGCAAAGGCTCTTTGAGAATTTTATTTAGCACGAGCCCTGCGGTTTCATCTGTCAACTAGACCACCCACCATCGAGACCTGCCACAGACAAGGTCTCGGAAAAGTTATCCTATTCTTCCATTCTATTTTCTTTCATTTTCTTCTATAAAGACTGCAGTGTATAATGTCAGCAGCGTGTCTTGTGTCTTATGGTTGAGCGAAGAATTAATCCAAACTGTCCGACTGTCTATCTGTCAGTACTTTCTCGTTTCTCTCGTCTTATTCGTATTTTTCTTCTTCTCTTGGTCTCGCTCACGTCGAGAAAAGCTAAGCTCGCAATGTTAAGTTAAAAACATGACATTGGTGAAAGGACGAGTGCTTAGACGAATTGCCTTCTTTTCGTCTTCTTCTATGCAGTACACGTTGATTTGATTCGACTCTTGACATCGTTCGGTATCATTTTCTGTTTTTGGTTTAACAAGTGGCCTCTTTTAACTACGAGAAAAGAAACTTTTGTAAAAGATTCTTCGAGTCTCTGAGTCGATGGTGAAGCTTGCGATTCCTGCTGCCGCGCGTAGATGACGTCTGTGTTTTGTTAAGTGCTGCAAGAAAGCAGAGCAACGCTTACTCTGAAGTCTTCGGAATTCAAAGCAAGTATACAAGCAAAACAAGGTGCTTTAGTCGTTTATGGTACAACTTAGTTTTTTAAAATCCAAAGACGTAAAACATGTATTTAAGAAACAAAACGCATTGACCATTTCGTATTTTCTTTCGTGCATTTTTACTGTGAAATTAAAGGTTACGGTTTTTACCATATGAATCACGAATAGTTTAGTTTACAATTTCCAAAGAGCACTGCTGAGAGGACAGATTTAATTGTTAACGGTTTCGAACAGACCGAGATCGGGGTCGGCAGAGGTAGCAAGGGAAGGTAGGAAATTACTGGGAAATCGAGTATATGCGGGAATGAATGGGGATTAGATTCACCTACGAAGCTGACACATTATTGTCAGCTGGTATTGGGCTTAGAGACTCGAACCGACTCGGTCGACATTTGATGAATGGCGCTAAATGAAGCTTCAAGCTACAAATGAGGAAGCGGGCTTTTCACTGCCAATCAACGCGGTATTGGAATAGTATTTTAGATTCTAATTTCAACCAATAGTGAAACTAACGAGTGGACGAAACTTTCCGCAGTGCTGTAATTATCTGTAGTTTGTGTATCCTTTATGTCAATAGGGCGTAGCTCCGATTTTTTTATTGGTTTAGTTTTCAGAAACCGTAAGCTTTGGTATGTGCATTCCAGGTGAACGGTACACAGTGAAGGTTTACCTTGTGCGAACAATACTTTTCCAGACACGAGGGAACGTGCATTTGTTCTATTACCGTTAACTATCATCGTCCTCCAACTACGTTGTCTCATTACTAGTATACCAGTGTTTTTACCGCAACTTAACTTTGTTAACAAATTTTAAATATTTCTACACTTTCAAATTAGTTTATCATATTTATGGGGAATAAATACGGGGTTCACGGAATTATATTTACTTTCAAATGATTCTGTAAGTCATTCCTGCGAATCTTATACAATTTCTTCTAATCACATGTCATAAAATCACAATCAAATGGCGAAATCAAATGAACTCCGATGGCTTCATGCCTATAACTAATAAACCGATCTTCAAGACGACGGAAACAGGGAGATAGTTGCATTGCTCGACTCACAGCTGCCTTGGTTTGATTAGCGCTAGCGATATCAGAGAGAATTTCCCAACAACCGAGTTGTGATGTGATATGACGTATTGCGGGTGTTTTTCGCTCCAAAGACGGGAAGCATGGAGGCGCAAGAATGTGTTCGCTGCTAGCTCGTTAGGCTCTTATCTCCACAACGAGCGAGAGGTAGCTGCCTCTTAGGCGAGGAAACTTTCAAGAGGTTGGGGTTGTTATATAGCTGAGAGCAGGGAGCAGAGATGGATCTCTCAGAGTCTGGATGACTTTTCATTTTAATATTATATTTCCATCTCCTATCAAACAGAAACAAAACAAGAAGTTATTTCATTAAATTTTTCAATCTCATCGTTATGCTTTATCTACACTTCAATGTTCTTGTTATTTGATTTTTCAAGTTATATTTCAGATTAATTTTCATAATATTAAAATCAGACGAACAGAAATGTTTTTCTTTCGAGAAAAAAAGTTACTGCTGTGAGGTAGATATCAATTCGTTTATTTATTATCTAAAAATCCGTTGCAACCGGAAAAATTTGACAGAATTCCCAATTCTGGCCACGCATGAGTGAAAATTAATTATTGGAGTGGTTAGGCTATTTCAACGGAGACCGCAATTAGTGGATTCGGCGAGCTTAGGCCTATCATCACCCGATAACTAATGATTGATGAGGTGGTCTTAGTAGCTATCATAGGCTTACCCATCGTTCTCTGGACATTGTCTCAATCTCATATCATGCTACAAATTTTCGAAATTCTCACTGAATTTCGGAATCTCACAATTCCGATAGAAATAAATTGAATCTCTCCCCCAAAGTAAGGGTCCGATCGAAATAAGATTTTCACTTTTTTTATTATTTTCTACGGGGACCCGTTTGGGCATCAATTTTTGAGACGGTTATAGTGTTGATAATAATAAAATACCCCGCGCATTGCAAGCTTTTGCAATTTAAATAAGATTTCATCCTAAGATTTTCACTCTTTCTTGTCAGTGTTTCAGTGCCTTTAAAAATCTTAACCGTATCTAAAAACACCTCACGATAATACCCAGCTAAGATGTTGTGTACTAGACATGTAATGACGGCATGTCCTGCATTTTCGCGTAGCTTGTTCGACACGAAACCTACACACACAGACACCGCGGCCCTCACTGTTCATCCGCCGGCGTGGTTGAAAACCTATGACGTGGCGGGCCTCGTTTTTGACCGCAATGATTTGATTTAAAGTGAGTACAGTTCGCCTCACTGCAAATTGCCATCATTAACGAGGAATTGTTGAACTGTAGAGTATTTTTGTCTGTATCTACTTTTATTTTATTGTCGCAAAGTAGGATACATGATATGCAATTTTAATCCATAAAGAGAAAAACCCGTACATTTCCCTGGTTCCATGCAGTAATAATAATAATAATAATAATAATAATTTGAAAATAAATAAAAAAACATCGTTTACGAAAATAGAATTTAGCACAAACATCAATTATCGGAATACGAAAGTAGGTACCTTTATTGAGTGTAAAGAGACGATTGTTTTTAGAAATAACAAAGGGGGGCGAGTATAGATCGTTTCAACGACTCTAAAAATTTGCAGCTTCTGTTCATAACGGCCATAAACGCGTCTGCTATCGCATTATTTTACCCAACCACGCGTAAGCCGATTCGTCAAAATATGGAGCGAATTTCTATTTGCATCTGTCAGTTTAAGTCGAGTAATGGGATTAGTGGGTCGTATTGGCAATGCGGATCGATTTTCACGCGGTTTCTGCGCATCTATACGACTGAGCTTCGAACGCTTCGATGGAACGAAAATGTATGGAAAAGAGTCGTGGGTTGCAGGAAATGTTGGCACGGGTGAATGGGGAGCAGGGAGGATGACTGAAAACTGGAATAGGGGTGGGAACTGGTTCTCTCAAACACCCCCATAAGTCACTTAAACACGTCGGAGGCGAGTGGCTTGCTCAAACCTGTAAAAGATGTTACCATGCACAGACAGACAAACAGTTTCAAGCGGCCTCCTGGACTCCCCGAGGAGAACACCGAGGCCCCGACTGTCAACTTGATTGAAATAACACGCCCATTTGCCTAGGAGGAAAATTTTCCAATGCTTTCTTTCATTTTCGCGAGGCAATAGTTTTTCGTTGTCACGAGATTCGAAATCTAAACTTATTAAACTGATAAATTCGCTTTTTAAAATACTTTCAACTTTGCGGTATTCGAAAAGTTTCCTCGTCGTGATTGATGTACCGGTGTCTTGTCTGCTTGAGATAACCAGTGTGCGTAAATATCACTTTGGGTAAAACGAATCTTCTCCTCGCGGATGCGAAGGAAAATGCGAGGAAGAAAGTTGATAGCTCAATCAGTTAAAAAAAAGAGTGTGCCTGTCGGGTAATGGTTTTGTTGCTTTACACTTTTCGCGGCAGATAAGAATTGGGCATGATTGCAAAATCACGCAAGCGTGCAATTTCGGAGAACGCCTCGCCACCAACAATTCTTGGGCCTTTCAAGCGTTGTTAATAGTTTCCTACGACCCGGCAAGAATAAAACGAAGATTATTATGGTTATCTCATCTTGTTTTCATCAAAGAGATCGCCCGAAGGGTAAAAATTCATTTCGTGTGCAAAGAATTTTCAAAGCATCGCCATGAATTTTCTCTGAAATTTTCCGAGTACTCGGTTTCTATTGCGACTAAATGAAGTGACTTGCGAAAGAAAAAAGGGCGTGAATGCTAAATTAACTGACATGGTGTTGATGGGCATCTTCATCTTTGCCTTCTCCACTCACCACGCCTTGTAAAAACTCTCGAGGCAGCCGCCAGAGCACTCGAGAGACGCCGCCTCTCGCCTGAACGGCGTCACGAGTGCCATCACTCCCGGCGTCGCCACCACCGACGCCGCCGACGCCGACGCCGCTCCCGGATGTGTTGTTGTCAGTTGACCGGATACTAATGTCTCCAGAGTTCATGGTCTCTTTTGCTGACAAGAGAGACATGACAAGAGATGACTTGGACATCGAACTGTACAGCTCTCCACACATTTCATTTTTCTAATGTAAAAGTTTTTTTCCTCTCAAATATATGTGAAACTTTTTCGTGATTTCGTATATCAATTCACTTTATTCTGAAACCTTTCGCTTGGCTGAATGGGCACTTGATGATACGTTTTCTTTCCATGCCAAACTTTTCTGACGGTTTCTTGGCTGTAGCAGTCAATTTTTTAGGAAATCAAAAATCTGCAGATTTGACACACCTTTAAAGAAGATTGATAAATTTGCGGGGAAAAAGTATCCTGCAGAGGTTTCCTGAACGTTAAAACAGCGTAAAAGACGAGAACTTCAAAATCATCTGACATCCGTACACCCGTAGCGGTTTTCCTTCCAAATGTAAATAGCTCGGAGTTATTGATATCTCCAGCTAAAGTTCTCGAAACCTCATAGAGGCCGAGTTCACCGTGATGAAAACTTGCCTTTCCCATTCATTTCCACTTCAATTTCCAGATGTATTTGACAAGTTTTACCTCACAGAGGAGCAAACACTTCATACTTTACAAAATGTGGCACCTCCACTTCCAACACTTCCAGATGAAGCTTGACAGACCCAATCTTCCTAGTCCAGGTACTTGCCAGGCGAAAGCCAAAAATATAGTTGATAAAAGAAGCCTGTTGGCCGTTGTTTTACTATGGTATTATGAGGAGATAAGGCAGGTCTCGCCAGCTGCTAACCCCGAGTAAGTGGATGGACAGGGACGTCTGCCTTGTAAAGAGATTTTCTGCGCGGACAACGCAAGATTAATGAAGCGGCGGCTTGGTGGGTCGCTGTTACGTGCTGTCCATTTATAAACATTCTGCCTCGAGGCCCTCATGGCGCCGCGCAGAGGAGTGGAGGAGTGGAGGAGAGATGGAGTGAAGGAGTGAGGGCTGAAGGAGACATTGTGTGCCCTACGCCGTTCAAGCGACTGCCACTAGACGAGTCAATGAGGGGCAACGTCAAAAATAGAACGCCGCTTCCATGGCGAAATCTGTGCGGCTGGTTGAGATCATATTTAGCATAAAAGCTGAATAAATCATAATTTTTTTATATGCACGTTCGAATTTATGCAGTGTGAGGGATTGAAAATAAATCAGAACTGGGTTCATGCGTTGTTCTATTGTAGTTTTATGTTGTAGGAAAATATGAGCACTTAAAAAATCGTTATAAAATGAACGATAGAAACTTGTTTAATTAATAAAACTGTCATGAAGCTCAAATTTGAATACACGAAATTAATGCACCGTGCATATACATCCGACCGTCATAAAGTTCTTGCATGAAAATACAATGAAATTTATTTGCGGAATGCTAGTTTTCATGGCGGCAACGTCGTCAGTCGAGGTGCTCGGGTAGTTTCTCCGTTTGTACTTTAAATGAAAAGTATAGACATTAGCGAAATGGAATTGAAAAATGCAGAGTACTTAAGTTACACGGTACTGTCGCGGAATGAGGGCAAACCCTTGAGGGAGCAGAAAATAGTTATTTTAGCGCCGAGCGTTTTAGAGACGGGAAATCAATTTTTTGAAGACTTCGTTTCGAGAGTTTAAAATTCACTCGAGTATTAATAACGGAGTTAACATAGTCGTGCAGGAATCCTAAGGATGCTAGAAGCGTCAGTCTCCTTGTAGCGTAGCATGGAAGCTGTATCAATATTTTCCTCCACACTGTTAATCCACCTAATCCTTTCCGTTTTCATTCTATATACTATATATAATAATTAATAAAATGAAAGCATCCGGTAGAATATCCGGGCCCTAACTTCCTGTGCGTCTCAGTCTCTGATAGATCGCTGCATTCACCCTCTAGCTAGTAGCTTCGGAGGAAATACGTTTGCCTTGGCCCCACCCGGTCCTGGCACACAATACGCACAAGTACCGCCGTACACAACTAATGTACTTTGCAACTGCTGCACTTACAGGATGTACGCGTCTTTCTTAGCGAAGATTAAAGCAAAAGTTTGCCGTCGGCGTTGCTGATTTCTATATTCTTTGATGCAATTGAAAGAAATCTGTGGTTTCACATTTTGAAACCTTTTTGTATGTGATGTAACTTTCCGTTAGTTTGAAGTTGGATTTTCACAAGGTATGGATTCTGACACCGCTTGAAATTTCCTAAATTACACAAACTGGCTTCATGCGCTCATTTGCTACGTAAAAAAAGGGTTCCAATTATTCCGTCAACTCGTTTTATTATCGGATGGACTAGGAGTAATATGTGGCCGTGTGAAGTTGCACGTGCTTTCAAGAATCGGCGAGGAAATTACGTATCCGTGCTGGAAATTAATTAAAGTTTCGTTAACATCTGTCGGCTGACATTTTACGTGTTTTCTCTACAACACAAACACACACACTCACACACAACACACAAGCTCTCACGCATCATACGCACAACGCGTGGCTAAAGGTCACTTTTATTAATATCGAGAAGAGTTTTCTTTGCAACTATTTCTATTCCGAAAACACACGCCTTGGCGCTGAACTTGTTTCATTTTTTTTCCTCTCGCAATGTCAGCAACTTTTCTTCGGGGTGGAATTCGGCGAAACCGTAGAATTGTTTTGATGCTGCAAAAAAATCTCCATAAGTGAATTGGAATATTGAATTCGGTTACTTTTCAGTCCACTTTGTATAAACAAGATGTTATTATTCAATTCAACGAAACAATTCGTGTGGCAAATAATTCAAATTCAAATTAACACGTACCGTTACATTACATAATAAAAACTGTATTGGAAAAGGGTTTTCTTGCGTGTAGCGCACAAAATTGAGATCGCTTCCAGTTGCGCGTACACGTTGAAATATCAAGCAATACCATGACGAGTTTTTTTACTTTTTATTTACTTACTTAATGAAATTCTGAAATCGTAATAAAAATTCAAGTAGCAAAGCGCAGCGATCCCCAGCCTTTCAGAAGGGGTTGACAACGATCAGGAAGAGGTGTTCCTGAATTTTGCAAAACTCATTCTGATTAGACTCTTCAAGGGAAGAACATATTTATATAAAAGCAGTGTGGTTTAACCATAGGACCAACCATTTTTAATTAAACAAGTCACATATTATAATTCGACCCCACCCAAATATTGAGAACCAAATATTGAGAAATTTTTGATTTCACCTATGCTAAACATAATTTCGAGTCGTCGAGAAATCTTCAGAATGGAGTTTCGTTGAGCACTTCAAATTTTCGTAGTGTCTCCATAGAAAATACTCCATTTCTATGGTGTTGTTAATACAATTCCTGGGCTGTTAATTTGGCTGTTTCAAAAACTTGTTCTCCCTGTAAAATTAAATTGGCAGATGAAGAATGATTTGCTACTCAAAGACACTCACAAAACACAGTTTTCAACACAACAATCTGTTTCCCTCCGGAAAAAACCACAATCACAAAAAATTTCAGATTTAGCACCGGTTTTTAAGTGGCTTTTTAAGTATTTAATAAACCGTTATTAAACATATAAACAGCTTCTGTTTGGCTGTTGCCAAGCAAATAACAAATAACGGACTGTTGGGGTTCTTAACGGACCAGTCTAAAATATCGGCGCTTGGTGTTCATCCATATGACCGAAATGAAAGCGTAACTTTTTATGGCCCTATCAAAGAATGCACCTCCAGTATTTTGTAATTCGGTTACGAACCTGCTTTGGCGCCAACCCTGGATGACCTTCGTTTACCCTTTTGCCCGCAGGTAAACCGCAGCCAACAGTTACGTGGTTCCGCAACGAAGACATCCTTACTGAGGCTGCGACAATCGTTTCGCAGCAGGTCGTGCGCAGCGAGATCGTGGTTCGCAACCTCGGTCGCACAGACCTGCACTCTCAGCTTCGCTGCCACGCAGCCAACAACAACAAGACTCAGCCCTTAGACGCCACCGTCCACGTAGACATGAATTGTAAGTACCTTTTTACACGACCAAACACACAAACCTGTGTAGTCGCATGTTTGTCATTGGTACAAAAAACATACGCATACCATCAATTTTGTCACAATCGAATAATATATATTAACAAGAAGCTTTCCTTCACTATCCTTGTTTCAGAGAAATTTTATGTTAATTACAAAAGGCTGTACACAAGGATAGGTACACTTAAGGTATGGTTTGCTACTTGGAAACAAGCTAGTGGAATTCATAGGTTTATGAGAAAATTATCATTCACTTTAGGATAACCTATATTGTTTTATTCTGCCCAGGGGTAATTTCAAGATCAATCCAGGTCATCGCCAAGGTGATAAAGCTTTAAGAAACTAACGTGCTGCAATGAGAATCAAGCTTTTCGCTCAAAAATTTATTATTACTGCTTCTTTCTGTAGAAACTGTTCCGTGGAATAGACTCTATTCTGTAGAAAATCTGAGTCATATTAAAAATATTTGTATGCATCCTCTGTCACCTCATTTTCCAGCCAAAATAAGTCATTAGTCATAATTTCTAACTCTTATTCAAGATGCTTGAATTGCGTACACCAATTATCATTCTCGTGCAAGATAACTTGATTATAAAGCTCCCGCCGAACGACGTTTATGAAATTCCTTGTCTCTGTTTTATTTGCGTTCAGATTCGGTTTGAAGTGTATGAGCCAACGCCATTCGACCAATCGAGTCGTCACGTCTACTAATTTATTAAATCGTGCTCCTGGTGCAACGGTGTCGGGGGCGGGGGTGGTGGGGCGTTGCGGGGGTAGAGATTTGTGCCGGCGCTTTGTCTCTTAAGTAAGAACCGAGTTTGTAATGTCGTTAATTCCAGCGCTGCCTGCTGATTGAATTATTGGCTTTAAAATCCCCGAGAAATAAGAGGACTGGATGTTAGCCTGGACAGCGGCTTGGGAATGGGGGGGCTGAGGTGCAATTTTGAAATTTAAAATGTGGAAAAGCTGAAGAAACTAATTTCGAAACAATTAAACGATTAGCGGTCACAAGTTCATGCATGACTATAATTCCCATTTATTTTTTTTTGGGGGGCGGGGGGATGAAGGGAAGTAGGAACAATAAAAAATGTTACTGTAATTGGAAAGCAAAAAAAAATATGTATCCATAACTATTGAAAAAGGAATAACCGCACGAAAATATCCTGTGTCCATAATTTTCGTTGCCAATCTGCAAAATTCTCCAAAGCGCAAAATCTAGTTTTATTTTTCTACCGTTTTGTGTGAACATGTGCGCGCTATGCCACATGAAAGCCTGCTTTACATTTCAGTTTCGTGCAAACCACTGTTTTCCATCAAAGCCCTGAAGAGTAACCAACATACTTTAGTCGTCCACCAACTATTCGAGCTGAAAACGGCTCTTCGCCGAGTCGGGAAGTTTCAAAGACCACGATATTCCCATTGTTACACCATATCAGCTATCACACATTAACACGGGCCGCTCTCCCGACATGACCTACGCCCTGAAACGTGTAATTAATTGATAATGGATAAAGTAAGTTTCAGTTTTTTACCCTCCCTATTTCTCTCTCTCTCTCTCGCTCTCTCGGTCTCTCTCGCTCTTCATCTCTTCTGGTTTGGTACCGACTAGGCTTAGCTCGTTACAGAGAGACATTATCTGCCGTGTAAGATGAACGACTCCCCTGACACTAAACAACTTGTTAGAACACAAACAACCCTTTACACCCACCCCTTGCATTAAGCCACCCCTGGCTCCTGGGGGGGTGGCAGGGAGGGGCAGAGGGAAGGTGTGTCACGTAGAGTTAACATCAACGACTCAATCGCGTTATTAATGCAGCAGATCTTGAGGTGAACCTTACGACGAGTGGCTTCTGTGTCTTAATTTTCGCGCCGCTCGCTGAAAGCGGGGAAGGATATGATATTGATTGTCCAAAGATGCCTTGGGTACAGGTTTTCGCGGCCATTTAAATCACGCTTCAGCGAGGCGCTTCCATTTCCGCGGCGGGAAAAAGTAATTGATTTTTCTTTTAAAGAAAATTTGACCTGACAAGTAAACACGCGAAAGCAATTAGTTTTTGAAATACTAATTACCGAAACCTGTACCGAAACATTGATTTACTGGAACGATTTTGCTAATCACCGTGGTTCTTTTAAATATACCACAATATGCTTTTTATATTCGCGTTTTAAAATATAAATCCATGCGCAATGTTTATAATATACTCCCATTCAACAAAACGATATTTTTGGTAGGTATCTAAAATGTGTATGTAGGTTGACGGTGAAATTGGTTTTGCCTGTAGGTTCAGTTTACCACTTTTTATGGGCGATATAAAAGTGAAGCGATTTGTAATAAGAAAGTTGCCACTATTTTGCGATTTACCGCTAAAGTTAAGCTTACCATGCTACATAGATGTGAATTATCCTGGATGTAGTAATTTTGTTAGGCTCTTGCATAAACATGTGTAATGGGACATAATTCAATATATTAGCCCGGTATAATATTCAAACGCCGAAGTTGGGATATTATGAAAACATGTTTCTATACATCTGGCATTAATCTTACCCTATAATCTCAAATTAAAGCCTAACATTTCTATGAATAACTGATACTAAATCCATAGAACGAGCGCGTTCTAATGGATACTGCACCCCCACAAGTTGAGTGGTCAACAATTTGCGGTCGAGCTATACGTGGTTTTAGACTCAAGGGAGTAACCAAGAGTAATGGGCCTGCGTGAAATATCTGCAAAATGTCGGCTATTGGAACAATAGTCAGGATTTCTATTCTTACTGAGTAACAATACATTTGGCTTGGCTTTAAAATTGAAGGGACCTCCCCTAGCATGCATCCCCCTAGGAAAATATGCAATTGAATGTTGTTCTTTAGCTTGATATAAATAATCTTCACGTTTGTCTTTGATTCGAAATTTGTCCTGACCCTGTTCTGTTCATGCGTATAATATTTATCCAATTTTCCTTACAAATTTCGTCATCGCGAATAGCTTTACGTAATGGCTCATGACATTGATACAAAAAAAGTCTTCCGGAAAAAAACGCGAAGAGAAATCCTGTTTTATTTTCTTTTATCTGATTCAGCCAATAGGAAACAGCCACTAAATTCAAAATTATTTTTCGGTAAACAAAAGTCTAAATCGTTTACCAATTTTCAATTTTCATCCCATTTGGCCCAAAATATCAATCGAATCCTCATTCGCGCTTGCAGCATGCTTATCGCCGACTATCGACTATATTTTGACCGTTAAATTACGCAAAAAGCAGAAATTTGTCGTGAATTCTGAATGCGTATTGGCAGTGGTTTTCCACGAGTGACCGCATAGAGTTGCCAGCGCCGGCGTCGGCGTCGGCGTCGGCGTCGGCTATCTGCCGTGTTTGGCCAGCGGACAGACTGGAGTGACCAGGCAAATCTACACAAGCCACAGAGGCAGTGTCAACACGATATATTTGCTCTATGTCCCTCTCCACTCGCCAGCCACATGAATATCACTCTTGTTATCACTCTTTGTTATCACTCTTTTACATCCCCCAACCGGGTATAATTAATAATATTTCCCTTCTATTTGATGGTACTACTATTTTAAAAACAACATTGCTGTTTGGATAAGAGTTATCGTAATTCTACCTGGAATTCAGCGCGAGCAGCGATGGCGTTTGGTTTTATTTCATCGGCTATAAAAAATATATATAACTAACGGGCTGTTACCGACACATTGCTGTGTCGGCAGGTATTACGTTTGCTAATTATACTTTAAGGATTTTCCTTCGTTTTTTCTAAATACATGTGGCTGTGTTGTTTAATTTGCTCACGCAATCGTTAGCTACTTACAGATTTCAGATTGACGATACATTTTAACATTTAAAAATATAGCATAAAGTGACAGTTGACATCAGCTCTAAAAATGAGTTTAAGTGTTGTTGTATATATTGCTTCTCATTCACTGTGCCCCATTGTAAAAGCAGGTAATTAAAGGAAGCGAAATTCAGCAACCGTGAGCTATAAGCAATTGATAGAAGATTTTCTGGTTGTAATGGCTAAACAAGCTTTAATCTAAATGAAAATATATTGGCTTTTCTCATACCAGCGAAAATTCTGCTTCTTTTCCGCACAAAATAACCACTTTCTTCAGCTTAAGGTGTCTAATTCTTCGCATTCTCTTCCTCTTACTCTTTTCCCAAACTGCAACTTTTATTTTTAATCATCACTCTTGTTCTATCTAAAAAATGTTTTTATTAATATCCGCTTCCGATCTTGGCAAACGTTTTCCGAGTAATATTACTTTCTTATAATAACCATTTCGATGAGAAAGACTTCATCGGAACAAGTCTTGCTATTGACTTTCCGCGTCGCTGTTGACCTGACCTCTGAACAATGGCCCGTCACGCTTCTTCGCGTACGCCGAGGTCCTCGACAAAAGTTCGGAGCACCCTCGCTAGAAGCGCCACGCATTGTGCGTGGCTTGGTCGACGGCGTCCTCGTCCGCAAGCGACCACCCCTTAAAATGCGCACAAAAGTGTGGGTACCTACTGACTGGCACATAACAATGCGACACCACCATCGCCGAGCATCGTTTGCATTCGCGGCACAATACACCTCTAAAAGTATAACCAGGCAAACTGTTAAATGTTGAATGAGCTTTACGTGAACTTTGGTCCGATGGGAATCTGAATATAGGCATGCTATAATATTAAGGAAAGCACGTGTAGAGGAATGGACCGTGGAATGTTCTTTGCTGGTCGCACGGTGATACAATACAAATAATGAGTTTCTTGGAGACCTAATACATGTTTCGCATTGAAAAATTGAGCGGGTGGATCAAGTTTTCATTTCAAAGCGTCTACCTTGCTCTCACAGTATTTTTTGACATCAATATTCAATTTCATTTTGGAAACTTGCCCCGGCTGGTGCAACCGTCGAAATAGAATATAATTACCAATGTAAATTTCAAATACTTCTGGGAAGTTATGTTCTGCGAACAGCATTCAGTCTTTTTTCAGTCAATGCCATGAAACGAATACAAAGAAAATGCAGTATACGTAGTACCTCCGTGTTGAATCTCTTGATTGCAACGGCCTAGCCTAGAGTTGAACACTCGTAGAGAGTTTCAACGTACGAGCAATGCTTTCTAATCTCGACCCCCTGGTATCTCGGTTGGCAACTACGGGAGTGGGATACAGCGTCTGGTGAGACTAAAGGCCACTACATTTCTGAGCTCGTTTGTTTTGCAGTCGCGGTTAATTATTCGTTGGTTGGCTGGCCTGCTCGGCTGGCTGCGTAGCGCGCAGAAAGGACGGGAGTCCGTGTTACCACGCTCGTGAAATTGCCCGCCCGTAAAGTACCCGGTTACACCAGCAGCTTGAATTGGCCGTCCCCATGCCACCTATGTTCATGAACATCACCGACCAAGCATTCTCTCTTCTCTCATAACGCTCTAAGTGGCTATAACGAAATAAATACTTATTAGGGGTACAAATCTCGCTTGGTTTATTATATGATGATACTAACTTTGTTCCGGTGGCATTTTTGCAAAAACAAATCTAGATTATTGCAGACGATCTAATCCAGGTTACTGGAATATGTTAGTCTGCACAGTGGAAATATCGACATTTAATAAAGCACTCGATTACACCCGAGTTCAAAGCTCTTCTCTGCACCGGTGTCTATGAACAAACTACATTGTTGGGCCTCAGCGTCGACAGGAATGAGAGAGCACTAAACAATGGGTGTATTTAAGCAGATCTCCGTTTGAACCAGCGATGCTGGTTGAACATGTGATTCAATGCGACATGGAATTCTGATACGTTTACCCACTTGTTTCCCATTCCTTTCGAAAACTATGGACTAAGCCGCCTTTTAACAAGCAGCAGTTTTACTAAAACTCGATAGTAGGCGCTCAATCGTGTCAAATGCTTGTTTAAGCTTCATCTGCAGTAGCTTTTTAAGCGGAGCACGACCTTTCGGATTGAAACGAGAACAAACTGAAGTAAACCAGTGGTTAAATTGCTTTAATTTTTGCCCTTTTACCTAGCATAGTAATATGTAATTTTCTAGATCTTGGAACGAGATAGGTACCATTCACTGCAGAATGTAACCCCAGGTGGAATGCTTATCGCATTCGGTTACAGCGCTGGGAAATAAAGAGTTGTTCCAGTAGTTCGTTTACTCAATTCGACTCAAAACCGCATAAGCAACCACTACTACTGCTATCCGTAACTTCAAGGCGAGTTCCCTTTTCTTTCCTAAATCTGCCGCTACAAACGAATTACACTTCTCCTTTTAAGAAACTTGGTCCTCGCAGAATAGCTAATTTTTGGCATTGTTTTGTTGGAAATAATAATAATAACAATAATAATAACAACAATATTAGCATCGCCTGTTTGAGTTGATGCATACTATCAGCGCCCCAGTATGTAAGCGCACAAAGAGAGTGAATTGAAGACAGGCATTTGCATTCCGCCGCGATTCGCGTCTCGTTCTTACATATATACAAGCTATGTGCAAAACCCGTATGCTTTATTAATTTTCAAAGGAAACGCGTACAAGCCTAATTTGTTTCGTTTTGTTTTAAGTATGCTTTACTTTAATTAGCACACAAGCTCAGGGAAATGAAAAAAAAAGATACGAACAAGTCGGCAGAATTAAGTTGAATGCTCTCTTGTCTAAAGATACCTGCGGACGCGAGTCTCGCTCTTAGAAGCTTTGACAATCCTTCTAATTACATCTCCTCAGTCTAATACGAGATATAAGGCGGAATTGAGTATTCATGTTGCTTTTCCAGGACAGAGTATTCCGTGTATTCAGATCAGGATCTCTCCGCATATAGCTTGTTCTTCTTCGTGGAGACGCAGTACAACGCTGCATTTGAATATTTTATCGCTGCATCTCAGCTCAATAAATTATTCGATTTCAATGACCGGGGTATTTTCGTATCGTAAACTAGAGGCTGTCACGATCGGTCTATGTCGACTTTCCAGTTGGTTAGTCGGACAACTGATTGTTCTTGCGCTACAGCGTAACATGCATAGGGAATTTACTCTGCAAGTACAGCGAGCTTGATTGCATGATCGCTAGATTTCTTTAAACCTTTATGCGGTGCTATTGGAAGGAGAGGGGCATGCCTTTAAACCTGTGTGCAGTGCTATTGGAAGTCGTAGCATGACTGAGTGTGTTGGACATGGAATATCAAAAGCTGTGTAATAAATAGGAAAAGTATGGACAGCAAAACAAACCCATAGTGCTGAAATGTGATGTTCAAAGCATTTCTTCGTCAGAGAATATGTATGTAAGGAAACAAAGTTTTCTGTGCTTAGCAAGCTCCGCAATCATGTTGCACAGCAATGATTTTCCTAAGGCTTTACGTTTTACCTAACCTTATTACACGAAAAAATAACTAACAATATGTTTTAAAACGCTGGGGAGAATATTAAACCCTCGGTTTGGTGATGACACTCATTTCTATTAGTTATAATCTGTATATTCACATTTCACGTTCGTGCAAAATGAAAAACGGAACACAGAAACGGGCTTTGCTTGGCAAAGGAGCGTGATCCAGCAGCCTCCGAAACAAAAATGTATTTGCATGTTATTTTTTTATTATTTTAACACTGAAAACGATTGTAAACTTTTGAAAAATGAAATGACAAGGAAATGTCCCCTAGAAATTTGTTAAAAACTCTTCGAAGTGTATGGTACCAGCGGTCGCTTTGGGATTCATCCTCATTGAGATCGTACCCTCAGTTTTTAAAAGTCAGTTGAAACGACATTGCCGTTATCGAAACACCGAGTTCTGACAGCTTTATCCAGGCATCCAACGCCGTCGAAGTTTTATAAAACTGTTTCTCCTTTGTTTCTTTAGTCAGTCCCTTGGACGTTCGGATCCTGGGGGCTAGCCAGCCACTGAGTGCTGGTCGGCGATATGACCTCCTGTGCCAGTCTTCGGGATCACGGCCTCCAGCCAGCATCACTTGGTGGAGGAACGGCCAGCGCCTGGACCGCACTAAAGAGACGGTGAGTACTCCGATACTTGTACCTAGCTTTAAGCCCAGTCGTTCAATTCATAGAGCTTTTTCAAATGGTTCATACCTAAAGATTGATATTATCAGAGTTTCACACTGCGCCTATCAGGTGAATGTTGCAAGAATGTTTGGTCGGCCATTCTCATAATGAATCACTGTGTTTTCGAAACAGTTTCCTGTGTATGGGGTGTTTGATGATGCTTGGTTGATTCAGACAGGCAGGGCAGCCAGAATTCACATGCGTTTCATCCCATAGATGTGCATTTTTGTTCTGGGTGATTCCCATAATTGTGATTTATCTTCAGCCTCGGCGATCAAATCGTTGGTTCTCGCAATTGGTCTTCCATTAGATTTATGTCGTGTCTTGTCAAACGAATGGTCATCTACCCTACCTTTTGATCAGCCTAAAGTGACAGCAGTTGGGGGTATACTTAGAGCCACCTCTATACGCCTCGCGCTCACTTGCTCAGGTACCGGTTGCGTTCAGTAAAATATTTTGAAAGTCACATAAAAGTAGAGCAACGTTGAAGAAGGCAGTGCAAAATTCTCTTTCAAACCCAGTGAAAAAGTTTGGCCAAGACATTGTCTTGCGGTTAGTGCTCATCCCTGCGGTGTTATCTTAGCCATAAGATTTAGAGCAACATTACCACGATGTGCTTTTGAAATCTGCGTAAGAAAAAAACAAAGTTTTCTGTTTACTTTTTAGAAAGCTGAGAGCCTACTAATATATTATGTTATTATGATATGTGTCGCCATTACTAGTGTGGTAAGGAAATGCATTTACATTCTGCTTATAGACAAAGAAGTCTGCATAGTCTAATAAGATTGTCTACGGCCATTTTATGCGGTTGTGGCATTTTTTTTCTTTTCCCGCAAGGCGTTTTCCAGTCTTCTAGAAAAGAATGACGAGTTTACACAGAGGCGCTCATCGTGCTTGCAAATCGTTTCGTTATAGGCCAAGGGACTCTGCCACCAGTGCTACCGCCCATCCGATGTGCTACGCCAACACCAAAACACCCGACAACAACAACGGCACTATACCATGAAAGATAGATTTTACAAAATCCAATATGCATTTTTTATGTCCCCCGTTTACTCTCCCTACAGTACCATTTTGAATTGTGTTTATCACACTATCTCCCCTTATCCATTAGAGTCTATTTGTAAACGCCGACGACGAGATAGGTGACAACGTTGGAGAAAATTATGTATTATGTAGGAGAGAGGGATTCGGCCACCCGTCTTCGACGCATGTCTTTTAACTCCCTGGGTGAATAATCCTCAAAAGAAAAATACCTCGCCGTGGGAATAAAAATTTTCGAGAGACACAGGAACAGGCTGGAAAGCATGTATATAAAGAGTAAATAATTCAGGAGATGGTCAGTATGTTTATGGGTTCTCTATGAACCTATTGGCTCAACACCTATTTCACATGGAGGCTGCTCACCCCACGGGTGGAATAGCCAAGTACATTTCAGCCTGCCCGTTTTAAAGGGGACGTGTGAGCCGTAGAAAAATCATTTCTTTTATATGTTTTGTTTTCTCCGCGGATATTTTTTTCCGATGCTCTATAGATTAATGAAGCTCACATCGATTCGTTCGCATAATAAATGCGTTCGGCTCCGACGGCTTTATGGACGGAATCAGGATTGCTTCCGCAGCGTTATAGCTATTGTTTTCCTTCTTCTTATTTCTTCTTAAAAACAACTCTTTGTGCAAAAGCAGAAGCAAAATGCAAATATTGGTATCGTGAATTTCACTCCGAGCAAATTTTCTCGCGTCTCGAGGGAAAAATTCACGTAGAAAGTTTTTAAAAACTAATAATCACCGCGATAAGGATTTAATTAAACCGCCTTGAAACCGCCCGCATATACCAACATTTTCTTTTTCTCTTTTTCCGATTTCAATTAAAGTGAAACAACAAAAAAATAAAATAGTTCCAATCAACGTGTACGTAGCCCCGTAAAAGCTCTTTGAAAGTGAAACCCCACCAGTATCTCATTTAATCAAAAAGTTAGCTTAAAACAAAAACAGTGAACCTCTCGTGATTGAAACAAAGGTTAAACAATGGCTGCTGTAGCGTTCCTCGCCTTCCTTATGAGCCGTTCATCAAGTATGTACAAGAACTCATTGCTTGCGGAGCGCCAAACAATCTCGACTCGACGCCAGTCGCAACTAATGAGCCGAAAATTATTATTGCCGTCGCAGGAAAATGTCCTGGAAGTTTGTCCTTCAGAATAGAGCGCGAGCAAAATTTTGCCGGAGGCTGGAACCGTAAATAATATCATCCAAAAAGGCAGGATGGATATAAAAAGGTAGTGTGTATTTCACCAATTCAACGTATCGAACGACTTTCTCTTTGCTCTGACTAACTTTACCGATTTAATGGGTCGACCTTTTTTTGATCGTGTTTTTGTCATTATGAAGCCTATGACATCTTCACATCTGAGCTAGCGCCAAGCCACTCCCTTCCTTTGCTCTACATCCCGCTCTCTCAGTTCTCTTGTTACTACAAAGCTTGCTTTATTCCTAGGATTATTATTTTATATCCATAATACTTTCAAGCTTGCTCATCTCGCTGGCACACTGCACGAACTCGTCCAGTAAACTTTTCCATTACGCCCCAAGAACAAATTGGATCTGTAGACATTAGTACAACAGTACCTAGCGACCAACTTGGCCATCAATAGAAAGATCAACACAAGTTGAAGCGGTCATCTTTATTATTCCCTATGAAGCCAATCTCGATTTGGTATTACCAATAAACATGATTGATGAATAGATTAAGTTTTGTTGAAAATGGTGTTGACCGTTACGTAAAGAGCTTTTCGTGGCATGCTATTTTTATACCCCTCAAATTCGCACATTGTAAACGCGTTTTCTTTTTTATCTGTTTTTTGTGTATGTGTGTGAAGCAGGTGAAATGATAATCACAAGCGTGGGCCCGTCACTTTTGTTCGCGCGGTTTACGTCAGGATCCGTTCATCAATGTGTTATGTCATAACAGACTTTGGCACATCGCCGCCGTTGCTGCTGCTGCGTACACACACACATGTATTTGCAAAATAAACTGGACGAAACCCCACGTTGTTTGTTCGCTGGCCATGCAGGATTCTGTCTCGTTCCGTGCTGGTCAAGCTTCTGACAGCCGGTCAAGAATCGAACAAAATGGCCGCTGGCGGAACTCTGCGTGAATTGCACCCTGTGATATTTGCCAGTGATGGTTGTATTTATGTCACTCATCTCAGAACAAAAGCCCCGAGCGATGCTTTCTGCATTTGACTGCATAATATGTTACATTTCAGAGCAAAATTCATCCACACAATATATAATGTTCTGGGAAATTATTATCGTTTAACAGTCCAACAGATATGAATCTATCTGTTCGTAAATTTCAGAACAATGACACTTTTTTTTTTGTTTTGTGCGCGTGTTGAAAATCAGTCAACGGTTATGGGAGGAAAAAAAATACATCGTGCGATTGTGAATAGCTTTTTCCCATCAACACAACGCAAATCATTTATTCTACCGTGAAGCTTTAGCTGTAAAATGTAGCATTTTACAAACCCAGTTGAATTGAAGCTTGAAGAAAAGCACTGCCGCTAACAATCAAATCCATAATCCCTCGGAACTGAAAAATGAAAAGTATTCAACCATCCTTCTGATAAAATGAAGAAAAAAAAACGTGTGGAAAATATGTAGAGCACATATCGTTAAGTGCATACACTTACCTGAATGTACAGCTGTTTAGCAAGAAGAAACAGAATTAAGTTGAATTAAACTGAATAAGATTCACAAAAAGAGCACTGACTGCGTTTTTATCTCGTTGCAACTTAAGTGCATCTGATGAAGATTCTGGGCTTTTAGGCTGACTGCCATCCTGTAAGTCGTAACCTAATTTCATCGCTAACGTAGCTCGGTGTATCTCCGTATAAACGCCATTTCCCTTCGCGTCGGTTCTTTATGTTTCTCGAAGTAAGTGTAACCTGGAAAAGAGCCAGTTAAATGTACATCAATCACGATTGAAGAGTAAATGACCATTCCAAGTATTGATTAGGAATCATGTGTAGTTCGCTCATCAGTTTAAATGATCATTTATCTGGACGAAATAGGATCCTGGTTTTCTTCGCGCGCTGACCTCAATAGCGTGGTTCTGGTGTTGTATATAAAGAACGAACAGCTTTTCAGGTTATTTAGTTTGTTAGAGTCTTACACGGGCTCTGACTTTATTAAATCAAGATAGATAAATAAAGACTCTCCGGCTTGCTATCTTAAAGGGCATGACTCCCTTAATTGCATGGACCATCCCCGTATAATTAAATTCTGTCTGAGTTATGGTGCTTCTGACTTGTTAGCTGGAAAAAGGATTAACCGCAATGCTTCAAAACATCACTAGGTTTAGCAAAATGTCGCCGAGGTTACTGAAACAAATGTCGTCTGCTTACTAGTGGAAAAAGAATATTATTTTTAATAATCTGGGGTTATTTTATAGCCAACTAGTATGACGGCGTAGTTTCTCTTCAGACAGTTAACCTCTGGGACCGCATCCACAAAGCAGAGCTTAAGTTCAACCTCTAAGCTTAAAGATGATCAGCCAATCACAGACGGTGTTTCCAGATGGTCAGGGGTTTGTTACCATGATGATAACAACTTTACCCCCACATTTTTTAGGAGCTAACCTTAAATTTTTCTTTGTGGACACGGTCTCGGAAGTTTTAAAAGCTTGTAAATACCCGTAAAAAATTACTCTGTTTCAACATGGCACCTCCACCAAGGTCGACCTCGCTTTAAAGCTGTCCGTTCTAAGGTCAAAGAAAGCTTAAGTCAAACAAACATTATATTGAGGTAAACATTTTAAACCACAGCAGAAAGTATTTATTCGCCAACGTGTTAACTGCGAATTAAAAATATGTGATACAAATAAAAACACTGCGACATCTCTTTGTGTCCCTCCGGGCATTCCATCATCAGCATTCTCCACCCGTTGACAGCAACCCATCTGTCAGTTGTGCTGCATTGCTCTAGTGCAGTTGTCCCAGCAATTCATTTCCCCTAGAAGTTGGCACACGTTTACTTGTTGCACCGCGTCACGTGGCCACTAACTGGGTCATAATGCATTGGTGCATTGAGTTAATTTGTCATTCTTCAGCCAGCAAGTTATGTCTTTCATCCTCAGCTTCTTTGCCCGTGCATTCTCTACCAAAGCTACTACCACCCCTATCAGTAAACCACGCGAATACAGTGCGTGGTAAATTATCTACTTTTACGCCGTGTAATATATTAGCCTTTATCTGCTCCATAACGAGCGCTCAATAAATCCAGTGTTGGTTTTACCAATTAACTTGTTTACCACCGCTTAATGAATGGTACAATTTGCGTAACATACGAAGGTTTAATATGCTAATTCACATATATAAAAACCTATCTCTGTGCCGCATAGATCTCGTCAATACAGATGGTTTTCTATGTTTTTGGCCGGTAATTGCTTTCATGAATGTTAATTATGTGAGTAAATATCTGCAAACGCCGAAAGCGTTTCAACGGACTTACAGCCACACTGGAAAGTCTAGATGCATCCTACGACATCATTCACTGAAATTCTGCTTGTGAAATAACAAAATATCGATCATATGTGAAACATGTTGTGTCCTAATTTTGTATCATTTGTTTGATATTTCGAACGCTGTTTAGTCGATGCTAGAGAACTTAATGGCAAAAGATCCTAACACATAGTTTATGGGGCAATCTTCAATACGCCACAGCTGAGTCATCGCCTCATTCTCATCAGGAGCCATGCTGCGTACACCTGCAACGCCTTTACTCTCTTTTAGTTGGAATCTGACAGGAAATGTCTCTTGGTTTTGCAGACATCGAACGACGGCAACACGACGACTAGTACGCTGTCTTACGTGGTCAAGAAGGAAGATGCTGGGAAGTACCTGGCTTGTCGAGCTGAGAACTCGATCATCTCCAGCGAGGGGTTGGAAGACGGCTGGAAACTGGAGGTGCAATGTGAGTACATGCAGTGTGAGCATGCTTTCTGCAACGCCTGGATAAGTCGCAACTATACGTAAAGATGTATCAGAATTCAGAAGGATCAAAGAAATCAAGAATACAGATAAACAAGTACTACTTTCCGTTTACTTTCAAACACACTGTGCTGTTTAGTTTATTCTTATGAGGCTTTTTGTCCAGGGAAACATGGTCGATTTGTCAAAATGATAATTTCATTCGATGGTAACCACAAATCCAACTCCTATTCGTTGTAACGCAAAAGGCCTGTTGTCAAGGTCATTTATGAAAAACTTGGCGCAAGTGTAAAACATTTTATTTGTTTAAACCTCCCGCGCTTTAGGAGTTGAGGAAGCTGTTGTGCCGGTTGTAAAACCAATTGATTTCTAAGCAGAAAGTGATCGAGTTTTAGTTCAATTACCCATCAATGGTTGTCAACTTTTGAAAGATTGTAATGTCAATAGCATCCCCTTGCGATCTTGCTTGTGCTCGATTTTTTTATTCGAGTACGTTCCGAGTTCATAATCCTTACTCTTATGTTACCATGGTCTTGATGATGGCAGCTGCCATGAGATATGTAGGTCACACAATACGCGTGACGTCGCCTAAGCTGGTGCATCAAGCTACGAATGGCAGAGCGGGAGTGGTTTTTACATTTAAGACATTGAGGGGTTGGTAAGACGAATGTGTGCTGAGCCCTCAGCAGCGGCGCAACTATTCAATAGAGTAAGGGCGTGTACGTCATGTCGAGACGCTGCGACGGCGATATGAACGAAAATTGTAATCTGTCCCTCCAATCTCTTTTCTTTTTGAACAAATAAAATGTACGATCAATATGAAATAAAATATGCCTGCCGTTCAGATATGGGGGAATTTAGTCTTCGGTTTCATTTTTATGAAAACGTGGAATCCTTTTTATAGAATCACATACAGGGTCTGTTTTCAATTTTAAAAGATTGGTTTTTTGAGCCATCGTGATTGATCCGCTCGAAGAAATTGTGACCTTTACGAGCACTTTTCTTTAATATCTACAATGCTCATATTTCTCTCAAAAGTAAGATTTCTGTCTGTGCAGACTTAAGTACCCCTGGCGATATTTTCTTGAAACTTGTATACCTAAAGACAAAACCATTTAAAAACACAAAATATATATTTGGCGATTTAAATTTCCAAAATTGTGCTTGGAGCGGCTGAAGATTCTAAGAATCCCACTCATTGAATAAACACACCAAAGATCACATGACTTCAAATTTTTCCAACAAGTACCTACACAGAAATCACTAGCATATTCATGGCCTGTAAAATGTTATGATAGTGTCCTATTCTTTTCTGTAAAGCTTGAATAATTTATCTAGTTTCTGTACAATAATAAGTGGCCTGGCCTGTGTGTGTTCGGCGTTTGCAGACACTCCCGAGGCGAAGATCCAGCTGGGAACATCGCTCAACCCAGACGCGATCCGCGAAGGCAGCGACGTCTACTTTGACTGCTTAATTAATGCGCTGCCAATCGTTTACAAGGTTGAATGGAGACACAATGTAAGCCTGTTTCATCAACTAATTAGCTTACCAATTTGATAGCTACACGTGTTTTCATGAGTAACCAGATCCTAATAAGACATCTCACTAATTGCGTTTTCATAATATAGGCGTTATTGGATACTGAAAGCATTTCGGAAGAAACTAAAGTTACATTTCGGTGGAGAAGTTATATTAGAACAGCAACCAAGTTTGTGCCGCTCATGGTTATCCTCTTTACCTGGAACCGCCTACCTTCCCCAGTCCACTTACCTACCACTCGCTCTATCCTCGATGAGTCAACTTGTGAAACTTTGAAATTACTATTTAAGTCTCGGAAACGTTCCAATTTACCAACTTTTACCTGGTGTTTAGTTAAGGCAGTCATTGTTTCATTCATCTGCATAATTTTCATGGGAAGTAAAATATACGATTTTTAAATATGCTTCAAATAGTATTCCTTAATCAAATGTTGTCGAAGAACTAATCTCTTCCTTTGGAATGTTTGCCGCATTTCGATGCTAACTGATATGTACCGATGGAAATCATAATCCCTTTCCTCGTCTGCAATCATTGTTTCAAAACAAAATCGCCCTCTTCAAAAACTAAAAATAAATTACCAAACAAAAAGGATTGAAAACCAACTATTGCAATGTTACTCTCATTGCAATGTTGAGGTAACAAAACACTCTGATCCTATGATCCTGATAACTAAATTCTCAATCTTAGGGTCGCACCCTAAGCCACAACATTGGCCATGGAGTCATCATCAGCAACCAGAGTCTGGTACTTCAAGGCGTGAGTCGTGGTAGTGCCGGTAACTACACCTGCGTCGGCTACAACACCGAAGGTGACGGGGAGAGCAAGGCCTTCTACCTCAACGTCATGTGTAAGTGCAAGCTATAGTATATTTCGTCACTCGTTTTTTGCCAGGCTTCCGAAATGTAGCGAATAGAAAAACGACTGATATGATATCTGCAGAAAAAAACTTACACAGTCGAGAGTACTAGGTCTGTTTAGGAAACTCGAGAAACTCACTAGGGCATTATTGCATACATAAGTAAATATTTGGCACTTCGTCGATAGCAACCTGCGGATCTTATTCGGTGACGTGTCCGATTTCAACGCCTTGTAAACAAATGCTAATAGCATACAAACCTTTTGCAAGGAGCACTGAAACAAATATCTAGGAGTTCACTTTTTTGAACAGGAATCAAACAAACCTATTTACCTAACTGAATTTCCACGATAAATTATAGGTGTGGCATAAGGCACCAGTTCCACTCACTTTGTTTCTCAGCCTGTGTGGAGAAAGTGGATTTGTGTACAAATTCTATTAAGAAGTGACGTTCAGGCGGTGGTTTTCTTGGAACTCAGTGACTACGAGTAGATTTAAGGGGAAAGGAGTAAGCACTTCTAAGGTAGCACTATCACCCTCCCACCTTGAAATTACTTCATTTTTTTCCTGAGCTTGAGAAAGTTTCCTAAAGTTGAGAAGAGTTGAGTTGAGTTGTACTGGAAAGAGAAAGGCAACGTACTTAGAATGTGACTCAGGGCCATCCCTTTTGCATGGTAAAGCAGTTTAGGCAAATCCTATAATACTAAGGGAAATCAATCACCGAACTAGAAAACACCCCATGATATCTCGATTGAACCATGCTCCCCCCTTTGGCCCTCTAATACCAAAGAGTTCAACATATCATCTCCCTCTTAGCATTCAGCATCGTGAGGCGAGTGCCAACAGGAGGATTGTCAAGACAATCCAAAGTTAAACACAACTTATACATCAAGTACACTCACTTCTTGTCCATTGCTCATTTCAAACAATGTACGGAATACCACTCACCTTACTCGTTAATATAATGTAACTATGTGATGGCGTTGATGTGCAGACGCCCCCACGTGCCGTCCTAACCAGACGCGAGTACACGGCGTGGCCAAGCAAGAAGAAGCCAACATCTCGTGCGAGGTGGAGGCCAACCCCGGCGACGTCCAATTTCGCTGGACGTTCAACAACAGCGCCGAGAGCGTCGACGTTGCCTCGTCGCACATCAAGCATGGCGGCGGCACGTCTAGCGTCGTCTCGTACACGCCGAACACCGAGCTGGACTACGGCACTCTGCTCTGCTGGGCGACGAACAAGATCGGGCATCAGAGAGTGCCGTGTGTCTTCCATATCATTGCTGCAGGTAAGGACCGTAAGATTTTCAGTAAATAGCAAATGCCTGGAGACACCAACCCGGGTTCTAGGAATCGTACATAGAACGTATCTGGGTTCTATCAGATGTAATGTAAACTATTGACGTTTTAGAAACATCATCTATTAAGTACAAAATATTTTAATATTTTCACGAGACAATTTCCAATGCTTATTGATTAAAATCTATCTCGCGAAAATGTTTGTTTGTTTTTTAAATAGTGTTCAACCGATCAGTTGTGTCTCACATTGTGAAGGTGGATTATGTTGGTTGGAGTAATCGCTGACATGACTGAAGTCTTGATTTGAACATTGATAGACTTTCAAACGCCTTAAGCCTTGTTTACATGGATCAAGACATTTATCAAAACCTTGGGCGCAATTGTACTCAATGAAATGTCTCGTGTAAACGGGTAAAATTGAGCGAAAAAGTCTTGATCAAGACAATTGAGCTTAATTTTTCTCAATTAGAACAAGTTTTTTTCTTGTTAAATCAAAACGAACCAATCAGAGGCTATCTGCGCGAACCAGCAACTTTGTCACTCTTCCACTTGGAAATTGGCACCTTTCTCGAAATTGTATATATACTTAAAAACCGCTGGAAATGGTTTTAATATTTAGATTGTTTGTGAGATTTACGTAAGGTAATTTCTTATGGCGATTCAGTTCGGTTTTAATGGGGAATTTTATCTAAAATTGGCTGGCAAGGTGAGACCTTGACACTTTCCAAACGGGATCACAGATATTAATTTGTCAAAACAAAGTATCTCGGTGTCTGTCTCTCGAGTTTTTTTTTTTTGTAAAATTCCGTGGGTATTAACAAGTATTAAATTCATTTTGTGATAAACGCAAAGTTTTAAGATTTTTTTGAAAGCAATCTTTCTATAGCTCCGATTTGTTTCCGATCTTATGATCTTGCCCATTTAAAAATCCCCGCACAAAGTTTCTTGAATGCAGTGGTCTGTTAATCAACTCCTTGAAGTGCAGATCTTGAGCTCAACACCTTGATCAAGGTCTAACAGAATGTGCTAACAGAATGTGCATCGGCAATTTGTACTGGTTCTAATCTTAAATATACTCTACCTCCATAAATCCCAATTCAGCTTCATCCAAAGAATCCATGTGCACATAACTTATCGTGAGTTTTCTAATTCCCAGGTCGACCAGACCAGGTGCATAACTGCACAGTAGCCAACACTTCGATGACGTCATTCTCCCTACGCTGCTCGGAGGGTTTCAACGGCGGATTGAAGCAATCCTTCCTGCTTGAACTGCGAGAGTCGCACAGTCAGACTCTGCGCGTGAACGTGTCATCCCCTGTTCCGCGGTTCAGCGTGGCCGGCCTTGAACCTGGTGCTCTGTATCAGGCTTGCGTGTACTCGTACAACCTCAAGGGCAGGAGCGAGGCAGTGCCCGTGCAGGCAGCCACACTCAGACTTCCGGAGAAACAGCTCACCAATGAGAAAGGTGTGTACACGAAATTTGCTGTTGTGCTTTTTAATTAACCTTTGTGCTAGTTTTTAAAGTATCTAAAGATATTACATGGAACTTGCATGCCAAGTTCCTACCGTAGCTGGAAAGAATTTTAAAAGCAGTCAAAAGGTTCGCTGTTAAATTTAAATCTATGTTTGAAAAATAGTATTCCGAAAATCTTGTTGCTCCTTTTTAAATCTTGATCCTAAATGTTCAGCCATTTCCTTTTTAGATAAAACACTATTTTAAGATATGTGTTGTAACAATTTTAGTAATTACTAAAACTTACATGAACTCCAAGGACGAAAACAATGTGAAGAGTTTTAAACTATTTGAACAAACTTAATTGTATACCCTTTTGGCTCCATCAAAGAACAGACATTTTCCACCTTTCAAGTCCTTTTTCTCTACAACTTAATAAGGACTGCATATTTTAATGTAGCCAGTACAGCTGGTAGGAAATCAGTCAGGGAGATTGAAAACAGATTTTCAACTTCTTCAAGACATGCAGAACAGCAACAATGGTTTTGCCATTTCCCAAAATTCCCCAATACATCAACAACAAGCTGCTCGTAAAACATCAACCCACTTACAAACAGTGCTTTCAACTCGTCACCCAGAGCGGCCGCGGCCTGGCTTCCGTTTCACGCCCATGATGAGCGTGTTGATCGGAGTCATCTCTGCACTGATAATCGTCGCGTGTGTCGTCTCTATCGTACTGCGGCTGCAATGCTCCCGCAACGAGGACAGGCGCAAACGGCACAAAGCCGCAGTTGAGATGGAGACGGCCAGCATGGCGGGCTCAGGAGACAAAAACAACGGCAGCCCTATCAACAAGATGGACACAGGAGGCGCAGAGAGCGGGGACAGCGACGAGAAGAACCCGGACATAATTCCGCAACCCAACGCAGGTGAGTTGGTGTCAGGAGTTAGCCTTGACAACCTGGTGGGGGTGGGTTTTAGAGGCCATTTGAGAAGAGACTAGGGATTAAAAGTAAAGAATTTGCTTATGTTGGCCAGAAATGATCACTTTTGATAAACTTTTTATACTTTTAATTAACTTCTGAAACTTGAAAAGTAAACTTTTGATTATTTGAGCACTGCTCATTATATTTTGAAATGGAGGAGGCCTAACTCTGAAATGGCCAACAGCTTATTTGTGGCATTACTTTTTCTTTGAGACTTTCTTGCTAGGATCTTTTCCATGGATAAGAAGAGTAAAAATTTCAAGAATATCCAAAAGTTTGTGCCAAAAGTCCGTTGATAGCAAGATGTTTCCCGTTGCAGGTGATGCTGATGATCATCTGGACTACCTGCGCAAGCGCCAACACATATCAACCATTGAAACCATGTCGCCGTCAAGGAGCCTGCTGCAGTCGAACCTGCCAGAGTATGCTGGTTACTGCACCCTGCGCAACGGCATCCCGATGAAGGACCTTGGCATGAACAACAAACAGAAAATGGTAAGCATTTTGAACTTATAAACTATGCTCTTTTTTCAACGACCTTTGCTATTTTCAGCTGTACCTAACCTAGGTGTATCACCTAAAATTCAGGACAATACCATTACTTAGTAAAAATGCCGGCTGAGTTTTCTTGTAGATTTCTTTTCATTTCATCAAGACATGAAAGCATGAAACAGTATTGTACAAGGCCTTTGAATCTGATTATGTACACAAATCAGCAAGATTGTATTTAATTGGTAGATTCCATTAAGAGACCTCCCGCGAGCCTCTGGTCGCTGTTCGCACTGACCTTGTTGTTGATTCACAGAGCGGCGACATGATGTACGCCGCAGGAGGAGGCTGCACTCTGCCGCGCCAGCACTGGCCCACGTACGCTGGTGGCGTTGCAGGCGTGCGCCATCAGGGGGTGCCCATGTGCGCCCAGTACCCGTCGCCCGTCGGCCACCACCACCCGCACCAGCACTCACACATGCATCGGCCATCGGGCCCGCCCATGATGGAGATGACCGTCAATGCTCACAAACAGTCGCATGCTGGGATGGCGACGGCAGCGACGTCCACGATACTCGAGGATGATCACGTCACCGCCGAGACGCCGTTGATGATCACGAAAAGAGAAAGTACTGTTTGACTAGTTACCAAGTTGTAAATATCGGTGCGAATTTACAACTAGGCGGGACGAATACAAACGTGATTCGCGTGCGTCTTTTGACTGAAAAATAAGCGAGTGGATATGAAGTTGATAACTTTTTTATCAAGTGCCCTTTTGTGATAATAGCCTAATAACAGAAAAAAAATTATTAATAATTATATCCAAGCGTAAAGAGATGGGACTTCTTGGACATTCCAAACCTTGTATAATGACCATTGGAGAAGAGGGTCTTTGTTATGGACTTATGGTTTGATTATTGTGTCGTACTCTGCCCATCTTCCGATTTCACCATGCATTCCTTGATGTTTTCAGACCATGGGAAACTGTTTGCGAGAATATTGTGAATTATTAAGTGGAAATTGGCACAAATTGCCACTATCCTTCAAATTTCCTTTACTATACGGACTTAACACACACATTGTTTCTAATTTTTAAATCAGAATAAAGTAGATGTGAACATTATAATTATACCTAACTAAGTATAGTATTGTAAATAAGTTTCATACGTACAATGGTGTAAACTATTAATAAGATACTACGATAATCAGTGACCCAAAGATCATAAAAGCGTTGTCCTGTTCGCAAAATTTCTTTGTGTCTTAAACGCTACAACCCCCCCGAGAAGGAGTTCTATTAAAATTTCAGTGAGAGATATCTTTCGTTACTACCTACATTATGTTAATGAGCTGCAAACATTGACCGAGATCGTAAGCAAACGTGAGTATTTTAGAGTCTCCAATGGAGCTTTGCGATGCGGATTTCTGTGGACGATAACTTCCTACTGCAAAAGTGTGACTAATAAATTACTTCGATGATCCAGAAATCCGACGCCAATGTTTGCCAAATATTTTGCTCTGTTCACCTAGTCTCCCAAACACATGGTTTTACAAGGTGCTAATAATTTATGGACATGCGATATGTATTTTGAAAATATTTTGTAATTTACCTGTCCGAATTATTTATTAAAAATGTTTCAATAATAACTGTTTGCTCAACTGCGTATGTGTTATTGGTTAAGTGGTAAAAATCTGGTATACATGGGTCCTCGAGATTGATTCTTGCTCAAGGAAGGGAATTAAATTATCTTTAACTTCTAGCATGCAAATTCTCAAGTATCCCCCGAGATTCCTTTGATTTAATTGAGAATAACTGGAGGTTCCTGCTTCCTTTACTGGAAACAAGCTGAAAGTGACACTAATGAGTGTAATAACAAAAAAAAGAAGCCACGTTGTGATGGTTTTTAGACTCATGTCTACTTAATTTATCCTTAGCACAAGTTTTTAGAAAAACTATTTGAACTGGGTTTTGAATGCTAAGTAAAATTTAGTAGCCCATTACTTAGCATTCAAAACCCAGTTCAAATAGTTTTTCTAAAAAGCCACATTGTGTTGGAACTGGCGTGTTCCATTCCCATACCCTCGTTCGCTCCCTTCCTGGCCACAGAAAGATACCATCCATTGCCGAATAATACTGATTCCCAATCGCACAAGCATACACAACAGTATTTACTAGCACTCCTAGATTTACTCCCAAGAGAATATGCAACTTTGAATTACCGCTCGAGCTGCAGTCCACGGTGACGTCTTGGCGTTAGTTCCGGTTGGGCTTCGCGCTGTCAAACTTCCGACATCGTCACATCTTGTTCACATCGGTCCCATTTTTCGTTCTCCATGTGTCTTGTGGAGGAAAACGGCTTAAGATAAAGCTTATCATTGATAAAGGGGCGTCAGTCTTGTTTTCTCAACTTAAAGAAGATTGACGGAGATGGGTTTATTTCCTTTCACCACCTCTCACCTCGTGAGGAGTGGTCGTGGTCGGACAACGAGGTTAAAGGCCGCACATTCGGCCAGTTAATGTGTGATTTAACAGAAGTTCTCTTGGTTATACGATAATAAGTGCGTTGTAGCTTCCCTGCTCAAGTACAGGAAAAAAACAAGTCTTCGTAGGAGTATATTTGCTGCTGCGAACATCTATTAAGTACAACGCCCCTCAGACCAGCCGCATCATGACTATTTTTCTGTCTGTCGGTGAGCCTGCAAAGAAAACCCTTTCCATGTTCAGTAAATAATAATTCTCGATATAATTCATAGATTGATGTTCAGTGATTTTTCTTCTTTATTGCAGCAAACCCGCCCCAAGGATGGCTTCTAGCACCACCATCAGTGAAGTCGCATTGTTGAGAGTATGATGGCTTCGAGTGAGTTACCTGATAACGAAGAGAAATACCGAGTTGATTATCATGGTAAGTTGGTTAGTTGAAGATGATCCAATCGCCCTGATGAAAAACCCACGAGGGGTTGTCAATATCTTAGTCATGAATTCTTTCCTTCTAGATTGCTGCCATTGGTTGCTGGAGGCCTGCACTAGGAAAGGACCAACTACAGAAATCCTCCCTGGGCTTTCTTCAACAAAGCTTGTCGTGTCTACTGAGGGTGAGCAACTCAGAAAAATGCCAGAGATTAATATTTTACTTACTATAGCTATTTCCTGGAGTTGTCCACACATTTCTAATGCATTAATGTTAAAACTAATTGTAGACAAAGTTGTATGAATGTATGGTAGTTGTCTGAAATAAATTAATCGACAAAAATTGAGTTCCTATCAAGAGTGCAGACTAGGTATGTTTTACAGCCTTACTAATGTCCAGGCGAATGCACTTCCTAGTGGGGAATAAGAGACAAGCATGATTGTTCAGTATTTAGCTCTGTTTTACTTCTCAAAGCAATGTTTTGGATTTGATGGCATTTGAACCAGCTTTTAGCCCGTTCTAACTGGATTATGAATGTGTAACGACACGACCAAATGAGAAAAAGTAACCGGGATTGAAACCCTGTGAAACTATTTTTATTGATAACTTTATTCTTTGCGGTGAAGAGAGGCTTTCTGAGACTCCAGCCATGAATTCTTATTTTCCAGATTGCTGAGAAATGAACTAGAAATATAAGATTGCCTGACATTTGACCGTCAAGAAAACTTGTCATCTCCAACAGGTGTGTAATTGAATTTTGTTCATTTCCACCGTAGCATCTTGATAGCAGGACTTCATTGCATAGTTGGCTATCCTGACATGTCTAAATACTTCCTTTATTTTGCAGGATGGTGTTCCTTCCCCGCTTGGCCCTGACCTTCGAGCCGCTGCACTCAGCAACATCGGCAATGAAAACTCGGCTCGGAAAATGTCATTCTACTTCAACAAACGACACGACCAGGGGAAACCAGACGCGTTGTGCACTTTCCGTATCTCGGGAGTAATGCCAGGTTTTTTTTATCGGCATGATTGATATCCGGCACCGAACAAAATACTGAGCGTTGTTAGGAATAAAACTAGGGCTTTTTAAACGTCATGTGAGTTGTGTGCATTGTAAGATTAGCGTAACGAAAGGATGGAATGAAAAAATGTGAAGCCGTTCCTTGGTTTTGATCAATGCCAAAATTCACATGAACCAAGTCGGAATTAATCTCTTGTTTCCAAAATGATTCACCCAAGGACAGGATCAACAGCGCAGGATGTGAACTAAAATGTCCACTGGGACAGAGCCCTCTGGCAACAAACAGTCTGCTGTCCTTAAGCTTCTTCCAATCAAAATTCCAACTGGAATTTAAAACTCCTTTCGATTGTGTTCAGTGGACGTAGCTACCCAATAACTTCCAAGGCGGTCTGGAATCTGCTTTGTGTTCTGCTTTTAAGTTGAGATCTGATTCTTGGTGTTGGTTCGTGGCTTAGACTCCGACAAGATGTCGAGTTGCTGGCAAGTCCCTGATCTTGTGTATTGTGAGGTATAGGATCACTGAAGACCTACGATTACCCCCTCCCCTGCACACATTCCATCTTGTGCTAGGAGGGCAAAGATGTAATCTAGAACATGTGACTTTGTTGCTGCTCGTGATAATGAAATGTATTGCAATGAATTACAATAAAAACACACATTTACTTACACAATTGTTTAAATATCAGAAAACGTTTACCTCTTTTCCCATCCACAAAAAAAAAAAAAAAAAAAAAAAAAAAAAAAAAAAAAAAAAAAAGTCCAAACCCTGTCCAAAAAGAGCTCTTGTGAGTGGATTCGAACCCAGGAATATAATTCCTCGCCCAGCCACGAAGCTAGCACGTTACCACCGGAACACGCTGCCCTGATACCAATGAAGTGGTTTAGGTCGTATCTGTACTATCGATTTTGGACTTAGTAAAAAAAAATCAAAAATACTTTGAAACATTTTTTCGCCATCCTTTCAACAGGAATATATTTCGGGTGGAGAACTTCGACTCTCAAAATATAGCGGCGCCGGGGATCGAACTGCGGACCTTGCAGATCGGAGACCTCGACCATCACACTGAGCCACTTGGACTCACTATTACTATGATTAATTATCAAACAGGTGATGTCATTTGTAATGCATTGCAGTCGCCACTTTCTGAAGAACAAAAAGCGGAATGGTCGGGAAGTAAACCCACTCCTACCTATTACTGATGTTGCGATCTTCCCAACCAACCGTGGGGACGAGGAAGGAATTTGAGGATTATTAGACACTTGCATAGCAACGAGGGGGTTAGGAGTTGACGCTAGGGGTGACCTGAAGGTACGAAACGAACATTGTACAGTAACGGTAATTAAACTCAATACATGTTAGCATCGTACTCACCTCATTGCCGTGCGAATGTAGATCCAATCCTTGCATGCGACGGGGATCGAACCGGGGACTCCACGGACTGAAGCACTTGATCATTCAACTGAGCCACATGACCCATGCATTATTGGTGGATTTCCAAACAAACACGTGATGTCAATCGTCAAAATACATTCCACTTGCAACTCTGATAAACAAAAAACGATCCGCCCAAGGATCGAACTCGGGCCACTAGATTTTCACAGTAGTGACTTCTCCAATCACCCGTGGAGACAACCTACATAATCGAGTGTAAATAACACTCAGAGACTAAATGCTACACCAACTTCTGCTCGCCTGGTACAAGACGGGCATTTCGAAGCTAGTTTTAGCAGTGTTTTCAGCTGGAACGTCAGCTGGCCTGCCAGTACCCCTACTTTGAATTTTTGAGGGAACGCAGGTGAACGCACGGGAACGCAGTATTAAATTATGATTATTCGAAATATCGTGCACTTCTTTATTGTCAAGACGAAATTATCCCAGTTAAGGGTTTCATTCCTAATAATCCACTTACTTAAAAATAAACCTACCAAGAATGTACTAGTAGGCTGGAACTATGTCGGCGTCGCGACTCGCAACAAAGGGGTTAGTTAGAACCATATTACTGTTATCACTTAGGGAAGTCGGTAGCCGCTTTCGCGGCGTCGCACGGCGGTGCAAGCTCTCAGAAGCAAGCCCGCGTCAAATAATAAGAATTCCCAGGAAAGACAAAAATACAAACAATAACCAAAATGCCACACACGAGCCACACTGGACGAGTTAGTTCAATCCAAGATGCAGAAGAGGAAGCAAGTGGATTTGCGTTCCCTTTGGGGCCTTGCTCCTCCTAAAAAACCAAAATTTGGTTTGGGGGAAGTTGTAGACACCACCAACGTCGCATCACGCAGCAGCAAGGAGCTCAATGAAAAAGAGTCACTGAACGGTTTGGCATGTTGGAACCACCGGTTCTCGTTAGATCACCGAAGTTAAGCAACACTGCGCTGGGTCAGGTATTGGATGGGTGACCATTATACACATGCCCAGTTCTGTTCGGGAGAGAGGTTGGAGGGATGAAAGTAAGTACAGCAACTTTACTCGCCTTGCTTATCAACCTCTCGGCAGCATGGATTTGTGGAGGAATCCTGTTGTTCGCGTTGTACCGTCCATCGGAAGGGACGTTAAGCCGGTGGTCCCCTTAGTGCTCTTCGACAGGAGTTGGCTACGTGCCGGCATCGGGTTTCCCCTCCTCCCTTCTAGGCTAGGTTAGGTTCATCATCATCCTCATCATCATCCACTCATTCACCGACGCCATTAGACCAGTGCTGCAGGGCCAGTTGTCAAAACAGTGCGTCGTTAAACACCACAAATAATAAAACTGATGTAATTTCCTCAACGTGATGCGATGCGATGTCACTCGATGCGTGGAAGCGCCCGGATGCGAACCCAGGAATATAATTCCTCGCCCAGTTTCAAAGCTGGAATGTTACGGTGTTACCAATGAGGTCCCCCGCCCTGATAATATTGACGTGGTTTAGGTTGTATCTGTACCATCGATTTTGGACTTCGTAAAAAATTTCAAAAAATACTTCGAAATATTGTATTACCAAAACTTCAAGAAGAATATATATCGGGTGGAGAACTCAGACTCAAAATATTGAGGCGCCGGGGATCGAACTGCGCACCTCGCGGATCGCGGATCCCGACCGTCACACTGAACAACTTGGACGCACAATTGAGGATTATGACTCTCAAAACAGTTGCGTCGCCGGGGTGCGTCGCCTTGCACATGAGATCCCCACCATCCACCTGAGCCACAAGGGCAGTTATGAATTCGTGTATTAATGATCAATAGCATGATGTTATTTGTCTCTAATAAATAAATGAGGAAATAGCGTCTTTAGGCGAGACAAGAAAAATATCTGCCGATTAAATTTATACGCAAGAAACCAGATCTGAAACGCTAAGGAGAAACGGCAGTACAAGATTAGGCAGTGCGTGAATGAGCCGCCAAGCAAGTGGTCTCTGACAGGTCATTCGGTCCATACACACAGGCTGTAGTAAAACAGGTATGAAACGAGCGACTGGAGCAGATCTTTTTGAGAATTGCTTGACCTCTCAAAAAAAAGCTTCTTGTGTGAGCGCATGCTCGGTATTGTGTATGACATTGCTCGGTTGATATTGTGAATTCAGACCCTTGGTTCACTGATGGCAAAGGCTCTAAGGTATTTTAGGCTCATTAACTTCCGTCCGTTGTCACTGCCATTGCGTGCGCTGGTTAGATCACACTACAACGCAGAAAATATCATATCTTGTAAAGGTTTGCAACAAGTTTTGCAACTAAAGTCACATATTTTTATCACATATTTTTATCTCCCGATCGGTCCTATTTTGAGGCGTTGCCTAATTCAAAGCTATATTTCATAAAATTGTGTCAAGTAGCTGGGAATGAATGACGTTGTCAGGAAATTTAGTTTGCCTGTGAAAACTTTGAAGCAACTCGTGGTACGCGTGAGTGCCACGGGACTGCCTATACGTACGGTTAATCCAAACCATGACAAGTTTCAACTGAAATAATCGTCTAAAACGAGGCGAAAATGTGTCTCTTCGTACTAGGCGAGTAGCCGACAGAAGAGTATCGCCTGAAACCTACTACATCGCTGTGCAAGTGACGGCACAACACGTGCTCGATCGACCCCGCCTCGTACTTTCGATCGACTGAAGCTCGGTTCCTATTGGCTGACCGGTTTTCGAAGTGGATCTAGGTGATAACAGCAATGGCGTCCAGGGCTGCTATCACAGACCAAATGTTTTCCAGACATACAGATGCCAAAGAACTGCAAATTCTCGTACTTTAATTGCGGATGTTTAATTAGATTCATTCTAACTATGTTAACATTTGTTAGATGTGAGTGTTCTTGACCAAATCAAGTCACTCAGCGGGTCCAATTGCTTACAAGCCCTCCTCGAATCGTCACACCGGACTGTTTGGCGTGTTGGAAACACCGGTTCTCGTGAGATCACCGACGTTAAGCAATACTGCGCTGGGTCAGGTATTGGATGGGTGACCATTATACACATGATCAGTTATGTTTGGGAGAGAGGTGGAGGAATGAAAGTTAGTACAGCGACTTCATTAGCCTTGCTTATCAAACACTAGCCTGCGTAGATTTGTGGAGGAATCCTGCTGTTCGAGTTGTACCTTCCTGAAAGTCTTCCTGGAAAATACCTAAATTTCAGCCGAACTTCTCCATTCCTATTCTCACCGTTTCCACAGTGCTAAAGGCCAGTTAAATAAGCAGGTAACCAGAACAGAAGTAAACAGAAGTATCTGATTAGGTATAACCATTGGGATGAGTCTCTTAAATTAAGTTGGACGTATTAAAACTACCCGTTAGCAGAAATGTTGCCCAAAGTTGTTTATGCACTACCAAGTAAATGTCATAAAGGAAAGAAATTAGATTCACAGTTAAGTTAATTCATTGATAAGCAAGGAGCTCAATGAAAAAGAGTCACTGGGGAAACTGATGTAAACCGAACGGTTTGGCATGTTGGACACACCGGTTCTCGTTAGATCACCGAAGTTAAGCAACACTGCGCTGGGTCAGGTATTGGATGGGTGACCATTATACACATGACCAGTTCTGTTCGGGAGAGAGGTTGGAGGGATGAAAGTTAGTACAGCAACTTTACTCGCCTTGCTTATCAACCTCTCGGCAGCATGGATTTGTGGAGGAATCCTGTTGTTCGCGTTGTACCGTCCTTCGGAAGGGACGTTAAGCCGGTGGTCCCCTTGGTGCTCTTCGACAGGAGTTGGCTACGTGCCGGCACCGGGTTTCCCCTCCTCCCTTCTAGGCTAGGTTAGGTTCATCATCATCCTCATCATCATCCACTCATTCACCGACGCCATTAGACCAGTGCCGCAGGGCCAGTTGTCAAAACAGTGCGTCGTTAAACACCACAAATAATAAAACAGATGTAATTTCCTCAACGTGATGCGATGCGATGTCACTCGATGCGTGGAAGCGCCCGGATGCGAACCCAGGAATATAATTCCTCGCCCAGTTTCAAAGCTGGAATGTTACGGTGTTACCAATGAGGTCCCCCGCCCTGATAATATTGACGTGGTCAATATTGATAATATTGATCGATTTTGGACTTCGTACAAAATTTCAAAAAATACTTCGAAATATTGTATTACCATAACTTCAAGAAGAATATATATCGGGTGGAGAACTCAGACTCAAAATATTGAGGCGCCGGGGATCGAACTGCGCACCTCGCGGATCGCGGATCCCGACCGTCACACTGAACCACTTGGACGCACAATTGAGGATTATGACTCTCAAAACAGTTGCGTCGCCGGGGTGCGTCGCTTTGCACATGAGATCCCCACCATCCACCTGAGCCACAAGGACAGTTATGCATTCGTGCATTAATGATCAATAGCATGATGTTATTTGTCTCTAATAAATAAATGAGGAAATAGCGTCTTTAGGCGAGACAAGAAAATATCTGCCGATTAAATTTATACGCAAGAAACCAGATCTGGAACGCTAAGGAGAAACGGCAGTACAAGATTAGGCAGTGCGTGAATGGGCCGCCAAGCAAGTGGTCTCTGACAGGTCATTTCGGTCCATACACACAGACTGTAGTAAAACAGGTATGAAACGAGCGACTGGAGCAGATCTTTTTGAGAATTGCTTGACCTCTCAAAATAAAGCTTCTTGTGTGAGCGCATGCTCGGTATTGTGTATGACATTGCTCGGTTGATATTGTGGATGCGGTCCCTTGGTTCACTGATGGCAAAGGCTCTAAGGTATTTTAGGCTCATTAACTTCCGTCCGTTGTCACTGCCATTGCGTGCGCTGGTTAGATCACACTACAACGCAGAAAATATCATATCTTGTAAAGGTTTGCAACAAGTTTTGCAACTAAAGTCACATATTTTTATCACATATTTTTATCTCCCGATCGGTCCTATTTTGAGGCGTTGCCTAATTCAAAGCTATATTTCATAAAATTGTGTCAAGTAGCTGGGAATGAATGACGTTGTCAGGAAATTTAGTTTGCCTGTGAAAACTTTGAAGCAACTCGTGGTACGCGTGAGTGCCACGGGACTGCCTATACGTACGGTTAATCCAACCATGACAAGTTTCAACTGAAATAATCGTCTAAAACGAAGCGAAAATTTGTCTCTTCGTACCAGGCGAGTAGCCGACAGAAGAGTATCGCCTGAAACTTACTGCATCGCTGTGCAAGTGACGTCACAACACGTGCTCGATCGACCCCGCCTCGTACTTTCGATCGACTGAAGCTCGACTCCCATTAGCTGACCGGTTTTCGAAGTGGATCTAGGTGATAACAGCAATGGCGTCCACGGCTGCTATCACAGACCAAATGTTTTCCAGACACACAGATGCTAAAGAACTGCAAATTCTCGTACTTTAATTGCGGATGTTTAATTAGATTAATTCTAACTATGTTAGCATTTGTTAGATGTGAGTGTTCTTGACCAAATCAAGTCACTCAGCGGGTCCAATTGCTTACAAGCCCTCCTCGATTCGTCACACCGGACTGTTTGGCGTGTTGGAAACACCGGTTCTCGTGAGATCACCGACGTTAAGCAACACTGCGCTGGGTCAGGTATTGGATGGGTGACCATTATACACATGATCAGTTATGTTCGGGAGAGAGGTTGGAGGAATGAAAGTTAGTACAGCGACTTCATTAGCCTTGCTCATCAAACACTCGACTGTATGGATTTGTGGAGGAATCCTGCTGTTTGAGTTGTACCTTCCTGAAAGTCTTCCTGGAAAATACCTAAATTTCAGCCGAACTTCTCCATTCCTATTCTCACCGTTTCCAAAATGCTAAAGGCCAGTTAAATAAGCAGGTTAAGATGTAAACAGAAGTATCTGATTAGGTATAACCATTGGGATGAATCTCACAAATTAAGTTGGACGTATTAAAACTGCCCGTTAGCAGAAATGTTGCCCAAAGTTGTATATGCACTCCCAAGTAAAAGGAAAGAAATTAGATTCACAGTTTTGTCAAAGGTTGACAAACAAACCGTTTCCAAACTTTTAACTTTTGTTTATTTTTATCTTTTAAAGTTGATGGGTTTAATGCTTATTGAATGGGAAACACTATTATTATACGTGTACCTACCCAATTTTGATCACCAACTCTCCCATCCCTATGGGGACGAGAGGGATTGCTACTACCATGTAGCAAGCGTGTTTACCACATTCAATGCGAAAAGATAAGATATGCTTTAAAAATCATTAATGACAGAAAAATATTAGATACGATAATTTAAAATCAATATGAACAAAATATAAAAGAAATACATAATATGAAATAAACATAAATAAACAAAATAAAATAAAGACGGTTCGTCTTTTGGACGCAACGTCGTTATCATTGCGCGATTAAAGTGCTCAATCACACTAGTTTGCCCCGAAGTTCTTAATTCACTGATGTCTGCCACCCATTTCTCTTGTATTTATAGCAAAATTACTTTGTCTCATCACCAAAAGTCATCTTTAAATTCACTGCCATCCAAAAATGAACCGTCGCCAGAAGGAATTTCTTTTCATTTGGTTTTATCAAGTGTGGCTTTAGCACCTGGTCACTGACAGGCCCATTGGGTCAGTAATTTGCAAGCTGAAGGTATGTTGCAAGATGATATGCAGTCATGATACCGATTTTGCTGACAAAGGTCCAAGTTGAGAACACAAAAATATGCTCTGCAAATTGCGTTCAAGTCGGCCGCTAGAGCGCGAACAAAAACGCGAAAAAAAACAAGCAATACAAAAAACACTAACAAGTGATTTTTTCGCGTTAAGTGAAATTGAAGATTTCGTGAATGTGTATTTGCTTCCTAGTCTACTGGGTCTTGAGCAGTCGACAAAGAAGTTGCCTTCACCGACAATCATGCAACGAAGTATTTCCGACGCATTTCATTGCTTTGAAGAGTGTGTAGCCACATTATTAAGCTGAAAACCAGATTGTAAACAGGATAGTTCCTGTGGTTTTTTTTTTTCAAAATTTTAGTGCTTTGAGTATGAAGATAGGGTGGGAATAAAATAAAATGTTGAATATTTAGGAATAAAACTCGATGGAAGATTAAGTGGAAGGAGCATACAAAAAACTGCACTTTATTATGAGATGTCTAAAAGGAAGCGGAACAAAGGCAAAAGAAAAGGCACTGGTGCGTCCAAAATTAGAACAGGAAAATGGGACTTAGGAACGTTTAGGACCTAGTACGAAATTATTTAAAGAGATAGAAGGTGCTCAAATAATAGCGGTCAAATGTATAACCGGTAGAAAAGGGGTATAAAAAAATATATATATATTCATAGATGTGTTAGAGGAGAGGAAGATAAGTAAATAAACGACAAATAAAGTTCAAAAAAAAAAACTAAAGAAAAAAAAATGTTCACGAAATAAATAAAAAAAAACTGTTGGATACATTAATGAAAATAATGAGGAAAGGTGATGATGACTACAAGAAAAATAGTGGAAAGGAGGTAAAAAAGGAAGTGAAAAATATGGAAAGCCAAGAAGAAATAAATAATGACGAGAAAACAAGATGCGAAGAGAGAACAGAAGTAAGACAAAACGAGGAAGAAATTGAAATAACAGACATAAAGTATTCCAGTGTTACAAAGAAACAGCCAAGTACTTTACCAGCCAAGCATGCCAGAAAGAATGTATTTTCTCTGGTGCTTCTGACACAAGCATTTTGTCACGAGAAAAATTCTCGTGACAAAATGCGTCTGAAATAGTCTGAAATCAAAATTTTCGAACATTTTCACTAACCACGAGTGAGCGCACGTCATTTCTGTAAAAATGTGACAATTTAGATGGGACAAATTGTTTTTTTTTATCAATAATCCAATGTGACGATCAAAATCACTCTATGGTTTCAAATCCCACGAGTAAAATATCGACCTCGCAAATTATAATTTTGATAATCAAGCGGCACTTTAAAATTTTATCGCCAAGTGAGTTAAAATCACGGATGACAAGGATGACACGGATGCCATGTGATTTAAACACGGATTGCTCTATCGGAGAGTTCCTTCGCCGAGAGGGTCAAAACCACGCTAGAATTACGTTCAACAACTTCGCTGTCAATGCACTAAACCTTCTATAATAGCTTTCATCGTTATGTACCTCCTCCGCTCATTTGGCAATGACAAATTTAGAGTCTTAGCCACTGAATCACAAATTTTATTTTTGTTTTCAGTTAGCTCAGTTAGAATGAACAACAAACAGAACGGCAACAACCACTAAATGTACATTGCATGGTGAGCACAGTCAACGGACTGACGACAAGCAAGTAAACTTTGTCACTTTGAAATTTACCTGAGGCGCTATCTCGTGGAGATAACGGTGTCCACTTAAGATAATGTTTTATTTGTGAATGGGCCTTGCCTGCTAAGGAAGGACACTGGAAATGAATATTGCTCATTACATTTCCTACCTACATTGTGACATATAGCATATGGTGTCATTTTCATGTAGAATCTGATTCTACGCCTATGCGGTCAGTACAATTTAAGTCAGTGCACGGCCAGCGAATCAGTCCTTCAGGTGTTGGTATCTAAGCTACTTGCCGGGTAAAGAAGAAAGAAAGCGTGAAGATAATTTTTTGTGACTGATAGTGATATTGGATATAATAATTTGCCATTTTATCATCACATTTCAAATAATTTCTCGAACAATCTAATTTCGTTGTACTAGTTGATTCACAAACTGATTTCTCGTAATATCACTTGATCTTTCCTCTACCTGGAGATATGTAATCGTTATTATGTATTAATCGCTGTCATTGCATTGTTCGAGTGGATGCACTATTGGGCGCGAGACAATCAAAGCGACGTTGAAGTGAGGACGAAGAAAGAGCACTGAGTGCACATCAGACTTGACTTGGAGTGCAGGCCAGTCACGATTACGCGTTGGCAGTGAGCAGTAGCAGTACTTATATCCGCTCAATTACTTTCAACTGAAATTAATGTCCTCAATGTGTTATTGGTATTCATATAATAAGTCTGCGACGTGGTCAGTTCTTTTAAATGACTAGCAACTGTACTCTCTGTACTTAAACTGAACGCAATGAGCCAGTGCCGAGTGGCCTTTAAAGAAAATTAACAACCGCGCAAAAAGTCATTATCGCGTTTATGAGTAATTGCATTTGATGGTATTAAGCATTCATTTTATTCTCATCTTGACGTTGATTAGGTTCAGTCTGTTAAGTCGTTTGAGTGGAAATTACTCGTTGGTTCTGCTCGTATTGAGATGTATGTTTGTGGTGAACTTTGAAGATACAAGTGAATTGTTTGCTATAGTTAAAAGTGGAATAACCCAATTCGAATGAAGGCACGTGCTATTATTGGCTAGGTAATCGACTTGACAATGAGCTCAGCTGGTGGCAGCATGCAACGGAGGCGGTACACAATCACTTCGGCTACGAAAGAGAAGAACGAGTATCCTGAACACCTGAATCCGTTCCATGAGGAAAACGAGGATGGTAAAACAAACAATAAATTCAGCAGTCTAGGGAGAAGAAACTCACGGCTTACGTCTTCATTGCGTCTCAAATCATGGTAAGTCAGTAGCTCTGTTCGATTAATATGAATAATAATAAGATATATATAGGTAACATAACTAGGTGTAGGTAGCACCCACACACAATACAAGGTTGTTTAGAGGTATCATCTAGGCCACATGGTTTTATGTTACCTTATGCAATGTAATTCAATTTGTTTTGTTTTGAATGTGCCTTTAAAGTGCCGAACACTTCTTAAACATTGTTACCTACATTGCACGAACATTGGCAATTGAATGACGTACACACGTTTAGCTAGAAAACCATGTTCACAATCATGTGAATTGATTGCGTCATGTAGGACAGCCTAGCCTCTGAGAAATCATACGGATGTCACCTGTATATTTGGATGAGCGAAGAAAGTGATATAATCCAGTCCCGTTATATTACGATTCAAGTATATTAAATCAAAATTGTGTGAGCATTCTTGCACAACTTGTTTAGAATTTATGGATTGTTGATAACACGATTTTGGGCGGCATATGCTGTATTTCCTAGCGTACCACATAGTCTTCAAAGTACGTGTTTTTGTAGGCCACTAAACTGAGCCTGTTTGTAGGTCGTAGCTTTTTAATTCGTGCTTCCTAATATGATGATAAAATATAAAAAATATTAAGGTTTTGGTACCACTCAGCACACGGTAATTCATTTCCAGGTTTCCATCAAAATCGTCAAAACCGGACAAGCCAGACACCGATTCCCCCACAAAATCAAAGGAGAAATTCTTAACGCTGACGCCAAAAATCAGCCGACAAATCAAAGATGTATTCACACACAAAAGAAACAAAGAAAAACCAGACGGCAACTTGGCGCCTATCCCCCAATACGTCTCGGTCCGGAAACCACTACCCGACCAGTTCGTCGGGGGCGAGTTCACTTTGTCGCCGAGAGCAAGCCGCGAGCGTTTCGCGACGCCCTCGACGTCCGCGGCGCCTAGGGAGGAAGGCGAGCGTCAAAGCGAGTCGACCGCAGAACCATTGCCCCCAAAACCCCTACCCAGAACCATCCTCCCCAAAGTAGCGGCAAGAGTCAGGGTCGAGGACACAGAGGACCCCCCGGCTAAACCCCCGGCGAGCCCAGATGGGGACGCCAGAGAAGACTCCACCAGTGCTGAGGGCGATGCATGTAAGTCTTTGCTTACGTCTTAAAGTGATACATTGCACTTTCAATGCACCTAGCTACCAGGATAATTGCTAGGGTGATTTTTTCTCCCAGTGACGTGCAGAGTGCCAGTGAGAGCAAGTAAACTGCTTCCACTAAAGCATTCGCCACCAACCACTAAAATATTAATTGATATTACTGTGTGTATATTTTTTTTATGACGTCCGAATCATTAGTCAATTTGAGCACATCAATTTTTGATTTAATAAATAGTTCACTAATTTATTGTTTTAATTTATTGTTTTTTAATCTAGAAGATACTGACTTCCCTCTTTTACTTCCTTCACAGTCATCCAGGCATGCCTATTTTTTCTGATAAGTTGCGATAAACAAGCTTATCAAATTAGCTGGAAATAAACTCCACTTCAAGAACCGCATAACGGAAAATTTTGCGATTTTCCTATAATTCCTAATTTTCTTTCACTCATTTCAGCAGACAATAATAACTTAAAGATAACTGAAGACGATAAAAAATACGTAAGGCAAGGAGCGAGACCAAAGAAGAAACGACAAGCACCTCTGCCACCAACCAGACCTACTCCCTCCACTATATGTAAAGAAGTCAATAACACAGTAAGTTAACAGGGTGCCTGTTTTCCATTGATCTTGCGACCATTTAAATTGAATTTGCAGACATTAAAAATGTTGATTGTCTTGTTGTATAGGATTTATCAGAAGAGGCTTCACAGTCTGCATCAATCAATTCTGATTGTCCTAGTCCAAGTCTCGAGCCTTCGTTGGTTTCACCAACGCATCAGACACCAGAGTCACCACCGCCTTCATCTACTAGTCCCACGGAAGTAATGAAAGACGACCGCTTGATATAAAGCATGTTACGCAGATATCTTTCGAGCTAAATAGGTTAATCTGTTTGTTGTGAAATTGGTTTTAGTTTTATTCGTTCTCCACAGCAATTAACCTTATATAAAAACAAGTGCTAACGTTTTTAAATTCATTTGTAATTTTGTTTTTTGTTCACATATTTATCCTTGTTATCTATTTATTTTTAAATTCTAGAGTATAAACAAAATAATAAAGTGCAAAAACAAAATTCCTGCGCTGTATTAAAGGCTTGATGAAAGATAGGCCCGGTAGAAAACGCCTATCAATGCTCACAGACTCAAAGGAACGTTATGCAAAAACATCTAGGACAGGGCACTTTAGAATCTCTACATTCTTCTATATAATTGTTTTGTTGTGACACAAATAGTGCTTCAGATGTCCAAGCAATACATGTAGGGTTGCTCAACTACCCCTCAATAATATCTAAAGGGTTTAAATTGTTTGAAATAGTAAATCACACTTTGTGGCATGTATGCTAATATTGACAGATTAAAGGTTGAAACAGTAACTCAGTTACAGTAACAAAGTTTTCTTTTGCTTTCCTTTTCGTTTAACCTTGTTCTCATAGATATGACCATTACCTACTGATGCAAATCCTGAAACGGGTTTCAATATTTACTCTCAGATAATGCTTTTAGTATTGTTTCACTTTCTTTTCATTACCATCAACGATTGTTTTTACAATATTTACCATGTCTCTTACATATTGTTCCTGTACGGCACAAAAAAAAAAGTTTGTCTACAGTAGGAATTTGTTGTCAAAAAATATCTCAATGAAAAAGAGAATGTACATCCCGATTTTGGTGAACGTTGTATAACCCAGCAGGGAGCTGTTAGAATGCCGTTGCTACCAAATGGCAGACTTACCATCACCTCTATTCGATTGGGAAGATGTTCCAAACGAAAGACGACCTTCCTCGTTACACAGAGAGGTAATTATTTAAAGGGCTATCGAGTCGGGTTTACCTCAAGAATGTATTGATCAGCTAATAGCCATCCCTACCAATGGATACACAGGACCTATTGAAGTTAATGTTGAAATTGTTATAGAGCACTAGTACCAGAATCTTCAATCTGTTTCCAAATTACAAAAAGTCAACGTTGTAACATGGAAGAAATGTAAATTACAAAAAAAAAGACTGGCCATATATAATTAGATAAGCCCAATTTTAATTGGTGCTTCATTGGTCTGCTCGAAAAAATTGTGGTCATATGAGATTTTAAGCACATGGCTGCGAATATCACAGGTTTTTGCACATTTTGTTTACGAAGAATGCCAGTTTTCAATGGGCCCAGGCATTTAGATGTTAGATTTTCATGTATCAATTCAAATCTACCCTCATTTCCTACTCAACCAATCAGATGATGTTTGTATTCTGTTGCCATGGATACCAAGAAGGTTATGATAACTCAGCGGGCCACAGCTGTCTTCTGTCACTTGTGAGTTATGAACAAAGGTTACGAGGTGTGGTTGCTGATTACTAGTCGCAGTCGCTAGTCACATTACGTATTTACTGTTCCCACACAATTTGCACTATGTTAACATAAGCATGTGATGTGTATTATATGTTCAGTAAACAACAATTTGGTTGAATACGCATCAAGCCATATTTTTAGTGTTTACTTTAGTCAATTTTAGATGCTCTGACTTTCCAAAATTAAATATTAAAATGGCTAGTAAATTTCTTTATTTTGCTTATGGTAGCAACTTACTTGCAAAAAGAATTCATATAAATAATCCATCGGCTATTCGAAAAGCTATTGGCAAGCTGAAGGTATGTTGCAAGTTATGCATGATGATATAATTTATGTAATCAATTATGGTCTACAGTATAATTAATGACTACTTAACCACTACAACACATCTCACTTACTTCTTTGTTTTAGAATTACCGGTTAGATTTCAACCGATGGTCAAGCAGTTGGGGAGGTTGTTCTGCTACAATTATCCCTGACGATACCAAGCATATATGGGGCGCAGTGTGGGAAATAGACTCATCTAATCTATCCAGTCTAGACAATCAAGAAGGAGTTTCTACAGGCTGGTACATTCCAATTGAAGTGACCGTCGAGACACCTGGCGGGGAAAAAATAACTTGTAGATGTTATCGAATGACAGATGAACCTCCTCCACTTTTGGAAGGAGAGATTCTACCAGATACCAGGAGGCCATCACCGATCTACAGAGAAGTCATCATCCAAGGAGCGTTTGAGTCTGGCTTACCGGATGACTACATTACCCAGCTGAAAGCAATCCCTGATAATGGGTATAAAGGGGAGATTAAAGTCAATATTGATATACCTATCGAGAACTGACCAATAGAGCTGTTAGCAGATTCAGATAGTATACTTTACTATCCCACTATTTCAAACATATTGATACACAACGCATTGTCAACCTGTGGATTTTATCCCTTCTATAGCAACCTGTTGTGTGTGGCGTTACGTGAAACAAGACAGACCCGTAAGGTAATGAGTGTATTCTGTTAGCTTTACAAACGGTGCTAGAATTTTTTGCCAGTTTCAAAAAATATTATGTTTCTGGGTGGTATATTGCACCAGGGACCAGATTCACTAAATAGAGTTTATTAGCTTAGCCCTAGAGTTTAAAAATTATTGGCCAATCACAAACGGTGTTACTGGATATTTAGGGGTTTTTGCCGCCCTAAATTTACGGGCTTAACCTTCAACTTTGCTTGTGGATCCATTCCCAGACTGCTTAGTATTATTTTGGCCTAAACAGAACTAAATGTTGTCTCATTTTTATTGAATTGTTCAAAAATGTATGCTACATAAAGATTTATTATTATTATTAACATCGAAAGTATAACATATATATGTGTGTTTATTGTCAACCTTATTTGTTATTCCACTGAACTGTAAGTGAAATGCAGTACAGCCTTTGGTAAAGCTCATTTAAAGTCAACAGAGCATTTTAGACAAAAATTCTTCCTAACTTGTGAGATTTCATAACAACGTAAGACTGTATTGTATTATGCACGGCTACAGAAAATGTGTCTAACATTTCTACAGTCTATTTGCAACCTCTGTCTACATATTATTCTTGTTACATCGATCATTGCACGGACAAAATTGGTGAAGGCAATTTGAACCAAATCGAGACTGAAAAAATTTCACATCTCTTAATGTCTGGTTTTACCAAATTCTACAACTATCCAACTCACAGAAACATCTGAATTTCACTGCATGTAGTTCGAAGTCACCATTGCAATTTTTTTCAAATAATGAATTCAGATTTTGGTAAAACAAGGCCTTCAAACTCCACCTGCAATCCATTCCCACAAACCAGCTACGCCGCGGTCGTTGACCAACGCAAACATATGCCGACCTGCTATCCCTCGTGAACTAGCTGCCGCTTGATGGAGTCACGCTCGGTGACGACGTTAATGGTCGCCTCGTAGCTGGGATGCAGTGTGAACAGCGTGTCAACGATCTTGCGGCCGGATGTGAACTGCTGTACCTTGGCCTGGAGTAGCGCCTTCTCCAGCGCATCATCGTGTGTCAGTGAGTCCAGTTCGTGCCGTGGTAGCTTCACACTGCAGTGCTCATAGCCGTTCACCTGAAACATCAGAAAACAATCCGACTCTTCACGCTTGTTTTTGCTTTTAGCTGTGGGTTGAATTTTTGTAAATTTCTCAGCTATATCAAATTGTGTCAAAGTTGAGGTTCTAGAATGTAATGCAAATGCATTGCAAGTGAATTGGCAACTTATAATGGCTAATAGATAGCAAAAGATGAAGAGAGGTACATAGTTTGGAAAAAAATATGTAAACTTGATTTTTGAATTCTAAGTAAAACAACTAATTTTACTTCATCAAGGGTGAAAGTAGTTGCTAGACATGGGCCTAAAAATATAATTATATTTTATATGATCTCTGCACTATTAAATGTATTAAATTTAATTGCATTTGCAAAATAATTTTGTAAATAATCTTTAGATACTGGAAAATATTTCTGCATGTGTTTGAAATTAGATTGAGTTAGCAACCCAGTTGATAATACTAGGCTATGTTGCATCCAACGCAACTCATGAAAGTCGTGAAGTTGAGCAATGCAAACAATGAAATCCCACCTTGCAAACAAGGTCAAGCTCATAGCTCAAGTCGACCTGTGGCCATGACTGTTCGAGCACCCCTCTGTCCCAGTTGATCTCCCCAGGCAGCCAGTCAAGGCGATGCGGTGCCGAAAGAAATCCAGCCCACAGCTCAGAGGCAAAGTGTGGCGCCATCGGAGCCAACAAGATCAGCTGCACAGCCAGCGCCCTCTCAAACTGCGGCCCCTGTCTAATGGTTTCTGTCGACGCTCGGCGCAAGCTGTTAGTCAGCCCCTGCATCTTGGAGATTGCCACGCTTAGCTGGTACGAGCTCGAGTAGTTGAATGTGGCACCCTTCAAGTAGAAGTTGCGGCTGTCGAGGAGCTTGCTCTCTTGTTCTTGGAATTGGGCTGACAATAGCAGCGAACTGTCAAGGTTTGGGTCAACTTTAGATCGGATATCGATGAAGTTGCGTAGTGTTAACCACAGGCGGTGCTGCCACTTAAGAATTCCTGGGAAAGCTGTTAAAAATGCACTTGTTAACAGTGTTATTTGTAGGATCTGAAACCAGTACATAAAACATATTTACCCACCCAATTATCCTACCATTCATTCAATAATTCAGCTAATCTCGGCCAAAAATGTAATTAGAAACATTGTAAATGAGGATTTCCTCGAAGCAATTGTTACACTCACTATCTTTGGACCAGTTTCTGTGCGAAGTAGGCGCAACATCAGCGAGTATCAGAAGCCTGGTGGTGTCCGTCCCATACTCCTTGAGCATATCTTCGGGATCGACACCGTTATGCTTGGACTTGCTCATCTTCTCCCATGCTGCTACCAGCGGCTGTCCTGTACCGACCTCCACTGGCTTCTTTGGGTTCGACAGATCGACCTTGTCACTCGGTAGATATTTTCCTGTACCTTTCAATCGATAGCTTTTTCCCATAACCATCCCCTGAACTAGCAGCTGTTTGAACGGCTCTCTGTGTGGCAACATTCCGTAAGCGTGAAGAAAATGACTCATGAAGCGTGCATAATAAAGGTGCAAAACAGCGTGTTCCTTTCCGCCAATGTACAAGTCGACAGGCATCATTCTTGCATTTTGTCGACTAAATGGATGCTCTTTGTTTTTTGGATCCAGATAGCGGAGGAAATACCATGACGAATCTACGAAAGTATCCATCGTATCGGTTTCTCGAGTGGCCTCTCCGCCGCAAGTGGGACACTTGGTTTTCAACCAGTCGGTCGCATCTAGCAACGGGGACTGTCCTCGCGACGATAGCTTGTCGATCTTTGGCAAGGTCAGGGGCAGTTGACTGTAACGTAACGGTTGCGGTTCAATGCAGCTAGCACAATGAACCATAGGAATTGGTGTGCCCCAGTAACGTTGCCTGGAGATAAGCCAGTCACGTAGCTTGGAGCTCACTGGGTAGCCTCCTATCCCTTGCTGCCTAGCAACTCGGCATACGCCTTCATGAGTGAAGCTCTCGTCTACAGAGTTCACAAACACTCTGTCAGCTTCTTCGGTAGAAAGCGTGATAGGAATGTTTGCCTCAGAAGCAAATAGCCTGTCACTCTCAGACATTTCCGGGGTACCTAGATGGCTATCAGTACCAGGTTCGTATTCAACTTGATCAGTGACAAAAATTGGAAGGAGACCCCCTGAGAATGGATTACATGCTCTTATTTTTAATCTTTTAGTGTTCCCCTCTTCTGTTAATGAGCTAGCATAGTTCTCAGTTTTGTCTAAAATACTTCCAGGAGCAACTGCAATAAATGAGACATGACTTATCATTTCTGGACTTCTAGTCCACAACGAAATGGTGTTTGTATTTTTTTCAGATTCTTTATCTATTGCTGGGTCCTCGAGTCTAAATTCTAGTCTAACTCCATCACATTCTCCAATCCAATGTTTCTGAAGCTTTGTTATATCACGCCAATCTCTAAGGATCGGATCATCGAGGCCATCCAGCAACGATTTTGCAAATCTAGTGGTCCGAACAAACCACTGGTTTAACAGTTTCTTCTCAACTTTAGCACCGGACCGCCATGAGCAGCCATTGACATCAACTTGCTCGTCAGCTAGCACCGTTTGATCGACAGGATCCCAATTGACGAGCGCCTTCTTTCTGTACACTAAGCCAGCTTCGTTCATCTTCAAAAACAAGTATTGAGTCCAGCGATAATAATCTGGATCACATGTTGCAACTTCTCGAGACCAGTCAAAACTACAGCCGAGCTTTTTGAGTTGGTCTCGCATATGATCAATATTCTCACGGGTCCATGAAGCTGGCTCTATGCCGCGTTCTATTGCAGCGTTTTCGGCTGGCAAACCAAATGCGTCCCAGCCCATCGGATGGATTACCTGTATTGGATACCAAAGGTGTACTTATTGATAACACAATATATTTTCTGTACCATTTGGTTAAAAGAAAAAGTCTCTGAAGGAGCAACAAGTTGTTGGGACTCAGAAGAGATCTAATAGTTTTAAAGGTCAGTAGAAAAATACAACATACGTTTTTACCATTCATCCTGTGAAATCTTGCCATGGTGTCACTTATTGTATACACTCGCACATGGCCCATGTGAAGTCGCCCAGAAGGATAAGGGAACATGGAGAGGACAAAATACTTCGGAAGGGAACTTTTCTCGTCGAAACTTGCGGCTCCAAGTTTGTCCTGCCATTTTGCCTCTATTTTATGCTTAATAGCTTCCGTTAGATCAACGTTCTGTGGAAAAAGAAAATAACTCCGTATCAAAGGCAAGTCATTATAAATCAGATTTTTCTCTAAATTCAGAGAAATACATAACCTAACATTCTCCTTACCCACTCGTTTATTCCATTATAGACGGTACGTAGCGGTTCAATTTGAAGCAACCTCTTGTTTAATAACGTTCTTTTCATTGTGTTGATTAAAACCGTGCACGAATAAGTGATTAAGTCAATAATGCAGAATTAACTCGATGACAGGTTCAACCACATATGCCGCTCATCCAAGTCGCCATCTTGCAATGCACTGCCTTCCCAACCACTGCAGTGTGCTTTATAGGGAAACGAGTATAGTAGAACAGGCGGTGGGTTTCTCTAAAGATCAGTGGAATCTAAAGGTAAATGTGTAAATCTTTCTAACTTTAATCCGTATATACTTTAACGATCTTATGTTTGTTAACTGAAATGTTTCAGCGTATGAAATAATAATATTGCATTTTCCTTTAACTTAATTTAATTAACTGGTCACTGTAGTAATTGTGGATATGTTTTTGGTTAAAGTGTGGGCTGACGTGCTTCGGCACCGCTTGATCACACTGCTGGTACCAATCTGTTGACATTTGTGTTTCAGCGTTAGGATGGCGCCCAAAAGGAATAATATGATCCCTAATGGGCATTTCCACAAGGACTGGCAAAGGTTCGTGAAAACCTGGTTCAACCAACCTGCCCGTAAGATCCGCCGTCACAACACCCGAGTGAAGAAGGCTCGAGACATCGCGCCCCGACCTGCTGCCGGTCCTCTGCGACCTGTTGTTCGATGCCCCACCTTCCGCTACCACACCAAGTTGCGTGCCGGACGAGGATTTACCCTTCAAGAAATCAGGGTTAGTGTCCAATCAACATCCTCAAAGAACGCTGTTAAGGCGACGCTTAGTTTTCACAATTTCAAGTTGTCAGGTCATTGTCGGTATTCTACCGGAATAAGAGTGGAGAAACTGATACAATCTTTTATGGCCAATACTCTAGAACCAACCAATTCTCAATCTTGTCCTATGTCATTGAAATTCCTACTATTAAGTCGATGCAAGCAAAGAATAATGGTAATGATTGTTTTAGGGCAGTCCTTAAAAAAGTAACTGCTCTTGAACCCTCCCAGAAACCCTCTACCCTTTTTAAACACTCTTTCCCCTTGAAAAAGTCCGGTACAAGTTGCAAAACATTGGGAAATTTAGTTCTTTACTTAGCATTCATAACCTAGTTCAAATAGTTTTAAACTAGTGCTAAGGTTACATCAAGTAGACATGAGTCTAAAAACAACCATACTAATCTCTCATTTGTGCTCTTGAACTTTCAGAAAGCTGGCCTTAATGCCAATTTTGCCATGTCAGTCGGCATCTCAGTTGATTACCGGCGTCGCAACAAGTCGATTGAGTCTCTCCAACAGAACGTCCAACGACTAAAGGAGTACCAATCGAAGTTGATCTTGTTCCCCATGAAGAAGAAGATCCTGAAGGGAGAAGCGACGGAAGAACAACAAAAGCTGGCAGTTCAACTGAAGACTACCGTGATGCCCGTCAAGCAGTTCCAGCCTAGGTCGAAGGCTCGTGTCATCACCGAGGCAGACAAGAAGTTCTCGGCGTTCACACAGCTGCGTAAGGCCCGAGCCGATGCTCGACTTGTAGGAGTCCGAGCCAAGAGGATCAAGGATGCGGCCGAGAACCCCGATGATGTTTCCAAGGGAGCTGCCAAGGATGGCAAGAAGGCAAAGAAGGCGGCGAAGTAAACCGTTCGGGTTTGTGTCATTTATCCTTGGGAGTACTTTGTGTAAAATAAAAAATACAAAACTTGTCAGAATAGTTAACTTTATTTCAAGACACGCTTTAGCAAATCCTTCATCCTTCGACAGGCATATCACTGGATCATTTTTCAATCCTATCAATTACAAGGCAAAGAAGGTCCGTTAGCTACAAGGGGTTGTTAACCTAGCAAGGATGCTCATTATATATTTCCTAATTTCAACAAAAAAAATTCTCTTAAGAACTGGTAGTATATGACAAGGTAATGTTATTCTTAATTATCGAACAATACCAACTTCAGACTAGCAAGGTATCTTAATTGAGAGGTAATTTTTTTATCTTTGAGCTACTAACCAGACTTGTCAGCACTCGTCAATCCTCAAGGAAGATCCCCTGTTGCTGAACCCAACTTTAAGTACATATTGCCAAAATTCAATAACTTCTCTAACTTTTTACGACTTCAAAAGCTTTTGACTGGCAACATTTTTGTGTAACCAATTGGTAACCATGACTAGACGACAAACTTAAACTCATTGGTACAGTGAGCGTGACTGCTTTGCATTCCAGAGGGGAGGTCACAGGCTAGACCCAAGAAGACTGCTACTGGTTGTTATGTTAGTCTGGTATTGCAGCATTTTTCTTTTGAGCTGGCTAGTTGAAGGAGAACTGGACATTGTTTAACTCATCTCCCTGACATTGCTGCTGATCCTTTTATATTGACAACGTTCGGCCGGTAAGGCTGGGACTTGCTGCTCAAGTCGACGGAGGCCAGGTGCGGGGCGTGGACATGAGGTTTTGCAGCCACTCGGCTCCCAGCGATGTCCACTTCGTACACAGCCGCAGGGTCCATGACATACTCGGTTGTAATCACCTGTCCCGTCTGCCTGGAGTGTGAGATGTAACCGAGACAAACAAGCCTATCCAGCGTAAATCCATATCCAGCTGACGTAACGGTGCCAACAAATTCGTTGTTACGATACAGCGGCTCTCCCCCCCAAGCCCATACATCTTTATCAAGGTCCATTCCTTCTAAAACAAACAACACCAGTCGTTTTGCTACTCCTTGAGTTTTCTGGCTTTGTAGAGCAAATTTCCCAATGAAATGGCTCTTTTCCAGTCGAACTCTGTGGCCATAACCAGCTTCGTACGGCGTTGATAAGCTCGTAAGTTCATCGGCCCAGAAAGGAATAAACTTTTCGATTCGCATGAACTGCTGAGTCAAACTGCCGACATCTCTTGCTCCATAATCTCTGCCAACTGTCATCAGCCTGTCATAAACATGTATAGCGTATTCTGATGGAACGTAAAGGCAATATCCTGGTTCGCCGGTGTGCGTGAAAGCCATAACCATTACGTCAGATGCGTATCCAACATTCACCTTTTTGTACGTAAATGGATGCAGATTAACATCCGTGTTAGAAAGCTCGGCCATCAGGTCGGGAGCCTTTGGACCAACAACATTAATAACTGTGTACATGGATGTAACATCGCTTACACCAACCGAATTATCTTTCGGTAGATGACGCCTCATCCATTCAAAGATTCGGGTTTGCTGACTAGTTGGGGATACCATAAAAAATGAGTTGACGTCTTGCCGGACAAGGATGCAGTCATTTTCGTAGCCACCACGTTCGTTTTGCATCCCTGTGTGACCAATATTTCCGATCGGTATGTCAATGTCATTTGAGCATAGAGTTTGCAGAAAATCTACAGCTTCAGAGCCGCTTGATTTAACTACAAGCTTTGCAAATGATGACATGTCAATTATTCCAACTCCTTCTCGACAAGCCAAGTATTCTTCACGGAGAAAATCGAAAAATTTAGGCTTTGTGAATTGTCCTTTTGGCATTTCTGGTAAAGGATCACCAGAAACATAGTTTGGATCGAAGTATAAAGCTCTTTCATAGCCCATTCTTGTACCAAATACAGCACCTTTTGTCTCAAGAACACTATATAGGGGAGAGCACCTCAGTTTCCGAGCGTATTTGTACTCAGACTGAAGTGGGTACAGAACGGCATAGTGTCTCCCCACAACTTCCCTAATACGCTGCTGTAAATATTGCTTGTTGTTGTGCAAATCGATGAATCGTTGTACACTATATGGAAGCAACTCCATCGTAGGTTCACCCTCCGTTATCCATTCGGCTACAGCCTTGCCAATACCTCCAGCACCTTGCAATGAGTTGCCATTCATTCCTACGGCGACAAAATACTTGTTCACTTCAGGGCTTTCTCCAAGAATCCATCTTCCATCGGGGGTGAAGTTGTCGGGAGCGTTAGTTAGTGTTGGTGAGGCTACACCTCTTAATACTGGAAGACGGTGCATAGCCTTCTCCCACAGAGGATCTAAAAGAACAAAAGCACTCAATTCAATGGAATGTGGTACGAGACGATCACAATTCACAACTAGTAAGGTACAATTAGCTATGCCTTCACTCTAGACTAGGTGTATAGTAGGTACATAAATACTAACTAGTAGCTAGTACTTTTGGATGCTTATGCTTACAATTTATTCATTTAGTTAACTCAGGGTAGATCTGCTATAATAAAATACTTTGAGCATTGGAAGCATTTGCAATTTAAATCATATTTCACACTTCTGGTCCCACTTTGCTACAGACTAGCTAGCATTTGAAAATATTTTACTAGAAACAAGAGACACAACCAAGGTTCCTGATTCTGATGGCCTTGCTTTCCGTAATGTTTAAATGAAATTAACAGTTAGGAAAACTTATGCAAATTGGTATGGTGTGCAAACCTGCTAACCTAATGTTTATTTCGAAATGTTTGCGTCCACCCTGATTGAACTAGATTAGGAACACTAATAGGTCTCCACCCTAAGCGACCTCCGAGCGCGGTGCGATAGTTATGACAGGGGCTTCGCCCCCATGTGAAAAGTCGGGCATGCAACGTGTTTTGTACAAAACGAGTCTCAAACGTACCCCCAAAAAGTTCACAAAATTGCCCCGCGGTCTTCCATTAACTCAACTCATTTTAAGCTGACAATTCCAACCCATCACAAAAAGGTTCAAAAGAAAATCATAAAAACTGTAGAAACAAATCAATATGCACCGTTAAATTTTGCCCAAAATTACCCCCTAGGCATGGGAACACTAACCACTCACTGAAAAATGTCAATTTCAGCAAGCTTCTCAAGTTTTAAAGGTATAACAAAAAAATCGTGGTACAGGATCGAGAGAAGAAAACAACATTTCAGTTTTGTTTAGATTACCCCCATTTCATTTGGATGAAATAAAAAATTCATCCAATTTTTTTAGCCTGCAAGTTAAAATATAAGGCGTCCAAACAAAGAAAAAGATTGGGCCAAAAAGTAAAAATATTACTAAAATGCACCCCCAAAAAGGACCAAAATTTGCTCCACGGAACTCGCAACCTAAAATGTCCACAGTAAATCGTCAGTTCCAACCCATCGCTAAAAGTTTCTAAAGAAAATCTTAAAAACTGTAGGAACTAATCAAAATCACTAATTACAAACAGTAATCACTAATCACCCAGTGCAAAATGTCAATTTCAGCAAGCTTCTCAAGTTTCAAAGACATAATATAAAAACTATGGAATAGAATCGAGAGAAATCGAGAGAAAAGAGCAGTGTTTCAGTTTTTTTAACATCCCCCCATTGGCGCCGAAAATAACGAAATCATCAAATATTTTGAGTACAAAAGGATAAATATAAGATATACAAAGGAAGAAAAAAATCGGGCCACAAAGTTAAAAAATGACCAAAATGCACCCCCACAAAGGGCCCAAAATTGCCCCGCGGGTGTCGCGACCTCGACTATGCAATGCAAAACATCAATTGCAAGACGTTTCAAAAAGTAGTGAAATCTTTAAAACTGTAGAAACGCATAAAGACTTGCGTTTTTGCGGAAAGTAAACTCACACATAGGCGCTTTATTATAAGTAGATAATAATAATAATAATAATCCTAATTATAAAAAAGGTATCAGAAGTCCCTATGGCAAACAGTACAAAGCCCATAAGGTGCTTTTTTTAACTTACTGAAATGCGTCCAGTCTTGTGATAAATAATTCCTCCAGTCTCTGGGAACCTCTCCCTCAAATGCTGACTTGGCTTCAAGTTGAAATCCACCCACCATGAATCCTCCATTCCATTCCCGAGCGTAAGTATGGGAGTCATAGTCCCGGACGCACGGCAGCCAAGTGTCAAGACTCGGTTCAAGAGGTGATGTTGTAACGTAAAAGTGCTCAGCTGGACTGGCAGGAATCCTTACTTTTGGAGAACATGTCTGTCCTAGATTACGTGCCCACATACCAGCACAGTTGACAAAGTATTCACAAGATATGGTGCCACAATCTGTCTTGATAGCATGTACATGAGCATTTTCAGTCAATACTTCCTCAACTTTACAGTCTTCTATGTATGTTGCTCCTCCTGCTTTTGCAAGTTTTGCCAAAGTTGTACAAACAGCTTGAGGAAAGGCCACTGCATCTTCAGGAATCCAAATGGCTCCCTCCAAATCATCTGTCCATAAATATGGATGTAGTTTCTTTAATTCTGTATTTCCTACAACTTGGCAACTTAAACCTGTTGCTTGATGATAGGCCATTCGCCTCCGCAAAGAGATCATTCGATCTCTGGTCTGTGCCAAGCTTACACTGCCACATTGCTTGAAGCCAACGTCATGGCCCAGCTCTTGAAGTTGTCGATACAGTTTGATACTGTACATAATAAGATTTTTATCGGCAATAGGTTTAAAAAGACCCAAAGTACCTGAACCGAAGAGAGATGTGCCACTGCCGATTCTGTGAAATTTAGAAAAATAATTAGCCTGCTTTTGTTAAGTAATATCTATCAACTTTTCAATTTTATGAAAGAGTGTACAAACGTACTTTCCTTGATCTAGTACAAGGATATCATTCCACCCATTCTGAATCAGATGATATGCGACAGAATTCGCAACGACCCCTGCTCCACAAATTACTACCCGCGCTTGGCTAGGTAAGCTTGTTTCATTTTGCAGTACGTAGCTCCCTGAGTGAATTCTGCGGTTGTTAGTATAGGTACCAAAAGTACTATCTTGAGTGGTGGCGAAGACATTGTAACGAGGATACTTTGAGGTTATTTTCGTAAGTACGTTACAATTTCGAATTGTAGATGCTTTTTCAGCATATTTCAGAGTTTTACTTACACGCGCGTAAGTTATAAGAGCCATTTCTGGCTGCATTCATTGCAAAATAATATCAGTAACCTCACAAGTTAACCTCACAAGCCTGCAACAGAGAGAAGCATAACTCAACCGAACCAAAACCAGCAGCATATTCAGATTGAACATGGCGGAGATTATAGTGCCCTTGAAGAGGCTATAATTAAGAATTCTATGCACAGTTGATGGTTGAACATGGCATTTTAAATTGACTGAATCTTCCAGAATAAAATCGTGTTCAATTAAAAGATCTTGTAAAATGATAAAAAAGAGTTAAAAGAGAAAAAGGAAAGGAAGGAAGGAGGATTTAAAGGAAATTTTCAGCCCGAATTTTCTAAATGGGTTTAAAAGCTTCCACTGCACGATTTCTTGCTACCTTGAGGTACTAAACCGGCTGTAACTACCAAACAAAAACCTAGCCCAACTCAAAAATCTTACAAGATAATAAAAACATACAGATGTATCTTCAGGTAAAAGGAAACTTTCTTAAGGAGTTAAACTAGGGTTGCCATAAATATAATACAAATTTCGGAAGGCAGGACAAATTTTAACATTTAACGAAAAGTACTTCGGCCGGAGGCTCGGGGGACAGACAGAGCCCCCCAAAAAATAAGGGTGAGGATGTGGGAACAGGATTTGAGGGCCATTTTCAGCAAATTTACGCGTTTTAGATATTCCAAGGTTTTTCTTTTCAAGGTTTCCCGAAATCCTGAGGCATATTTATGTATCAACTTTCAATTTATCAGCAGGAAATTTAGGTATAATTCGTATAACTATTTAAAAAAAAATATATATTTTATCATAGATTGTTAAATTTTTTTATTGCTGACAGTTCACGTACAATCATAATGTCACTGGCACAATAAAAGGAACAATTAGCTATTTATTAGGAAACAATGCAAATGCAATGGCGATTTTTTTAAAGAAAATTACGATCAAGCGGGACGCGGGACTTTTGAGTGAAAAGGGGGACTGTCCCGCCGTAAGCGGGACGTATGGCAACTCTAAGTTAAACGGCATCCAATACCCAACAACAACACGGTTTCTTGCTACCTTGAGTTAAAATCCGGCTGTAACTACTGCCTACACTGTAACTACTAATGGCTGTAACTGGCTGAAATAATTTTTTTACTCTATTGAAGATTATCGATAGATGATTGAAATGACCTAGGACATATGTGTAAACAAACTAATTGCCTTGTAATTTGTTGGCATGGAAAGTAAGGAAAGGAAAAAATGAAATAGTTGAAATAGTTGAGAAACTGTTCATATCAGGAAAAATTATGGACATCACAGAAGTAATTTCCGTGTCAGAGCTATCACCCTCCGCGACACAGTAACACGTTCTACCTCGATCACATTTTTTTGTTATCTCAAGGTATCTCAGTATAGTTACAACAATACACATGGTTTTAATGTGACTTTAGCTTTTGCGTGTTGTCAGTGATTTACTTTAAATGCTGGGTTTCTGAATTTTTGAATTGTTTGGGCGTAGCCTCTTGAAGGGTACTTTTATATCTGCCATGTTCAATCTGAATATGCCGCCAGTTGGGGTTGGTTCACAACACAGCGGTTGTGACCTCGAACACAATTTGCAATGACCTTCTAGCGTTTCTAGTATTTGCCGACTATTTACCTCAATTAACTAATACAAAATTATCGCTTACATAGTGATAATGAACGTTAAAAACACACTTTTGTTTGTCTACCACCGTGATTTTTCTGTAATGTAAATATTTTATTGGCAACGGTATAACTTATATGATTTTATTATAATTTTATTTAAAATAACTAGAGATTTTCATCGGCAATGACAGCGAATGCAAATAACCTTTTCTACGACGACGGTCGGCACCGGTCGGCACAGAACAACCCAATCAAGTTGGCACGTGACTGCCATCTGTCAAAATACAAGGATTCTATTGGTGCAATTAGAATCTGATATCATCACCTTCAAAAGCAAGTGGTGTCTCCGTCTCGGTTTTCATCGCCAAACAAGGGAGAATCTTTCAAGCAAATAGGTGTGTTGCCTTTAGAACTCTAATCAGATTTACGTAGGTGTTAAAGGTATTAGTGATAGTCTGTTCTCGGTCTTTCATTGCAACTTTGCATGGAAACTCAGTTACCCCTAACTGTATTACACTGTTTTGGAGCCCAATTAATCTACAAAATACTTTTTTACCTACTAAGTTTTTATTCTTTAGGCATGATAGCGTTTAATAATATCTTATCTAGTTCGATATTATACTTATTGCTAACGCCACATATATTTTCTTATATAAAATTAACCTTCAAATCTCATGTTAATTAGTTGTAACCAAAATATTTGTTGGTTTCAGAATTTTGTTGTGATTTGGAAAATGAGTTCTTGGAGAGACAAGGTAATGAAAAATCTTCGTTATTTTGTGTTTAGCTCTGCAGTTCCATATTTATCTCGTTTATTAGCGTACCTATGGAGGTAAACTGCTTATTTCTAGTGATAAGGTTATGATGTGGGAATTGCTGCTGTTAAGCATATTTAAACAAAAATCCTCATGCCAACAGCATTCGTCTGCTTTTTTGAGCAATGGTGATGAAACAACTACTCAAATGTTAATAAACACAATCAAAGCAACGAAGACTAATTTTAAACCGCTGCCTGGGTTTGAAAACCGCCCTGTCGATGTTGCGGATCGAATAGCAGCAGGCATAGACTGCGATGAAGTATATCCTAATGTTTTCATAGGTGATGCGTAAGTAGATCAATCTCTTAAAATTAAAAATAGGAACCAGGTATGATTTGTTATCATCATAATAGCTTATTATTTTTATTTACAGAGGGGCTGCTAAAGATAAATCGTATCTTAAAAGAATTGGAGTCACACATGTACTTAATACGGCAGAAGGCAACCGCTTTGGAATGGTCAACACAAATAAAAACTATTACCGTGACACTGATATAAAATACTTGGGAGTCCAGCTCATTGATCTGCCCATGACAAATATTGGCGTTCATTTTCATGAAACTGCAGATTTTATTGAAGAGGGTGTGAAAAGCGGAGGTGGGTTTTTTTTTTTAACAATTAGTATTCAGACAGCCTTCAATTAATTTTATTTATTGCAATTAATTGCATTGACCAACAAAATTTGATTTAAATAAGATTGAAAGTTAACTTAAAATGAAACTACGCTCATCAATGACGCAACTCAAATTGTGTTTGCGAAGTCCTAGTTAACGAACGTATTAATCATCATAGATAACAGAAATAATCAGAATCATAGATCACAGAATCATGGTTGTCATAGATAACACGATTCTAAAAAGAGATGACTAACAGTCGACTTGCAACGATTGGCAACAATTAGAGAAATCGATCAAGAAGTAGTTGTCGACATCATTAAAAAGTCCGTAAACCACAAACATTTCCCCATGGGAAAATGCTCGCATTATTTATTTTTAAAGTAGATAATGAAAATCATGCCCACGGCATCTGTTTACATTGACGAGATGTGTAAAAGATGGAACAACAACAACAAGTTGCAACAATAAATTTGAAGATTAAAAGTTCCAAATGCTTATTGCCAGATAACTTGCATAATTCAATCTAATTTTTCTTTAGCTTGGTAATCACAAGTTTTATTTAGTTTTATTTATCCAAATATAATTTAGTTCAATGAAATCAAAAGCCCTTATCGTTATCATGAAACTAATCTGTGTGTCCAGGCAAGGTGATGGTGCACTGCCTGATGGGAATGTCCCGGTCCAGCACCTGCGTACTATCGTACTTGATGATAAAACACGGATTCCGAGCTACCGACGCCCTTAGGGCAGTAGGACTGAACCGTGACATCAGACCTAACGATGGGTTCTTGCGTCAGCTGGCAGACCTAGACAACAAGCTTCAGCGAGAGCGGATTCGTGCTGCCAGCAAGCACTAACATACCAATATTTTGCTTGGGTTTGCTTGCAAAATTGATTTTAGTACGTCAATATTTTACATGAAGATCTGTTTTGTTTAATCTGTTCTCTTCATTCTTTCTGTCTCTTTTCAATAAGTACTAACCATCTAGTATTGAATTAACTACCTGCGTTCTATGTATGCACTTGTACATAATATTAGTTTGTTGGTTAGTAAATGGGTTGATGATTAGAAGTTAGAATGCAACCCGTTCTAAACTGTATCGAAAATAGGAAAAAGATTCGCGGACTGACAGATGGTTAAATAAGTAGGAAGATCTTGTTACGTTTGTCGAAATGAAAATATCTAGAACCATGTGTCCAATTTGTTTCAAACACCTTTGTTAATCAATTGCACATTTGTAAGTTAACCTCTTAACCCTTTATTTTTTTTTTTTTTAATATTCTATTACTCTTGTAGAATGGTTTAATATAATATAGATATATATTTTTTTTAATACAGAGAACTTTTAAATCAACTCTTATAGTAGGATATACACTTCTCACTTACACTCTGTAGTCAAAAAATATATCTCCCAACAATGCTGCACAGCAATTTTAATAGCTGGAAACTATTCCCACTAACTACCAAAGGGTTAAATTTGTATTTGAATTTTAAACATAATATTTAACCAAACAACAAAGTAACAATGTGCCTGCATATAGAAATCTCGATATAACACATTATACCGTACAGGCAATGGTATAGGTTTTTAAACTAATACCTAGTTTTCTGCACAAATAGGTAGCGATAGTTATAGATGAGTTATAGATAGGTAGCGATAGATGCTATATAGATGAGTCGCATGCTGATCAGCCTGAACGTTGCAAAGAATTCTCCAATCTTAGTTTAAATTATTGCTCAGCCTGGCTTCAATATCAAACTCCTAGCTTGATTGCTACTCTCAATTGTTATCTTCCAACTATTAAACAGGCTATTGAGCAAATTTGTGTAGTTTGTGCAAGCTTTTCAAAAGACCCAAAGACCCACATTCCACAAATCACGCTTGTTCTGATGGCGGTATTAAATAACAAATGGCCTGTACTTGCAGCCCTTTAATCTTGCCCTCTCTGAAAATTGTAAATCTGTGATATTTTAAGAAATAGGAGTAGGACATGCATAGTTCATACAATCTCATAAAGTTATGGGAAACTTCCATCGAGTAAACCTGCAACATTATAAATATATTGTTAAGGAAAATTGGTTCCTGTCTTCAGGTACAAATGGGCACTCCTGCTTACCTCTTGGTTATCAAAGACATTTTTTTTTATTCTTTGATAGGCTTTGCACTGTTTAAATGTACCCTTAGTCATCAAAATTATCATCACGTGTCTTTAAAAAAAAAGTAAGTAAAAATAGAACACTCAGGTTATCAACATCTCTTGTAAATGTTTGTAACAATAATGAGCATCGAATAACAGCAACCAGCAAATTATATTTTTTACTTTGTACAAACACTCCATATAGATCAAAGAGTACATATTTTACAGAACTGCAAAAAAATACACAAAGGTACATTAGGTAACAATTAGGTACATTACTTTGACAAGATGATACAATTGTCATCCGTTGTTTTGATAATTGCAAAAAAGAAATTAGAGTCAACAATAGGTACTAGATCTAACTCCTGCATCTTGCGAGATGTAAGCAACTAATTATGAGTCAGCAAGTTGATTGACAGAAACACTGACTTTCATATAAATATATTTGACATTAAAATGTGTAATATTAAGCAAGCTGGCAGGCTGACCGCCGTATCACACTACAGTGCTTAATTTCACGTGGGGCAGAGACCAATTTATAGTCCATTTACATATATAGTTATAGCCAATAATGGGCCACGTATAACAATAGATAGATTGACTTTGCTTTGTACATTAAACAAATCACAATACTGTATGAGCAAAAATAAACTGAGATTACTAAGTTATCTGCGCCTGATTTTTTTTAACCGTGCATCCTGCTCAATGAGTTGCTATTAATTTTGCTAGCAGTTCAGTACACGTATCGACTCATAAAACGGAATCCTCAAAAAAAAAATTAAGTCCTGAAAGGGTTGGATTGCCGACACTACAGGTAAGACATTTAGGTACCGAAGACATAGCGTGCCATGTGCTTGCTAAAAATGACAAACCAGCCGACAAAAAGTTGTAGACCCACTAAAAGCATGTGATATACAATCTGCACATGTACCCTTCTCCATACCGCCAGCAACCAACTCACTTCAAACTTTAACATTTTTTGACAAGACCGCTTTATGAGTCCAGAAGTGTATGTTTCCTCGGAATTCGATGCTATCGTGACTAATCGTTTAAAATATTAATGTAAAACTATCTGGGCCGATAGCATCTTGATTCGAGTGATGAGCATTTGGAGCAACAATGATTCATCAATGCCCAGATCAAATTTTTCACGCCACCAGCCAGTAAAATTATTGCCAGCGTGGTAACGAGAATGACTGGGCATTTGGCGATACCATCGGACCATAGACACTCTGAAGAAACTAAAAAAGTTCTAATTGAATCTTAGAATGGCAAGTATTCTTTTAGAGGAACATCAAACGGTAGAGATTCAACGTCAAATCAGGCTATCAGAAGTTGAGTATCCTCATTTCCCAACGAGTTGATGCTAGTAGACGAAGTGAGACTATCACGGCTCGGAGAATCAGTGGACGAAGAAGTCGTTGAAGAATACGCCGTTGAGAACACGACCCTCCCCTCTTGATTCTGCTCTGGGACAACAGGTTGCGACGGATTCTCGTCGACCATCACGTTTTTATCATTGCCCGTGACTATCAGAGGACCCTGCCGACCCTCTGTCGGAGTGCCGTCCACCTGGAAAATGATCTCGCTTAGTGCCAGTTTTTCAGCGACACATTAAGTAAAAATGTGCAGTATGAGCGATTTGTTATTTGCTTAGCTTAAGTTAACTGTTTGTTTTTTAATAAACGGCACTTAGTTGTAATATGTCAATGAATTTTATAATATTCTTTTAAAAAATTAATTTAGTCAAAAGTAACATCCAACCACTTTTACAGGAGATATTGGAGCACTTTTACTGAGGGTATATTTTCCATTATCCAATAAACAAGGCAAAGCTGCTCCGTTCCTATTCAGCTGCACATATCTGCAGTCTTTCTTCCCAAAATTGTTATCCTTATTTTGGTTATTTCACCCGATGATAAGATAAAAAGTTAAAACAACTCCTAGTTAACCATTCTTCAATTCCTTGTATTCCTTGTATTCCTTCTCTTCAGAGGATTGTCCACTGATACTTCCTTTATTGCCCGTAACTGGATGATCAACCTTGCCCTTCATAATGTTACCCAACAAGATTCACTCATGCTCACCTGCCACACACCTCTCCCATGAAAAATCCTAATGAATGTGTTTCATATTTGACAACTAGCAATGACAGTGCTAGTTGAAGAGTGACGACCTCAAAACCTCACCTGCGTAGAGGCAACGACCACAGGCGTCTGCGCAGCAGTGCCAGCCACAGCCGAGTAGTTGGGCGGCCGGGCTCGCGACCACCCAAGGGCGGCACCATCAGCGGGAGGCGGAGAGTTGTTGCGAGGTAGCGAGCGCGCTGACCTCCGTCTCCCGCTAGCGTGGCGTCGTGAAGAGCGAGACCTCGAGTGCCGCCCCCCGTGGTGTTCCGCCGGTCCAGCAGGGAACAGTCGGGCGCAGCCGGGTGCAGGGGGCAGACGCTGCAATTGTTGTGACTCTGCGATCGCTACGCTGTATGACGGGGGTGGCTCGCGGTGGAAGAATTCCTCGTCTGGGTGCAGAACGCTTTGTCTAGAAGAAGACGTTAGAATGAAGTTGGTTGCAATTTTTGTGTAGATAAAGATTTCTTATTTCCTATATTTTCTACATAAAAAATTCTACCTATCCTCAGATGATTGTCCACTTATACTTTCTTTATTGCCCATTACTGGACGATCATCCTTGCCCTAAGGATAAGGATAACTAAGGATAAATCAAGTAGACATGAGTCTAAAAACCATCATCTACCAAACAGCTCTCCCACGTAGAATCCTATTGAATGTGGATTATTTTTGACAAAGCTGGGTTGGGATGAAATTTTTTCCAATTTTTATGTAGATAAAGATTTACCCTTGGTTTGTTCAAGCCTTAGTAAATCTGTTTTTCTGTGGTGAATTCAATTAAAATATTCTCAGCAAAAAGTTTTTTGTTTTAGAACGGGTTTATTTTGAGTATTAAGACGAAGGTAGCAAGCCGAGAGATACCTAGATGACCGATGCATCTGCCCCGTGTGCAGGTGGTAGTTATTGCGCGTGGTCGTGAGGCGCAGGCCGTAGAGGCGGCAAATGCAGCCAACGGCAACCACCAACAGCAGGCCGCAGATGAGCGAGCCCATGATGGCTGCAGTGATGACCGAGTTCTTCAGACAACCTCGTTCGTCACTTCCGTCCCCACAGTCGTCGGCGTCGTTGCACCTACAACACCAACGTAGGTTAGCGTTACTTGGCTTGTTCTAGCTGATGGCTGCTTGAATGATGCCTTGGCCTAGAGCTTGCAGCTTCTATGAGATGGGTACTTTGTTGCCCTGCAGCTTCCAACAACAACAGATATCATGTAATAATCTACAAAGTATGAATACTACGTAATACTACAACTACTACTGTACATACTATGTGTACGTTAGTAGTTTATGTAGTAGTGTAGTTATGTATGTTAGTACTGCAAATAGCTGGTACTCATTTAAACCAATTCTTAAATAACTTGTGTCGTAAGTCATGACCAAAGTATCAAGAAGTTCACGCAGGCCAAAGATACTAAACACACTCCTCCTAGGACTACCCTAGATTGTTGTATATATTGGTCCTACCTGAATGAACCCAAGAAACAACCATTTTTTCAACCAATAAGAATGCATTGAAATTAAGGGTTGTACCCAAACCTAGCCCAACCTCAAAGCAATCACTTGGCAAGTCCACATACCAGAGGCGGTCGTTGATACAGCGACCATTGTCGCATTGAAACTTTCCAGCTGCAGTTAAGCAGGGCGGGCAGTCTGTCTCATCCGAATGATCGTGGCAATCGAAAACGTAGTCGCACCTCTGCTTCAGCTTCAGGCAGTGACTGCCGTCCTTGCACGACAGCTCGGGGCACTCGGCTGAAATCAGTAGCGCCAGTTAGTGCCAAAAAGCAGGCCTCGTAGTACATCTCCAGAAAGATGAAGAAACTGAAGTCTTTATTGGCTGCAGCAAAGAAGATGTCAACATGATTTTTTAAATGCAAAAGTTGGCGTTTATCAGTATATTTCTTACAAATTAAAGGTCAGTATGCGCCAAACACCCAGGTACACTCAGGACTACACCACTGATAAAAACCACAAACAAAAATTGCAAACACTTCCTCCTTACCCATTGGCTCTTATGGGGGAATGTTGTTAGAAGGCTCAGTGTCCGCTGTTTTATTGTTGTTTCTTATACTGAATCAACAGCACACACCAAAATTAAAAAAAGAGTGGAAGCGTTAGAGCAGACTTACAACAACCGATCTCATCCTCTCCCCACGGACAGTGAAATGTTCCGTCACAGCGTTGTGATGCTGGTGAAAAGCAGACAGTCCCTGTTCCGGAAGTACCCTCCTGCCCCTTGCTCTTGCACAGCACTTGTCCTTTAGAGCATTCTGGAAGAACAAAGCACATTAATAACAATTGTTTTAATTTCTGGTTATAAAAAAAGGTTAAGACTGGTATTGGCTTGTCTAATTATTTCTGACAATGCCTCTATCTACTTCAAGAGCTAATGGCATTTCACATAAAAAATATTTGTGTACCCGGAGCTGTGCGTCTGGTCTGCAGCATCTCTATATTCACTCCCGAAGGATTATCCTTCCTCGTAATAAAATCCTCTATATTCTTTAATTTTGTTTGTTTGTTTATAATGAAAATCCATCCTATATAAAATTGTCATTAACTCTACAACTATACTAGAAAAGAACTGTTCGGAGAAGAAAAATAAACAATTAAAGAAAAAAAGCGAAAAATACTAATAAGGTAATCAAGGAGTAGAAACAGAAGGAACTCTCAGAGCAAACAGCTAATTTTGGCAGATAATATGAACTTCACACTGCCTAGTTAAGCAACCAACATGCCTAAATGCCTGATAATACTATGGTTCTGTATGATATGACAGGAAACTCACTGTCAAAGCAGTCGATTTCATCTGAAAAGTCGTTGCAATCTGGTTTCCCGTCGCAGTGCTCGTGCTCTTTGTAACACCCGCTGCCGGACAGACACATGAATTCCCCAGGAGAACAAAAGCTGCAGTCCAGCTCGTCTCGACCGTTGGCACACTCCCTCACGTTGTTGCATCTGCAACCGCAAGCAAAGAAACACAACACTCAAGGCAACAGTAAAAAAATTCGTTTTGAAAATGGGTTAAAAAAATTATAGTAAGAGAAAAAGAACGGGATGGAGATAGGTAGATTTAAAAAGAAAAGGGAGAGAAAATAGAGGTGCCATAATGGAAGTAGGTGCTTTAAGAATTATTGAGAAATGGAGGAAGGGTGACAGAATGCAGCCTAAGTGCCTGATTTCCAGTGGCATGTAAAGTAATTAACAGCCTGTTAATTAACAAACAAATTTTTCTGATTGGCTATTGCCAAACGAATAACAAATCCCTACACATCTCAAGCTCTGATGCAATCAACTACTGTGACATAAATTTCAATAGAAATATATTTTATTAAAACGAACCCAAAGCAAACCCGAAGGATAAAAACGTGTTTTCAAATCAAATACCTTTGCGAAGCGTTATTATAGCAGTCCGTCTCCCTGACCCCGCACGGCAACAGACCCCGCTGCTCGCATGTGGGGGCAAGTGAGATCTCCGTCTTGCACAGATAGGCCTTGTTTTGCATGACACACCGCCCGTCGTTGCACGGCACCCCATCCTCACCGCAAATCTGCAGTTCTGTCACACAAGGTTATGTTTTACTGTGCACTTTACTAGACATTTAAGAATTGTGCTGGAACTGTTCAAAAAGCTACAGTTTTAGGCAACTTATGCTGATAACTTCTGTCTTTGCCATAGAGATTGAAATTAATTTCAGAGACCACATTTTATAAAGATCAAGGCAAATTTATATTTTTTTGTATATATAAATAATACCAAGGTGAGATGTTTGTGAAGTTTGTTTTGTATTTTAAATCAAGAAGACTGTGATAGCAAATTAATTTATTGGTTTACCCGTTGAAAATCGCAGCAAAAATCCTTTTCCTCCTTTCACTACTTTAGAGGTGAAAAATTTAATATTTGTGAATTCTTGAGATACAGTGACTGGATTGATTATCAGATTGCGTCCACAGAACTTTTGTGTTCCTCTGCCTCCCTCCTTAGGCAATGCCAGCCAAGTATTTGAGCAGCAATCAGGTGGAACACAATTTGCATCAGATTCCAAGTCAATATCATCAATACTGAAATAAAAACAATAAAAAATTCATGAAATCAGGAGAATTACAAAAAATCAACAAGCTTCGGTTGTGTACATTCAAACACCACCACTCACGTTAGAGTTAGCACAGCCTTTGGGGGAGAAATAATTATCCATGCGCAGCTAGTGTAGTTGGGATATAATGCTGGATAATTGGGACTAGAGATGTTGCCATCAAGAGCTGTAATCCTAGTTGGATCTAGACCACAAATGGCCCCACTCTCAGCAAAATTCTTCTGGACCTCACACGAGATGTGCACTGGAAAGAATTTCATGTATTAGTAACAAAACAAAGTAAGTATACAAGTAGGACAAAAATTACAACTGTGCAAAACAAATCAAAAGCTGCTCGGCTAAACAATTTCTACAAAGAAACTTCCTACCAGGCCAGTAAATCTAAAAAATCTCAATATGTCAAAATTAAGTAAAAATATGGCTCTGTTATTCTATAAAATGAAAGTACAAAAATGCAGATGAAGGTTCAAAAGTGTACATAATATTTAAAAAGCTATGGGCAAGTCACTATTATCGAGACCAACTACAAATAATTTCATAGATAACTATAAACCTGTATTAAGAATTAATATTTGGTGTCCAACTTACTAGGAATAAGTACAATTAACAAGTAGGTTCTGATCTCCATGATGTTGGCAGGTAATTGCTCTATTCCAGTTCACAGGTGGTGACTGAACAAGTGGAGACAGACAGGTTCCTAGTGTCCTTGGCTAAGCCTTTCCAAGTATTTCGCTAACTTTGCAGCCATTTGACCTAAAAAGTGACAAAAACACTTAAAGATGTTTAGTTATAGATTATGCTTCCAAAACTGAACAGTATACGCGAAAGTGAATTACTTAGGATAAGCGAAATGACTTTTGGTCGAAGCAAAAGAGGAGTCCACCCACCAACCTGCAGAAACCAACATCAGCTGTCAATGTCAAGCGAAGCCATTCACCAATCACGTTAGTTATCGATTTAACAGGCTCGGCAACGATTTTCAAACATGGGCGTCGTAGTACCTTTCGTATTTGAGTGGGGTGTTCATTTTTTTTATCGGATATGGAACTCTTTAAATAATTGATCATATCCGAATGGAACCAGAGAAACCCGAATCTTTAACAGGCCAACAGGAGAGACCAACAACCCGTTGGAGACGAGGAGATCGCCCAATTACTCGGTCAAAGGAGATTGACGATCCATTGATTCAACCCGATTCTGAACAAGTTCTTGGAAAACACAGACCAGTATCCCGGAGGGGAATAATGTCCCGACAGGTAATGTGGAATCTTTTGGCATACACTTCAGCTTATGTTTGAACTGAAAGCAAAAATGTATTTTATTTTATTTTCACCAGTAAATCACATAAAATTCAACTGCAAATATGCCCAAAAAAAAGTGCAAGAATGGCAGATTTTTTAGGTGTGGTACATCTCAATATGATACAATATTTGGTTATGTTTAGTTTTAAAATTGCATTATAGATAACAATAAAAAATCATAACCAGTCTACAAGTTCAGAGATCACAAATAAAGGCGCGCTAAAAATTGCATTGTAATCGGTTTAGGTGTGGATAGAGTAAACAAACACTGGAAGCAAAATTAGCCACTTAGGTACCTACAATAATGATTGTCTTGGATTTTTAGACTGCAATGACCATTGAAGAACGCCCGTACACTCAGCAGAGTATGATGCGGCCGATGACCGCCGGCCGAAACTCAGCTGCTGGAATTCGTCCACAATCAGGTTTACATCGCAGCGGCATGCAGAGATCTTCTTCACGGCTTAATTCTGTCATGCAATCGTCTCAGGGTCGTTCAGGCACAGCGATGGGGATTGCAGGAATGGGCGTGATCGAAAGACCAATAACCCAGCAAGGTTTGAGCGGTATGAAAACCAGCAGCAAAGGCCCACCCATGAGACAGGTCCAGGACAAACGGTACTACGAAGGACTCTTGCAAATGAGGATACGGGAGTTAACAGAAGAAATCTTGCACCTGAGTCGAGATATCGATAGCCAATCTAAAGAGCAGTCCACATTTCTTCTGTATGATAGCAGAGTGAAAGAAATGGCTGCTGAACTTACTGGTAATTTAATGACTGCTTAATTTAATAACTTGCTTTTATAGTACCTACCTAGGTACGCAATCAGGAAGAGTAAAAAGGAACGCAACTTTCCAAAGTTGAAAAAGCTGGTTAAGGTAGATGCAGAGAAAGTACAAAGTTTTAGTCCTTTGCCTTGTTCACCTAGAGTTGAAGAATCTAGCTAACTCTACTTTACGTGAACATGCAACATAGCTGAAAAGTCGTACAGCGTGCATTTATCGTGACCATCTTTTTCAAGTACAGTAAGTTGCTTTTCTACCTATAGGTAATTATTTTAGTAATTCTGCAATATTCAGGAAGCATAATTTTATATTTCAGAGTTGCAAGGAAAATTGGCCGATTTCAACCTGGTCGTGGACAAACTTAATACAGACACAGATCTGGGAGATATTGATTCCGAATGCCGAGAGCTCAAGAGCCGAAACGATCACGAGTCCAATGAACTTGAGAAACTTTTTGCAGAGCAAAAACAACGTCTTGCTCAAATTCAACAATTGGAGTTGGAAATTGACCAGGAAAGGCACATGACAGAGAACCTACTTGCAGCCATGAGTCCTACTTTAAGAGAACATTACTCCACATTGCAGCAGAACAACGATCAGCTTCAGCAAGAAACTAACGGACTGCAACAACAACTTGACTTTCTCACATCTAAAAAGGCAGTGCTAGATGATCAGCTCTCGATTTCACAAGTGAAACGAGAAGCTGTCCATCTCTATTATAAGCTTCAAGAGATTGAGGAACGTAAGAAGACACTGGAAGAGGAAGAAAAGGCTAGAGCAACGCCTGCTCAGGAGAGAGAACAGTTGCTACAGAGAGTTAAGGATGATAATGCTGAAATGGCCACAATGGAACGTCAGATCTCCGAGTTGAAAGATGAAATTCGTCGGCGCAAAGAAGAGCTTGAACAGATTGAGCAAGATTTGGATGAAAGTCAAAGCGAACGCCATCAAAAGTTTCGTGAGCTACGACGCCGAGAGGAAACAATGGAGGAATTCCTGTCTACATTTGAAGAAGCTCGAGAGCAGGAAATGGCCCGGATTTCTCAGGTTGAGGCAGATATTGTTACAACGTTGCAACAGATGAGCCGAAACCTTGGGCACAGTCGTCACATTCCTACCGTGGATGACTTCTCTGCTATGAAAGACAATCTAGCATACAAAGAAGGAGAGCTTGAAAAATCAAAGAATACTATTGACAGTCTTGGAAAAGAAAAGATTCAGCTGCAAACTAAACTTCAAAAAGTTGAAAATCTAGAGGAGAAGATCAATGGAGAGATGGTTTCTTTGAAAGAGCAAATGATTTCAATGTCGAAGGAGATGATCACTTTCTCAGACTTGGATTCCTTACGCAGTCAACTGAAAGACAAGCAAACTGGTCTGGAGCAGGAGCGGGAAATATTGCGAGGCAAAGAGGAGCCTACTAAAAAGCTCCTTCTAGAGGCTCAGACTAAACATGCGCAACTCAAGGCAAGCAATGTTTCATTCTAATTATGTTATATTGTAACTGATCCAGTGGCACAAAGTTCTGCCTTCCATTTTTTAGATCCCTGGTTTTATCCTGGAGGTTGGCAACTTAATTGTATTTTTCCGTATTTCTCACTACCACTTCAGGCAAATGCTGAAAAAGTTCCTATACCTACAAGCCTGTACCAAATGACAATGTCATCTGTCCTCCACCTATTAGTCATCCCCGTGCCTTAGAAAATTATTTAAACAGCTAGTGAAGCCATCTTTCTTGTAGAAAAGTTTACTCTCATTGTGTGTCCTTGCCACTAGCTCTTAACATTGCCCTGGATAATATTTTCTAATTTTAAATTGATGTGTTCTTGCAGAAAGAGCTGAGTGAAAATGAAACCTATATTCAGCTCAGCAATCTAGAGAGGAAACTTGCACAATTAGAGCAGAATAATTTCACCATCCAGGAGTTTGTGGCTTCAAAGAAAACCGAAACTGCTTTCGAACCGACGAAGGTGAAGGTCTTTGAAATTACTAAGGAATTGAACAAGACTCTCAAAGAAAACTTGAAATTACCAGGTGCTTAGTCACTTTATTTTTTACTCAGCTCCACTTTTAATTTCCTGAGCGACATGCTGCAACAACAAGACAAACAAAATTTTGCTTTGTATAGCTGAATTTCACAAGAATGCCTATTAGTACCTAGTTAATATTATGACAAGACAATGCACTGTGCACCCACAGGAATTGATCACAGTGCCTCTAGGATTACATAGGATTAGAATTACTTAATTAACATTTAAAAGTTTTAATTGATGTTCAGCATCAACATGATGATGCACCTAATTGTGACCACACCGCACAATAAATCAGTGAATTACGTCTACTGGTACAAAATATAAAAAACATAAAAAACCTATCTGAGTCCCACTTCTCCACCATAGATCTCTATCTTTTCACATTGTTGGAAAGGTAGCGTCAACTAGTACATTCTTACCTATATCAAGTACATTTTGTATAGTTTCTCTAGCTTGGCATCCCTAAATCGAGGCACAAAGTTTACTTTCACTACCTCATTAAATCCTTCATTTACAGTAGGCTCCTGAAACTTGGTTCCATACATGTTGATAATCATGTCTGTGATCTTTTGATGTGTTTTATCAGTGAGCTCTCGAAACCGGTTGTTGTGCTTGGAGTGTTCTTTACTCGTTACCATGGTGAAGCAACGACAGGCAATTTTCATTTTTTTGGCAATCTCCACAAACTTCTGTCGCGAATTCCGGTCTGGGTTGGTGTTGTCGACAACGACACTTTTCCCACCTTTCAGTGCAGTCTCCACGGCAGCAAGGCATTTTTGCAGCGATCCCATTGTATCTCGATTCACATATTGATAGCCACCACTAACCAAGTGCTCTTCGGCAAAGAAACTCTTTCCTGATCCGGGGTAGCCTACCAGGACAACTACTTCTTGCATACTTGCAGCTACAGTTGCATCTGGTGGTTCACACAGAGGAGATTTTGGATCAAGTAAGGAAGGATTGAATTGTGGACTGATAAATTTAGCTGGGCAAGCATCAAGAAAATGCTCTTCTGGAGTAAAGAACTTAAGTCCGACGTTCATAGCAAACAGTCTGTCGGAGCATGAAAAATCTTTCTTTTTTTTTGGAGCCCAACCCTTATCTCTTCCTGCAGCATCACCACAGTAGAAGGAACTTTCAATATTGATCTTGACGTCATCATTCATGTTTTCTATCAGAGCATTCCACATTCCTGGGGCTGGCTTTCGGTATATACTTGTTCCAGTAGACACAAACACCTGAATGGGTACACCCAACTTAGTCATAATGTCATTTAACTTCTGAATGAAATCTTTTGGTTTTAAGAGCCCTCTTTTGATCCCACCTTGGTTAGTGAAAAACACTATTTTGAAACCATCACTCCATAGCTGTTTTAGTTTTCCAGGTACTTCCGTGTACGCTATCTTCCAGTCATAGGTGTCCTTTGGTAAAACATATCCGGTTTTTGTAGTTATTACTGTGTGGTCCAAATCATAAGATGCAATCTTGCTCCTACCCTCAAGACTGTTAGGTGTGTAAACCATTAGGTTGTCATTGTCTAAAGTCTCCCATTTACCCCCATTTGGATTAGGCATTTTTGAAAATAGTCCTACTAGAGTTCGAGGAACTGTCGTCAATGATCCCTCATATTTCTTACTACTCGGACTTAACATTGGGGATATATTAGGTCTCTTTAAAGAAGCAGGAGATGAGCCCTCTGGCTTAGTCAACTGCTCAATCTCAACTTCATAAATGTACTCCCCAAACAACAATTCCAACCGATCTCCATGGCGAAGAGTGTGAGTTTCATCTTTCCGTACCGCTAGTCCATTTATGCCTGAGTAATTGTCACCAGTTTGCTTGACGATCACTTCTGACGTCATGTAATTAAAATTTACTGATACTGAAAACAATATTAATTTGAGTTAGTACAAGAGTCACTTAAAACGAAAAGTAAATAAATTCGCTTAGTAGGCAACATTTTGAGGTTATCTGTCATACCTTGATTTCTAGAACATCGCTTGTCGCTCACTTTTGTCAGGGGTCCCCTCCCGAGAATAAGCCATTGATTGCTGACCAATTTTATAGGTTCGTGTAAATTATTCACACTGTTCAAAACGCATGACCGCAATGTATTCATATTTAAACGCAAAGCGACCATCGACTAAGTGCCTTCAACTAGCGCTGCGCAACCGGTCTACGGAAATAGCCGGAACGACATAGCAAAACAAGGCTGATGACACACTCGGCGCACCGACCACGAGGTCTCTAATCCCACCTTCCAAACTTACTCCTGTCGACAGAACTTTCTAGCGACATTTCCCTGTTAATCATCGCAAATAATTTGTTCAGTATTTAAAAAAATATTTTTCTAATAGCAGCTTTCCACAATAATTATATGTATCTGTTCATGAATAATATCCCGTTGGTTTAAAACCCGCCATGTTCTTTATTATTGTCTGGCTCCATGTGACGTCATTTAGAAGGTGATCTCTCGCAGAGTAACCTTGAGCGTGTATCACTACGCAACCTTTGTTCCAGATTGCTTGTTTACCTTTTTTTAGCTGCCATTATTACATTGATTTAGCTTCTAACTTCATGTCTCTTTAAAATAGCGTTCATCATACTTTCAAAATTTTACTTCTGTCACTTGTCTATAGCGTTATACCATCCTTTGTTTACATGAACTATATTCCGCGGAGGATTACGTTAGAGTACTGTGCGAATGAAAACAATAACACTAGCCGCATGCTCCTCCCTAGTCGTTCGCTACCCAGGCTAGCGCTCGCCTCCAGTCCACTTCCAGCCAGTCATTCGAAGTTGAGTAGTCAAGTGAACAGCACGTACTTGATCTTCTCGCTTGTTTGCCAGTTTTGTGATTATAATTACCAGCAGTGATGCCTAGCAAAGAAGAAATGTGCATCCTCACAGCGAAGAAGAACAGTGGAGTTACTCAAGATTTCTTAGCTAGAGATATGGAAGAATTGGTTTCAGAAATCAAAGAAAACCTGCGGTTAACAGCATCGGGTCTCAAGTCTCGGCCAGCCTTCACCAACCATCAGAAGTCGCGGGCCTCTCCATACAGAATCCCCAGCCGCAGTTGGGGGGATTCATCTTGTGAAGCGTGTGCCAAATCTCCTTCGGGCTCATGCACTGGACACAAATGCAGTAGCAAGAAACTAGCGAAATCTAAAGACTCGTCAACAGCCAGCGACGATCCGTATGAAATGTTGCAAGAATTGTTACGCGACGGTAGTTTAATCAAAGAAGCTGTTCGGCGGCTTCAGCGGGGGCTATCGCCGAAGCAAAGATATTTCTACGATTCCGAAGAAGATACACGCAGTCCGCTACGAATGTGCCATTTGGAATTGTGAATGACATAATTTAGTCAAGAGAAGAGATAGAAAATAACTAGTTCCTTATTGTTCTCACGCAGCCTCCCCATGGGCACTAATTGGTGTTAGAACGAGACGTTATTATACGTACTAAATACTTTCGAGGGACACGCGGCTACGACTGCGACGATCGGCCGATGCACCTCATAATTATTGATCCAGTTGCGCTGCTCGCATCCGAAGTCCCTTCTACTACTACTCATCTCTCAAGTGTTGAGAACTTCTACTAATGGACATGGATTAGGTATACTACGCGATTTTCGCTACGTCTCCATTCGTGCTATCTTTGAAATCGATCAGCCTGGACTACGCTTATTTTGTGTGTAACCGTAACGTCTTACAAATTTAATTACGCTTATCAAGTGCGAATGTAAACATTCAAAGTGCAACCCCTTTCTCTTTCCGTTTTGATAACTTTTCGATTATCTACGACACGTTTATTATGATCAATCATTTTGTAGTGCTATTACTTTTAAATTTAGTATGAAAGGCTGTATAACTTGGTGCATGCAACAATGTTAAATTCTAGTGTAAATTAAATTCTAGGTTGGGCCTAGGCAGGGTTATTTCTGATCGTTCTAGGTGATAGGCCCTAGACTGATAGTGTTATTATTCGTCAAAACTTCGTAACAAGTGTTGATATTTCATTCATACGTTTGCGATTGTGAAAAAGCTCCGTTACTTAATTAACTCTACCATATTATATCATACTATCAATGATGTGGATTGTGGTGTTAACAATAATATACATATGCTGGTGATCTCAAGTCGTCAGCACTGTGGCTGCTGGTGTGTTAAAAAATAAAGCAGAAAACTTTCTGCAAGTCAAAAAAGAGAGATCTTAATTTCCAATCAGCTGGCAAAATGGCCGGCGCGTTTATTATTGTTTTCTTTTCAAGTTTCGGCACGAGTTTTACAGTGTAACAGTATTTTTCGTTTAATTATAACATGTGCAGACGAGTGTGATGTGAATAGAAAAGCATTTCTATTTACCTCCGTCTAGCCATTGGGCACAAATAAAATTTGTGCTTTTATAGTGATAAACGTTGTTTCGTGGTCAAGTTATTTGATGTTTACTACCTTCAGGGATTAAGGACAATTTTCGAAGGCCCTATGTTAGTTTCATGTACTATCGGTAACTGTACATCTGAATGGAGCACCTATCGGGGTAAACTTTTTTTCTTTGGAATCTTATTTTTGGTGAATTAGTCTGGTGAAGATTTCTGATTCGCAAGTCCAATTCTTGATTATTTGACTCGCAATGCATGTTTTAGTGCATTTTGTGTGATCACAGTCTCGCGATTTGTAAATTAAATGTAATGTTTACGATCATTGAAGTTGTGGTATTTGTATTTTATTCATTCCACTTTTCTCCTTCTCCGTTCTCCTCGTTTATCAATTTGCAACGTATGGAATCTGTTAAATCGACTATCAAGATCTTCAAATGAAATGGCGCGCAGGCCAGCTGACGCGGGAGCTCTACAGTATCCAAAATGGCCGCCGTCAAGAGGTAAGTCAGCTGTCTCTCTGTTTTATTCATGGAGAACATTTGTAGCTCAGTAAATATTCACTGAAGTTTTATTCTGAGATTAAGTGAGGACCATTGCGAATGATTGTGTAATTTTTTTTTTGTACTGGTGGGTCAATACAGGAAGATTTTTAAGATACACATTTTGACCTTACTGCTTCGTTGGCCAGAGCCTGTATCCGCTAGTACTTTGACTTCGGAAAGCCAATCATCTGTCACAATCGTTATCAGTTATTATCTCGTCTCGTGACAGGCCAGCCTCAATTTACCACCGATTGCCTATATATGATTTCAACATATTTTATGTGCCTCAAATTGATTCGCTCGACCACAAGGCTTCGTTGCCCCTTTAAAAATCTCAGTGCATCATATTTCGGCATGTCAAAAGATAGAGGGTAAGCAAAACATATTTTAAACCAAGTTTTGTATTATCCATTAGTTTTACACAAGTGTCACTATAGAAGCTAATCTGGTAATTAAATTAACTGTCAACTCATCATCTAACGTCGCTCCAGTTGGTTGTCGCTACTTGCCAACAGGGCGCAATTCTCTAGCATATAATGTACGTACAGGGTAGTAGATATTTCTCAGGAGTTACTCAAAAATCTTCCAGGATTCACTTTTTATGAGTGAATGTATAGCTTGAAACAGACAATTTAAGGAAGAGGCAACACGAATACTCTGGGAAAGTCCTTTGGCCACGGAGTGTGGCCCATCAGGTACCCCCTCCCCCCTCTCACCCAAACGGTGCTTGAAGCCATCACCGGCATTTAAATGGACCTGCAGGTAATTGCGTCGTCCGTTGCGCAATATTGCCACCCGACTAAAGACTTTGAGAGCTTTCAATTGGGGCATCAACCTATTTTTAAGCTATACAAATATGTTTAGGGCAGCCCTACTCATGTCTGGTCTGGGGTAACACACATGATATAGGACACACCGATAGAGGAGCCTTTGGACGGCTACACGTGTGGTATGTTAGCACATGTGCGAGGCATGTCCAGGTAAACGAACTAGGTAGGCCTCGTTAATGAGGCGTTTTTGGCGTGCTAGCAGCTTCCTGCCTGCCAGGAGACCGTCCTCGTCACATCACGTGTTTCTGTTGACAGAATTAATTTATTTTTCCATGCTACAATATATGACTACGTCAAAGAGTCTTACGTAAGACTTTTGGAGGAGGTCGTCACATTCTAGCCATTTTGCTTTCAGCGTTGCTATTTGTTTGTTATTATAAAATACCACCCTAAACGTTGCAAGGGTGAAACGGTGATCTAGTTAAAATCCAGGTTCAGAAATTCACCAATGAATAGAGTTTAAAGAAGTTAAACTCGTTTTGTGTAGGTTCGAGAATTTAGATGTGATTGTGCGGGGTATTTTTTACCGTTACATCCCCGCTACCAAGATGGTAAATATTACAACCGACGAGATACAGTCCACATATTAGATGAGTCCACCCCTAAATCACACTTCACCAATTGACTCATCCTGTCCTCAGTCAAAATCTCCACCTACCCCTTGTTTTGCGACACATTGGGTCTAGATTCGCAACACCCCAGGAGCTGTCAACAATTGAATCCTTCATTCGAATAAGAATTGCATTCTCATTCTTCCCCAGATCATTCTACACGATGGGGGAGCACACCCTCAATGTGCCGATGGCCCTGTTCCAAGAGAACCGGGAGCGATTGTGTGCCCGACTCAAGAAGCTACCAAATCTCCCTTCGAATTCTTTCATCATTTTGCAAGGCGGAGAAGCACTAAACCTGTACAGTTCGGACTGCGAATACTTGTTCCGTCAGGTAAGCAACATCTTTGCAGCTTGATATGAATGGTTGTCTGCATGTACTGGCCATGATTTAGCTGGTGAGGCCGAGCCAACGTCTAACCAGTGGACAATGAGCACAAGTTGCTAAGTAATTATCACTTAGCAAAGCGGTTTAAATTTTACCTTTTTGGATTTCGCCACAGCCCATACAATTGCCGCATGCTCTTTAACTCTGATAATGTAATCTATGAGCAGATATGATAACATGAAATAAGATACCATAACAGTAAGTTACGCTTGATAAAAAAAGTGCCGTCCTTCTGATTTACTGTGCAATTTGGTGAAAGACGTCTCATTGAAGGTGTTCTGCGTCAAGCAGGCGCACTCGCGTTATGGAATTCTATCGGAGAGAAATTAGGGAGACCGCCACCGGAGATCGATTTCATTTACATTCCCGACAAGCCGGCCAAAAGAAATCACGCCACTGGGTCGGCCCTTGGCCTGGCCTGCTCCAACAAACTCTATGCGTTCATCAGAGACTGTTATTTTTTGCTGTTATATTCTTGTTTGCATTCCAATCTCGTGGCCTAGAATCTGCATGTAGTAGATTTGTTGTGATTTGCCACGTTTACTACTGTGACGATGATGGTTGGTCTAAACTGCAACAACGCGGTGAATGGCGATCGGCTTTGCCCGATGGTGGTCACGTAATTTGTTAGCAAAAAAAAAACTGTCGCCAATTATCGAGCCGTTATGATTGCCAGCAAGGCACTACCGGTAAGGTAGTCAATCGGTCGCTTTCCGACTCGAACTGTCATAAGTAAACATTTGCTTACTTTATGTTAGAAAGTTTGCAAATTGATGGCAAGAATGGCGAGAGACTGAACATGAAGTAGAATGAAATAACAGGCATCTAATTCATTTCCTTTTGTCTGTTGACTGTTGTCATGCATTTTGTTGGCACGTGACATTCATACACAAGAATTGCACACAACAGTTGATAAGTAATACCGTATTACAGGGTCTTGTTGAGTAATAACAACAAAACATTTAAGAAATTATGCAAAAACCTATGCAGTAAACCTATTACCTATTCAGTAACAACGCAGATGAGTTGAATTTAAATATCCTTTGAAAATAATTTTGTTTTTGTGAAATGAAGTAATGCATTTTTCCGAGTAGAAAGTGGTGTCAAACTTTCATCCAATAAAGGTTTCGTACATGGTATGAAGCTCAGAGGGAGAGAGAGAGAGCATGGTAGGCATTGTACATAATGTAAATAACATAGGCACGGTGAAGTTTGTTTTTGTGTGAAAATTATTCGCGTGACTTGCCGTGAACGATGACGTCACGTCACGATCGATGGTGATGTATCGATGATCCACTAAGAATCACTTCCGTAAACACTAGAGTGGGCGGTGGGTTTGATGAGTGGGGAAGGGGCAGAGTGGTAAGAAAACCAATATGCATTTGGCCCTATTGCAATTCACAACCTAAACGTGCCGGTCTTTGTGTTCTAACAATTTCTAGTCGAAAGCCTGGTGAGAGGTAAATTCAACTTATTTCCTGTTCAAAGCCGTCTTAGGTTGGTTTTCGACTGCGAAATATATGACGTATGTTCGCAGATTTTACGCTTCTCGTGAGTGAGCACCTTCCAGGCTCTGACAATCACCGGAATTCCAATAGGCACTCAAAAGTCATTTCAAGACATTCACATTCAGACAACCCTGCACCTGTCCAACAAAAACGAAAAACAGCTCGGCACCAAAGGCTATTTTGCTACCATAATAAGGTGCTCGCTTAAAATTGAATCCATTCAAATATGGGCACTCTGTTATTGGTGGTATTATTTTTCGCCGCGAGCAGTTATTGATAATTAGTGTGCTAATTACAAGACGCGTACGTATTTGCAATAATTAGTTAAGTTTTTAATTAGCTAGCTTGTTTTATTGCATTGGTTGGATTTTTTTGTGACCTGGCAGAAGCGTAATGCCGATTACACAGTTATTTGTTGATTATTGGATGGTTGGGCTGCTAGGCCCGTCCAGCTCGAGTGAAGATCGAAGAATACAGGGAACGAAAACCAGTGAATTCTACGCCTAGACATGCAATAACAATTGTGTTAATTGAGTCCTACGATGTTTTACATAAGTGCATGTATTTTCTCTGAATTTCGTTGGTAACACCACCAACGATCTGCGATTCTGTATTCTCCCATTCAACGATGGGATCGAACGTTTATTTACAATTTACAAGCCAAGAAATAATTTTCCCTGCTATGCTACAACAATGCCAACTAGGTTTTGATTTTCTATTGCGGAAGATCAGGTGACAGTCGAATGGACTTCAGCAGTCGTAAGGTCTTCAATCTAGAACTAAAGTAGATTAGGCTGACGTGTGGTCGCAGCAGAATTGAGTGTTATTATTGCTAATGCAATCAAGAACTACTTTCAGTTCACTCACCCAGACCCCAGTCAGCTTTGCTTTGGCTCGTGATGAAATCTGTTAGTCTATAGAGAGTGTGTTTTTATCTGCTGTCAGAGCTAACGAGAGAGAATATACATGTATTGCGTTTTCATAACACGGTTACTATATAAAAGCGATCATAATTTGATGTTTTATCCAAATTAATTCGAATTCTTCATTGTAGTTGTGTACTGCTGCGGCATAGCGGACCATCAATTTTTCCGCCCCTATGCCCCTATACCAAAATAAATAGGAAACGGAAACCGACCCCGGGGACTTGGTCGCTTTCCTTACTAACCAAACTAAGTATTTATGTTTGTGTGTATGTGTATGTATACATATTTTTTGATTATCATGAATCATAAAGATGAACTAACATTAAAACATGTCAAGCTTTTTAGTTTTTCTTAAAACTAGTGCTAAGAATAAATCAAGTAGACATGAGTCTAAAAACCATCATGTGAAGCTTATTTACGAATTTTTAAAACCACCCAGTTACGCCTGACGCTTCACTTAACCCATCTACTCTTCACATTTTGACTACTTCTTCCCAAAAGTCCGTATCGTCCCGCAATTTTTGGTCCAACAAATTCTTGGAAATTATGCGATATCTGATTGCAGGTGCTTCGATATCAAAACGAAGACAGGGCAGGCAAAATAAGAAAAGTGTTTAGTAATTTCAATGTCATATGTGCCTGAAAGATGAGTTCCAAAAGGGCCAAAATTGTTCGGGAGCTGAGCTCGCATCAATGCCGTCCACAGCGCGCAACTTGCAGGTTGATTAGACCCACAGCACGAAGTTGACAGGAAGATACTAAGCTACAGGAAATATCCTAAGCATTTAGATTAGATGCACTCTAAAAACCCTGGAGGCGTTCTAATTCTGATTAATTTCATTCAAAATTTTCAACGGCGTACCAAAGTTGCCTGCTCACGTAGAATTTCTCTGCTCTGTCGGTTGATGTTTTCTGCCGATTGCGCTCGTGTTGTTGAAATTACGCTGTAACAATAGTAATTGCAGGTCAATAAACGATAGGTTGTCTTGAAACAGGAAATGGATCGTAGCCACGGCACAAGAACCAGCCTAACTCAGGAGAGTGGAACCAGAGCCGCCGAAAAATATTGTTAGAGCTACTGCCTGTAGATAAGAGAAATTGTGCATCAATGATGAAAAGGCCAGGGGAGAAATGAGAGCAAAACGACAAGGTAACTAGAGAAAATATTTGTTGGCGTGATAGCTGTAGGTACTCGGTGGATGGTACACGTCTGATAATCGATCCCCCTACGCCAGAAACATATTGGTGACTTTCTAGTTTAGGCACGAAATGCCGAAATCTTTTAACTCTTGCAGATTTGGATGACACATGGATTATGATGAACTTGTTTGAACTGTATGCTTGGTTGACCGCTATGGAAAACAACAAAGTATCAAAACAGTTACTCGTGTGAATGTAAATTGCAATTCATTTGCACTGACCATCTTCTGTATTTAGTGATGTACATGTGGCTGTACGTATTATCGTTTTATCTTGATTATTTCAAAGACCCGGAAGAAATCGAGGAAACTTTGCGCAAGCAAGAAAAAAAAATTTGAGGTGAAGCGCTTCCAATATCCGACCACAGATTGTCAAATTGTCAAGACAAAACGATTGCCAATTAATTCCTCCCGTGAGATTCAATTCATTCGCTGATCTGGTCTGGTGAAATTACGGTAGATGAATCAATTATGATGGTGTCATTCTGTGATCACCAGGAAACGATTATTTTCGTCGTCAGTTGATCTAGTTGTAGCGAATTTCGACGATTCGGGCCATGAAGAGGACACGGATGAAGATTTTCTGTCAAACTCTTCGGTTTCTTGAACATGAAAATGCATTTTAAAATCTGTGATGTTACTTGCTAATTCTTCTATGTTATCGCTATTTATAAAAATAGTGAGACAAGAACAGCAGTAAATATTAAATTAAATTTAAACTGTAATATTTTGTTTGACTATAACTACCACAGCGTGCGATTCTCAGAAGCTGTTTTTCATAATCATGGGAGGAATTTCACGGAAGTATTCGCTCAACTATTTTTCACTTTGTTAGCTAGTCGACTGAAACTACAAAAACAATGTATGCCGGAAGCAATATCAATTATCAATAGATATACCTACACCAGACCAGCGTAAGCCGTATCATTCTAGATTGGACAACCAATAATAACGTGAAGGTAAATGCAAAATGCGAAAAACTGATACTCTCGGTTGTAAAAGGTAGACTATTAAATCAGGTTAGTGCATGGCGGGGTTATCGGACTTGAGTTTGTCTAGTCACTCCCATAGGGCCTGCGAAGCGAGAGAAATGCAGTGACGTCAGTATTGCCAGCCTGGCGGTATAGTCATGTGTTCTGAATGTGATGATGCAATGGAGAGGTCTTGTTTACCAACAACACCTTGCCCGATGGTAGCGTTCTTCTGCGGAAAGACGCGGCGACGCCGACGGCTGGTCAAAGGCGTCGCTTAATTAAATAGCTCTGTTTCAACCGCTGTTGGTAATGCCATTGATTGATGCAGATTTACAGGTGATAGCTACGCGAAACTGCCAACCCAACTGATTTAATTTTGCCAATGCTTATCTATTTTTAAATATCTCTGTTCTCAGATTTTCGCAAGATATTTCTAGCGTCGTTTTGTTAGTACCTACCTTTATATCTGGCCTGTGTATAAATATTATTTATAAAATCCATTATCTTTATTTATTTTTGTATTATCATTTTTTCGATATAAAAAATGAGTACCTTAAATTGCTTAGCATTTCGCGGAATTCGGGAATTCTCAGAAACAAACATCTGGATGTCAACTCCATCCACTACCAAGAACGTGCGTATAGCGATGCGTCCAACGCCCATCACGTGGCCTAACAGATACGTAGTTACGCACAGATTGATGTACGCAATCCGTCAAATCGAATTGACAGTATCGGTAGCATGCGTGTGAGTGGCGTGGGTACGTGGAAGCGAAAGGAATGAAACGATATTTTGCATCAATGTGTTTGTGACAGCCTTTTGAAGGCTGACAAGCACAGGATAAGTCGCAATTTCTTTCCAACATGATCGTAATTTCATTCAAAAAGCTTTTTATTGGGTTTTTAATGCCTGGAAACATATTTTGTTATTGATTTCACGTCTTTGAAATCATTGAGCGTAATATTGTTATTACTCATACATATTGTACTCGTAATGATGAGCGCACCTCAAAGTTGGCTAAGGTGGGCTAGGCTCGCGCAGATTCTGGTACATTCTCATATTTGGTCAGCTCTAAATTCTCACATTTCCTCGACCCGTGGGTGAAAGGATAAGAAGGAGATATTGTATATGTGGTATAGATAAGTACAATGAACAATTAAATAGCAACCGTAGGTGCAAGACTAAAAAAAAAAAAAATCGCATGTGTAAAATGACCTAAATTATTGCCCGCCCACACCCTCAGGTATAAGTCATACCCTGCGAAACTTGAGTCAGTTTGCATATGCGCCAGATTGCACTAATTTCAAGTGAAAGACGCAGACCTGCACCAGCTACGCAATAACGTGTTACCGTGTACTACCTATGGAGTTACATAAAACGAACAAAATTCATCTGGTCCTGTAAAAAGTTTAGACTTGGGTTAGTTTTATGATTGGACGTAAACCCAAGTGAACGTGAGCCGCCGTGCGTGTATTTAGCGCACTTTGCCTTGTTACCCACCGATCATGTCACATAGAATTTGAGGTCGGAAGCCATAACATGCAATATATTCTGTCACGCCATACTTTTACAAGAAAATTGATCCTATCTTGGAATTTTATCACGAGCCCATTGCAGGTTTTCGAGCGAATCAACAGGGAATGTCTAGCTCAAAGCGACACTTTTGCTTCCATAGATCTGGCCATTGGATTCCAAATGGATGCGACATAGCGCAACGCAAATTTGTGGAGCGATTTCTCCCTGTATACACGTCCCCCACCATAATCAATTTTATCTTTAATTACATTAGCCCCAATAATCTTGCCAAACGTTCACAGCTTGTCACAGTTGACTATAGAGGTGAAATGTAGGTGCCCGATTAGGCGTGTTCGTCTATCTAGTCGTGTCTATACTATCTAGATTTTCATGTCCATACAACTAAAAACAAGAAATACTACACGTCCTGTGTATCTATTATTGTTACGTACTCTGCTTTTCGCAATTGTAAACTGTAATAACAAGTATAATAATGAAGTTCTGCCATGTGCACTTCACAAATGTAGATTGCCGCCTCGTGGCAATTTTCAACTGAAATACATTATAATATTGTAGAATGTAAGAGATATTGTGTCGGCGGTGGTGGCGGCGGTGCTGGTTAGTGAGGTATTTGACCTGACTTGACGTGACGTGTAGGAACATTGGAAAGTTCACTAGTATTGACTTTAGCCGCGCTAGGTTTTCTGTGGACTTGCTGTGGACACGGGGAACTAACATCATGACTTGCCAACTGGCTATGGTACATTCGCTTTGCTGTGGGCACGTCGGGGCAGGGCATGGCAAGATCCAAACGTACCGGCCAGACTGTTTGACGTCAACCTTATTTTCTTGGCGGCTAGCCCACGCTACTCTTTTTAATGTTACCCCATTGCTTTTACAATCTCTCCAGATCAAAATATTACGAGAAATTGCGATATGCAATGCACGCGGATGCAGTTTGACGGCAACGATAACAAGCAATCTTGCATTTCTCAGTGCGGTAGTGTTTTTAAATGATACATAAGAAAATTGCGACCGTGACATTTCAAATTCTGCTGCCAGCTGCTGCGCACGAATGGGCAGCAGATGCTGGCTTTGTTATTATATAAGATAATTTGTAAGTTTTCGAGCATTATTAATGAATCAGATAGTTGTTTACTTACAATTTAAGCATGGATATAAGCTTCGTGGAAGTGGTTTGCATCAATATGCAATTCATTGCATTCGTGTCGTTGAGCTGCACCGATATTTTGTAACATTTCGCGCAGTCCAATGGTCGGAACGAACCCTCTTAGCTGGAACTACGCCATTACAAAGTTTGGACATCTAGATTTTCGCCAGGTGCACTCGACACCATCATGGTCACTTTTGCACGCATGTGGGTCATCATTGCACCACTTTTGCGCGTGTATATTTATGTACAAATTGGATAATTAAAACAAAAGGCAAGGTTAATTCAATAATAATCAAATTCGGCGAACATTTTAATCATTTTTAGATTGGTCTTTAATATACTTCGTTACCTATGAGACAATCTTTACAGATTTATAAAGATTTCTACTTTCCAGCAAACACAGTTTCTCTACAAGTCCACTTGCCAGTCAACTTCAACCTCGCGTTGTCCCAAATGACGTCAAAGCGACTGACAACATTCACAACTCTTATACGAGAATCACGTTATAGGTACTTGTTATAGTAGGTACTCTCTTCAAGAAATGTCTACATTAGCGTCATCATCCACACGTTCCTAGCACGTGAACGGTACAGTTGCAATATCGATGTGTTATTATTATTGAAGCCATGCCCTTATAAGTGCCATCTGTTAGGTATTGCAAGTTTGCAGATCGGTTCGATTATTAACAATGTAGCCGACTATCTCCAATTCCTGATATAATAAAGATACGCATGAATCTAATGGTAAACACTTTGTTGTATGTCGATTTAATGTGCATTATGGCTTTGACAGTGGTGACCTGGACATATAGGTTTGTCGTCATGGATGTTGGATTACTGCACCGCTGGTAAAATACCTTAATTGACTCGTGTCTGCATTTGCATTATTTCAATACCGTTTCAATACTCTTTTGTGTTATGTCGGGTTCAGATAATTGTCCGTAACTAACAAACTAAGTAATGTGCATACCTGATTTCTCCAATTGTAAGATTATTTATTGAGTTTTAACCATCTTTTATAGCAATTTTAACCCACTACAAGAAAGGAGGTAATTACTGCGCTAATTATTTTAACGCAGTGGCAGTTGTTTACATAAACAACTCGTCCTTCAAAACTGTATAGGTAATAGAGAGAATTTAAATTCAATGATATAGAAAAATAAATGCTGTCAGCAGAAGTATTTTGTTATTCAACATTGATTGTCCCTTTATATATAGTTCGCAATACCACAAAGATCAATGCCAATTGCCGATTGCGTTTGTTTCGTTAATTCTGTAATTTATTTCCTTTCGATCTTGATTCTACAATCTGCGCCGCACGACTTGTTTTTATTTACAGTGCTCTATAACCACTCTAGCAATTTATTATTGGGTAAGTGACAATATAGGACAAAGTACTACTATTAGCTATTGCAAAAATCAACAATCTTGTATTTTATAATAAGTGGTAGACTGATAGTGAGACAATTTTGATAACGGGAATCTCATATATTTATATATTATATATTGTATTTGTATGTATTGAAGTTCGCATACTTGCAACTTCCGAAAGTCTAACTCTTATGCTAGTTACATATTGTTGCCTGCGTTACAGCGAGAACACGTGTGTATTAGTCAAGGAATATCGACGGTAAAAAGGGGCGTGTCCGTATTCGGTGTTATACAAAGCTAACATTTTGATATTGTATGCCTAACACCATGACACAACTCATGTCACAAACCCGGACAAAAAATTGTCATCGAAAGACATCCAAAAAAATTACCAAAATCAAAATTTCTTGAAAAATGAAAATTCTTAAGAATTTAATAAATAGGACATTTTTGGAGATAGAAACGTTATAGTTTCTGCAGAAGCCTAGGATAATACGTTATATCCTAACTTCGTTATGTTAAGAGATAGCCGCTCGATATTCCTCGACTACATGTTCTCTACTGTGCACAATAACATTACCTCGTGGCACTCCTTTCATGGCTCATATCGATGGCACGTAACGCTTGCAGAAGGATTCCCGATTTGGTAGTAATGGTAGACATTGTAAGTACATTCAATTACGGGTCAAGGAATGAACATATCTTACACACAATACGAATAGACCTGCCGCGACTCAAAACACCCTAGCTCTCCCCCCTTAAGATCGATCGATTGTTCAAAATTTAAATAAAATATGTTATAGCAGTTATTCGTGCCTTATGGCTTACCATGTTTAATATCCTTATGCATGCCATGTATATGGAACAGTCGAGTGCATGTTTGGTTCTAGCATCCAGAAATTGTACGCTACGTCCAAGACCCAGATGCAAATCACGTTGTTACCGCCTGTTATTCGCGTTATATGCCCGAATATACACCCAGGTCGGGTCATGTGGTCCTGGGCTATCAGCGAAATAAATGTGTTCTCTTTCGTCGGTTGCTTCACCTTTTGTCAAATTGCACACACACACACACACACCACATCCAGTAACACCGTTCAACGTGTAATTTAGTTTGTTTTAGTTAGTTATCATGACCTCAAATAAGTAGACGAGATTAGCGATTTGGCACCAGGCCGTCATAACGTGTTTTATTTTCGTCAGGTGCTAACAATAGCTTCGGAAACACAACATACACACGTTTCTCTCATCTGCTCTGTCTGTCTGTCTCGTTTTCCTCTCTGAGTTCTAGATAAGTTTTTCTAATCAATAAGGAAGTAGAGCTAAAGTTTCTAATGCTTATTTTGAGGACACTTTTTTCCTTTGCGAAGCATAGCCTAGGCGGCCATTGGAAAAGAAAAACTGCTAGTGATCGCTCTCCATAATTAATTGTATTCCATAGTCGCCTGGGCAGAGAGCAGTTAAATATTCTTACAGCTTTAGCATCGACATCAAAGTGCCATAAGTCAAACATCTTTAATATTTACACGAACTAATCCAACCACTAGTCGATTCTTCTCTTATAATTACATTGAAACGAATAATTCAGGATAAAAACCTCCAGTAACGATGGCTGATACAGCCTTCGAGAAAGATTCACCCACAAGAGCTACTAGTCGGTGGGTCGGCAATTTTCCGGTGGTTCTAAATCTAAAAAAAAACCTTCAACTTAACCTTGGATTTTTATGAAAACATGATCCAAAGATCGCGAATCGTGAAGCAAATTACTTTAGCGTTGCCCCAGTGACTCTAATTAAATTGAAATGCAATCAGTGCTTACTGCATAATCACTAATTAGTAATTACTGGCACGGTCAGTTCCAGACCAAGAAGTGGCCAACTAGATGTAAATAAATGTTTACCTACATGCATGTGAAAGCATTACAATCACCTTGGTAATGTTTTGTTAGAGTTCTTCGATTGTGTAAGTGCAAGATCTAGTTGATTGTATTACTCTACAGGTAAAGAGGACTTGCGAGTGGTGTGATCAAACGCAAACACCTTCGTGAAGGACGTGGCTGGGGAACTATCCCATCGTTTCCCCCAGTTCTAGAGAAACACGGAAATTTGATTACTGTTTTGTTTGGCCATACTGGGTTAGGTAATTAGCAACCTTATTGCGTCTTCTTTCCATGCAATGACTGACGAGTCTACGACCGCTTATGCACGGGTCAGAAATGTGGCCACGTGGTATTTAACAGTGGTTCTGCCCATGCCTTTTACCAATCTATATTCCTCGGGTTTGTCCGCGGTATCTTCGCCACCGATCAGTGCCGTAAAGTCATTCTGCATGTTGACCTGGCCAAATGATGTAATTCTCTGGCAATTTATCAGATACCAAAAGATCCATTATCAAGAAAGAAATAATTCGGTGAACCTGGGGTGCGTATCGGCCCTAGCCCTCGATACTGTCTCGACCGCTGTCATGAAGTGATCCACCTTGAAGGAAAAGACATAGGAAAGTTGTAGACATGCCTCACAGTTTATATTGTTGCTTTATTACTCCAAGTCTTATTATCATCACCAAACAAAAATATGTAACCAAGAATAACTGTCTAGCTACATGGTTGAGCAAATCACATGGCTCTTCTACAATTAGAAAAGCAGGTGGCGCAACAAATATTTTTTTAAGACGCGCTCCATTCTTACTAGAACAGTGGACATCAGCGGAAGGAAATATATGATATCGTCCAGCTTGTACATTTATAATGCCATCATGTTACTCATCCGGTAAATTCATAATTACTATTACACGAAAAACTGAACATAACAGAATTATGACAAACGGATGCTGTTTGTTTAGAATCTAAAGTGACACAAATGATCAATGACAAAGTTGACTTGCAGCCTCACACCATTACACACACGTTCACACACACACTCACACGCAACGCAGTCATGAGGAAATGGGTCAATAGCGGATGCACATGCAAAGAGCATTGTCGAGCTATTTCAGTCGGCACTAGTTCAAGCCGACCACGTGGGTCCCTAACAGGCTAATCGAGGTGGTAAATACTTGGCGGTAAGTTGTTGGCCAACGGACGCACAGGGCCTTTTTCCTGGATGTGGTACAAATTGTACGAAGCTGAAACCAAACTGAAACTATTAATAATTTACTCAGTCATAGTACGAACGATTCGTTGTCCGTTGATTTGGGTTTACGCGCGATTTGAGATTGGTTTTTCCTCTTCCGTTTCCAATTCCATCCTTCCTTCCGTATTCTCGATGCAATCTAGAATCTAGAACGTTTCGATCATACTACACAAAGGATTCCTGACAAAGGAAGATTTATATCTGGGCAAGGGGTCCCACTTTCAAAGGGTTGACGGTCTCTATCTTACTGAGTGTAGGCAGGTGACTCGTCTCAAATATTACCCAGTGAAGAAAAAAACACAGAGAAAGGTGAATTATCTTCGATACTTTCACGGTGTTCTTGGGAACACATAGATGTATGCTCACTTTGAACTCGACAAATAAAATCGTCAAACAATACCGCAGTAATTCTGTCAACAGCGCAAAATCCTGTCATTTACACAGAAGTTCTGTCAATGGCACAATGTTAGGCTGGATCAACTGCTATTAGCAAGCTCATCGTAGCGAATTCGCAAAGACCGTGCCTTATTAATATCAATGTTAACAAGTTCAAGTGATTAATTAATTATGCAACAATGAAGTATGAGAAAGTGGAGTCTACATCCATCCCTCCGAAGTCTGAGACCAGCTTTACAATTATAGTACTACAGGTATTTCAGCAGCATATAGGCAAATAAAGGTAAAAAATTACCAACCTCAGTGAATGGGGAAATTAGACTCAAGAAAATTCCTCGCCAGTTGTTGAAATAATTTCCCTCCTGCAGTTGATCAAAACGTTTGAGAACAGCTTACCAAACGAAAGGAAATTAAAAAACTTGAAACTGTGTAATTCTAAAGTAGCTCCTTCCAAATACATCAGGTGGTCCAGGATCAACTCAAAAGACTGCTTTCATCGTAGCGGAAACAACTATTTTATAGGAAATGCTGGGACAGTTCCAACAAATAAAAAAGGCACTGTCTTCTGACACCTACCCCTTATATCCAGCCTCACTTCGATGACGCACTGGAAAAAAAATAGTCCACAAATATTTTCTGAAATTAACGGTGACTTCATCCCTTGTGCCTACAGGAGGCGTACTTCCAGTGGCTTTTCGGCGTTAAGGAGGCGAGCTGCTACGGGGTGGTCAGCGTGGACACGGGCAAGTCAACCTTGTTCGTTCCTCGCCTCCCTGCAGAGTACGCCGTCTGGATGGGTCCGCTGCTCACACCCGAAGACTTCAAAACCAAGTACGAGGTCGGCGAAGTCTACTACACGGATCAGGTAAGCAATCGGCAACATCAGGGGCCCCTTTTTTATGAATACACTGACCTCACTCATTCTTAGGGTGAAATGGAGCATAGTCGACAGCGACATGGACATCGACCAAGGAATAAATCGTCTGCCGGTAATGAGTAGGCACTGTCTGTCGTGCACCAATGGCATCGTGCATTTATTTTTTAATTTATTTTTTTACAATTATTGGATTATATCTTGGAATGTTATCTGCATCAGATTCGGTATTCAGCTGATGCTGGTGTTGCTCTGAGGTCATTCGGTACTGTTTTGTAAGCTTAGTATCCACTTCATGTCTCTAGGATGTCTAAATCATCGTTGCTTTCACGGAAGTCTCTTGAGAAAAGTAATTGGACCGCGACATAAAAATTGCCCCCAACAATACCTTTAGAATGCTCATGGTTATTGACTTTACTAAACTGTTTGCCTGAGTCGTTGCTTCGACCGGATAGCAGCCTCTAACAATTATATAACGACAGAGGTGTATGTAGGGGCACCAAGTCTCCCAACGCTGTAGGGCACTGCGATAAGCCCATCTGTTGCCCGCATCCCGAGTCCCCGCTACTGCCTGGCTATAACGACCTCTCTCAAGGAACTAGACTGGCCCGATCCAAGTCTCCCAAACTCCAAAGAAATAAACTCCTGCGGGTCTGGGCGTGGGTGCCTTGCCACCCCCGAGCACCCGATCGAGTTGCCACCGCCTCCTTCTTCGAGAGAAGGGTAACTTCGTTGTGGGGACATGCTCAGACGTCGGGTGTGAAACGAGACACTTCCAGTGAGTTTGAAATCGAATTCGGGATAATCTGGGTCTCTTAGCGTAGGTACCATGTTTTGGGATGGGTCACCAACGGAAAAGTGCAACTAGGTATGAGCTTTCAAGATCTGTTTTCCTCTTTTCTTTGAGAGTGATGGCCCTCACTCATACATTTGGTTTTGTTTCATGTTATTGACTTATTAGTCTTTGCTTATTAGTAACCCCTGTCACTTGTCACTTGTCACTTGCCATTTCACAACACTTTATGGATGTTCTGTACCCAAGCCCTATAGGCTTGGCTAGTGAAAAACTATGCTGTGCTGCATGCTCTGTGTTGCGTTTTGCCTATACGATATTCCGCGTTCAATGCTTCGTATTGTTATTTGTATTTATATTTGTACCGAGCAGGCAGCGACCTCAGCCTGCACAATTGCTGCGATGGCCTGTAATTAGTTTCGCTGCTCGGCAATTACCATACAGACACGAGACTGCCGAGCTGGCCTGGCCATTGCATCAACTAATTAGCTGCAACTTCATACGTGAACGCGTCGATTGACCTCATCACTTCAGAAACACAAATCAAAACAAGCAATGGCATACAATCCAAACAAGCTCGCTTCGGGTTGATTTGACATTTGCTACCATTCCAAACGCAATCGCAGTTCCTCTTTCTTGGTTACACGTGATACTGTTTTTTTCTTGACTGCATGTGCGCCTATTTTGCGATTCTGACAAGGCGAAGTCTATTCTCGGCGAGCTGGGACATATAGGTAGTCAGACACATTGTCAGGTTGCAGGTGAGACATTCTGCAGTCACTGGTTACACCCATGAAGTCTCGTGGGTGTTTGGTATACCAGGGGGCGACGGCAAGAAAACCTAGGCAGCAGTTTAGTGTTAAGTTAGCTTTATGATTCGCCTTGCGAAGAGAATAGGAATCTTTTGTACATAAAAATAAGTCTGCCAGTGTCACATAAAACGACGTAAAACAATGTTAATTCAACGCACTTAGAATCTGCAATTTTATTAAAATAAAGCGTCGACCCCATTTTTCTGCAACGAAATTAGAAAATCATCATGACATAATAAATGGCACAGCTAAGTAAAAGGAACTGTCGAGACATAAAATGTTCTAGGGGCTAACCACACTTTTGTCTCAACTTCCACCGTGTTTCCTTATCCAAAAATAGACCAATTCGCTGTTACTGAGTTGACGATATTAGAATCTTTGTCCAGCCGGTTCGAATCGAATCGGCGATGGTCATGCCCACACCAGCGAGGGCAAAACAAGCCATTTCCGCGGAGAGCGTGTCCATGGCATGCCCATTATATCCGTGGCAAGTAAAATACGTCATCGGTGTTGTCACGTTGACGAGTGCACAAGTAAACAACACGAATCGACCGCAGCCGCACGTTGCTGCCGCCTCAAGATGCTGCCGCCTCAAGATGCCATGCCATTCCCGGGTAAACCTTGGCTAGAAATAATAAACTTCACGTGGAGCGCCATGCCTTCCCTTGCCATCGTCGCTTACACTGTTTTCTCGCAGCAAAGTTCAAAGTTCAGGTAGATGTATTCACCTCAGTTCTTACGCTTTACGAGTGCCAATTACAATCGTATCAGTGTAAGAAATGGTTATGATCGAATGATTTCTATCAATGTAAATCGAAGTCGGAAAAGAAATCTGTGTTAATACGCGCATTTGCATAAGCATATTGCTAAAGTTTGCTGTGGGTGACTGTGATGTTGTCATGTAATATGCACACTTTGTGCTCCACCTAATGGGAATAGAAAATGGCTGAATAGTAATTTGCAAGTACTGCTAATTTAAAAGCGCACTTTTTGCCTCGATGACTCCGTTCGATTGTGTTTGTGCAATTGTCTAGCTGGGTTATCTTCACACATGGTGTCAGGAGGGAAACGGTGTCACACGGGCGTGCAGTCAAATTAATTTACGACGACGACACTACGATCGTTGATCACCGATTCCACCTCAATGGCTTCGATCGTTCAGTTTCCGGCGACCGCGAACGAGGGTGATATGAAATTAATTGATATCCACGAATACAATCTTTACATACATCCTATCGTGACCAATTATAGAAGCTAATTAGTAACTAAAATAGAGTTTATGGCCATAATAATTGGCGGTTCTCGATTACCTGTTCCGAGATTATTTATAACTCGGAGATGTTACTTTCTCAGTATAATTCCATCGATTTTTTTAAAACTAGATGTGATAAGATAGCATTCAGATTAGTGTAATCTACATATGATCTACTAGTTGTACAAAACTGATTGGTTACCTAGGCTGTGCCTAGTTTTTGTTACCCTTGAATCAAATCTTCGTCTGTAATCACGGCACGTCTTTGCCATGGTCTTCTGCACACGATGCAGGTACGCGTCGTCGACCTCCGAAACAATTAATACTATTACTGGAAAAAAATCTAGAAATATGTCTCTCAGGCTTTTAAAGAAATAGTAGGTTTAGTAAATTAGAAGTGAAATACCAAGTAGGATAGGAAGTTCCAAAAGACGTTCATCACTTATTTTCAAGGAGTTGTTTCTGACGTCCGACGCATTGTCCGCGTAAGTTACATCCCTCGAACTAGTAGAGAGGCATACATGTTATTATTAGAGCCACTAAGATGAGAAAGAAAGCATAATTTAATTTCCCGGAATTTCTATGTAATTAATTACATTGATAAAAATGTGCACGCGTGATGCTTATTAAAAACATGTCATGTGGTAGTTGTAGATATAATATCTGACTGAAAGGCCAGACACCAAAACAATGGCTTGGATTCTATTATTGAAAACGTCGGAGATAGCAAGAGAATCTAATCTATAGACATATTTATACATCATGTATCATTATGCAGGAGACTAAAAAAATCTAAATACTTGAAGAAACAGTCATCCTTTTTCGTGCTATTACGGCGCCATATTGCTCATTGAGGGAAGTGCTAAAATAATTGCATCATCTTTATTATGCACCTTAAGCTCAGATGAATGGCGTTACGAAATCCTGTAAATACATTATCTTTTAGTCGTACTCATGCAGGTATATATGTTTCGGTTGTCATATTTTATTTTGCATGCCATTTCCTTAGTCTGCCTTCATGGTCTGCCTTGACTACGCGATGAAAATAAGCACTGAATTTAAAATTAGCCAAGAGAAAATCGATAGGCGTGAGTGAGGCGCGTGCAGAAGCGATATCTCACCCCTTAGACTAGCCGCCAATGGAGGGTTTGAATCAAATTCGATGCATGACTCAAAAACTGCACTGCTTCTGATCGATCCCCTCATTAACGTGCTATTCCCTGAAACAAACACTCCTTATTTTCCAACTTCTTAGAATTATTGCAATAACAAACAAAAAAACAACTTTGAAAACACTACTGCGTGCTTTCATTTCCGCTATGAATGATTTAGAGATGCACCAAAGGGCGTACTTAGATGTGCAGAAGAGGCTCGTGGCATGCTCATGCTCACGAAGACTTTTATTGGGTCATATAATTATTTTTGTCACCTTGAGTTCACATGTCTACTCTTGAAACTTATCTACTTGATCCAATTTTTAATAAAGCGTAGACCTACTTCAATAAAACTCTCGCATTGTTATCTTTTGACACGAGAGTAAATAGCCATTATCACATGTGCACAACGTACTTACAGGTGAAATATAAATGAACCTATTGTTAGCAGTATCGTTCTAATTAGCAAAAATGTTGAGGTCGTCGCCGTCGTCGTCTTTATTGTGTTGGTCTCATTATTCAGTTTATTCAGCTAGCGAAATTTAATTGCCATACTATCTTTTAATAACAATAGCTCACGGAATAAGGTAGAACGGACGACCATGGATGGTGTCTGTCTAACCCGATTCAGGAAACGACTCTGTCAGCGTCTTGCTCTCTTGGCTAACGACAGACATTTACTTCTAGTGCTTACTCATCTCTTATTTTATTGTCGTCGAATGATCAGCATTCTGCAGACCAATTTCGCACACCTTTCACTAACTAAATCAATCGAGACACTTATATTGTTTTGTTTGGCTCGATAAAGATGCAACAGGAAGTCTGACGTCAAACAAAACAAATAATTTGCAACAATTCGATTACCTGTTATACGAAAACAACACTACATTCCTGACCTCCACTTAAATTTGCGCGCTAGATAACAGAATCGATTGGTCAATAGCGTATTCGTCGCCGTCAACCGATTGCGTCATAATGAATTATTCAACAAAAACATTCGCAATTAATTAGGTTTCCAGTCAAGCAAAACAATAACAACCTACATTGTCTATCCATCTGTATAAGCTTTGTCCCATGCAGCATCCCGCCAACAACAGATGCCATTCACTCATCGCTCTCATGTTAGCTATCGATTGTGAGGGGCTGGCGAATGGCCGGACGGGTGCCTGTTCGAGTCCCGAGTCGATCCCTTCCATGGCCTGTCTGTCTTGACTGTTGCCTCGTGCTTATGCGGCGTCTGCTCGTGGTCGTACACAAATAGCGAACCGCATTGCGCCCAGACACCCATGAGCGAGGTCCCTTGGTTCGTACGTCATTCACCAAAACCCTTGCCTGACAACAACGTGGCTGTATTCTTTGAAGAAAGCGTTACGTAATATATGGTTTCTTCGTTTTGCCAATAACTTTCAAATGTATTTTAAAGTAATCGCATGTTATGTGACAGGCCAATGCTATTGACTCCAAAGAAAGGTAATGAATCAGATTCTGTATTCATCCCTGTACTTTGATACCTGAACATCCGATGCGGTAATTACGTGTCACTGTCAGATATGAAAATTCCTGGTAATTGCAAATGATGAAAGGTACTGGCAAAAAGATAAGATGATATCATTGCAAGATTATCTGTAATTCGTAAAAGAACATGTTGACGAAGCAGTTTGTGATGACCTCAGGTGCATGAATAACAGTGTATTTGTTAGATTTCTTCCACGTTTTTTTTTTTTTTTTTTAGCTGAGCAATCAATAAATATTGCAAGAGGTGGCAAGATGTAGAAACTGAAATTATCCTTTTGCTGATGTTTCACAATCTTTCTTTTGGTTTACGTGCGTGTTTGAGTTCAACACATCGAATAACCTAACGCATTTTGGTGGCAAATTAATTCTCACACTCTCATTTTAAAAATTCAGCATATTGACACTGAGCTGCTAGGCAGCGTGCTTTGTAAATCATTTAAAGGCGAGCAAATGTTGATCTAATTCGCAATGTAATATACCGAGTTCTTTGTGGATGTTATTATTATTATTATTAATATTTGTGGTGTTTAACGACGCACTGTTTTGACAACTGGCCCTGCGGCACTGGTCTAATGGCGTCGGTGAATGAGTGGATGATGATGAGGATGATGATGAACCTAACCTAGCCTAGAAGGGAGGAGGGGAAACCCGGTGCCAGCACGTAGCCTACTCCTGTCGAAGAGCACCAAGGGGACCACCGGCTTCACGTCCCTTCCGAAGGACGGTACAACTCGAACAGCAGGATTCCTCCACAAATCCATGCTGTCGAGAGGTTGATAAGCAAGGCGAGTGAAGTTGTTGTACTAACTTTCATCCCTCCAACCTCTCTCCTGAACAGAACTGGTCATGTGTATGATGGTCACCCATTCAATACCTGACTCAGCGCAGTGTTGCTTAACTTCGGTGATCTAACGAGAACCGGTGTTTCCAACACGCCAAACCGTTCGGTCTTTTTGGATGAGCAAAACAAAGACTAAAATGGACAACCCGGATTTTGTCTTATTTTTTTATTTTTACTTTTATGTGAGTGTTTTCTCACAACAGGCCAACTGTTGTACCGATTTGGATTACATCTGCCGGACACTTTCGAAATCCTTGAACTTTGGAAATGCCTTTTTTTAACGATTGGCTTGATGGTTTCCGTTTTCAAAATTTACGAAATGTTTAATCAAAATTAACATAAAAAATCCAGACACAACGTTAGGTTGAAATTCACATGTTAAGTTTCCATGACTAAATGTTTACAGTACGAATTTGAAAGACTGATGACCGAAAGTACTGTAAGAATCATAAAGAGGTCCCCTTTCGAAAGAAAATAAATATATAAATAAGTGACCAGATAAAATACGCTCATCATAACTCAAATTGTGTTCGAGAAACC